>OX451736.1:1131477964-1132774857 GCA_948472305.1 Vicia faba
AAGGGAAGGTGTTAGCACCCTTTCTATTCGTGGTTATCCACGGGATCTTAGGTACTTGCTCACTATGTTTTCAAAAATTTTCTTTTCTTTGTGTTTGTGGGTTTGAAAAGAGTTTTTGTTTAAAAGAGAGTGTAAGTGCGAAAAGTTTTGTTTTTGTTTTCAAAAGAGCAAGTACTTAAGAACCTCTACCTACTCAAAAAGGAATTAAACTGTGCAAATGTACTTTAGACAATTCCATCCCACTATTGAGGAGTAGGTAGCATCGTCGTTGGAGTTTTCGGGTCAATTCGATTTAAGGGACGTGTGGCCACTAAAGCAATGTTAGGATGCCTTAGCGGTAACCCTAATGTCTTAGATCATTTTTCCGAGGCAACCGTTTCGAGGCAACTTATGATCTTTGGACAAAAGGACGACCTCTAAAACTTCCTATACTCAATGACCACGTTCGAGGCAACCAAGTGAGGCGTACCCTAAGAGTGGCATGTGCGAGTGTGTCAATTTTTAGTTTATATTATCTTTGTACATGTTATGGTGAGCTACGGTTGATTTTAAATTAAAGGTTAATCTTGTCATGCATAGCCTATTATTCAAACATCTAGCAGTTAATGATTGCGGAAAATAAATTGCGGAAAATAAAACTAAGCTATTACAAGGCGTCGGGTATTTACATCGCCAAAAACAAACCCTTAAAATTAAATGCGAAAAAGTAAATAAAAGCGGTAAATAAAATCCTAAGTTAAAACTATTACATCCTCGGAGTAATTACAATATATGGATCAAAACAATACGCCGAGAAAATTGAATCGAAATGTCCTTTAGGGTTTTGACCCTTTTATGGAATAAAGCATATTTTTGTTATTTTTGATTTAAGAATTAAGTCTAAATTAATAATGGAATTAATTAATTAAAAAAGAAAATATTTTTGAGTTTTATTTTAATTAAGGAAATAAAATAAGAATGGTAAAAATATAAAAAAACCTAATTCTAAATCAATTTTAATTTATTGCAAAATATATTATCATTAAACCTATTTAAACTAAATAAATTAATTAATGGTTTATTTACAAAAATAAAATAGCGAAATTAATAAATATTATTTTTTGTTATTTTCTGATATTTATGAAAAAAACTTAGTTTGTTAATTAATTAGTTAAAGATAATAAAACAAATTAAAAAAGAAATATAGAAAAGAAAAAGAATAAACCAAAGGGGTTTGGGCTCAGAAGGGAGGTTGATTCAGCAATTTTGAGGTCCATCAACGTTTCAGCCTTGTTTGACCTTTCAGATTGCCTATGCGCTTGTTGACCAGAGTGTATGGTAGGCGTGCAATCTGGATCCTTGAATCTGCCTAGTGGGCCACCTGGCATTTGATGAGATGGGAAGTATGATGATCCACACTTTGGGGCGCTGCACCTGAGTACCTGAAATAAAATTGCATAAAGTTTTGGGGGACCTGGGATGTTGGACCTTCAAGGATGTTTGTTAGAAATTGAAAATACAAGGCCTGTGATATTGGATCCTAGTCCCTTCGATTGAGCGAATTCCCTTTCACCCCTGAGCTGCTCGCTCATTCAAAAGGCATGACTCCTGCTTTTGGCCCTGCAAATTAGTCAATTCGGAACTAAACAACATAGAGAAACGTCTCATTCGAAATCAATTCCTGAACCCAGATCTGGGTTGGTTTCGATTTGTCACAGCCAAGATCATGGATTTCAAATGTAACCTGCTTTGAAAGAAACTTTATCCATGGGGGGTTCAAACGTATGAACATTGCAGCTTATACACGCTTTGTTAAATCTCTCACAAGTAATAACAAAAAAAACTATGAATATGCAATTATGAGTAATTTTAAGATTAAGTGAGATTGAACATTATATCACTGGAGGCGCCTGGATTTGGACGGAAGGTGCCTGCAATGGAGTCTAGACTTTTGTGGGGCAGGCTGGTGCTTTTGCGAGGCAAGGTATGTGTGGCCGTCTTCGTGGTTTTTTCCCGTTTGTGCAGAGTTTTGTGTGTCTTTTCTCCCCGCGTTGGCACTGTATGCTTGCCCTTGTATTTATAGGAGTATGATGGTCTAGTAACGGTAAGATACAACCAATTAAATAGGCCTTTAAAGCCATGAGACAAGAATCAGACATATTAAAAGATTTCCTTTTTTGAAATATTCATGTCTCTTTAGAATCTTGAATGAACCTGGACACCTTTGATTTTCGAATGTCTCCAGGCCATGCTCTTCGATTGGTCTTGAGTTGCCTCCTTCGAATGGACTTCTTATGTGCCCTTCGAATGGGCCTTCTGAATGCTTCTTCAAATGGACATTTTGAATGTTCTTCGAATGACCCTTTGAATGCTTCTCTTTGATAGCTTCAAAGTCCCAAATCGAATTACTCCAGCTTCAATTGCATAGCCCCTTCGATTGAGCCTCCCTCTGATTCGATTGCTTGATTCGAAAAGGATCACCCTGGTCGAATCAACTCTTGTAGGGTTGGGAGCAAACAAGGCAAGAATCTGGCCTTTAATTCAAATAATTGAGTCCACAATCAGCATTTAATTATTTCTATATTTGCAAGGGACACATGCCATTGTGAACTTTGGGTGAACCTAGATAGGTTAGGATATGTGTTTTTGCTTAGTCATGCCAGCCTACTTCATTCCTTCGAATCTGCCTTCTTTGCCAGCTTCAAAGTCCAATTCGAATCTATTTAGAACATTCCCTATTAGACAACTTCGACCAGACCTTGGCCTTGTGATGAGTCTAAGTTCTGATTCGAAGTGTCCAGAACTTCCTTCATCAGAGCATCTTAGATTAAGAGAAACTCTGGACTAAAATGCCATTCGAAGGTCATTTCGTTCTGATGTTCTGATTGAGGTAAAGTATGAATTTCCAGTCGAAGGACCCTCTGAAGTACTAGTCGAAGTATTATGAAATTGACTTGATCGAAGGGGTCCAGCGCTCAATCGAAGACTTGCACACCAAAGCTTTATCGAAGGGTTCCAAACACCTAATCGAAACTTACTAATCAAAGCCTGATTGAAGAATGACAAATGCCCAATCAAAGACTGGTGAGTCAAGCCTGTATCGAAGTATTTTGGATACCCAATCGAAGACTTTTCCCAGATGCCAATCGAAAAACACTTTGTTCATCTTCAAAAAACTTTATTTTCGTTAGGCAAATGTTTGTGACCAACCATGTAAGGGAAGACCTTTGAAAACATGAGAGGGTAAATTTTGGGGTACAACAGTTGCCCCTGTTCAATTTTCTTAAACCTGAGGATATAGATTGGCTTTCGAGCCTTTCGTGATCCGAAGGTGGAAGATAATTGAACACTAGAGTGCCCAGAAATTTGCACTCGCATGGTGTAGTATCAGCATTGTGATGTCGGGAATGGGCTTACAGATGCCATTTAGAGATTGTTAGTAGGAGGATAGGCTTATAGATGCCATCTGCAGGAGTGTCGATTGCATAAGAGATTCCTTAGAGAGAACTTGCATACCTGTTGTTGTAGAAGATTCCGCTGGGGAAGTCTAACTTTGTTGAGATTTAGGAACCTGCCTGTACTTCAACTGAGAGAATGCTTCAGCTAAGTTTTAAGAACATGTTCATAATTGAATTGGGGGGAAACATCTTCATCAAGATCTAGGAACTGTCTCGTGCCCACCGGGAGTATACTGCTGAGGTTATAGAACTTGTCCACACTATGACGGAGGAGAACATCAAGATCTAGGAACTGACTCGTGCTCAATGGAGTATACCGTTGAGGTTATAGTACTCGTCCACACTATGACGTAGGGAAACATCTTCATCAAGATCTAGGAACTGTCTCGTGCTCAATGGAGTATACCGCTGAGGTTATAGAACTTGTCCACACTATGACGGAGGAGAACATCAAGATCTAGGAACTTACTCGTGCTCAATGGAGTATACCGTTGAGGTTATAGTACTTTTCCATACTATGACGTAGGGAAACATCTTCATCAAGATCTAGGAATTGTCTCGTGCCCACCGGGAGTATACCGCTGAGGTTATAGAACTTGTCCACACTATGACGGAGGAGAACATCAAGATCTAGGAATTGACTCGTGCTCAATGGAGTATACCGTTGAGGTTATAGTACTCGTCCACACTATGACGTAGGGAAACATCTTCATCAAGATCTAGGAACTGTCTCGTGCTCAATGGAGTATACCGCTGAGGTTATAGAACTTGTCCACACTATGACGGAGGAGAACATCAAGATCTAGGAACTTACTCGTGCTCAATGGAGTATACCGTTGAGGTTATAGTACTTTTCCATACTATGACGTAGGGAAACATCTTCATCAAGATCTAGGAATTGTCTCGTGCCCACCGGGAGTATACCGCTGAGGTTATAGAACTTGTCCACACTATGACGAAGGAGAACATCAAGATCTAGGAACTGACTCGTGCTCAATGGAGTATACCATTGAGGTTATAGTACTCGTCCACACTATGACGTAGGGAAACATCTTCATCAAGATCTAGGAACTGTCTCGTGCCCACCGGGAGTATACCACTGAGGTTATAGAACTTGTCCACACTATGACGGAGGAGAACATCAAGATCTAGGAACTGACTCGTGCTCAATGGAGTATACCGTTGATGTTATAGTACTCATCCACACTATGACGTAGGGAAACATCTTCATCAAGATCTAGGAACTGTCTCGTGCCCACCGGGAGTATACCGCTGAGGTTATAGAACTTGTCCACACTATGACGGAGGAGAACATCAAGATCTAGGAACTGACTCGTGCTCAATGGAGTATACTGTTGAGGTTATAGTACTCGTCCACACTATGACGTAGGGAAACATCTTCATCAAGATCTAGGAACTGTCTCGTGCCCACCGGGAGTATACCGCTGAGGTTATAGAACTTGTCCACACTATGATGGAGGAAACTGTAGAGATTGAGAACCTTATCTGAAATTCAACCGATGATAATTCAATTAAGATTTAAGAACCGGTTGGGTCTTCGACGTAATTGAGAACTTTAGTTGTATCTTTCCTGAAAGGTAAAGGCCAGTCATATGCAATGCATGATATGGATCAGGCAATGATGTTCTCAAAATAAATGAGATTGTATTCGTATGATGCGTATATGCATGTATCATGATGTATGGGAATGTGATGTTTTAGCTGGGGAAAATAAATCCCGGAGCTGCTGGAGAATAGAGTTGAGTTCTTCGTTTCCGCTGGGGATGATGAACGAAGATGATTGTGAGAATAAACCCGCAGGAGAAAAGAACTCCGTTGGGGAATAAACTTGATGAAGAGATTACTCTGAGGGGAATTACTCTGTGTGGGAGAGATGTTCTGTTGATGATTTTAATGATAAACTCCGCTGGGGATTCCATTGATAAGCTCTATTGGGGATTTTAATGATAAACTCCGCTGGGGATAGATTACCGTTGCTAGTGATATTGAACCTGTTGAGGATAAAAGTCCTGCTTGGGGAAAGAAAGAACTTCGCTGGGGATGATCTTTCAGTTGCAACTTGCTGAGGATAACCCAGTTAGGCTCTTGTGAGGATAACCTTCTGAATTTGGCTGGGGAGATTTATTTGTGCTCTGCAAGGGATAAGCTTCCAGAATCTGCTGGGGAAGATGATTCAACTCTGTTTGGGAAAGCCTTTTTTTTAGACTGCACTGGGGAATGGCTCCATTAGGGTATCTTGTATTCCTCTGGGGAACATTCTTATATTCTGTTGGGGAATATTGAGACTGTCGGGGATGCTCTTATGCTTGCTGGGGAATATCTTTATACTCCGCTGGGGAATATTAAGACCTGCTGGGGATACCAAGCTTTTTTAGGGCTGATGGTAGACTAACTCTGCTTGGGGAGAGTATTGCTGATTTGTGCATAGCTGCAAGTCTCAGCTGAGAGAGCTATCATTACTGTCTTAGTCTGCGGGGAGTGAAAGTATCTTAGCCATATTCTCCAACTGAATATATACCTTGGTACCTGGTGGACAGAGCAACTTGTACAGTTCAGACAATTCTTATTTGCCCCTGTTTTTTGCGGGAGAAGGTGCCTGCGGAGGCCCTGTGGATCGAGTATTATCCCCACCTATGAGGTGCTTGGTATCTTTCGGTCAAAATGACAGGTCTTCTTCTGGTAGGCCAGTGACAAGATGACGGGACATAGTCGTACGCTTTGATCCCTAATTTTTTCCTGGACCGCTGTGATACGGTGGGAGAACTGACTAGTGTTTTGCGTTCGCATTCGCACTTGTGCGGTTGAGCAAGAGTCGCCACCGACTTTTTATTTTATCCTAAAGGAAAGGTTAAAAAGCACAGCAAAAACCTTTTGAGATATTTCGTGGGTTCGGGGGGTAGATTATGAAAAGGGAAGGTATTAGCACCCTTTTCATCCATGGTTATCCATGGGCTCTTAGTTACTTGGTTTTTTAGATCACTTGCCTTGTTTTTCGATTGCTTTGAAAATGGTGTGTGTGCGGGTGCTTTTTGAAAATGTTTTGGAAAAAAGATGCCTTGTCTTAGGCAACTAATGTATTTGACTCGTGTTTGAGTGTTTTACAAAAGTGTGAATCTTTTCGAAAAGATGTTTTCAAATGTTTTTGAGAGTTTGTTTGAAAGTGTTGTGGATTGTGGTTTTTGAAAATGAGGCAAGTGTTTTTGCAAATTGATCTCAAGTAACTAAGAGTTTTGTCTACCCTATTGTACTCAAAGGTTTTTGTCATGTTTTAACCCCTTTTAACAATTTTGTTCTACCATTGAAATTGGTGGACAATCTTGCGTTTAGGAAGTTTATTCGGGACGGGCGCGGGTCATCGTATGGACCATGAATGCAATGATGCCAAGTGTCTTTGGCAATTTGTTTTGAAGGGACTATGATCATTCTGTTTTAGGCAACATTCGAAAGCGTCATCGAGGGACTTATGATCATTTGATTTTGTTTTGCCAAAGATACTCGACGTGCAAGCATGGCCCATTTTGGAAGGCAACACGTAGGATTACCCTAGGGGGTGCAAGTGTGATTGTGTATTGATTACATGTATTTGTCTCGTATTAGGTTATCTAGCGTTTGATTTTATGTACATACAAACCCTAGGTCTAACCATGGTATAATTGGAAAACTGTAAATTGCGGAATGTAAAATCTACGCTATTACAAAATAGTATCCGGGAGTGGGGGTATAAATGTACAAAGGGGATGAGACTTATAGTATCCAATAAGTTACAACCAAATCGAATGCGCGATCAAAATGTAAATATCGAATATACAAATATAAGATAAAAATGTGTATAGGGCAATGTGAATGTATTTGTGTAAGTGCGAAATGTATATGAGTATGTGTAATTTATGTACAAGCGCGATATGTGAAATTGAAGCGTATTAGGGTTTTTGACCTAGATAGGTATTTTAATCTTGTATTTTTGTATTTAGATATGTACAATAAGAAAAATGTTTTAACTTAAATGTTCAAATTTTAATTATATGATAAAATGTATAATATATACAAAATTAATATTTCGAAATTTATGTATAAAGTATATAAAAAAAGATTAACTTAGAAAAAGAAAGTATTAGTTTGTAAAAAGTATTTTAATAAAAATAAAGTAGTAAGAATAAATCATAAAAAAAAAAGGGTTTAACATTTTAATTATCTTTTCTTGATTATATTAGTATAAGAAGTTTTTACTAATGTAAAGAAAGAAATGAAGTTAGTGTTATAAACAAAAACTTAATTATGAAATATTAACTTAGGTTAGTAAGATAAATGATTAGTATAGTTTTTTTTTGTTAAACAAGGAATGAAGCGTTTAATGGGCTTCAGAGAGGGTGAAACGGGTCAGGCCCAGGTTTGTTTGGAGCAGCGTTCTTAGGGTTTGAGAATTATTCGTTCATTTGATAATGCATTAGGGTTTGAGCGGCGCGCTCGTGCACTGAAGTTCGTCATTCCTCTTCATCCTTGTGAGCTTCCTCCACCCGGTCACCAACGTCACCTCCAGAAGCCTTTCTTCCCTCCATTGACATGAGCCCAGCGTCCTTGATTTAAGGTTTGATTACAACGCTTTATGTTCTTATCTCTGTTTTTACGAATTTGTGTTTTAATTTGAGTTCTGATTCCTGAATTCGTACTATTGTGATGTGGTGAAGAGGAAAGGGGGAGAAGATTGGCTACCTGACTTTTTTTGGAGATGGAGGAGAGGCGGAGGAGTGACGCTTTAGGAGGCCGGGACGGCGTGAACAATGATGCTTGCCCTTGGTGACCCTGGTATCTTCGTTCTCACCTCTTGCTATGTGAGGGTTTTATGATGATTTGTACTGCCTGAAAACCTTCTTTCTAATTCACTTCTTTATCTCTCTTTTTCTACTGCATGTCCCTTTGAATTGTTGGTTGCTTTTGATACTACTCTTCTCCCTCTGGCCTGTGTTACCTTGGATGGTTGCTTTGATTGTTTTGAATTTTATTGCCCAATGATGTTGGTACTGAGGGCCTAGGTTGCCTCCTTCCTCTTCTTCTCTCGTGTTGCTGTATGCTTGTTTAGGTTGGATGCTTTTGATATCGCCTATGATGAGGAAAGAAAACTCTGAGGCTTAGGAGTTGGTTGGAATATAGATGTTGCTGGCCTTCTGAGATGGATGCTAGTTTGCTTCTGTGAGTTGCCTTTTACCTGTGTTGGATTAGGTTTGACAGTATGGTTGAGAGGTTATGTTGGTTCAGTTTTAGTTTATGTGTTTTTTGGGTTTGAACTGGACAGTAGGCAGGTTATGATGCTGGTATGAGGTTTGAGATGCATTTGATGGTTTGATTTGTGCAGTTTTTATGACAGGTAGGTTATTGTGAGGTTTCTGACTTCTGTTTGTGTTTGATCTGGACAGTAGGCAGGTTTTTGGGGCATTAGCAGGTTAGGTGAGGTTTTTGCTGATGGGTTTGAGGTGTTTCAGGTTATGGTAGGTTCATGCTTCAGTTGCTCTTATGCTTTGGTTTGGATCCTTTTGAGTAGGCAGGTTTTTGAGTCTTTGAGTTTTTGTGTCTTTGGTTGATTGTTGTAGGTTATGCTTCAGTGTGTTATGTTGTTGGTATATGCTGTTTGATGAGGTTGGATGGTTTTTATGTGAACTGGACAGGTTTTGTGGTTATGACAGCATGTTATGGTGTTTTTGCTTAGGTTTGAATTTGTATGTTTTTTATGACAGGCAAGCTTAGGCATTAACAAGTTTTTGGGTCCTTTGTTTATCAGGTTTTGAATGTTTTAAGGTTGAGGCAGGGTTGATCCGGTTTGATGGTTCTGTGCTTGCAGATAATATATATTTTTTTGTGATATTGGTGCTTGGCTCAATCAGGTTTGACAGTATGTTTTCTTGTGTTCTTTTGTCCTCTTTCTCTTGGTCTTTGGCGCCCAATCTTTATTCAAACCTTGGTCTTCTCTTTGATCCAAGCTTGCTGGGTAGTTTTACAAAGTTTCTTGGCACTTTTCCATTTTTGGTAGTTGTCTATGCTGTGTACTTCTGCCCAGTTTTGAATAATGCTGAATTGCATTCTCTTTTTTGTATATCTTTTCTGTCCTCCCTGCCTAAGCCTAAAACCTGCCTATGCTGCTTTATCTCTCTTCTTCTCATTTTATGGTACAGTTTTAGAATTTAATATGATTATTATTCTGTACTTTGTTCTGAAGGGGCCTATGGGAAATGATGATTTTGGATTTTAGCTTGCATAACACATTTTCTGCATCTTTATCTTGCTTTGACAGTTTGGATCTGACTTTGCATTTTGATATCCTTTCCAAATCTTTCTTATTGGCAGCCTTGAGTAGACTTACACTTTTGACAGTAGATTGCTCTTTTGCTTTTGATAGAAAGTGGAATTGGATTTGAACTATGCAGTTTGAATTTTGGATTTTATGCATTTGACATTTATGATAAAAATCTTCCCTCTTTGTGAACCAGGAGAAATCCCGTGATTTGCAGAGAGGGTCAACTGATCCCAGTCAGTGGCCCCTAATGATGAGCGAATTTTTAACTGTCTTTTCCAATTTAATGCTTTCTGACTTTTCTTTTTTTCTTTTTGCAGATAAAAAAATGGAGCACCGGAACGGAGTGAAGAATGAAGAATTTAGAAATAGGATAGAATTTTTATTTTCAGTTTAATTCTTGTACATTATTATTATTTTAAATACTTTGTAATAAATATTAGTATCCAAATAATAACAATTGTAACAATTATTAAATGTGAAATAAAAAATTCCATTGATATTTAATTCTCTTTCAATTCCTTTCCTTTAATTGTTTATTTGTTATTTATAGTTCCTTAAATAAAATAAAATGAAAGTTTAAATTTCAAATATTTTAATTCTTAGAACCATAAATAATCAACTAAACCTTTGATGATCAAAATAAATGAATTCGACGTATCCATTATTCAAAACAACGCACAGTCGAACACAAAAACTTAATCAGATGCAATCCTTTTTTCACTGATTCTTTTGCCAAGCACTGTAATTCCACATTGCACACATCCCTTTTGACTGGTGAATTCAAACCAACTGCCTCATTTACCAATTAAATCAAGATAACACGAATTTTAACCCGAATCTCGGAATAAACTGCAAAGTGCGGTAGAATTTAAATTCTTCTGAGAATATGCCCATAAAACCTTAATTCCTGATTAAATGCTAGATAACGCTCGCCTGATCAAAATTGAACCAAAAATCATCCAAACTCTGAGCCAACTGCATGAAACAAATCAGAACTCTGAAAATCAGTAAAAAACCCTAATTTTGCTTGATTGTCAAGAAAAGTCCGTTTGTCCGATTCTTGTGCCAGTTTGAAAAGTCAGGAAATGTCTGAAGCTGAGATTGCTTGTAGAAAAAATGCGAGGGAAAATTTTGGGGTACAACAACCGCCCTTTCGGGTTTTCAGTCCATCAGGATACCCTTTTTTGCCCAAGCCGCCTTTTCAGGTTTTCGACTTGCCGGGTGTACAAAATTTTTCATTTTCATCCCTTATTTTTGCCCGAACCCTTTTGGTTCGCCGAGAAGCCCTTATTTTTGCCTAGGCCAGTTAACCTAGCGGGTCTGTGATTCACGCGCGGTATTTTTTGACTATGTCCATTCCCTCAGGATGTAGAGAGGTGTCACTGTCGGTAGTGTTGTGTTGCCATACTACCAGAAGATCTTCGTTTGATCATGCAAGATTCGTTGCTGGAATTCATGTCCAATGCCCCAATTGATTCTGATGGAGATTTGCCTCTGGCTATTTAGCATTTTGAGAGATTCCTTGAATCTTGACTTGACTTCCCCAGATGATGGACAATGATCATGCTGTGCCCCTTGATTGGAAGTGTTTTTCCACTTGAGGTGATCCTTTTTATTGAGAAGGTTTTTGTTCACTAGATATTCATCGTGCGAATTTCTGTGCTATTTGAACAAATAGTCATACGCAAACAATGTTATTTTAAGAATGCAAAGCTTATGTCTGTCTTGAAGTTTTTGAAAATGCATTTTTTCAGTAAGATAGGAAAATTTTGTAAAATGTGACGTCAACTCAGGATTTACAACAAGCCCTACAGGAGTCAGGATACCTTTTGTAACAGTATGCTTTCAGACTAACCCATGCTCCAGCTAGGACTTTTTAAGGGTTATAACGTGGCCTGGTTCACGGTTTAAGAAACAAAGGATAAAGGCTCAAATTTTATTTGTACCCACCCGTTCTTCATGATGTTCTTCGATCCTAAACTCAGCTAATCGTGCATTAGATCTTGTTTGAGTCTTTGCTCTGATATACCAGTGATGGTTCGGATACTGACAATTTATTTTGAACAGGCAGTCATTTTGTTGAGAGTTTGTAGGACCTCTTTCTTTTTTTATTACGTTATCCCTGTCTTTTTTCCTAAACTGTTTCTTTCTTGTGATTACAGTCAGCGGGATGTCCCCGTTTTTGTGTAAGTCTCCTTTATAGGTTTTGACTTAGTGGACTTTTATTTCGAAAGGTAATGACCGTATGTCCTTACGATTATACGGAACCATCACCGTCTTTTGATTCCAGAGGAATGCTTTTGATGTCGTTCGTTGTATTATGAACTGAGAGTTTTGCGACTTCAATGCGCATCTTTTGAATTAACTGAGAGACTACCCTGCCCCAGGTTTAAATTAAAGGTTTCAATTTGTGTTTAAAACAGAAAACTCCTACTTCTTTGGCTCGAAGGGGTTGACTAGGGATTATCTTCCTTATAACTCCAGTGTTTAGGATTTGAAAGAAATGTCTGTACATCGTCAGCAAGGTCTGTCAAAAAGTATACTGTATGAGATTATGGCATTGTTTCGTCATCCTCCCTCTAAAGGCTTGTAAATTTTAGCAAGAGTTGAATGTCATAAAGTGAGTAAAAAGTATAGTTTAAATGTAATGAAAATGATTGGATCAAATCAAGACAAACATATGCAATGCATTAATGAAACAAAGTTTGGCATTAATAGATAATTGTTTGAATAACAAAGAGATTACAACTTGAAAATTCAAATGAACAAAAACTTTTAATGATTCGTCATAGGAGCAGTGATTATGTTTGGAGTCTCCGGAGGGTCAAACTTGATCTCCTTGGCATCAATCATGTCTTGGACCTTGTTCTTCAGAGCCCAGCAGTTGTTTGTGTCATGTCCCGGACTGTCAGAGTGGTATGCACACCTTTCATTGGGATGATAGGTAAGAGCAGAAGTATTTGGGTTCCGGAGAGGAGCCTTTAATGTAATCAGCTCTGCCTTCAACATGTGTTGTAGCGCTTGAGTCAGTGACATGTTGATCTTAGTAAATTGCCTCCTGGGCATATTTGGCTTACTCTGATCAAACCATTATTCTTGGCAAGGTCTTTGTTGGGCCTGTGAGGTAGTAACAACTTGGAGAGGTCTATTCTTCGTCAAACCAAACCTTTGACTTCTCGGAAGTTGATTAATGACTTGGTCCCCGGCCTTGACTGTTTGCTTCATGTTGTTGTATCTGTCTTGATGAAGCTGGTTGATCATGGTTCTCAACTCTTCTTGTTCCCGAGCTAAGCCTTGGATAAGAGCCATCTGCCCCAACATCTGGGTTTTCATGGTATTGAACTCAGCTTGCAGTTGTTCCAACCGTTCGTCCTTATTGTCTTCAGGACTTTTCTTGACCAAGTCCCCAACGAGGAGTGTTTTCAATTCTTCCTGCCCCTTGGATAGGTTTAGGAAGATTTCCCTGAACTGAGTCTCTCGAGTTTGAAGATCTTGATTGTCTGGTTGGAAAGCCATTGCTGAAATAAACAGCGAGAACATGAGAGACCTGTATTGGGAGACCTGTTATGATATGTATGCAATGTTTTCAAGGATCTTGCGGCGTAAACAAGAAACTTGTTAGAATTTTTTAGAAGAAACTTCGTGTCGTTAAGAGTCCTTCTTCAAGAGTCAAGCTCACCATATCGAGTGGGTCATAGCCCCTGACTCAAGTTATTGTGTTCTGATTTCTAGACAACCTTGGCTAGAGGAAAATAAATCCCCTTTGCCCCTTGCTAGCCATTTGATTTACCATAACTTGCATCACAGACCCTTGATATCCTTGAAATGGTTAAAGAAATGTTAAGGCATGATGTTATGATGTGTATGCTATGCGTTTAAGCAAAAGTGTGAGGTGATGTAAGTAAGCCCTGCAATAAATCCAGATTATTGGATAAGGACTGTAAACAAAACCTGCAAGGAACTCATGTTATCAGATAACAAGAATGTGCAAGTAGTTCAAGTTTGAAGGTACACAAGTCACACATATAGCCTTAAGTTTAGGCTGGCATGGAGTTTAGGCATTACCCTCTTTCAGTTTAGTTGGTTTAAACCTGTCCTAAAAATAATAACCGGGTTCTAGAGGATCTCAATATCACTGACTACCCTCAATCGGTCATAATTCCAGTTTAGCAACCTTTTCTTGCAGCCAGAATCATCGCGAGAGTTTAGTCTCAATGAGTGTAGCATACTGCTACTGTTCTATGGCCAAGTTGGTCAATTTAAGGTTCTAAGGTCAGTTGGTGCTTAATGACTCCTCAGAAGACCCATATTCTCCTCGTTTCAACACAAAGGATATCAGTACAGACCAAGGTGCCACACCAACGTAGCTACTGTTTCATCCGTGTCGGTCTATGCCGGACAGATCCCTCACAGTTTATTGCTACTTACCTAAAGGGTATCCCCAGATCCGGGTTAGGATCTATAGAACACCGATACAAGCCCACAAATATTAAGCATACAAAGCATACAATTTAAAACATAAGTGATCTAATCCTAAGGTACACCTCACTTATAATTATTCCCCAGCAGAGTCGCCAGTTCTGTGATCGGTGGGAATGAGAACCGACTGTTTTGGAATGCTGGTTCGCGTTTGCGTTTGTTTTCGCAAAATGTCGCGATAAGCAAGAGTCGCCACCGTCTTTTATTTTATCCAACAAGGAAAGGACAAAAGCACAGAAAAATTCCTTTTTGAGATGTTTCTCGGGTTCGGGAGGTAGATTATAGAAAGGGAAGGTGTTAGCACCCTTTCTATCCGTGGTTATCCACGGGCTCTTAGGTACTTGCTCACTATGTTTTCAAAAGTTTGCTTTTCTTTGTGTTTGTGGGTTTGAAAAGAGTTTTTGTTTGAAAGAGAGTGTAAGTGCGAAAAGTTTTGTTTTTGTTTTCAAAAGAGCAAGTACTTAAGAACCTCTACCTACTCAAAAAGGAATTAAACTGTACAAATGCCCTTTAGACAATGCCATCCCACTATTGAGGAGTAGGTATCATCGTCGTTGGAGTTTTCGGGTCAATTCGATTTAAGGGACGTGTGGCCACTAAAGCAATGTTAGGATGCCTTAGCGGTAACCCTAATGTCTTAGATCATTTTTCCGAGGCAACCGTTTCGAGGCAACTTATGATCTTTGGACAAAAGGATGACCTCTAAAACTTCCTATACTCAATGACCACGTTCGAGGCAACCAAGTGAGGCGTACCCTAAGAGTGGCATGTGCGAGTGTGTCAATTTTCAGTTTATATTATCTTTGTACATGTTATGGTGAGCTATAGTTGATTTTAAATTAAAGGTTAATCTTGTCATGCATAGCCTATTATTCAAACATCTAGCAGTTAATGATTGCGGAAAATAAATTGCGGAAAATAAAACTAAGCTATTACAAGGCGTCGGATATTTACATCGCCAAAAACAAACCCTTAAAATTAAATGCGAAAAAGTAAATAAAAGCGGTAAATAAAATCCTAAGTTAAAAATATTACATCCTCGGAGCAATTACAATATATGGATCAAAACAATACGCGCGAGAAAATTGAATCGGAATGTCCTTTAGGGTTTTGACCCTTTTATGGAATAAAGCATATTTTTGTTATTTTTGATTTAAGAATTAAGTCTAAATTAATAATGGAATTAATTAATTAAAAAAGAAAATATTTTTGAGTTTTATTTTAATTAAGGAAATAAAATAAGAATGGTAAAAATATAAAAAAACCTAATTCTAAATCAATTTTAATTTATTGCAAAATATATTATCATTAAACCTATTTAAACTAAATAAATTAATTAATGGTTTATTTACAAAAATAAAATAGCGAAATTAATAAATATTATTTTTTGTTATTTTCTGATATTTATTAAAAAAAGTTAGTTTGTTAATTAATTAGTTAAAGATAATAAAACAAATTAAGTAAAAGAAATATAGAAAAGAAAAAGAATAAACCAAAGGGGTTTGGGCTCAGAAGGGAGGTTGATTCAGCAATTTTGAGGTCCATCAACGTTTCAGCCTTGTTTGACCTTTCAGATTGCCTATGCGCTTGTTGACCAGAGTGTATGGTAGGCGTGCAATCTGGATCCTTGAATCTGCTTAGTGGGCCACCTGGAATTTGATGAGATGGGAAGTATGATGATCCACACTTTGGGGCGCTGCACCTGAGTACCTGAAATAAAATTGCATAAAGTTTTGGGGGACCTGGGATATTGGACCTTCAAGGAAGTTTGTTAGAAATTGAAAATACAAGGCCTGTGATATTGGATCCTAGTCCCTTCAATTGAGCGAATTCCCTTTCACCCCTGAGCTGCTCGCTCATTCAAAAGGCATGACTCCTGCTTTTGGCCCTGCAAATTAGTCAATTCGGAACTAAACAACATAGAGAAACGTCTCATTCGAAATCAATTCCTGAACCCAAATCTGGGTTGGTTTCGATTTGTCACAACCAAGATCATGGATTTCAAATGTAACCTGCTTTGAAAGAAACTTTATCCATGGGGGGTTCAAACGTATGAACACTGCAGCTTATACACGCTTTGTTAAATCGCTCACAAGTAATAACAAAAAAAACTATGAATATGCAATTATGAGTAATTTTAAGATTAAGTGAGATTGAACATTATACCACTGGAGGCGCCTGGATTTGGACGGAAGGTGCCTGCAATGGAGTCTAGACTTTCATGGGGAAGGCTGGTGCTTTTGCGAGGCAAGGTATGTATGGCCGTCTTCGTGGTATTTTCCCATTTCTACAGAGTTTTGTGTGTCTTTTCTCCCCGCGTTGGCACTGTATGCTTGCCCTTGTATTTATAGGAGTATGATGGTCTAGTAATGGCAAGAGACAACCAATTAAATAGGCCTTTAAAGCCATGAGACAAGAATCAGACATATTAAAAGATTTCCTTTTTTGAAATATTCATGTCTCTTTAGAATCTTGAATGAACCTGGACACCTTTGATTTTCGAATGCCTCCAGGCCATGCTCTTCGATTGGTCTTGAGTTGCCTCCTTCGAATGGACTTCTTATGTGCCCTTCAAATGGGCCTTCTGAATGCTTCTTCAAATGGACCTTTTGAATGTTCTTCGAATGACCCTTTGAATGCTTCTCTTTGATAGCTTCAAAGTCCCAAATCGAATTACTCCAGCTTCAATTGCATAGCCCCTTCGATTGAGCCTCCCTCTGCTTCGATTGCTTGATTCGAAAAGGATCACCCTGGTCGAATCAGCTCTTGTAGGGTTGGGAGCAAACAAGGCAAGAATCTGGCCCTTAATTCAAATAATTGAGTCCACAATCAGCATTTAATTATTTCTATATTTGCAAGGGACACATGCCATTGTGAACTTTGGGTGAACCTAGACAGGTTAGGATATGTGTTTTTGCTTAGTCATGCCAGCCTACTTCATTCCTTCGAATTTTCCTTCTTTGCCAGCTTCAAAGTCCAATTCGAATCTATTAAGAACATTCCCTATTAGACAACTTCGACCAGACCTTGGCCTTGTGATGAGTCTAAGTTCTGAATCGAAGTGTCTAGAACTTCCTTCATCAGAGCATCTTAGATTAAGAGAAACTCTGCACTGAAATGCCATTTGAAGGTCATTTCATTAAGATGTTCTGATTGAGGTAAAGTATGAAGTTCCAATCGAAGGACCCTCTGAAGTACTAGTCGAAGCTTGTGAAATTGACTTGATCGAAGGGGTCCAGAGCTCAATCGAAGACTTGCACACCAAAGCTTGATCAAAGGGTTCCAAACACCTAATCAAAGCTTACTAATCAAAGCCTGATCGAAGAGTGCCAAATGCCCATCGAAGACTGGTGAGTCAAGCCTGTATCGAAGTATTTTGGATACCCAATCGAAGACTTTTCCCAGATGCCAATCGAAAGACACTTTGTTCATCTTCAAAAAACTTTATTTTCGTTAGGCAAATGTTTGTGACCAACCATGTAAGGGAAGACCTTTGAAAACATGAGAGGGCAAATTTTGGGGTACAACAGTTGCCCCTGTTCAATTTTCTTAAACCTGAGGATATAGATTGGCTTTCGAGCCTTTCGTGATCCGAAGGTGGAAGATAATTGAACACTAGAGTGCCCAGAAATTTGCACTCGCATGGTGTAGTATCAGCATTGTGACGTCGGAAATGGGCTTACAGATGCCATTTGGAGATTGTTGGTAGGAGGATGGGCTTATAGATGCCATCTGCAGGAGTGTCGATTGCATAAGAGATTCCTTAGAGAGAACTTGCATACCTGTTGTTGTAGAAGATTCCGCTGGGGAAGTCTAACTTTGTTGAGATTTAGGAACCTGCCTGTACTTCAACTGAGAGAATGCTTCAGCTAAGTTTTAAGAACCTGTTCATAATTCAATTGGGGGGAAACATCTTCATCAAGATCTAGGAACTGTCTCGTGCCCACCGGGAGTATACCGCTGAGGTTATAAAACTTGTCCACACTATGACGGAGGAGAACATCAAGATCTAGGAACTGGCTCGTGCTCAATGGAGTATACCGTTGAGGTTATAGTACTCGTCCATACTATGACATAGGGAAACATCTTCATCAAGATCTAGGAACTGTCTCGTGCTCAATGGAGTATACCGCTGAGGTTATAGAACTTGTCCATACTATGACGGAGGAGAACATCAAGATCTAGGAACTGAATCGTGCTCAATGGAGTATACCATTGAGTTTATAGTACTCGTCCACACTATGACGTAGGGAAACATCTTCATCAAGATCTAGGAACTGTCTCGTGCCCACCGGGTGTATACCGCTGAGGTTATAGAACTTGTCCACACTATGACAGAGGAGAACATCAAGATCTAGGAACTGACTCGTGCTCAATGGAGTATACCGTTGAGGTTATAGTACTCATCCACACTATGACGTAGGGAAACATCTTCATCAAGATCTAGGAACTGTCTCGTGCCCACCGGGAGTATACCACTGAGGTTATAGAACTTGTCCACACTATGACGGAGGAGAACATCAAGATCTAGGAACTGACTCGTGCTCAATGGAGTATACCGTTGAGGTTATAGTACTCATCCACACTATGACATAGGGAAACATCTTCATCAAGATCTAGGATATGTCTCGTGCCCACCGAGAGTATACCGCCGAGGTTATAGAACTTATCCACACTATGACGGAGGAGAACATCAAGATCTAGGAACTGACTCGTGCTCAATGGAGTATACCGTTGAGGTTATAGTACTCGTCCATACTATGACGTAGGGAAACATCTTCATCAAGATCTAGGAACTGTCTCGTGCCAACCGGGAGTATACCGCTGAGGTTATAAAACTTTTCCATACTATGACGGAGGAAACTGTCGAGATTGAGAACCTTATCTGAAATTCAACCGATGATAATTCAATTGAGATTTAAGAACCGGTTGGGTCTTCGACGTAATTGATAACTTTAACTGTATCTTTCCTGAAAGGTAAAGGTCAGTCATATGAAATGCATGATATGGATCAGGCAATGATGTTCTCAAAATAAATGAGATTGTATTCGTATGATGCGTATATGCATGTATCATGATGTATGGGAATGTGATGTTTTAGCTGGGGAAAATAAATCCCGGAGCTGCTGGAGAATAGAGTTGAGTTCTTCGTTTCCGCTGGGGATGATGAATGAAGATGATTGTGAGAATAAACCTGCAGGAGAAAAGAACTCCCTTGGGGAATAAACTTGATGAAGAGATTACTCTGAGGGGAATTACTCTGTGGGGGAGAGATGTTTTGTTGATGATTTTAATGATAAACTCCTGCATCAAATTGTTTCATCACTTCAGCTTTTATCTTTTCAGACATGTCAGGCCTCATGCGACGAACCTTTTGTTTGACAGAAGGACAATCTTCTTTTTTCAGCAGACGATGAACAACAATATCGGTATCCAACCCTGGAATATCTTCATACGATTAAGCAAACACTTCCACATAGTCATACAACATTTGAACCAACCTGCTCTTGACACTGTCTCATAAGTTAGCGCCGATCTTAACCTCTCTCTCTTGTCTGTCTTGGTACCTAGATTAATGACTTCAGCTGACTCTTCGTGCGGCTGAATAGATTTTTCCTCTTGTAATAGAAGTCTGGCTAGTTTTCTCGGTATTTCACAATCTTCCCCGCCTTCGTCTTCGGCTTGGTTAATTGGACATTCAAAGTCATAGTCGGCAATAGCAGAGTCATTGGCAATAAGATCCAGAGTGGATGAGGACATACAAGAGTGTGTGTGTGTGTGCATGTAAGACACATGGCTATTTTGAAAAATGTAGGAAAAAGAAAGATAATGAACACAAAGATTTGAATGTAAAAGAGTCCAATGATTTGTATTGAATGATCATATTATAAGATGAACATAAATAAAACCCTTGACAAATGGACCAAAATTCCCCGGGCCAGGCACATGGCTTAAAAGTGATTGTTAAATATTACAGACAAAATGTTATTGAATTAATAAAAAAGCAACAAACGAGTGATTACTCATTAATGAAGGAGATGGGAACGAAGTCCTTTGCTTGCTAATTGTTGAGCTCTATTGTAGTAGGATACACTCAATCTTCAAATGAACACTCATTATCAGAATCACCTACAACATTGACTTTGTGGCTTCCAATACGGATAGGGGGCTTCCCTGTACGAGCGCGCCTCACTTCCTTCTGAGCCTTGACGGTGAAACCCAAACCAAATTTGTCGCTTTGAATGGGATCTCGAGGAGTTACCCCCAAGTATCACAGCTTCCTTCTTCAACTGCAGCACGAGCATCTTTGTGAAACCATCTTCGGCACGACCTTAACAACTTTTGACACATCAGAGGAACATTTGGTAGCGGCAACCATTGGTGGAACAACTTTAAAGGCTTGACACGGGGTCTCTATAAACTCTCCATCCATCTCCACATATTTGAAAGAGTTGAGGTGGCTTACCATGAACTCCTCCTCACCACAGACAGTGACAATTCTTCCTTTGACCGAATACTTGAGCTTTTGATGAAGTGTTGAGGTTACTGCCCCAACTCCATGGATCCAAGGGCGACCCAACAAACAAGAGTAGGCATGATAGATATCCATAATGTAGAAGGTATAGTTGAAAATTTGTGAGCCCACCTTGATCGGGAGATCCACCTCTCCATGAACTGTCATTTTTGACCCGTCGAAAGCCCTCACAATGATATAACTTGGTTTCAAGACTAAACCTTCACAATCTAAACGGTCTAACGCCCCCTTGGGTAGCACGTTTAAAGAAGAGCCAGTGTGTACCAGAACATGTGCTAGGGTGGTCCCCTTACACTCGACAGAAACGTGCAGAGCTTTATTATAGTTATTCCCAAGTGGTGTTAGATCCACATCCGAGAACCCCAAACCATTATCAGCCTTCAAGCTTGCCACACAATTTTCAAATTGGTCAGTTATGGTTTCATGAGGGATAAGAGCCTTCTTCAAGAATTTGGTTAACGTCCGAGCATGAGCATCAGAACAGAGTAGCAAGGATAACATGGAAATCTTGGAAGGGGTTTTCCCCAATTGCTCCACGATCTTGAAGTCGCTCCTTTTTATAATTTTTAAGATCTCATCCATTTCATGAGCAGAAAGTTCTCCATCAGCAACGTCCTTTGCAGGTACTTCTGTCTCAACAAGCTCAACAACTTTCTCTTTCCCTCTTGTATCAGTACTTGGCTTAGTAGCAGTGATGCAGATAGGTGACTTTGTAACAACTAGTGGTGAGATGTTGGGTGAAAAGATTTTCCCAGTTCAGGTTACCTTACTTGAGCCAGTTATATTACCAACGTCATCAGCTTTGTCTTCTTCAATCCAAGTGTCTTGTTTTAACCCTTGGTAAAACACCTCAACACCATAGTTCCATGGCACTTCCTTGTTATAAGAGTAGGGAATTGGTCCGGGATTAGTAATTATTAGGGGAGCAATAGTTGGTTCATTTGAAATCCTGATAGGACCTTTGGAGGAGATCCTAAAAGGTTTGTTTGAGATGGTTATAATGGAGAGATCTTCACATTTATCAGTCAAACTTTTGGCAAGCGGGGTCTTCTTAAATAGGATCTCGTGGCTATCCATCAGGTGTTGAATGCCTTCCTTCATCCCTTCGCATCTATTGATTTATTTGGCACAACAAACATAGTCTTTCACACAGCCAGGTAAAATCCTGGCTTTCAACAGATTCTCTTTGATGATGTTCAATGGAGTAGTCAAGCCTTTGACAGAGGAAAACAAAAATTGTATCTTCAATAGCATTGACACCCTTGCCATGGTTCGACATATGTGTGGTGATTACATTCGAAGTTGGAGGAGGATTAAATGCAATGGTTTTGTTATTAATCAAGTCCTGAATTTTATTCTTCAGGGCCCATCATTGGTCAGTCTCATGCCCGGGACTACTTGAATGATATGCATATTTGGAGTTCGGGTTATACTTTGGTGAAGAGGTATCTGGATTGGCTGGAGGATCGCACAATGTCACCAAATTAGCCTTTAGTAAGTGTTGTAAGGCTTGGGATAGTGACATGCCTAACCTCGTGAATTGTCTTCTAGGAGTATCAAAATGTTGATGATTAGTAGATGGTCTTTGAGCAGGAGTTAGATTCGAAATTCAAGCGGCATTAACAGACTGACGGTCATCCTTCTTGGTAAGGGCCCTTGCCCCATACGTAGCATTGGTTTCTTTCTTCGCAATAAAAGGTTTCTTTACAGGATTGGAAGTGGAGGAAGATGCCATGGGAATCTTCCCGCTTTTGATGCCACTTTCAACTCTTTCACCAGTTAAGATTAGCTCGGTGAAACCGAAAGCAGAACAGCCAACCAACAAGTTAAAGAATGGACCAAATAAAGTGCCCATAAACATGTCAATATTCTCCCTATCAGTCAAAGGTGGTTGAATCCTACTGGCAAGGTCTCTCCACTTTTGTGCGTATTCTGTGAATCCTTCATTCTTCCCCATTGTCATGTCTTGCAACTGAACTCTTGTCGGCGCCAAGTCGGCATTATACTGGTACTGGTGGTAGAAAGCGGTGGCTAAGTCTTCCCATGTATTAATATGGGAACCATCCAACTGGTAGAACCACTCTAGTTATGTTTCTACCAAGATTTCTTGAAAAAAGTGAACTCAGAGTTTCTTATCAGCGGTGTGTGGCTGTATCTTGCGCACATAAGATTTCAGGTGAAATTTGGGACAAGAAACCCCATCGTACTTTACAAAGACTGGTATCTTGAATTTGTGGGGAGTAACAACCCCAGAGATTAAACCCAAATCATCAAAATCTAAACAGGGGACGACTTGGATCTCAACGGCCTTCAATCTGTCTTCTAACTGCTTATACTTAACGTCGGCAGGAGGATACTGCTCGTCAAAATAATCATCATCATCAGACGCTTTATCGTTGATACACCCATCCTGGGTGATCCTAGCTTCTCCAATCTGATTCTCGTCTTCCTCAAATGAGTCTTCCACTACCGGGATATGATGGACTGACTCTCTGAACCTTCTACCCATGTTGACCAGGGCTTTCCTCTTGGGTTTCTTTTTGGATACCAACAATGCTATCAGATCTTGTTTCCCCTTGGATAAGGCCAGTAAAGTCTCTTGGAATCGAGAGTTTTGGGCTTGAAGGTCCTTCACTGTTTTCTCTAGATCCATATTGCTGAAATAAACAACAGAAAGATAAGGAAACATGTTGTGTGAAAACCTGTCATGTTATGATGCATGGAAGACGTATATGCAAATGATTTCAAGGATTTATGAAATTTAAATTTATATATACAAAGAATGAACAAACGTCAATTTTCATTAATTAGTTCAAAATGATTACAACATGCCTCTTGGGCTTACGAAATAACTTTCTAAGATGAAAAGACCGAACGCATCCTCCTCGGCTGTTGGCTGAAGATTTTGATAATGTTATTTAGAATTCAAAAAGAGTTAGAAGTTCTGATCGAAATGGAATTAAAACACCACGCTTCGAAATTGCAGAAGCAGTGTTTCGAATGAGTGTGTCAAAGCTTGAAGCTTCGAACGGTGATCTTGGGAGCGTATCCAAAGGGATCTCCAAACAGCAGCGAAGCTAAGTCTGAGAAGAGCGTTCGAAGCAGAGAAACACCAAAGCATTTGAAATTTAAATGAAAGCGGGACTTTCAAAGTTTGAAAGTTATGTGTTGGAGCATTTGAGGACACGTGGAAAGATGAAAGGAGCATTGTCTTGCATGTTCGAAACGTGGCATGATCTTGTAGCGAGACCGTTAGGGTCGAATTAGTATAAATAGAAGTCTTAGTGTTAGGATTTCAGTGTGTCATATCGGTTATACAAAATACTCAATAACATTCAAACTACCACATGGCAAGGGAAACGAATGCAAGAGAGATGTATGTATGATAGCACCATGTATTTTTAATTTAATAAAAGCTTTTTTACTATTTCCAGCACTTTCCTTCTTTTTCTTTCTGTCGAACAACATTTACAAGTTTATTTATCTACTGTCTTTTCATTCCAAAGTCTTTTCTTCAAAGTTTTACATTTTACTGCATTCTTTATGTTTCGAAGCACTTCATATTTCAGAGAACTTTTACGCTTTCAATGTCTTTACTTTCAAGTATTATTCTTCAAACATTTACTTTCACTTAAACTCCTTTCTACATTTCTTGCATTAAACGCTTTCTTCACATTTTAAACTTCCACATTCCAGAAACCTTTTGTGTTAAATGTTTTATGGATCGACACCAGTTACTTCATTTTCCATACAGTTTCATATGTCTTTTCAATCAGCATTACAATTAGCAATCATTCGTATAACTTAGTTTCACATACATTTTGACCACATTCTTAAACTCTTAGAGAGAGGGATCGAAACAAACCAAACATTTATACAATAGCACCCATGAATAATTGTTCGATTGTAAGAATAACCTTGATATCCAAGGAGTCCTAGGATCAATCTAGTCGATCCTGTGAGTTACCAAAGAGATTGAGTAGCGTTAATAAAGATTATTCGATAGTTTGGAAGACTAGCGGTTGTTTACCAGAAATCACTGGAAACAAATTGGCACACCTGATGGGACCAATAGTTGGATATCAGAATTAAGGATTGTCAAAACATAGCCATCCTAGAAACGTAGGAACATAAGAAGTTTGCTGTTTTATGAACCTGAGAAGTGGTAAGATAACCAACAGCAACCAACCTTTATCCAGAAGAAAACGTTTGGACAAAATGTCTAATTCAGACAATCAACAAGGAGACCAAGGTGGCCCACAGGCAACAGGCACTAACGCGTCCATTTCGAGCGGAGCATCTAATGTAATCCCTTCGAATGCACAGGCTGTTGCATCTTCAACCAGTAACATGGCCACCAACGGAGTAAGTGGCGTATCAACCAACAGTTCGATCTTAGGAAATACTGGAACCATGGGCTACCCTGGGGGATTCGTTCCGCCACCTGGGACACAATCCCATTTCGCATCTCCATCAACTAGACCACCCGGCTTCGATGGGAATAGAATTAGAAGTTCTTCTTACGGAATGCCAACATCTTTTATGGCAGGATTACACAATTCCATATCAAATTCATCCCCACAACTAGGATCTGGGTCTGGGGCAAACCAATTTATGTCAAATAACCAAGGGTCAGTGGGTTATAGCACGTTGCCTACCCTAACCACAGATAACCAGTTGGCTTTTAGGCAATTGATGGATGAAAGCAACCACAATATGATAGGGGTGTTAGCGCAAACCATGCAGGAAATATTCGCCCCAATAGTTCAGAATGTGACTGTGACGAACGGGGAAAACGCTGACAATATGAGTCGAATAGCAGATTTCTTTGCTCCCACAGAAAGGCGTAGGCAGAACCAGGCGGGATCTCGAACAAACGTGCCTGTTATAGAACAAATTGCCAACGACCCAATCCATAGACCACCCAGAGAAGAGGTTAACTTAGGGGCCAGAGCACCAAGGTTAGAAGCCCCAATAATTCCGGGCCCACAAAGGGAAATTATGGAACCAGGGGCAAGGATCGAAAGACCAGAAGCCCCAGAATTTCGAGGAGAACAACCTAGGGGAGTTGTTTTGGTTGGTCGAAACCAAGATGCCGATGCTGTCGTTCATAGGGTTCGAAACGATAACATCTTGGCAGAAAATAATCTGACCACCATGATAGAAAGGATCATGACCCAAAATGGCCTCAATATGGGAATGAGGAGGCCAAATTACGCCTCTCCTATACTAGATTGTATAATGCATACTGATTTACCAAGGGGATACAAAGTCCCTAAATTTACAAAGTTCGCTGGGGATACCAACGAGTCAACAGTCGAACACATAGCGAGATATTTGACCGAAGCGGGGGATATAGCCAATAATGAAGATCTTAGAATCAAATATTTCCCAAGTTCCTTGACAAAAAATGCTTTCACTTGGTTTACCACGTTGCCTCCTGGGTCTGTCGATACTTGGACCCTTTTAGAGAGATTATTCCATGAACAATTTTACATGGGACAATCGAAAATAAGTCTGAAGGAATTGGCCAGTGTTAAGAGAAAGTTCACTGAACCCATTGATGACTATTTGAATAGATTTAGGCTGTTAAAATCCAGATGTTACACAGTAGTGCCTGAGCATGAGTTAGTCGAAATGGCCGCTGGGGGATTGGATTACTCTATTCGAAAGAAATTAGATACTCAGCATTTGAGGGATATGGCTCAGTTAGCCGATAGGGTTCGACAGGTCGAAAGACTAAAAGCCGAAAAAGCCCGAGTCTTTAAGAATAGTAAGAAAGAAAGAATTTCCTATGTTGGAACTGAGGAAGTAGAAGAATATCCTGAATTCGAATTCGAAGAGGTCGAAATCGACCTCGCTGAATTAAAACAGGCCCCGCCTTACTCCTGCAAAATGTTAGTTCCTACGAAAGGGAAAGATATTGTTGAAAATGAGAAAAGTGATAAGTTTCCAAAGAAGGTTTACACCTTCGATGTCACTAAATGTGACGAAATCTTTGACTTGCTTGTCAAAGATGGCCAATTAATTGTGCCATCAAATGTCAAAATACCCCCTTTGGACCAAAGGAAGAAAAGGGGATTTTGCAAATATCATAGTTTCCTAGGCCACAAGACCTCACAATGTTTTCTTTTCAGGGATTTGATTCAAAACGCAATCAAAGATGGCAGATTAAAGTTTGCTGATAAGATGAAGATGAAAGTGGACGAAGATCCTTTGGACGTCGCAGACACCAACTACTCCGAGCCTGCGTGCATTGGAGAAGTCAACATGGTGGAAATTGATCGAAGCGACACCCTAACTGGAGAGAAGGACATTGAAGTCGAAAACTGGGTGATGGTCGAAGTCAGCGAGGAAGTCACTGAAGGCATCCAGAATACACCAGACACTTCGATTGCTGAACCTGTGGCTGTTGCAGGAGAAACCCAGGCTACTGAAGGCCAAGGGGATCACAACGAAGGATTTACACAAGTCACTGAGGGCTTGAGTCTGGAATTAGAGAAAGTACAAATTACGCAGCCAGTCCCCTCTCAGAAGGAAATATGGGACACTCTAGGGGAACCCAGTGGAAAATATGACTATCTGGTCAAATACTCTGCCCCAGAAAGTTCGAAGGTCCAGATCGAAGATATAAAGCCCACAGGATGGGGCGATGACGAAACAAAAGAGGGGGATTTGGAAATAAATATGGTGGACATGGAAAGACCCCGTTCTGAGATGAAGGAAGTGAAAAAATACTTAGAAAAAGAAAAGCATAGAATGGGGGACAATCACACTGGAGATGATACTCTCAAAGACTCTCTCATGTCATGCCACAAAGGAGATCCAGGCATGATACTGTGCCCTAGGTGCAGCATCCTCTGCAACCAAAGAATTGCTGCAAATTTCGAAAGGGTACAGAGGGCTCGAACTGGCAACAATTGGCGCCAGGATAACCAACTCTTTAGATGCTACCCCAAGGCTGGAGAGAGTTTATTGGAGTTTATTTTTCGCTGCTACAAGGGGGCAACTAAGTGCTTGGTGTGCCCAAGATGTTCTGCTGTATATGACCAAAGCATGGCTAGGGCCTTCGAAATGATCCCCTTCGCCCCTTGCTGGAGCCATCAAGAAACTGCCCAGATGGGTCCACGTTTCGACAGCATATACAAACAGCGAAGACCTGATAGCCCTCACCCCAGAGTTGCTCGAAGAGTGACTTTCAAACTCCCTGCTGAAGTGCCAACCGATAGATGGCTGCAAGCCAGAAATGACAAAGGCAAAGACAAATGGAGGAATGCTGAACGAAATGCACGCCATGCTGTGACGTACAGGAGGCAATTCAACACACAGAAAAGGGAGGAAGTCAGATTAGAAAATTACAAAGGAAGGAACCCCATGTCAAGATCCCAGTGGCGCAGACAGCAAAGGATTCGAAAGGCTGAAAGAGAAGCTGGGGCAAACAAAGGGGATACTTCAACAAAGATACAAGGTGAATCGAGCACCAACAAACCAAAAAGTCAGACGGAAGAGAAACCTCCAGTCAACAGAAGGCTTTTCTCTGAAGATCAACAAGACGGACCGAAGGAATACACTCCAGGCCCGGAAGAGGACGAAGATATGATAACAGATAACTTCGAATCGGAGGGGGAGTCTTCATTTAACCTGAACTGCAACGTAGTGTCTGTGCTTCCCTGCGAATTCGGGCAAGAAACCGAAATCAATGAATATGAGGAAGAAGACGCCACAGATTTAATGAAACATAGGCCCGTATGCTACTACGTGATGGACAATGGAGCTGTTGAAGAACAAAATGCGTTCTTCGAACGTCCAGAGCCTACAATGAAGAATCATCTCAAACCACTTTTCATTCGGGCGAAAGTGGGTGTCCATGGGGTGAACAAAGTTCTAGTAGATGGGGGTGCTGCAGTCAATCTGATTCCCCATTTCATGCTAAAAAGGTTGGAAATCCGCGAAGGGGATATCAAGCCCCATAATATGGTTCTATCCAATTATGAAGGAAAAGTGGGTAAAACACTGGGGGTAGTCCAGTTGGAATTGACAATAGGCTCAAGTTGCAGGCCCACCATGTTTATGGTTGTCGAAGCCAAGGCCAACTATAACCTACTGCTAGGAAGAGAGTGGATTCATGGCGTGGGAGCAGTTCCTTCGTCAATGCATCAACGACTAGCCCTGTGGAGAGATGACGGAATCGTGGAAAATATCGAAGCAGACCAGAGTTACTTTATGTCAACTGTCAATCTAGTTGACAAAAGGGACTATGATAAAAATCTGGCAAAGATTGCTCCATGTGTTCCAAATGATGAGATAAATGAAACTAGAAATGCCCACTACTACATGACACTTCGTCATGATGGACTCTACTGGGATAGAACAATAATTAGTGAAGAAGAGGAAGTTGAAGGTGCCATACCAAAACGGCCAGCAGGCTGGGACTTCGACAACCTTAACCATGACTGAGTCTACCTTTTTCGAAAGGATTTCGGCCTATATGGCTGAGAATGAATCAAAAGCGGCCTTAGAGGCTGAAATAAATGAATCATTTGAAAAAACGAATGAAGTTAGTGGGGGGGGTTCGAAATGCTCACCCAACGAAGAGTTAGAGATGGATCAAAGGTTAGATGCCATCTATGATAAAGAACCCTTAGGCTTCGAAAGGGATCCCATAAACTCAGGTGTCAAAATGTTGGCACAGGACCCACTCGAAGAAGTCAACTTAGGGGATGACAAAACAAAAAGAGTAACCTACGTAAGTGCCAAACTTAGCCCAGGCCTCAAGGAAAAAGTGATCGAAATCCTTAAGGAGAACAAAGATTGTTTCGCATGGGATTATGATGAGATGCCTGGTTTAAAGAGGGAGTTGGTCGAACATAGGCTGCCAATCAAAGATGGCAAGAGGCCCATCAAACAAACTCCTAGAAGATTCGCGCCAGCGGTTCTCACAAAAATTAAAGCTGAGATCGAAAGGTTGCTGCGTTGCAAATTCATCAGAACAACAAGGTACGTCGAATGGTTAGCAAACATAGTACCTGTTATCAAGAAAAATGGTTCTTTAAGAATTTGCATAGATTTTAGGGATTTAAATACTGCAACCCCTAAAGATCAATATTCCATGCCCGTGGCAGAAATGCTAGTAGATTCTGCTGCAGGATTCGAATACTTGAGCATGTTAGATGGATACTCTGGATATAACCAGATTTTCATTGCTGAAGAAGATGTTGCAAAGACAGCATTTCGTTGCCCAGGAGCCTTAGGCACCTACGAATGGGTGGTGATGCCTTTTGGTTTAAAAAATGCAGGGGCAACTTATCAAAGGGCGATGAATTCAATCTTTCATGACTTTATCGAAACCTTCATGCAGGTGTATATTGATGATATAGTCATCAAATCTATATCTGCAGAAGCACATTTGCATCATTTAAGCCAATCATTCGAGCGAATGAGAAAACATGGCTTAAAAATGAATCCCCTTAAATGTGCATTTTTTGTGCAGGCTGGAGATTTTCTTGGTTTTGTGGTCCACAAGAAAGGAATTGAAATCAACCAGAACAAAACCAAAGCCATAATGGAGACGAAAGCACCTGCGTCAAAAAGGGAGTTGCAATCTCTGCTAGGGAAAGTTAACTTCCTCAGAAGATTCATTTCGAACCTGAGTGGAAGGACTCAAGCTTTCTCTCCGTTACTTCGTCTGAAGCAAGGTCAAGCCTTCGAATGGAACGAAGCTCACCAGGAGGCGTTTGACAAAATAAAAGAATATCTTTCTCAGCCTCCTATCTTGTCTCCACCATCATGGGGGAAGCCCATGAGATTGTACATATCTGCCTCTGAAGTTAGCATAGGTAGTATGTTAGCACAAGAAGATAACAATGGCGTCGAAAGAGCCATATACTATCTAAGTAGAGTGCTGAATGATGCAGAGACCAGATATAGCAATTTAGAAAAGCTATGTCTCTGTTTGTATTTCTCTTGTATGAAACTCAAGTATTATATAAAACCAGTTGATGTTTATGTTTCGTCTCACTTCGATGTCATTAAACATATGCTTTCAAAGCCAATAATGCATAGTAGAGTTGGAAAGTGGGCTTTGGCCTTAACAGAATACTCATTGACGTTCATGCCCTTAAAAGCTATGAAAGGTCAAGTGATTTCTGATTTCATTGTGGATCATTCGTTGGTTGAGCAGACAAGCATGAGTTACGTCGAAATGCAACCATGGAAATTGTACTTTGATGGTTCAACCCACAAGAATGGAAGTGGTGTTGGAGTCCTTCTAATTTCTCCTGAAGGAATTCCAACAAAATTCAAGTATAAATTGGATGGTCCTCGTTGTTCGAACAACGAAGCTGAGTATGAAGCGCTCATTGTTGGACTTGAAGCTTTGTTGGAACTGGGGGCAACCAGAGTCGAAATTAAAGGAGATTCTGAGTTGGTGGTCAAACAAATTACAAAAGAATATAAGTGCATAAAGGAAAATCTAATGGTATACTTCGTCATAGTCAATAGGCTATTGAGAAAGTTTGAATACATGGATATTCAACACATACCAAGATTAGAAAACCAAGAAGCAAATGACTTAGCGCAGTTGGCTTCAGGTTATAGAGTATCCACCAAGAATCTTAAGGATTTGGTCGAAATAAGGGGAAGAGTTATGGCTACTAGATTCACACCATCGGATCTGGAAAGTATGAGATTGGGATATGCCGAGAAACAGGGATTCGAAATTCTAGCCATAAATACTTTGTCAGATACAGATTGGCGAAGTCCATTAAAGAGTTATTTAGCAGACCCAACTCTAAAAGTAGATAGAAAAACAAAATATAGAGCATTGTCATACCTCCTCATGGGGAACGAATTGTTCAAAAAGACCCAAGAAGGTGTTTTATTGAAATGCCTAGGAGAAAGTGAGGCATATTTAGCATTGTCTGAAGTCCATAATGGGGCATGTGGGGCACACCAAGCAGGCCATAAAATGAAATGGTTGCTATTTCGATATGGTTTGTATTGGCCTAGCATGCTTAAAGATTGCATAGACTTCGCGAAAGGATGTGAGGAATGTCAGAAACACGCAGGAATTCAACACGCCCCTGCAAGTGAGCTGCATTCGATCATCAAACCATGGCCATTCAGAGGATGGGCATTGGACCTGATAGGCGAAATAAATCCTGCTTCGTCCAAAGGTCAGAAATATATCTTGGTAGGAGTAGATTATTTTACCAAATGGATTGAAGCTATACCTTTGGTAGTTGCTGATCAAGAGGCAATTATCGAATTTATACAAAAGCACATTATCTATAGGTTTGGATTACCAGAAAGTATAACTACAGACCAAGGTTATGTATTTACTGGTAGAAAAATGCAAGGATTTGCCCAAGAAATGGGGTTTAGATTGCTAACATCAACACCATATTATGCTCAAGCAAACGGACAGGTCGAAGCGGCAAACAAAGTAATAATAGGATTAATCAAGAAGCATATTGGCAAGAAGCCAAGAAATTGGCACAAAACTCTGGACCAAGTATTATGGGCTTGTAGAACATCTCCAAAAGAAGCCACTAACACCACTCCTTTTCAACTTACATTCGGCCATGATGCAGTGTTACCAGTAGAAATTCATCTGCAATCAGTTCGAATACAGAAACAAAACGAAATCCCAGCCGCGTTATATTGGGAAATGATGATGAATGAATTAGTTGAATTGGACGAAATTAGATTACATGCGTTGGATATTTTGATGAGGCAAAAAGAAAGAGTGGCCAGAACATACAATAAGAGGGTGAAGAAAAAAGTGTTCGTTATTAATGACTTGGTTTGGAGAGTCATATTGCCTATGGATAAGAAGAACAAAGCATTAGGTAAATGGTCACCTCATTGGGAAGGACCTTTTCGAGTACTAAAAGTTTTCTCTAACAATGCCTACGAAGTCGAAGAACTCTTAGATGATAAACGTGTCCTAAAGGTTAATGGGAAATATTTAAAGAAATATAAACCAAGCCTGCGGGAAATTCGAATAGTAACAACGTAAACAAAGTATTATAAAAAAGCCAAGATGGCAAGATAAGAATGCCAAAATGGCGTTGTTCGAATATTACATTGAAAGAACCAAAGTTATGGTCAGATAGACAAAAATCTAGAAATAAACATTATTTTTCAATCGAGTAAAAGTACTTCGAAATGTTTCAAGTCTCTGCTGAGCAAACCGCCTGGCACCTTCCAAGGTGGCCACTTCTCCTTTAAGTTGTTCTGCAGTCTCCATTTCTGCAAGCCCCCGGTTGATAAGCTCGTCGAATTGGTTGCCTGCAGGATTAGTTTCGAAGGCTAGTTGTTGTTCCTTAGCCTCCTTAACTTTCTGCTGAAGTTCCAGAATCTGCCTTTCCCAAATAAGAATGGACTCAGCTCGAGCCTCATATTCAGTTTTTGCCTGCTTCAGATGCATAGCCTGGTCTTCAGCTTCTTGAGAAAGCTTCGAAGCTTGTTCATAGGCGGCATCCATAGCAATGCGCTTTTCGTGAACCTTCTTGGCAGCAGATTCGTCTTAGAGAAGATAGCCGGTTACGTTGTCCAGCAGATTTTGAAGATCAAACAAGAGAGTACTGACTGGCAAAGAGCAACTGGAAAGATTAACCTTGGTAAGCAGCTCCTTCATAGTGTAGCAAGCAGTACTATCTTGCTTAAGCACTTCGAAGATATCCACATTGAGAATAGTTCTCCTAATTTTGTTGAGAAGAACAACTCTTTCATCTGTGGGAAGAGGATAGCTGGTTGAACTTGTACCAGCCCTAGCGAGTGGAATGTCCCTCTGGGCCAATTTTGCCTTCATGTACCCAATAGGGTCATTTCGCCTCAGAAGTGCCAGTTCCTCATCAGTCATTCGAGACGGAGAGGATTGGGGGAATTCCACGCGTAGGGGAACCTCGTTTGTTTCAACCTTTGGGTTTTCATTGATTGTATCACCATCCCCTTCATTTGCTTCGTGCTCTTGGTCTTCTTCATCCTCGACCAAATCTACCACTTCGATACCATCCTTTTCACCGCTATGTGCATTAGACTCCGTCCCGGCAGTCGAACCATCATTGTCATTTTCCCCATCATTGGCGTTTTCCTCCTCAGATTCTTCGTCTGCAGATTCTTCGAATCCTTGCCCAGAATCAGCTTTTTCCTCTTCAGTCTGAGCATCCTTTGGATCTTCTTGAAGAGTTTCAAGGAGGGACTTTTGAAGAACCCTTTGTGAATCCTCTGCAGACGTTTGAGGTATGGTTTCGTTAACCTCTTTCAGAGGAATGGAGGTACCTTGGTCATCTGGTTGCTCAGAAGTTCCAGCCAAAACCGCTACGTTGGAAGAACCTTTGTTTTGGACCAAATTGCTGGAGTCTCCTTGAGGAGAGGAGTTAAGCGGAACAGCAGCCCTGGACGGTGAGGTCGAAATAGTAGAAGTGGGATTCAGGATGTTCTGCAAGGAGCAGCAAAGTGTTAAAAGATGACACTCACCAAGGTAATAAGAAGTTAAACATTTTTTAGAAGAAATTCGATTTACCTGTGGCCCCTCAGAAGAGAGGTTACTAGCTATGCGTTCCAACTGTGGGTTGGAGGTCGAAGGTGGATTTTTGGATTGTGATAAGGGAGCAGCATCCCTGGAGTCAAGTCCAGAGACACTAGTAGGAGCAGTACTTTTTGGTGTAGCTTTCTTCAGCTTCTTCTTCGAAGCAATGTTTGAGTTTCCTCCAGCAGCCAGATCTTCCCCAGTGGTGCTTGGTTTCCGCTTCTTGGGAGTAGTGGGGGGAAGCTTGTTGGTCTGCACGAAGTTTAACGAAGTTAGATATAAAAGGATTGAGTGAATTCGAAGCATAAAAAACTAAGTGATTACCGTTGGAATTGGGGCACTTATTGTTGTTGGCGTTGTTGTTGTTGGTGTAGTTGCAGCAGCAGTAGTCGTTTCGGGTGGATTAGTCTTTTCGGTAGTTTCGATGGAGGCTTGAGAGGCACTTCCTTCCTTCGATTTCGAGGCAGTAGTCTTTATCCTGATAGCTGAAAATCAAAACATTTAAAGCAAAGGTTAAAGATTTGGAAAATAAAGATATTTGGGAGTTTTTCCCAAGCATTCGCACCTGTGCCTTGATCAGATTTAATTGACATGGCAGAAAGGTCATATCGAAGATGTCCTGGGAAATCATGAAGCCAGTGTCGAGCCCATGTCACAGTCTCAGATGGCTTTGGTTTCTTTTGAAGATATTTGAACATCTCTTTGCAAGTAAACCACCATGGATATGGGGGAAACCAAGCCAGAGCCAGTTCTGAGGTAGGTAATCTGGGAAATTTAGGTGGATGCATTTCGAATGCCAACCTATACCTATCCTCAGGTGACAGCCCTGAAGGAAGTTTTAGCTTGGAAACTTTTTGTTTAAATTTTTCCTTCAAGGTCTCAGCCGCTTGATGCACAGTGGAGTCCAAGCGTGTGGGGTCGTAAGTAGTTTCGAAGTAATTTTGAAAAGCTTTTATTTCTTTGGCATGAGTAAACATACCTTTCTTTGCTGGTACCTGCACATCGAAGGCATCAATTAGTTTCTGTCGAATAGTAAGTGTATCGAACATACAAGTTTGATAAAACTTAATCCACCACTCCAGAAATCCTTTGGCCGCGAGATGAGTAGGTTCGAAGGCTATCAGTTCAAATTGGGCAAAGCCCTGGTATTGTTCTTGTTGGATCTTGGCTTCCCTTGCCTTGAAAGTTTGACCAGTTGTGATGGCACTCTCAGTCTGGAACAAAGGTTCAGGAATCAGTTGGCATAGGCCAAACTGCCTCGAAACGAAGTTTGGCTGGTAGGCAAAGAGAAGAATTTGGTTCTTAGCTGGGGTTATCCTTGAAGAGATAAGTCTAGGAAGCAAGAAAGCTCTCCACACATCTTGGATTTCCTTACTCTTGGTGGCTTCTGAGAGAGCCATGGTGAACCAAGAAGGTCCATGAGCCCTCGAAGCAAAGGGCGCCATGCTCTCTTCGAACTTGTGTCTTTTTGAGAGTATCAAGATGTACTTCGAAAATTGAACCTTGAAGTCATCCTTGTCATCACTAGGGGTTAGTCTTCGAAGCCTAGTGCCTTCGACTATCCTATCACTTATTTCTGCATCTTGTTCGTCTATGGTGTTGGCAGTTGGTAAAGAAGGTTCGAACATGGCATTGAGCCATAATTGAAGTAACCAAAATGGGCCAGCTAAAAGAATGTTTTTGGAATTGTGGGATTTGAGGCTTGAAACAGCTGACCTCAGGCTCTCATAGAGGTCAACTAAGAGTAATTCGCTTAGGCACACTTTGCGATTTTCGTGTAAATCCCTAGCTAAAGGAATGAACCTACTAGCTACCTGCAGGGATCTACTGCAGAAAACGTACCTAGACAGCCACAGAGTTAAGAAAGCAATGTGCTCTGTGTCAGACACATTATCCCCTTCAGCATGATAATGGCCGATAAATTTGGAGAAGCTGGCTAACTTGACTTCGAAGTCAATTATGCTTGAGTGCTCTTCATTGTCAGGAACATAGGTTTCCCCCACTGGCGACAGCCCAGTAATGGCTGCTATATCGAAGAAGGTTGGGGTAATCATTCCACCTGGAAGATGGAAAGTGTTGTAGGTACTATCCCAGAAGTAGAGGGACGCAAATAGCAGAGGATGACTATAGGTGAATCCAGGTTTCGACAGCTTAATAAGGTTATAAATGCCTAGTTCTTCCCATTGCTGGGATTTTTTGGCTTCTACTTTCGCAAACCAGTTTTGATAAGCAACATCAGCAGTAGGGCAAGATCGGAATGGTTTAAAATTGCTTTTTACATAATCCAAGATAAATGGGTCCTTGGGATGAACAGTTGAGGTTTCTGTGGTTTTCGGATTAAGAAATTCTGCTGCCCTAGGGGCATCCATTTTGTTGAATAAAGGTTTGAAGTTGTAACACACGGGAAAAATGGTCCTGGTGTCTTTTAGTATTTCAAAAACTGTAAGAGGGCCATTTAAGGCTAACCTCTTACCAGCAACATGGGTAGGGATGAGTACCTGTGATGCGTACAGCATTTCTTTTTCTTTGGAGATCATTTGAGGAGCAAGAGCAGATTGGCCTTGAATGGTGACGATTTTACTCTCCATAGTTGCTCCTGTAGTTTTTCCCTTCTTCTTGGAAGCTTTCTTGAGTTGGGATGATGTGGAAGAAGACATTTTTTGTTGTTTGAGAACTTAGAGTGTTTATGAGAGAAGAAGAGTAAAATTCCAGAGTTTGAAAGGTTTAGAGTGTAAAGAAAAAAAAAAGGAAGGGTAAATTGACGTTTTATAATAAGAAGATGAAACATCCACCGAGTGAAAGTATGATACGTGGAGATCATGGATTGGTGTGATGAAGAGGTGGCGAGAAGTTGATATAGGTAATAGGCGTGATTTTAAAAACAATCATTACTTATAACTGCACCATGCTGTGAAGTGACTTTGGGCGGTTAAGGTACCCAAAGGGTGCTATGATTGATGTGACTAGGGTCAAACGCATTAAATGCTATGATGATTCGAAGATCCTATCAAAATCTTGTATAAATGTTTAAAATAGGTATTTCTCAGAGAGATCGAAATACATATTTTAAAGGGGCAATTTGTTGGCTGAAGATTTTGATAATGTTATTTAGAATTCAAAAAGAGTTAGAAGTTCTGATCGAAATGGAATTAAAACACCACGCTTCGAAATTGCAGAAGCAGTGTTTCGAATGAGTGTGTCAAAGCTTGAAGCTTCGAACGGTGATCTTGGGAGCGTATCCAAAGGGATCTCGAAACAGCAGCGAAGCTAAGTCTGAGAAGAGCGTTCGAAGCAGAGAAACACCAAAGCATTTGAAATTTAAATGAAAGCGGGACTTTCAAAGTTTGAAAGTTATGTGTTGGAGCATTTGAGGACACGTGGAAAGATGAAAGGAGCATTGTCTTGCATGTTCGAAACGTGGCATGATCTTGTAGCGAGACCGTTAGGGTCGAATTAGTATAAATAGAAGTCTTAGTGTTAGGATTTCAGTGTGTCATATCGGTTATACAAAATACTCAATAACATTCAAACTACCACATGGCAAGGGAAACGAATGCAAGAGAGATGTATGTATGATAGCACCATGTATTTTTAATTTAATAAAAGCTTTTTTACTATTTCCAGCACTTTCCTTCTTTTTCTTTCTGTCGAACAACATTTACAAGTTTATTTATCTACTGTCTTTTCATTCCAAAGTCTTTTCTTCAAAGTTTTACATTTTACTGCATTCTTTATGTTTCGAAGCACTTCATATTTCAGAGAACTTTTACGCTTTCAATGTCTTTACTTTCAAGTATTATTCTTCAAACATTTACTTTCACTTAAACTCCTTTCTACATTTCTTGCATTAAACGCTTTCTTCACATTTTAAACTTCCACATTCCAGAAACCTTTTGTGTTAAATGTTTTATGGATCGACACCAGTTACTTCATTTTCCATACAGTTTCATATGTCTTTTCAATCAGCATTACAATTAGCAATCATTCGTATAACTTAGTTTCACATACATTTTGACCACATTCTTAAACTCTTAGAGAGAGGGATCGAAACAAACCAAACATTTATACAATAGCACCCATGAATAATTGTTCGATTGTAAGAATAACCTTGATATCCAAGGAGTCCTAGGATCAATCTAGTCGATCCTGTGAGTTACCAAAGAGATTGAGTAGCGTTAATAAAGATTATTCGATAGTTTGGAAGACTAGCGGTTGTTTACCAGAAATCACTGGAAACATCGGCGCAAGGTAGGCATTCACGCTTTGCTCTTCATGTAGCTGCTTTGTAAGCTCCAAGACCCTTTTCTCACTAGCATAGAATTGAGCTTCGAAGGTATCTCGTTCTTCCTTTATCTGAATCCAACCCTTTTGCAAGTCTTCAAGAGAAGTAGGCATGTCGGGATGAAGGACAGTGTACGGGACATCTCCTTCAAACACGGGTTCCATGATAACTGGTAAGATGGAGGGGTAAGGCATCATAAGTTTCTGAGCATGAGCTCGTACCCACCTAAGGTAAGGCTCAAGGGGAATGGAATTCTTGTGTCCCAACGTCTTACTATCCACTTTGCTTACCATCCTCCATGCTCGTATAAACCTCTGACGGCAACCTTGATCGTCACTCTCGTAGTCGAATACCACTCCTTATATGAGCATCTCATGCGGACCATCCCTTCAGGCATAACCAAACTTTAGCAAGGCTAAGAAAGGGTTATAAGTGATACCTCTTCTAATTCCAAGCAAAGGGACATTAGGGAATTCTCTACAACGATCGATGATAGTAACATTCTCCAAGGATCGAGAACAACAATGAATATCCGAATGTCTGAGCGTCATTAACCTATGGGACAACCTCAAACCTTGCTCATTCTTCAACACAGACCGAGTAAGATGCGAAATAAACCATCTATCCAAGAGATGAGTGTAACACATAAGGATCCTTCTCTTCCTCGTAATGCGAGAGTGAAAAGAATGTAGGATATCTCCCAACAAAGTAGGCACCGAATTGCGAGACATGAAGATTTTGACAGCATTTACATCTATAAGTTGGTCAGGGTTTGGAAAAAAAATCATCCCATGTATGAGAAGGGCCAAGATTTCTTCAAAAGCTTGTAAGTCCAAAGTGTTCCAACAATCCTGAGCTTTCTCAAACAAGAACTTAACTAAGAACCCTTTGACAACACTCCTTGTTTCCCAATTAGTTATGACATCAGATTGTTGCAAGTGTAATGCTCGGGAAATATCTTCAGGTTTTAGATATCTTTCCGTACCGTTGAAAGGTAGTTGATTGAGAATGGGAATCCTCAAGAGTTGGGAGAATTATTCCATAGTAAGTACAAGTTGATAATCGAGAAAAGTGAAGCAATGGTGTAGAGGATCAAAGAACTGGAAAAGCACCTTCATCATATTTTCATCAGTGCTAGAGGTAACCAAGTTTATGAGGCGACCATGTCTTTCGGTGAATGAAGAGTTCTTAGGGACCCTTGATGATAACTCTTTGAGTTGAGAAGGAATTCTTACGAGATTGACTTGGATAGTATTCCGGCGGATAGAAGTCGTGTCCTACAAAACAGAACAAAGATAAATCCCAATCATCCTTGAAATGGTTAGTGAGAATGAGTATGATGTTATGATATTTATGATGTTATGTACAAATAAACATACAAAAACAAGACAAACAAGTCCTTAGGTTTAGGATTGCATGGAGTCTTATAGGTAAGTACACTCTTGAAGTTTAGTTGGCTCAAACCTGTCCTAGAAATAGTAACCGGGTTCTAAGGGATCTCAATATCACAAATATTTCTTGTCGGGCATGGTTTTATTGCAAGCCTCTTTCACAGCGATCGAAATATCCCGAGAAGTCTGATCTCAATGAGCATAGTATCAAGTATCAACCAACTACGGACTGCACAAAAGTCGGATATCTCTCTACTTCCTAATGGCCAAGTTGGTCAAGTAAAGGTTCTAAAGTCAGTTAGTGCTTCATGACACCACACATCGTCTCCGTATTCTCCTTGACTATTCAAGGGCTACCGGTACCCACAAATGTGTCACACCAATGTAGCTATTGCTTAGACCATGTCGGTATACCCCACAAAGTTTCCGCAACGTATTGCTACTTACCTATAAGGTATCCCAAATCCAGGTAGAGGATTAGAACAAGCCCAAACAAGGAACCAAAATGTAAAGCAAACAAATCAAACAATGAAAGCAAGTAAAGATGATCTAGCCCTAAGGTAACCCCACTTTTAAGTTTTCCCCAGCAGATTCTCCAGTTCTGTGATACGATGTGAGAATTGACTTGGGATGTTTTGTGTTTTATCGCAAATGTTGCGGTTAGAAAGAGTCACCACCTACTTTTCTTTTATCTAAAAGGAAAGGCTGAAAAGAACAGGAAAGACCTTTGAGATTATTTCTTGAGTTCGGGGGGTAGATTATGAAAAGGGAAGGTGTTAGCACCCTTTTCATCCATATTTATCTATTGTCTCTTAGTTGCTTGCTAGATCACTTGCTTTTGTTTGAAAATGTGCTTTGTGTTGGTTTTTGAAAGTATTTTGAAAAGGCACCTTCGTTTAGGCAAACTTTGTAATAGTTCTCGTTCGTAAGAACGTATACAAAGTGTTGGGATTTTAAAAATATTTCATATTTTGAATGTTTATTTTGAAAGTGTTTGGTGTTTGTTTTTGAAAATAAGCAAGGGTGTTTGATTTGAAAGTGAACAAGCAACTAGGAACAATCTACCTACTCAAAAGTCTTTGTTCATTTCTTACTTCCTTTGACATTGCTATCTTACCATTGATTTGGTAAGAAGCCTTATCTTTGGATGTAAGGGACGGGCATGGGTCATCGTATAGTCATGATAACAATGTTTTAAGATATCTTAGAATTTCTCTTTTAGGGACTAAGATCATTTTGAAAGGCAACATATATAGCGGCATCGAGGGACTATGATCTTGTATTTTGATTCGTTTTTGCTAAGACATCCCACATGCATAACATGGCCATATTTGTAAGGCAACAAAGTGGAATTACCCTAAGGGTGCAAGTGTAAAAGTGTGTTTGATTTACATGCATTGTTTATCTTGAATTAGGGTTTACTAATTGTAGATTTTAGTCTTGCCATACAAACCCTAATTACTAATATTTATATGAAAGCGATAAATTGCGGAAATTAAAATTACTATGCTATTACATCATTAGGGGGAGGGGGTATACAAATTTACAAATGGGGATTGCAAGAAAATTAAACCTAATTATCTATTACAATCATATTGAATAATATACAAGAATTGAAAATATAATGTACAAGAAGATAAATGGAAAATAAATGATTTGTTTGGTTTTAATGAAAGGGTTTAGTTTTAACCTAATCAAGGAAAAGGATTAATTAAAATTAAACAAATTTAAACTTAAACTAATTAAGAAATAAATTAAGTTTGAAACATTTTTAGGGTTTTTTTATGAAAAGGTTTTAAGTTTAATGAAAATAAAATGGAAATTAATTAATTAAAAGAAACCTAAGTTCTAAGTTAATTTTAATTAAGAAAAAGAAAATAACAAACCCTAAATCTAATTATTATTTTATTAAGAAAAAAAGAAATTAGTTGTTAAAAAAATGTTTTTATCTTTTGTCTTTATAAAGAAAATAAAATAAAAAAACATTTTTAAATATGTAAATAAAAAAATAAAACATTTTTGGATTTTTTTATTAATATAAAAAAAAAATTATAGTAATAAAAATAATAAAGAAAAAATAAAATGAGAATAAAATAAGAAAAAAGAAATAAATTAGAAAAAAGTTTGGGCCAGGTGTGTGAAAGCATGCAGGGGGGTTAGAAGTCAGCAAAAATGACAAGGCCCATTGATTGGAGGCCCAGGCGCTGTTGTTTGTGACAAAAAGGAGGAAAATATTGAAAAATTAGACAAAAGGTAGCGCTGGGACTTGAACCCGTGACCTTGAGATAAACGCGCGCTGCCTTTGCCACTAGGGTGGTTGTACATTCGTTAACATAAGCAAAACAAATAATACATAACACAAGTCAAGTCCTGAAAATGACTTCATCTTCAACCTCCAGACATGGATCCTGTAACTTGCTCATTTCTCAACAAAAATGAAAGATGCAAACATGAAAGTTGCTCCATTTTTTCATATGAATCCAACCATATAAATATCATAAGCTATAAATCAAAGATGAATGAGAATTTCTAAAAGTACCAAATTCTGACCTAACTTTTTTCATAGATTCAAACCTAAAATTCTATAAGCTCAATCAATATAAATGAAATATATGGACATGTACAGTTTCAGGGCAATGATATCTACATTTTATCTTCACAAATGCAAGCCTAACAATGCATAAATGAAAAAGATAGAAGTTCAGAAATCATACCTCAAAAGTGGAAATCGTGAACTACAAATGAGCTCGATTCGAGGTGTTGCAATGGTTGGGTTAACTTCCTCAAGTTCCCAAGAAGCTAATGCAATGATTAGCTTAAGCAATGGATGGCTGGAGTGGCCTGGAGAAGTCAACTTGTTGTGCTCTGTTTTTGAGTTTGGAAGATGATGAAGATGGAGTTACAGCTATGAAACAGGGATGGAGATGGACTATATTTGATGTATAAAAGCTTTGTGATTGATTTGGAATGAAAACGCACGAGGGAAATGGGAGTTTAGGTTTCAAAGTAAGAATGTGCACAATAATGGAGTTTTGATGCTAGTTCTGATTTGAGGGAGTTTGGGAGATTTTCAGGGTGTTCAATCTCGTGTGTTAGCTTTCAAATAGGGCCTCAATTTATAAGCAACAAGTTTGGATGCTTGGAGAAGTCAGAAATCAAGAATCATATGTTTGTGGCTTTTTGCTTGATTTTGAAGAAAGCTTGAAAAATGTGATTCCAATGCATAAGTACCTGGCTCATAGGGTGGCTTAGAAGCTTTAAACATGTTGCTTCTGAGCATAAAAGTTGTATGTATTCAGAACAACAAGTTATAGGCTCAAGAAGAGTGGACTTTGTGCATAAAGCCACTTTTCTAAAATGGCAATGTTGCCTTTCTTCCTAAAATGGTATTAAGCATGGGAAATGCATTGAATGCTTGGATTAAAGCTTCTAACAGGTGTGTAGACATTTAACTATGGAGTGAAAACAAGTAAGAAGCCTGAATAGTGAGGTTTGTACAACATGCTTGAGGATTGGATCATGTGTTCATCACAAACTTGACTTGTAATACAAGAATGAAACCCTAACTTCATGGATTCTATTCTCTTAGCTCAAAGATGATCTCAATGAGTTCTTGGACATTTTGGAAAGCTTGTAACATCTTATACAATATCTATGTTGGAAATTTTTGAATATTCATCTTGGAACTATGTGAAAAATTGTCATGAAGTTAGGTCAAAATACTGCCTAAACTAGGACAAAATTTCACTAAGTTTTTCAAGTTTCATGAACATGTCTTCACAAAATCATAACTTGAAATCTAAGAATTTCTAGGAAAAGTTCTGCTCTACATTGTTTTAAATCTCATTGATATATACAACTTTCATGTTGGAAGTTTCCTTTGAATCATCTTGCATCATGGTGGAAATTTGGCATAAAGTTATGAAAAAAAACATGAATTTTCAACACTTGAAAAATTCTAAGTCTTGGAAATTTTGACTTTTCAAAATGAAATCTTGACTTTTTGATTTCTTGATGAACAAGTTTCATATTTTTACATGTCTTGATGAATTGTAATCTTTAAAACTTGATTTTGATCAAGAAGTTAAAATTTGACTTTTCAATGTACAATTGACTTTTTTTCAGTTGACTAAAATTCAACTATAAATCAATTGAACTTGAGAAACGTTTTGAGCCATGCCATTAGGTAAAAATGAAACATTTGAATCCTTGAGATCATGCCTTAAACCAATGAATCATTTGCTAGGTTAAAAATAAAAAACTGAACCTTTCTAGTCAAAACCCTAATTTTGACCATTTTGCCCTTTTGATGATCTGATCAAATTTCTTGAGGAATTATGATCCAAACTTTATCAAATGACATATATGAGTTCATAATGTTGATATGGACCAAAAATCATAAATTTTGACTATAAATTAACCATAGTTGACTTTTCCCGAATACAACTGATTTTAGGTCATCTGATCAATTGACTGAGCAAAAATGTGATCCAAGACTTGAAACTTGTCACGAGCAATCTTGAAGGTCCAAAATGATCCAAGAAAGTCATATGGGGCATTTAAAATTCCAATTTTCCTTGTGCAAACTCAAACCCTAGTTTTGAGTTGTCAGTGCTAAGGAGGTGTCTTGAGCTGATCAAACCTTGTGTAGTCTTGAATCAAAAGAGATCTTGTGAGAGATTACTTGAGAAATGAGAGGGAAAATTTTGGGGTACAATAGTAGTAATGTCTTGTTATTTTTTTTATGTGTTGTCTAGGATTTTCACAAAGGGTTAAAATCCAACCAAAAATAAAAAAGGTTCTTTGAAGACTTTAAATTATAGAAAATCGACCACAGAAGTAGTCGACCGGAAGAGATTTCATAAATGGCCAATTTGGGCTTGTGGATACAGCCGACCAGTAAAGAGGCCTCATGAGGAATGGATTGGGCCCAGAAGTGTTAAAAATCCTAAAAGCTGGCATAACTAGAAAAGTAAATCATTGTGAATAGAGAATATGGGTTCGATAGCAGGAATGGTGAATGTGGGTTCAATAGGAGGGATGGAGAATGTGGGTTCATAGAGGGAAGTTACAAGAGACACATGGATCATAAATAAGAGAAGCCCTCTGAAAAGTAGTTATTTTCATGTATTATAAATAAAGCACTTAGTGCATAGTGTAAGTGGTTCAAACTTTCACATTCCTATGCGCTAGTCACTCAGAGTACTCAAGCGAACGAGCGAAATGAGTCAAGCAAAGGCGATGTATGTTTGAATCAACCCATTTTCAATTATTTTGATGTTATGTCATCTATTTTTACAGTTTAAAACGTCTTTATTTTATTTTACAATTCCTGCTTTATTACTTTTAAATTCGTTTTGCCTTAGTCGAACGAAACCTTTTAAACATACTTTTTGAAAACACTCGAAAACTGAAGCATTGTACCGAGATTCCCTGGTTGATCTCGCCAGTAAACTTTATGTTAAGAGACCAGCATTGTTTACCAAAACTAGAGGTAAACAAATTGGCACACCTGGTGGGGCAGTGCTAATAATTTCGTATTGTGTGTGTAGTTTTACAAAATTTCTTATAGTTAGTGTGTGTATGAATTTTAGAAGTGGTACACTTTTGCCTAAGTCTAAAATGTTACGCTCTGACACAAACACTGCATGTACGCATATTTCTACATAAAATGTGGATGTCAATGCACGACCGTTTTATCTCCCATAAGATCGACCATTGTTCCTGGTTCAGGGACAATAGGCACAATGACAGAACCTAGGCATGGGAATCGCCATTTGATCCAAATCGACCACTCTTTCTTGGGGGTCCAGGGTCATCATTTGTCCCTTACCAATATGGTATGCCTTATTCCATGATGGTTGGGTTACAGTCGAACCCGGCCATATATATAGAAAACACAATGGCCATTGGAAACCAAGGCAGTTATGTCCTGCAGTCGACACCATACTTGAATACTACTTCCGTTATGGCTTTGAAGCAACAGATGGATGAGAGTAATATAGAGTTAGTAAACGTATTAACTCAAAAAATAGGAGTCGCCCTTAATCTTGTAGTTGCCAAATAGGTAGGTTGATTGACTCATTAGGGGTCCAACCAACTCAAACGTGCCACGAGCCGTTGAGAGTTTTTGAAGAACTGGAGGGGGCAACAATGAGCGTCCTTTTAGACCTCGAAGAGTGGAAGCACCAACTTATAAAGAGGAAGAATTCGTGGAACAATACGAAACTAGGCCAGTCATAGTTAGGAGAAACCAAGATGCTGATCGAATGCTAAGAAATGCCATCGTTGGGTGTAACAACATAGTGAATATGGTAGAATAAGTATTATCACGATTTGGAGTAAATGTTAGCCTCCAGAAGCCTAATTACTCTTCGCCCTTGCCCGATTACATTTGACAAGCAGAATTACCTAGGGGATGTAAGGTACCTAAATTTACCAAGTTTGCTGGTGATACCAATGAGTTGACCATAGAACACATTGCTAGGTACGAAATAGAAGTTGGCGATATCGCCAATGATGAGGGTTTAAAATTAAGATGTTTTTCTAATTCATTGACAAAAATGCTTTTACTTGGTTTACGAAGTTGACTCCAAACTCCATACGCACTTGGGAACAACTTGAGGGTATATTTCATGCGTAATTTTATGTTGGTCAGCCTAAGATAGGTTTGAAAGAGTTATCCTCAATCAAGAGGAGGTCGTCTGAGTAAATGGAAGATTATTTAAATAGGTTTAGGATCCTAAATTCTATATGCTTTACTAGAGTTCCTGAACATGAACTGGTCAAAATGGCCGTTGAGGGGTTATATTATTCTATTAGGAAAAAGTTTGATCCTCAATCTATCACATATATGTTCTAACTAGCTAATAAAATTCGACATGTCGAACATTTGAAGACAGAGAAAGCTAGGGGGTTGAACTCTGCCAGCCAAATCTCTCCATTTTTTAGCATAATCTTTGAAACCTTTACCTGCACCCATGGACATACTCTGGAGTTGAGTATGAGTGGGAGCAAGGTCGGCATTATACTAATACTGCTTATAGAAAGCAGCAGCAAGATCTTCCTAGTTTCAGACATTAGCTCCCTCTAACTGGTAGAACCATTCAAGCTGAGTCCCTGACAGACTATCTTGAAAGAAGTGCACCCACAAATTTCTATCAGTAGTGTGGGGTTGAATCTTCCTGACATACGAGCGGAGATGGAGTTTTGGGCAATACACTCCATCATACTTAGCAAAAATTGGATCCTTGAACTTCTGAGGGATGACCACTCCCGATACCAATCCCAATTCTTTGAAATCCAAACCAGGTATCTTCTGAACTTCCATAGCACTCAGACGGTCTTCTAGCTGCTTGTATCTATCCTCAGCAGGAGGATATTGCTCATCATCATAATAAGTATCATTATCAGAGACTGCAGGACTAGGGTCCTTTTCCTCTTATTGGTTCTCCCCATCTTTGGATGAAGAGATCAGATCAGTTTGATGCTTCAACCTTTCCCCAAACCTTCTGCCCATATTCAGAATACCGACCTTCTTCTTCTTCTTCTCTTTCAGAATGAGGGTCTTCAGATCCTCTTGCCTCTTTGCCAGACTGATGAACATCTGTTGGAACTGGGCGTTCTGGGCCTGAAGATCTTTGATGACTTGATCAGAAGACATTTCTGCTGAAATAAACAGTGAAGAAGATGAGAAACTTGTATTGGTACCTGTAATGATATGTATGATAATGGGATGCACATGTAATGATTTCATAGACTTTGGGAGATTTAAATTTGCAAACCAAAATAAACGAAACTTTATTAGCTCAAATTTGAAAGGTTCAACATGACTTTAAGGCGTTACAAATAAGTAAATAAAACAAATCTAAAACTAGAAAAGCAAAATCAAAAGTCCCATGGACACTTCCTCTTTATGCTGATATAATCATTGAGCACTCTTTCTTCCTCGAGCTTCCTGGTGAGATTTAAGACCTTCCTCACCTGCTCATGGAACTGCTCACTATAAGTATCTCGCTCATTCTTCAGCTGAATCCAAGACTTCTGTAACTCCCCCATATCAGTAGGCATGTAAGGATAGAGAACTGTGTAAGGAATGTCATCTCCAGTAATGGGTTCCACAATCACTGGTAATACGGCCGCATAAGGCATCATAAGCTTCTGGGCACGAGCTCAGACCTATTGGAGGTAAGGCAGCATAGGAAGGGAAGTCTTCGGACCTAACTCATGGGGGTCAGATCTATTTACCATTCCCCAAGCTCATATGAACCTCTGGCGATTCCCCTTAACATCATCCTCATAGTCAAATACAATGTCCTCGAGAAGTAACTCATAGGGACCATCTCTTCGAGCACGACCAAATTGTCGCAAAGCTAGACAAGGACTGTAAGTTATACCTCCTCGGATACCAAGTAATGAGACATTAGGGTACCCCCCATAGCGGTCAATAACAACAACGTCTTCCATAGCTCGGGAATACCAAAGAATATCCGTATGAGCGAGTGACATTATCTTATGCGACCAACCCAAACCCTCTTTGTTCTTCAGTATAGACCCAGGGAGGTGCAAAATAAACCACCTCGACAACAACGGCATGCAGCACATAAGAGTCCCTCTTCTCCTCGTGGTACGAGTATAGAGAGCATGCAAAATATCTCCAAGCAAGGTAGGCACAGGGTTGCGAGAAAGGAAAATATTGATAGCATTCACATCTACGAAAGAGTCCAGATTAGGGAAGAGAACTAAACCATAGATAAGAAGAGCCAAGACATCCTCAAAAGCCTGAAACTCCATATCATCCCAAAATAGTTGAGCCTGGTCTATCAGAAATTTGGCTAGAAAACCCTCGACTCCGCTTCGAGTTTCCCAATTGGATACCACATTGGCCCGTTTCAAATGCAAAGCTGAGGCAATGACTTCTGGCTTAGGAATTTCTTCTATACTTGTGAAGGGTACCTGTTCAAGAATGGATATGCCCAATAGATGAGAGAATTCTTCCAAGGTGGGTACCAACTGATAATCTGGAAAAGTGAAGCAGTTGTGCTTGGGATCAAAGAATTGAAAAAGTACGCTCATCATATGTTCATCAGGGTTTGAAGTAACCAGGCTGAGAAGTTGACCATGTCTCTTAATGAACATAGAAGTTTCAGAAATTCTTGACACTAGTTCTTTGAGTTGGGATGGTATCTCCACAAAGCTGATTCAGATAGTTTTTCTATGCATGGAAGCCATGATCTGCAAAACAGAACAAAGATAAATTCCCTTGGTCTTTGAAATGGTTAGTGTAATGAAGCATGAATGCCATGTTATGATGCATGATGTCATGATAAACCACAGGTATAGAAAATAACAGGTATTACAAACACAATCAAATCCCACAAAGACCTTAGGTTTAAGGCTTGCATGAGGTCAAAGGTAATACCCTCTTGAAGTTTAAGTTGGTTTCAAACCTATCCTAGGAAAGTAACCGGGTTCTAGAGGATCAAAATATCACTGACCATCCTCCATTGGTCATGGTTTCAGCTCACACAATCTTTTCTTGCGGCCGAAATTATTCCGAGAGTATGGTCTCAATGAGTGTAGCATCGAGTATCAACTAGTTCTCAGCTTTATACCGAGGTCAGCTATCTCACTACTTTCTAATGGCCAATTTGGGCGATTAAAGGTTCTAAGGTCAGTTGATGCTTACCGACACCACGCGGCGGCCCCGTATTCTCCTTGTTTCTCCACAAGGGATACCGGTACCAACCAAAGTGCTACACCAACGTAGCTACTGCTTCAACCGTATCGGTCTATGCCGTACAGTTCCCTCACATTCTATTGCTAATTACCTAACAGGTATTCCCCAGATTTGGGTTAGGATCTATAGTAACTCCAAACAAACCCTTAAAAGTAAAGCAAACAACGCAATCAAGAGAAGCAATTATGATGAACTAGATCCTAAGGTATACCCCACTTATAAAGTCCCCAGCAGAGTCGCCAGTTCTATGATACGGTGGCAGAACCAACTGTTTAATACTGGTTTGCATTTTGCGTTTTGTGTTCGCAAAATGTCGCGGTAAGCAAGAGTCGCCACCGACTTTTATTTCATCCAATCGGAAAGGAAAAAAGTACAGAAAAAAATCCTTTTTCGAGATATTCTGAGTACGGGGGGTAGATTATAGAAAGGGAAGGTGTTAGCACCCTTTCTATCCATGGTTTTCCATGGTCTCTTAGGTACTTGCTCATCTTTTTAAATTGCTTGTGTATGCGCTTTGTTTTTTTGAAAATGTTTTACTTCGTGATAACCCTTGTATCAGTCCTCAAAGGTGTGACGAAGTTGTTTTGAAAACTTGTTTGGAAGGTGTAAGTGTGAAAAGTTCTGATTTTGAGCAAGTACCTACTAGCATCTACCTACTCGAAGAAAGATCGCTTCTATTCTTGTTTCCGTTAGACAACGCTATCCCACTATTGAGAAATAGGTAGCACCATCGTTGGAGTTTGAAGGGTCAATTCGAAAGGGACGTACGATCACTAAAACAATGTTAGAATACCTTAGTAATAACCCTAAAGTCTTAAGATCTTACTCGAGGCAACATTTCCGAGGCAACATTCGAACGGGACATTAGATCTTTTTAGACAGGAGGGCCACCACTAAAGCATCCTATACTTAATGATCGTTTATCGAAGGAAACCGAAGTGAGAGTATACCCTAAGAGTGATATGTGTGTTTACCTTGGTTTTTGGTAAACAACCGCTGATCCTCCAAATGGTCACTTATTTGGTTACTCGCAGGATCGATCAGATTGATCCTAGGACATAGGTTGATTTTGAAGTTTTGATTAAATTGGTAAGGCTTTAAATAAAGAGGCTTTAAATGAAATAAAGAGGTTTCAAGTAAATTGCATGAAGAAAGGACTTGGTAAAATAAACAAGGCTTAAAGTAAAAGGCTTCGACAGGAATGTAAAGAAGAAAGCAAGTAAATTTCTGGAAAAGTAAATGACTTTGATTAATAAAATTGGTGTTTCACACATACATTTCTCAACAATTCTTTCTCACACGCTGGGTACTCGAATCTATATGAGTGACTTTGTATAGAATTGTGAACACACGCGAGAACTTACATGACTACTACTATTTATACTAAAACATCCCAAGTAACCGTCGGGCAGTTACACTGCTTCGAGATGATTCCACTTGGCACGTTCTCAACGTTCGACGCTCCAGATCTTTGCACGCTACACGTGGTAACTGCTGGAAACCGTTTTCCCTCCAAAAGCTTGCATTTCAAATTGCTCCACTCTGAACCATCGAACACTTTCGTCGAGAGACATCTTCGACGAGAAACTCCTTCGACGTCGAAGGCAACCAACTTCTCCCTTGGAAGAAATCTTCTAAGTACTTTGTCATCTTTCGACGGGCATTTCGACAGACTTAGCCAGTCGAAAACATCCTTCAGCTTTAATGGCTGATATCAACAAAACAAAGGTGTCGAATTTAGGAGCCAACAATGTGCGAGTGATTTGTTTCAGTTATTTAATCTTTGCACATTAGGGTTTTCTAACCGTATTAGTTCGTCATGCATTCTTGTCTTACAATCCTATTAGCATACATCTAAACAGTTAAATATTTGCGGGAAAAAATGCGAGAAAATAAATCTACGCTATTACAAGGCTTAGGTGTGGGGGATTAATTACATAGCCAAAAACCCGGGAATTTAAACAACAAATAAACCCCTAAATTAAACTATTACAAACCATGAATAGTTACAAAAAATATTGCCAAAATAAATAGTAAGCGCGCGATGAATCAAATACGAAACGACTAGGGTTTTGACCCTTGACTAAACCTACTTGCGATTGATTAAAAAAAGATGTTTTTGTCATGTTTTGTTATTTAAGAAAATAATGAAATAGTTAAATAAAAAAGAAAATCCTAAGTTCTAATTAATTTTAAATTAAGAAAAAATGAATTAATTGAATCTAAAAACCTATTTTCGTATTTTTATTTATTTGAGAAAAAAAAAGCAAAAGAATTAAATCAAGTGTTTAACCTAATTTGCTAATTAGTTTTAATTATAGAAAACAAGTTAAAGTTTCCCTAAGTCAAACTAAATTAAATTAAATTAACAAAATTAATTTTGATTAAAAAAAAGTCTAATTCTAATTTTTTGATTTCTTGATTTTATGATTTTATGATTTTATGAAAAATAGTAATTAATTGTCAATTAAAATAAATAAAAGAAATATTAAAAGAAAAAACAAGAGAGAAAAATTAGAAGTGGGTCTGATGTCATTTAGCAATTCTGGGGGTATGCCGTTGAAATTCTGGGCCCAAACAAATCCAAGCCCTTTTGACTTCGCCTGATCTAGTGCGTAGGTTGACTTGAGGTGTATGATAGACCTTCAACGGAAAGGCATTGGATCCGGGCTGAAGATGCACTTGATGGTTGGATCTTGATGGTATACGGTGGACATCCTATTAAGTAACGTGCCTGATCACCTGTTGAAAAATAATATGAAACAAATGTTGGGACCTGGGGATCGAACCCAGGTCCTTATGCTCACTCCCAATACCACGCTGCCAGTTGAGCTGCTTTGTTTGTTTGTACATATAATAGAAATAAACAATATAATCAAATCACATGGTGTAATCATAAAAAGCGCGAAAATTCAAATGGGCGAGTCACATGTTGCAACGCAAGCTTCTTCTTCCTCTCTTCGTCGCTTTAGCAGATCAGAATTTTACCTACAGACGTTTGCTATAGGTATAACCTTGTCCATCTCTAAAATTTCATATGCTCAAGATAAATGACAATGGTTGGTACCAATCAACTCGTCTCATCCTCACGAGCATCATGGTACTAGAATCAACACCCAATTTTGCCTGCATTGAAAACCCCTAAACAAGAACACAAAACCCTAACTATGGCACTATCACGTACAGGCATAAAAAATGCAATTAAATGGAAAGATTAGCTTGCAAACACGATGATAAACATGAGTATGACAATCAAAAGTGCTAAAGATGCGTGAATTAGTGAAATCAGAATCAAGTTTTTAAGCAAACTGTGGGAGGCGTAGAACACGATTATGGGTGTTTCAAGACCTGTGAGTGATTGGAACAACTTCCTGGGATGTCTGGGAAGGGATTGGTGCTCTTGAAATGCTTTGAAACTCCTTGTAGATTGAAAACTGATTCCAACTTTTTCTTAAATTTTTTCAGTTTTGTTCTTGGCTATGCACGACCTCCAACCCTTGTTCTTTCCCTGGATACGTTTAATATATATCATATAATGCATTAGGGTTGTAAAAACTGATCACATCTTTGGAAGTTTTCAAGATTTGATTTGATTTTCATGGCATATGTAAACTTGCTATATTGAGCCAAATTATGCATTTCTTGTACCAATCAGCCTTGATTCGAATTGATCATGATATCCTTGCATTATTTGATTGAGACCCTGTCCAAAAATCAGATCACAACATATCTTTTTCATTATTCATCAATTATTTGATTTAATTGAAATTTTAATTAACAAAAAATCAAAATAAATTGAAAAGTGAAGCAAATAACATTAGTTTGGATATTTGGGTCGTGGATCATATTATAAGTGAGGTGCAAGCATAAAAAGTTGGGCTCATTTAGCAAAAAATGCAAATTTGAGCATATTTGACTTTTGGCAATTTTGCAAAAATGGTCAACTTGGCCAATGCATAACTCTCTCAATTTTAACCCTAGAGAGGTGTTCTTGGACTTTTTAGAAAGCTTAGGATGTCATCTAAGCAACCCTTTTGGTCTCATCTCAATTGAGTCTTCCATGTTAATGTATGAAGCTTTGACCCAAAATGTGTTTTTGTTGACTTTTCAAAATAACCTATAATGTCAAAATTCATATCTTTTTATGAATGCATATTCTGAACTTAGGATCTGAAGATGAATTGTAGGTAATTGCATCCTATTCATAATTATATTTGGATGGGTCATTTATGATAAAGTATGAGAAAGTTATGCTTGGTCAAAGTTGAGTTGACTTTTCCTACAAAACCCTAATTTAGCAACTTTTGGGGTTTGATGAATTGTGAGCAATCCTTAAGGAATCATGATCAACCCTTGATCAACTGATGGATAATACTTAAAAATGAGGATGTTGACCAAAAATCTTGAAGTTTGACTGTATGTGGGCCATAGTTGACTTTTGACATAGCACAATTGATTTTTAGGCATTTGAGCAATTGATTGAGCAAACTTCTTCTGCATGGCTTGAAACTTGACATGGATGATCTTGAGAACATATTAGGACAATGGTGAGAATTTGAATCCTTTGGGGTTCACACATATTGATGAAAATAGAAACCCTAATTTGAGATAGACTGTGTTGTACCCCAAAATTTTCCCTCCCATATTCTTCAAGGTTTGCTAAGATCAAGCTTCAAAATCTCTCAAGGGTTGCACAGTCCAAATGCCTCCTAACACAGTCAAAATTAGGGTTTTGGTGCTGGAAAAGAAATTGAAGTTTCCAAGGGTCCAAACAAGTCCCACATACCTACATACATTGTCAAGCATCCATATGCCAAGTTTCAAGACTCACAGCATCAAATGGCACAGTCAAAAACCCTAAATGCTTCACAGTCAACTGCAGGGGCAAAATGGTCATTTGACAGTCAAAAGTCCAAATTTTTGGTCAACATCTTATTTTGAAGCCACAAACATCATTTGATCAATTCTTGATCATGATTCTCTAAGCATGGCTCAAAAAGTCTCAAGATGCAAAAGTTTCTATTTTTGGACAACTGAAAAAGTCAACTGCAAATTGACCAGGGCATAACTTCCACATGTTTCATCAGAAAAATTCCATCCAAAGCTCATTTTGAAGAGAATGACATTTCCTACAACTCATCTTCACACTTCAAGTCCAATAAATGCTCTCACAAAAAGTTATCAATCTCAACATTATAGGTCATTTTCAAAAGTCAACAAAAAGGCACTTTAAGTCAAAGACCATAACTTGAGATTGGTAAATCAAAATGACATGGAACCAAAGACATTGGTTAGAGGACTTCAAGGCCTTTCCAAAATGTCCAAGAACATGATCAAAGCTTAAATTTTGAGCAAGATATGCCTTGTGGAAGTTGGGAAATATTTGGGAATTTTGAAAAGTCAACTTTGCATAAAAGGCTTCAAAAATGCTAATGGGCCTCAATTTCTTCCATGAATCATTACCCAAAGGCCATGCACGACCCATTGACCTCCAAGGGAGTATTTTCTCATTTTTGATTAATTATTTGAATTTTTATTATTATTAATTCACTTAATTAAAATTAAATATGAAAAAATAGCAAATAATACCTTTCAAATCTTTTTGTGCAGAGAATTCACTCATTATGTGCTCAATATTTCGTGTATCATTCAAAAATGAAAGATTCTACATGATTGTCAATGATTGGCATAAAAAAGGATTGAAAAAGATTGGATTTTATATGATTGGAAATCAAATATCAAAAACATGAATGCATGGATTATGGGCTGGTTTTCTTAACCTAATTCACTCACTTACTTATGCACAAGTGAAACCTATTCCATTAGACACAGAAGCTGCACAGGAATCAAAGAACCAAAGTGCATTTTTTTCACAAAAAGTTGAACACTGAAATCCTAATTAAAGGACGATTCAAGACTTGAAAAGTATTCTAATACACTCCTGATACTACTAGGAGGCGATTGCAATCAAGAACAGGTCCATAGACTCCAAGAATTGGTAAAACCGGATTGCACTTTTCATAAAATTGTTCATGATCGTGTTTCAATTTACATGCATTTTTCATATGTTTTAAATGTTGATTTACACTAATATGATTGTTCTGAAGCTAATGGTACCCTTGAATTGAACTAATACTGCCTGTACAAGAATTCACCATGAACGCATTTTAGGGTTTCGGGAGCTTTGAATTAGGGGTTCCTTCATATGGCAAAATTGGACCACCAAACTGGTACCATTGAATTCGTGACATGAAGACGAACCATTTGATTACCTCGCGCCCTTTTTATGTTTATCTATGTGCTAATCGCTATTATCTGACATTTGTTTTTGTGGGGGTTTAAAACCCCCGCTAACTGCTTGTGTTATAGGGACAAAGACGAAGAAGATGCTAGCGTGGCTTGATATTACTGGATAGTTTAAACATTGGCGCGTTTATTTGGTTATTCCAGCATAATATTTTTTTTCTATTATATTAATCACGTTCCATTATACATACAAATAAACGCGTTGGCTTGGTTGGTGGATTAAGTGGCATGCAGGTACTGGGACCTGGGTTCGATTCCCAGGTCCCCTCTCATATTTCATAATTTTGCCATTAACATGTTTCCATGCAGCGTCTCTTTCAAAGACCACAATACGCCTTCACATCCAAGCCTGCCAAGTGTCCCTGATGGCCAATCCAAAGGCCAGAACGTGCAGTCTGCCATACACGCTAGTCAAGGGATCCACACGCAAGCACAGAAAAGTCAACAAAGGCCTTCGATTCAGTGGGCCAAAATGCTTCAATAGACCTCCAAATTGGGCCAGATACCCCCCTTTGTTTGTGTTCTACTCTTCTTTCTAATTTTCTTCTTTCTTTTTAATTCTTTTTTTAATTTGTTCTAATTATTTTAGTTAATTCACAAAAATAATTTTTATAATATAAAAACCAGAAATCAAAAATTGTAATATATTTAATTATTATTATTTCACCATTAAATATTTTTGTAAATAAATTTTTAATAATCAATTTAGTAAAATTAGGTTTCAATTTTAATCTTTTCTTAAATAACTAAAATATGTAGAAATTAGATTTTTAGTATTTTTATTCTTTTTCTTAATAAATAATTTTTTCTTCTTCCTATTATTATTATTATTAATTATTAATTATTTTGTAAATACCCATGTAATTAATTAAATAGTGTAAATTAGGTTAAAACTTGAATATTTTTCTTTAACAATTAAAAATAATTTAGAACTAGGGTTTCATTTAACTTCCAATTTTAATTAATTTTCTTTATTTTCATTAAAAAACATAAAAACATAAAAAACAATTTCTTTTTTTTAATTTAATAATTAATTAACTTTTAATTTCAATTTAATCTTTAAAGGGTCCAACGCCCTCGAACATTCGATTCTAATTTCTTTTCGCGCGTTTGTTCTTATTTTTCGTTTTAAATATTATGTAATTGCTCAAGCCTTGTAATAGTAATTAGGAATTTATTTACTTTCCGCATTTTATTAAAAACGGGTCTTTGTTAATTTGGCGATGTATAGACCCGCGCCTTGTAATAGCGTAGGACTTTATTTTCCACACTTTAATTTCCGCACCCTTAAAACTGCTAAACTTTGCATGAAAGAATAAATGGCCTAAATTAAAAGCAAGCGTAGATCACCATAATGTATGACAAGATAAAACATAACTGAAAACAATACACCAATTCACACACCACTCTTAGGGTACGCCTCACTGTTGCCTTGCCCCTCGAAACGTGGTCGTCGAGTATAGGAAGTTTTAGTAAGTCCTTATGTCCATGATCATGGCATAAGGGTAGCTTCTAAGGTGTCCTACTGTTGCTCTGGTGACCACACTGTCCCTAAACACGAATTGACCCGAACACCTCGAACGGTGGTGCTACCTACCTCTCAATGGTGGGATGGCACTACCTTAAGGACATTTACACAGTCTAATTCCTTAGGGTAGGTAGATGACTCGTAGATGCTTGCTCTATTTCAAAAAACAAACAAAACTCTTTTCACACCGACATTTTTCAAAAAGCTTTCAAAATAATTTTTTAAACACTCTTGAGGACTGATACAAGAGTCGATCTGAAACTTTCAAAGAAACTTTTTCAAACCCACTCATACTTGAAAAGCAAACAAACACTTTGAAAACACAAATGAGCAAGTATCTAAGAGCCCATGGATAACCATGGATAGAAAGGGTGCTAACACCTTCCCTTTCTATAAATCTACCTCCCGAACCGAGAAACTATCTCATAAGGAATTTTGCTGTGCTTTTGTCCTGTCCATGTTGGAGAAAATAAAAGACAGTGGCGACTCTTGCTTCCGCGACATTTCGTGAACCAGCGTTAAACAGTCAGTTCCAGATCCACCGATCACAGAACTGGCGACTCTGCTGGGGATTCTTTTAAAGTGAGGTGTACCTTAGGACTAAGATCACTTGTGTTTTCAATTGTCTGAATTGTTTTCTTTAAATTGTGGGTACTGTCTTGGGAGTTCTATAGATCCTAACCCGGATCTGGGGATACCTTCTTAGAAAGTAGCAACAAGGCTGTGAGGGAACTGTGCGGGGTATACCAACATGGTTGAAGCAGTCTGCTACGTTGATGTGGCACTTTGGTGTGTACCGGAAACCCTTGAGTCAAGTCAAGGAGAGTACGGGGCCGCCGCATGGTGTCGTGAAGCATCAACTGACCTTAGGAACCTTACTTGACCATCCTGGCCTCTTTAGGGTAGTGAGATAACTGACTTTGGTGCAGTCCGAGGTTGGTTGATACTCGATACTACACTCAGTTGAGGGTTGTTTTCTTCGAATATTTCGGTCGCCGGTTCAGTGGCTAAATCGAAACGATGAACACAGAAAACAATCCAATGATATTGAGATCCTTAGAACCCGGTTACTTCTGATAGGACAGGTTTTGAGCCCACCAACTTCAAGAGGGTAGTACCCCAAACTTTATGCTGGCCTAAACTCTAAGGGCTCTTTGTGTGACTTGTGTGCTTTCAAACTTGACTACTTGCATACTTGTTATCTGACACTTGAGTTTCTTGCAGGTTTTGTTTACAGTCCTTAATCTGGACTCATAACAGGGTTTACCTACATTACTCCATGCATAGCATAACATCATACCATTGCATGCATCCTACATAAGGACTAACCCATTTCAAGGATCTCAAGGGCTTGTGATGCAGATCATGATGAACCAACTATCCAGCAAGGGGCAAAGGGGATTTATTTTCCTCTAGACAAGGTTGTCAGGGGCTATGACCCACTCGATATGGTGAGCCTTGACTCTTGAAGAAGGCCTCTCAACAATACGCAGTGCCTTTCATCAAGCTACAAAATGCAGATTCTAACAAAGTTTCTTGTTTATCCCGCGAGGTCCTTGAAAACATTACATGCATATCATACATATCATTGCGTTACAAGTACCCTTGTTACAGGTCACTTATCATCTGCGCTGTTTATTTCAGCAATGGCTTCCCAACAATACAACCAGGACCTTCATGCTCAAGTGACTCGGTTCGGGGAAATCCTCCTGAATCTATCCAAGGGGCAGGAAGAGCTGAGAACACTTCTCATGGGGACTTTGGTCAGGAGTAGTATTGAGGATGATAAGGACGAACGGCTGAAACATCTGCAAGCTGAGGTGGATGCAATGAGAGCCCAGATGCTGGGGCAGGTGACTATCATTCAAGACTTAGCTCAAAGACAAGAAGAGCTCGGGGTTCTCGTCAACCAACTGCTTCGGGGTAACCAACTGGGGCAAACATCTAAGGTTGAAGAGCCAGTCATCATTCAACCACCTTTGAGACCAGAAGACAAGGGAAGAGCTCCTCAAATGGCTTCAGCGTCACAAATTCAGCATCAACCTCACCAGCTTCAGCCAGACAAGCCTAAAAGGCAATTCACCAAGCTCAACGTGTCGCTGCCTCAAGCTTTACAACAACTGTTGAGGTTGAATTTGGTAACTCTAAGGGACCCTCCCAGGAATCCCAACAGGACACCTTCAAGGTATAACCCCAACGCCCGCTGCGCTTATCATTCTGACAGCCCGGGGCATGCTACAGATGATTGTTGGACCTTGAAGAACAAGATCCAGGACCTGATTGATGAAGGAGCTGTGGAATTCACCCAAGATGGCCAGGCTGAGTGCTTCTACCATCCCTACAGGATTCACCCTTTGAAGTAACAAGCCCTGAGATGAGAAGACTTTTGTTTATTAGAAATTTCGAGTTGTAATTTTCTTTTGATTGTTCAAACATTTATTCATGTTAAACGTTGTTATATCATTAATGCATCACATATGTCTGTTTTGAACCAATATATTCGCATTCGCTATTTTCAAACTGTTTTCATATTTTTGTGATGATCAACGCTCGATTAATAATTCTAAGCCTCTTGAGGGAGGATGACGAAAACGATACCACGATCTTTACAGTATGCTTTTGAACAGACCCCGCTGATGAGGTACAGGCATTGTTTCAATTCCTAAACACTGGAGTTATAAGGAAGATAATCCCTCGTCAACCCCTCTGAGCCAAAGAAGTAGGAGTTTTTCTTTTCGAAATTTAAAACCCTTAATCATAACCTGGGGCGGAGTAGTCTCTCAGTTGATCCTAGTGCATAACGAATGGCACCAAAGAGGTCCTTACAAAACAAAAGACAGTGATGGTTCCGAACAATCATACAGACCGACAGTCATTACTTCTCAAAATAAAAACCCGTTAAGTCAAAACCTATGAAGGAGACTTACAAAACTGGGGCATCCCGCTGACTGTAATCACAAAAGAACAGTTCAGGCAAAAAAAATAGGGATAACAAAATCAAAAAAGGAAAAAGAAAGAGGTCTTTCAAACCCTCAACCAAACAAAAATGACTGCCTATTCAAATAAACATTCAACATCCGAACCATCACGGGAATATCAGGACAAAAAACTCAAATAAGGTCTAACGTACGATCAGCTGAGTTTAGGATTGAAGAACATCACGAAGAACGGGTGGGTACAAATAAAGTTTGAGCCTTTATCCTTTGTTTCTTAAACCGTGAACCAGGCCACGTTACAACCCTCAAAAGTCCTAGCTGTAGCATGGGTTAGTTCGAAAGTATACTGTTACGAAAGGTATCCTGACTCCTCAAGGCTTGCGGTAAAATAACGAGTTGACATCACATTTTACAAAATTTGCTTGTTTTACTAAAAGATGCATTTTCAAAAACTTCGAAACAGACGTAAGCTTTGCATTTTTAACATAACTTTGCATATGACTTTTTTTGTTTGAACAGCATAAGAGTTCGTACGATGAATGTCTAATGGACAAAAGCTCTTCCAACCAAGGGGCAGACATGATCATGGTCCATCACCTGGGGCAGTTAAGTCAAGATTCAGAGAATCTCTCAAAAGGCCAACCAGCCTGGGGGCAAATCTCCATCTGGATCACTTGGAGCGTTGGACGATCAAACAAAGATCTTCTGGTAGTATGGCAACACTACACTACTGACAGGGGCACCTCCCTACATCCTGAGAGCATGAACATAGTCGAAAAAATACTACGCAAAATCAAAGACCCGCTAGGTTGACACACCTAGGCAAAAATAAGGGCTTCCCGACGAACCAAAAGGGTTTGGGCAAAAATAAGGGATGAATATGAAAAAATCTGTACACCCGGCAAGCCGAAAACCTGAAAAGGCGGCTTGGGCAAAAATGGGTATCCCGGTGGACTGAAAACCCGAAAGGGTGGTCCAGGAAAAAGTTAGGGATTAAAGCGTACGACTATGTCCTGTCATCTCGTCACTTGCCTACCAGAAGAAGATTTGTCAATCGGCAGGTATCAAGCACCTCATAGGCCTTCTTCTCCCGCAGAAGCTGGGGCAATAAGAATTGTCCGAACGGTACAAGCTGCCCTGTCCTCCAGGTACAAGGTAGATTCAGCTGAAGAATGACCAGGTTACCTTCACTCCCCGCAGAGTAGGACAAGAGTCAGCAAGGATCTCTCCAAGCAGAGTTGGTCTCCCATCAGCCCCGAAAAGGCACAACATCCCTAGCAAGTCAGCGATACTCTCCCCAAGCAGAGTTAGTCTACTGTCAGCCTTAAGGAAGTTGGGTACCCCCAGAAGATCTCAATATTCCCCAGCGGAGTATAAAGATATTCCTCAGTAAGTGTCCCCGGCAGTCCTAATATAAGATTGTTCCCCGGCGGAATACCAGACACCCCGTGGAGTCCATTCCCCAGTACAGTTCCAAAAGTTTCCCCAGGAAAGGGGAATCCATATCCCCAGCAGGTCTTGAAGCTTATCCCCGGTAGATTCTGGAAGCTTATCACCTGCAGAGTACGAACGCTCTCCCCCGGCTTTATTCAAAGGTTATTTCCCCACCAGGATATAACTGGGTTATCCTCAGCCAATTGCCACGGAAAGATCGTCCTCGGCGAAGTCTTCCTATCCCCAGCGGAGTTCATCAAACCTTCCAATAGAGCATATCAATGGTATCCCCAGCGGAGTTATCATCAACATCTCAGCAAAGTACTTCTCCTCCCACAGAGTTCACTCCCCGCAGAGTAATCTATCCGCCAAGTTTATTCCCCAACAGAGTCATCTTCTCCTACCGGTATTCTTGCAACCATCATCCCCAGTGGAAACAAAAAAGCTCTATTCTTCAAACATCAACCCAGGAATTAATTTCTCGGCATCCGTCAAGGATTTATTTTCCGGGACGAAAATACATTCATAAACATATCACATCTTCATACATTATAGCATGCACATACGCATCATGAACATACAATCTCGTTTATTTTGAGAACATCACGCATGTCATACATTATGACATTGCATACAACTAACGTTTTGTCTTTTCAGGGTAAAAGTCAATACAAAGATGATTACTATCAACTGTCGTGATTCCAGATCCGATTCTTATATCTTGCCAGGGTGTATTTGTTGACGACTAATTCCAGACTCGATTCCTGTATCCTGCCAGGGCACGTCTGAAGAGTTTGAAGATCTGATTCCTGTATCTTGCCAGGGTGTATCTGTTGACGACTAATTCCAGACTCGATTCCTATATCCTGCCAGGGCACGTCTGAAGAGTTTGAAGATCCGATTCCTGTATCTTACCAGGGTGTATCTGTTGATGACTAATTCCAGACTCGATTCATGTATCCTGCCAGGGCACGTCTGAAGAGTTTGAAGATCCGATTCCTGTATCTTGCCAGGGTGTATCTGTTGACGACTAACATTACCAGACCTGATTCCTGTATCTTGCAAGGGTGCATCTGAAGAGTTTGAGGATCCGATTCCTGTATCTTTCCAGGGTGTATCTGTTGACGACTAACATTACCAGACTCGATTCCTGTATCTCGCCAGGGCACGTCTGAAGGGTTCGAAGATCCGATTCCTGTATCTTGCTAGGGTGTATCTGTTGACGACCAACATTACCAGACTCGATTCTTGTATCTTGCCAGGGCACGTCTGAAGGGTTCGAAGATCCGATTCTTGTATCTTACCAGGGTGTATCTGTTGACGACCAACATTACCAGACTCGATTCCTGTATCTTGCCAGGGTACGTCTGAAGGGTTCGAAGATCCGATTCCTGTATCTCGCCAGGGTGTATCTGTTGACGACCAACATTACCAGACTCGATTCTTGTATCTTTCCAGGGCACGTCTGAAGGGTTCGAAGATCCGATTCCTGTATCTCGCCAGGGTGTATCTGTTGACGACCAACATTACCAGACTCGATTCCTGTATCTTGCCAGGGCACGTCTGAAGGGTTCGAAGATCTGATTCCTGTATCTCGCCAGGGTGTATCTGTTGACGACTAATTCCAGACTCGATTCCAGTATCTTGCCAGGGCACGTCTGAAGAGTTCGAAGATCCGATTCCTGTATCCTGCCAGGGTGTATCTATTGACGACTATTTTCCGGATTCGATACCTGTATCCAGCCAGGGCACATCTACATAAAGAGTTTGAAGATCAACTCCTGTAACAGGCCATGTAATTATTTTTCTTTCTCAGGTACGCAAGTTCTCGCTAAGGAATCTCTTACGCGATCGACACCTAGATGCCATCTATAAGCCCATCCATATACCGACAATCTCCAAATGGCATCTATAAGCCCATTCCCGACAAGGCTCTGTCACACCTCTCGATGGCATCTATAAGCCCATTCTCCTATCCATCAGTCTCCAAATGGCATCTATTAGCCCATTCCCACCATCACACTGCTAACATGTGAGCGTAAATTTCTGGGCACTCTAGTGTTCAATCATCTTCTACCTTCAGATTACGAAAGGCACGCGAGCCAATCTACATCCTCAGGTCTAAGAAGATTGAACAGGGGAAACTGTTGTACCCCAAAATTTTCCCTCCCATATTTTTCAAGGTTTGCTAAGATCAAGCTTCAAAATCTCTCAAGGGTTGCACAGTCCAAATGCCTCCTAACACAGTCAAAATTAGGGTTTTGGTGCTGGCAAAGAAATTGAAGTTTCCAAGGGTCCAAACAAGTCCCACATACCTACATACATTGTCAAGCATCCATATGCCAAGTTTCAAGACTCACAGCATCAAATGGCACAATCAAAAACCCTAAATGCTTCACAGTCAACTGCAGGGGCAAAATGGTCATTTGACAGTCAAAAGTCCAAATTTTTGGTCAACATATTATTTTGAAGCCACAAACATCATTTGATCAATTCTTGATCATGATTCTCAAAGCATGGCTCAAAAAGTCTCAAGATGCAAAAGTTTCTATTTTTGGACAGTTGAAAAAGTCAACTGCAAATTGACCAGGGCATAACTTCCACATGGTTTATCAGAAAAATTCCATCAAAATCTCATTTTGAAGAGAATGACATTTCCTACAACTCATCTTCACACTTCAAGTCCAATAAATGCTCTCACAAAAAGTTATCAATCTCAACATTATAGGTCATTTTCAAAAGTCAACAAAAAGACACTTTAAGTCAAAGACCATAACTTGAGATTGGTAAATAAAAATGACATGGGACCAAAGGCATTGGTTAGAGGACTTCAAGACCTTTCCAAAATGTCCAAGAACATGATCAAAGCTTAAAATTTGAGCAAGATATGCCTTGTGGAAGTTGGGAAATTTTTGGGAATTTTGAAAAGTCAACTTTGCTTCAAATGCCTCAAAATTGCTAATGGGCCTCAATTTCTTCCATGAATCATTACCCAAAGGCTATGCACGACCTATTAAGCTAAAAGGGAGTTATTTTCTTATTTTTAATTAATTAATTGAATTTTTAATCCTATTAATTCATTTTATTAAAATTAAATATGAGAGAAATACTAAATCATGTGTTTTGAATCTTTTTGTGCAGCATTTTCATCCATTATGACTCAATATCTCGTGTACCAATCTCAAGAGACAAGATCTTCCAAAATAGGCAAGTTTCCATGGCAAAAAGATGTGAAAAAGGATGTAATAAAATCAAATATTTGGATCATGAATGGATGGATTTTGGGCTGGCTTTTTTACCTAATTCTATCCACACATATATGCAAGACTGAAACCTAATGCATTGGGGACAAGTTGCGCTGAGAACACAAGAACAACATTGCAACTTTTGACAAAAAATTTGAAAACTGAAAACCTAGTTGCAAGGTGTCTCAAGGTCTGAAAAGCATTCCAATCCACTCCTGACACTACCAGGAAGCTATTCCAATCAAAACCACGCATCCATCCTCAGGGAATTGGTATAACAAAGTCTTACTTTTCTGGAAATTTTTCATAATCGTATTTTGAATTCCATGCATGATTCATGACTTTTAATGATTGATTTACACTAACATGAACATGCTGAAGCTATTGATGCCCTTTAATTGAACTAATAGTGTCTGTGTCAAAAGTTGCCATGAACGGATATTAGGGTTTCTGAAGCTTTGATTTGGGGTTTCACACATAAGGAAAAATTGGACAATCAAACCAGTACCATTGAAATCAGGACCTTCAAACGAATGGAACCCACACCTCGCGCCCTTTTTCTTTTTGACTATCACCTAATCGCTATTTTTCAGGTTGAAGCTTAGTGGGGGTTTAAAACCCCCGCTATCTATTTGTTATTTTCAGGCAAAACGAAGAAACAAGGAAGGAGACGCTGAGTTGTTGGACTATGGTTGGCCAGTTTGAATAATTGGCGCTTTTTTTGATTTGTTCAGCATATAATTGCTTTTCCCATTATAATATTCACGTTCCATTATAATATCAAGATAACGCGTTGGTTGGGTTGATTGATGCGCTGGCTTGCAGGTATTGGGACCTGGGTTCGATTCCCAGGTCCCCCACTTCTTCAATAATATTTTTCTTAATACGTTTCCATGCAGCATGCTCTCCCAGGGTTCATCATGTGCTCTCACCTGCTTGCTTGCCACGCGCCCAGGAGATCAATCCAAGGGTCAGGAGGTGCAGTCCACCATGCGCGCTGGTCAATCATCCCATACACGCGCTGGAAAAGTCAACCAGACCTCTGATTCAATGGGCCTATTTGCTTCAACAAACCTCTCAATTGGGTCAGCCACCCCCATGGTTTGCCCATTTTTATTTTTCTTTGTTTTTTTCCTTTTTTTATTCTTTTCATTGTTTTTTTAATTATTTTCTTTTAATTCCACAAAATTAATTTTCATAATACAAAAACCAGAAAAATCAAAAACTAAAAAAATATGTTTATTTAATATTTAATGCATTAATATTTATTTGTAAATAAATTTAATAATCAACTTAGTAAAATTAGGTTAAAACTTCAACGTTTTTCTTAATAACTAAAATACATAGAAATTAGGGTTTTTAGCATTTTTACCTTTTCTTTTAATAAATAATTTTTTCTTCTTCTTATTATTATTAACTATTAATTAATGTTGTAAATACTCATATAATTAAATAATTAGTATAAATTAGGTTAAAACTTTAATCTTTTTCTTTAATAATAAAAAAAATATTTAGAATTAGGGTTTCTTTTAATTAATTCTTTTTATTTCCATTAAATACAAAATACCATCAAAAAATAACTTCTTTTCTTATTAAATAATTAACTAACTTTCAATTTTAATTTAATTTCTTTAAAGGGTCCAACGCCCTCGCATATTCGATCCCAATTTCTTTTCGCGCGTTTGTCCTTATTTTTCTTTTAAATATTATGTAATTGCCAAAGCTTTGTAATAGTAATTAGGAAATTTATTTTCTGCGTTTTATCAAAAAAACGGGTCTTTGTTAATTTGGCGATGTATAAACCCGCGCCTTGTAATAGCGTAGGACCTTTTACTTTCCGCATTTTAATTTCCGCACCTTTAAACTGCTAATCACATGAAAGAATGAATGGCCCAAATAAAATCAAGCGTAGATCACCATAATGCATGACAAGATAAAACATAACTGAAAATGACACACAAATTCACACACCACTCCTAGGGTACGCCTCACTGTTGCCTTGCCCCTCGAAACGTGGTCGTCGAGTATAGGATGTTTTAGTAAGTCCTTATGTCCATGAACATGGCATAAGGGTAGCTTCTAAGGTGTCCTACTGTTGCTCTGGTGACCACACTGTCCCTAAACTCGAATTGACCCGAACACCTCCAACGGTGGCGCTACCCACCTCTCAATGGTGGGATGGCACTACTTTAAGGACATTTACACAGCCTAATTCCTTAGGGGTAGGTAGATGACTCATAGATACTTGCTCTAATTCAAAACGAATCAAAAAAACTCTTTTCACACCGACACTTTTCAAAAAGGCTTCAAAAACAACTTTTCAAACACTCTTGAGGACTGATACAAGAGTCGATCTGAAACTTTAAACGAAACTTTTTCAAACCCACTCATGATTGAAAAGCAAACAAACATTTTGAAAACACAAATGAGCAAGTATCTAAGAGCCCATGGATAACCATGGATAGAAAGGGTGCTAACACCTTCCCTTTCTATAAATCTACCTCCCGAACCGAGAAACATTCTCAATAAGGAATTTTGTTGTGCTTTTGTCCTTTCCATGTTGGAGAAAATAAAAGACGGTGGTGACTCTTGCTTCTGCGACATTTCGCGAAACCAGCGTTAAACAGTCAGTTCCAGATCCACTGATCACAGAACTGGCGACTCTGCTGGGGAGACTTAAAGTGAGGTGTACCTTAGGACTGAGATCATTTGTGTTTTCAATTGTCTGAATTGTTTGCTTTATTATTGTGGGTACTGTCTTGGGAGTTCTATAGATCCTAACCCGGATCTGGGGGATACCTTCTTAGAAAGTAGCAACAAGACTGTGAGGGAACTGTGTGGGGTATACCGACATGGTTGAAGCAGTCTGCTACGTTGATGTGGCACTTTGGTGTGTACCGGTAACCCTTGAGTTCAGTCAAGGAGAGTACAGGGCCGCCGCGTGGTGTCGTGAAGCATCAACTGACCTTAGGAACCTTAATTGAACCATCTTGGCCTCTTTAGGGTAGTGAGATAACTGACTTTGGTGCAGTCCGAGGTTGGTTGATACTCGATACTACACTCAATTGAGGGTTGTTTTCTTGGAATATTTCGGTCGCCAGTTCAGTGGCTAAATCGAAACAATGAACAATGAAAGCAATCCAATGATATTGGGACCCTTAGAACCCGGTTACTTCTGATAGGACAGGTTGAGCCCACCAACTTCAAGAGGGTAATACCTAGACCCCATGCTGGCCTAAACTCTAAGGGCTCTTTGTGTGACTTGTGTGCTTTCAAACTTGACTATTTGCATGCTTGTTATCTGACACTCGAATTTCTTGCAGGTTTTGTTTACAGTCCTTAATCTGGACTCATAACAGGGTCTACCTACATTACTCCATGCATATCATAACATCATACCATTGCATGCATCCTGCATAAGGACTAATCCATTTCAAGGATCTCAAAGGCTTGTGATGCAGGTCCTGATGAGTCAAATGTCTAGCAAGGGGCAAAGAGGATTTATTTTCCTCTAGCCAAGGTTGTCAGGGGCTATGACCCACTTGACATGGTGAGCCTTGACTCTTGAAGAAGGTTCCCCTAACCAAGGTTGTTTGGAAATCAAAACCAGACATGATGACTAAAGTCAGGGGCTATGACCCACTGGATATGGTGAGCCTTTGACCCTTGAAGAAGGACTCTCGACAACATGAAGCTCCTTCAATCAAGCTACCGGATTCAAATTCTGACAATTTTTTCTTGTTTACCCCGCGAGATCCTTGAAAACATTGCATATATATACATACATATCATTGCATAACAGGTACCCTTTTGACAGGTCACTTACCATTTCCGCTGTTTATTTCAGCAATGGCTTCCCAAAAAGATAACCAAGGTCTTCATGCTCAAGAGACCCAGTTCAGGGAGATCTTCCTAAGCCTATCCAAGGGGCAAGAAGAGTTAAGGACACTCCTCATGGGGAATCGGGCCAAGCAAAACCCCGAAGATGACAAGGACGAACGACTGAAACGTCTACAAGTTGAGGTAGACACATTGAAAACCCAGATGCTGGGGCAAAGGGCTCTCATCCAAGGTTTAGCTCGGGAGCAAGAAGAGTTGAGGACCATGATTAGTCAACTCCATCAAGACAGATACAACATGAAACAACCAGTCCAAGTCAGGGACCAAGTCATTAATCAGCCTCCAAGAAGTCAAAGGTTTGGTTTAATGAATGGGCCTCTCCAAGCTGCTACTACTTCATAGGTCCAACAACGACCTCGCCAAGAATAACGGGCTGATCAGAGCAAGCCAGACAAGCCTAAAAGGCAGTTCACCAAGCTCAACGTGTCACCGTCTCAAGCTTTACAACAATTGTTGAGGTTGAATCTGGTGACGTTAAGGGACCCTCCTAAGAATCTCAACACAACCTCCCTAAAGTACAATCCTGAGGAAAGATGTGCATACCACTCTGACAGTCCAGGACATGACACCGACGACTGCTGGGCTCTGAAGAATAAGATCCAAGACCTGATTAATGAAAGATCTGTGGATTTCACCCAGATAGGCCAGGCTGAATGCTCCTGCCATCCCTACAAGATGCACCAGTCGAAGTAACAAGCCCTGAGACTAGAAGACTTTTTTTCATTAGAATTTTTCAAGTTGTGATTTTCTTTTGATTGTTCAAACATTTATTCATGTTAAACATTGTTATTTCATTAATGCACTACACATGTCTGTTTTGAAGTAATTATTTCGTATTCACTATTTAAAATTGCTTTCATTTTTTGTGATGTTCAACGCTCGATTAATAATTCTAAGGCTCTTGAGGGAGGATGACGAAAACGATACCGCAATCTACAGTATGCTTTTGAACAGACCCCGCTGATGAGGTACAGACATTGTTTCAATCCCTAAACACTGGAGTTATAAGGAAGATAATCCCTCGTCAACCCCTCTGAGCCAAAGAAGTAGGAGTTTTTCTTTTCGAAAATTAAAACCCTTTATCATAACCTGGGGCAGGGTAGTTCTCTCAGTTGATCCAAGTGCATAACAAATGGCACCAAAGAGGCCCTTACAAAAAAGAAAAAAAGAAGACAGTGATGATTCCGAATAATCATAAGGATAGGCAGTCATTATATCTCAAAAATAAAAAGCCATTAAGTCAAAACCTATGAAGGAGACTTACAAAACTGGGGCATCCCGCTGACTGTAATTCCAAAAAGAAACAGTTCAGGCAAAAAACAGGGATAATGAAAGAAAAAGAAAGAGGTCTTACAAACCCTAAACCAAACAAAAATGACTGCCTATTCAAATAAACGTTCAACATCCGAACCATCACTGGAATTTCAGAGCAAAGACTCAAACAAGGTCTAACGCACGATCAGCTGAGTTTAGGTTTGAAGAACATCACGAAGAGCGGGTGGGTACAAATAATTTGAGCCTTTATCCTTTGTTTCTTAAACCGTGAACCAGGCCACGCTACAACCCTTAAAAGTCCTAGCTGAAGCATGGGTTAGTTCGAAAGCATATTGTTACGAAAGGTATCCTGAATCCTTAAAGCTTGCTATAAAATATTGAGTTGACATCACATTTTACAAAATTTGCTGGTTTTACTGAAAAATGCATTTTTCAAAAACTTCAAGACAGACATAAGCTTTGCATTTTTAACATAACTTTGTTTGCATATGACTTTTTGTTTGAACAGCATAGAAATTCGCACGACGAATGCCTAATGAACAAAAGCACCTCCAATCAAGGGGCATGGCCTGATCATTGTCCATCATCTGGGGCAGTCCAGTCAAGATTCAAGGAATCTCTCAAGATGCCAAACAGCCAGGGGCAAACCTCCGCCTGAGCCACTTGGGGCATTGGACATGAATTCCCAGCAACAAATCTTGCATGACAAAACATCTTCTGGTAGCGTGGCAACACAATAACAGGGGCACCTCCCTACATCCTGAGAGCATGGACATAGTCGGAAAAAATACTACGCGTAATCAAAGACCCGCTAGGTTGACACACCTAGGCAAAAATAAGGGCTTCCCGGCGAACCAAAAGGGTTCGGGCAAAAATAAGGGATGAAATGAAAAATCTGTACACCCGGCAAGTCGAAAACCTGAAAAGGCGGCTTGGGCAAAAATAGGTATCCCGGTGGACTGAAAACCCGAAAGGGCGGTCCAGGCAAAAGTTTGGGATCAAAAGCGTACGACTATGTCCCGGCATCTTGTCACTTGCTTACCATAAGAAGACTGGCCAAATCGGCAGTTATCAAGATCTCCACAGGTATCTTCTCCCACAGAAACAGGGGCAGTAATGAGTTGTCTAAGCAATCTAGTTTCTCTGTCCATCAAAGTACCAAGATAGGTTCGGCTGAAGGATGCAACCAAGATATCTTAACTCCCCAGAGAGTGAGCCAGCAAGTCAACATACTCTCCCCAAGCAATGTTATACTGTTGGCCTTAAGGAAATTAGGTATCCCTAACAGATCTCAACATTCCTCAGCGCAATATTCCCAACAAGCATCCCCGGCAATCTCGATTTAAGATTGTTCCCCGGTGGTATGCGAACATTCAGTGGAGCCACTTTCCCAGTGCATATAAAAAATTTCCCCAGGAAAGTCCAGTCCAAAAGCCTCCCCAGGAAAGTGGAATCCATCTCCCCAGCAGGAAGCTTATCCCCAGTAGATTCTGGAAGCTTCCCCCCTGCAGAGCACAGACGCGTCCCCCGGCTTTATTCAAAGGTTATTTCCATACCAGGATATAACTGGGTTATCCTCAGCCAAAAGCCACGGAAAGATCGTCCTCGGCGAAGTCTTCTTATCCCCAGCGGAGTCTATTAAAACTTCCAACATAGCACATCAATGGTATCCCCAGCGGAGTTATCAACATCTCAACAAAGTACCTCTCTTCCCACAGAGTATTGTTCCCCAGCAAGATCGCTAGAGTAATTTTCTCCCCGCAGAGTTATCCATTCGCCAAGTTTATTCCCCAACGGAGTCATCTTCTCCTACCGGTTCATTCTTGCAATCTTCATCCCCAGCAGAAACGAAGAACTCTCTTCAACCATCAGCCCAGGATTTAACTCCCGGCATTCGTCAAGGATATATTTTCCTAGACGAAAATACATTCAAAAACATCACATACATCATGATACATGCATAAACGCGTCATATCTTACAATCTCATTTATGTTGAGAACATCATTGCTTGATCCATGGCATGCATTACATACAACTGACTTTTACATTTCAGGAAAGATCCAGTTAAGTTCTCAGCTATTCCAAGACCTTGCCTGGTCCAGTTAAATCGACTCCTAAAGATTTTTCTGATGCCGATCCAGTCAAAGGCCTTCTCTGGTCCAGTTAAATCGATTCCTAAAGATTTTCCTGATGAAGACCCAGTTGAAGATTCCAAGACCTTGCCTGATTCAGTTAAATCGACTCCTAAAGATTTTTCTGATGCCAATCCAGTCAAAGGCCTTCTCTGGTCCAGTTAAATCGATTCCTAAAGATTTTCCTGATGAAGACCCAGTTGAAGATTCCAAGACCTTGCCTGGTTCAGTTAAATCGACTCCTAAAGATTTTTTGATGCCGATCTAGTCAAAGGCCTTCTCTGGTCCAGTTAAATCGATTCCTAAAGATTTTCCTGATGAAGACCTAGTTGAAGATTCCAAGACCTTGCCTGGTTCAGTTAAATCGACTCCTAAAGATTTTTCTGATGCCGATCCAGTCAAAGGCCTTCTCTGGTCCAGTTAAATCGATTCCTAAAGATTTTCCTGATGAAGACCCAGTTGAAGATTCCAAGACCTTGCCTGGTTCAGTTAAATCGACTCCTAAAGATTTTTCTGATGCCAGTCCAGTCAAAGGCCTTCTCTGGTCCAGTTAAATCGATTCCTAAAGATTTTCCTGATGAAGACCCAGTTGAAGATTCCAAGACCTTGCCTGGTTCAGTTAAATCGACTCCTAAAGATTTTCTGATGCCGATCCAGTCAAAGGCCTTCTCTGGTCTAGTTAAATCGATTCCTAAAGATTTTCCTGATGAAGACCCAGTTGAAGATTCAAAGACCTCTCTGATACAACTCGTCATTATAGACACTCGTCGTTATAGACACTCGTCGTTATAGACACTCGTCGTTATAGACACTCGTCGTTATAGACACTCGTCGTTATAGACACTCGTCGTTATAGATACTCGTCGTTATAGACACTCGTCGTTATAGACACTCATCGTTATAGACACTCGTCGTTATAGACACTCGTCGTTATAGACACTCGTCGTCATAGACACTCGTCGTTATAGACACCCGTCGATAAAGACCACCCGTCCATGGAAATAACCTGTCAGTAGAGACAACTCACCAACCTTTCTGAATTCCAGACTCGATTCCTGTATCCTGCCAGGGCACATCTGAAGAGTTTAAAGATTCGATTCCTGTATCCAGCCAGGGCACATCTACATAAGGAGTTTTTAGGGTCAACTCCTGTAACAGGCCAGGTAATTATCTTTCTTTTTCAGGTACGCAAGTTCTCGCTAAGGAATCTCTTACGCGATTGACAACCTCCTGATGGCATCTATAAGCCCATCCTCCTACCCATCAGTCTCCAAATGGCATCTATAAGCCCATTCCCAACAAAGTTCAATCACACTTCCGGATGGCATCTATAAGCCCATCCTCCTATCCATCAGTCTACAAATGGCATCTGTAAGCCCATTCCCATCATGATGATGCTGACACTCGACTATGTGAGCGCAAATTTCTGGGCACTCTAGTGTTCAATCATCTTCTACCCTCGGATTACGAAAGGCACGCTAGCCAATCTACATCCTTAGGTCTAAGAAGATTGAACAGGGGCAACTGTTGTACCCCAAAATTTTCCCTCCAATTTTCTTCAAGATTTGCTAAAGAGCATACTTCAAAATCTCCCAAGGGTTGCACAGTCCAATGGCCTCCTAACAGTCAAAAATTAGGGTTTTGGTTCTGGCAAAGAAATTGAAGTTTCCAAGGGTCCAAACAAGTCCCACATGCCTACATACATTGTCAAGCATCCCTATGCCAAGTTTCAATACTCACAGCACCAAATTGCACAGTCAAAAACCCTAAATGCTTCACAGTCAATTGCGGGGGCAAAATGGTCATTTGACAGTCAAAAGTCAAAAATTTTGGACAACATCTTATTTTGAAGCCACAAACATCATTTGATCAATTCTTGATCATGATTCTCAAAGCATGGCTCAAAATGTCTCAAGATGCAAAAGTTTCTATTTTTGGACAGTTGAAAAAGTCAACTGCAAATTGACCAGGGCATAACTTCCACATGGTTTATCAGAAAAATTCCATCCAAAGCTCATTTTGAAGAGAATAACATTTCCTACAACTCATCTTCACACTTCAAGTCCAAGAAATTCTCTCACAAAAAGTTATCAATCTCAACATTATAGGTCATTTTCAAAAGTCAACAAAAAGACACTTTAAGTCAAAGACCATAACTTGAGATTGGTAAATCAAAATGACATGGGACCAAAGGCATTGGTTAGAGGACTTCAATACCTTTCCAAAATGTCCAAGAACATGATCAAAGCTTAAAAATCGAGCAAGATATGCCTTGTGGAAGTTGGGAAATTTTTGGGAATTTTGAAAAGTCAACTTTGCTTCAAATGCCTCAAAATTGCTAATGGGCCTCAATTTCTTCCATGAATCATTACCCAAAGGCTATGCACGACCCATTAAGCTAAAAGGGAGTTATTTTCTTATTTTTAATTAATTAATTGAATTTTTAATCCTATTAATTCATTTTATTAAAATTAAATATGAGAGAAATACTAAATCATGTGTTTTGAATCTTTTTGTGCAGCATTTTCATCCATTATGACTCAATATCTCGTGTACCAATCTCAAGAGACAAGATCTTCCAAAATAGGCAAGTTTCCATGGCAAAAAGATGTGAAAAAAGATGTAATAAAATCAAATATTTGGATCATCAATGGATGGATTTTGGCCTGGCTTTTTGACCTAATTCTATCCACACATATATGCAAGACTGAAACCTAATGCATTGGGGACAAGCTGCGCTGAGAACACAAGAACAACATTGCAACTTTTGACAAAAAATTTGAAAACTGAAAACCTAGTTGCAAGGTGTCTCAAGGTCTGAAAAGCATTCCAATCGACTCCTGACACTACCAGGAAGCTATTCCAATCAAAACCACGCATCCATCCTCAGGGAATTGGTATAACAAAGTCTTACTTTTCTGGAAATTTTTCATAATCGTATTTTGAATTCCATGCATGATTCATGACTTTTAATGATTGATTTACACTAACATGAACATGCTGAAGCTATTGATGCCCTTTAATTGAACTAATAGTGTCTGTGTCAAAAGTTGCCATGAACGGATATTAGGGTTTCTGAAGCTTTGATTTGGGGTTTCACACATAAGGAAAAATTGGACAATCAAACCAGTACCATTGAAATCAGGACCTTCAAACGAATGGAACCCACACCTCGCGCCCTTTTTCTTTTTGACTATCACCTAATCGCTATTTTTCAGGTTGAAGCTTAGTGGGAGTTTAAAACCCCCGCTATCTATTTGTTATTTTCAGGCAAAACGAAGAAACAAGGAAGGAGACGCTGAGTTGTTGGACTATGGTTGACCAATTTGAATAATTGGCGCTTTTTTTGATTTGTTCAGCATATAATTGCTTTTCCCATTATAATATTCACGTTCCATTATAATATCAAGATAACGCGTTGGTTGGGTTGGTTGATGCGCTGGCTTGCAGGTATTGGGACCTGGGTTCGATTCCCAGGTCCCCCACTTCTTCAATAATATTTTTCTCAATATGTTTCCATGCAGCATGCTCTCCCAGGGTTCATCATGTGCTCTCACCTGCTTGCTTGCCACGCGCCCAGGAGATCAATCCAAGGGTCAGGAGGTGCAGTCCACCATGCGCGCTGGTCAATCATCCCATACACGCGCTGGAAAAGTCAACCAGGCCTCTGATTCAATGGGCCTATTTGCTTCAACAAACCTCTCAATTGGGTCAGCCACCCCCATGGTTTGCCCATTTTTATTTTTCTTTGTTTTTTTCCTTTTTTTATTCTTTTCATTGTTTTTTTAATTATTTTCTTTTAATTCCACAAAATTAATTTTCATAATACAAAAACCAGAAAAATCAAAAACTAAAAAAATATGTTTATTTAATATTTAATGCATTAATATTTATTTGTAAATAAATTTAATAATCAACTTAGTAAAATTAGGTTAAAACTTCAACGTTTTTCTTAATAACTAAAATACATAGAAATTAGGGTTTTTAGCATTTTTACCTTTTCTTTTAATAAATAATTTTTTCTTCTTCTTATTATTATTAACTATTAATTAATGTTGTAAATACTCATATAATTAAATAATTAGTATAAATTAGGTTAAAACTTTAATCTTTTTCTTTAATAATAAAAAAAATATTTAGAATTAGGGTTTCTTTTAATTAATTCTCTTTATTTCCATTAAATACAAAATACCATCAAAAAATAACTTCTTTTCTTATTAAATAATTAACTAACTTTCAATTTTAATTTAATTTCTTTAAAGGGTCCAACGCCCTCGCATATTCGATCCCAATTTCTTTTCGCGCGTTTGTCCTTATTTTTCTTTTAAATATTATGTAATTGCCAAAGCTTTGTAATAGTAATTAGGAAATTTATTTTCTGCATTTTATCAAACAAACGGGTCTTTGTTAATTTGGCGATGTATAGACCCGCGCCTTGTAATAGCGTAGGACCTTTTACTTTCCGCATTTTAATTTCCGCACCTTTAAACTGCTAATCACATGAAAGAATGAATGGCCCAAATAAAATCAAGCGTAGATCACCATAATGCATGACAAGATAAAACATAACTGAAAATGACACACAAATTCACACACCACTCCTAGGGTACACCTCACTGTTGCCTTGCCCCTCGAAACGTGGTCGTCGAGTATAGGACGTTTTAGTAAGTCCTTATGTCCATGAACATGGCATAAGGGTAGCTTCTAAGGTGTCCTACTGTTGCTCTGGTGACCACACTGTCCCTAAACTCGAATTGATCCGAACACCTCCAACGGTGGCGCTACCTACCTCTCAATGGTGGGATGGCACTACTTTAAGGACATTTACACAGCCTAATTCCTTAGGGTAGGTAGATGACTCATAGATACTTGCTCTAATTCAAAACGAATCAAAAAAACTCTTTTCACACCGACACTTTTCAAAAAGGCTTCAAAAACAACTTTTCAAACACTCTTGAGGACTGATACAAGAGTCGATCTAAAACTTTAAACGAAACTTTTTCAAACCCACTCACGATTGAAAAGCAAACAAATATTTTGAAAACACAAATGAGCAAGTATCTAAGAGCCCATGGATAACCATGGATAGAAAGGGTGCTGACACCTTCCCTTTCTATAAATCTACCTCCCGAACCGAGAAACATTCTCAATAAGGAATTTTGCTGTGCTTTTGTTCTTTCCATGTTGGAGAAAATAAAAGACGGTGGCGACTCTTGCTTCCGCGACATTTCACGAAACCAGCATTAAACAGTCAGTTCCAGATCCACTGATCACAGAGACCCTTTGGATGTAAGGACCTTGATGCAACACAAAACCCTAATTTTGAATTGACTGCCTTAGGAGGTGATTTGACTGTCCAACTCTTGAGCCATCTTGAACAACTTTGAGATGATTCTTGACATGTCTTGAGGAATATGGGAGGGCAAATTTTGGGGTACAACAGTTACCCCTTTTCAATCTTCTTAAACCTGAGGATATAGATTGGCGTTTGGGCCTTTCGTGATCCGAAGGTGGAAAATGATTAAACACTAGATTGCCCAGAAATTTGCACTCGCATGAAGTAGTAATTGTCTTGTGGTGTCGGGAATGGGCTTACAGATGCCATTTGGAGATTGATGATGGGAGATGGGCTTAAAGATGCCATCCAAAGGAGTGTCGATCGCGTAAGAGATTCCTTAGCGAGAGCTCGTATACCTGTCGTTGGGGGAGATTTCGCTGGGGAATGATGTTCTTTGTCTTAGGAGAAATAGAACCTTAGGAGCTTCGGTCGTCCTTTATTCTAATGGGGAATCATCTCTGTTGAATTTTAGGAGCTTCGGTCGTCCGTTATTCTACTGAGGAATCATCTCTATTGAAGAGGTGAGAGTTAACTACTATCTGGTCGCAACCCAGGCTTCATAGTGATAAGACCGACTGCTATCTGGTCGTAATCCAGGCTTTACAGTGACTTACTGAGGGGATGAGATTAAACTTGCTATCCGGTCGTAATCCAGGCTTTGCAATTTCTCACTTCTTATCTGGTCGAAATCCAGGCTTTAGAGCAAATCAAGTGGTTATCCGGTCGGATCCGGGCTTCAACTTGAATTTAGTGCACACTAATATCCGGCCGACTTCGGGCTTCTTAGTAATTGTCCATGTAAACTACTATTTGGTCGGACTCCAAACTTCACAGTGTCTTGTACCGCTATCTGGTCGTAATCTAGGCTTCGCAATGTGTTATACCATTATCTGGTCGAACCCAGACTTCATGGTGTCACGTACTGCTATCTGGTCGAATCTAATCTTCACAATACCTCATTTCTTATCTGGTCGAAATCCAGGCTTCAGAACAAATCAAGTGGTTATCTGGTCGCATCCGGTCTTCCTTTTGACGGTTGGGTTTACTAGTATCCAGTCGAATCCGGGCTTCATAGTAACTGGCTGGGTTAATTGTTATTTGGTCGTAATCCAAGCTTCACAGTGTCCCTTAACGCTATCTGGTTGTAATCCATGCTTCACGATGTATCATACCACTATCTGGTCGAAATCCAGGCTTCGTAGTACTCTTGGTTGCTATCTGGTCGTAATCCAGTCTTCACAACATCTTCTACCATTATTTGGTCGTAATCCAGGTTTCATGGTCTTGTATTGTTTTCTGGTCGTAATCCAGGCTTTGCAACGACTTGCTGAGCTGTTATCCGATCGTGATTCGGGCTTCACGGCTTGTGTTTATGATATACCACTATCTGGTCGAATCCAGGCTTCATGATGCTTACTGATGCTATCCGGTCGTAATCTGGGCTTCATGGCTCACTGGGGGATAAACTATTATTCGGTCGTTCTCCGGGCTTCATAGCTTACTTTTGAGAGATATCACTATCTGGTCGTAATCCAGGCTTCGCGGTAGTCTAATATTATTATCCGGTCGTAATCCGGGCTTCACAATATGCTGTAGAAATCAAGATACTATCTGGTCGTACCCGGGCTTCATAACTTGAATTTTGATTATATTTTTCCTGAAAGGTAAAGATTAGCTGTATGTAATGCATGATACGTATCAGGCAATGATGTTCTCAAAATAAATGAGATTGTATGGTATGATGCGTATATGCATGTATCATGATGTATGGACATGTAATGTTTTAGCCGGGGAAAATAAATCCCGGAGCTGCTGGAGAATACAGTTGAATGCTTCGCTTCCGCCAGGGACAGTGGATGAAGATGATTGTGAGAATAAACCTGCAGGAGAAAATAACTCCGTTGGGGAATAAACTGATGAGAAGATTACTCCGAGGGGAATTACTCTGTGGAGAAGAGATGTTCTGCTGAGAATGTCACTGATAAACTCTACTGGGGATTCCGCAGATAAGCTCCGCTGGGGATTTCAACGATAAACTCCATTGGGGATGGATTACCGTTGCTGGTGATATTAAATCTATTGAGGATTGAATTCCTTCTTGGGGAAAGAAAGAACTTAGCTGGGGATGATCTTTCAGTTGTGACTTGCTAGGGATAACCCTGTTAGACTCTTGTGGGGATAAATCTCTGAGTTCTGTTGAGAATGATCCTTTGAACTTGGCTGGGGAGATTGATTTTGTACTCCATTGGGGATAAACTTCCAGAGTCTACTGGGGATGTTGATTCAACTTCGTTGAGGAAGCTTTTTCAGACCGTGCTGGGGAAATATTGACTCCATTGGGGTATCTTGTATTCCGCCGGGGAACATTCTTATACTCCGTTGAGGAATATTAAGACTGTCGGGGATGCTTTTATACTTGTTGGGGAATATTCTTATACTCCACTGGGGGAATATTAAGACCCTTTTAGTGTTGATGGTAGATCAACTATGCTTGGGGAGAGTATTGTTGATTCAATCATGGTTGTAAGTCTCATCTGGGGGAGAGCTATCATTATTGTCTTACTCTGCAGGGAGTGAAGGTATCTTAGCCATATTCTTCAGCTGAATCTACCTTTGTACCTGGTGAGCAAAGTAGCTGTACAGTTTGGACAATTTTATTGCCCCTGTTTCTGCGGGAGAAGGTGCCTGCGGAGGCCTTGTGGATCGAGTATTATCCCAACCTATGAGGTGCTTGGTATCTTTCGATTGAAATGACAAGTCTTCTTCTGGTAGGCAAGTGACGAGGTGACGGGACATAGTCGTACGCTTTGATCCCTAATTTTTTCCTGGACTGCCCTTTCAGGTTTTCAGTCCATCGGGATACCCTTTTTTGGCCAAGCCGCCTTTTCATGTTTTCGACTTGCCGGGTGTACAATTTTTTTCCATTTTTATCCATAATTTTTGCCCGAACCCTTTTGGTTCGCCGGGAAGCCCTTATTTTTGCCTAGGCCAGTCGACCTAGCGGGTCTTTGATTATGCGTAGTATTTTCTGATTATGTCCATGCTCTCAGGATGTAGGGAGGTGTCACTGTCGGTAGTGTTGTGTTGCCATACTACCAGAATATCTTCGTTTGATCATGCAAGATTCGTTGCTGGAATTCACGTCCAATGCCCCAATTGATTCAGATGGAGATTTTCCCCTGGCTATTTGGCATTTTGAGAGATTCCTTGAATCTTGACTTGATTTCCCCAGATGATGGACAATGATCATGCCGTGCCCCTTGATTGGAAGTGTTTTTCCACTTGAGGTGATCCTTTTTATTGAGAAGGTTTTTTGTTCACTAGATATTCGTCGTGCGGATTTCTCTGCTGTTGAACAAATAGTCATATGCAAACAATATTATTTTAAGAATGCAAAGCTTATGTCTGTTTTGAAGTTTTTAAAAATGCATTTTTTCAGTAAGATAGGAAAATTTTGTAAAATGTGACGTCAACTCAGGATTTACAGCAAGCCCTACAGGAGTCAGGATACCTTTTGTAACAGTATGCTTTCGAGCTAACCCATGCTTCAGCTTGGACTTTTAAGAGTTATATCGTGGCCTGGTTCACAGTTTAAGAAACAAAGGATAAAGGCTCAAATTTTATTTGTACCCACCCGTTCTTCGTGATGTTCTTCGATCCTAAACTCAGCTAATCGTGCATTATATCTTGTTTGAGTCTTTGCTCTGACATACCAGTGATGGTTCGGATACTGACAATTTATTTTGAACAGGCAGTCATTTTGTTGAGAGTTTGCAGGACCTCTTTCTTTTTTATTTTATTATCCCTGTCTTTTGCCTGAACTGTTTCTTTTGTAATTACAGTCAGCGGGATACCCCAGTTTTGTAAGTCTCCTTCATAGTTTTTGACTTGATGGGCTTTTATTTTTGAGAGATAATGACTGCCTGTCCTTACGATTATACGGAACCAACACCGCCTTTTGTTTCGGAAGGACTTCTTTGATGCCATTCATTGTGCACCTGGATCAACTGAGAAAACTACCCTGCCCCAGGTTGTGATTAAGGGTTTTAATTTGTGAAAAGAAAAACTCCAACTTCTTTGGCTTAAATGAGTTGACTAGGGATTATCTTCCTTATAACTCCACTGTTTAGGATTTGAAACAATGTCTGTACCTCGTCAGCGGGGTCTGTTCAAAAGCATACTGTAGAGATTTTGATATCATTTTCGTCATCCTCCCTCGAAAGGCTTAGAATTTTTTTTTTAATCGAGAGTTGATCATCACAAAAAATGAAAGCAATTTGAATATAGTGAAATACGAATGGATTGATTCAAAACAGACATATGCAATGCATTGGTAAAATAATAAAGTTTGACATGAATAAATGTTCGAACAATCAAAAGAAAATTACAGCTTGAAAATTCTAATGAGCAAAAGCCTCTTAGTTCGAACTAGTCATTTCAGGTGGAGAACCCTCAGCGGAAGATTTTCATCTCGCCATCCGGCATGAATTCCAGCACTCTTCTGTCAATCAAGTCTTGGATCTTGTTTTTCAAAGCCCAACAATCGTCGGTGTCATGTCCAGGACTATAGTAGTGGTATACACAAAATGCATCGGGGTGATAGCCAGGAGCAAAGGTATTGGAATTCCGGAGAGGATCCTTTAAAGGAATCAGATTGACCTCCAACAAGCATTTTAGTATTAGAGATGATGGTATATCAGTCTTAGAGAAATATCTTCCAGATGTATTTTGCTTACGCCGATTACCCCGTTGACACTGGCGAGGTTGTTGCTGGGCTTGTGACCCTGAAGCAAGCTGGGGAGCTTTTCCCTTGTCTTCTTGTCTCAAAAGAGGTTGAATGATGACTTGATCTTCAACCTTAGTTGTTTGCCCCACTTGGTTATTTTGAACTAGTTTGTTGACGAGGGCCCTGAGCTCTTCTTGTCTTTGAGCCAGGTCTTGAATGAGAGCCATCTGGCCCACCAGTTGTCCCATCATCTGGATCTTCATTGTTGCCAACTCAATTTGTAGCCCTTCCAACTGATCATTCCTGATGCCTCCTGGATTCCCTAGGACTAAGCCCCTTGTGAGGAGAGCTTTTATTTCTTCCTGCCCCTGGGATAGGTTCAAGAACATTTCTTGAAGTTGAGCATTTTGAGTCTGGAGATCTTGGTTGTCTAGTAGGAGAGTCATTGCTGAAATAAATAGCGAGGACATAAGTGACCTGTACTGGGAGACCTGTTATGCAATGATATGTATGTATGCAATGTTTTCAAGGATCCCGCGGGGTAAATAAGAAACTTGTTAGAATTTGAATTTCGCAGCTTTGATTGAAGAAACTTCATGTTGTTAAGAGTCCTTCTTCAAGAGTCAAGCTCACCATATCGAGCGGGTCATAGCCCCTGACTCAAATTACCGTGTTTTGATTTCTAGACAACCTTGGCTAGAGGAAAATAAATCCCCTTTTCCCCTTGCTAGGCATTTGATTTACCATAACCTGCATCACAGACCCTTGAGATCCTTGAAATGGTTAAGGAAATGTTAAGGTATGATGTTATGATGTGTATGTTATGCGTTTAAGCAAAAGTGTGAGGTGATGTAAGTAAACCCAGCAATAAATCCAAATTATTGGATAAGGATTGTAAACAAAACCTACAAGGAACTCATGTTGTCAGATAACAAGAATATGCAAGTAGTTCAAGTTTGAAGGCACACAAGTCACACAAAAAGCCTTAAGTTTAGGCTGGCATGGAGTTTAGGTACCGCCCTCTATTAGTTCAGTTGGTTTAAACCTGTCCTAAAAATAGTAATCGGGTTCTAGAGGATCTCAATATCACTGACTACCCTCAATCGGTCATAATTCCAATCTAGCAACCTTTTCTTGCGGCCGAAATCATCGCGAGAGTTTAGTCTCAATGAGTGTAGCATACTGCTACTGTTCTATGGCCAAGTTGGTCAATTTAAGGTTCTAAGTTCAGTTGGTGCTTAATGACCCCTTAGAAGACCCATATTCTCCTCGTTCCAACACAAGGGATATCGGTACAGACTAAAGTGTCACACCAACGTAGCTACTGCTTCATCCGTATCGGTCTACGCCGGACAATTCCCTCACAGTTTATTGCTACTTACCTAAAGGGTATCCCCCAGATCCGGGTTAGGATCTATAGAACTCCGCTACAATCCCACAAATATAAATCATACAAAGCATACAATTGAAAACACAATGATCTAATCCTAAGGTACACCTCACTTAACAAAATCCCCAGCAGAGTCGCCAGTTCTGTGATTGGTGGGAATGAGAACTGACTGTTTTTGAAATGCTGGTTCGCGTTTGCGTTTGTTTTTGCAAAATGTCGCGGTAAGCAAGAGTCGCCACCATCTTTTATTTTATCCAGCAAGGAAAGGACAAAAGCACACAAAAATTCCTTTTTGAGATATTTCTCGGGTTCGGGAGGTAAATTATAGAAAGGGAAGGTGTTAGCACCCTTTCTATCCATGGTTATCCACGGGCTCTTAGGTACTTGCTCATTGTGTTTTCAAAAGTTTGCTTTTCTTTGTGTTTGTGGGTTTGAAAAAAGTTTTTATTTGAAAGGAGTGTAAGTGCGAAAAGTTTTGTTTTGTTTTAAAAGGAGCAAGTACTTAAGAACCATCTACCTACTCGAAAAAGGAATTAAATTGTGCTAATGTCCTTTAGACAATGCTATCCCACTATTGAGGAGTAGGTAGCGTCGTCGTCGGAGTTTTCAGGTCAATTCGATTAAGGGACGTGTGGTCACTAAAGCAATGTTAGGATGCCTTAGCGGTAACCCTAATGTCTTAGATCATTTTATCCGAGGCAACCGTTTTGAGGCAACTTATGATCTTTGGACAAATGGATGACCTCTAAAACTTCCTATACTCAATGACCACGTTCGAGGCAACCAAGTGAGGTGTACCCTAAGAGTGGCATGTGCGAGTGTGTTATTTCAGTTAATTTTATCTGTACATGTTAATGGTGAGCTATGTTGATTTTAGGTTAAAGATTGATCTTATCATGCATTGCCTAGTTATCAAACATCTAACAGTTAATATTGTGCGGAAATTAAATTGCGGGAAATTAAATCTAAGCTATTACAAGGCGTCGGGTATTTAAATCGCCAAAAACAAACCCTTTAATTTAAAATGCGGAAAGTAAAAGAAAGCGTTAAATAAATAAAGTCCTAATTAAACGTTATTACATACCGGAAGCAGTTACAATATTGGATAAAACAATGAAACGCGTGCGAGAAAATTAAATCGGCGCATTTTTAGGGTTTTGACCCTTTTTTATCAAAGAAAGCATATTTTTGTTATTTTGAATTAAATGGAAATTAAATCTAAGTTAATTAATTAATTAAATAGAAAATATATTTTTGGGTTTTTTATATTTAATGAAATAAAAATAAAATGATTAAAATTGTTAAAACCTAATATTCTAATTAATTTTAATTTATTGCAAAAAAAAAGTTAAAATTATACCTAATTAAAAAACTAAATTGATTAAATTATTTATTTACAAAAATAAAGTGAAATTAGTTTTAATAAATAAAAATAATATTTTTTTGTTTTCTGATTTTATTAGAAAAATTATTAATTATTTTGGTTAGAAATTAATTAAAAATAATAATAAAAAAACAATAAATAAAATAAGAAAATAATGAAAGAAAATAAAAAAAGAAGCAAACTCAGGGGGTTTGGGCCCAATTTTGGAGGTGGAATCAGCAATTTTCCAGGCCCAAACGTAAGCAGCCTTATTGAATTTTTCAATCTAGTGTGCGCCTTTGACTAGGGAACATGATGGTCTCCTTATTCCTGGCCACCAGATCTGGCCTGAAGGCCATCTGGCGTGTTGATATTTGCAAGCGTATGGTGGATCCCCCTGATGTCACATAGAATCACCTGAAGAAAAATTGAATAAATGTTTTGGGGGACCTGGGATTCGAACCCAGGTCCCAATGGACTTTGACACGCCTCCCTTGCCAACTCAACCATGCTGTCTTATTGTTAATGTAATGGACAAATTATATTATATAAAAAAAGCAAGCAATATACTGGAAAATAAAAAAATGCACGAAATTGATTTGAATGGGCCAATGAAAGGAAGACACCTAATCGTCTTCTTCCCCAAAAACCTGGTTTTCTTACCTGCGGATTTTTATCCCCAGGAAGATCTGTGGGATCGTTCCAAAATCACTTCTAGGTCATGTAAACGCACACTAAGAGTATCAACGTGATCGTCTCTCTTCCCTGAACACAAATATGGCCATGGTTTGCCTTGATTGTACCTGTACCAAGAATGCCTAAAAATGAAACAAGAAAACCCTAGGTTCGGGTATTACAATACAGGCTCTGAAAATAAAATTAAACAATGCAGGATGCTTAGAAATTATGCAAGAATCACAAATATATCAAAAAAATTGCAAAAAGATGCAAGATAACTGATTCATGATCCCATGTACAGGGCCATGTTCGTGGTGACTTACAGCGAGTTTGGGGCTGCTTCAAGGCTTGATTTTGATCCCTTAGGCTTCAGTGAATGTCAGGCAATAAGGCTATGTCAAGCTTTTGGACTGAATCGTGCTCTAATGTGGATTTCAGATTCCAAGTTTTCAAGCTTTTTCTCTAATTTGGTTTGGCCGTTTCTACAGTTCTTAGGGAGTGTTCTTTGTATGGCTGGCTTGTACATGTATATTGGAAGTGAATTAGGTCAAGAGTTGGGCTTTAATCCATGTGCATTCAAGGTTTTGAGATTTGATATGATCACCATTGATAAGCTTTCCAAAAATGCCTCAAATCTAATTTTTTTGTGCATAATAAGACTTGATAGGAATTTGATTAGGTGTATCTTGTTAATTGAAAGCTGCAATGATCAAAAAATCTCATTCCATTAATGTTTGGATTTTATTTGAATTAATATTGATTTAAAATGAATTAAATCAATAAAAATTAAATAAAATAGAAAAATAAATGATTGGTCATGAAATTAAAGATAGGACCCGTGTGTGGTGTGATAAGACCAAATCAAGTGGAAAAAGTGGGCCCTTTTGTCAAAAATTGGAGTTTTGAGGATAGTTGACTTTTGGCAATTTTGGAAAAATTCCCAAATTCAACAATGCATAACTTCTTCAATTTTGAACTTTTGGAAGTGTTCTTTGACTTTTTAGAAACCTTGAGATGTCCTCTAACCAACCTTTTTGATCTCATCGCATTTTGATATTCCATTCTCCAGTTATAAGCTTTGGCCAAAAAGGGGTTTTTGTTGACTTTCAAAAATGACCTATAATGTCCAAATTTGTAACTTTTTGTGAGAGCATTTCTTGATCTTGAGGTGTGAAGATGGAATGTAGGAAATTGCATCTTATTCAAAATGATATTTGGATGGGTCATTTCTCATAAAGTATGAGAAAGTTATGCTTGGTCAAAGTTGAGTTGACTTTTCCTACAAAACACTAATTTAGCAACTTTTGAATCTTGATGAATCTTGAGCAATCCTTGATGAATCATGATCAACCCTTGATCAAATGATGAATGATACTTCAAAATGAGAATGTTGGCAAAAATCTTGAGGTTTGAATGTATTTGGGTCACAGTTGACTTTTGCCCTAGCACAGTCGATTTTTGGACCTCTTGAGCAATTGACTGACCAAGCTTCCTCTGTAAGGCTTGAAATTTGACATGGATGCACTTGAGAAAATATTAGGACATTGGGGAGAATTTGAGACCCTTTGGATGTAAGGACCTTGATGCAACACAAAACCCTAATTTTGAATTGACTGCCTTAGGAGGTGATTTGACTGTCCAACTCTTGAGCTATCTTGAACAACTTAGAGATGATTCTTGACATGTCTTGAGGAATATGGGAGGGCAAATTTTGGGGTACAATAGAATCGTTCTATGCTAATTTCCCTTAGACAATGATATCCCACTATTAGTGAGTAGGTAGCACCGTCGTTGGAGTTTGAGGGTCAATTCGAAAGAGGGACATACGGTCACTAAAGCAATGTTAGGACGCCTTAGCGGTAACCCTAATGTCTTAGATCATTTGTTTGAGGCAACAATATCCGAGGCAACCATTTCGAGGCGACTATGATCTTTTAGACAAGAGGACGACCTCTAAAACGACCTATACTCAATGACCAATTACAAAGGCAACCAAGTGGGGTGTACCCTAAGAGTGCGCATGTGCGAGTGTGTTGTTTTCAATTATTTTTATCTTTGTACATGTTAAAGGTGATCTAAATTGATTTTAGGTTAAAACATTCAGTCTTGTCATGCCATTCTATTATCAAACATCTAACAATTATAATTTGCGGAAAATAAAAGTGCGGAAATTAAATTACAAGGCGTCGGGTATTTACATCGCCAAAGACAAACCCTTTAAAAATAAATAAAGCGATAAAAAGAAATAAAAGTCCTATTTACTATTACAATCCGGGAGCAAGTACATTATTGGATAAAAGAAATAAATCGCGTGCGGGAAATTAAATCGAGCGCAAATTAGGGTTTTGACCCTTTTTTGAAAGAAAATATCTTTTTGTTATTTTTTATTTTAAGAAATAAATTAACCTAAATTAATTACTAAATTAATAAATAAATTAATAAAATAAATTATTTTTGGGTTTTTGTTATTTTAAGAAAGAAAAATAAAATAATTAATGTTAGTAATTAAAACCTAATTAGATCTATTTTAATTTTAATTATTTACAAAAAATAGGTTAAAGTTATTCTAATTAAAACCTAAATTAAATAATTAGTGTTTATTAATAAAAATTAAAATTAAAATTTAATTGAATAAAAATTATTTTTTGGTGATTTTTATTTTATAAAAAGAAATTGGTGATTGGTTAATAAATTAAATAATGATAAAAACAAATACTAAATAAAATAAATAAATAAATAGAAGAGAATAGGGGTTTGGGCCTGTTTTGGGGGCATGAATAGCAATGAGAAAGCCCAAAAACGCTGGCCTTGTTGACCTTTTCTGGATTTGGTGTGCATGCGTGGACTTGGCTCCATGTGGATTATCAGCTTGGAACCATCAGATTTGGCCTTTGGCCATCTGGCAATTAGAGGATTGATGGACCATGGTGGGCTGTACGCTTGGACTATGCATGTGATTATCTGAAAAGCAAAATTATTAAGGAAATGGGGGGACCTGGTATTCGAACCCAGGTCCTGAAAGTGATTGGAACGCCTGCCTTGCCACTACGCTGCTTTGTTTTGTTTGTTAACAATATACAAAATAATAATAATAAAACAAAACAAGCATTATTGATCAGAAAAATAAAATGCGCGAAAAAACATTTGAATGGGCCAACCGGAGGATGACACACACTCATCCCTGTCCTCAGGCCTGTAATAATATTACCTGTAGATTTGAATCCGCAGCTAAATGCGCAGGGTTGTTCCAAAATTCATTCCAGGCCACAAAAATGAGTTCTAAAGGCATGGTTGTACTCGTCCTTCCCTCCCGGTCACAACCATACCTCTCTTGATGGTCAATTGTTCCTGAAAAGAAAACGCCCACAAAAGCTCCAAGAACCCTAGCTATGGTGATTCTTGTTACAAATCATTTAATGAAATACAATAATACAAAAAGTTTGCAAATGTCTTTGTGATCACAAATATACAATTACTTTGTCCAAATGATGCCAGAATGATGATTTACGAATTCAAGAAAGAAGCGGATTCGCGTGGTACTTACAGTGCTTGAAAACACGTGGTCTGGATTGCAAAAGCTTCTGGAGATGACCAGCAGTCGATTGAGACAACCCCCAAGTCTTGAAAACGCCTCTAGTTTGAACTTTGATATCTCACTTTTTATCAATTTTTCAATTTCTGATTCTGCCTCTGCCTGTAGCTTCCAACCCTTATTTCGATTCCTCTTGCTTGCTTATGTATTATGGAGTGTATTAGGGTAAGAATTATGGATTGAATCTTTCCATATCAATGCATACATATTTGATTTGATCCCTTCTTTAAAACTTTCCAAATTTGCCAAATCTCAATCTTTTTGCAATTGAATTGGTGAGATTCGAGTTTGATGATGATATTGATGATAATAAAAACCTGAAACAGCCAAGAAATCTTATGTAATCAAAGTTTTGGATTTTAAATGATTTAATTTGATTTAAAATGAATAAATTCAATAAAAATTCAAATTAAATAATAAAAATGAAATATGAGCTCATGGCTGAAGCTAGGACACGTGGGAAACTATTCAAGCTCAAATCAAGTGGAAAAGAATGGGCTCATTTGACAAAATTTGAAGTTTTGGGGATAGTTGACTTTTGGCAATTTTGCAAAAATGTCCAACTTCAATAATGCATAACTTCTTCAATTTTGAACTTTTGGAAGTGTTCTTGGACTTTTTAGAAAGCCTGAGATGTCCTATAACCAAAACTTTTTGTCTCATCTCATTTTGATATTCCATGCTCAAGTTATAAGCTTTGGAAAAAAAATGTGTTTTTGTTGACTTTCAAGAATGACCTATAATGTCCAAATTCATAACTTCTTGTGAGTGCATTTCTTGATCTTCGGGTATGAAGATGGATTGTAGGGAATTGCATCCTCTTCTAAATGAGCTTTGGATGGGTCATTTCTAATAAAGCATGAGAAAGTTATTTTTGGTCAAAGTTGAGTTGACTTTTCCTATAAAACCCTAATTTAGCAACTTTTGAGTCTTGATGAATTTTGAGCAATCCTTGATGAATCATGATCAACCCTTTATCAAATGATGAAATATCCTTCAAAATTAGAATGTTGACAAAAAATCTTGAAATTTGACTGTTTGTAGGTCACATTTGACTTTTGCCCTAGCATAGTCGATTTTTGGACCTTTGGGCATTTGACTGAGCAAACTTCCTCTGCAAGGCTTGAAATTTGACATGGATGATCTTGAGAACATATTAGGACATTAGGGAGCACTTGATCTCATTTGTACTCAAAGATCTTGATGCAACACAAAACCCTAATTTGGGGTTGCCTGCCTTAGGAGATAGCTTGTATGTCCAACTCTTGAGCAACCTTGAGCCACTTGGAGATTTTTCTTGCAATGTTTTGAGAAATATGAGAGGGAAAATTTTGGGGTACAACAGTATGGCTGTAAGAAGGAACCTGGATAGTAGGTTTACTTCGATATGAAAGCCTGGATAGTAAGGCAGCGAGAAAGAACCTGTATAGTAGGGTTACTTCGATATGAAAGCCTGGATAGTAGGGCTGCAAGAAGGAACCTGGATGGTAGGGTTACTTCGATATGAAAGCCTGGATAGTAGGGCTTGAGAAGAAACCTGGATGGTGGGGTTACTTCGATATGAAAGCTTGGATAATAGGGCTGCGAGAAGGAACCTGGATAGTATGTTTGCTTCGATATAAAAGCCTGGATAGTAGAGCTGCAAGAAGGAACCTGTATAGTAGGGTTACTTCGATATGAAAGCCTGGATAATAGGGCTGCAAGAAGGAACCTATATGGTAGGTTTACTTCGATATGAAAGCCTGAATAGTAGGGCTTGAGAAGAAACCTGGATGGTGGGGTGTGATACGGTGGGAGAACTGACTTGAGGTTTTGTGTTTCGATCGCATTTGTGCGGATAGCAAGAGTCGCCGCCGACTTTTCTTTTATCCAAAAGGAAAGGTAAAAAAGCACAGGTAAGACCTTTCGAGACTATTTATCGGGTTCGGGGGGTAGATTATGAAAAGGGAAGGTATTAGCACCCTTTTCATCCATGGTTTTCCATGGGCTCTTAGTTACTCGTTTAGATCACTTGCTTTTGTTTGACAGTTTGCTTATGGTGTGGGATTTGAAAATGTTTTGAAAAATTTCTTTGTAATGGTTCTCGTTTCTATAAGAACGCGTATAAAGTTTTGTTTAGGAAAAAAGTGGTTCAAAGATGTGTTTGTGGATTGTGTTTCGGAAAGTGTTTTGAAAAGATGTTTTGCAATGGTTCTCGTCTCTATAAGAACGTATACAAAATGTTTTGTCTTTTGAAAATGTTTTAAAATGAAAGTGTAGGTGTAAAAAATGTTTTTATCGTGAGTAAGCGAGTAACTAGGAGCGAATCTATATACTCGAAAGGTTTTTAATTTGTTCTTTTCTTCCTCCTTTTAATGTTGCTATCTTACCATTAATTTGGTAAGAAGCCCCATCGTTGGATGTGAAGGGACAGGCGCGGGTCAATTTTACAGTCATCGAAGGCAACTTATGAGACGCTTTAGCAATTTTCGTAAGGGACGAGATTGTTTTATCGAAGGCAACGTCGAGGGTCATCAAGGGACTACGATCTTTTTTATCAAAGGATCATTGCTAAGGCATCCCATATTCGAGGGACATGACTGCGGTTTCCGAGGCAACAAGCGAGGTTATCCTAGATGTGCGCGTGTAAAGAGTGTGTTCGATTCAAGTTAATTTGTCTTGATTAAAGTGGTGTAGCGATTGATTTTATATCTTATCATACACGCCTAATTACTATACAGTATGGAGAAAACACTAAATTGTGGAAATTAAAATTCTATGCTATTACAGATTTTTCGGGAATGGGGGTACAGATTTACAAATGGGGATGGATCAATGCGATTGAAAGTCAAAATAGGCAATCAATACAACCAAATCGAATCAAACAAATTAATTAAAACTACAATAGTCTATGAAGTAAAAATTAATTAACAAAGTATGGGAATAAAGTTCTTGGTATTTTGTTTGTGAGGAAAAATAAAATTCTATTCTATTATTTTTTTGAAATTTTGTTTATCATGAAGAAATTAAACAATTGTAAAAAATATTGACTAAAAAAGTTAATTAACTAAATTATTCACTAAAAATCGCTAACTAAACTAATTGAAAAAATTAAATAATTCAAAAGAAAGTTAACTTAGAAAAAGGTTCATAAAGTTATTTATAAAACTCTAACTTAATTAACTAATTAAAAATTTTTAATTGAATTTTAAAGTTAAAACTAAAGATTAATTAAATCTAAACTAATATATAAAAAAAATTCAAAGTTACTAAATTAATTCTAAAGTTAAATTATTTAAGAAAATTGTCTAATTAGAAAACAAACACGACTATTCAACGAAAAGATTAATAAAAAAAATAATAAGACTAATAGAAAAATATTTAAAGGAAAAGAAACTAATCTAATTATAAGAAGGGTGTGGAACAGAATTGTGGAGTGAAGCTGGTGAATTTCGTTGGGCTTAAAAAAGCAGGCCCAACAACTTTATTGTTTTTTTTTTTAATTTTTCTACCCAAAAAATGAAGACAAAGATGGAAAACAGTTTTAAAATAAAAAACAAAACGTCCCAGGGGGTCTTGAACCCGGGACCTCTACTCCAAATACCAACGCCTTAACCAACACACTAATTGTTCATTTGTTTACTTCTATGCGTTTATTAATATAAAAGGGAAAATTTTTGAAACGGGCTGGGCCAAATTAAACAGGCCCAACCCGGATCTGATATAGAGGGAATAAGATTTTTTTTAAAGAAAGAACCCTAATTAAACGGTTGGGAGCGCTGCGGATGAGCTGTCCTTGGGAAGAGGAAAAAAAATTTTCATGTTATTTCCAGTAAAAGAAGTTAAAAAGAAGACTTGAAATAATGAATGAAAACAAAAACGTAATCCTCTCTCTTTCTTGTTAAACTGAATCATCACCGTCACTCTCCTCTAACTCTCTGCGCTAAAACCCCATCATCATATTCTTCTATTTGTTCGTACCATTACAACCCTTTTCCTCCCATAACACCATCACCACCATCCATTCTTCGATATCATCATGCTCATGTCTGTATACATTAAAAGAAAAACCCTCAAGAGGTAACATCTTTGACTCCGATTCGCCCCTGTTTGAGCTTTCCTTGTTGCTTCGTTGCGATTTCCTTACTTTGAATCTCCTTGCGTTTCAAATACATGCATTAATTGCAAATTTTTATTGAGTTTTCAACCTAGGGTTTCATTTAGGGTTTGGCTTTGATCCGATTGATTGAGGCCGTTTTGGTTATTTTTGAGGTTGGATTCAGATTCCATGGGAAATTTGAGGGGGTAATGTTTCAGGGCGGATGATGCTGGCGGAAGGGATGGTAAGTGGTGGTGAGGAGATGAAAGATGGGGAGGAGAGGCCGCGTGAAAGAGAGAATCGTTTGCTGGTTCTGTTTATATTCCAATGTCTACTTGAACTGTTTGAACGGGTTGCGGTTACAAAGCTAGTGGTTGTGGATTTATCAGTAACAACAACAACAACTGAAATGGCCCTGATTTTGGTTTTCCGATTTACTCTCAGGTATGATTTTATTAAGAAAATAACAACAATGATTTCATGTAATAACACAGTAACTTATATCTCTAATTTCTGAATAATAACAGTGCAACAACAATTCAAAGAAATGCAACACAACAACATATTCATGAGACAAGGAAAGGGAGACTTACAGAGGTTGTTGATTGTTGTTACAGTCACTCCGTGATTTCTTTGACAGGGAAGTTGATTTATGTAACCTTATCTCTTTTCCTTAATATTTCTGAAGGGTTGTGTGAAGGAAAATGATGCTAACAATTGGGGTTTTTTGTATGCTTTTTGATGTTGTGGTGTTTACTTTTGAACAACAATATTGCTCTAGTTTTTTATAGATGATGGTTGTTATTTTTTTTTTAATAATGAATCTTGTTCTCTCTCCTCTGTCCCGAATGGCCTCTGTTATATGCTTATACTCTTCATCTGAAAAACAAACTTTTTTGGGGGAAAAGGCAATTGGGTTTGAACATATTTGTTATGCTGCTTTGCTCCTTTCTTGTTGCAGTTTTGACTTGGCCTATATATGTGCAATTTTGGCTGTATGTTTGCAGTTATTTTTAACAGATTTTGGCCACTTATGGGCAGCCTATGGAGGGCTGCAATGCAGTCCATTTTGACAGCATTTTGGCCTATTGTGGACAGCCTATGGAGGGCTGCAATGCAGTCCATTTTGACAGCATTTTGTCCTCTTGTGATTGTTCTTTTTTATTGTGATGTAAACTATTTTTTTTTGCAGCATTTGAAACCATGATGAACTATTAATTTTGACTTGTATTTCTCCTAATTTTGTCCTCTGTGAACCAATTAAAAATTGTGATTTGTAATGGACCAAACACGGACAAAACGTTGCCCCCTTATTTCTAATTCTTCTTACCAATCCCTAATGATGAAAATATAGAGATTTCTTTAAAATTTTCCATTCTTATTCCAACATGAATTTTGCTAACTAATGCTCTTCTTTTGTTTACATGTACGAGCACATTGGATGATAGGGAGAATTGACGAAGAGTGACTTGAAACGCTTGAAGAAAGCTTGATGATGAAGAAATTCCTTTGTAGTTTAGTACTTTGTTAGGAATTTTATAACATTGTAAATTTGTGATTTGAGTTTTAAGATTTAGAAACTTGTAAATTGTATATCAATTCCCTTGTAATTTTAAACAATGAATTCCAATTCACTTGTAAATTTATACAATGAAATTTTGGTGCAATCTTGTATACTTGATTCATCTTGAATTTGTTTCTATAAAGCTTGAATATTCCCTTTTGATATCATTTAAATCATGAGCATAATTTGGATTCTTCTTTTAAAATGCCTCTTGAGAAAAGAACGATACTTGAATCTTTGAAACATGCCTTGAATAATGCTTTGTAATTTCTTGTAGAATTGAATCATGAATTCTTGCAAACTTGAAATGGATGTCTTGAATTTGGAAATGAAATTGGTGTTGCACTTGCATTTGATTTGAAAGAAAGATTGAAGACTTGAATGAAGATGAATATGAATGAAGTTTGATGAATTCTTTGAATTCAAAATAGTTCACATGAATGAATTCTTTTTCAAGTATATCAAAATTGCGCCATAAACATACTGATCCTTTTGAATATCCTGTAAGAATTTTGATAAAAATCCTATTTCGATCCAATAATCATTATCGTCCAGATGCAAACGATTTAAAGTACGAATAACAAACTACCCATGGACTTTCAAACTCAAACTCTTGTTTCAATGAATTATCTCAACGTAATGATCAACATCTAGAAATAACATTCTAGAGTCAAGAAATTCCTATAAAATTTCAATAAATTTCATGGTCTTCCAAGCGCATTTTGACTTTGATCGTTGAAGTAATCTCATAGACAATGCTATTTGTAATACTTTGCAAAAAGAATCACTTCATAATATTGAAAGTTGAAGAAGTTATGAGCCTCAAAAATTGGACAAGAGTTTCTTGTGATTAGGTTAAATTTGCAAAATGACCTCTAAAGTATTCAAATTTTCTGATGATCTTTCGCACATAATCAACTCTTGACTTGTGAAGAGAAATTGGAAATGACGTCAAGGAGAGTCATACGTAAAAGAAATGCCCAAAAATATCGAATAACGAAGAAGTTACAGTCACTTGAACTTGATGTCGTAAAAGGTCATCTTTTGGGTGAATGGAGTCATTTTCAGTCGTCTGAACCATTGACTGAGCAAACTCACGATGCGAGGCTTGAAACTTGGCACAAACATCTTTGATAACACATGGAGGACCATAAAGACCGTTTGAAACTTTGAAAACTCATTTTCCTTTGAGAAATGCAAAACCCTAATTGTTGATTTTACTGCCTCGGAAGAGAATCTGTCTGATCGATTTCTGAGTCAACTTGAATATCCAAGAAACCCTAGGATTGTATCTTGTATGAAAAATGGGAGGGGAAATTTTGGGGTACAACATGGGGTTACTTAGATATGAAAGCCTGGATAGTAGGGCTGCGAGAAGGAACCTGGATAGTAGGGTTACTTCGATATGAAAGCCTGGATAGTAGGGTTGTAAGAAGGAACCTGGATAGTAGGGTTACTTCGATATGAAAGCTTGGATAGTAGGGCTGTGAGAAGGAACCTGGATAGTAGGGTTACTTTGATATGAAAGCCTGGATAGTAAGGCTGCAAGAAGGAACCTGGATAGTAGGGTTACTTCGATATGAAAGCCTGGATAGTAGGGCTGTGAGAAGGAACCTGAATGGTAGGGTTACTTCAATATGAAAGCTTGGATAGTAGGGTTGTGAGAAGGAACCTGTGTAAGGTTTCACTTTTTGCACCGATGATTACTCTGCTTAGTTTTGAGTGTTGATCATGGACCTGCTGGAAATTGTTGATAATACCTGTCTTTCCTAAAAGAGCTACAGGGTTAGTTATGTGCGTTGTATGAGATGCAGTGTGATGAGGTTCTCAAAATAACTGAGATTATGTTATATGTAATGTATGCGTATGTCATGATGTATGAACATGAAATGCAGACGTAATAATATGAGTCCGGGAAAATAAATCCATGACTGTTGTTTGGAGAGTATGAGAAATGGTATTCTTGATTGTTGTAAAATCCATAGGTCCTCCAATCTTGTTGGGGATGGTGAACCAAGATGACTATGCTGGGGATTTGCCCCTCGTTTACGGATATTCTGCCGAGGAGAGATTCTATTTGAGGAGAACTCTGCGGGGATGACTCTGTTGGAGAGGATATGCTTTGTTGATAGATCTGCTGATTTGGAGAGATAAACTCAGTTGGGGATGAATTTCCGTTGCTGGTGATAATGAATTCCGTTGGAGATTGAATTTCTGCTTGTGAGAGAAATAAACTTTGCTTGAAAAATTTACCGACTCACTCGCGATTTGTAAACCTCAACTGGGGAGAGTTATGTCTTGTTCGGGAAAGCTAACATCATTGTCTTTGGATACTTTTTACTCTATGGGGAGTGCATCTACCACTACTCATGTTCTTGAGCTAGCTCTATCCCGATACCTGATGGTCAAAGTAACTGTAGGGTTTGGGAACTTCTTATTTTCCCTGTTCCTGGAATTACGAGTGATTGTCTTTTGTTTTTCATGTAAATATTTATGAGCAACAATTATTTTCAAATGCATATATCAAAAATGAATCATTGGACGTTCTTGCAGAATAAAATAGAAAAAGAAAAACAAATGGAAATTTCTTGTGAAAATAAATTGTATTGATTTTTTGAAGTTGGCCCGTAATAGGCGTTTTGTACAAGGAGGCTGACGCTCTAGTAAGAGAACGCCGCCGAAAGATAGAAATTACAATTTGTGTTCAAGAAAGAAAAACAGCTATGTGGAATGACCCCATCGGGTTTCAACTCTGCTATTGCCTTTATATCTTCAAGAGTCTCATCACTTTGCTGCTTGGTCGAAGGTGGATCAGATTGATTGGCGCAGTTTGAGCTTGATAGTCGATATCGGAGTCTGGTCGCAAGATGATCCAATGAGACATAGTGTTCGCTTTGATCCCTAATTTTTTCCTAGACCGCCCTTTCGGGTTTTCAGTCCACCGGGATACCCCTTTTTGCCCAAGTCGCCTTTTCAGGTTTTTGACTTGCCGGGTGTATAGTTTTTTTTCATTTTTATCCCTTACTTTTGCCCGAACCCTTTTGGTTCGTCGAGAAGACCTTATTTTTGCCTAGGCCAGTCAACCTAGAGGGTATTTGATTATGCATAGTATCTTTTCACTATGTCTACATTGACAGGGTGAGGAAGCTCGTCACCATCCATGGTGGTTAGAATCATAGCTCCTCCCGAGAAAATGTTCTTAACCACAAATGGCCCTTCGTATGTGGGGGTCCATTTGCCCTTGGGATCACCTTGCGGTAGTATGATGCGTCTGATCACTAGATCCCCGACTTGATATTCTTGATGTCTGACTTTCTTGTTAAAAGCCTTGATGTTGTACCCTGAAATTTTCCCTCCCTTTTCATCAACATTTTCTCCTCACCAGACTCTTGGAACTGAAGATCAAGCTAGGGTTTGCTCTGCTCAAGACACCTCCTTGCACTTTTGACCTAAATTAGGGTTTGAGTTTGCACAATCGTGTTTTGGCCTACAATACCCAAATTGACTTTCATACTTCATGTTGGACTCACAAATTTATCCATACCAAGTTTCAAGCCTTGATTCAAATCTTTGCCCAGTCAATTGGACAGTTGACCTAGAAATCAACTGTATTGGGGAAAAAGTCAATTGTGGCCAATTGAAAGTCAAACCTCATGATTTTTGACCCACATCAACATAATAAACTCAGATATGTCATTTTATCAAGTTTGGACCATAATTCCACAAGAAATTTGATCAGATCACCAAAAGGGCAAAATGGTCATTTTTAGGGTTTTGACTGTACAAGGGCAATTTTTGATTGTTTGACCTAACCAATGGAAAATAAAGCTCAACCATGTGCTCAAGGACTCAATGACATTGTATTGACCCATTCAACAAGTTCAAAAGATATCAAATGCTAGGATTGACAGATGAATTTTTCAGTCAACTGATCAAAATTTGACTGTACATTGAAAAGTCAAACTTTGACTTTTTGGTCAAAATCAAGTGCCAAGAGTTATTTTTCATCAAGACATGTCAAATTATGAAACTTGTTCATCAAGAAACCCAAAAATGCAAATTAGGGTTTAAAATGGAAAATTTTCATAACTTAGAAATTTTCTAAGTTAAAAACTTTTCTTCTTTTTTCCTAACTTTGTCCCATTTTTTCACCAAGATGCAAGTGGATTCAAACAAAACTTGAAACATGAAAGTTGTAGTCCATCACAAAGTCTACAACTTTGATTCACAAAGTTTTCTCAAAAGAATCTTGTATCTCAAGTTATGATTTTTGGAACAAGGGTATCTAAAACTTTTAACTTAGAAAATTTGCCCTAATCTAGGCAGGATTTTGACCCATCTTCTTGGCCATTTTTCACATAGTTCCACTTGGAATTTCAAGTTGCATTTCAAATATGGATTATAGTAAATGTTCCAAGCTTTCCAAATTGTCCAAGAACTCCTCAAACACCCTTGTGGTTAGAGATAATCGAATGCTTGAAGTTGGCAAAAACTCACATTTGTCCATGGCCAATACATGTTCATACCAATTTGCAATTCTGATCTAGCTAGCTTAGTTCACCATTACAGGCCTCAAAACCAATTTGTAATCCTTAATTTAATGCATATCCATTGAGTTAAGGTATTGTCTTGGTCATTAGGGCATTATACACTAGTTTAAGCCTTAAAAGGAAAAGGTAACAATGCCATTTTTGCCTAAACTTCACTTTATGTCAAAACAAAATCCTTGAGGCATGGGGCCAGATCTTTGAGGCAGGATCAAATCCACTAATTCCAGTAACCAAGAGCAAAATTTGCAGATTGATATAGGGCTTGTACAGGCCTACATTGAGAGGACACACACTCTTGCTTGAAAAGGAAGAAAAGTTGCAAAACATAGCGCGCGCAGCTTTGTTCAAAGGAAGAAGAAGAAGTGGATTCTGGGCTGGGCCTGGTTCCTTTTGCTTTTGACATCCCTTTGTTCAGTTTACACCCCCGTGGCCCATTTATTTGAATTTTTGTCATTTTGATATTTTTATTTTTTATTCTGACTTTATTATTTTTTGTCTAAATATAAAAAATGCCAAAAAATTATTTTCTATATTTTTCATATTTATTAGATATTTATTTTTATTTTACTAGTATAAGTATGTAAATAAACTATTTCATTTTATTAAAAACTCAAAAAAATAATACAAAAAAATATACTTATCTTCATTTATTATTTTTATTTACACTTGAAAATATTTTCTAGAATATACACATTTTTTTGTAAATAATTAATTTCTATTTTTTGTATATTTAATATATTTAATACACATATATATACTTATATACTTTATCTTATTAAATAATTAGGTCAAAAATATAAAATATCATATTTTTACTTTTATTAATATTTTACACAAAAAAACATCTTTTTTGTAATATACTTTTATTTTGTGTATAAATTAATATATTATTGTATATAATTAATAAATAATATTGTTTTTTTAAAAAATTAGGGTTTTTCCTTAAAATATCAAATAATTAAAATTGACTTTATTATTTTTATTTTTTTACTTTACATCAAGAAATATACTTTTTTTACATACATAAAAAGCCTTTTCTTTGAATAATACATTTTATTTGACTTTTATTTATTTGTATTTTATTCCAATTATTGTACATTTAAATATTGCCTATACATTCGATTTGGTTGTAATAACGTAGAATTTAATTTCTTGTCAAACACCCCCAATTCAAATTTGTACCCCCTCCCTATATCATGTTGTAATAGTGTAGCATTTAAATTCTCGCACATTTAAAAGCTTTCAATTATGCCATGCTTAGACCTAGGGTTTGTATGCAAATAAAATCAACAATTAGTTTGACCTAATCCAAGATAAATATGCATGAAAAATAAACACAATGCACACTTGCACCCCTAGGGTTTCATCCACTTGTTGCCTTCAAAAATGGGCCATGGTTGCATGTCAAGTACTTTGGCAAAACAAAAACAAAACAAAAGATCATAGTCCCTCGATGACGCTATCTGAGTTGCCTAAACAAAATGATCAAGTCCCTCAAGAAAATTTCCAAAGATACTTGACACCATTTCTACCATGGTCTATACGATGACCCGCGCCTGTCCCGTTAACATCCTAACACAAGGTTGTTCACCAAATACAATGGTGAAGCAACACTGTTAAAAGGGTTAAAAACATAAGAAAAGATCTTTGAGTAAATTAGGGTAGACAAACTCTTAGTTACTTGATCAAGCTTGCAAAAACATCCTTGCTATTTTCAAAACACACCTCACAACACAATTTCAAAACCCTACTTTCAAATGTTAAAAAACTTTTCAAAAGACAAAAACACCTTTGTATACATTCAAACAAGAATCATTACAAAGGTTGCCACAACAATGGCCTCTTGTCAAAAACATCTTTCAAAACCACACACAAAGCACCATTTCAAACAATTGAAAAGCAAAAGCAAGCGATCTAAGCAAGTAACTAAGAGCCCATGGATAACCATGGATAGAAAGGGTGCTAATACCTTCCCTTTCTATAATCTACTCCCCGAACCCAAGAAAATATCTCAAAGGTCTTTTCTGTGCTTTTTGACCTTTCCTTAGGATAAAATAAAAAGTCGGTGGCGACTCTTGCTAAACCGAAACATTTGCGAACACAAAACGCAAAATCCCAAGTCAGTTCTCCCACCGTATCACAGAACTGGTGACTCTGCTGGGGAATATTTTTAAAGTGGAGTAACCTTAGGGCTTAGATCACCCTTTGCATGACTATATTGTTTGCTTTGTTTGCTTTACATTTGGTTCTCTTGTTTGGGCTTAAAATCCTCTACCCGGATTTGGGAAACATTCATAGGTAAATAGCAATACATTGTGTAAACTGTGTGGGGTATACCGACATGGTTGAAGCAATAGCTATATTAGTGCGACATATTTGTGAGTACCGGTAGCCTTTGAGTTAATCAAAGAGAATACGGGGCCGCTGAGTGATGTCATAAAGCACTAATGAACTCTTAGAACCTTACTTGACCATCTTGGCCTTTTATTAGGGGTAGTGAGATGACCGGCTTTGGTGCAGTCCGAAGTTGGTAGATACTCGATACTACACTCATTGAGGGTTGTTTTATTGGAATATTTTGGTCGCTAGTTAAGTGGCTAAACCAAAACAATGAACATAGAAAATAATCCAGTGATATTGAGCTCCTTAGAACCCGGTTACTATTTATAGGACAGGTCTGAGCCAACTAAACTCAAGAGGGTATTTACCTATGAAACCTCATGCAAGCCTGAAACTAGGGTTTTGTGTGACTTTCTTGTACATGTGTTTGTGCATACATCATGAACATCATAAAGCATCATATGCATCCACTAACCATTTCAAGGGTTTGGATCTTCATCTTTATTCTTGTTTTGTAGGTCATGGAATCTCTTCGCAGGAAAACAATTCAAGTCAACCTTGTGAGAATCCCTCCTTAACTCAAGGAGCTTACTTCCAGGATTCCATAGAATTCTCTCTTCAGTGAAAGACATGGTAGACTCCTCAACTTAGTCAACACCAGCATTGAAGAAGACATGGTGAAAGTAATTTTCCAGTTCTTTGACCCCCTACACCACTGTTTCACATTCCCTGATTATCAGTTGGTGCCTACTTTTGAGGAATTTGCTCAACTCCTGAGGATTCCTATTCTTCATCAACTACCCTACAATGGTACGGAAAAAGAACCAAAGCCTGAAGATGTTGCTCAAGCATTACACTTGCAACCATCTGACATCAAGGGGTATTGGGAAACCAGAAGTGGTGTCAAGGGATTCTTGGCAAAGTTTTTGTTTGAGAAGGCACAAGAATGTTGGAATTCTCTTGATCTATAAGCCTTTGAAGAGATTTTGGCACTCCTTATCTATGGGTTGGTCTTGTTCCCAAACCCTAACCAACTTATAGATGTGAATGTTGTCAAGATTTTCATATCCAGGAATCCTATACCTACATTGCTTGGGGACATCCTACACTCATTTTACACACGAACAATGAGGAAAAGAGGTGTTCTCGTGTGATGTACTCCTCTCCTAGCAAGGTGGTTTATTTCTCACTTTCCACAATCAGTTTTGAAGAATGAGCAGGGTTTAAGGTGGTCACAACGATTGATGACCCTCACACATTCTGATGCACATTGGTGTTCTCGGTCCAGAGAAAATGTCATCATCATTGATCGTTGTGGGGAATTCCCTAATGTACCACTACTTGGCATTAGGGGAGGCATCACCTACAACCCCTGTCTAGCTTTGAGACAATTTGGATATGCTCGGAGGGATGGCCCTCATGAATTGCTAATTCCGGACCTAGTTTTTGACTTCGACAACGATGCGCAAGGACTTCGACAAAGGTTCATCAGAGCTTGGAGGATGCCTAACAAGGTGGATAGTAAGACACTGGGGCACAAGAATTCCATCCCCCTTGAGCCTTATCTCAAGTGGGTACGAACCCGCTCCCAGAATCTTATGATGCCATACCCTCACATTCTCCCCTTGATCAAAGAGCCTGTTATGGAAGGAGAGGTTCCATACACCATCCTACATCCTGACATGCCAACATCATGGGAAGAAATGCAAAAGAGTTGGATCCAACTCAAGGAAGAACGTGATACTTTTGAAGCCAGCTTCTATGCCAGTGAGAAGAAGGTTTTGGAGCTTACCCGCCGACTTCACGAGGAGGAAACCCTCAACACTTGCATCGCACCAAAGAGGATGCGCAATGTCTTTTTACATTAAGAATTTTGTAATATTTCGCCCATAGGGCATTTATGTACTAACAAATTTCTTCTTAATATGACGTGCGTTCTTTTTGTTTGCAACAAATTTGAATTTTCGAACCCTTAAATGCATTACATGAGTAACATACCATTCATCATATGCATAAACAGGTCCTCGCGCCAGGTTTCCTTATCTTTCTTCTGTTTATTTCAGCAAGATGGATTTGGAGCAAACAGTAAAGGATCTGCAGGCACAAAATTCACAGTTCCAGCAACTCCTCATGACCTTGGAAAAGGGTCAAGAGGACCTCAAAGTTTTGTTGGAGAAGAATAAAGAGAAAAAGAAAAAGAGACCTGGAGTAGCCACTTTGGGAAGAAGATTTGAGCATCAGGCCAGGAGAGTTCTTGAGTTCCCCTCAACGTCTGACGAAGGGGCCGGTAAAGGGAAAGGGACTGTTGTGCCTTCTGAATCCGAGGTTGAAGAGGAAGAGGAGGAAGAAGACGAAGACTACTCAGAACAACAGTATCCACCAGCGGATGATAAATATAAGAACCTTGAAGATAGACTGGCAGCTATGGAGTTGGAGAGGGTGCCCAGATTAGATTTTGAAGAACTAGGGCTGGTGGCTGGGATTGTTATCCCTCCCAAGTTAAAAGTTCTGACATTTGCCAAGTACGACAGTCTGTCTTGCCCTAAGATGCACCTGAGGTCATATGTCAAAAAAAACCAACCCCATTCATCCGATAAAGACCTCTGGGTACACTTCTTCCAAGACAGTTTGTCTGGCACTCAGTTAGACTGGTTTTATCAACTCGAAAGATCAGAGGTTTACAATTGGTAAGACTTGGCGGCTGCTTTTTATCGTCGGTATCAATATAATGTTGATTTGGTGCCCACTCGTACTCATTTACAAAGTATGGGGATGGCTTCCAATGAAGGGTTTAAAGAGTACGCTCAAAAGTGGCGTGATCTGGCTGGAAGGGTGCAGCCGCCATTATCAGATAGGGAGTTAGTTGTTATGTTTCTAGGGACCCTGTCTGGCCCCTTCTTCAACCATCTAATCGGGAGCTCTTCTGCGGGGTTTACTGAACTGATTTTGACCAGCGAAAGGGTGGAGGCCGGTATTAAAAGTGGAAAGATTCAAAAGGATGCTTCCGCATCCACTACTGTTAAGAAACCTTTCCCAGCCAAGAAGGAAGCATTTGCTGTCTATTCTCAGAAGGGATTGGGAAGAACTGAGCGCCGGCCGACTGTAGGGGCTGTGATGATTCAAAACTCGTCAAATGATCAACCTCGTAACAATCAGTCGAGACCTAATCAACAACGGGTGGAAAGGCCACAATGGTAGTTCACCCGCATCAACATGACGCCCGCTCAGGTACTTCCCCATTTGTTGAAGCTGAATCTGACCAGTTTGAAGGAGGCGCCAAAAAACCCTAACACTTCCTCTCCGTACTACCACTCTAATGCCAAGTGTGCTTACCATTCCGACAGTGCTGGACACGATACCAATAATTACTGGGCACTTAAGAACAAAATTCAGGACTTAATTGACACTAAAGAGGTTGAATTTGACACTCCTGTAAAGCCCAATGTTATATCTGCTCTGATGCCCAAGCACGGCCACAATGTGTATGCTGTTTTGGAAAATCTCCATGTTACTGATGTTGCCGATCTGTTGACTCCATTGTTAGTGATTAAAGAAAATTTGTTGCGAGTCGGGATCTTTCCTGGTTATGGTAAAGACTGTTATTTTTGTTTGAACATTCAAGGTGATTGTCCAATGTTGAAGTCAGGTGTCCAACGCCTGATGGATACTCAAGAGATACTTTTCCAGAAAACCCCTGTTAACACTTGCAATCTTGTTACTCCTGATACTTGTGATACTTCAACCAACGATATTGCTATCATAACCATTTCCGACAATCCTCCCAAGGCTTGCAAAAGGCCTGTCAGGATTACACCCAACTTTGAATGTGTACCTTTAAAGATCACCATGCCGGGACCTGTCCCATACCAATCCAACAAAACGATACCATGGAACTATGGGGGAGAAATCTTCTACCATGGTATCAAACAAATCGAGACAGTCCAAGAGATTTCCGAAGAAGAAAACCCTGATGTAGGGAACATCGCGGGTACAAGCAAGATAACCCGCAGTGGCCGGATCTTTTCTCCGGAGATTTCTCCCCCCCGAGCAGTTTTCGGACCCTTGAAAGCTTTTGCACCTGTTGGACCATCTGTGCAAGGCCCAGTGATTGAAGAACTGGATACTCCTGTAGTAAAACCATATGTTGAAACTACCGACAAGGGTAAGGGGATACTGGAAGTGCCTGTCAAGACGAAGGCTCATGCTGTGGTTATCCCCGAAACCACTCAGAAAGAAATGGAGGAAATCCTAAAAATAATCAGAAAAAGTGACTACGACGTTGTGGAACAATTAGGGCAGACCCCTTCTAAAATTTCAATGTTGGCTCTTCTGCTCTGTTCTGAGGCCCACGCTAAGGCCCTGATCAAATTCTTGAAAGCGGCACATGTTCCCCAAGAGACTTCGGCTGACCAGTTTCAGGAATGTGTGGCCAGTCTTACTGCTGATAATGGCCTTGGCTTTTCCGATGCTGACTTAACTCCCAAAGGAAGGAAACACAATGATGCGTTACATTTTCAATTGAATGTCGGGGAACCACTCTCGCCCATGTCTTAGTTGATACTGGTTCTTCCTTGAATGTGCTGCCAAAGAAAGCCTTAGACTGTTTGGACTGCGAAGGACTGACACTCAAACCTAATAATATCGTTGTAAGGGCTTTTGATGGGTCCAAAAGAATGGTTCATGGAGAGGTTGATATTCCTATCAAGGTAGGCACAGAAGTCTTCAACTCAACTTTTTACGTGATGGACATTCGTCCGTCATATTCATTTTTGCTAGGAAGACCGTGGATCCATTATGCCGAGGCAGTTACCTCCTCTTTGCACCAGATGCTGAAATATCCTGTTAAGGGTAAAATTATAACGGTGCACGGCAAGGAAGAGTACATGATAAGCCATCTCAATTCCTTCCGTTATGTGGAGCTGGATGGCGAGTTCATCGAAACGCCTTTCCAGCATTTTGAGGAAGTTTCTCCCGAGGTAGCAGTTGTGAAGACAATGGTTGAGGTGCCTATTATTCCCAAGCTTGTTCCTAGGATGGAATCCCTCTAGGACGCAGAGGCGGTGATTAAAGAAGGGAAGAGTACAGTATGGGGACAATTGCCTGACTTTCCCCATAAGACGGACAAATTTGGACTAGGGTTTACAGCTGCAGGACAGAAGGCTATGCGTCGTTCCAAGACTGGAGGGCCACCTATAAGGATCACTCATCACAGAATTAATGTTGTTGAAGATAAAGAGAACGACTTCGAAGATTGGATATTTCCAACAGTCGAAGGGGGTTTGAGCAACTGGGAAGCAAAGGATTTTGTTCCCATCACCTTTATCCACCAGTAATTTTATCTTTGAACAATTTCCCGTTTTTTATGGTCTGTAATAACTAAAACAATTCGCACACTATTTTCACCTCATGCCTTACCCGGGGCATGTAGGTCCATTTGTAAGGGTTTGATTTTCTTCATAATCATATGCCATGTTTTAATGAATCATTGGACGTTTTTCATCTATAAACTGTTGTGTTCATTTTTCTGTCCTTTTGCATTTTTGTTTGTTTAAGGATGGCTATCCCTTACACACACCCACACTCATAAATGCAGGTAACCATCCATTCCGGATTCCATGGGAAACTGTTATGTTTCAGCCTTCGATAACTCTGAGGATTTGGTCAATCACGCTGAGTACGAAGTTGACGAAGATTATGAAGTACCGGGAGAGTTAGCCAGACTTTTGCAACAAGAAGAGTGGGCTATTCTGGCTCACGAGGAGTTGCTAGAAACCATCAACTTGGGGACAGAGGGGGACAGGAAAGAAGTAAAAGTGGGTGCCAACCTGGAACCAGGTGTCAAGGAGCGCTTAGTGCAGTTGTTGAATGAATACGTTGAAATCTTCGCTTGGTCTTATGAAGACATGCCAGGCCTAGACACAGATATCGTGGTTCACCGTCTCCCTACAAGAGAGGACTGTTCACCGGTCAAGCAAAAGGTCCGCCGAATGAGGCCTGACATGTCTGAAAAGATCAAGGCTAAAGTAATGAAGCAATTCAACGCTGGCTTTCTGGCTGTTACAACCTATCCACAATGGGTTGCTAACATTGTGCCCGTACCCAAAAAGGACGGCAAGGTCAGAATGTGTGTAGACTATCGGGATTTGAATAGGGCCAGCCCTAAAGACGATTTTCCACTACCGCATATCAACATCTTGGTTGACGAAACAGCTCAACACAAGGTTTTTTCCTTCATGGACGAATTCTCGGGCTACAACCAGATTAAAATGGCCCCCGAGGACATGGAGAAAACTACTTTCGTCACACAATGGGGTACCTTCTGCTACAAGGTGATGTCGTTCGGACTGAAGAACGCAGGGGCAACCTATCAACGCGCCATGCTAGCTTTATTTCATGATATGATCCATCATGAGATCGAAGTTTACGTAGATGACATGATAGCTCGATCACAGACAGAAGAAGAACACCTTAATCATTTGCAAAAGTTGTTTGCCAGGTTGAAGGAGTATAAACTCAGACTGAATCCAAGCAAGTGCACTTTTGGAGTTAGGTCTGGTAAACTTCTGGAATTTATTGTCAGTAACAAGGGCATTGAGGTTGACCCAGCTAAAGTAAAAGCTATACAAGAAATGCCTGCCCCCCGTACTGAAAAGGAGGTTAGAGGATTCTTGGGACGCTTGAACTATATTGCGAGGTTCATCTCTCACCTGACATCTACCTGCGAGCCAATTCTCAAACTGCTGAAGAAAGATCAGGTGGTTAAATGGAACATTGATTGTTAAGTTTCTTTTGATAAGATCAAGGAGTACTTACTAGAACCTTCTATTCTGATGCCACCCGTCAAAGGAAGGCCGTTAATCATGTATCTGACTGTTTTGGATAACTCAATGGGGTGCGTACTGGGTCAGCATGACGAGTCTGGCCAAAAAGAGCATGCCATTTTCTACCTTAGCAAAAAGTTTACTAACTGTGAGACTCGCTACTCACTGCTCGAGAAAACTTGTTGCGCTTTGGTATGGGCTGCTCGCCGGCTAAGGCAGTATATGTTGACTCATACCACTTTGCTAATTTCCAAGATGGATCCAATCAAGTATATCTTCGAGAAGCCGGCTTTATCTGGAAGAATTGCTAGATGGAAAATGATCCTGACTGAATATGACATCCAGTATACTACCCAAAAATCTATAAAAGGGAGTGTACTAGTTGACCATCTAGCTCACCAAGCCATCGAAGATTATCAGTCTATGAGATTCGACTTCCCTGACGAGGACATCATGACATTGGACAACATTGAAAGTAACGGACCGTATGACGGACCTGAACAAGGATCCCGATGGACCATATACTTTGATGGTGCTTCAAATGCACTTGGCAACAGTATCGGTACAGTACTCATTTCTCCAGATGGTTGACATACACCCTTCACTGCCCGACTTTGCTTCAGTTGTACCAATAACATGGCTGAATATGAAGCTTGCATCTTCGGTCTCAAGGCTGCTATAGACTTGGGAATCAAATCTTTGGTCGTATTTGGGGACTCGGCTTTGGTTATCAGTCAAATCAAAGGAGAGTGGGACACTAAACATCCTAATCTTATCCCATACAAAGAACATGTCTTGGCATTGTTGCCTCATTTCGAGCAGATTACCTTCGAGCATTTCTCGCGAGAAGAAAATCAGTTAGCCGATACTCTGGCTACAATGTCTTCCACGTTTAAACTCAACTGGGATAACGAGGCTCCCCAAATTACCATCGAGCGAATGGATGAACCTGCGCACTGTCATGAGATTAATACCGAAGAAGTAGTGGAACAACCCTGGTTTCATGAAATCAAAAGGTATCTCCAGACCAGAGAATATCCTGAAGGAGCTTCCGTCAATGACAAAAAGTTCTTAAGGAGATTTGCTGCCAAGTTCTTCCTAAGCAATGACATCCTTTATAAGCGCAGTCATGATTGTGTTCTACTTCATTGTGTGGACAAGGTTGAAGCAGAGTTGATCATGACCGATATACATAGCGGTACATTTGGCACCCACTTGAGCAGACATACAATGGCAAAGAAGATTCTAAGGCCAGGCTACTACTGGTCTACCATGGAAGTTGATTGTTATCAACATTCCCGCACCTGCCACAAATGTCAAGTCTATGCCAACAAGGTACATATTCCTCATGTTCCTCTCAATGTTCTGACAGCTCCATGACCATTCGCAATGTGGGGCATTGACATGATTGGAGAGATCAAGCCCACGGCATCCAATGGACATTGCTTCATCTTGGTGGCTATTTATTACTTCACTAATTGGGTCGAGGCAGCTTCCTATGCCTCAGTTACAAAGAATGTGGTTGCCCGCTTCATCAAGCAGAACCTCATATGCCGGTATGGTATCCCCGACAGGATCATCACAGACAACGGTACAAATTTGAATAATACTATGATCACCGCTCTATGAGAGCAGTTCAAGATTTATCATCACAATTCATCTCCCTATCAGCCGAAGATGAACGATGCTGTTGAAGCCGCGAACAAAAATATTAAGAAGATCATTCAAAAGATGACAGTCACCTACAAGGACTGGCATGAGATGTTACCGTTCACTCTGCATGGATATCGTACCACGGCACGTACTTCAACAGGGGCAACTCCATTTTCTTTGGTATATGGCATGGAAGCCATTCTGCCTATGGAAGTTCAGATTCGTTCCTTGAGGATTATGAAGGATGCCGGTTTGAGTGAAGACGATTGGATTCATACCCGGCTTGATCAACTTAATTTGATCGACGAGAAATGACTTACTACTGTTTGTCATGGTCAGACGTATCAAAAACGGATGATCAAGGCTTTCAATAAAAAGGTTAGGCGTCAGGTATATCAAGTCGGAGATCTTGTAATCAAGCGGATCATCTTACCGCAAAGTGATCCCAGGGGAAAGTGGACTCCTACTTACGAAGGACCATTTGTAATCAAGAGCATCTTTTCTGGTGGGACAATGATTCTAACCACCATGGACGGCGATGACTTTCCGCACCCTGCGAACACAGACATAGTCAAAAGATACTACACATAAAACGACTCGACAAGTTGAAAACCCGAAAGGGCGACTTGGGCAAAAATGGGCATCCCGGTGAATCGAAAACCCGAAAGGGAGGTTTGGGCAAAAATTAGGGATAAAACAAAAAAATCTGTACACCCGGCAAGTTGAAAACCCGAAAGGGCGACTTGGGCAAAAAAGGGTTTCCCGGTGGATCGAAAACCCGAAACGGTGGTCCAGGAAAAAGTTAGGGAATTAAAGCGTATGACTATGTCTCGTCGGATCACTTTAAGAACAATCTCTTCACCAACAAGCTCCAAGCTTCTGATCAATCCAATCATCTACGGACGAAGCAACAAATGGACAGATACTCAGAGTTGTGAAGGCTATAGCAGAATGGGAACCCCATGGAATTGTTACACATAGCCATCTTTCTTTTGTATAAATTTTTCTCAATTTTTACGACAACATTCCCTTACTAGGATGTCTGTCTCCTTTGTACAAAGACACTTACAAAAATTAATACGAATATACTTCAAAGCGCAGAAACTTGCTTGCCTTTCTTTTTTCTGTTTTACACTTATGTTTTATTTGAAAAAACGTCCAATGTTTTGTTAAAATAGGCATATGCATTTGAATATAATCACTGCTTACAAATAAAACGAAATTGGGAAATGATAATTACTGCTAGGTTGAAGGTGTAGGAAGATATCTTTATGCCATTCAAAAAGAGATCCCCTGCATTACTTTATTCAGATCCTCAACAAAGTTAAAACCTCAGAGTACATGTCCCCAGCGGAGTCAAGCTTCAAGATCCCCTGGCGAAGCCAATACATTTCAAACTGGATTCCCCAGCCAAGTTAAGCTTCAAAGTTCCCATCAGAGGTCAAACTCCCAATTCCCAGTGGAGTCAGAATAATCTAAACCTCATTCCCCAGCGAAGTCAAATTTCCAACCGATCAAATTCCCTCAATTTCCCCAACAGCTAGGATGATTCCCCAGTAGATTGGCATACAATCCAAAACTCCTGATTTCACCGGTTGAGTAAACATTCTCCCCACAGGGTCATTTCCAAACAGATTGAAGATTCTCAGTCTCATTTCCCCAGCAGAAGTCTCTCAGGTTTTAATTCCCCAGTAGAGGTCGTCAGAGTAAACCCTATTCCCCAGGGAAGTCATGAAGAAGGCCCAAGTCCCCGCAGAAATTGGTGAAGCTCTTGTTAAAATCCCCGCAAGTCACCAAGGATTTTCAATTCCCAACAGTGGTCCTAAGATTTCTCATTCTAAACAATCAAAGATCTTTAATCCCCAAGCAGTCAGCAAAGATTTCTCATCTGCAGTAATCAAAGATTTTTTTAGAATCCCCAGCTTCGGTCAATGATTTATTTTCCCCGGCAGCAGTCAAAGATTTCATTATCTCCAGCTATCAAGGATTCATTTTCCTCAGCAAGACAGCTACTCAGCTTACATGCATAACCATTACATTCATATATTATAAACATGGGTTACGATTCATTGCATCATACATATCATGCAATATAACTTCGTGTTTTAGCTAACATTTTACCCTTTTCAGGATAAGATTAAAGGGCTATCATTAACAATTATTCGGATACACCCCAGACACGGCGGTCATTCTATTACTCATTCAATAACTTCAAGTCAAAATACAGTGCAGATACACCCCAGACACGGCAGTCATTCTACTACTCATTCAGACTTCAGCAATCAGATACAGATTAGATACGCTCCAGACACGGAAGCCATTCTATCTCTCATTCAGATTCAACTATCAACTACAAGTTCAGATACGTTCCAAACACGGATGTCATTCTGGCCCCTTACACCAGCAGTGTGATTTCCCCAATGCAGTCGCCTCGGAAATCATTCGGTCACTTATTCAGATCACAGTTACAGTACAGATACACCCCAGACACGAAGGTCATTCTACTACTCATACAGATATCAACTTCAGATACAGTCCAGATATGCTCCAGACACGGCTGTCATTCTGTCACTCATTCATAGTTCATCCCCAGCACGCAATTGCTCCATACACAAATGCTTCTCTATTACCCAGATACAATACGGATACACTCCAGACATGGCAGTCATTCTGATATTCATTCAAAGTTCAAATACAGTTACAGCTCAGATACGCGCCAGACACGGACGTCATTCTTTTGCTCATACAGACTCAGTCTCCAGATACAGTTCAATGGCATCCCGGACACGGATATCATTTTGATGTTCATTCTTCTGACCTACAACATTGCAATTCAACAAACATTCTTGGATGGCATCTACAAGCCCATCTCCAGCGAGATTCTACTATCTCCAAATGGCATCTCTAAGCCCATTTCCTCAGATGTATTTTGACGAGTGCAAATTTATGGGCACTCTAGTGTCCAATCCTCTTTTACCTTCGAGTCACGAAAGGCAAACTTGCCAATCTAACTCTTCAGTTTCAAGAAGATTGAACAGGGGCAGTTGTTGTACCCCCAAATTTTCCCTCCCTTTTCATCAACATTTTCTCCTCACCAGACTCTTGGAACTGAAGATCAAGCTAGGGTTTGCTCTACTCAAGACACATCCTTGCACTGTTGACCTAAATTAGGGTTTGAGTTTGCACAGTGGTGTTTTGGCCTACAATACCCAAATTGACTTTCATACTTCATGTTGGACTCACAAATTTATCCATACCAAGTTTCAAGCCTTAATTCAAATCTTTGCCCAGTCAATTGGACAGTTGACCTAGAAATCAACTGTATTGGGGGAAAAGTCAACTGTGGCCAATTGAAAGTCAAACCTCATGATTTTTGACCCACATCAACATAATAAACTCATATATGTCATTCGATCAAGTTTGGACCATAATTCCACAAGAAATTTGATCAGATCACCAAAAGGGCAAAAAGGTCATTTTTAGGGTTTTGATTGTACAAGGGCAATTTTTGACTGTTTGACCTAACCAATGGCAAATAAAGCTCAACCATGGACTCAAGGACTCAAGGACATTGTCTTGACCCATTCAACAAGTTCAAAAGATCTCAAATGCATAGGATTGACAGATGAATTTTTCAGTCAACTGATCAAAATTTGACTGTACACTGAAAAGTCAAACTTTGACTTTTTGGTCAAAATCAAGTGCCAAGAGTTATTTTTCATCAAGACATGTCAAATTATGAAACTTGTTCATCAAGAAACCCAAAAATTCAAATTAGGGTTTAAAACAAAACTTGAAACATGAAAGTTGTAGTCCATCACAAAGTCTACAACTTTGATTCACAAAGTTTTCTCAAAAGAAGCTTGTATCTCAAGTTATGAGTTTTGGAACAAGGGTACCTAAAACTTTTAACTTAGGGAAAATTTGCCCTAATCTAGGCAGGATTTTGACCCATCTTCTTGGCCATTTTTCACATAGTTCCACTTGGAGTTTCAAGTTGCATTTCAAATATGTATTATAGTACATGTTCTAAGATTTCCAACTTGTCCAAGAACTCCTCAAACACCCTTGTGGTTAGAGAGAATCGAATGCTTGAAGTTGGCAAAAACTCACTTTTGTCCATGGCCAATACATGTTCATACCAATTTGCAATTCTGATCTAGCTAGCTTGGTTCACCATTACAGGCCTCAAAACCAATTTGTACTCCTTAATTTAATGTATATCCATTGAGTTAAGGTATTGTCTTGGTCATTAGGGCATTATACACTAGTTTAAGCCTTAAAAGGAAAAAGCAACAATGCCATTTTTTCCTAAACTTCACTTTATGTCAAAACAAAATCCTTGAGGCATTGGGCCAGATCTTTGAGGCAGGATCAAATCCACTAATTCTAGTAACCAAGAGCAAAATGTGCAGCTTGATATAGGGCTTGTACAGGCCTGCATTGAGAAGACACACACTCTTGCTTGAAAAGGAAGAAAAGTTGCAAAACATAGACAATATCACACATCTGTTGAAAGAAGCTTAGACAAACCTTGTAGACAAGTTTGATACCTTCCAACAAACCAGAAACACGACCCTTTCATCACTCAAACCTCCTCATATTCAAAATCCATGTTTTGCTGCAAAACAGGGCAAGTTCTGCAAACTTGAAACCATAATCAATTTCCATCGTGCGTTTTGTCCCAAGATACTTCAAATACATTCCAATCAACTCACCTGAGCTATCCAGATCATCCATTGCAAGCTGTAACACCTCTAACACACTTTTCCATTTTTGTTTCAAAGCTCTGCAGGTTGAGTTCTACAGCACGATTCAAGTTGTTTCAAAACAAGCCAAGCATTGGAAAAGCTTCCTTGGACCTCAGGCAAGCTCAAAAGAAGCTCAAACACCATTGAAGGTTGCTACATTGTCCAACTCGAAGTCAACTGAAACAGGTATTTCATGGACTTCTATCTCTCTATTTAGGAATGGTTAGGCTTAGGTTTGTGAATAAAATATGTTGTACTCATAGCCCTGAAGCCATACATATGCTTAGTTTTCATTTACATTAATCGTGCTAAGAGAATTTCACTCGTGAACTTTCTGAAAAAACTAGGTTAGAATTTAGGGCCAGAGAAATTCTCTCTGGTCTTTGAGAGTTAATCCAAGTTTTTATATGGTTGAATTCGTTGGTTAATTCTCTACAATGTTCATGTTATGAGTTTTGTCAAAAGATCAAAGAATCAGGAGTTACAGTTGGTACATAGCCCGCGCAAGTTTGTTCAAAGGAAGAAGAAGAAGTGGATTCTGGGCTGGGCTTGGTTCCTTTTGCTTTTGACACCTCTTTGTTCAGTTTACACCCCCCTGGCCCATTTGTTTGAATTTTTGTCATTTTGATATTTTTATTTTTTATTCTGACTTTATTATTTTTTGTCTAAATATAAATAATGCCAAAAAATTATTTTCTATATTTTTCATATTTATTAGATATTTATTTTTATTTTACTAGTATAAGTATGTAAATAAACTATTTCCTTTTATTAAAAACTCAAAAAAATAATACAAAAAAATATACTTATCTTCATTTATTATTTTTATTTACACTTGAAAATATTTTCTAGAATATACACATTTTTAGTAAATAATTAATTTCAATTTTTTTGTATATTTAATATATTTAATACACATATATATATACTTATATACTTTATCTTATTAAATAATTAGGTCAAAAATATAAAATATCATATTTTTACTTTTATTAATATTTTACACAAAAAAACGTCTTTTTTGTAATATACTTTTATTTTGTGTATAAATTAATATATTATTGTATATAATTAATAAATAATATTGTTTTTTTTTAAGAATTAGGGTTTTGCCTTAAAATATCAAATAATTAAAATTGACTTTATCTTTATTATTTTTTTACTTTACATCAAGAAATATACTTTTTTACATACATAAAAAACCTTTTCTTTGCATAATACATTTTATTTGACTTTTATTTATTTGTATTTTATTCCAATTATTGTACATTTAAATATTGCCTATACATTCGATTTGGTTGTAATAACGTAGAATTTAATTTCTTGTCAAACACCCCTAATTCAAATTTGTACCCCCCTCCCTATATCATGTTGTAATAGTGTAGCATTTAAATTCTCGCACATTTAAAAGCTTTCAATTATGCCATGCTTAGACCTAGGGTTTGTATGCAAATAAAATCAACAATTAGTTTGACCTAATCCAAGATAAATATGCATGAAAAACAAACACAATGCACACTTGCACCCTTAGGGTTTCATCCACTTGTTGCCTTCAAAAATGGGCCATGGTTGCATGTCAAGTACTTTGTCAAAACAAAAACAAAACAAAAGATCATAGTCCCCCGATGACGCTATCTGAGTTTCCTAAACAAAATGATCAAGTCCTTAAGAAAATTGCCGAAGATACTTGACACCATTGCTACCATGGTCGATACGATGACCCGCGCCTGTCCCGTTAACATCCTAACACAAGGTTGTTCACCAAATACAATGGTGAAGCAACACTGTTAAAAGGGTTAAAAACATAAGAAAAGATCTTTGAGTAAATTAGGGTAGATAAACTCTTAGTTACTTGATCAAGCTTGCAAAAACATCCTTGTTATTTTCAAAACACACCTCACAACACAATTTCAAAACCCTACTTTCAAATGTTAAAAAACTTTTCAAAAGACAAAAACACCTTTGTATACATTCAAACAAGAATCATTATAAAGGTTGCCACAACAATGGCCTCTTGTCAAAAACATCTTTCAAAACCACACACAAAGCACCATTTCAAACAATTGAAAAGCAAAAGCAAGCGATCTAAGCAAGTAACTAAGAGCCCATGGATAACCATGGATAGAAAGGGTGCTAATACCTTCCCTTTCTATAATCTACTCCCTTATTCCAAGAAAACATCTCAAAGGTCTTTCCTGTGCTTTTTGACCTTTCCTTAGGATAAAATAAAAAATCATGGCGACTCTTGCTAAACCGAAACATTTGCGAACACAAAGCACAAAATCCCAAGTCAGTTCTCCCACTGTATCACACTTGATCATTCAATTTTGATACGTCTGACCATGACCGATAGCAGTAAGTCTCTTTTCATCGATTAGGTTCAGCTGATTAAGTCGGGTTTGGATCCAGTCGTCTTCGTTCAAACCTACATCCTTCATAATCCTGAGAGAGGGTATCTGGACTTCGATGGGTAGGACCGCCTCCATGCCATATACAAAAGAGTAGGGTGTTGCCCCTATCGATGTCCGTGCTGAGGTACGGTACCCATGAAGAGTGAATGGTAACATCTCGTGCCAGTCTTTGTATGTCACAGTCATCTTCTGCACAATCTTTTTGATGTTCTTGTTAGCCGCTTCAACAGCCCCATTCATTTTCGGCCGGTAGGGAGAAGAGTTATGATGCTGAATCTTGAACTATTTGCAGAGCTCGGTGATCATCATGTTGTTGAGATTTGTACCATTGTCAGTAATAATCTTTTCTGGTACACCGTATCGACAGATCAGATTGTGTCGGATGAACCGTGCCACGACATTCTTAGTTACTGTAGAAAAGGAAGGCGCCTCAACCCATTTTATGAAGTAATCAATTGCTACCAGAATGAAGCGATGCCCGTTAGACGCAGTAGGTCTGATCTCTCCGATCGTGTCGATACCCCACTGTGATCGGTGGAAATAGAACTGGCTGTTTTGAAATGCTGGTTCGCGAAATGTCGCGGTAAGCAAGAGTCTCCACCGTCTTTTATTTTCTCCAACAAGGAAAGGACAAAAGAACAGCAAAATTCCTTTTCGAGATGTTTCTCGGTTCGGGAGGTAGATTATAGAAAGGGAAGCTGTTAGCACCCTTTCTATCAGTGGTTATCCACGGGCTCTTAGGTACTTGCTCACTATGTTTTCAAAAATGTTTTGCTTTTCTTGTGTTTGTGTGTTTTGAAAAAAAGTTTGTTTGAAAACTTCGATTTAACTCTTGTATCTGTCCTCAAGAGTGTATGAAGTGTTTGTTGAAAACTTAGTTTGAAAAGTGTAAGTGCGAAAAGTTGGTTTTGTTTTGAAAGAGCAAGTATCTGAGAACCTCTACCTACTCAAAAGAAATTAAGCTGTGTAAATGTCCTTTAGACAGTACTATCCCACTATTGAGAAGTAGGTAGCATCGTCGTTGGAGTTTTCGGGTCAATTCGATTATAGGGACATGTGGCCACCAAAGCAATAGTAGGACGCCTTAGTGGTAACCCTAATGTCTTAGAACGTTTTCTATCGAGGCAACCGTTCCGGGGCAACTTTGATCTTTAGACAGGAGGGCGACCTTTAAAACACCCTATACTGAATGACCACGTCGAGGCAACCAAGTGAGGCGTACCCTAAGAGTGGCATGTGCGAGTGTGTCAGGTTTCATGTTAAGTTATCTTTGTACAAGTTATGGTGAGCTACGATTGATTTTAATTTTAAGAGAAATCTTGTCATGCATAGCCTAGTTAGCATACATCTAGCAGTTAAATGTTGCGGAAAATAAATCTAAACTATTACAAGGCGTCGGGTATTTACATCGCCAAAAACAAACCCTTGAAAAGTAAATGCGGAAAATAAATGAAAGCGATAAAAGGTCCTAATTAAAGCTATTACATCCTCGGAGCAATTACATAATATGGATAAAAAAATTATGAATAAAAAATAATATGCGCGAGGGAAAAAATTGGATCGGAGAGTCTTTAGGGTTTTGACCCTTTTTGAGAAAGAAGGAAGTTTTTTGTTATTTTTGCATTTAATTTAATTAAACCTAAAACTAATTAATTAATAAAAAAATAAATATTTTTGAGTTTTTTATGTTTTAAGGAAAATAAAATAAAAAGATTAAAATGGTCAAGAACCCTAATTCTATGTTGATTTTAAATTATTGCAAAAAGTTAGAATTAACCTAATTAAAACTAAGTTAGTTAATTATATTTAATTACAAAAATAATAAATTAAGGGTGAATTTAATAAATAATAATAAAAAATATTATATTTTAGTTTTCTGATTTTATTATGAAAAAATTAATTTGGTTAATTAAATAATAATAATAATAATAATTAATAATAAAAATAGTTAAATGGAAAATATAAAGAGAGAAAAAAGAATAACCCAGGGGGGTGTTGGCCCAAGTTAGGAGGTGTATTTGGAATTTTCTGGCCCATTATGCTTCCAGCCACGTTGACTTTTCTGGATTGTCCATGCATGTGTTGACTAAGGCGTATGGTGATCTTCACTCATGGCCACTGGATCTAGGCTTGGACACACATGGCGCTTGGGAATTTGAGATGCATGGTGGACTCCTTTTGGAAAGCTGCATGTGAACATATAGAAAAAAAATAGAAATAAGTGTTTTGGGGGACCTGGGATTCGAACCCAGGTCCCAGCGCTCACATGCCAATGCCTTAACCACTCCACTACGTTGCTTCAATTGTTAGTAAAATAAGTGGTGATTATTATATTAACAAACAAATAAATGTGCCTGAAAACAAAATAAAAGCGCGCAATTTTCAAAGGAACCCCTCAGAGGCTAACACCTCATCATCTTCTTCGTTCGTACCTGCAAAAGTAATATCAGATAGCGGGGGTTTTTAACCCCCACTAACCACTGCGAGGAAAAATAGCGACTAGAGATACAGTACATATAAATATTTCGCGAGGGGTCAGTTGTATTCGTCTTGTCCTCACGAATTCAGTCATATATCTCATGAGTCCTAATTTTGCTTGGTTCAGAAAGCCCTAATAAAAAATCTTAAGAACCCTAGAAAATCGTTCATGGCATCTTTCGATTCAGTGCGTTTCAGTTTAATTCAGTCATACCATTAGCTTCATATGATTCCTAGCAACACAAATCAATCAAGAAAACATGTTAAATATGCATGATTTAAGAGTTACGATTCTGGATAAAGAAGGCAAACCGTGGTTCTGTAATGAACGATTCCTTGAGCTTTGGTACTGGAATTTGATTGCAAAACACTCCTGGGAACTCCTGCAAGGTGTTTGAATCAACAAAAACCCTTGAATCGCCCTAGAATGCAAAAGTCAGTTTTCAATTTTTCTTGAATTTTCTTGAATTGGCTATGGTTTTTCTGCAACTTTTTTCACGTCCATTAGGTTAGGGTTTGCTTGCATATATATAAGAGAATGAAATTAGGTCAAGAGCTGGGCAAAACATCCATTGCATTGATGTTCAAATCCTTGATTGGAAATCATATCTTTTTGATTTTTCATGATTGAATAATGTTGCCAATTTTGGAATTTTTGTATCTTGGACTTGGTGCTCGAATTTGCCAGCATGTCTAGGTCAGATTTGCTTCACAAGTTGATTGAAAAAATCAAATCTTCTATTTTCCTATAATTTAAATTAATTAAATGAATTAATATTAATTAAAAATCCAATTAATTAATAAAAATAAGAAAATAAATTCCATTAAGCTTGATGGGTCATGCATAGGCCATGGATGAAGTTTCAAGAAGAGATTTGAGGGCCATTAGCAAAAAGAAAGTGTTTTGGGCAAGGTTGACTTTTGCAAATTCATAAAAATTTCCCAACTTCTCCAATGCACATCTTGCTCAATTTTGATCATATGACCATGTTCTTGGACATTTTGGAAAGGTCTTGAAGTCCTCTAACCAATGCCTTTGGTCCCATGTCATTTGGAGTTACCAATATCAAGTTATGGTCTTTGACTCAAAGTGTACTTTTGTTGACTTTTGAAATTGACCTATAATGTGAAAATTGATAACTTTTTGTGAGAGCATTTCTTGGACTTAGAATGTGAAGATGGATTGTAGGAGATTGCATCCTCTTAAAAATGAGCATTGGATGGGATTTTTCTGATGAACCATGAAAAAGTTATGCCCTGGTCAAGATACAGTTGACTTTTCTACTGTCCAAAAATAGTAACTTTTTGCATCTTGATGATTTTTGAGCTATGCTTGTGGAATCATGATCAAGACTTGATCAAATGATGATTGTGAACTCAAAATGAGATGTTGACCAAAAATTTTGACTTTTGACTGTAAAATGACCATTTTGCCCTTGTAGTTGACTGTAGATCAAATGGAGCTTTTGACTGTGCAAATTGGCACTGTGAGTCTTGAAACTTGGCATGTAGGTGCTTGAGGATGTATATAGGCCTATGAGACTTGATTGAACCATTTAAAACCCCAAATTCTTTGAAAGAACCAAAACCCTAATTTCAGCTGGCTTAGGAGGTGGTTTGATTGTACAATCTCTTGAGCAATCTTGAACCATTTGAAGATGATTCTTGACAAATCTTGAGGAATATGGGAGGGAAAATTTTGGGGTAAAACAGTTGCCCATGTTCAATCTTCTTAAACCTGAGGATGTAGATTGGCTGGCGTGCCTTTCGTGATCCGAAGGTGGAATATGATTGAACAGTAAAGTGCCCCGAAATTTGCACTCGCATGGTGTAGTATCAGCAATGTGATGTCGGGAATGGGCTTACAGATGCCATTTGGAGATATGATGTATAGGAGGATGGGCTTATAGATGCCATCTAGAGATGTGACAGAATCTTATCGGGGATGGGCTTATAGATGCCATCTGGAAATGTAATGGATAGTTGTGGAGATGGGTTTAAAGATGCCATCTGGGAATGTGTGTTGAACTGTAACTTGGTAGGTTAAAAGAAGGAACCTGTGTAGGGTTGCCTAACGATGAGTCCGTGTAAAACTGCATCTGAAAGAGAAGGAACTGGTGTAGGGTTGCCTGATGATGAGTTCGTGTAAAACTGCATCTTGGAAGAGAAGGAATCGGTGTAGGGTTGCTTCATGATGGTCAAGTAGATATTTGTCCTGTCTGGTTTCAGGTATTAATCTACAATCCGTCGTCCACAGATTTTTCCTGGCTTGTTACAAGTATTGATCTGGAACTTGAAGAAGGTTGGCCGATGAGATAGTTGTCCTGGCTGGTTTCAGGTATTAATCTCTGACCTGAGAAAGAAAGATAATCTTCCTGGCTTGTTACAGGTATTGATCTTCAGTCTCTTCATGTAGATAACTTTCCTGGCTAGTTACAGGTATAGATCTACAATCAGTCGTTCACAGATATTTCCTGGCTAGTTACAGGTGTTGATCTGGAACTTAAGAAAGGTTGGTCGAGGAGATAGTTGTCCTGGCTGGTTTCAGGTATTAATCTCTGACCTAAGAAAGAAAGATGATTTCCTGGCCTGTTACATGTGTTGATCTTCAATCTCTTCACATAAGTGGTTTTCCTGTCTGGTTTCAGGTGTTAACCTATAATCAATCGTCCACAGATATTTCCTGGCTAATTACAGGTGTTGATCTGGAACTTAAGAAAGGTTGGTCGAGGAGATAGTTGTCCTGTCCGGTTTCAGGTATTAATCTCTGACCGGAGAAAGATAGTTTCCTGGCCTGTTACAGGTGTTGATCTTCAATCTCTTCACATAGGTGGTTTTCCTGTCTGGTTTCAGGTGTTAACCTATAATCAGTCGTCCACAGATATTTCCTGGCTAGTTACAGGTGTTGATCTGGAACTTAAGAAAGGTTGGTCGAGGAGATAGTTATCCTGGCTGGTTTCAGGTATTAATCTCTGACCTGAGAAAGAAAGATAGTCTTCCTGGCTTGCTACAGGTATTAATCTTCAATCTCTTCAATGTAGATAACTTTCCTGTCTGGTTTCAGGTATAGATCTACAATCAGTCGTCCACAGATATTTCCTGGCTAGTTACAGGTGTTGATCTGGAACTTAAGAAAGGTTTATGGTAGCCATCTTTTGATTGACCTTTTCCTGAAAAAGGTAAAACGTTAGGCATGCAATGTCATGATGTATGAAATGCATGATGTCATGATGTTCTCAAAAATAAGTGAGATTGTGTCGTATGCACTTTATCATGTCTGTAACTAGGAGATATGAAATTTGATATGTTTATGAATGTATTTTCGTCTGGGAAAATAAATCCTTGACAAACGCCGGGGAGTTTGTTGAATCCTGGGCTGATGTTGAAGAGTCGAGTTCTTCGTTTCCGCTGGGGATGATGAACGAAGATGATTGCAAGAATAAACCAGTAGGAGAAGATGACTCCGTCGGGGAATAAACCTGGTGAAGAGATTACTCTACGGGGAACTACTCTGTGGGAAGAGATACTTCGCTGAGATTTTAACGATAACTCCGCTGGGGATTCCGTTGATAAGCTCTGTTGGGGGATCTTGATGAACTCCGCTGGGGGATAGAAAGGACTTCGCCAGGGATGACCTTTCTGTTGCAACTTGCTGAGGATAACCCAGTTAGACTCTGGTGGGGATAACCTTTGTACTCTGCAGGGGACAAGCTTCCAGAATCTACTGGGTAAGATGATCCAACTCTGACGGGGAAGCTTTTTGGACTGTGCTGGAAAATAGCTCCACTGGGGGTATCTTGTATTCCACCGGGGAACATTCTTATACTCTGTTGAGGGATATTAAGAACGTCGGGGATGCTTGCTGGGGAATATCTTTATACTCCGTTGGGGAATATTAAGACTTACTGGGGATATCCAACTTCTTTAGGGCTGATGGTAGACCAACTCTGCTTGGGGAGAGTATTGCTGATTTGTACATAGCTGCAAGTCTCATCTAGGGGAGCTACCATTACTGCCTTACCCTTGGGGAGTGAAGGTATCTTAGTCATATTCTTCAGCTGAATCTACCTTGTACCTGGAGGACAGAGTAGCTTGTACAGTTCGGACAATTCTTATTGCCCCAGTTTCTGCGGGAGAAGAAGGCCTATGAGGTGCTTGATAACTGCCGATTGACAAATCTTCTTCTAGTAGGCAAGTGACGAGATGACGGGACATAGTCGTACGCTTTTGATCCCTAAATTTTTCATGGACCGCCCTTTCAGGTTTTCAATCCACCGGGATACCCATTTTTGCCCAAGCCGCCTTTTCAGGTTTTCGACTTGCCGGGTGTATAGATTTTTTCATTTTTTTATCCCTTATTTTTTCTCGAACCCTTTTGGTTCGCCGGGAAGCCCTTATTTTTGCCTAGGCCAGTCGACCTAGCGGGTCTTTGATTGCGCGTAGTATTTTTTGACTATGTCCACATTCTCAGAACGCAGAGAGTTGTCATTGTCGGTAGTGTTGTGTTGCTATACCACCAGAAGATGTTTGATCATGCAAGATTCGTTGCTGGAATTCATGTCCAATGCCCCAAGTGACTCAGGCAAAGATTTGCCCCTGGCTATTTGGCATCTTGAGAGATTCCTTGAATCTTGACTTGACTGCCCCAGATGATGGAAAATGATCATGTCTGCCCCTTGGTTGGAAGTGTTTTTTCCACTTGAGGTGACTCTTTTTATTGAGACGGTTTTTGTTCAGTAGATATTCATCGTGCGAATTTCTCTGCTATTGAACAAATAGTCATATGCAAACAATATTATTTCAAGAATGCAAAGCTTATGTCTGTCTTGAAGTTTTTGAAAATGCAGTTTTCAATAAAGCAAGTGAATTTTTTTGTAAAACGCAATGTCAACTCAATATTTTACAGCGAGCCTCACAGGAGTCAGGATACCTTTTGTAACAGTATGCTTTCGAACTAACCCATGCTTCAGCTAGGACTTTTAAGGGTTATAATGTGGTCTTGTTCACGGTTTAAGAACAAAGGATAAAGGCTCAAATTTTATTTGTACCCACCCGCTCTTCGTGATGTTCTTCGATCCTAAACTCAGCTAATCGTGCATTAGATCTTGTTTGAGTCCTTGCTCTGATATTCTGGTGATGGGTAAGATACTGATAGTTTATTTTGAATAGGCAGTCAATTCTTTTTTTGTTGAGAGTCTGTAGGACCTCTTTCTTTTTGATTTCATTATCCCTGTTTTTTGCCTGAACTATTTCTTTTGTGATTACAGTCAGCGGGATGCCCCAGTTTTGTAAGTCTCCTTCATAGGTTTTGACTTAATGGGCTTTTATTTCTGAGAGATAATGACTGTCTGTCTTTATGATTATTCGGAACCATCACTGTCTTTTGTTTTGGAAGGACTCCTTTGATGCCATTCATTGTGCACCTGGATTAACTGAGAAAACTGCCCTGCCCCGGGTTATGATTAAGGGTTTTAATTTTTGAAAAGAAAAACTCCAACTTCTTTGGCTCAAAGGGGTTGACTAGGGATTATCTTCCTTATAACTCCACTGTTTAGGATTTGAAACAATGCTTGTACTTCATCAGCGGGGTCTGTTCAAAAGCATATTGTAAAGATCGTGGTATCGTTTTCATCATCCTCCCTCAGAAGGTTTAGAATTTTAAATCGAGAGTTGAACATCACAAAAATGAAAGCAATTTGAATATAGTAAATACGCATAGATTGATTCAAAACAGACATATGTGATGCATTAATGAAATAAAAAGTTTGCCATGACGATAATTGTTTGAATAAGCAAAGAAAAATACAACTTCAGAATTCAAATGAACAAAAGTCTCTTAGTTTGAACTAGTCATCTCAGATGGAGAATTCTCAGCGGAAGATTTTCATCTCACCATCCGGCATGAACTCCAGCGTCCTTCCGTCGATCAGGTCTTGGATCTTGTTCTTCAGAGTTCAACAGTTGTTTGTGTCATATCCCGGACTATCAGAGTGGTATGCACACCTTTCATTGGGATGATAGGTGGGAGCGGAAGTATTTGGGTTCCGGAGAGGAGCCTTTAACGTAATCAGCTCGGCCTTCAACATGTGTTGTAGCGCTTGACCCAGTGACATGTTGATCTTAGTGAATTGTCTTTTAGGCGCGACCTCCTTACGTTGATTACCCCGTTGATGCTGGCGAGGTTGTTGCTGGGTTTGTGACCCTGAAGCAAGCTGGGGAGATTTTCCTTTGTCTTCTTGTCTCAAAGGAGGTTGAACGATGATTTGATCTTCAACCCTAGTTGTCTGCCCCACTTGGTTATTTTGAAGCAGCTTATTCACGAGGACCCTGAGCTCTTCTTGTCTTTGAGCTAAGTCTTGAATGAGAGTCATCTGGCCCGCCAGCTGTCCCATCATCTGGATCTTCATTGTTGCCAACTCAATTTGTAGCCCTTCCAACTGATCATTCCTGACGCCTCCTGGATTCCCTAGGACCAAGCCCCTTGTGAGGAGAGATTTTATTTCTTCTTGCCTCTGGGATAGGTCCAAGAACATTTCTTGAAGTTGGGCGTTTTGAGCCCGGAGATCTTGGTTGTCTGGTTGGAAAGCCATTGCTGAAATAAACAGCGAGAACATGAGAGACATGTATCGGATGACCTGTTATGCAATGATATGTATGATATATGTATGCAATGTTTTCAAGGATCTCGCGGGGTAAACAAAGAAACTTGTTAGAATTTGAATTTGGTATCTTGATTAAAGGAACTTCATATTGTTGAGAGTCCTTCTTCAAGAGTCAAGCTCACCATATCGAGTGGGTCATAGCCCCTGACTCAAGTTATCGTGCTTTGATCTCCAAACAACCTTGGCTAGAGGAAAATAAATCCCCTTTGCCCCTTGCTAGACATTTGGTTCATCCTGACCTGCATCACATGCCCTTGAGATCCTTGAAATGGCTTAGTCCTTATGCGGGATGTATGCAATGTTATGATGTTATGATGTTATGATGTTATGATGTTATGATAAAGGCACACCACAAGTATTCATAAAAGGCAAACATCGCAAAGGCACACAAGTCACACAAGAGAGCCCTTAGATTTCAGACTGGCATGAAGTTTTAGGTACTACCCTCTTTCAGTTTCAGTTGGTTAAGACCTGTCCTAGAAAATAGTAACCGGGTTCTAAGGAGCTCAATATCATTGGATTGTTTTCTATGTTCATTGTTTTGATTTATCCACTTAACTGGCGACCGAAATATTCCAAGAAAACAACCCTCAGTGAGTGTAGTATCGAGTATCTACCAACTTCGGACTGCACCAAAGTCGGTCATCTCACTACCCCTAAAGAGGCCAGGATGGTCAAGTAAGGTTCTAAGGTCAGTTGATGCTTCGCGACACCACGCGGCGGCCCTGTACTCTCCCTGACTTGACTCAAGGGTTACCGGTACTCACCAAAGTGCCACATCAACGTAGCTACTGCTTCAACCATGTCGGTATACCCCGCACAGTTCCCCTACAGTTTGTTGCTACTTCTAAAAGGTATCCCCAAATCCGGGTTAGGATCTATAAAACTCCGATACAAGCCCACAAAGTTTAAAGCATTCAAGGCGTACAATATAAAACATAGTGATCTAATCCTAAGGTACACCTCACATATTTATAGTCCCCAGCAGAGTCGCCAGTTCTGTGATCGGTAGAAATAGAACTGACTGTTTTGAAATGTTGGTTCGCGAAATGTCGCGGTAAGCAAGAGTCTCCACCGTCTTTTATTTTCTCCAACAAGGAAAGGACAAAAGCACAGCAAAATTCCTTTTCGAGATGTTTCTCGGTTCGGGAGTTAGATTATAGAAAGGAAGGTGTTAGCACCCTTTCTATCAGTGGTTATCCACGGGCTCTTAGGTACTTGCTCACTATGTTTTCAAAAATGTTTTGCTTTTCTTGTGTTTGTGCGTTTTGAAAAAAAATTTGTTTGAAAACTTCGATTTAACTCTTGTATCTGTCCTCAAGAGTGTATGAAGTGTTTGTTGAAAAATTAGTTTGAAAAGTGTAAGTGCGAAAAGTTGGTTTTGTTTTGAAAGAGCAAGTATCTGAGAACCTCTACCTACTCAAAAGAAATTAAGCTGTGTAAATGTCCTTTAGACAGTACTATCCCACTATTGAGAAGTAGGTAGCACCGTCGTTGGAGTTTTCGGGTCAATTCGATTACAGGGACATGTGGTCACCAAAGCAATTGTAGGACACCTTAGCGGTAACCCTAATGTCTTAGATCATTTTTTATCGAGGCAACCGTTCCGAGGTAACTTTGATCTTTAGACAGGAGGGCGACCTCTAAAACACCCTATACTCAATGACCACGTCGAAGCAACCAAGTGAGGCGTACCCTAAGAGTGGCATGTGCGAGTGTGTCAGGTTTCATGCTAAGTTATCTTTGTACAAGTTATGGTGAGCTACGATTGATTTTAATTTTAAGAGAAATCTTGTCATGCATAGCCTAGTTAGCATACATCTAGCAGTTAAATGTTGCGGAAAATAAATCTAAACTATTACAAGGCGTCGGGTATTTAGTTCGCCAAAAACAAACCCTTGAAAAGTAAATGCGGAAAATAAATGAAAGCGATAAAAGGTCCTAATTAAATCTATTACATCCTCGGAGCAATTACATATTATGGATCAAAAAATTATGAATCAAAAATAATATGCGCGAGGGAAAAAATTGGATCGGAGAGTCTTTAGGGTTTTGACCCTTTTTGAGAAAGAAGGAAGTTTTTTGTTATTTTTGCATTTAATTTAATTAAACCTAAAACTAATTAATTAATAAAAAAATAAATATTTTTGAGTTTTTTATGTTTTAAGGAAAATAAAATAAAAAGATTAAAATGGTCAAGAACCCTAATTCTATGTTGATTTTAAATTATTGCAAAAAGTTAGAATTAACCTAATTAAAACTAAGTTAGTTAATTATATTTATTTACAAAAATAATAAATTAAGGGTGAATTTAATAAATAATAATAAAAAATATTATATTTTAGTTTTCTGATTTTATTATAAAAAAATTAATTTGGTTAATTAAATAATAATAATAATAATTAATAATAAAAATAGTTAAATGGAAAATATAAAGAGAGAAAAAAGAATAACCCAGGGGGGTGTTGGCCCAAGTTAGGAGGTTTATTTGGAATTTTCTAGCCCATTAGGCTTCCAGCCACGTTAACTTTTCTGGATTGTCCATGCATGTGTTGACTAAGGCGTATGGTGATCTTCACTCATGGCCACTGGATCTAGGCTTGGACACACATGGCGCTTGGGAATTTGAGATGCATGGTGGACTCCTTTTGGAAAGCTGCATGTGAACATATAGAAAAAAAATAGAAATAAGTGTTTTGGGGGACCTGAGATTCGAACCCAGGTCCCAGCGCTCACATGCCAATGCCTTAACCATTCCACTACGCTGCTTCAATTGTTAGTAAAATAAGTGGTGATTATTATATTAATAAACAAATAAATGTGCCTGGAAACAAAATAAAAGCGCGCAATTTTCAAAGGAACCACTCAGAGGCTAACACCTCATCATCTTCTTCGTTCGTACCTGCAAAAGTAATATCAGATAGTGGGGGTTTTTAACCCTCACTAACCACTGCGAGGAAAAATAGCGACTAGAGATACAGTACATATAAATATTTCGCGAGGGGTTAGTTGTATTCGTCTTGTCCTCACGAATTCAGTCATATATCTCATGAGTCCTAATTTTGCTTGGTTCAGAAAGCCCTAATTCAAAGCTTAAGAACCCTAGAAAATCGTTCATGGCATCTTTCGATTCAGTGCGTTTCAGTTTAATTCAGTCATACCATTAGCTTCATATGGTTCCTAGCAACACAAATCAATCAAGAAAACACGTTAAATATGCATGATTTAAGAGTTACGATTCTGGATAAAGAAGGCAAACTGTGGTTCTATAATGAACGATTCCTTGAGCTTTGGTACTGGAATTTGATTGCAAAACACTCCTGTGAACTCCTGCAAGGTGTTTGAATCAACAAAAACCCTTGAATCTCCCTAGAATGCAAAAGTCAGTTTTCAATTTTTCTTGAATTTTCTTGAATTGGCTATGGTTTTTCTATAGCTTTTTTCACGTCCATTAGGTTAGGGTTTGCTTGCATATATATAAGAGAATGAAATTAGGTCAAGAGCTGGGCAAAACATCCATTGCATTGATGTTCAATTCCTTGATTGGAAATCATATCTTTTTGATTTTTCATGATTAAATAATGTTGCCAATTTTGGATTTTTTGTATCTTGGACTTGGTGCTCGAATTTTCCAGCATGTCTAGGTCATATTTGCTTCACAAGTTGATTGAAAAAATCAAATCTTCTATTTTCCTACAATTTAAATTAATTAAATTAATTAATATTAATTAAAAATCCAATTAATTAATAAAAATAAGAAAATAAATTCCATTAAACTTGATGGGTCATGCATAGGCCATGGATGAAGTTTCAAGAAGAGATTTGAGGCCCATTAGCAAAAAGAAAGTGTTTTGGACAAGGTTGACTTTTGCAAATTCATAAAAATTTCCCAACTTCTCCAATGCACATCTTGCTCAATTTTGATCATATGACCATGTTCTTAGACATTTTGGAAAGGTCTTGAAGTCCTCTAACCAATGCCTTTGGTCCCATGTCATTTGGATTTACCAATCTCAAGTTATGGTCTTTGACTCAAAGTGTACTTTTGTTGACTTTTGAAATTGACCTATAATGTCAAAATTGATAACTTTTTGTGAGAGCATTTCTTGGACTTGGAATGTGAAGATGCATTGTAGGAGATTGCATCCTCTTCAAAATGAGCATTGGATGGGATTTTTCTGATGAACCATGAAAAAGTTATGCCCTGGTCAAGATACAGTTGAATTTTCTACTGTCCAAAAATAGTAACTTTTTGCATCTTGATGATTTTTGAGCTATGCTTGTGGAATCATGATCAAGACTTGATCAAATGATGATTGTGAACTCAAAATGAGATGTTGACCAAAAATTCTGACTTTTGACTGTAAAATGACCATTTTGCCCTTGCAGTTGACTGTAGATCAAATGGAGCTTTTGACTGTGCAAATTGGCACTGTGAGTCTTGAAACTTGGCATGTAGGTGCTTGAGGATGTATATAGGCCTATGAGACTTGATTGAACCATTGAAAACCCAAAATTCTTTGAAAGAACAAAAACCCTAATTTCAGTTGGCTTAGGAGGTGGTTTGACTGTACAATCTCTTGAGCAATCTTGAACCATTTGAAGATGATTCTTGACAAATCTTGAGGAATATGGGAGGGCAAATTTTGGGGTACAACACCCACATTGCAAAGGTCCAAGGAGCTGTCAAAACATTCAGAGGGACTAGAGGCACATGCACCTTATCAGCATAGACTTGGCACTTATGACAAGTTTGAGAGTGCTGATAACAATCGGCTTCCATAGTGGACCAGTAATATCCTGCCCGTAGGATTTTCTTCGCCATGGTATGTCCACAAGAATGAGTTCCGAAGGTACCTTCATGTAAATCTGCCATGATTCTTTCTGCCTCGTTGTTGTCTACACACCGCAGTAAGGTTGAATCATGGTTACGCTTATAGAGGATTCCATTACTGATGAAGAACTTCGCAATGAACCTTCTCATTAACTTCTTGTCATTAACAGATGCCCCCTCGGGTTATTCTTGAGCCTTAAGATACCTCTTTACCTCGTGAAACCAGGGTTTATCTGCTACCTCTCCAGTCTCAATATCGCAGCAATGTGCGGGTTCATCCAACCTCTCAATGGTAATCTGGGGAGCTTCATTGTCCCATCTGACTTTGAATATAGAAGACATGGTAGCTAGCGCATCTGCTAAACGATTCTCCTCTCTTGGGAAATGTTCAAAGGTTATCTCCTCAAAGTGCGGGAGCAATGTCAGTACATACTCTTTGTAAGGAATAAGATTCAGGTGCTTCGTATCCCACTCGCCTTTGATCTAACTTATTACCAGAGCGGAATCTCCGAATACACTCAAGAACTTAATCCTTAGTTCAATAGTAGCTCGGAGACCCATGATACACGCTTCATAATCCGCCATATTGTTGGTGCAGTTAAAACATAATCGGGCGGTGAACGGAGTATGACAGCCCTCAGGAGATATAATTACAGTGCATATGTCATTACCCAATGCATTCGAGGCTCCATCAAAATACATAGACCATCGGGATCCCTCCTCAGGTCCTTCATCCGGTACAGGTTCTTCGCAGTCAGTTACCAACATGGTGTTCTCATCCAGGAACTCGAAATTCATAGACTGGTAGTCATCCACGGCCTGATACGCCAAATGATCTGCCAATACACTCCCCTTGATTGTTTTTTGGGTTGTGTATTATATGTCGTACTCAGTTAAGATCATTTGCCACCTTGTTATTCTTCCGGATAAGGTAGGCTTCTTGAAAATATACTTGATTAGATCCATCTTTGATATTAATAAGGTAGTGTGAGTCAGCATATACTGTCTTAGCCGGAGAGCATCCCATGCCAAAGCGCAACAAGTTTTCTCGAGCAATGAGTATCGGGTCTCACAGTCGGTAAACTTTTTGCTAAGGTAATAAATAGCGTGCTCTTTTCGACCAGACTCGTCATGCTGCCCCAGCACACACCCTATTGAATTGTCTAGCACTGTCAAGTATAATATCAAAGGTTTTCCTTCAACTGGAGGCATCAAAATTGGTGGTTCTTGCAGGTATTCCTTGATTCTTTCGAAAGTGGTCTGGCATTCATCATTCCACTTTACCACTTGATCTTTCTTCAGCAGCTTGAAGATTGGCTCACAAGTAGCAGTCAGATGTGAAATGAACCTGGCGATGTAATTCAGACATCCCAAGAAACCTCTAACTTCCTTTTCTATGCGGGAATCCGGCATCTCTTGTATGGCTTTTACCTTTGCAGGGTCTACCTGAATACCATTATCACTGACAACAAAACTAAAAAGCTTACCAGACCTTACCCCGAAGGTACACTTGTTCGGATTCAATCTCAGCTTGTACGTCTTCAACCTGTCAAACAGTTTTTGGATATGATCAAGGTGCTCTTCCTCGGTCTGGGACCTGGCGATCATGTCATCAACATAAACCTCAATCTCATGGTGAATCATATTGTGATCGGTGGATCTGGAACTGACTGTTTAAAGCTAGTTCGCGAAATATCGCGGAAGCAAGAGTCGCCACCGTCTTTTATTTTCTCCAAATGGAAAGGACAAAAGCACAGAAAAATTCCTTAAAGAGATTGCTCTCGGTTCGGGAGGTAGGTTATAGAAAGGGAAGGTATTAGCACCCTTTCTATCCATGGTTATCCATGGGCTCTTAGATACTTGCTCACTTGTGTTTTCAAAAATGGTTTGTTTGCTTTTCAACTGTGGGTTTTAAAAAGTTTCTTTGAAAATTCCAGTTCGACTCTTGTATCGGTCCTCAAGAGTGTTTGAAAAATTTCTTTCGAAAGCTTTTTGAAAAGGTGTCGGTATGAAAAGTATTTTTGATTTGTTTTGAAATTAGAGCAAGTATCTAGAGTCGTCTACCTACCCTAAGGAATTCGTCTGTGTAAATGTCCTTTAAAGTAGTGCTATCCCACCATTGAGAGGTAGGTAGCACCACCGTTGGAGGTGTTCGGGTCAATTCGAGGGTTCGGGACATGGTGATCACCAGAGTAATGGGAAGACACCTTAGAAGCTACCCTCATGCCAGGTTCCCGGATCATGAGGACTTACTAAGACATCCTCTACTCGACGATCACCTTTCGAGGCAAGGCAACAGTGAGGCGTACCCTAGGGGTGGTGTGTGCGATTCGTGTGTCGTTTTCAGATATTTGTCTTGTCATGTTATTGGTTTTCTACGCTTGATTTCATTATGGCCATCCATTCTTGCATGCTTATTTAACAGTTAAAAGTTGCGAGGAAAATAAATCTAAAGCTATTACAAATGGCGCGGGTCCACATCGCCAAAATTAAACCGGACCCGATTTGACAGAAAATAAATAAAAGCGAATTAAAAGAAACAAAAGTGCGAGATGTAATTACAAGGCTTTGGGAGAGGTACATAATTATTTAAGCGATATGAAATAAACATGCGAAATTAAACAATTAAAAATACGGGCGTTGGACCCTTTTGCAAAATATTAAAGTTAACGAGGAATTAAAATTAAAAATTAAAAAAGAATGTTTTTTTGGTATTTTTAGTGTTTTTAGGAATTTGATGAAAAAAGAATTAATTAAAATTAAACTAAAAGGCAAACCCTAATTCTAATTATTTTTAAATTTATTAAGAAAAATGTTTGAAGTTTTTAACCTAATTTAAACCTAAGTTATTTATGTACAATTTAATTATGAAAATAAATAAATAAATAATATTATGGTAAAAAGAAATATTAAAAGGAAATAAAAATTGTCAATTAAACCTAGTTCTACATTTTTTATATTTTTGTTAAAAGAATTAAAGTTAGAACCTAAATTAAAACTAAATTTATTTACATATATTTATTTATGAAAATATTAGAATAAAATATTTATTATATTTTTTATCTTTTCTGACTTTTTTATGATATTTTGTATTTTATATTTTGTAGAAACAATTTATTAAATCAAAACAATAAAGAGAATAGAATAATAATTGAAAAAAAATAAAACATAAGGGAAATTGCAAACCAGGGGGGGTGGAAGTCCCAAAAGAGAGGTATAGACCCAAGCAGTTCTGGCCCAATAGCATTGGCTTATTTGGACTTTTTTGATAGCATGCTGAAGCGTTGACCAGGGTGCAGCGTGTTCCCCAATCCATAGCCATTGATCTGATGAGCCTGGACAGATGGACATTGATTCCTGAGGGTGTATGATGCGCTTTCACTATTGAGCCTGCACGTGAATTTGTATTGCAAAATAATAGAGAAAATAACGTAGACCTGGGACTCGAACCCAGGTCATGGATGTTACTACTACTATGCCTTGCCAGTTGTTCTGTATGCGCGTTTGGATTAATAAATGAATAACAAATATTATAAAGAAAAACAAGGGAGTTAGTGGGTAGCGCGCGAATTTTTCAAACGGACCAACCAAACCTCGCCACCACATCGTCTTCTTCGTTCTATTTTATTTTTTTTCTGAAACAAGAACTCATAGGCCACGGTTTTGCACGCGTCCTCTTAGGCCGGTTTCCAGGAAATAGCGATTAAGCCATCTCTAAACATAAATTAGGCGCGAATAGGTTAATCTCTTCGTCCAAGCTTGCTGAGTGCAACCATGATGGTCTTGAGGGCCAATTTTTCTTGGTCTTAAAATCCCCAATTTTGATTCCTGTAAACCCTAGAACGCAAGCATGGTGAAATCGCGTATGTAGCATAAAAATTCAATTAAACATAATGGTTAGTCTCAGAACTTCATAATGAACATGATTCCATGAATAGAATGCTGTAAAAATGCTTAGAATATGATATACGATTATGGGATTTTTCCTGTACAGTTTGAGTTCAATATACCAGTTCTTGGCGTGTTGATGGATGTTTGTGATTGGAATGTGTTCAGGGCGACCTTGGCAAGCTATTGAAACAAGTTTTGCACTTTGAATCGACCTAAAAAGCTGTTTTCAGAATTGAGTTTTATGGAGTTTTTCCAAGTTTGTCAATGAGGTTTCTTGCGCAGCTTTCAGTGTATGTGCATTAGGTTTTGATTCATGCTTATGTAGTGAATGTATTAGGTTAACAAAATTCAACCAAATCTCTTGTAATCATGGATTGAGGATTTGATTTGTTAAGGATCTTTTTCAATCTTTTTTCAAGTGTTCTTTGTTCAATTATGCTCAAATCAGACCAATTCTTTCCTAATTAGCCTATGCACGAAATCTTGATGGCAAAACATGCATGAAAAGATTTTTTAGGTCAAGTTATATATTTTCCACATATTTAAATGATTTAAATGAATTAATATAAATAATAATTCAAATAAATAAATAAAAAATGAGAAAATACTTCCCTTTGGGCCAAGTGGTCGTGCACATGCTTAGAATGATGAATCATGGAAGAAAAATGGGCCCATTAGCAATTTTAGGTCATTTGGATCAAAGTTGACTTTTCAAAATATCCAAAAATTCCCCAACTTCCACAAGGCATAACTTGCTCAATTTTTAAGCTTTTCTCATGTTCTTGGACATTTTGGAAAGGTCTTTGAGTCCTCTAACCAATGTCTTTGGTCCCATGTCATTTTGATTTACCAATCTCAAGTTATGGCCTTTGACTTAAAGTCTCTTTTTGTTGACTTTTGAAAATGACCTATAATGTTGAAATTGATAACTTTTTGTGAGAGCATTTCTTGGACTTGAAGTATGAAGATGAGTTGTAGGAAATGTCTTTCTCTTCAAAATGAGCTTTGGATGGAATTTTTCTGATAATCCATGTGAAAGTTATGCCCTGGTCAATTTCAGTTGACTTTTTCAGCTGTCCAAATAAAGAAACTTTTGCATCTTTGATGATTTCTGAGCCAAATTTTGAGAATCATGATCAAGCATTGATCAAATGATGTTTGTGGCTTCAAAATGATATGTTGACCAAAAATTTGAACTTTTGACTGTCAAATGACCATTTTGCCCCTACAGTTGACTGTAGTGCAATTTAGGGTTTTGACTGTGCAATTTTGAGCTGAATGCCTTGAAACTTGATATGAGGATACTTGACCATATTTGTAGGCATGTGAGACTTGATTGGGCCTTTGAAAACTTCACTTTCTTGATCAGGCCACAAACCCTAGTTTTGACTGTATAGGAGACCTTTGCACTGTGCAACCCTTGGGGAATTTTGTGACTTGGCTTGGCAATTTCTTGAAGAATATGGGAGGGCAAATTTTGGGGTGCAACAGTTGCCCCTGTTCAATCTTCTTAGACCTGAGGATGCAGATTGGCTGACGTGCCTTTCGTAATCCGAGGGTAGAAGATGATTGAACACTAGAGTGCCCAGAAATTTGCACTCGCATGTTAGCAGTGTGATGGGGGAATGGGCTTATAGATGCCATTTAGAGGTTGATGAATAGGATGATGGGCTTATAGATGCCATCTGGATGTTGATCGCGTAGGAGATTCCTTGGCGAGAACCTGCATACCTGCAAAAAAGAAAAATGAGTACCTGACATGTTGCAGGAGCTGATTTTCAGATGCTTGGCATGGATATGTCCTGACTGGTTACAGGAGCTGAGTCTGGAGCTTCAAACGGCGATGAATGGTAAGAGAACCTTGGGCGACTTTAACTTCAACAACGCTCGTTGAGAAAAATCTTGGGTGTCTTCTACTGGGATAAGCATCAGGGAGATCTTAGGGTCGATCTGACTGAACCAGAGAAAGCCTTTGACTGAATAAGCATCAGGAAAATCTTTGGGTCGATTTAACTGAACCGGACAAGGTCTTGAAATATCTTCAACTGGAATAAGTGTCAGAACGTCGCCATATCTGGTTCATATCTGGACTATATCTGGAAGGGAATCTGGAAGCAGCATCAGAACGTTACCATATCCGGTTTACATCTGAAACTATATCTGGAAGGAAATCTGGAAGCAGCATCAGAACGTCACCATATCTGGGTCATATCTGAAACTATATCTAGAAGGAAATCTGGAAGCAGCATCAGAACGTCGCCATATCTGGGTCATATCTGAAACTATATCTAGAAGGAAATTTGGAAGCAGTATCAGAACGTCACCATATCTGGGTCATATCTGAAACTATATCTAGAAGGAAATCTGGAAGCACTATCAGAACGTCACCATATCTGGTTTACATCTGAAACTATATCTGGAAGGAAATCTGGAAGCAGCATCAGAACGTCACCATATCTGGGTCATATCTGAAACTATATCTAGAAGGAAATCCGGAAGCAGCATCAGAACGTCACCATATCTGGGTCATATCTGAAACTATATCTAGAAGGAAATCTGGAAGCAGTATCAGAACGTCACCATATCTGGGTCATATCTGAAACTATATCTAGAAGGAAATCTGGAAGCAGTATCAGAACGTCACCATATCTGGTTTACATCTGAAACTATATCTAGAAGGAAATCTGGAAGCAGTATCAGAACGTCACCATATCTGGTTTACATCTGAAACTATATCTGGAAAGAATTGCGATAGTTGGTAGTAATCATTTTTGTATTGATCTTTTTCCTGAAAAGGAAAAACATAATTGTATGCAAAATCATGATGCATGAACTGTATGTCTTTAGAATTAATGAAACTCGTGTAGTAAGATGCATATGCATGCTATAATGCATGAAGATGTGATGTTTATGAATGTATATTTGTCTAAGAAAATAAATCCTTGACGGGTGCCGGGAAGTCACTCCTGGGCTGATATTGAGGAATAGGTTTTGCTTCCGCTGGGGGATGATAACTGCAAGAATACCGGTAGGAGAAGATGACTCCGTTGAGGAATAAACTTGGCAAATGGAGAATTCTGCAGGGAGAAAAGATACTCTAGTGACCATGCTGAGAAGCAATACTCTGTGGGAAGAGGGGTGCCTTGCTGAATTGTCGGTAGTTACTTGCTGGGGATAAGGAGACTTCGTCGAGGACGCTCTTTCCGTGGCTTTTGGCTGAGGATAACCCAGTTATATCCTGTTAAGGAAATAACTCTTTGAATAAAGCCGGGAGACGCGTTCGTGCTCTGCGAGAATAAGCTTCCAGAATCTACTGGGGATAAGCTTACTGTTTGGGGAGATAAATTCCAACTTTTCCTGGGGAACTAGATTGGACTTTACTGGGGAAGTTTTGAACTGTATTGGAAGTGACTCCACTGAATGTCTGGTATACCGCCGGGGAACAATCTTTAGGCCAAGACTGCCGGGGATGCTTGTTAAGAATGTCCGTATATGCTGGAGAATGTTGAGATCTGCTGGAGGATACCCAACTTCCTTAAGTTTGACAATATAGCTTGGGGAGAGTGCACTGACTTGCTGGCTCACTCTCTGGGGAGTTGGGATGTCTGGTTATGTTTTTCAACTGAACCTACTTTGGTACCTTGGAGGACAGCATAACTAGATTGCTTGGACAACTCTTTATTGCCCCTGTTTCTGATGTAGGGAGAGGAGGACCTGTGAGGTGCTGATAGTTGTTGATGGACCCGCCTCCTTCTGGTAGGCAGGTGACAAGATGACAGGACATAGTCGTACGTTTTGATCCCTAATTTTTGCCTGGACCGCCCTTTCGGGTTTTCAGTCCACCGGGATACCCTTTTTTGCCCAAGCCGCCTTTTCAGGTTTTCGACTTGCCGGGTGTACATATTTTTTCATTTCATCCCTTCATTTTGCCCGAACCCTTTTGGTTCGCCGGGAAGCCCTAATTTTTGCCTAGGTATGTCAACCTAGCGGGTCTTTGATTATGTGTAGTATTTTTCGACTATGTCCATGTTCAGGGAATGTAGGGAGTTGCCCATGTTGGAAGTGTTGCCATATTACCAGAAGGTGTCTGATCGTGCAAGATTCGTTGCTGGAGTGCCCCAAGTGACTCAGGCAGAGATTTGCCCCAGGCTTTTTGGCTTTTTGAGAGATTCTCTGGATCTTGACTTAACTGCCCCAGATGGTAGACCATGATCATGCCGTGCCCCTTGATTGGAGATACTCTTGTTCATTAGACTTTCGTCATGCGAATTTCTATGTTGTTCAAACAAAAAGTCATATGCAAGCAAAGTTATGTTAAAAATGCAAAGCTTATGTCTGTCTTGAAGATTTTGAAAATGCATTCTTTTTTCATAAAACAAGTGAATGTTTGTAAAACGTGATGTCAACTCCGTATTTACCGTAGGCCTTAAGGAGTCAGGATACCTTTCGTGACAGTATGCTTTCGAGCTAACCCATGCTTCAGCTAGGACTTTTGAGGGTTATAACGTGGCTTGGTTCACGGTTTAAGAAACAAAGGATAAAGGCTCAAATTATTTGTACCCACCCGCTCTTCGTGATGTTCTCCAAACCTAAACTCCGTTGATCATACGTTAGACCTGGTTTGAGTCTTTGCTTTGATGTTCCAATAATGGTTCAGATGTTGATGATTTCTTTTGAATAGGCAGTCATTTTTTGCTTTGGTTGAGGGTTTGTGAGACCTCTTTCTTGATTTTTGTTATCCCTTTCTTTTTTTTTCTTTTTTTTTTGATTTTGTCATCCCTGTTTTCTGCCTGAATTGTTTCTTTTTGGAATTACAGTCAGCGGGATGCCCCAGTTTTGTAAGTCTCCTTCATAGGTTTTGACTTAATGGGTTTTTATTTTGAGAAGTAATGACTGCCTGTCTGTATGATTGTTCGGAACCATCACTATCTTTTGTTTTGTAAGGACCTCTTTGGTGCCATTCGTTATGCACTTGGATCAACTGAGAGAACTACCCTGCCCCAGGTTATGATGAAGGGTTTTAAATTTCGAAAAGAAAAACTCCTACTTCTTTGGCTCAAGGGGTTGACGAGGGATTATCATCCTTATAACTCCAGTGTTTAGGGATTGAAACAATGCCTGTACCTCATCAGCGGGGTCTGTTCAAAAGCATACTGTAGATTATGGTATCGTTTTCGTCATCCTCCCTCAAGAGGCTTAGAATTATTAATTGAGAGTTGATCATCAGAAAAAATATGAAAATAATTTGCATTTAGTGAATATGAATATTGCTTCAAAACAGACATGTGCGATGCATTAATGAAATAACAATGTTTAACATGAGTAAATGTTTGAATAATCAAAAGAAAAATTACAACTTGAATTCAAATGAACAAAAAAGTGCTTTCTATCCTAGCCGTGTTTTGGCATGGGAGCAGTGATCACATTCGGAGTCTCTGGAGAGTCGAACTGGACTTCCTTTGCGTCAATCAGATCTTGAACCCTGTTTCTCAAAGTCCAACAGTCATCTGTAGCATGTCTCGGGCTGTCGGAATGATAGGCGCAGCGAGCATTGGGATTGTACCTTGAAGGTGTCCTGTTAGGATTCTTCGGGGGATCCATGAGAGTTACCAACTTAGTTTCCAGCAGCTGTGGCAATATCTGTGACAAGGTCATGCCGAGGGGAGTAAATTGCCTCTTAGGTCTTTCTTCCCTTTGTTGATTGTGACGCTGAGGAGCGCCGGCCGGCTTTGCAATAGTTACTGCGTTGACAGCACTAGATTCTCTCTTGGATGGTTTCTTCTCAGTGTTCGAGGAGTCACCATTCTGTATTTTCCCTGACTTGATGCCAGCTTCTATTCTTTCCCCGGTCAAGATCAGATCTGTAAACCCAGCAGCAGAATTCCCAATCAGGTGGTTGAAGAATGGACCAGACAGGGTCCCCAAGAACATGTCGACGAGCTCGCGGTCAGTCAGAGGTGGTTGTACCCTTCCAGCAAGGTCCCTCCATTTTTGGGCATATTCTTTGAAACCTTCACCCGTACCCATAGACATCCCCTGAAGCTGAGTGCGTGTGGGAGCGAGGTCGGCATTGTACTGGTACTGCTTGTAGAATGCAGTGGCTAAGTCTTCCCAGGTACGGATGTTGGCTCCATTCAGTTGATAGAACCAGTCAAGCTGAGTCCCTGAAAGACTTTCCTGGAAAAAGTGGATCCATAAATTCCTGTCGGCCGTGTAGGGATGGATCCTCCTCATGTATGACCTGAGATGCAGCTTTGGACAGGATGCCCCGTCGTACTTTGCAAAGGCAGGTGCCTTGAATTTGTGCGGGATCACTACCCCAGAAGACAGACCTAGATCCTCGAAGTCCAGGCCAGGCACTTTTTGTATCTCCATAGCACTTAGCCGGTCTTCCAACTGTTTGTACCTATCCTCAGCCGGAGGGTACTGTTCATCGTTGAAATCTGTCTCATTGTCGGAGACCACTGGACTGGGAACCCTTTCCTCTTGATTACTGCCTTTCCCCACAGATGGAGTTGTCCTCTCAGCTTCATCCTGCAGGGTGTTCCCAGATCTGCGTCTAGGGCTGAACAAAACAGTCCTCTTCTTCTTCTTTTCCTTCTTCAAGAGCAGAGCCTTCAGATCTTGTTGCCCCTGGGTCAAATTCATGATCATCCCTTGGAACTGGGCGTTCTGAGCCTGGAGGGCCTTGATAGTATGCTCGGTTGAGGATTCAGGATTCATGACGAGACTGCTGAAATAAACAGCGAAGAAGGTAAGCAACCTGTAGAGAAAGGGTACCTGCTATGCAATGATATGTATGATATGCATGCAATGATTTCAAGGACCTCGAGGGGTAAACAAATTGTTAGCATTGGAATTTGTAGCTTGATTGAAGGAAACCCATGTTGTTGAGAATTCTTCTTCAAGGGTCAAAGGCTCACCATATCCAGTGGGTCATAGCCCCTGACAACCTTGGCTAGAGGAAAGTAAATCCTCTTTGCCCCTTACTGGGATGGCTGATTCATCATGACCTGCATCACAAGCCCTTGAGATCCTTGAAATGGGTTAGGATGTATGCAATGGTATGATGTCATGATGCATGGGGTAATATGGATAAACCCTGTTATGAGCCCTTATTAAGGACTGCAAACCAAAACCTGCAAGAAGCTCAAGTAAAACCTGTCATGAGTCCCAGTTAAGGGCTAAAACAACCCTGCAAGAAACTCGGTAAACCTTGTTATGAGTCCTAGTTAAGGACTAAAACAAAAACCTGCAAGAAACTTAGTAAGCCTTGTTAGGAGTCCTAGTTAAGGACTAAAACAAAAACCTGCAAGAAACTTAGTAAGCCTTGTTATGAGTCCTAGTTAAGGACTAAAACAAAAACCTGCAGGAGATTCAGTAAACCCTGTTATGAGTCCTAGTTAAGGACTATAAACAAAACCTGCAAGAAATTCAAATGTCAGATAACAAGCATGCAAGTAATCCAAGTTTGAAGGCACACAAGTCACACAAAAGAGCCCTTAGAGTTTAGGCCAGCATGAAGTTTGGGGTACTACCCTCTTGAAGTTGGTGGGCTCAAAACCTGTCCTATCAGAAGTAACCGGGTTCTAAGGGTCTCAATATCACGGGATTGCTTTCATTGTTCATCGTTTCGATTTAGCCACTGAACTGGCGACCGAAATATTCCAGGAAAGCAACCCTCAATTGAGTGTAGTATCGAGTATCAACTAACCTCGGACTGCACCAAAGTCAGTTATCTCACTACCCTAAAGAGGCCAAGATAGTTCAATTAAGGTTCCTAAGGTCTGTTGATGCTTCACGACACCATGCGGAGGCCCCGTACTCTCCTTGACTGAACTCAAGGGTTACCGGTACACACCAAAGTGCCACATCAACGTAGCAGACTGTTTCAACCATGTCGGTATACCCCGCACAGTTCCCTCACAGCCTTGTTGCTACTTTCTAAGAAGGTATCCCCAGATCCGGGTTAGGATCTATATAACTCCCAAGACAGTCCCACAATTTAAAGCAAGCAAAGAAAGCAATTGAAAACACAGTTATGAACTATCCCTAAGGTACACCTCACTTTAGAAAGAAATCCCCAGCAGAGTCGCCAGTTCTGTGATCGGTGGATCTGGAACTGACTGTTTAAAGCTGGTTCGCGAAATATCGCGGAAGCAAGAGTCGCCACCGTCTTTTATTTTCTCCAAATGGAAAGGACAAAAGCACAGAAAAATTCCTTAAAGAGATTGCTCTCGGTTCGGGAGGTAGGTTATAGAAAGGGAAGGTATTAGCACCCTTTCTATCCATGGTTATCCATGGGCTCTTAGATACTTGCTCACTTGTGTTTTCAAAAATGGTTTGTTTGCTTTTCAACTGTGGGTTTTAAAAAGTTTCTTTGAAAATTCCAGTTCGACTCTTGTATCGGTCCTCAAGAGTGTTTGAAAAATTGCTTTCGAAAGCTTTTTGAAAAGGTGTCGGTATGAAAAGTATTTTTGATTTGTTTTGAAATTAGAGCAAGTATCTAGAGTCGTCTACCTACCCTAAGGAATTCGTCTGTGTAAATGTCCTTTAAAGTAGTGCTATCCCACCATTGAGAGGTAGGTAGCACCACCGTTGGAGGTGTTCGGGTCAATTCGAGGGTTCGGGACATGGTGATCACCAGAGTAATGGGAAGACACCTTAGAAGCTACCCTCATGCCAGGTTCCCGGATCATGAGGACTTACTAAGACATCCTCTACTCGACGATCACCTTTCGAGGCAAGGCAACAGTGAGGCGTACCCTAGGGGTGGTGTGTGCGATTCGTGTGTCGTTTTCAGATATTTGTCTTGTCATGTTATTGGTTTTCTACGCTTGATTTCATTATGGCCATCCATTCTTGCATGCTTATTTAACAGTTAAAAGTTGCGAGGAAAATAAATCTAAAGCTATTACAAATGGCGCGGGTCCACATCGCCAAAATTAAACCGGACCCGATTTGACAGAAAATAAATAAAAGCGAATTAAAAGAAACAAAAGTGCGAGATGTAATTACAAGGCTTTGGGAGAGGTACATAATTATTTAAGCGATATGAAATAAACATGCGAAATTAAACAATTAAAAATACGGGCGTTGGACCCTTTTGCAAAATATTAAAGTTAACGAGGAATTAAAATTAAAAATTAAAAAAGAATGTTTTTTTGGTATTTTTAGTGTTTTTAGGAATTTGATGAAAAAAGAATTAATTAAAATTAAACTAAAAGGCAAACCCTAATTCTAATTATTTTTAAATTTATTAAGAAAAATGTTTGAAGTTTTTAACCTAATTTAAACCTAAGTTATTTATGTACAATTTAATTATGAAAATAAATAAATAAATAATATTATGGTAAAAAGAAATATTAAAAGGAAATAAAAATTGTCAATTAAACCTAGTTCTACATTTTTTATATTTTTGTTAAAAGAATTAAAGTTAGAACCTAAATTAAAACTAAATTTATTTACATATATTTATTTATGAAAATATTAGAATAAAATATTTATTATATTTTTTATCTTTTCTGACTTTTTTATGATATTTTGTATTTTATATTTTGTAGAAACAATTTATTAAATCAAAACAATAAAGAGAATAGAATAATAATTGAAAAAAATAAAACATAAGGGAAATTGCAAACCAGGGGGGGTGGAAGTCCCAAAAGAGAGGTATAGACCCAAGCAGTTCTGGCCCAATAGCATTGGCTTATTTGGACTTTTTTGATAGCATGCTGAAGCGTTGACCAGGGTGCAGCGTGTTCCCCAATCCATAGCCATTGATCTGATGAGCCTGGACAAATGGACATTGATTCCTGAGGGTGTATGATGCGCTTTCACTATTGAGCCTGCACGTGAATTTGTATTGCAAAATAATAGAGAAAATAACGTAGACCTGGGACTCGAACCCAGGTCATGGATGTTACTACTATTATGCCTTGCCAGTTGTTCTGTATGCGCGTTTGGATTAATAAATGAATAACAAATATTATAAAGAAAAACAAGGGAGTTAGTGGGTAGCGCGCGAATTTTTCAAACGGACCAACCAAACCTCGCCACCACATCGTCTTCTTCGTTCTATTTTATTTTTTTTCTGAAACAAGAACTCATAGGCCACGGTTTTGCACGCGTCCTCTTAGGCCGGTTTCCAGGAAATAGCGATTAAGCCATCTCTAAACATAAATTAGGCGCGAATAGGTTAATCTCTTCGTCCAAGCTTGCTGAGTGCAACCATGATGGTCTTGAGGGCCAATTTTTCTTGGTCTTAAAATCCCCAATTTTGATTCCTGTAAACCCTAGAACGCAAGCATGGTGAAATCGCGTATGTAGCATAAAAATTCAATTAAACATAATGGTTAGTCTCAGAACTTCATAATGAACATGATTCCATGAATAGAATGCTGTAAAAATGCTTAGAATATGATATACGATTATGGGATTTTTCCTGTACAGTTTGAGTTCAATATACCAGTTCTTGGCGTGTTGATGGATGTTTGTGATTGGAATGTGTTCAGGGCGACCTTGGCAAGCTATTGAAACAAGTTTTGCACTTTGAATCGACCTAAAAAGCTGTTTTCAGAATTGAGTTTTATGGAGTTTTTCCAAGTTTGTCAATGAGGTTTCTTGCGCAGCTTTCAGTGTATGTGCATTAGGTTTTGATTCATGCTTATGTAGTGAATGTATTAGGTTAACAAAATTCAACCAAATCTCTTGTAATCATGGATTGAGGATTTGATTTGTTAAGGATCTTTTTCAATCTTTTTTCAAGTGTTCTTTGTTCAATTATGCTCAAATCAGACCAATTCTTTCCTAATTAGCCTATGCACGAAATCTTGATGGCAAAACATGCATGAAAAGATTTTTTAGGTCAAGTTATATATTTTCCACATATTTAAATGATTTAAATGAATTAATATAAATAATAATTCAAATAAATAAATAAAAAATGAGAAAATACTTCCCTTTGGGCCAAGTGGTCGTGCACATGCTTAGAATGATGAATCATGGAAGAAAAATGGGCCCATTAGCAATTTTAGGTCATTTGGATCAAAGTTGACTTTTCAAAATATCCAAAACTTCCCCAACTTCCACAAGGCATAACTTGCTCAATTTTTAAGCTTTTCTCATGTTCTTGGACATTTTGGAAAGGTCTTTGAGTCCTCTAACCAATGTCTTTGGTCCCATGTCATTTTGATTTACCAATCTCAAGTTATGGCCTTTGACTTAAAGTCTCTTTTTGTTGACTTTTGAAAATGACCTATAATGTTGAAATTGATAACTTTTTGTGAGAGCATTTCTTGGACTTGAAGTATGAATATGAGTTGTAGGAAATGTCTTTCTCTTCAAAATGAGATTTGGATGGAATTTTTCTGATAATCCATGTGAAAGTTATGCCCTGGTCAATTTCAGTTGACTTTTTCAACTGTCCAAATAAAGAAACTTTTGCATCTTTGATGATTTCAGAGCCAAATTTTGAGAATCATGATCAAGCATTGATCAAATGATGTTTGTGGCTTCAAAATGATATGTTGACCAAAAATTTGAACTTTTGACTGTCAAATGACCATTTTGCCCCTACAGTTGACTGTAGTGCAATTTAGGGTTTTGACTGTGCAATTTTGAGCTGAATGCCTTGAAACTTGATATGAGGATACTTGACCATATTTGTAGGCATGTGAGACTTGATTGGGCCTTTGAAAACTTCATTTTCTTGATCAGGCCACAAACCCTAGTTTTGACTGTATAGGAGACCTTTGCACTGTGCAACCCTTGGGGAATTTTGTGACTTGGCTTGGCAATTTCTTGAAGAATATGGGAGGGCAAATTTTGGGGTGCAACACATATCATGGAACAAAGCGACCATGGCACGCTAATAAGTTTCCCCAGCATTCTTCAACCCAAAAGGCATTACCTTGTAATAGAAGGTTCCCCACTGTGTAACGAAGGTTGTCTTCTCCATGTCCTCAGGAGCCATCTTGATCTGGTTGTAGCCAGAAAAACCATCCATGAAGGAGAAAATATTGTGTTGCACGGTGTTGTCGACTAGGACATCAATGTGAGAAAGTGGGAAGTCATCCTTGGGGCTTGCCCTATTCAGATCTCTGTAGTCCATACACATTCGTACCTTACCGTCCTTCTTAGGTATCAGAACGACATTGGCAACCCACTGCGGATAAGAAGTGACAGCTAAGAATCCCGCGTCGAACTGTTTCATGACCTCTGCCTTGATTTTCTCTGACATTTTAGGGTGCATACGGCAAACCTTCTGCTTCACCGAAGGGCAATCTTCTTTGGTTGGCAGGCGATGTACCACAATATCAGCTTCCAGACCAGGCATGTCTTCATAGGACCAAGCGAAGATCTCAACATAGTCGTGTAGCATCTGTATTAACCGTTGTTTGATACTAGGCTCTGGATTTGCACCTATCTTAACCTCTTTCATGTCTTCCTCTATACCCAAATTCACTGATTCAACTGGCTCTTCATGAGGCTGTATGGCCCTCTCTTCCTGCTGCAATAGTCTAGAAATTTCTCTAGGCATTTCAAAATCATCCTCACCTTCGTCCTCGACTTGTTTGATCGAATTTTTGAAGTCATAACTGGCAGTAGCAGAGTTGTTATCCATGGGATCCAGAGTGGATATGGATCTGCAGTATGATATGTGAGTGTGTGTAAGAGAATAACTGTTTTGATAAAGTGAGAGACAGAAAAGAAAAAAAAATAAGGAGCACAAAATTTGTAATTTAAGAAACGTCCAATGCTTTATTAATGATATATGAAATGACAAATAATGAGCCCTCAAAAGCAAAGCCAAGGTGCCTCGGGCAAGGCATCGGGCCATAAAGTTTCAAATTGTTTATTACAAATCTTAAATCAAGAGTCAATTACTGCGGAATAAAAGAAACAGGTATGATGTCCTTAGCCGTCTATTTATTCAGTCCACCGTTGGTTGTAGGGTAGATCCATCTGTCGGTGTCTGAATCTTCTTCACTGTCCTCAATTGCATTAACTCCCCGATTGCTGATGTGTAGAGGAGGTCTTCCAATCCGTGCGTGCCTAACAGCCCTCTGAGCCCCTGTAGTAAAGCCCAAACCAAATTTGTCAGTTTTATGAGTGAAATCAGGGAGCCGACCCCAATTGGTACACCCACCTTCTTCAACTACAGCCCTGGCGTCCTTGAGAGAAACCATCTTCAGTGCAGGTTTGTTGGTAGTAACTTCAGTTGATGCTAAAGTCTGAGGGACCTCTTCGAAGTTTTGACAAGGAGTTTCTATGAACTCCCCGTCCATCTCTACATAGCGGAAGGAATTGAGGTGACTCACCATATATTCTTCTTCACCTCGCACTGTGACGATCTTTCCCTTCACTGGATACTTCATCATTTGACGGAGTGTGGAAGTAACTGCCCCAGCCTTATGGATCCAAGGACGACCCAGCAAGCAAGAATACATGGGCCTGATATCCATTACATAGAAGGTGGACCCGAAGGTCTGAGAACCCACTTTGACAGGGATGTCCACCTCCCCATGCACCATTCTCTTTGATCCGTCAAAAGCCCTTATCACAATTTTACTCGGCTTTAAAGTCAAACCCTCACAATCCAAATGGTCCAACGCTTTCTTCGGCAGAACATTCAGCGAAGACCCGGTGTCTACCAGTACATGAGCCATAGTGGTGCCCCTGCACTCAATCGAGACATACAAAGCATCATTATGATTCCTCCCCTTGGCGATCAGATCTGCATCTGAAAATCCTAGCATATTGTCAGCAATCGGGCTAGCCACACAATCTTTGAACAGATCTGCTGAAGTTTCCTGCGGCACATGCACAATATTGAGAAATTCAATTAAAGCCTTTGCATGGGCTTCAGAATACAACAACAGAGACAACATGGAGATCTTTGACAGGGTCTTCCCCAGTTGTTCGACCATATTGTAGTCGCTTTTCTTGATAATTTTCAGTATTTCCTCTATTTCTTGTTTAGAGGCTTCCACAACAATTTTTCTAGGCGCCTCCGTCCGGGCAGGCTCACCTATAATTTCTTTGCCCCGAGTCCCAGATGGCTCAGCGACAGGGGTAATAACTGGAGTAAGAACTGGAACAGTAGTTGATGTACTAGCAGGAACAACAGATGGTATGACAATAGGTTTGTTGACAGTCGGAGGGGAAATCTCGGGAGAGAAAATTCTTCTACTTCTAGTAACCTTACTAGCCCCGACAATATTACTGGCATCAATATCAGCTTCTTCATTCTTCAAATCTTGCTTAATGCCATGATAATACACATCACCAACATAGTGCCATGGGACAGCCTTGTCTGAAGTGTACGGGATGGGACCAGGAACAATGATTATTAGCGGAGCAATTCTTTGAACGGGTGTAATCCTAACAGGTCTTCTCGAGGAAACCTTGGAAGGATTGGCAGAAATTGTTATAATGGCAACATCTTCATTTGGAACAACAGGAATCATAGTCTTCTCAAACAAAATTTCTTTATTATCCATCAGGCGCTGAACACCTGACTTCAACAAACAGCAACCAAAAGGCAAAATCGAGCACATGCGGCAACCTTCCCCACAACCCAGAAATAAATCGGCCAACAGCAAATTCCTCTTAACAGTCATAAGAGGAGTAGAAATTTCTACAATAGCGGTCACAAACAAATCAGTGTCAACAGCGTTGACTCCACGACCATGTTTGGGCATGGGAGCAGTTATAACATTCGGCTTTTCTGGGGCATCGAACTCTATCTCCTTAGCTTCAAGCAAATCTTGTACTTTGTTTCTCAGAGCCCAACAATCATTTGTATCGTGGCCAGGACTCTCAGAATGGTAGGCGTACCGCGCGTTGGGATTGTATCTAGGAGAGGTATTTGGATTTTTAGGAGCCTTTCTCAGGGTTGTCAAGTTGGATCTCAGCAGGTGAGGTAACACTTCAGCCAATGTCATGCTAATGCGGGTAAACTGCCGCTATGGTCTTTCCACCCTTTGTTGATTGTTGCTTTGTGGAGAAACTGAGGGTCTTGGTATCACTACAGCATTTACCGTTAGATGGTATTCAGATCTGTTTTGGCCCCTCGGGCTATAAACTGCACTGGCTTCCTTCTTACCAGTAAAATGTTTCTTTACCGAACTCGAAGAGGCATCCTTATGTATTTTTCCACTTCGAATTCCAGCCTCTACTCTTTCTCCAATTAAAATCAACTTGGTCAAACCAGGCGACGAGCTGCCGATTAAGTGGTTGAAAAATGGACCAGACAGCGTCCCCAGAAACATATCAACCAACTCCCTATCAAACAAAGGGGGTTGAACTCTTCCAGGCAAATCTCTCCATTTTTTAGCATAATCTTTGAAACCTTCACCTGCACCCATGGACATACTCTGGAGTTGAGTACGAGTGGGAGCAAGGTCGACATTATACTGATACTGCTTATAGAAAGCAACAACAAGATCTTCCCAATTTCAGAGATTGGCTCCCTCTAACTGGTAGAACCATTCAAGCTGAGTCCCTAACAGACTATCTTGAAAGAAGTGCACCCACAAATTTCTATCAGCAGTGTGGGGTTGAATCTTCCTGACATACGAGCGGAGATGCTGTTTTGGGAAAGACACTCCATCATACTTACCAAAAATTGGAGCCTTGAACTTCTGAGGGATGACCACTCCCGATACCATTCCCAGTTCTCCGAAATCCAAACCAGGTATCTTCTGAACTTCCATATCACTTAGACGGTCTTCTAGCTGCTTGTATCTATCCTCAGCAGGAGGATATTTCTCATCATCATAATCAGTATCATTATCAGAGACTGCAGGACTAGGGTCCTTTTCCTCTTCTTGGTTCTCCCCGTCTTTGGATGAAGAGATCATATCATTTTGATGCTTCAAGCTTTCCCCAAACCTTCTGCCCATATTCAGAATACCGACCTTCTTCTTCTTCTTCTCTTTCAGAATGAGGGTCTTCAGATCCTCATGCCCCTTTGCCAGACTGATGAACATTTGTTGGAACTGGGCGTTCTGGGCCTAAAGATCTTTGATGACTTGATCGGAAGACATTTCTGCTGAAATAAATAGCGAAGAAGATGAGAAACATGTATTGGTACATGTAATGATGTGTATGATAACGGGATGCACATGTAATGATTTCAAAGACTTTGGGAGATTTAAATTAGCAAACCAAAATAAACGAAACTTTATTAGCTCGACTTTGAAAGGTTCACATGTCTTTAAGGCGTTACAAATAAGTAAATAAAACAAATCTAAAACTAGAAAAGCAAAATCAAAAGTCCCATGGACGCTTCTTCTTTATGCTGATATAATCATTAAGCACTCTTTCTTCCTCGAGCTGCGTGGTGAGCTTTAAGACCTTTCTCTCCTGCTCATGGAATTTCTCCCTGTAAGTATCTCGCTCATTCTTCAGTTGAATCCAAGACCTCTGTAACTCTCCTAGATCAGTAGGCATGTAAGGATAGATAATTGTGTAAGGAATGTCGTCTTCAGTAGTGGGTTCCACAATCACTGGTAATACGGCCGCATAAGGCATCATAAGCTTATGGGCACGAGCTCATACCCATTGGAGGTAAGGCTACATAGGAAGGGAAGTCTTCAGTCCCAACTCATAGGGTTCAGATCTATTTACCATGCCCCAAGCTCATATGAACCTCCGACGATGCCCCTTAACATCATCCTCATAGTCAAATACAATGTCCTCGAGAAGTAACTCATGGGGACCATCTCTTCGAGCACGACCAAATTGTTGCAAAGCTAGACAAGGACTGTAAGTTATACCTCCTCGGATACCAAGTAATGGGACATTAGGGTACCCCCCACAGTGGCCAATAACAGCAACGTCTTCCATAACTCGGGAACACCAAAGAATATCCGCATGAGCGAGTGACATTATCCTATGTGACCAACCCAAACCCTCTTCGTTCTTCATTATAGACCTAGGGAGGTGCAAAATAAACCACCTCGACAACAACGGCATGCAGCACATAAGAGTCCCTCTTCTCCTCGTGGTACGAGTATAGAGAGTATGCAAAATATCTCCAAGCAAGGTAGGCACATGGTTGCGAGAAAGGAAAATATTGATAGCATTCACTTCTATGAAAGAGTCCGGATTAGGGAAGAGAACTAAACCATAGATAAGAAGATCCAAGACATCCTCGAAATCCTGAAACTCCATATCATCCCAAAATAGTTGAGCCTGGTCTATCAGAAATTTGGCTAGAAAACCCTCGACTCCGCTTCGAGTTTCCCAATTGGATACCACATCGGCCCGTTTCAAATGCAAAGCTGAGGCAATGAATTATGGCTTAGGAATTTCTTTTATACCTGTGAACGGTACCTGTTCAAGAATGGATATGCCCAATAGATGAGAGAATTCTTCCAAGGTGGGTACCAACTGATAATCTGGAAAGGTGAAGCAGTGGTGCTTGGGATCGAAGAATTGAAAAAGTATGCTCATCATCTGTTCATCAGGGTTTGAAGTAACCAAGCTGAGAAGTTGACCGTGTCTCTTAATGAACATAGAAGTTTCAGAAATTCTTGACACTAGTTCTTTGAGTTGGGATGGTATCTCCATAAAGCTGATTCAGATAGTTTTTCTACGCGTGGAAGCCATGATCTTCAAAATAGAACAAATATAAATTCCCTTGGTCTTTGAAATGGTTAGTGTAATGAAGCATGAATGCCATGTTATGATGCATGATGTCATGATAAACCACAGGTATAGAAAACAACAGGTATTGCAAACACAATCAAATAACACAAAGCCCTTAGGTTTAAGGCTTGCATGAGGTCAAAGGTAATACCCTCTTGAAGTTTAAGTTGGTTTCAAACCTGTCCTAGGAAAGTAACCGGGTTCTAGAGGATCTCAATATCACTGACCATCCTCCATCGATCATGGTTTTAGCTCACGCAATCTTTTCTTGCGGATGAAATTATTTCGAGAGTATGGTCTCAATGAGTGTAGCATTGAGTATCAACCAGTTCTCAGCTTTATACCGAGGCTGACTATCTCACTACTTTCTAATGGCCAAGTTGGGCAATTAAAGGTTCTAAGGTCAGTTGATGCTTACCGATACCACGCGGCGGCCCCGTATTCTCCTTGTTTCTCCACAAGGGATACCGGTACCAACCAAAGTGCCACACCAACGTAGCTACTGCTTCAATCGTATCGGTCAATGCTGTACAGTTCCCTCACAGTCTATTGCTACTTACCTAACAGGTATTCCCCAGATCCGGGTTAGGATCTATAGTAACTCCAAACAAACCCTTAAAAGTAAAGTAAACAAAGCAATCAAGAGAAGCAATTATGATGAACTAGATCCTAAGGTATACCCCACTTATAAAGTCCCCAGCAGAGTCGCTAGTTCTGTGATATGGTGGCAGAACCGACTGTTTAATACTGGTTTGCGTTTTGCGTTTTGTGTTTGCAAAATGTCGCGGTAAGTAAGAGTCGCCACCGACTTTTATTTCATCCAATCGAAAAGGAAAAAAGTACAGAAAAAATCATTTTTCGAGATATTCTGAGTATGGGGGTAGATTATAGAAAGGGAAGGTGTTAGCACCCTTTCTATCCATGGTTTTCCATGGTCTCTTATGTACTTGCTCATCTTTTTAAATTGCTTGTGTATGTGCTTTGTTTTTTTGAAAATGTTTTACTTTGTGATAACCCTTGTATCAGTCCTCAAAGGTGTGACGAAGTTGTTTTGAAAACTTGTTTGGAAGGTCTAAGTGTGAAAAGTTTTGATTTTGAGCAAGTACCTACTAGCATCTACCTACTCGAAAAAAGATCGTTTCTATTCTTGTTTCCTTTAGACAATGTTATCCCACTATTGAGAAATAGGTAGCACCGTCGTTGGAGTTTTAAGGGTCAATTCGAAAGGGACGTACGATCAATAAAGCAATGTTAGAATACCTTAGTAATAACCCTAAATTCTTAAGATCTTACTCGAGGCAACATTTCCGAGGCAATATTTCCGAGGCAACATTCGAATGGGACATTAGATCTTTTTAGACAGGAGGGAAACCACTAAAGCATCCTATACTTAATGATTGTTTATCGAAGGCAACCGAAGTGAGAGTATACCCTAAGAGTGATATGTGCGAGTGATTTGTTTCAGTTATTTAATCTTTGCACATTAGGGGTTTCTAACCGTATTAATTCGTCATGCATTCTTGTCATACAATCCTATTAGCGTACATCTAAACAGTTAAATATTTTCGGGAAAAAATGCGAGAAAATAAATCTACGCTATTACAAGGCTTCGGGGTGGGGGATTAATTACATAGCCAAAAACCCGGGAATTTAAACAGCAAATAAACCCCTAAATTAAACTATTACAAACCATGAATAGTTACAAAAATATTATCAAAATAAATAGTAAGCGCGCGATGAATCAAATACGAAACGACTAGGGTTTTGACCCTTGACTAAACCTACTTGCGATTGATTAAAAAAAGATGTTTTTGTCATGTTTTGTTATTTAAGAAAATAATGAAATAGTTAAATAAAAAAGAAAATCCTAAGTTCTAATTAATTTTAAATTAAGAAAAAATGAATTAATTTAATCTAAAAACCTATTTTCAAATTTTTATTTATTTGAGAAAAAAAAACAAAAGAATTAAATTAAGGGTTTAAACTAATTTTCTAATTAGTTTTAATTATATAAAATAAGTTAAAGTTGCCCTAAGTCAAACTAAATTAAATTAAATTAACAAAATTAATTTTGATTAAAAAAAGTCTAATTCCAATTTTTGATTTCTTGATTTTATGATTTTATGAAAAATAATAATTAATTATCAATTAAAATAAATAAAAGAAATGTTAAAAGAAAAAATAAGAGAGAAAAATTAGAAGTGGGCCTGATGTCATTTAGCAATTCTGGGGGTATGCTGTTGAAATTCTGGGCCTAAACAAATCCAAGCCCTTTTGACTTCGCCTGATCTATTGCGTACGTTGACTTGAGATGTATGATAGCCCTTCAATGGAAAGGCATTGGATCCGGGCTAAAGATGCACTTGATGGTTGGATCTTGATGGTATACGGTGGACATCTTGTTAAGTAACGCGCCTGATCATCTGTTGAAAAATAATATGAAACAAATGTTGGGACCTGGGGATTGAACCCAGGTCCTTATGCTCGCTCCCAATACCACGCTTCCAGCTGAGCTGCTTTGTTTTTTTGTACATATAATAAAAATAAACAATATAATCAGATCACATGGTGTAATCAGAAAAAGCGCGAAAATTCAAATGGGCGAGTCACATGTTGCCACGCAAGCTTCTTCTTCCTCTCTCCCTCGCTTTAGCAGATCAGACTTTTACCTACAGATGTTTGTTATAGGTATAACCTTGTCCATCTTCAAAATTTCATATGCTCAAGATAAATGACAATGGCTGGTTTCAATCAACTCGTCTCATCCTCACGAGCATCATGGTACCGGAATTAACGCCCAATTTTTCCTACATTGAAAACCCCTAAACAAGAACACAAAACCCTAACTATGGCACTATCACGTACAGGCATCAAAAATGCAATTAAATGGAACGATTATCTTGCAAACACGATGATAAACATGAGTATGACAATCAAAAGTGCTAAAGATGCGTGAATTAGTGAAATCAGAATCAAGTTTTTAAGCAAACTGTGGGAGGCGTAGAGCATGATTCTGGGCGTTTCAAGACCTGGAAGTGATTGGAACAACTTCCTGGGATGTCCGGGAAGGGATTGGTGCTCTTGAAATGCTTTGAAACTCCTTGTAGATTGAAAATCGATTCCCACTTTTTCTTGAATTTTTTCAGTTTTGTTCTTGGCTATGCGCGACCTCCAACCCTTGTACTTGCCATGGATACGTTCAATATATATCATAGAATGCATTAGGGTTGTAAAAACTGATCACATCTTTGGAAGTTTTCAATATTTGATTTGATTTTCATGGCATATGTAAACTTGCTATATTGAGCCAAATTATGCCTTTCTTGTACCAATCAGCCTTGATTCGAATTGATCATGATATCCTTGCATTATTTGATTGAGACCCTGTCCAAAAATCATATCACAACATATCTTTTTCATAATTCATCAATTATTTGATTTAGTTGAAATTTTAATTAAAAAAAATCAAAATAAATTGAAAAGTGAAGCAAATAACATGAGCTTGGATATTTGGGTCGTGTATCATATTATAAGTGAGGTGCAAGCATAAAAAGTTGGGCCCATTTAGCAAAAAATGCAAATTTGAGCACATTTGACTTTTGGCAATTTTGCAAAAATGGTCAACTTGGCCAATGCATAACTCTCTCAATTTTGACCCTAGAGAGGTGTTCTTGGACTTTTTAGAAAGCTTAGGATGTCCTCTAAGCAAGCCTTTTTATCTCATCTCAATTGAGTCTTCCATGTTCATGTATGAAGCTTTGACCCAAAAGGTGTTTTTGTTGACTTTTCAAAATGACCTACAATGTTAAAATTCATATCTTTTTATGAATGCATGTTCTTAACTTGGGAGATGAATATTAATTGTAGGGAATTGCATCCTCTTAAAATTGAGCTTTGGATGGGTCATTTCTGATAAAGTATGAGAAAGTTATGCTTGGTCAAAGTTGAGTTGACTTTTCCTACAAAACCCTAATTTAGCAACTTTTGGGTTTTGATGAATTATGAATCCTTAAGGAATCATGATCAACCCTTGATCAAATGATGGATAATACTTCAAAATGAGGATGTTGACCAAAAATCTTGAAGTTTGACTGTATGTGGGCCACAGTTGACTTTTGACCTAGCATAGTTGATTTTCAGGCATTTGAGCAATTGACTGAGCAAACTTCTTCTGCAAGGCTTGAAACTTGACATGGATGATCTTGATAAAATATTAGTACAATGGTGAGCATTTGATTCCTTTAGGGTTCACACATCTTGATGAAAATAGAAACCCTAATTCGAGATAGACGGCCTTAGGAGAGAGTTTGCCTGGTCAACTCTTGGACTTCCTTGAGCAATTTGAGGACCTCACTTGCCATGTGTTGAGAAATATGGGAGGGAAAATTTTAGGGTACAACACATTGGAAGTGCTAATGATCGAGGCTAATAATGGTCTCAAAGGCGAATAAGCGGGCATTATTAATTCACTCGTAACATTGACAATCAAGATCACTGATAGTTTTAGGAGTGAATAAGTTGTGACCGATGATCCAATGATAGTTGCAACAGTCGAGACTACTGAAGGTCTCAAAAGTGGAAACAACAACCTGTCTAAGCCACAAGAAGTGATGGTGGTTGATATTGCTGAAGAGCCTGAAGTTAACCAAGACGACAAGGAGAAAATGGATTATGAAATTAAAAATGAAGAATTGTATGAAGAGACAGTTGTTGAGTTAATGAAGGTTGTTTTTCCCAAACCTAAAAAGGAGTTGGTGGATTTTTTAATCAAGTGCGAGCTAGGTAATTCCAGGTCTATGTAATACCCAAATTGCAACATAGTCTATGATGAAAATGCTGTGAAGAAGCTTGAGGCGTTGAAGAAGAAACTCCCTCAAGAGAAGAATCCAAAGGTGGTGTTCGACCATGTGAAGGGGGTATACAATGTCCAAGTGCCTCAAGGAAAGCCTTGTTTTCCGTATCAAAGGACTTTTGTACCACCAACTTATGTTCCTAACAACAATTGGGTTTGTCCTTTCTATCCAAGGGGGAAAACCAGAATTAGAAGATGGTAAAAAAGGGTTCGGGTTCGAATTATAAATGATAAATGATGGAGAAGGGATCTAGTTCTTCCCAATTTGATGAAGTTGAGGTAACTTCTAATAGGTATCATGTTCCTCCCACATACAAAGAGAAAAATCCTATGAAAAAGACTTAGTGGAGAAGGTTTTAGAGAAACAAGAAAGTTGCAAGAGAAGCGGAATTAACAACTGCTCCATCAAAGGGTGAGAGCATTCAGAGGGGTTGCATCGTCGACCAACAAAAGAAAGATTGTTGATGCCAATTGTATGTGCGTTGCCAACAAAAGTTGAAAATCCTAGTGATGATAACATGGGCGATGAACTATCTGAAGACTTTGAAGATAGTTCAGATGATGGTTTGATTATACATTGTAATATTGTGTCGGTCCTTCCTAATGAGTATGGTTTCACGTCAGAGGCATATGGGGACGAAGAGGAGACTATGTGCGAAGAATCAGCAGGCCAGAAACCTCTATGCTACTATGTCATGAATAATGGGGTGGTCGAAGAACAACATATGATGTATGAGAAACCTACATCTGATATTATGTACCATCTCAAGCCTTTATTTATAAGGGTTAAAGTTGATAGTTTCCCTGTGAAAAAAGTGTTCATTGATGGTGGCGCTGTTGTGAACTTGATTCCACAATCATTGCTAAAAAGGATTTGTCAAACTATGAACGGAAAACAAGTCACATACTAGGTTTGATTCAAGTAAATTTCTCAGTTGGCTCGACTTCGGGGCTAACATTGTTTTTGGTGATTGTGTCCAAAGCAAACTATAATTTGTTGCTAGAACATGAGTGGATACATGGCATTTGGGAAATACCATTGACTCTGCATCAACGCTTATCCATATGGCACCAAGATGGGATTGTGGAGAACATTGAGGAAGATCACAATTACTTTACTGTTGATGTGGGTATGGTCAATAGGAAGAATTTTGACAAGGCCTTAGCTATTATACCTCTTGTTGTACCCCAAAATTTTCCCTCTCATTTTTCAAGGCAATTCTCACAAGGATTCTCAAGGTTCAAGCTTGCACATGTACATTGGGATTTTCCAGTACCAAGATTAAAAGGAAAACTGTCAAAAAGGGAGAAAACAGATAAAAATAATCTTTTGACAAAATTAGAGAAAAATAAGTCCTTTCGTTTCAGCTCCTTCGATTGGCCTTTTGGCCTCTTTCGATGCAAGCTTGGCTTGCATTCTTCGACTGAGCACGAGCCTCTGGCGTGTTGGTTTTGGTTCATAAGTCTGGAGCTTCCTGCATGCCACCTTCGATTGCACTTTTTACCTTACTGGGTTCACAATGCCATGACTTCCTATATGCCTATTTTGTTTGGATGTTGATGCTTGCATGCCTATACAAAATTTCTCCATGCTTGCCTTGACTCACAAAGTAATGACTAGTCACATACAATCTTTTGTTTGGGCCACAACTTCTTTCTTACGTGCAAAATACTTCCCCCATTTTAGCATGCACAAAGTACAAAGCCTCATATAGCTTCCTTAGATTCCAAGGCAAAAAGCTCCCTTTTGGCATCCTTCGATTGCTCAAGTTTGCCTTCTATACGCCTCTTTCATTTGGGCATCTTTGCAAGCCTAGCATGCCTCTTTCATTTGGGCATGTGGACCCTTGTTGCAAAATGAAACCCTTAATCAAAACCTGGGGCAAGGTAGTCTCTTAGTTAATTCAAGTACGCGTCAGTCACAAGCTTTCACTTTACAACGAATGACATCAAAAACATTCCTCTGGAATCAAAAAACGGTGATGGTTCCCTACCAAATAGGTAGTCATCATCTCTCAAGATAAAATCCCACTAAGTCGAAACCTATGAAGTAGAGTTAATAAAAACTGGGGCATCCGGCTGACTGTAATCTCAAAACAAGAACAGTCAGGCAAAAATCAGGGATAATAAATCAAAAAGAGGTCACTACAAATCCTTAAAAACATGGTAAATATGGAAAAAATACTGCCTTCCAACAAACTTAATTGGTCTGAACCATCACCAAAACATCATCCAGACTCAATTGGAGTTCAAACGCACAATTAACTGAGTTTAGGACTGAAGAACATTACGAAGAACGGGCGGGTACAAACACACTTTGAGCCTTATCCTTTGTTTCTTAAACCGTGAACCATATCATGATACAATCCTTCAAAAGTCCTAATTGAAGCATGGGTTAGTTCGAAAGAATACTGTTACAAAAGGTATCCTGACTCCTGTAAGGCTTACTCTAAATCCTAATTTGAATTCACATACTTGCAAAACTCTTTTATCTGCTTAAACACATTTTCAAAACTTCAAGACGAGCATAAAATTTGCATTATTTGAATATCGTTGTTTCAGTATGACTAATTGTTTGACATCGGAGAAATTCACTTGACGAATGTCCAACGAGCGAAAGCTCTCTCAGTGGACAAAATCACTTCAAATGGGATGACACTCCCAATGACAGATCTCCTATAAGCAAGGGGGAACAGCGTGATCACTGTCCAACACATCTGGGGCAGTCCAGTCAAGATTCTAAGAAATATCTCAAGAAATGCTGAATATACCAGGGGCAAGTCTGTATCTGAATCACTTGAGGCATTAAACGTGAATTCCAACAAAGGGTTCTGCACAGTCAAGCAAACATTTTCTGGAAGTTCTACAAACATTTGCTACTAGGGGCAGTGACAAACCCCCCACGAAGTCCTTTTCATTAGGGTGATCCTCAACCAGAGTTTCAATCTCTAAAAACTTCTCCCCAACTGGGTTCAATCTCAAGAATCTTCGAGGAGTTCTACCAAAAGGAAACGCCTCTCCAGCAGATTGGCAACAGGGTTTATTCCCTAATCAACTACATATTCCAAAGTTTGAATTTTCCTCTCATACTATCACAAGTCAAGGGACCACAACTCCTCTTCCCCAGTAGACTTTTCTATAATCCTCAGTGAGCTACTGCAAAACCTGGAAAAGCAACCAAATAACCATCAACTTCTTTATCCTCGGCAAGTCATTGTGAAGCCTGGAAATCAACCAGATAACAACTAACTTTCAAGAGATAACTCCCCAATAGAGCAACGGACAACGAAGACTCCTGAACTCCTTTCCCCAAGCAGGAATCAACACTCTCCACAGAATTTTCTTCTCAAGATCAACATTCCCCAACGGAGTTCTCCTCAAACAACAAAACAGGAATCCCCATAGGAAACATTATAAAAAATAAAAGTATGGAAAGGTGTGCATACCTTTCATCCCCAATGGCCATCCGGGTTTCAACTTCCCAAGGCTCCCCAGCATCTGTCAAGGATTTATTTTCCAAGACAAAATTACATTCTGACAACATTGCATGCATCATATCTACATACATGATAAATGCATACAACACAGTCTCATTTATTTTGAGAAACATCATTATGCCATGAATTTCATACATCATGATATTGCATGCAGATGACTCTTTACCTTTTCAGGAAAGATCAAACAACAAATGACTACCGTCAAAATTTTCAATAGTTCTAGATTAATACCTGTAACAAGACGGGACAAATATTTATGGACGATCGATTGTAGATTAATACCTGTAATAAGCCAGGAAAGCTATCTACATGAACAGATTGAAGATTAATACCTATAACAAGCCAGGAAAACTATCTTTCTTTCTAAAGTCAAAGATCAACACCTGAAACAAGCCAGGAAAGCTATCTACATGAACAGATTAAAGTTAATACATGTAACAAGCCAGGAAAACTATCTTTCTTTCTAAAGTCAAAGATCAATACCTAAAACAAGCCAGGACAACTATTTACACGATCAGATGAAGTAACCCTACCCAGGTTCTTTCTCAGACATTTCCAGATGAATTTTTACACGGATTCATCATGAAGTAATCCTACCCGGGTTCCTTCTCATACATTTCCAGATGAAGTTTTACACTGACTCATCATGAAGCAACCCTACCCAGGTTCCTTCTCATTTCCAGATGTAGTTTTACCCAGACTCATCATGAAGCAACCCTACTCAGGTTCCTTCTCATTTCTAGATGCAGTTTTACCCTGACTCATCATGAAGCAACCCTACCCAGGTTCCTTCTCATTTCCAGAAGTAGTTTTACCCGGACTCATCATGAAGAAACCATACCCAGGTTCCTTCTCATTTCTAGATGCAGTTTTACCTGTACTCATCATGAAGCAACCTTACCCAGGATCCTTCTCATTTCCAGATGCAGTTTTACCCAGACTCATCATGAAGCAACCCTACCCAGGTTCCTTCTCATTTCCAGATGCAATTTTACACGGACTCATCCTGAAGCAACCCTACCTAGGATTCCCTCTCATATATCCCCTATAGCAGCCCTACACAGGTCCATCATAAATTGAAGAATATTTCAAGACCTCTGCTGGTTCAGTTTAAATATCTCAATGGTTTATCCTGATTCTTTCCTGTAAACATATTCTCTGGTTCAGATAAATTGCTCCAAGATTTTTCTGATTCTTTCCAGTTAAAGAACATTCAAGACCTCTGCTTGTTCAGTTTAAATCTCTCAATGGTTTATCTTGATTCTTTCCCATAGACATTTCTCTGGTTCAGATAAATCGCTCCAAGATTTGTTCTGATTCTTTCCAGACCTCTGCTGGTTCAATTTAAATCTCTCAATGGTTTATCCTGATTCTTTCCCGTAGACATTTTCTATGGTTCAGATAAATCGCTCCAAGATTTTTTTTATTCTTTCCAGTTAAAGAATATTCAAGACATGTGCTGGTTCAGTTTAAATCTCTCAATGGTTTATCCTGATTCTTTCCCGTAGAAATTTTCTATGGTTCAGATAAATCGCTCCAAGATTTATCCTGATTCTTTCCAGACCTCTACTGGTTTAGTTTAAATCTCTCAATGGTTTATCCTAATTCTTTCCTGTAGACACTTCCTCTGGTTCAGATAAATCGCTCCAATATTTTTCTGATTCTTTCCAGTTAAAGAATATTCAAGACCTCTGCTGGTTCAGTTAAAATCTCTCAATGGTTTATCCTGATTCTTTCCCGTAGAAATTTTCTCTGGTTCAGATAAATCACTCCAAGATTTGTTCTGATTCTTTCCAGACCTCTGCCTGTTCAGTTTAAATCTCTCAATAGTTTATCCTGATTCTTTCCCGTAGACATTTTCTCTTGTTCAGATAAATAGCTCCAAGATTTTTTCTGATTCTCTCTAGTTAAAGAATATTCAAGACCTTTGTTGGTTCAGTTTAAATCTCTCAATGGTTTATCCTGATTCTTTCTTGTAGACATTTTCTCTAGTTCAGATAAATCGCTCCAAGATTTGTTTTGATTCTTTCCAGACCTCTGCTAGTTCAGTTTAAATATCTCAATGGTTTATTCCTGATTCCTTTCCAGTATACATTTTCTCTGGTTCAGATAAGTCGCTCTAATATTTATTCTGATCCTTTTCTAGTTGAAGTCAAGATTAGACTTAGTCTAGTTTCTGTCAACAATCACCTTGGGATGGCATTTGTATGCCCATTTATGACGACTGTCTATCATCTCTCCAAATGGCATGTTTAAGCCCATTCCCTACACAATCAACCACCACATCATCGAGTGCAAATTTCTGGGCACTCTAGTGTTCAATCATCTTCCACCTTCAAGTCACGAATGGCAGACTCGCCAATCTAACTCTTCAGGTTTAAGAAGATTGAACAGGGGCAGTTGTTGTACCCCAAAATTTGCCCTCTCATTTTTCAAGGCATTTATCACAAGGGTTCTCAAGGTTCAAGCTTGCACATGTACATTGGGATTTTCCAGTACCAGGATTAAAAGGAAAACTGTCAAAAAGGGAGAAAACAGATAAATATAATCTTTTGAAAAAATTGGAGAAAAATAAGTCCTTTCGTTTCAGCTCCTTCGATTGGCCTTTTGGCCTCTTTCGATGCAAGTTTGGCTTGCATCCTTCAACTGAGCATGATCCTATGGCACGTTAGTTTTGGTTCACAAGGGAGTAGCTTCCTGCATGCCACCTTCAATTGCACTTTTTGCCTTACTGGGTTCACAATGCCATGACTGCCTATATGCCTATTTCGTTTGGATGTTGATGCTTGCATGCCTATACAAACTTTCCTCCATGCTTGCCTTGAATCACAAAGTAATGAATAGTCACATACAAGATTTTGTTTGGGCCATAACTTATTTCTTGCATGCAAAAGACTTCCCCCATGTTAGCATTCACAAAGTACAAAGCCTCATATAGCTTCCTTCGATTCCAAGGCAAAAAGCTCCCTTTTGGCATCCTTCAATTGCTCAAATTTGCCTCTTGTATGCCTCTTTCGTTTGGGCATCTTTCCAAGCCTAGCATGTCTCTTTCATTTGGGAATATGGACCCTTGTTGCAGGACTCATTTGGGCATTTGACTCCCTTCATGCTTTCTTCGTTTGGGAGTATGAGTCATTCAGTACAAGGTTTTGGTCAAACTTTTCGTTTGGGCATGGGGTTCCCTTCATGCAAACCCTCGTTTGAAAAAAGATCTTTTGCATGTTTGCATGAAGTTACAAAGCAGGGACCCCCTATGTACACTCATTCGTTTGGCCACATGGACCTTTGGCAGGCAAGCCTTCGACTGGACAGAACCACCTTCATAAGGTTTAGTTTATAACCGTATCCCCTTAAAATAAGCATTTTTTGAATCCAACTCTGGGCATACCATTCGAATGACATGCTTGATGGTCCATTCGAAGGATTTACAAGCCCACTTTAAGGCATGTTTTTGGTGACCCATCCAAGGTACACACTTTTGGCTACTTCAAAGGATGCACAAAAGTGACTCATTCGAAAGACACTTGTTGGAAGAAAATCAAACAATATTGTTGAGAGAAGATTATGGTCGAAGAAGGGTCAAAACGAAAGGGTGAAATATTCAAAGATACTTGCTACCAAGTTCGGGCCTGGTACACTGGCCAAAACTGCTGCACAGCAGTCCTGAAACAATGCCCTATTCTTGCACCAAAATAGAATACAAGGCACTGTCTCTCGAAAGCTACAAAGAGCAGGTTACTCCAATTGTTCAAACCTTTTGTTTTCCCTCCAAAAGCTTCAGGAAACCTTGCCTATAAATAAGAGGCTCCAACACATGTTTAAAGAGGACTTTTTGGCGAGAGAAACGAATCTCCAAAAATTTCTCAAACACCATAAAGCTCTCAAACACTTAAATACTTGTCAAACATAAACACAGAACCCAAACACTTGTCCTCTTCAAATCTGAAAGATCCCTGTACCTGGTTACCCTTCGAATCCAGCAGGAAGAACCTCACACTTGTTCTCCTCTTTCGTATCCAGTATCAAAGGCCTAACCTCTGGTTCCTCCCTTCGAATCCAGAAGCATTCAAGGTAACCACTTCAAGGTCTAGCACACGCTCCAGCCTCCAGTAGGGTAAGTTGTTCTAAACCATGAACTTTTTGTTTCTTGCATAACATGTAAATAAAATTCATTTTTGTTTCAAACATATACATAGCATTTATTCCCCTTTCATTTACACCCTTTTAGTTTGTTTTTATTGCCTTTTCTTTTGGTTTTGTTCTTTGGTTTCTTACAGATGTTTTAAGAACTAACCTGGCCCTAAGGTAATGCTAGCATGGCCTTAGGCCATGTTACTATTTAATATCTCAAACTAAAGAAACAGGGGACAAGAGTATGAAACGAAGCCTCAGGCTTCCTCACTGATTTCAGGCCCAGACGAAAGGCACAACATGTTGGCTTCCAGACCCAGACGAAAGGCACGCCTACACTAATTCTAGGCCCAGTCGAAAGGCACAACATGCTGGCCTCCAGGTCCCAATTGAAAGGCATAACATGATGACCCCTAGGCCTCAGTCGAAAGTCATGATGCCTTCACCCCTTTCAGGCCAAATCGAAGAGAGCCAGAAAGTGCAGAATCGAAGGGTTTTCTGCCTAAATCAAGAGACCCTCATTTTTCTTGCTTTTATTTTATTTTTGTCTTTATATTTTCATGGAATTCAATATGGTTGTAATAGTGTAGGATTTCACCTTTCTGCATTTTATTACTTTTGAATGATTGCTAGTAAAATAGGGTATGTATGGCAAGATAAAATCAACAAGTAGACTACCCCTAATCAAAGACTAAATGCATGCAAATCAAACACACTATTCACACATGCACCCCTAGGGAAATTCCACTTGTTGCCTTGGAAAAATAGTCATGTCCCTCGAATATGGGCGTTTTAGCAAAGACCCTCGATAAAAGATTGCAGTCACTCGATGACCCTCAATGTTGCCTTCGGTAAACGATCTAGTCCCTAAACGACATTGCTAAAACGTCCCATAGGTTGCCTTCTATGACTATACAAACGTCCCACGCCCGTCCCTTCACATCCAATGACGGGGCTTCTTATCAAATTAATGGTAAGATAGCAACATCTAAAGGAAGAGGAAAAGAACATTTAAGACCTTTTGAGTAGGTAGGTTGCTCCTAGTTGCTCGCTTGCTCACAACAAAAACATTTTATACACCAACACTTTCATTTTGAAACATTTTTCAAAAGACAAACACTTTGTACGCCTTCTTATAGAAATGAGAACCATTACACAGACACATTTTCAAAATCACTTTCATAAAAACATTCCACAAACACTTCTTTGAACTATTTTCCAAACAACACTTTATACGCGTTCTTATAGAAACGAGAACCATTACAAAGACGTTTTCAAAATACTTTTAAAACCCACACCACCTTTTCAAACAAAAGCAAGTGATCTAGAAAGAAACTAAGAGCCCGTATATAACTATGGATGAAAATGGTGCTAATACCTTCCCTTTTCATAACCTACCCTCTAAACTCAAGAAATAATCTTGAAAGGTATTTCTTGTTCTTTTCAACCTTTCCTTATTGGATAAAAGAAAAGTCAGTGGCGAATCTTGCTATTCGCAACAAATGTGATCAAACACAAAACACCCAATTCAGTTCTCCCACCGTGTTACACCTCTGTGTGATCCTGAAGATGCAGTGTTCAAGTCACGTCCTGATGCGATCAAGTTTCTAACCCTACACCCTACTCATGGTTTCATTTGGGACCAAGAAAATATGGATACATATCCAACTACAGAATGGAAGTTTGAACCCACAGGGTGGGAAGAACAAACTCATAATGATTCCTAAGTCAAATTCTTTGGCAAGGATTTTGGCCTATATGTCCGAAACCAGGATAAATTCGGCCTTAGAGGCTGGGAATATTTCAAAAATGGCGCCTGAAACCATTATGGTGGAAAATCTTTGATAACCAAGGCAAACAACAGCTTCAAAAAGCCAGAGGCTTGACTGCATATATGAAGAAGAGCTTTTGGGTTTTGAAAAATACCCAAGAGATCATATCTTGAAGATGCAAACACAAGATCCATTGGAGGAAGTCAACCTAGGTGATGATATGATTAGGCGAATTACATATATCAACACTAAGATCGACAACAAGATGAAGGATCAAGTAATTGAATTACTTAAAGAATTCAATTATTGTTTTGAATGGAATTACAATGAGATGCCTGGTTTGAGCATGGAGATGGTGGAAATTAAACTACCTATAAATCCAGGCAAGCGACCAGTCAAGCAGATGCCAAGGAGGTTCGTGCCAGAAGTGTTATCCAAAATCAAAGTAGAGATCGAACGGTTGTTAAAGAGCAGATTCATCGGGACATCCAGGTACGTTGAATGGTTAGCTAATATAGTCCCTGTAGTAAATAAAAATGGAGCTTTAAGAATTTGCATAGATTTTAGGGATTTAAATAAAGCCACTCCAAAGTACGAATATCCAATGCGTGTGGCAGAAATACTGGTCAATTCAGCCACAGGGTATGAGTGTTTGAGTCTTTTGGATGGATATTCAGGCCACAACCAAATTTTTATCACCGAAGAGGACACCCACAAAACCGCATTTTGATGCCCAGGGGCACTAGGCACATACGAATGAGTAGTCATACCTTTTGGTTTGAAAAACGTTGGGGCTACTTATCAAAGGGCAATGAACTCAATGTTTCACGATTTCATCGAAACCTTCATGCATGTGTACATTGATGACATTGTAGTCAAATCACCCTCAGGAGCTGGTCATTTAGAACACCTTCAATAGTATTTTGTTAGAATGAGGTAATATGGATTAAAAATGAATCCATTAAAATGTGCTTTTTATGTTCGTGCAGGAGACTTTCTAGGTTTTATAGTACACAAGAAGGGTATAAATATTAACTAGGATGAAACCAAGGCGATTTTGAGTACAAAAGCGCCAACGACGAAGAAAGAGCTTCAAACTTTGTTGGGAAAGATAAACTTCGTAAGATGATTCGTATCAAAAATGAGTGAAAAAACTTTGGTGTTCTCCTCTTTGTTAAAACTAAGCAAAGAATCTGAGTTCACGTGGGAAATAGAATACCAAGCGGCAGAGTCGACATTGGGAAGTATGCTAGCCCAGGAAGATTAGAATGGAGTCGAAAGAGCCATTTATTACCTCAGTTGAGTGTTAAATGATGTTGAAACTAGATATAATGCAATTGAAAAACTATGTTTATGTTTATATTTTTCATGTACTAAACTCAAGCATTACATAAAACCAATTGAAGTTTCAGTTTATTCTCATTTTAATGGAATTAAGCATATTTTATCTAAACCTATCTTGCACAGTCGAATTGGGAAATGGGCGTTAGCATTAACTGAATACTCTTTAACATGTGTTCCTTTAAAAGCAGTGAAAGGGCAAATTATTGCAGACTTTATAGTTGACCATTTTGTGGTCGACATATATGAAGCCTATATAAGGACTAAGTCTTGGCAATGCTATTTTGATGGTTATAAACATAAATAAGGAACGGGAGTAGGGGTCTTTATTTTATCACTAGATGGAGTTCCAACTAGATTTCATTATAAGATTAAAGGCGAATGCTCTAATAACGAGGCTGACTATGAAGCCTTATTAATTGGACTTCAAATTATGTTAGACGTTGGAATCAAGGACGTTGGACGTCAAAGGAGATTCAGAGTTAGTGGTGAAACAGTTGACCAAAGAAGACAAATGCGTTAAGGATCACCTGGTAATGTATGTGGCCAAAGTATTATCGTTACATCAGAAATTTGATAACGCGTCGATTAGTCATGTGAAGCATATTGACAATCAAGAGGCGAACGAAATGGCCCAATTAGCATCTGGATATAAAGTACCTAAAGAGAGCATAGAAAAATGCATTTAGGTTAATGATAAATTGGTGTGTGATAACACACAAATGACAAAAACTTGGGGGGCAAAGCCTGAAGTGATCCATGATCTCCTGAATTATGATTATTTTGGAAATTTTGAAGTGGTAGAGGAAGTTTTTGCCATTGATGCGTTAGCTGAGAATGAGTGGAGGAAACCTATAGTCAACTACTTAAAAAATCCAGTTGGGATGTGTTGTACCCCAAAATTTTCCCTCCCATATTTCTCAATACATTTCAAGTGGGGTCCTCAAATTGTTCAAGGAAGTCCAAGAGTTGACCAGACAAACTCTCTCCTAAGGCAGTCTAACCCAAATTAGGGTTTCATGTTGCATCAAGATGCTTGAGTCCAAAGGGTATAAAATGCTCACCATTGTCCTAATATGTTCTCAAGATCATCCATGTCAAGTTTCAAGCCTTGCAGAGAAAGTTTGTTCAGTCAATTGCTCAAAGGCCTGAAAATCGACTTTGCTAGGGCAAAAGTCAACTGTGGCCCACATACAGTCAAACTTCAAGATTTTTGGTCAACATTCTCATTTTTAAGTATTATTCATCATTTGATCAAGGGTTGATCATTATTCCTCAAGGATTGCTCACAATTTATTAAAACCCAAAAGTTGCTAAATTAGGGTTTTGCAGGAAAAGTCAACTCAACTTTGACCAAGCATAACTTTCTCATACTTTATCAAAAATGACCCATCCAAAGCTCATTTGGAAGATGATGAAATTCCCTACAATCCATCTTCATCTCCCAAGTTCAAAATATGCACTCACAAAAAGATATGAGTTTGGACATTATTGGTCATTTTGAAAAGTCAACAAAAACACCTTTTATGTCAAAGCTTCATACATGAACATGGAAGACTAAATTGAGATGAAACCAAAAGGGTTGCTTATAGAACATCTTAAGTTTTCTAAAAAGTCCAAGAACACATATCTAAGGTCAAAATTGAAATAGTTATGCATTATCAGAGTTGACCCTTTTTGCAAACTTGCCAAAAGTCAAATGTGTCCAAAATTGCAATTTTTGCCAAATGGGCCCAACTTTTTATGCTTGCACTGAGTTTGTAATGTGACCCACGACCCATGATCCCTTCCATTTGTCATTATTTTATTTTTGTCATTTATTTTGATTTTATTTCAATTAAATCAAATAAAATCATGAAAATATCAAAAACTAATCAAAGCTTGAGATTTTGTGCATGTTTAGGTCTATTATAAAGCTGGAGATGGAATAAAATCGTGCAAGGCTCATATGGATACAAAAGATTGCATTTTTGCTTGATTTGGAAAGATTTGCACAAGAATCAAATCTTGAATCAATGATCATAATTGGAGAAAATTTGAAACAAGTTTGCAACCCTAATTCGTTCTAGGGTACATAAGGAAGGAATGCAGATCAAAAATAGAGAGATTGAAGGTGTGTAAAAGAGAGAGCAAGTTTTAAAAAAATCAGGAAAAGTGGAAAACTGATTTCCACTTTTCAGGTCAATTCAAAGCATTATAACCATCCCGATCGTTTGTTGGACACCCCTGGATCATATTGCAATCATTAGCAAGCTTCCTCAAGCCTTGAAACGCACTGTAAGAGTCACGCGGTTTCTCTCTTTTTTTAAATTCGTATATCATAATTCTGGCACATTTAGCATGATTCATTGATATATTCTTAAACCTTATGATGTTTGCACGCTAATGGTCATATTTAATTGTGTTTTCATTAACTATACAGCAAATTGCCATGGCCAGGGTTCTAGCTTCATTTTTAGGGGTTTTGTGTACAAGGACAATTGGCCATGGATAGTGGTACCATGATGCTCGTGAGGTTGCAACGAGTTGATTGGTACCATTGGTTATGATTTATCATGCAGGGATAAGATTTTGGAGATGCACAGGGTTGTATCTACGCCCAGATTACTGTAGGTAAAAGTCCAAAAACTTTTAGCAACGGAGGGAGGAAGAAGAAAGTAAAGTAGCCTTCCCTGGATGGCCCATTCAAATTTCGCGCGTTTTCAGAATTCACTTTTTGTCTTAATCATATAATATTTATTTATTGTTATTCATACAAAAAACCAAGCCAGCTCAGATGGTCATCATGCAGCGTGAGAATGCCTAGGGGCCTGGGTTCGATCCCCAGGTCCCCAACTTTGCTTTCTATTATTTTCCTTTGTATAATCAGGTACCCAGGCGTCCAATAAGTCTACCATATGTACTCAGCGCCCAGCCACCAGATCATCAACAAGTCAGATCTAACGCCTTATCCATGAGGGTCCACCATACGCCCAGTCAAGCAAGTATTGTGGGATCTAGCAAAGTCAAACAGGGCCAGACATTTATTGGGCTCAGATTTGCAAGCTACACCCGCTTTTTGCTGAAACAACCAGGCCCATTCTATTTATTTGTTTTAATTTTTCTTATTTAATTTAATTTGCTTGAATATTTTCTAACACAAAATTAATTCTTTTTTCCCAAAAAATCATAAAATCAATTTTCAGAAATTTAGATTTAGGTTTTTTTTATTTATCAAATTTAATTTAATATTAGTTTAATTTAACTTAGGTTTATTCTAACTTTTTCATATAATTAAAATAAATTAGAAAGTTAGGGTTAGCTTGATTTAATTTTTATTTCTTTTCTCAAATAAAATAAAAATACAAAAATAGGTTATTTTAATTATTTTTATTAAATCTTAATTAATTAGTAATTAGGCTTATTTATTTATTCAATTAAACATTTTTCTCAAATAACAAAAACAACAAAAAAATGATGTTTCTTTTAATTAGGCTTAGTCGGGGTCAAAACCCTAATTCTCTCGTTTTTGATTCATCGCGCGCGTTTATATTTTTTGCAAAGATTGATGTAACTGCTCACGGTATGTAATAGTTTAATTAGGGTTTTCTTTACTTATCATTTTACGGGTTTTTGTCTATGTAAATTAATCCCCGCCCCGAAGCCTTGTAATATCGTAGTTTTTATTTCTCGCATTTTAATTCTTGCAAATATTAACTGTTAGATGTATGTTAATAGGATTGTATGACAAGATTGCATGTTAATTTAAAATGGCTAGCAACCCCTAATGTGCAAAGATAATAACTGGAAATTAAATCACTCGCACATGTGCATTCCTAGGGTATACTCTCACTTCGGTTGCCTTCGATAAACTTTCATTAAGTATAGGGTGTTTTAGTGGTCGCCCTCTTGTCTAACAAAGATCAAAAGTCCCGTTCAGAAATGTTGCCTCATAAATGTTGCCTCGAATATGATCTTAAGACATTAGTGTTATTACTAAGATGTCCTAACATTACTTTAGTGATCGTACGTCCCTCTCGAATTGACCCTTACAACTCCAACAACGGCGCTACCTATTTCTCAATAGTAGGATAGTGTTGTCTAAAGGAAACAAGAACAGAGACGATCTTTTTTCGAGTAGGTAGATGCTAGTAGGTACTTGCTCAAAATCAAACTTTTCACACTTATACTTTTTTAAAACAAAGTTTTCAAAAAACACTTTGTAACACTCTTGAGGACAGAAACAAGGGTTAAAATGAAGTGAAACCATACTTTTTGAAACAAACACACACAAGCAATTTTAAAAGATGAGCTAGTACCTAAGAGCCCATGGAAAACCATGGATAGAAAGGGTGCTAACACCTTCCCTTTTTATAATCTACCCCCCCCCCCCCCCCCCCGTACTCAAAATCTCGAAAAAGGAATTTTTCTGTGCTTATAAAAGTCGGTGGCGACTCTTGCTTACCGCGACATTTTGCAAACACAAAACGCAAAACGCAAACCAGCATTTTTCAAAACAGTCGGTTCTGCCATCGTATCACAGAACTGGCGACTCTGCTGGGGATTAATAAGTGGGGTGTACCTTAGGACTTAGTTCATCATAAATTGCTTCTCTTGTTTGTTTTGGTTGCTTTACTTTTAAGGGTTTTTATTTGGGAGTTATTATAGATCCTAACCCGAATCTGGGGACACCTTTTAGGTAAGTAGCAATAAACTATGAGGGAATTGTACGGCATAGACCGATACGGTTAAAGCAGTAGCTACGCTGATGTGGCACATTGGTTGGTACTGGTATCCCTTGTGGAGAAACAAGGAGAATACGGGGCTGCTATGTGTGTCGTTAAGCATCAACTGACCTTAGAACCTTTAATCGACCAACTTGGCCATTAGAAAGTAGTGAGATAGCCGGCCTCGGTATAAAGCTGAGAACTGGTTGATACTCGATGCTACACTCATTGAGACTATACTCTCAAGATAGTTCCGGCCGCAAGAAAAGATTGCGTGAGCTGAAACCATGACCGATGGAGGATGGTCAGTGATATTGAGAACCTCTAGAACCCGGTTACTTTTTTTAGGACAGGTTGAAACCAACTGAACTTCAAGAGGGTAGTACCTTTGACCCCATGCAAGCCTTAAACTTAAGGGCTTTTGTGTGACTTGTTTGCCTTTACCATGCCTATTATCTGCTATGCCTGTGTTTCTTTTATCATGACATCATGCATCATAACATAGCATGCATACTTCATTATACTAACCATTTCAAAGACCAAGGGGATTTATCTTTGTTCTGTTTTGCAGATTATGGCTTCCGTACACAGAAATACCATCCGAGTTAACTTTGTGCAAATACCTACTCAACTTAAAGAGTTAGCCTCAAGAGTTTCTGAAACTTCTAGGTTTATTAAGAGACATGGTCAACTTCTTAGCCCGGTCACCTCAAAGTTTGATGAGCAGATGATGAGTGTGCTTTTCCAGTTCTTTGATCCTGTGCATCATTGCTTTACCTTCCCAGATTATCAGTTGGTTCCCACTTTAGAAGAGTTCTCTCATTTATTGGGCATATCCATCCTTGAGCATGTATCCTTCACAGGTATGGAAGAGACTCCTAGACCATAAGACATTGCCTCAGCTCTGCATCTTAAATGGGCTGATGTAGTATCTAACTGGGAAACACGAAGTGGGGTCGAAGGTTTTCTCGCCAAATTTCTGGTAGATCAAGCTCAGCTATTCTGGGATAATTTGGATTTTCAATCTTTCGAAGACATCTTGGCTCTCCTTATCTATGGTTTGGTTCTCTTCCCGAATTCAGATTCTTTTGTAGATGTGCATGCTGTCAAGATTTTTCTTTCTCGCAATCCTGTGCCTACTCTACTGGGTGATATCTTGCATGCCCTCTACACTCGTACTGTGCGAAGAAGAGGAACTCTTATGTGTTATATGTTGTTGTTGTCGAGGTGGTTTATTTCGCACCTCCCTAAGTCTGTGCTGAAGAATGAAGAAGGTTTAGGTTGGTCCTACAGAATAATGTCACTTTCCCATACAAACATTCTTTGGTGTTCCCGGGCTATGGAAGACACTGTTGTCATTGATCGTTGTGGGGGATACCCTAATGTCCCTTTGCTTGGAATCAGAGGAGGTATAACCTAAAATCCTTGTTTATCTTTGCGATAATTTGGTCGTGCTTGGAGAGATGGTCCCCATGAGCTACTTCTTGAGGATATTGCCTTCGATTACAAGGAAGATGGTAAGGAGCACCGCTGGAGGTTTATACGAGCTTGGGGCATGGTGAACAGATCTGACCCCCAAGAGTTGGGACCAAGGACCTCCCTTCCTATGCAGCCTTACCTCCAATGGGTCCGAGCTCGTGCTCAGAAGCTTGGGATGCCTTATGAAGTCGTATTGCCTGTGATTGTGGATCCCACTAATGAAGAAGGTGTTCCTTACACGGTTCTTTATCCTTACATGTCTACTGATCTTGGGGCATTGAAGAGGTCTTGGATTCAGCTGAAAGAGGAAATGGATACTTACTAGGAGAAGTACCATGAGCAAGAAAGGAAGATTTTGAAGCTCACCAGGCAGCTCGAGAAAGAAAAAGTGATCAATGATTACATCAACACGAAGGGGAAGCGTCCATGGGATTTTTTATTTTTGCTTTTCTAGTTTTAGATTTGTTTTTCATTTACTTCTTTGTAACGCCTCAAAGGCATTGTTGAACCTTTTACAAGTTATTCTAATAAAGTTTGTTTATTTTTGGTTTGCAAATTTAAATCTCCCAAAGTCTTTGAAATCATTACATACGCATCCCATTATCATGCACATCATTACAGGTACAATTACAGGTTTCTCATCTCCTTCGCTGTTTATTTCAGCTGAAATGTCTTCTGAAATGTCTTCTGATCAAGCCATCAAAGATCTTCAGGCACAGAACGCCCAATTCCAAGAGATGTTCTTGAGCTTGGCTAAAGGGCAAGAGTATTTGAAGACTCACATTCTGAAGAAGAAGAAGAAGAAGAAGGTCGTTCTTCTGAGTATGGGCAAAAGGTTTGGGAATAGGTTGCAACAGCAAGTTGATCTGATCTCCTCATCCAAGGACGGGGAAAACCAAGAAGAAGAAAAGGGCCATAGTCCTGCAGTTTCTGATAATGATACTGATTTTAATGATGAGCAATATCCTTCTGCCGAGGATAGGTACAAGTAGCTAGAAGACCGGTTGAGTGCTATGGAGATTCAAAAGATCCATGGTTTGGATTTTGGAGAGCTGGGATTGGTGACGGGAGTGGTGATCCCTCATAAGTTCAAAGCTCCAGTTTTTGCTAAGTATGATGGAGTGTCTTGTCCAAAACTCCATCTCCGCTCGTATGTCAGGAAAATCCAACCCCACACTGCTGATAGAAATTTGTGGGTGCATTTCTTTCAAGATAGTCTATCAGGGACTCGGCTTGAATGGTTTTATCAATTAGAAGGAGCTAATATCTTAAACTGGGAAGACCTTGTTGCTAATTTTTACAGACAGTATCAGTATAACACCGACCTTGCTCTCAATCGTACTCAGCTTCAGGGTATGTCAATGGGTGCAAGTGAAGGTTTTAAGGACTATGCTCAAAAGTGGAGAGATTTGGCTGGCAGAGTCCAACCCCCTTTGTCTGATAGGGAGTTGGTTGACATGTTTTTGGGGATGCTATCTGGTCCATTTTTTAATCATCTGATCGACAGTTCGTCATCTGGGTTTACTGAGTTGATTTTGACTGGATAGAGAATAGAAGCTGGTATCCGAAGTGGTAAGATACAAAACGATACTTCATCAAGTGCAGTGAAGAAGCCTTTCACCGGTAAGAAAGAAGCTAGTGCATTCTACGGCCCGAGGGGCCAAAGCAGACCTGAAAACCGTCAAGCAGTAAATGCGGTAGTGATATCAAGACCCACAGTTGCTCCACAATGCAACAATCAACAAAGGGTGGAAAGGCCACAAAGACAGTAAACTCGACTCAATATGACCTTGTCCCAAATTCTACCACAATTATTGAAGATCAATCTGGTAACTCTGAGGGAGGCCCTGAAGAACCCCAACACTACTTCTCCTCATTATAACCTGAATGCCTGTTGCGCCTATCACTCCGAAAGTCCAGGTCATGATACAAACAACTATTGGGCCTTGAAAAACATAGTGCAAGACTTGATCGAAGCCAAAGAGATTGAGTTTGACGCTCCGGAAAAACCCAACGTCATAACTGCCCCCATGCCCAAACATGGTCATGGAGTAAATGTTGTGGACGATGATTTATTTGTGACTTCTGTGGAAGAAATTTCTACTCCTTTGATGACAGTTAAGAAGAATTTTCTGTTAGCTGGTTTATTTCCGGGTTGTGGTGAAGGTTGCCACATATGTTCAATGTTGCCTGCTGGTTGCCACTTATTGAAACCAGGTGTTCAGCGCCTGATGGATAACAAAGAGATCTTGTTCGAAAAGACTTTGATTCCGTTGGTTCTAATTCAAGATGTTGCCATCATAACCATCTCCGCCAATCCTTCCAAGGTTTCCTCGAGAAATCCTGTTAGGATTACACCCGTATCAAGAGTTGCTTCGTTAATAATTATTGTCCCTGGTCCTATCCCATACATTTCAGACAAGGTTGTCCCATGGCACTATGGTGCTGATGTGTATTACCATGGTATTAAACAAGAGTTGAAGAATGAAGAAGTTGATACTGATGTCAGCAATATTACCGGGGCCAGCAAGGTCACCAGGAGTGGAAGACTTTTTTCTCCCGAGATTTCCCCTCCGGCGGTCCACAAACATGTTGTCATTCCATCTGCTAGTACATCAACTACTGTTCCAATTCTTACTCCAGTTATCACTCCTGTCGCCGAGCCATCTGAGGCTCGGGACAAAGAAATCACAGGTGAGCCTGCCCGACGAAGGCGCCTAGAAAAATTATGTTGGAAGCCTCTAAACAAGAGATAGAATAAATTCTGAAGATTATCAAGAAGAGCGATTACAACATAGTCGATGAGTTGGGGCAGACTCCATCAAAAATCTCCATTTTTCCTTGTTGTTGTGTTTTGAAGCCCATGCAAAGGCTCTAATTGCATTCCTCAAGACCGCACATGTGCCGCAGGAAACTTCAGCCGACCAATTCAAAGACTGTGTAGCTAGTTTGACTGCCGACAATGGGTTGGGTTTCTCAGATGCAGATCTGACTGCTAAAGGAAGGAATCACAATGATGCTTTGCACGTCTCGATCGAGTGCAGGGGCACTACTATGGCCCATGTACTGGTGGATATTGGGTCCTCATTGAATGTTCTGCCAAAGAAAGCATTAGACCATCTGGATTGTGAAGATTTGATTTTGAAGCCGAGCAATATTGTGGTCAGGGCTTTTGACTGGCCGAAGAGGATGGTGCACAGGGAGGTGGTCATCCCTGTTAAAGTGGGTTCTCAGACTTTTGGATCCACCTTCTATGTAATGGACATCAGACCATCATAATCCTGCTTGCTGGGTCATCCTTGGATTCATAGGGCTGGGGCAGTGACTTCAACGCTCCATCAAATGCTGAAATATCTGGTAAAGGGGAAGATTGTCACGATACGGGGTGAAGAGGAGTACATGGTGAGTCATCTCAATTCCTTTCTCTATGTGGAGATGGATGGGGAGTTCATCGAAACTCCTTGTCAAAACTTTGAAGGGGTCCCTCAGACTTTAGCGTCAACTGAAGTTGCTACTGACAAACCTTCGATGAAGATGGATTCTCTCAAGGATGCCAGGGTTGTAATCGAAGAAGGTGGGTGTACCAATTGGGGTCGGCTCCCTGATTTCACATACAAGACTGACAAATTTGGTTTGGGCTTTACTACAGTGGCTCAAAGGGCTGTTAGGCACCCATGGATTGGAAGACCTCCTTTGCACATCAACAATCATGGAGTTAATGCAATTGAAGATGATGAAGAGGATTCAGATATCGACAACTGGATCTACCCAACAGCCAATGGTGGATTGAACAATTGGATGGCGAAGTCTTTCATACCTATTTCTTTTATTCCACAGTAATTGACTTTTGTTTTAAGAGTTGTAATAAACAGTTTGAAACTTTACGGCCCGGTGCCTTGCCCGAGGAACCTTGGCTTTGCTTGTGAGGGATTATTATTTGTCATTTTCATATATCATTAATAAAGCATTGGACGTTTCTTGCATTAAAAAATTTTGCGCTCCTTGTTTTTCTTTTCTGTCTCTCGCTCTATTAAAATAGCTATTCTCTTACACACACTCACATATCATAATGTAGATCCATATCCACTCTGGATCCCATTGATAACAACTCTGTTACTTCCAGTTATGACTTCGAAAATCTGATCAACCAAGCTGAGGACAAAGGTGAGGATGATTGTGAGGTTCCTGGAGAGCTTACTAGACTGTTACTACAGAAGAAAGGGCCATACATCCCCATGAAGAGCCAGTTGAATCAGTGAATTTGGGTACATAGGAAGACAAGAAAGAGGTTAAGATAGGTGCGAATCCGGAGCCTAGTGTCAAGCAAAAATTGATACAGATGCTATGTGACTATGTTGAGATCTTCGCTTGGTCTTATAAGGATATGCCTAGTTTGGACATTGATATTGTGGTACACCGCCTACCAAACAAAGAAGACTGTCCTCCGGTAAAGTAGAAGGTTCACTGTATGCGCCCCGAGATGTCCGAAAAAATCAAAGTTGAGTTCATGAAGCAGTTTGACGCGGGATTTTTAGTTGTCACTTCTTATCCACAGTGGGTTGCCAACGTTGTTCTGGTGCCTAAGAAAGATGGTAAGGTACGAATGTGTGTGGACTATAGAGATCTGAACAGGGCGAGCCCCAAGGATGACTTCCCACTATCTTACATCGATGTTTTGGTCGACAACATTGCGCCGCATAAGATCTTCTCCTTCATGGATGGTTTTTCTGGCTACAATCAGATCAAGATGGCTCCCGAGGACACGGAGAAGACAATCTTCGTTACACAGTGGGGCACCTTTTGCTACAAAGTAATGCCTTTTGGGTTGAAGAATGATGGGGAAACTTATCAGCGCGCCATGGTTGCTTTGTTCCACGACATGATTCACCATGAGATTGAGGTTTATGTTGATGATATGATCGCAAGGTCCCAGACTGAGGAAGAACAGCTTGACCATCTCCAGAAACTATTTGACAGGTTGAAGATGTACAAGCTGAGGTTAAACCCGAACAAGTGCACCTTCGGGGTAAGGTCTGGTAAGCTGCTGGGTTTCGTTGTCAGTGATAAGGGTATTTAGGTGGACCCTGCCAAGGTGAAAGCTATACAAGAGATGCCAGCTCCCCGCACAGAAAAGGAAGTTAGAGGCTTTTTGGGACGTCTGAATTACATTGCCAAGTTCATTTCACACCTAACCGCTACTTGTGAGCCAATCTTCAAGCTGCTGAAGAAAGATCAAGTGGTAAAATGGAATGACGAGTGCCAGACCGCTTTCGAAAGAATCAAGGAATACCTTCAAGAACCTCCAATTTTGATGCCTCCAGTTGAAGGAAGACCTTTGATCTTATATTTGACAGTACTGGATAGTTCAATAGGGTGCATGCTGGGGCAGCATGATGACTTTGGCCGAAAAGAGTATGCTATTTACTACCTTAGCAAAAAGTTTACCGACTGTGAGACCCGATACTCATTGCTCGAGAAAACTTGTTGCGCTTTGGCATGGGCTGCTCGCTGGCTGAGACAGTATATGCCGACTCACACCACCTTATTGATATCAAAGATGGATCCAATCAAGTATATCTTCGAAAAGCTTGCCTTATCCAGAAGAATAGCAAGATGGCAGATGATCATAACCGAGTATGACATCTGTGATACGGTGGGAGAACTGACTAGTGTTTTGCGTTCGTATTCGCACTTGTGCGGTTGAGCAAGAGTCGCCACCGACTTTTTATTTTATCCTAAAGGAAAGGTTAAAAAAGCACAGCAAAAACCTTTTGAGATTATTTCGTGGGTTCGGGGGGTAGATTATGAAAAGGGAAGGTATTAGTACCCTTTTCATCCATGGTTATCCATGGGCTCTTAGTTACTTGGTTTTTTAGATCACTTGCCTTGATTTTCGATTGCTTAAAAATGGTGTGTGTGTGAGTGCTTTTTGAAAATGTTTTTGAAGAGATGCCTTGTCTTAGGCGACCAATGTATTTGACTCGTGTTTGAGTGTTTTACAAAAGTGTGGATCTTTTCGAAAAGATGTTTCAAATGTTTTTGAGAGTTTGTTTGAAAGTGTTGTGGATTGTGGTTTTTGAAAAGAAGGCAAGTGTTTTTGCAAGTCGATCTCAAGTAACTAAGAGTTTTATCTACCCTATTGTACTCAAAGGTTTTCGTTATGTTTTAACCCCTTTTAGCAATTTTGTTCCACCATTGAATTTGATGGACAATCTTGCGTTTAGGAAGTTTATTCGGGACGGGCGCGGGTCGTCGTATGGACCATGAATGCAATGGGGCCAAGTGTCTTTGGCAATTTACTTTGAAGGGACTATGATCATTCCGTTTAGGCAACACTTTGAGGGACTTATGATCATTTGATTTTGTTTTGCCAAAGAAACTCGACGTGCAAGCATGGCCCATTTTGGAAGGCAACATGTGGGATTACCCTAGAGGGTGCAAGTGTGATTGTGTATTGATTTCATGTATTTGTCTTGTATTAGGTTATCTAGCGTTTGATTTTATGTACATGCAAACCCTAGGTCTAACCATGGTATAATTGGAAAACTGTAAATTGCGGAAATATAAAATCTACGCTATTACAAAGTAAGTATCCGGGAGTGGGGGTACAATATCCACAAATGGGGATGAGACTTATAGTATCCAATAAGTTACAACCAAATCGAATTTGCGATCAAATGTAAATAACGAATATCGATGTATAAGATAAACAAATGTGTATAGGGCAATGTGAATGTATTTGTATTGTGTAAGTGTGAGATGTATATGTATATGTGATTATTTACAGGTTAGGATGTGAAATTGAAAGTATTGTTAGGTATTTGTTTAACTCAAATTTAAAAATTAAATGTTTATTTAATTTAATTAATAATCTTGTATTTCTTTTAATATGTACAATAGAAAAATGTTTTAATTAAATGTTCAAGTTCTAATTAAATTATGAAATGATGTTTTAAGAAAAGAAAATATTTCTAGGTTTTCATTATGTATACAAGAAGCATTTTTCATTTGTTATGTACAAAAATATTTTAAGAAATTAAATTATGCAAAAACGTATATTTACTTATTATGTACAAAATATATTTTAATTAAAATAATAGAAAGGTATTTTCAATTTTAAATATATGATGTAGAAAAAATGTATTTTTATGTGTTATGTACAAATAAAATTTAAATTAAATATCTTAGATAAAAGTGTTTTAATATGTTTTAATATTAATGTAATATTGTAAAGAATATGCTAAGTTAGAAAACAAATAGATTGTATGAAAAAAAGTTTTTTAAGTAAAAAAAGGATTTATGTTAATATGATGATAAATAAAAGGTTAGGAATAGGTAGGCAATGGGCTCAAAGAGGGGGAGGTGTATTAAAATGCTTGGGCTTTAGGTGTTTTAGAAATGCATTAGGCCCATTGTTCTGAAGCAAACATTTTAGGGTTTGAGAATTGTTGTTCAGTTGAGTATTGCTTTAGGGTTTGCAGCGGCGGCAACGTCTTGGGGTTTCGTCTTCTTCGCGTTTCTTGCTTCTTGGTCATGGCTACTGAACCACGTCTTCTCGCTTGAGCCACCACGCTACCATCATCTCCTCCTCTTCTTTGGTCCAATCGAGGCTGTAAGGTGACATTTTTCTTCAACGTGTTTTAGGTTAATAATTTGTCTTGCATGTTTAATTTGTATCCTGATTTCGATTACGCTCGTTAATGATTCTAACCATTCATGTCCTTTTTGTTCGAGGTGTAAAGAGAAGGAAAAGAAAGATTACCTTCGCTTGGAGGAGATGATTAGGAAGCGTTTGGAGGGCTCGGCGGCGGAGAGGACACGATTGTGAAGCTAGCTTGATCTTTGGTATTTCTGTATTTTGTTACCGTCTTTAAGGTTTTATGATGCGTTCTGAACTGAAAACCTTCTATCTTCTTTCTTCTTCTCTTCTACTGCATGTTGCCTTGAACGTCTCTCTCTTCTTCTGACTTGTGTTGCCTTGATAACTCCGTATGCTTGCCTTGAATGTTTGTGGTCTTGAACATTTGTTGAGATGCCTGCTTATGTTGCTTTTTGCCCAATGATGAGCTCTTACTGAGGGCCTGAGGGTTTTGACACTGAGTTGCCTTGGTTGCTTTTGTTATCTTTCTTCTTCGTCCCTGAATTGCCCTTTGAAACTGTTAATTATGATGATTTGCTGGCTTTTCGCTTAAGTTGGATACCCAATGATGAATTCCTGGAATTCTGAGGGCTTGAGTTGCCTTAGATATCAGGCTTTCGTTTGAGGTTTTGAAAAGTGGTAAGGCCCTCTGATCTTTTCTTTTGACAGGGTTCTTGAAAGGCTTTTTTTTTTGAATGGTTATGCAGTAGGCCTGGTTTTGAGCAGTAGGTTTTGCTGGTATGGTTTTGAAGTCTTTATTGATTATCTGTTAGGCTTGGCTAATGCAGGTTTATGCTTGTGGCTGGTATATGTTTTGAGCTTTAGCAGGTTTTGGTGTTTGACAGTAGGTAATGGTAGTGCTTCAGCAGGCTATATGTTTAGCAGGTGAATGGTTGTTGGGTTGTATATTTTTGGTTTTGACAGTATGTGGGTTTTGACAATGGTCAGGCTTCTTTTGATCAGGTTTTTGATGTTCAGGCCGGAGTTTTGGCAGTAGGCAGGTTTTATTAGGCCATTGTTTGGCTTCAGGCAGTTTAAGGCTAATGCAGGTTTTAGGTGTTTGGTGTCCAGGTTTGGGTGCTGACAGTAGGTAAGGGTTTAGATAGGGGTTGAGCTTCAGGCTTGAACTTGGTTTATCAGGCCATTGTTTGGCTTGCTTCAGGCCAGGACTTGGTAGCCGGTTTTTTGTTTATGCAGTATGCTATGTATGTTTGTATGTTGAGGGTCTTAGCAGGTTATGCTGGTGCAGGTTTGTGTGTTGGCCTTAGCAGGTTATGCTGGTTGGTATGTTGATGGCCTTCTGATATATCTTTTCTGCTGGAGTTTTTGAGGCAGGGCTTATGCAGGTTGTGAGTTTTTGAAGTGTTTCTTTTGTTCAGGTTTATGCAGTGGGAGTTTGTATATTTTCTGTATCTTTTTTTTTCTGCTGAACTGTGTTGTTCTTATGTGTTATATCTTTTCTATCTATGCCTGCCTAAACCTGAAAACCTGCATCTTATCTCCTCTTTTTCTCTCTCTCTCGGTACAGTTTAAATATTAAACTATGCTTTTTTTCTGTACTTTTCTGAAAGGGTCACTTCAATTGGGAAATGATGAAAATGAGTTTCTTGCATATCGTACTTTCCTCTGCATATTTGATCTCTTCTTGACAGCTTTTGTGCTTTTTGATATCTTTCAAAATCTTCCTCTTTGATAGCTTTGAGTAGCCTTTTGGATAGCTGCTTTATATTTGGCAGAAAGTTGAGTTTGGATCTTTGGTTTGGACTTGCTGTTTGCTTTGTAACATGCTGTTTGAGATTTGAACTTTATGCAATTTTGACAATTTTGAATTGTGCATTTTTTAAACTTGTGCATTCAATAAACTCGTCCCTCTTTGTGAACCGGGAGAAATCCCGTGATTTGCAGAGAGGGTTAACTGATCCCAATCAGTGACCCTTAATGATGACTGCAATTTTAATCTGTCTTTTCAATTTAACTGTTATTTGACTTTTCTCTTTTTCTTTTTGTAGGTGAATAATTGGATGGAGAGGAATAAAGTGAAGCATGAAGAATTAGAAATAAATAGGATAGTTTTCTTTTTTTATTTAAATTTAAATCAATGTAAAACCAATGTTTGTAATTAAATTCCAAACATCAATTGTACAGTTAATTTAAAGATAAATAAAAGTTTCCATTATCCAGTTTAATTCTGTTTTCTCTCTTTATTGTTTATTTATTTATTTAAAACTCTTTGAATTAAAATAATTGAAAAATAAATTTCAATCATTTAATTTAGAATAATAAATAATTTAAATAAAACAATGTCTTAGTAATTGATCAGTTAATCTTGGCTTTTCCAATATTCAAAGCAAAGTAACAGTTAACCGAAACAAACCAAACAGGCGCATTCCCTCTTCACTGATTTTCAACAAACACTGTGAATCCAATACTGCATACTTCTTTTGACTGGCTCAAACTAACTAATGTGAATTCAAACCAACTGTCTCTTTTACTGATCAAAACAATGCGAATTCAAACCGAATCTCGGAATAACTTGCAAAGTGCTGTGGAATTTTAACCTTTCTGAGAATATGCCCATAAAACCCTTAATTCCTGATTAAATGCCAAATAACATTCGCCTGACCAAAATTGAGCCAAAATCAACCAAAACCCTAAGCCAACTTGTGAACTGTTCTAGAGCCATGAAAACCAGTAAAACCCTAATTTTTGTTTGACTGACGAGAAATCCATTTGTCCGATTCTTGAGCCAGTTTGAAAAGTCAGGAAATGCCTGAAGCTGAGATTTCTTGTGGAAAAAATGCGAGGGCAAATTTTGGGGTACAACAGTTGCCCCTGTTCAATCTTCTTGGACCTGAAGAGTTAGATTGACAAGTTTGCCTTTCGCGACTTGAAGGTAAAAGAAGATTGGACACTAAAGTGCCCAGAAAATTTGCACTCGGCGATGTGATGGTAGATGTGAATGGGCTTAAAGATGCCATTTGGTGATGGGCTTAAAGATGCCATCTGGTGCGATAGAATTTTGTCGGGGGATGGGCTTAGAGATGCCATCTGGTGACTACTGGTAGGAGGATGGGCTTATAGATGCCATCTGGACATGTTGAACTGTATGTCAAAAGTGAGTGGACGGGTATCAGAAAGGCATCCCTGTTTTGGAACATCTCTGAATTGGGGCCTGAGCAAGCGATAGATTGACATCCACGTTTCGGAGAATCCGTAAACTATTTTCAGGAGTTGGGATTGAATAAGCAATAGAGCAACGTCCGTTGTTGGGAAGCGTCTGTGAACTTTTTTTCAAAAGTTGAGAAGAGTCTGAACAAGTCGGTAGATTAACATCCGTTGTAGGGAAGAATCTGTAAACTGTTTTCAGAAGTTGAGAAGAGTCTGAACAAGTCGGTAGATTAACATCCGTTGTAGGGAAGAATCTGTAAACTGTTTTCAGAAGTTGAGAAGTTGAAGAGGAAACGGTGTAGGGTTTCCTGATGATGCGTTTGAATGGATCCGGAATAAGTATCAGAACGTCGCCGTGTCCGGGTCACATCTGAAATATTTCTGGATGAATCTCGGGAGATGATCTGTGTCTGTCGACTGCTCTTACCTGAAATGTAAAGGGTTAGCCGTATGCAATGTTATGATGCATGATGCAATGTATGTGACATCAATGTTTATGACATGAATGTGATGAATGCGCATGTAAGCTGAGGAGCTATCTTGCTGAGGATAAATGAATCCTGGATGGCTGAAGACAAAAGAATCTTGATTGCTGCCGGGGAAAATACATCCTTGGCTGCTGCTGGGGAAGAGAATTCCTGATGACCTCTACTGGGGAGTTCCAAACTAGTAGACTCATGCTGGGGAGGTAAGATTGAGAATCTTCAGCTTGGTGGGAAGTAACTCTGGCGAATTCACCGGGGAACTCAAGATTTGTCCTCCCAAAACTCTGTGGGGAGAAGGTTCAATGGTCTGGCTCCGCTGGGGATTGATAATTTGAAGTTTTAGCTTTGCTGGGGATAATGAAGCTTGACTCTGAGTGGAGCTAGCTTGAGAAGAATCTGAACAAGCGATAGGTTAACATTCGTTACTTGGAGAACCCGTGAACTGTTTTCAGAAATCTTGAAATTGAATAAGCAATAGAGCAACATCCGTTGTTGGGAAGCGTCCGTAAACTAATTTCAAAGGTTGCTTCTGAACAAGCTGATAGATTAACATCCGTTGTTGGGAAGAATCCATAAACTGTTTTCAGAAGTCTTGAAGAGGAACCGGTGTAGGGCTACCTGAAGATGAGCTTGTGTAAAACTGCATCGGGTTTTGAATACTTTTGACATTCGAATGCCCCAAGTGGTGATGTAGATAATTTCCTGGCTTATTACAGGTGTTGGTCTACAATCGGTCGTTCACAGATGTTTTCCTGGGTTGTTACAGGTGTTGATCTGGAATTCTTCAGACGTGCCCTGGCTGGATACAGGAATCGAGTCTGGAAATGTGGTCAACAGATATGCCCTGGCTGGATACAGGAGTCGAATCTGGAAATAGTCGTCAACAGATATGCCCTGGCTGGATACAGGAATCGAATCTTCGAACTCTTCAGACGTGCCCTGGCTAGATACAGGAATCGAGTCTGGAAATGTGGTCAACAGATATGCCCTGGCTGGATATAGGAGTCGAATCTGGAATTGTGATAGTTGATAGCCATGCCTTGGCTGGATACAAGAATCGAATCTTCAAACTCTTCAGACGTGCCCTGGCTAGATACAGGAATCGAGTCTGGAAATGTGGTCAACAGATATGCCCTGGCTGGATACAGGAGTCGAATCTGGAATTGTGATAGTTGATAGACATGCCCTGGCTGGATACAGAAATCGAATCTTCAAACTCTTCAGACATGCCCTGGCTAGATACAGGAATCGAGTCTGGAAATGTGGTCAACAGATATGCCCTGGCTGGATACAGGAGTCGAATCTGGAATTGTTGTAGTTGATTTGTTGAACACTTTTGACATTCGAATGCCCCAAGTGGTGAAGAAGGAGTCTTGAATCATATTACTCTGCATATTGAGAGATTTCTTGAAATCTTGACTGGACTGCCCCAGGTTAACTGGATTTTGAAAGACCTGTTGGACCTTGACTGGACTGCCCCAGGTTAATTGAATTGTGATATGTCATGCCCCTTGTTGATAGGGGATTTGATGGAAGTGTCATCCTCTTGAAATGATTTTGACTTACTGAGAGAGTTTTCGTTCCTCCGAACATTCGCTGTATGAATTTCTTCGCTGTCAAACAAAAGGGTCAAATGCAGACAGTGATATTCGAATAATGCAAAGTTTATGTTTGTCTCGAAGTTTTGAAAAATGCGTTTTTAGCAGAAAACTTTTTATAAGACAAATCAACACAAGATTTAGAGCAAAGCCCTACAGGAGTCAGGATACCTTTTGTAACAGTATGCTTTCGAACTAACCCATGCTTCAATTAGGACTTTTGAAGGGTTGTAACGTGGCCTGGTTCATGGTTTAAGAAACAAAGGATAAAGGCTCAAAGTATATTTGTACCCACCCGCTCTTCGTGATGTTCTCCAACCTAAGCTCAGTTAATTATGCGTCACACTCTGTTTTGAGTTTGGAACGACTTTTGGGCGATGGTTCACTAGTTGATTTTTGGGAGACAGTCATCATCTCCTTTTTCTTTTTCAACACTTTTCATGTTGTTGAGGATTTTGTAATGACCTCACTATTTTGATTTTGATTTGTCATCCCTAACTTTTGCCTGACTGTTACTGTTTTCCGGGATTACAGTCAGCGGGATGCCCCAGCTTTCTTAAGCCTCCTTTATAGGTTTTGGCTCAGTGGGCTTTTCTCTTTTGAGAGATTGACTGTCTATGTGATAGGGAACCACCCCTGTCTTTCGATTCCAAAGGAATGCTTTCTTTTTTGACATCGTTCGTTGTATTACGAACGGAGAGTTTGCGACTTCAATGCGCATTTTCTTTTGAATTAACTGAGATACTACCCTGCCCCGGGTTTATATCAAATGTTTTGATTGTTTAGAACAGAAAACTCCTACTTCTTTGGCTTGAAGGGGTTGACTAGGGATTAACTTCCTTATAACTCCAGTGTTTAGGAATTGAAAGAAATGCATGTACATCATCAGCAAGGTCTGTTCAAAAGCATACTGTATAAGATTATGGTATTGTTTCGTCATCCTCCCTCTAAAGGCTTACAGCTTTTTATCAAGAGTCAAATATCATAAAGAAAAGCATAAGAGTAGTGAAACGAATGGATGGATTCAAGACAAACATATGCAATGCATTAATGAAAACAGAGTTTAACATCAACAGATAATTGTTTGACAGCAAAAGAAATTACAACTTTGAAAATTCAAAAAGAAGCAAAAGTCTTTCAGCTCGGGCTTCGTCACTTCAAGTGGAGAACCCTTTAACGGAAGATTTTCATCTCGCCGTCTGGCATGAATTCCAGCACCACAATGTCGATCAGATCTTGAATCTTGTTCTTCAAGGCCCAACAGTCGTTGGTGTCGTGCCCCGGGCTGTAGGAGTGGTAAACACAGAATGCGTCGGGATGATAGTGAGGAGAGGAGGTATTGAGCTTCTGAGGAGGGTCCTTTACAGTAAGCAAGTTGACCTCCAACAGACGCTTCAGTATGAAGAATGATGGTATTTCAGTCTCCGTAAACTGTCTTCCCGACTTTTCTTGCTTACGCCGATTGCCCCGTGGATGCTGGCGAGGTTGTTGATGGGCTTGTGACCCTGAAGCAAGCAAAGGAGCTTTCCCTTTGTCTTCTTGAGTGGATGGAGGCTGAGCGGTGACTTGCTCTTCGACCTCAGATGTTTGCCCCAGTTGGTTGTTTGGAAGCAGTTGGTGGACAAGAACTCTGAGTTCCTCTTGTCTTTGGGATAGGTCTTGGATGAGAGCCATCTGGCCCACCAACTGTCCCATCACTTGGGTCCTCAGTGTTGTCAGATCAAACTGCAGTTCTGCCAGCTGATCACTCCTGGCATTGTTGGAATTCCCCAAGCCCTTGATGAGGAGAGCTTTCATCTCTTCTTGCCCCAGAGACAGGTTCAGGAACATCTCCTGCAGCTGAGCAGTCTGGTCTTGGATATCTTTGACAGACCTTTCTAGAGCCATCTCTTGCTGAAATAAACAGCAGGAGAGTAAGGAAACCTGAAAAAGGAAAGATTGTCAAAATGCAATGCATGATATGTGGATGCATGCTTTCAAGGATCTCCTGGGGTAAACACAAGAAAATGTTAGAGGTTAAACTTTGCTATTGGATTGGAGATCTCTGCACCGGTGGACGTCCTTCCACGAGAATCAAGCTCACCATGTCGAGTGGGTCATAGCCACTGATTCAAGTTGTTGCACTTGATCTTTGATTGGAGAACTTTGTGTCGGTGGATGTCTTTCCACGAGAATCAAGCTCACCATGTCGAGTGGGTCATAGCCACTGATTCAAGTTGTTGCACTTGATCTTTGATTGCATCGGTTAGAGGAGAAACCCTTTGCCCCTTGATAGACGTCTGGTTCAACGTAACCCTGCATCAAAAAGAACCCTCGAGATCCTTGAAATGGTTATTGAAAATGCTATGGTATGATGTCATGATGTTATGTACATGTATGCCAAAAGCAAGTGAGTGTATATACAGACAAACATATTCACTCAAAGCAAACAAGGCCTTAGGTTTAGGCTTGCATGAGGTTTAGGTACTACCCTCTTTCAGTTCGTTGGTTAAAACCTGTCCTATCAAAAGTAACCGGGTTCTAGAGGATCTCAAATCATTGTCTACCCTCAATCAGTCATAACTCCAGCATCGCAACCTTTTCTCGCGGCCGGAACCATCGCGAGAGTTTAGCCTCAATGAGTGTAGCATACTGCTACTGTTCTAATGGCCAAGTTGGGTCAATTTAGGGTTCTAAGGTCGGTTGGTGCTTAATGATTCCTTGGAAGACCCATATTCTCCCCGTTTCAACACGAGGGATATCGGTACAGACCAAGACGCCACACCAACGTAGCCACTGCTTCACCCATGTCGGTATACCCCGGACAGGTCCCTCGCAGATTATGCTACCTAAAAAGGTTTCCCCCAGATCCGGGTTAGGATCTATGAAGCTCTGATACAAAGCCCACAAATGTAAAGCAAACAAAGCAATCAATTGAAAGTAAAAGTGATCTAAACCCTAAGGTAACCCCACTTTGAGTGTCCCCAGCAGAGTCGCCAGTTCTGTGATACGGTGGGAGAACTGACTAGTGTTTTGCGTTCGTATTCGCACTTGTGCGGTTGAGCAAGAGTCGCCACCGACTTTTTATTTTATCCTAAAGGAAAGGTTAAAAAAGCACAGCAAAAACCTTTTGAGATTATTTCGTGGGTTCGGGGGGTAGATTATGAAAAGGGAAGGTATTAGCACCCTTTTCATCCATGGTTATCCATGGGCTCTTAGTTACTTGGTTTTTTAGATCACTTGCCTTGATTTTTGATTGCTTGAAAATGGTGTGTGTGTGAGTGCTTTTTGAAAATGTTTTTGAAGAGATGCCTTGTCTTAGGCGACCAATGTATTTGACTCGTGTTTGAGTGTTTTACAAAAGTGTGGATCTTTTCGAAAAGATGTTTCAAATGTTTTTGAGAGTTTGTTTGAAAGTGTTGTGGATTGTGGTTTTTGAAAAGAAGGCAAGTGTTTTTGCAAGTCGATCTCAAGTAACTAAGAGTTTTATCTACCCTATTGTACTCAAAGGTTTTCGTTATGTTTTAACCCCTTTTAACAATTTTGTTCCACCATTGAATTTGATGGACAATCTTGCGTTTAGGAAGTTTATTCGGGACGGGCGCGGGTCGTCGTATGGACCATGAATGCAATGGTGCCAAGTGTCTTTGGCAATTTTCTTTGAAGGGACTATGATCATTCCGTTTAGGCAACACTTTGAGGGACTTATGATCATTTGATTTTGTTTTGCCAAAGAAACTCGACGTGCAAGCATGGCCCATTTTGGAAGGCAACATGTGAGATTACCCTAGAGGGTGCAAGTGTGATTGTGTATTGATTTCATGTATTTGTCTTGTATTAGGTTATCTAGCGTTTGATTTTATGTACATGTGTTGGCTCCTAAATTCGACACCTTTATTTTGTTGATGTCAGCAATTAAAGCTGAAGGATGTTTTCGACTGGCTAAGTCTGTCGAAATGCCCGTCGAAAGATGGCAAAGTACTTAGAAGATTTCTTCCAAGGGAGAAGTTGGTTGCCTTCGACGTCGAAGGAGTTTCTCGTCGAAGATGTCTCTCGACGAAAGTGTTTGATGGTTCAGAGTGGAGCAGTTTGAAATTCAAGCGTTTGGAGGGAAAACGGTTTCCAGCAGTTACCACGTGCAAACGTGCAAGGATCTGGAGCGTCGAACGTGGAGAACGTGCCAAGTGGATTGATCTCGAAGCAGTGTAACTGCCCGACGGTTACTTGGGATGTTTTAGTATAAATAATAGTAGTCATGTAGTTTCTCGCGTGTGTTCACAATTCTATACAAAGTCACTCATATAGATTCGAGTACCCAGCGTGTGAGAAAGAATTGTTGAGAAATGTATGTGTGAAACACCAATTTTATTAATCAAAGTCATTTACTTTTCCAGAAATTTACTTGCTTTCCTCTTTACATTCCTGTCGAAGCCTTTTACTTTAAGCCTTGTTTATTTTACCAAGTCCTTTCTTCATGCAATTTACTCGAAACCTCTTTATTTCATTTAAAGCCTCTTTATTTAAAGCCTTATCCAATTTAATCAAAACTTCAAAATCAACCTATGTCCTAGGATCAATCTGATCGATCCTGCGAGTAACCAAATAAGTAACCATTTGGAGGATCAGCGGTTGTTTACCAAAACCCAAGGTAAACAAATTGGCACACCTGGTGGGACCGTGTGTTGATTGTTGAAAATAATCTCATCTTTTCGAGTTGTATGTTATTGAGAAGTGGTAGAATATACACTAACAATAACAATACTGCCAGAAGAAGGGAAGAGATGGCGAATCCGCCAAACAATAACGAAATCCCACAAACGAATGTGGGAGCAACGGTTAGTACGACCGTAAGTGAAGCGACAAATGTTGGTTCGACACCAGCAGTATCGGTCACAACCACGGGGCCAATACCTTCGTTAACAGGCCCCAGGATGCCTTTGGGAACTCCCCCACCAAGGGGAAATTTAGGCACAAGGCCTTTGGTTCCCCCAGGATTTATTCCATTCTATGGTATGCCAACTTCTGAAGTGGCAAGCCTGACGAATGCTGCGTCCACTTTTTCAGACCCTTTAGTGAGTGCCTCTTCGCCACTCCAAGGCTCTGGAGTAGGCATGGCGAATAGAAATAGGACCCAACTCTTAGGAGGAACGTCCCAAGTAGCCCATGGCCTTACAAATGCCTCGACAGCAGTCTTGAGGCAACAAATGGACGAAAGCAACCATGATATGGTGCAAATGTTGGCACAAACTTTGAGTACAGTGCTAAACCCTCTAATACAAAACACTACTCAATCGAATCAGCAAGTGACAGCGCAAATGACGCGTTTGGCTGACTTCTTTGGAGTACCCCAACCTATTCGACAGCCCCAAAGGGCGCAAATAAGGGGAAACCAGGGGATATTTTTAGAGGAAGAAACTACCATTAACCAGGCTCAACAGCCTGTCGAAGAAAACCTTAGGGCACGATTGGAGCAACCTGTCGAGGAACCTAGGGTAATAACCCCAGAGGTAAGGTTAGTTAACAGAAACCAAAATGCTGACGAAGTGGTTCAGCATATCCAATACCAAAACATGGGTTTGGAAAACAATCTGGCAACCATGATTGAAAGGATCATGACTCAGAATGGGATGAACATGGGCTTTCGAAGGCCCAACTTTACATCTCCATTGTCAGAATACGTGTTACAAACGGACTTACCTCCTAGATGCAAAGTCCCCAAATTTACCAAGTTCTCTGGGGACACGACAGAATCTACTGTCGAGCATGTGGCGAGATATTTGATCGAAGCGGGTGACATTTCGAATAACGAAAACCTAAGGATCAAGTACTTCCCAAGTTCTTTAACAAAGAACGCTTTTACTTGGTTTACAACTCTCCCCCCCAATTCGATCCATCATTGGACCCAGTTGGAGAGATTGTTCCATGAACAATTCTACATGGGGCAAACCAAGATAAGCCTGAAAGAACTGGCCAGTGTAAAGAGACGCTTCACTGAACCTATAGACGAATATCTAAATAGGTTTAGGTTGCTCAAGGCGAGATGTTTTACACAAGTGCCAGAACATGAGTTGGTCGAAATAGCCGCAGGCGGTTTAGATTATTCCATTAGGAAGAAGCTAGACACCCAATACCTAAGAGACATGGCCCAACTGGCCGATAGAGTTCGACAGGTAGAACGCCTCAAAGCTGAAAAAGCTAAGGCAACGAAAACTCACAAGAGAGAGAGGATAGCGTACGTTGAGATGGATGACGAAGATCTAGAATCCTTCGACGATACTGTAACTGTCGAAGAAGGAGAAGTCGATTTAGCAGAATTGAAACAAGGGCCACCATACTCTTGTAAACTGTTAGTCCCCTCAAATGGAAAAAACCCCAGTGGTCCAGAAAGGACCAACGATAGGTTCCCAAAAAAGACTTATAGTTTTGACATCACAAAATGTGATGAAATATTCGACTTGCTAGTTAAAGATGGCCAAATGATAGTACCCCCAGGGGTAAAAGTGCCTCCTCTTGATCAAAGAAAGAAGAGAGGTTTTTGCAAATATCATAATTTTTTGGGCCATAAAACTTCTCAATGTTTTCTTTTCAGGAATCTTGTGCAAGACGCTATCGAAGAAGGGAGACTGAAGTTTGCTGACAAATCCCCCATGGCTGTCGACTCAAATCCATTGCAGGCTGAAGCCCACTATGCTGAACCCTCTGAGGTGAACGTGATAGAGGCAACCGGGATCCAGTCGAAGAAGCCAGGAATTACCATGGTCGAAGTCTCAAAGGACCACATCAACATGCCAATCTTTGGCAGTTTTTCTGGAAATTTATCCAGGAAGACAATTGAAGCTGTCCAGAAAGCGGTCGAAAACCCGAAGTCGGAGACCGCTGAAGCGCAAAAAACTGGATCAAAACCCAGTTCCCACTTGGCCACCGTACAAGGCCAGACGGAGAATCTGGAGATACAAATGAAGCAGTTAACTCTTGCTAACAAAGATACAATGAATATCAACATGGTCGAACTTTCTGACCCAAAAGCATCAGAAGAGGCCATGAGGCAAGAACAAGCTAATAAGACTGCTTTCCCTCGGGAAAATGAAAACTTGGCAGATTTTCTACAAAGATGCCAGAAAAAGAAATCAGAGGTGATGCTGTGTCCAAGATGCAGTTCGATCTTTGACAAAAAGGCTGCTGAGCACATTCAAGGCGTGAGAGCAGCGAATAAGAGAAGGGAGAATGTTGACCTTCGACATGATCCCAGAAGAGCCTCCCAAAGAGGTTCTAACCAAGAAAAGAGGCCGTTGACTTTTAGGCCTCCCACAAATGTGCCAGTAGATACTTGGTACAAAACCTCTGGTCGAAAAAGGCCAAGTGAAGAGAGGTGGCACTCTTTCGACGTGCCAAGAGGTTCCTCTTTGACTCAAAAGAAAGAGCCTCAGGTTGCTGCACCTAAGGTTGCACAAGTGTCCAGCAACTACAAAGGTAAAAATCCTATGTCTCGATCTCAATGGAGGAGATATCAAAGGAGACGAAAAGCTGAAAGGGAGGCTGCCAACGAACCTAAGGCAGAAACCAGTTCGAACGTTCCTCAAAGGAAGCAAAGGAAACCTCTAGAAAGAGAGCCAGTAACCAACAGGCTAGTTTGGCCTAACCAAAGTGAAGTCGAAGACGAAGACGATGCTGAGTCTGATGATACATTGGACATAATGGTGAACATAGTTTCAGTGCTACCCAGAGAATTCAATCGACATGTAGAAGTCGAAGCAAGTGACTGGGAAGTGGAGCAAGAAATGGCCAAACATAGGCCAGTGTGCTATTTTGTCATGGACAATGGCACTACTGAGGAACAAAATGGCTTCTTCGAGCCACCTACAGAGGCGATGAAAAATCACCTCAAGCCTTTATTCATAAGGGCTAAACTCGAAGAAACTACTGTGAATAAAATATTGGTGGATTGTGGGGCAACCATCAACATTATTCCTCACTCTATGCTAAGGAAAATTGGCAAAAGGGATGAGGACATTAAGCCTCACAATATGGTCCTGTCGAACTATGAGGGCGGCATAGGGACCACTATGGGAGTGATCCAGCTAGATATCAAAGTAGGGTCGATTCTTCGACCAACGATGTTTATGGTCATATCGGCCAAACCTAACTACAATCTTTTGTTGGGCTGTGAATGGATTCATGGTGTTGGCGCTGTGCCTTCATCAATGCACCAAAGGCTGCTGCTATGGCGTCCAGATGGGATGGTCGAAAACATAGAGGCAGATCAAAGCTATTACCTTGGCGAAGTGAATCACCTGGGTTTGGCAGATTTCGACAAGAACTTGGCTCACATAGGGCCATGTCCAACACCTGACTTCGACATGGCGCCAGCGCCAAACACCTTTTGTTCCCTATACCTGCATCCTGAGCATGGTTTCCAATGGGACAGAGAAGACTTGTCCCACATAGACTTCAGTGGGTTAACTGATATCCAACCAACTGATTGGGGAAGCGAATTCAGTGATAATGACTGAGTCGCAATCTTTGAAGCGAATTTCGGCTTATGTGGCCGAAACCAAGATGATAACGGCTCTCGAAGCCGAAGTAAAGTACATGGCCACACAGGCCAATGATCAACAATTATCTGCTGTAGGCCCAGGAAAGGATTTCGATCCAAAACCCCCTGATATCATGCCAGAAGAAATGCAGGAACAGAGGCTCGACGCCATCTACGACGATGAGCCTTTGGGCTTCGAAAAGGACCCCTTGGCGAACAACATTAAAATGTTAGCACAAGACCCTTTAGAAGAAATCAACTTAGGCGAAGGATCAGAGAAAAGGCCAACTTACATCAGCGCCAAAATCGATCCAGAACTTAGGTTGGAAGTAATCCAATTGCTGAAGGAGTTTAAAGACTGTTTTGCATGGGATTATGACGAAATGCCTGGTCTCGACAGAGGATTGGTAGAACTTCAGTTGCCAATCAAACCTGGGAAGAAGCCAATCAAGCAAAATCCAAGGCGCTTCGCTCCAGAAATACTATCGAAGATCAAAACGGAGGTCGAAAGACTTCTGAAATGCAAATTCATCCGTGTTACAAGGTATGTCGAATGGATTGCAAATATTGTGCCAGTAATCAAGAAAAATGGCACGTTAAGGGTATGCATAGATTTCAGAGATTTGAATGCTGCTACACCCAAAGATGAATATCCTATGCCTGTGGCGGAAATGCTAGTCGATTCTGCCGCTGGCTATGAATACCTGAGTATGCTCGATGGTTATTCAGGATATAATCAAATATTCATTGCTGAAGAGGATGTGTCGAAAACAGCTTTTCGATGCCCTGGGGCCTTAGGCACTTACGAATGGGTAGTGATGCCTTTTGGCCTAAAAAACGCTGGGGCAACGTACCAGCGAGCAATGAATACTATCTTCCATGATTTTATTAACACTTTTATGCAAGTATATATTGATGACATTGTTATAAAATCTGTTTCCAGGAAGAATCATATTGACCACCTTCGACAATCATTCGAAAGAATGAGAGAACATGGTCTGAAGATGAACCCTTTGAAGTGTGCGTTCTGCGTGAAAGCTGGAGATTTCTTGGGCTTCGTTGTCCACAAGAAAGGAATCAAAATCAACCAGAACAAGACGAAGGCAATTCTGGAAGCGAAAGCGCCATCGAATAAGAAGGAATTGCAATCTCTCTTAGGCAAGATAAATTTCTTAAGGAGGTTTATATCTAATCTAAGTGGGAAAGCTCAGGCCTTTTCACCCTTACTTCGACTGAATAAAGAGGGGTTCGAATGGGGGCAGGAGCAACAAGAAGCCTTCGACAAAATCAAAGGGTACCTCACTAAGCCACCTATTTTGGTGCCTCCTTGTAGCAATAGGAGTATGAGATTGTACATAGCTGCATCCGACAAAACTCTGGGAAGCATGTTAGCCCAAGAGGATGAGAATGGAGTCGAAAGACCCATTTATTATCTCAGTAGAGTTTTGAACGATGCAGAAACTAGATATAGTGAAGTTGAAAAATTGTGTCTATGTCTGTATTTCTCTTGTACAAAACTCAAGCAGTATATAAAACCAGTTGATGTTTATGTTTCGTCTCATTTTGATGTTTTCAAATATATGTTGTCGAAACCTATCTTGCATAGTCGAATTGGCAAGTGGGCATTAGCATTAACTGAATACTCCTTGACCTTTATGCCTCTTAAGGCAGTAAAAGGACAAGTGGTGGCAGACTTTATAGTCGACCACTCAATTCAAGTTGAGGATATTAATTATGTGGAGATAGAGCCTTGGAAATTCTACTTCGATGGTTCCAGCCATAAAGATGGAACAGGGGTGGGAGTCTTGATTATTTATCCAGATAAAATTCCAACAACATTCAAGTACAAAATATCAGGTTCTTGTTCGAACAATGAGGCTGAGTATGAAGCTCTAATTACTGGCCTTGAGATATTGTTGGAATTGGGGGCAACTCGAGTCGAAATAATGGGAGACTCAGAGTTAATCATTAAGCAAGTCACAAAGGAATATAAATGCATAAGAGAGAATCTCATTATGTACTTTGTGATAGCAAATCGTTTATTGAAAAAATTTGAAATGATCAATATTCGACACATACCCAGAGTCGAAAATCAAATAGCCAATGACTTGGCACAAATTGCATCTGGGTATAAGATTTCAAAAACGAGATTACAAAGAGCAATCGAAGTTCGAGAAAAGATAAAAGCAACTTGTTTATCACCATCAGACTTGGAATCGACGAGACTAGGATATGCTGATCACAGTAACTTCGAGATTTCGTTCATTGATAATTTGTCAGAGCAAGATTGGAGGAAACCCATTGTGGACTATCTTCAAAATCCAGGAGCTTCGACAGAACGAAAAACAAAATACAGGGCGTTGAGTTATGTACTCATGGGTAATGAGTTATTCAAGAAGACGCCTGAAGGGGTGTTGTTGAAATGTTTAAGTGAAACTGAAGCATACATAGCCCTTTCGACTACGCATGCTGGGGCATGTGGGGCTCACCAAGCAGGCCATAAGATGAAATGGTTGTTGTTTCGACAAGGACTATATTGGCCCACTATGCTGAAAGATTGTGTTGAGTTCGCCAAAGGTTGTCAAGAGTGTCAAGTTCATACAGGCATCCAACATGTACCAGCAAGCGAACTTCACTCGATAGTGAAGCCTTGGCCCTTTAGAGGATGGGCGTTGGATCTCATTGGAGAGATTCGACCAGCATCATCAAAGAGTCAGAAATACATACTGGTAGGCATTGATTACTTTACTAAGTGGATCGAAGCTATCCCTTTAGTCAATGTAGACCAGGAAAATGTCATTGAATTTATTCAAAAGAACATTATCTTTAGATATGGAATTCCTGAGACAATAACAACTGATCAAGGATCAGTTTTTACTGGTCGAAAGATGCAAGAATTTGCTCAGGAAATAGGTTTCAAACTCCTAACATCCACACCTTATTATGCACAGGCGAATGGTCAAGTCGAAGCAGCCAACAAAGTGGTGATTGGCTTGATAAAGAAACATGTGGGGAAGAAACCAAAGAATTGGCATAAGACGTTAGACCAGATTTTATGGGCTTGTCGAACGTCCCCAAAAGAAGCCACTGGTACAACACCGTATAGGCTAACTTTTGGCCATGATGCAGTGTTGCCAGCAGAAATTTGTCTTCAATCTGCAAGGGTTCAGAGGCATTATGATATTCCTTCTGAAGTCTATTGGAACATGATGTTAGACGAACTGGTGGATTTAGACGAAGAGAGATTACGCGCTCTTGACCTACTCAGGCTTCAGAAGAAAAGAGTAGAAGACTCTTATAATAAAAAGGTAAAACCTAAGGTATTTTTGCCTGAAGAACTAGTTTGGAAGGTAATTCTTCCCATGGATCGAAGGGATCGAAGCATGGGGAAATGGTCACCCAAATGGGAAGGACCCTTCAGAGTTATCCAAACTTTTTCTGGTGGAGCCTATGAAGTCGAAGAGTTAGGTGGAGATAAAAGGCTCTTGAGAGTAAATGGTAAATATTTGAAAAAATACAAACCTACACTTCAAGAGATAAAAATAAAATAATAAAAGAACAAGACTAAATTAACCATAAAAATGCCAAAATGGAAATTTTATAAATTTCAGCCAAGATGGCAATATTGTCGAATATAGATTACAAAATATGGTTACAAAAGAGAATCAATCAAAAGGAAATAGAGTCCTTGAGTCGAAGGTACTTGGCTTGCTGCAGCTCCAACCTTTTCTTGCACCAGGCGTTCTCCTGCACTATTTTGGCAATCTGAGCGTCGAAGCCTTGGGCCCTCTCAGCGAATTCCAGGCCTTGTTTGATTTCAGTTTGGCTCTCGGTGTCTGAGATGGTCGAAAGAAGTTCCTCCTTGCGTATAGTATTGGCATTTATCTTCGCTTCTATCTCTGCGATTTGTGCCCGGAAGGAAGCGTTCTCTCGATCAATGGCATCGACTTCTTCCTGCGTAGATGCTTTTTGTTTCGACAACTCCGCAATTCGAGAAGTCGTATCCGAGACAGCAGTCCACGCAGAGGAGCTTTTGCCATACAACACCTCAAGCTGACTGTTAAACCCCCTTTGGCGCCTGTAATCTGCTGAGACTTGGTCAATCATAGAGTGTAACTCCATGATCAAGCCTGAAACTTCTGGGGCTACAGCTAACAAGTCGACAGCATTCAAGACATCCTTCAAGTATGATGGAGCAGTGGGGTCCCCCTCTAAAGCCTTCATCAAGTCCTTCTTGAAGAACTGGGCCTTAACCTTCGCCAAAGCGTCATCGAGAGGAGAGGTTTCAGTAGACTTCCCCGACAGGGTAGGAATCTCCTGACTAGCATCAGACGAACTCTTGCTCTCGATGATTGCGTTGAGATAGCTAACAGGGTCAGTTTGTTTCAAGAGTTCTAAGTCCTCTTTTGACCTGTGCTTCGCTGAGGTAACCCTTGCAACAGCATTGTCTTGGGGTTGAGGCTGTTGAGTGTTAGGTGCCTCGACTTGTTGCTCTTCGACTCGGACTGGGGCAGTACCAGCGTCACCTTGGTGCTCTTCGTTAGCGTGCTCTTCGCTAGCGTCACCTTGGTTCTCTTCGATAGCGTCACCTTGGTGCTCTTCGCTAGCGTCACCTTGGTTCTCTTCGCCAGCAGCGCCTTGATTTTCTTCGCCAGCATTGCCTTGGTCCCTTTCTTCATGATTCTCTTCTGACAGATTCACCACCTGAACCGCTTCTGGCTGTTGTTCCTCCGTCTGAGGTTCCTCCGCTGGTTTTTCTACCGTTTCAGCATTGGCCTCATTTTCAGTATGGGCTTCGTCATTTCCCAAGCCTTTTTCTTGTGGCCTGCTGAGTTCAGCAGACTCCAGCGTTTCAGAGGTCCTTGGCGGAGAACTTTCAGTGGTGTCCTGAAAAAGGAAAGAAGACAGAATCTCCAGAGATCGTAAGAGACACAGTCGAATGCAGGTATCTACACCTAAGTTATAAAAGGGTCTAAGAGATTACCTGTAAATTAGCTCCAGCCCCAGGGCTGGAATTGTCGCTTTCGACAGGCTTGTTAAGAAGAACGTTTAGTTCCTCCTCCGTTGGCTCCTCAATGATCACTGGAGGTGGCCTAGGCTTTCTCCCAGCAACCTTTATTCTGATGGTTCGACCTTCAGGAGCAGGAGCAGGAATAGAAGCATCCTTCGTCAACTTTCGCCTCTTTAGAGGGGCAGGAGGAGAATCACTTTCTTCATCGCTCCCAGATTCGACCACCAGTGCTGGCCGTTTCTTGGGCGAAGGTGCCTAGAAAACCAATGGGAATTCGATTTAATAATTGCATCGAAAGTCAAAAATCGAAAGCCAGGAGGAAATAATGAAAGTCTGGTTACCGATATAGAAGGCTTCTTCGAAGAGCCTTCCCCCTGTTGGTTGGTGGTAGTCTTCGCCGGCGCTGTGGTCTTCGCCGGCGGTGGAGGTTTTGTTGAAGGGCCTCCTCCCTGTTGGCCTTCTGTAGCCTTCTTGGCTACGGGCTTTCGAACAACTGAAAGCAAATAAAAAAGTTAACAGGCTAGCAGTCGAAGAGAAAGATAAAGTAATGTGAGAGGATGAACTTACATTTCTTTATTTTGTCCAACACAAGGACAAAAGACTTCTGCAGCTCATCCATGAAGTCCTTCTCGTCGAAGAACTCCTCAGCATAATAGCTTTTCCACCACTCCTCGAAGGATGGTGAACAAAGAAAATTGAGTTGATAGTCAAACAACGAGAGAACTGTTCGACCAGCATATCTTCCGATATGCTTGATGGCAGCTTCTTCTGTGTAATCATTGCAGAAGTACAACATTGACTTCTCTCGTGGAAAAATCGGAGAAGGTAGGGTTTGGATAATACCAAACTGGCGAGATACCAGGTTTGGTTGGTATGCAATCAGACTCAAATGAGTCTTAGAGCTCCTGAATCGAAGAGGCATGATCCTTGGTGTGAGGAACGCCTCCCACAGTATTGTATGTTCGTCAACATTAGGACCACTCGACGTCCTTGGATGTGGCCTTGTGAACCATGCTGGGCCTACCTGCCGTCGAGCAAATGGAGCCATAGTTGAAACAAACTCCTTCCTTCGAGCAAACATTAGAACGAAGTTGGTGAAGGTTTGCTGAAACTCCAGTCCATCTTCCATAGGTGTCAACAGAGCCAGCCTGGTTCCTTCGACGCGTCTGTTCGCTATCGCTGGAGCCTGCTCATTTATCTGAACCTTCTTAGGCAAGAAAGATTCGAAAGTGGCATTGAGCCACAGTTGGAGCAGCCAAAAAGGCCCAGCAAGTAGCAAGCTGGCCCTGTTCTCGATAATTTTTAGAAGAGTTGCCCCATTGCTGACCGAATCATAGAGGCTAGCCAGAATCAGTTCTTCCAAACAGATGTTTTGGCGATGATGCAGTTGAGTAGAAAGAGTGGCCATCTTTTTGGTCACCTGTAAAGACTTCGAGCAAAATACAAAGCGAGTCAGCCATAAGGCTAAAAACGCTATGTGTTCGACATCCGACACAGCATCTGTCGACCTGTCGTGATAATGGTTGATGAAAGTGGTGTATGTTGGTTTGGTGTCAGAGAAGCCAATTTGATCTTCCGACATCTCTTCCGGATCGAAGTAATCTCCGGTGGGTCGAAGGCCAGTAATAGCGGCCACATCGAAGAGTGTGGGGGTTAGCATCCCACAGGGAAGATGGAAAGTAAAGTGGGAGTAGTCCCAGAACAACAGGGAAGCTATCAGCATCTCCGGAGAATAGTTTAAACCTGTCTTCGACAGCATCACTAGGTCGAAGATCCCCATATCCTTCCAGATCGAAGTTTGGTGCTTCTCCATCTTTGCTAGCCAAGCAACGTAGTCGGGAGTCAGGCTAGGACCAGACCTAAAGGCCCTAACGCATCTGTTGAAGAAGCGGAGGTCGATTTTTTCATGTGCAGGGTCTTCATTGTCTTCTGCGTCTTTCTTGGCGCATGCGACCGGTTTGAGTTTCTCAACTACCGGGAAATAGCTCTTGATCTTCATAGCCTCAGAGATACTTGGATACATGGGGCCAGACATTGCAAAGATCTGGTTGGAGTATCCAACCGGGATCATAAGATGGCGTGAGTAGGCATCGCGAACGGCGATGTCCAAGGGTTCAGGAACCCTTCGTTTGCCTGAAGAAGTTACTACTGGAGCAGTGACGAAAACCTTGGGTTTAGCATTTTCAGATGGTACAGTAGCGCCGGGAGCATTGGAAGCAGATGCCATTGTTAGAGTTGAGGTTGAAGACGAAGTGAAGGAGGAAATGTTTTTGCAAAGATAACAAGTTGTATGAAAACAGAGAAGTTTGAGAGCTAGATGGCGTAAAAAGTCCCACAATGGGGTACTTACTGCTATTTATAGTAGTGGGGGAAAATCCCCAAAACTGAGGACATTAAATGCCATTTAATTATTGCAGGAGTTAGTGGGACGCGTGGCAGCCCCCTGTTGTTTTAGCCGTTCTGCAGAAATAGAGGGACGCAGCGTGCGTCCTCGTTTTTGGGAATTGTCATAATGACAAATTCTGAAATGACGTTTGGTACTGCACGCCGTACTGAAAGTGACGTCCTAGGTACAGATAAATGATGGTTTTCTTGGGATTGCTAATAGTTGGTAGAAAACAACAAAAAGTGCACAAGTTAATTTGTGACTAAGCGTGAAAAGACAGGTGTCGAATGGCGTTTCAAAGAATGCCTTTTTCTTTCAGAGTCGAAATAAGGCATTCTTGGGGGGAAATTTGTTGGCTCCTAAATTCGACACCTTTATTTTGTTGATGTCAGCCATTAAAGCTGAAGGATGTTTTCGACTGGCTAAGTCTGTCGAAATGCCCGTCGAAAGATGGCAAAGTACTTAGAAGATTTCTTCCAAGGGAGAAGTTGGTTGCCTTCGACGTCGAAGGAGTTTCTCGTCGAAGATGTCTCTCGACGAAAGTGTTCGATGGTTCAGAGTGGAGCAGTTTGAAATTCAAGCGTTTGGAGGGAAAACGGTTTCCAGCAGTTACCACGTGCAAACGTGCAAGGATCTGGAGCGTCGAACGTGGAGAACGTGCCAAGTGGATTGATCTCGAAGCAGTGTAACTGCCCGACGGTTACTTGGGATGTTTTAGTATAAATAATAGTAGTCATGTAGTTTCTCGCGTGTGTTCACAATTCTATACAAAGTCACTCATATAGATTCGAGTACCCAGCGTGTGAGAAAGAATTGTTGAGAAATGTATGTGTGAAACACCAATTTTATTAATCAAAGTCATTTACTTTTCCAGAAATTTACTTGCTTTCCTCTTTACATTCCTGTCGAAGCCTTTTACTTTAAGCCTTGTTTATTTTACCAAGTCCTTTCTTCATGCAATTTACTCGAAACCTCTTTATTTCATTTAAAGCCTCTTTATTTAAAGCCTTATCCAATTTAATCAAAACTTCAAAATCAACCTATGTCCTAGGATCAATCTGATCGATCCTGCGAGTAACCAAATAAGTAACCATTTGGAGGATCAGCGGTTGTTTACCAAAACCCAAGGTAAACAACATGCAAACCCTAGGTCTAACCATGGTATAATTGGAAAACTGTAAATTGCGGAAATATAAAATCTACGCTATTACAAAGTAAGTATCCGGGAGTGGGGGTACAATATTCACAAATGGGGATGAGACTTATAGTATCCAATAAGTTACAACCAAATCGAATTTGCGATCAAATGTAAATAACGAATATCGATGTATAAGATAAACAAATGTGTATAGGGCAATGTGAATGTATTTGTATTGTGTAAGTGTGAGATGTATATGTATATGTGATTATTTACAGGTTAGGATGTGAAATTGAAAGTATTGTTAGGTATTTGTTTAACTCAAATTTAAAAATTAAATGTTTATTTAATTTAATTAATAATCTTGTATTTCTTTTAATATGTACAATAGAAAAATATTTTAATTAAATGTTCAAGTTCTAATTAAATTATGAAATGATGTTTTAAGAAAAGAAAATATTTCTAGGTTTTCATTATGTATACAAGAAGCATTTTTAATTTGTTATGTACAAAAATATTTTAAGAAATTAAATTATGCAAAAACGTATATTTACTTATTATGTACAAAATATATTTTAATTAAAAGAATAGAAAGGTATTTTCAATTTTAAATATATGATGTAGAAAAAATGTATTTTTATGTGTTATGTACAAATAAAATTTAAATTAAATATCTTAGATAAAAGTGTTTTAGTATGTTTTAATATTAATGTAATATTGTAAAGAATATGCTAAGTTAGAAAACAAATAGATTGTATGAAAAAAAGTTTTTTAAGTAAAAAAAGGATTTATGTTAATATGATGATAAATAAAAGGTTAGGAATAGGTAGGCAATGGGCTCAAAGAGGGGGAGGTGTATTAAAATGCTTGGGCTTTAGGTGTTTTAGAAATGCATTAGGCCCATTGTTCTGAAGCAAACATTTTAGGGTTTGAGAATTGTTGTTCAGTTGAGTATTGCTTTAGGGTTTGCAGCGGCGGCGGCGTCTTGGGGTTTCGTCTTCTTCGCGTTTCTTGCTTCTTGGTCATGGCTACTGAACCACGTCTTCTCGCTTGAGCCACCACGCTACCATTGTAACACCCTCTAAAACCCCGAACAAATTTTCGCAATTATTAAAAGCATAATATCAGAGTACATGTATAATCGAGGATGCTACAATTCTCTTTAAATAACACAAATTCCTGTCATGCATAATCTTAGTAGTAACTCATACATGTTTACACAGCGGAATAGTTTATTTAATAAAACCAATGTTATAATATTTTTCCAAATTCATCAGGGATTAACACCTGGAATATATCAACATCATATTATAACCAAATACTAAGAAAATAAACGAGTCTGACTAAAGCAGCTCGACAAACAAACGTTCCCGGAGTTACAACTACCAGAGCATGACCCGGACAATACTAAAACGGAATAAACTAGAACGACAAGCCTTCGCCAAGCACCTGAACGAAGCTCCTCAATCTGAAATATTCAACAGTAAGGGTGAGCATCTCAATTATACATTTGATTATACGTTCATAACAATCAATTCAGGAAATCATAAGCATCACCCAATAATTAGCATATTTCATAGTTTACAAGAACCTTTACAATTCATATACCCATGATACATTGCTTTTCATATTTGCAAATAATCATCAAACATCGTCAACCATTTAGCAATCATATGTGCATACAAACAATCAAATACAACATTGGAAAAATCATCCATTCATGTTATATTCAAGGTAATGCAACACACCCATGCATGTGGTACCACTTCACCGCCCCATTAAATCTCGGGTCACGGATAACTCACCGTTCCATTATATCGCGGACACGGCTACCACCTCAACGTTCCATTAAATCGCGGACACGTATATTGGCCACCATGTTAATTCCACACAATGGGAATTAACAAATGCAACATGATATGTAAAGTATGTAACACTCAGCATACTATGAACATCAATCAACATATCATGCGACATCAACAACATCAATCATAACAAGATACGGATAGCATGTAATCACTCAGCATACTATTTAAACATCAATCATATCAAGTCATATCATAATTCATGCTCGATAACATTATCCAAAAGCATGGCAATAAAATCCAAAATCAAGCACTGAAAACAAAGTTCAGAAAATTAACACAGTAGCCTCAACACGGGTGCCCGTGTTGTGCAACACGGCCCGTGTTGGGCAACACAGAAGAGCAACACGGGTGCCCGTGTTGTGCAACACGGCCCGTGTTGTAACATATCCAGAAAACAAAAACACATTATCTTTATCAGCACAGGGGGAGCAACACGGGTGTCCGTGTTGTGCAACACGGCCCGTGTTGTGCAACCAGAAGAGCAACCAGAAGAGCAACACGGGTGCCCGTGTTGTGCAACACGGCCCGTGTTGCTGAGCGCGTACAGAAATTTCCTGTATCTGCAGCAGCTCAGAAACCGCAGCCACACGCGGGAAAATGCCGGCTAAACGCGCATTTCGGTACCTAACGACATCGATATTTCACAACTCAAAACAACACATCCATTTCATAATTACCAACAATTATTATAGTAACCTTAACAGTGATTACTCGTCCTTTTTAGGGAATTTCTGAAAACATTAAGGTTATCCCTAAACCTCTAAGGTAAATTCACGATCATGCAGTTATACTCCCAATCCACCATTTGGAACCTAAAATTCCTAATCGATTCATAACAATTGGAAACCTAACCCTTTTCTAACAAGGTTCAATCCTAAGGGTTGTAACATCTAACAATTGGGGTTTTTCCCTACGATTACCCAAATCAACCGTACATAAACCCATAAACAAAGGTAAATCGAGTAATAGCCCCCCTTACCTTATCAATTAGCAGCTTTGAACTTTTTGAGCGATGTTCTTCGTTCTTCGTCCTTCGTACCTTCAGAGCTCTATTTCCCCAAATTCCCAACTTCTGTTTATCGTGAAAAATGAGAAAAGTAACTTGAGTTCCAAAACATAACTTTACTTCTTTTTCACCCCCACTCTTTACTAACAACATCCAAGCCCAATAACTTAAAAACTCAGCATTTCTTATTTCTTTTATTTTCCTCCATATTTCAAAATAAATAATCCCTTTTTATTTTATTAATTCTAATAAAATAATTTCCCAAATTTAAATAAATCAAAAATTGAAACTGGGGTGTTACAACTCTCCCCCACTAAAAGAGTTTTCGTCCTCGGAAACATACCTTAGACGAACAGTTCCGGATAAGCCTCTTTCATCTGGCTCTCCAGCTCCCAAGTGATATTTCCATCTGCTGGACCTCCCCAAGCAACCTTCACTAATGCTATCTCTTTACCTCTTAACTGTTTCACTTCCCGATCTTCTATCCTCATAGGCAATGTTTCTACTGTCAGGTTATCTCTTACCTGTACATCATCTATTTGGATTACATGAGATGGGTCTGGAATGTATCTCCTCAACTGAGAAACATGAAAAACATCGTGCAAATTCGCAAGTCTCGGAGGTAAAGCAATACGATAAGCAACTTCTCCAACTCTTTCCGTAATCTGAAACGGACCAATAAAACGCGGAGTCAACTTCTTAGATTTCAACGCTCGACCAATACCCGTCATCGGAGTAACTCTCATAAACACATGATCTCCAGCACTGAATTCTAAATTCTTTCTCCTCTTGTCATGATAACTTTTCTGACGACTCTGAGAAGCTCTCATCTTCTCTTGAATCAATTTGATCTTTTCAGTAGTCTGCTGAACAATCTCTGGCCCAACTACCGAACTCTCTCCAGATTCATACCAACACAAAGGTGTTCTACACCGTCTACCATACAATGCCTCGAACGGAGCCATACCAATGCTCGAATGGTAACTATTGTTATAAGTAAATTCAATCAATGGCAAATAGCTATCCCAAGCTCCATCCTGCTCTAAAACACAAGCACGCAATGAATCTTCTAACGATTGAATCGTCCTCTCCGTCTGTCCATCAGTCTGAGGATGGTAAGCTGAACTCAACCTCAATTTAGTACCCAAAGCCTTCTGCAATCCTTCCCAAAATTTCGAAGTGAACCTCGGATCTCTATCCGACACAATACTAGAAGGAACTCCATGCAAACTCACTATTTTCTCAATATATAACTGTGTCAATCTCTCCATCGAGTAATCCATTCGCACCGGTATAAAATGAGCAGACTTAGTCAACCTATCCACAACGACCCATATCGCTTCACAATTCATAGGAGTCCTCGGCAACCCAGATACGAAATCCATAGAAATACTATCCCACTTCCATTCTGGAATAAACATTGGTTGCATAAATCCAGACGGCTTCTGATGCTTAATCTTCGATTTCTGACAGATTAAACATGCATACACAAATTCAGCTATTTCCTTTTTCATTCCCGGCCACCAAAACAATTTCTTCAAATCATGATACATTTTCGTGGCACCCGGATGAATACTCATCCCACTGCGATGTCCTTCCTCTAATATACTCTTCTTGATTTCTGCGACATCAGGGACACAAACTCTATCGCCAAATCTCATAACATCATTTTCATCAATTCTAAACTCACCACCTTGACCTTGGTTGATCAATGTCAATTTATCAACTAAATTAACATCAGATTTCTGCCCGATCCTGATCTCTTCTAGGATACCACTAGTAAGTTTCAACATACCCAAACGAACACACTTCGGAGTACTTTCACAAATTAAACTCAAATCTCGGAATTGTTCAATTAACTCCAATTCACGAACCATCATCATAGACATATGCAAGGATTTCCTGCTCAAAGCATCCGCAACCACATTTGCCTTACCAGGATGGTAATTCAAACCAAAATCATAATCTTTGAGAAATTCCAACCACCTTCTTTGCCTCATATTGAGCTCTTTCTGATCGAAAAGATACTTCAAACTCTTATGATCACTATACACTTCAAATCTCGAACCGTACAGATAATGTCTCCACAATTTCAAGACAAACACAACTGCTGCCAACTCTAAGTCATGAGTAGGATAGTTCCTTTCATGAACCTTCAACTGTCTCGAAGCATACGCAACTACCTGTTGATTCTGCATTAAAACACCACCTAGACCCAACAGAGATGCATCACAATAGACCACAAAAGATTCCACCGGATTCGGCAAAATCAGAATAGGAGCACTAGTCAATCTCCGTTTCAATTCTTGGAAACCTTTCTCACAATCAGAATCCCAAATAAACGCTTGTCCTTTACGAGTCAATTTCGTCAACGGCAATGCTAACTTTGAGAATCCTTCGATAAACTTTCTGTAATAACCTGCAAGACCAAGAAAACTTCTGATTTCAGAAACAGTCTTCGGCGCTTCCCACTGAGATACCGCTTCTACTTTTGTAGGATCCACTGCAATACCATTCTTAGAAATCACATGTCCAAGAAAACTAACTTCATTCATCCAGAACTCACATTTGGACAACTTTGCATACAACTTCCTATCTTTCAACAACTCTAACACAATTCTGAGATGTTCCGCATGCTCTTTGTCGTTCTTGGAATAAATCAGAATGTCATCAATAAAAACCACAACAAACTTATCCAGATACGGATGAAAAATCCTGTTCATATATTCCATGAAAACACCAGGTGCATTAGTAACTCCGAACGGCATAACAGAATATTCATAATGCCCATACCTCGTTCGAAAAGCAGTCTTTTGAATATCTTCCGCTTTCACACGAATCTGATGATATCCCGATCTCAAGTCAATCTTACTGAATACACTGGCTCCAATTAGTTGATCCATTAAATCATCAATCCTCAGTAACGGATACTGATTCTTAATGGTTACCTTGTTCAATTGCCTGTAATCAACACACAGTCTCATAGAACCTTCTTTCTTCTTAACCAACAATACCGGAGCACCCCAAGGTGAAACACTTGGACGAATAAACTTCTTCTCCAGTAAATCTTCCAACTGACTCTTCAATTCAGCCAATTCAGACGCAGACATACGATATGGCGCCATCGACACCGGTCTCGTACCAGGAATCAAATCTATAGAAAATTCCACCTCTCTCTCTGGAGGTAACTCACCAACATCATCCGGAAAGACTTCTGGAAAATCACACACCACTGGCAATTCGCCACTCCTGACCTTTCCTGTTGCATCTAACGAAGCAAGTAACATAAACACCTTAGCACCGTCTTCCATTGCTTCTTGTACCTGCCTAGCAGTCATAGTCAAATTCTCGACACCAACTGCTTCTGGAAAAATCACCGTCTTAGCAAAGCAGTTCAGATGAACCCGGTTGAATTCCAACCAGTTCATCCCAAGGATAATATCAATTTGTTCAAGCGGTAGGCACACTAAATCCATACCGAAACCTCTACCAAAAATCTCAATAGGACAATTCCTACATACAAGTGAAGTTGTCACTGAACCCGATGCAGGAGTATCAACAATCATGCTACCTTGCATACCAGATATGTCCAGTTTCAACCTCTCAGCACAATCCAAAGAAATGAAAGAATGAGTTGCACCAGTATCAATAATTGCAACTAAAGGTGTGCCATGAATAAAACACGTACCTTTAATCAATCGATCCTCTGGAGTAGTCTCAGATCCAGACAAAGCGAACACTTTTCCACCTGACTGATCCTTCCTAGGCTTAGGACACTGCGGACGAATGTGACCTTCTTCGCCACAATTGTAACAAGTAACAGACTTCCCTTTGCAATCAATAGACAAATGACCAGCCTTTCCACATTTATAGCACTTCTTCTCATCACTCTTGCAATCTCGAATGTGATGACCAGACTCACCACACCTGTAGCATCTGATAGGAGCCTTAGAATCTCCCCCACTAGGCCTTTTCCATCCACCTGATTTCTGGTTATCTCTACCATATGGCTTGCCACGGTCCATATGTTGCTTTCCTCTTTTATCAACAGCCCCACGAGAGTGAGACGACCTATTCTTGGTAATATCTTCTTCCAGGATCCTGCTACAATCCACCAGATCAGAAAATCTACGAATACGCTGGTACCTGATTCCCTGCTTAATCTCATCTCGGAGACCATTCTCAAATTTGATACATTTAGAGAATTCCCCAGCCTCATCATTGTTGTAGTGTGCATAATACTTTGCCAGCTCAGTGAACTTAGTAGCATACTCACTAACAGTCAGATTGCCCTGCTTAAGCTCCAAAAACTCAATTTCCTTTCTTCCCCGAACATCTTCAGGAAAGTACCTCCTCAGAAAAGCCCTTCTGAAGTTAGCCCAAGTCAGTGCCTCTCCATCCTGAACCATTTCAGTCCTTGTGGCAACCCACCAGTCGTCAGCCTCTTCTGCCAACATATGCGTACCATATCTGACTTTCAGATCTTCAGCACAATCGATCACACGGAAAATCCTTTCGATTTCCTTCAGCCACTTCTGAGCACCTTCAGGGTCATGTGTACCTTTGAACAACGGAGGATTGTTCCTTTGGAAATTTCCCAATTGCCTATCAGCACCAATCACGCCTCCAGTTGGGTTTCCAGCAAGTACACCAGCTAACATCCCCAAAGCCTCAGCTAGTGCAGCATCATTTCGTCCGTTACCTCCTCCAGCCATATTCCTGAGAATCAAAACATACTCTTCATTAGAATACAGTATCGACAGTGTTACCTTACACTAATCGCATACAAAAGGGATGACTGACTCAAGACTCTGGTCGCAACGACCGACTATGCTCTGATACCACTATTGTAACACCCTCTAAAACCCCGAACAAATTTTCGCAATTATTAAAAGCATAATATCAGAGTACATGTATAATCGAGGATGCTACAATTCTCTTTAAATAACACAAATTCCTGTCATGCATAATCTTAGTAGTAACTCATACATGTTTACACAGCGGAATAATTTATTTAATAAAACCAATGTTATAATATTTTTCCAAATTCATCAGGGATTAACACCTGGAATATATCAACATCATATTATAACCAAATACTAAGGAAATAAACGAGTCTGACTAAAGCAGCTCGACAAACAAACGTTCCCGGAGTTACAACTACCAGAGCATGACCCGGACAATACTAAAACGGAATAAACTAGAACGACAAGCCTTCGCCAAGCACCTGAACGAAGCTCCTCAATCTGAAATATTCAACAGTAAGGGTGAGCATCTCAATTATACATTTGATTATACGTTCATAACAATCAATTCAGGAAATCATAAGCATCACCCAATAATTAGCATATTTCATAGTTTACAAGAACCTTTACAATTCATATACCCATGATACATTGCTTTTCATATTTGCAAATAATCATCAAACATCGTCAACCATTTAGCAATCATACGTGCATACAAACAATCAAATACAACATTGGAAAAATCATCCATTCATGTTATATTCAAGGTAATGCAACACACCCATGCATGTGGTACCACTTCACCGCCCCATTAAATCTCGGGTCACGGATAACTCACCGTTCCATTATATCGCGGACACGGCTACCACCTCAACGTTCCATTAAATCGCGGACACGTATATTGGCCACCATGTTAATTCCACACAATGGGAATTAACAAATGCAACATGATATGTAAAGTATGTAACACTCAGCATACTATGAACATCAATCAACATATCATGCGACATCAACAACATCAATCATAACAAGATACGGATAGCATGTAATCACTCAGCATACTATTTAAACATCAATCATATCAAGTCATATCATAATTCATGCTCGATAACATTATCCAAAAGCATGGCAATAAAATCCAAAATCAAGCACTGAAAACAAAGTTCAGAAAATTAACACAGTAGCCTCAACACGGGTGCCCGTGTTGTGCAACACGGCCCGTGTTGGGCAACACAGAAGAGCAACACGGGTGCCCGTGTTGTGCAACACGGCCCGTGTTGTAACATATCCAGAAAACAAAAACACATTATCTTTATCAGCACAGGGGGAGCAACACGGGTGTCCGTGTTGTGCAACACGGCCCGTGTTGTGCAACCAGAAGAGCAACCAGAAGAGCAACCAGAAGAGCAACACGGGTGCCCGTGTTGTGCAACACGGCCCGTGTTGCTGAGCGCGTACAGAAATTTCTTGTATCTGCAGCAGCTCAGAAACCGCAGCCACACGCGGGAAAATGCTGGCTAAACGCGCATTTCGGTACCTAACGACATCGATATTTCACAACTCAAAACAACACATCCATTTCATAATTACCAACAATTATTATAGTAACCTTAACAGTGATTACTCGTCCTTTTTAGGGAATTTCTGAAAACATTAAGGTTATCCCTAAACCTCTAAGGTAAATTCACGATCATGCAGTTATACTCCCAATCCACCATTTGGAACCTAAAATTCCTAATCGATTCATAACAATTGGAAACCTAACCCTTTTCTAACAAGGTTCAATCCTAAGGGTTGTAACATCTAACAATTGGGGTTTTTCCCTACGATTACCCAAATCAACCGTACATAAACCCATAAACAAAGGTAAATCGAGTAATAGCCCCCCTTACCTTATCAATTAGCAGCTTTGAACTTTTTGAGCGATGTTCTTCGTTCTTCGTCCTTCGTACCTTCAGAGCTCTATTTCCCCAAATTCCCAACTTCTGTTTATCGTGAAAAATGAGAAAAGTAACTTGAGTTCCAAAACATAACTTTACTTCTTTTTCACCCCCACTCTTTACTAACAACATCCAAGCCCAATAACTTAAAAACTCAGCATTTCTTATTTCTTTTATTTTCCTCCATATTTCAAAATAAATAATCCCTTTTTATTTTATTAATTCTAATAAAATAATTTCCCAAATTTAAATAAATCAAAAATTGAAACTGGGGTGTTACAACTCTCCCCCACTAGAAGAGTTTTCGTCCTCGGAAACATACCTTAGACGAACAGTTCCGGATAAGCCTCTTTCATCTGGCTCTCCAGCTCCCAAGTGATATTTCCATCTGCTGGACCTCCCCAAGCAACCTTCACTAATGCTATCTCTTTACCTCTTAACTGTTTCACTTCCCGATCTTCTATCCTCATAGGCAATGTTTCTACTGTCAGGTTATCTCTTACCTGTACATCATCTATTTGGATTACATGAGATGGGTCTGGAATGTATCTCCTCAACTGAGAAACATGAAAAACATCGTGCAAATTCGCAAGTCTCGGAGGTAAAGCAATACGATAAGCAACTTCTCCAACTCTTTCCGTAATCTGAAACGGACCAATAAAACGCGGAGTCAACTTCTTAGATTTCAACGCTCGACCAATACCCGTCATCGGAGTAACTCTCATAAACACATGATCTCCAGCACTGAATTCTAAATTCTTTCTCCTCTTGTCATGATAACTTTTCTGACGACTCTGAGAAGCTCTCATCTTCTCTTGAATCAATTTGATCTTTTCAGTAGTCTGCTGAACAATCTCTGGCCCAACTACCGAACTCTCTCCAGATTCATACCAACACAAAGGTGTTCTACACCGTCTACCATACAATGCCTCGAACGGAGCCATACCAATGCTCGAATGGTAACTATTGTTATAAGTAAATTCAATCAATGGCAAATAGCTATCCCAAGCTCCACCCTGCTCTAAAACACAAGCACGCAATGAATCTTCTAACGATTGAATCGTCCTCTCCGTCTGTCCATCAGTCTGAGGATGGTAAGCTGAACTCAACCTCAATTTAGTACCCAAAGCCTTCTGCAATCCTTCCCAAAATTTCGAAGTGAACCTCGGATCTCTATCTGACACAATACTAGAAGGAACTCCATGCAAACTCACTATTTTCTCAATATATAACTGTGCCAATCTCTCCATCGAGTAATCCATTCGCACCGGTATAAAATGAGCAGACTTAGTCAACCTATCCACAACGACCCATATCGCTTCACAATTCATAGGAGTCCTCGGCAACCCAGATACGAAATCCATAGAAATACTATCCCACTTCCATTCTGGAATAAACATTGGTTGCATAAATCCAGACGGCTTCTGATGCTTAATCTTCGATTTCTGACAGATTAAACATGCATACACAAATTCAGCTATTTCCTTTTTCATTCCCGGCCACCAAAACAATTTCTTCAAATCATGATACATTTTCGTGGCACCCGGATGAATACTCATCCCACTGCGATGTCCTTCCTCTAATATACTCTTCTTGATTTCTGCGACATCAGGGACACAAACTCTATCGCCAAATCTCATAACATCATTTTCATCAATTCTAAACTCACCACCTTGACCTTGGTTGATCAATGTCAATTTATCAACTAAATTAACATCAGATTTCTGCCCGATCCTGATCTCTTCTAGGATACCACTAGTAAGTTTCAACATACCCAAACGAACACACTTCGGAGTACTTTCACAAATTAAACTCAAATCTCGGAATTGTTCAATTAACTCCAATTCACGAACCATCATCATAGACATATGCAAGGATTTCCTGCTCAAAGCATCCGCAACCACATTTGCCTTACCAGGATGGTAATTCAAACCAAAATCATAATCTTTGAGAAATTCCAACCACCTTCTTTGCCTCATATTGAGCTCTTTCTGATCGAAAAGATACTTCAAACTCTTATGATCACTATACACTTCAAATCTCGAACCGTACAGATAATGTCTCCACAATTTCAAGACAAACACAACTGCTGCCAACTCTAAGTCATGAGTAGGATAGTTCCTTTCATGAACCTTCAACTGTCTCGAAGCATACGCAACTACCTGTTGATTCTGCATTAAAACACCACCTAGACCCAACAGAGATGCATCACAATAGACCACAAAAGATTCCACCGGATTCGGCAAAATCAGAATAGGAGCACTAGTCAATCTCCGTTTCAATTCTTGGAAACCTTTCTCACAATCAGAATCCCAAATAAACGCTTGTCCTTTACCGTGAAGCTAGCTTGCTCTTTGGTATTTCTGTATTTTGTTACCGTCTTTAAGGTTTTATGATGTGTTCTGAACTGAAAACCTTCTATCTTCTTTCTTCTTCTCTTCTACTGCATGTTGCCTTAAACGTCTCTCTCTTCTTCTGACTTGTGTTGCCTTGATAACTCTGTATGCTTGCCTTGAATGTTTGTGGTCTTGAACATTTGTTGAGATGCTTGCTTATGTTGCTTTTTGCCCAATGATGAGCTCTTACTGAGGGCCTGAGGGTTTTGACACTGAGTTACCTTGGTTGCTTTTGTTATCTTTCTTCTTCGTCCCTGAATTGCCCTTTGAAACTGTTAATTATGATGATTTGCTGGCTTTTCGCTTAAGTTGGATACCCAATGATGAATTCCTGGAATTCTGAGGGCTTGAGTTGCCTTAGATATCAGGCTTTCGTTTGAGGTTTTGAAAAGTGGTAAGGCCCTCTGATCTTTTCTTTTGACAGGGTTCTTGAAAGGCTTTCTTTTTTTTTTTTGAATGGTTATGCAGTAGGCCTGGTTTTGAGCAGTAGGTTTTGCTGGTATGGTTTTGAAGTCTTTATTGATTATCTGTTAGGCTTGGCTAATGCAGGTTTATGCTTGTGGCTGGTATATGTTTTGAGCTTTAGCAGGTTTTGGTGTTTGACAGTAGGTAATGGTAGTGCTTCAGCAGGCTATATGTTTAGCAGGTGAATGGTTATTGGGTTGTATATTTTTGTTTTTGACAGTATGTGGGTTTTGACAATGGTCAGGCTTCTTTTGATCAGGTTTTTGATGTTCAGGCTGGAGTTTTGGCAGTAGGCAGGTTTTATTAGGCCATTGTTTGGCTTCAGGCAGAGTAAGGCTAATGCAGGTTTTAGGTGTTTGGTGTCCAGGTTTGGGTGCTGACAGTAGGTAAGGGTTTAGACAGGGGTTGAGCTTCAGGCTTGAACTTGGTTTATCAGGCCATTGTTTGGCTTGCTTCAGGCTAGGACTTGGTAGCCGGTTTTTTGTTTATGCAGTATGCTATGTATGTTTGTATGTTGAGGGTCTTAGCAGGTTATGCTGGTGCAGGTTTGTGTGTTGGCCTTAGCAGGTTATGCTGGTTGGTATGTTGATGGCCTTCTGATATATATTTTCTGCTGGAGTTTTTGAGGCAGGGCTTATGCAGGTTGTGAGTTTTTGAAGTGTTTCTTTTGTTCAGGTTTATGCAGTGGGAGTTTGTATATTTTCTGTATCTTTTTTTTTTCTGCTGAATTGTGTTGTTCTTGTGTGTTATATCTTTTCTATCTATGCCTGCCTAAACCTGAAAACCTGCATCTTATCTCCTCTTTTTCTCTCTCTCAGTACAGTTTAAATATTAAACTATGCTTTTTTTCTGTACTTTTCTGAAAGGGTCACTTCAATTGGGAAATGATGAAAATGAGTTGCTTGCATATCATACTTTCCTCTGCATATTTGATCTCTTCTTGACAGCTTTTGTGCTTTTTGATATCTTTCAAAATCTTCCTCTTTGATAGCTTTGAGTAGCCTTTTGGATAGTTGCTTTATATTTGGCAGAAAGTTGAGTTTGGATCTTTGGTTTGGACTTGTTGTTTGCTTTGTAACATGCTGTTTGAGATTTGAACTTTATGCAATTTTGACAATTTTGAATTGTGCATTTTTTAAACTTGTGAATTCAATAAACTCGTCCCTCTTTGTGAACCGGGAGAAATCCCGTGATTTGCAGAGAGGGTTAACTGATCCCAATCAGTGACCCTTAATGATTACTGCAATTTTAATCTGTCTTTTCAATTTAACTGTTATTTGACTTTTCTCTTTTTCTTTTTGTAGGTGAATAATTGGATGGAGAGGAATAAAGTGAAGCATGAAGAATTAGAAATAAATAGGATAGTTTTCTTTTTTTATTTAAATTTAAATCAATGTAAAACCAATGTTTGTAATTAAATTCCAAACATCAATTGTACAGTTAATTTAAAGATAAATAAAAGTTTCCATTATCCAGTTTAATTCTGTTTTCTCTCTTTATTGTTTATTTATTTATTTAAAACTCTTTGAATTAAAATAATTGAAAAATAAATTTCAATCATTTAATTTAGAATAATAAATAATTTAAATAAAACAATGTCTTAGTAATTGATCAGTTAATCCTGGCTTTTCCAATATTCAAAGCAAAGTAACAGTTAACCGAAACAAACCAAACAGGCGCATTCCCTCTTCACTGATTTTCAACAAACACTGTGAATCCAATACTGCATACTTCTTTTGACTGGCTCAAACTAACTAATGTGAATTCAAACCAACTGTCTCTTTTACTGATCAAAACAATGTGAATTCAAACCGAATCTCGGAATAACTTGCAAAGTGCTGTGGAATTTTAACCTTTCTGAGAATATGCCCATAAAACCCTTAATTCCTGATTAAATGCCAAATAACGTTCGCCTGACCAAAATTGAGCCAAAATCAACCAAAACCCTAAGCCAACTTGTGAACTGTTCTAGAGCCATGAAAACCAGTAAAACCCTAATTTTTGTTTGACTGATGAGAAAAATCCATTTGTCCGATTCTTGAGCCAGTTTGAAAAGTCAGGAAATGCCTGAAGCTGAGATTTCTTGTGGAAAAAATGCGAGGGCAAATTTTTGGGTACAACAACATCCAATACACAACCCAAAAAGCAATCAAGGGGAGTGTGTTGGCGGATCATTTGGCACATCAGGCTATGGATGACTACCAGCCTATGAATTTCGAGTTCCCGGACGAGAACATCATGTTGGTGACTGACTGTGAAGAACCTGGACCGGATGAAGGACCTGAGGAAGGATCCCGATGGTCTATGTATTTTGACGGAGCATCAAATGCGTTGGAATGTAATATGGACTTGTAAATTCGAAATGAATTGCTTGAAAATCTTTGCATTATGCTTAGAAAAAAATATGGTCGAATGAACATGAATTTTCGAGTGAACATTGAATGATGAATATTGAGATGTTGAATTTGAATGACGTAAATGAAGGTTTGAAGTATATTTGGATTGATTTTGAATGATATTTGAATGATACTGAAAGTGACAACTTGAACCAAAATGATCACTTGAATGGGATTAGAATGAATGAATGTGTCTTGCCATTTGTATCTTATCTTTTGCATTCCAAGAAACTCTTATGACTAAGGTCTCCAAACTTGCTTGAATCAAATTCTTGAAAACAAACCAATGCTTAGATTTTTTTAATTCCATTTGATTATCCTCTAAACACTTCACTTCATGACTCAATGAACGAATTCCAACCAACTTGCATATTCAATGAACAAGTCTTGAACTCAAGATATGACATAACGTTCAATTGAATCAATAATATTCATGCATGAACTTAGTCAAGAAAACAACCTCTCCATATTTCCTTTACCCAAAATCAAAGCCTTTATTCATATTCTTCCGACACACCTAATCCCCTCTCATATCATATCTTGTATTGTGCTTCAGCTTTTGTAATTCAAGTCACAAACATGTCCACTTGAAAACGTAAGGCTAAAATCCTTAAGAAATTCCCTTGAAGATGATAATTCCTGACGCACAATATAGGGCTCTCTGAGAAAGTCCCTTGATAAAAACAAACCCTAATCTCATGATCTTTGTCGAAAAACTCGATTGGAACACAATTGTTGAAAACCTGGCTTTGATCGCATATAAGAAAATAAACCATGATAGCCTCGTGGCTTGATGAAGAAAGAAATTCTCAATGACCCAGGTCACAACCCTAATTCCACTGCTCACTGCCTGAATAAGAAATTAGACTTTATTGGATATGAATGCTTTAACCACTGTGAAACTCTAATATCACACAACCACTGAAATTTGAACCTCAAGCGCTTTATTAAATGAAATGCATGCTATGTCAGTGACCTAATTGAATATATGCAGATAAATGAAAAAGTCTAAGCCAGATAAAAGAAATTAGGAGGGAAAATTTTGGGGTGCAACACCAGCTAGAAAATTACATCATGTTGTCAAACCTTGTCCTTTAAGGGGACGGGCTTTGGATATTGTAGAAGAAATCAAACCTGCTTCATCGAAAATCCATAAGTATATCTTAGTGGGTATTGATTATTTTTCAAAATAGGTAGAGTTCGTCGCTTTGGTTAAAGTGGATCAAGAGGAAGTGATGGCCTTCATTAAAAACCAAATCATACATAGGTTTGGAATACCAGAAACCATAACAACGGACCAAGGGACCGTGTTCATAGGTCGAAAGGTTGTTGAGTTTTCTGCAGAGACGGGGTTCAAACTGTTAACATCAACATCGTATTACGCCCAGGCGAATGGGAAAGTCGAAGCCGAAAACAAGGTCATTATAAGTTTGATCAAAAACCATGTTGACCAAAAACCTAGAAGCTGGCATATGTCTCTGGGACAAGCATTTTGGGCATGTCGAAACTCGCCAAAAGAGTCGACTAACACAACACCTTTCAACTTAGTTTATCGACACGAGGCAATATTGCCTTTAGATATTCATCTGTAATAAGTCAGAGTGCAAAGTCAATCAGATATTCCTAGTGAATATTACTCAAGAATGTTGTATGATACGTTGGTAGATGTTGAAGAACATAGGCTAGCAGCATTAAATACTTAGTTCAGACAGAAGGAACAAGTAGCAAGGGCCTTTAACAAAAGGGTGAATGCAAAGGTGTTCGTCTTTGAAGATATGGTCTGGAAAGTGATCCTTCCTATGGATAGAAGGGATAGAGTTCTTGGAAAATGGTTACCAAACTGGGAAGGACCATTTCGATTAGTGTAAGTTTTTTCCAATAATGCTTATGAAAATGAGGAGCTCACACCAGAAGGTCAAATACTACGAGTAAATGGCAAACACTTAAAGAGGTATAGGCCTATGTTGCAAGAAATTATGATAAACAGGGGATAAAATTCATTGCATAATAAGGAGGCCAGCCAAGGGGCCTGAAATGTGAATTAAGCAATACAAAGAATTATGGAAAGAACAAATTCGGATTACATGTAAAATCGAAAGGCTAAAAAGGCACATTAGTCTTGAGGGTTATATAGCATTCTCGAGCAAGTTCCAGACGAGCATTGGTTAACGAGATAGAGGTGTCAAGATCGGCTAGCTCAATATCCAACACACCAACATGCCCTAGATGAGCGACCCTAACCAAAGCTTCATTATTCAACGCCTGCTCAGCTGCATGAAACCTAACAACTTGCAAAGTCTATGCCTTATCAATTTGTTTCTCCAACCTTTCAATTTGTTCCTTCAATATTATGATCTTTTATTTCCATTGGAAAATATTTGTAGCCCTAGTGTTAAAGTACACTCTTTCTTTGTCAAGAGTTTCCTTCATTTCTTCACTAGCGGCCATGGAAGAATTCATGAAAGTCAATTCAACAATGCGTTATTTCTCCTTGGGAAGGCGTCTTTCCTGGATCTCTTTCTTTTCATCCAAGTCGACCAAAAGCTGATCAAGGAAGGTAGATGTTTCAGCCACGAATTTTCGGATTAAAGGAGAAGCAGCTTGAACGTGAACTTTCTTCAGCATTTCTTTAATCTTAATACCATCAGAGGGATACGCCTCCAAATGGGTGATCAAGTCAACATGAAAGAGCATGGTTTTGAGACGATTAAGAACTTCTTCTTGAGTCCCAAGAGAAGAGATACCTCCCGATGCAATAGAAGAACTAGAGCCTCTGTCATTCGAACAATTCCTAACGTTCACAAAAAAATTTAAATACTCAAAGGGCCTGGTTTGCCTCAGAGCAGCAACTTGTTAGGGCGACATGGTGTTGGTCTCCGGAATCACGTTGGGAGGGGTCGAGATGGTGCCAAAAAAGGTTGGTGCCTGAAGATCCACTTACTCCATTTGGAAGGGATTTGGTTGGCAGTTGTGGTGACATCAATAGCAACAGCAGGTTCAGGATCCTTTAAGCCATCATCTCCAATACCCTCCCATAGGCTGTCATTATTGGTGTCGTCCTCTAATCCCTCACTTATGGGAGAATAATCATAAGTACCTTGGGTGATAGGAGAGTTGAGGTCGCTCCCAGAAGGATCACTATCACTCAAGACCACAATTGGTTTCCTTTTGGTATTGGGAGATTTCAAGACAATCTTAGTGGGGTGTTTTTTGGTTTTAACTGTCAATTGCTAAAACAATGAAGGTAAGTGAGAACAAAATCATCATAAGGACAAATGATTTCTAAGATAAAGAGTCTTTGAAGATGAAGGTGCCTGATGTTCTCCTTCAAGACTAGAGTTAATGCTTTCTGGTCGAGTTGGCATAGGCTGCAAAACTCGTTCTTTTGCTACCACCGGAGCAGGCATAGTGGCGGAAGTGGCCTTTTTTGAGGAAACCTCAGATCGAGTCGACTGAGAATTTTGGATTTTTTGGAGATGGCAGTGGAGACGCGTCGTCAGCTTGATTCTCTTGATTAGAAGAGTGTTTTCGTTTCTTTGGGGACGGTTCAGGAGGGACGACTATGTTAGCTTCAGGGGCCTCCGAACGTGTCAACATAATCAGTGGGTTAGAAAGAGAATACAAACAGCTAATGAACTATCAAGTTAGCAGATTACCTGAGAAGAAGTTCCAAAGGCCTCATTAGTTGTGGGAGAAATAGTCGCGCCACTGATAGCTTCCCTGGCGCGTTTCTTGTGCTCAACCGCTGAATAAGGCAGTAACATAAGACGAAGGGTTAGAAGTCAAGACATAAACAAGAAGGTGACTGATGATTACAATATTAAGTCATACCTTTCCTAAACTTGTGCTGCATAACTTCAAAAGCATGGTTCAGTCGAGTTTGAAGGACTTGAGAGTCCCATTACTTTGTACAAAGTGCACAGTCCACCAATCATAGAACTCCTTAGTGATATAAAAGAGGGGTTCGAAGGCGACATGAGTTATCTTGGGGACATCAATAATAAAATGTTGAAGTCGTTGAGCATATTCTCCCTCAATGTAGGGTGTAAATGAGAGACACAGTTCATCTGATGGTTTATAAAATCTGCGAGGCAAAGGTTGGCACAAGCCAAACTGTCTAGCCACCAGATTAGGTTGGTAACACAGGAGTGTCACGCCATCATTATCTCTTACCCTAGATGCTATGAGCCTAGGGGTTAAGAAAGCTTTCCAAATGGATTTGGATTCAGGGATCTGCACAGGATCGACAGGAGGAAATGGTCGAGTGAACCACTCAGGACCATGTGGTCTAGAGGCAAAGGGTATCATGCTTGGCTAAAAAGAAGTGCACCTAAATAAAAACTTCAAGTATTTCTCAAGATAATCCTCTCGAGTCATGTCATTGATAGAAGGCGTCATTTCATCAAGATGAAGGCTTTCGTTGGCACGTTGAGTGAATGCAGTCTCATGTGCTTCAGAGAGGCGTTGTTTGCGCTGGCTCGCAAAAGTGGCATTTAACCACAATTGAAGCATCTAGAAAGGCCAAGCAAGCAAATAGCTTGAAGTAGATGAAAGTGAGGTCATATAATCGACCCCCGTGTTGAGTGATTCATAGAGAGACCTTAAAATAAGTTCACTCAGGCATATGTGTCGACCCAAATAGAGGGGATGAGCTAACACAATGAATCGGTTAGCTACCTTCAGAGATCGACTGCAGAAAACATACTTGGAAAGCCACAAGGCCAAGAAGGCAATGTGTTCCTCATCAGACACAATGTCGACACCTTTGGCGTGAAAACGCTCCATGTATTTCGTGAAGCAAACAATGTCCTTTTCAAAAGGAATAACGTTTTAGTCTGCTTCAGTGGGAAGAAATGCTTCACCTGTGGGGCGGAGACCAGTGATGGTCGCAATGTCAAACAAGGTGAGAGTAAGCATCCCAGCTGCAAAATGGAAGATGTTTGTAGAGCCTTCCCAGAAGTAGAGTGCGGAAATTAGCATATGATTGCAATAACTAGGGCCAACTCTAGAAAGCTGAATCAAGTCAAAAAATCTTTGAGCCTTCCAAACATCACCTTCACTTTCTCTACTTTATCCAACCATGCAATGTAATCTTGGTTGACAGCAGGGGCGGAAAGGAAGACTTTAGACGTACGGTAGATGTGTGAAACATCTATAGGGAAATCTCTGTTGATAGATGGTTTGGTGGTTTTGTGAGTAGGGAAACATCCTTCCAATAGTTTAGGTACCCTAACCTCATTAGGAATATGCCCCAATAGAGCGTAAGCATTGTTGTTACAGATGAAGGGAAACAACAGCTGAGAGCGAAAAGTTTGGAGATTGCATGTTGGAGTTGGTTCTAAGACAAAAGTGTTTTGATCATGAACGAAGAACTCGCTCATGTTAGAAACCAGTTCAATTTCATGGGGAGTTTGAATGTGTTCAGAGATTTGGCTTGAAGCGACCATGGAGATGATGGAAAGTTTTTATGGGTAAAAATGAAAATGAAAGTTTTTGTGGTGTACGAAGATAAAAAGCTCGAGTATACAAAGAAACGTAAAGAGGAAATTGGAGAGATGAAAGAATTATTTATACCATCAAGGAGACCAAGCATTGGGGAGAAAGTGAAAAAAATTATGGCTACACGATTGACACATGTCATACAAATGGCAATTGAGTTGAAGAAGTTGGTGAGTTGGAGGCCACGATTATCCTTGGAAGTTGAAACTAGAAAATAAGGAAGTGGGTGTGTGATCGCTGATGTAACGTTTGAGGGAAAATGTCATGATTACAATAACGTCACTTCACACTAAGAGAAAAGGATTAAAATATCCATTTATGTTCTTTCAGTCGAAAAAGATATTTTGGAGGGCAATTTGTTAGCTAGGATTTTCACAAAGGGTTAAAATCCAACCAAAAGCAAAAAAGGTTATTTGAAGACTTTGAATTATAGGAAATCGACCATAGAAGCAATCGACCGGAAGAGATTTCATAAAAGGCCAATTTGGGCTTGTCGACGCAGTCGACCAGAAAAGAGGCCTCATGAGGAATGGATTGGGCCCAAGAGTGTTAAAAAGCTCAAAAGAGGGCATAACTAGTAAAGCAAAGCGTTGTGAATGGAGAACATGGATTCGATAGCAGGAATGGAGAACGTGGGTTCGATAGTTGGGATGGAGAACATGGGTTCATAGAGGAAAGTTACAAGAGACATGTGGCTCATAAAGAAGTGAAGTCTGCTGAAAAATAGTTATTTTCATGTATTATAAATAAAGCACTTAGTGCATAGTATAAGTGGTTCGAACTTTCACATTCCTACGCGCTAGTCACTCAGAGTACCCAAGCGAACGAGCGAAATAAGTCAAGCAAGGGCGATGTACGTTTGAATCAACTCATTTTCAATTAATTTGATGTTGTGTCATCTATTTTTACAGTTTAAAACGACTTTTTTTAATTTTATAATTTCCGTTTTATTGCTTTTAAATTCGTTTCGTCTTAATCGAATGAAACCTTTTAAACATACTTTGTGAAAATACTCAAAAATTAAAGCATTGTATCGAAATTCTCCGATCGATCTCGCCAATAGACTTTCTATTAAGAGACCAATGTTATTTATGAAAAAACCAGAGATAAACCGTATGTTTATGCTCTCAGTGCCTAATGATTTAGATGGGTGGACATGCATGGTGCAACTGTGTTTGATTTATGGTATGTTGGTAGTGGGTAGTTTTGAAAATATGTGGCTACTCTTTGTTTTGTAAGAGTTCAATATTATGGAACTGCAGTGTTTGAACTTTTTTTTTTTTTTAAATTGTAGAGAATCAATGTTGTGATACCGTAAGGATGGATGATGAGTACTTGGATAATAGTGACAAGACATTCTGGGAACTTAATAGCTTGTATGGTTAATATACTTTCTTGTTACAAGGTAATTTTCAACACAAATTAGCTTAATTTTTGTGAGTGATATAACATAAATATTTAGGCTCCAGAAATTTACTATTTACTAATGGTAAGGAACAAGCGAGTTTATGCTCAAATTCATTTGATTCAATTAGTATTATTTATTTGTATTGATTAATTTTCAATGTTATTTTTATACATTAGTAGATGATAGACAATGGAAGACAAATGAGAAGTTGATTTGTGCATGTGTGGAGGAAGTGCATTCAATTTGAGAGTATCATTACAAGGTAATTAATTTGATTTGTGGAGAATTTATCTCCATGTTTTGATCCAGCTTACTATCTATCTACTTGATATACAAAGCATAATGTTGTTTTGAAAATTTACTTGTAAATTTAGCTTTAGTAGTAATACTAATATCGTTGACAGATTTTTTGTATTTTAACGATGAATATATGTAATAATTATAGATTCAATTAAATAATTCATATTAATTTTTTTTCAATATAATTTTCATTTTGTTTTATATAATGATTGTGTTTATAATAAAATTATTGAGCGAGTTTATAATAAAATTATTGAGCGAATTTGAAATATGTTTTAATAGTAAAATTAGTGAGAATTTGAAATATATTATTAATTAATTAGTGAGAGAATTGAAATATGTCACTAATTAGTGACGTAATTTTGAAAATAAAGTTATAGTTTTTGTCAATTTTTAGTGACAAATAGTTCATTTTATGACGACTTATTTCTATTACTAAATTTTGCGACATCGAAATTAGTTATGAATATGGAGCTGTCGTAAAATTCGTCATTAAAATAGTTTGTGGCAACAGTTTAATATATTTGTAATAGATTTCTTCCCTCTCTAAATTTAATTTTTTTAGTAGTGGTTTGATCACAAAGAAAACGGTCATGTCACGTATGGGAACAACACACGAGGTAATATTCTAGGAGAAGGTATTGTGAGAAATTCATCCACAATAACCATTGAAGGTGTTTTATTAGTTAAAAGGCTTAAAGTCAACTTACTTAGCATTAGTTAATTATGTGACAAAGAGTATTCTATTGTTTTCAATAACTTAAGTTGTTTGATTGAACATAAGACAAGTAAAAGTCTAGTGTTTAAGGGCTCTAAGGTTGATAATATCTATTTTCTTGACTTGGATGATGTGCCAATGTATGGTACTAAATGATTAGTGACTAAGAATTAAGATTCTTGATTATGGCATAGATGTTTAGAACACACACATTTTGACTTGATGAATAAGGTAGAATCTAAGGATCTAGTAGTTTGGTCTTCCTAAAATAAAATTTTCAAGAGATAAATTTTGTGATGCTTGCCAAATGAGAAAGCAAACGAGAGTTTTTTTAAATCTAAAAGGATTTTTTCTACTTCAAAACTTCTCAGACTTCTCCATCTAGATTTATTTGGCCCTTCAAGGACAATAAATTTATGAGGTAACTCTTATGGGTTAGTAATTGTGGACAACTATTCTAGATTTACTTGGACGTTATTCTTAACTCATAAAAAATAAACCTTTAAAGATTTTGTTAAGTTTGCTAAGAGTATCCAAAATCTTTTTAATTCGAAAATTGTCACACTCTCTAGTGGTCATGGTGGTGAATTTGTAAACCATCAATTTGAAAAATTTTGTGATGAAAATGGAATTACTTATAACTTCTCATGTCTGAGGGCTCCACAACAAAATAGTGTCGTTGAGCGTAAAAGTCGTGTTTTAGAAAATTGGTTCGGATATGATAAACGAAATGAGTTTGGGCAGATGCAACTAATATCGCATGCCATGTCTTAAACAAGATGGTCATTCGACCAATCCTATATAAGAAACCCTATGAGTTACTAAAAGTCATGAAACCTAACATTTCCTATTTTTGCGTGTTCGGATGCAAATGCTTTAGTTTAAATAACGAAAAAGGATAATCTTAGTAAATTTGATGCTAAGTCTGATGAAATATTTCTAGGGTATTCATCTTCGAGTAAAGCATGTAGAGTTTACAATCATAGAACGTCAAGAATTTATTCATGTTGATTTTGATGAATCCTTAACCCCGAAAGACAGGGAAGGGTATTTGAACTATTTTTTTAGGTGTGTTAACAAAAAATTTGGTCGACGACAACATTCACAAAGAGGATCCTCCTCCAAAAATAACAGAAAATGACATCAATTAAGACAAAGAGAAAATCAAACAAGAGGGAGATAAACAAGAGACGTCACCTCAGCTACCTCTAAATTGGATAGTTGCAAACGATTATCCATTAGAGCAAGTACTAGGCGACATCAGAAAAGGTGTAAGTACAAGATCACATGTTAACAATTTGTGTAAGTATTCCGCTTTCATATCTCAGATTGAACCTAAGAATATATTTGATGTCTTAATTGACGAGGGATGGTTACTTGATATGCAAGAAAAAATCATTTAAATTGAACATAATGACATTTGGGACGTTGTCTCGCATTCATCTGATAAAACCGTCATTAGGACTAGATTGATGTTTATGAACAAACTAGATAAGAATGGAATAATTACTAGAAATAATGCTATTCTAGTGGTAAAAGGGTTTATTCAAGCCAAAGGAATAGACTATGAGGAAACTTATGCTTATGTAGCTCGTCTTGAAGCTATTAGACTCCTTTTGGAATTCACATGTTGTATCAATTTTAAATTGTATCAAATGAATGTTAAATAAGCTTTTCTTAACGACTATATAAACGAAGAAGTCTACACCTCTCAACCTCCTAGTTTTGAGGATAACGAAATTCAAACTATGTTTTTTTTAACTAAAAAGAGCCATTTATGGTCTCAAACAAGCTCCTCGAGCTTGGTATGAGTGCCTTGGAATTTTTTTAATTAAACAATGATTTAATTGTGGTAAAGTGGACACAAGTTTGTTTATTATATGCAAAGAATATGCTTTTTGTTCAAATTTATGTCGATGATATTATATTTGGGTCTACCAATGAATCCCTTTGCAAGGATTCTGCTAGTTTGATGCATGGTGAATTTGAGATGACTTTGATGGGAGAGCTTACCTAATTCCTTGGATTGCAAATCCAACAAGCAAAAGATGGAACTTTCATAAGCCAAATGAAGTATTTCTTGGAGCTTCTCAAGAAGTTCAATATGCAAACTTCGGAAAACATCTCAATCCCCATGGCGTCAAATGTGATAACAGACAAAGATGAGAGTGAATTAGAGATCGACATAACCAGATATCAATGTATAATAGAATCCTTACTCTATTTAACTGCAAGAATACCAAACATTATGTTTAATGTGTGTATGTATACTAGATTTCAGGCGTGTCATAGGGAATCCCACTTTAAGATCGTAAAAAGAATTTTAAGGTATCTTAACAGAACCTCACATCACGGTCTTTGGTTTCTCAAGGGAAACAAATGTAGCTTATTAGGTTTTTCTGATTGTGATTTCACTGGTTGTAAGTCGGATAGGAAAAGCACTAGTGGGACATGTCATATTTTTCGAAATTGTTTAGTTTTTTGGCACATTAAGAAGTAGCACAACATTTCACTTTCTACCATCGAGGCTAAATATGTAGCCGCTGGTAATTGTTGTGCACAAGTCTTATGGCTAAAGCAACAATTATTGGATTACAATTTAAAACTCGGTTGTGTCCCAATTAAATGTGACAACACTAGCACAATAAGCCTAACTAAGAATCTTGTGCTTCATTCACATACTAAATAATATAGATCATGTTCCATTTCCTTATGGATCATATTAAAAATGGGGGTGTTATTTTTGAATATGTGGATATGAAAAATCAACTTGCTGATATTTTTACAAATCATTATCCTCTAAACCTTTTCACTAGATACGTAAGGAATTAGGAATAATATATTCATTGTACTTTAAATAGATTAAGTTTCCTATTTTCATTTCATTTGCTATAGGTTTAAATATGTACACTAGCATTCTCTTATAGAAATTAATTCTAACCAAAGTTATTGGTATGTTTCTTTAACTCTATAATTCTATTATACCATTGTTTGTATTTTGTTCTTATATGTTCATGTGCTTACTTCTTACATTCCTTAATTCCTTAATTCTTAAATTATTGTATGATTGTTCATCTATCTTATTTAATATTTTTTTAAATGTGTATTGTTAATTATGTGCATTTGATCATTATTATGTTGATACATGCATTATTTAAATATTTCATTCATATAAGTTTTGATCACATATTGTGTTTTGCTATATAGTTGTCAATTTGCTTATTTGTTTCAATTAGCATGTCTATCTTCGTATTTTGTATTTGATACTTGATGTTGTATATTCTTTTTAGCTATTTTTAGCTCACAAGTTTCTCTGGAATATTCGTTTTCTTGCTGTTTTTGTTTGCATTTAGACTCATTCACATCTATCTCTTTTTGATATTGTCAAAGGGGAGAGAAGTTGTAATGTAAGTCCCGGTCTATTTTATGCATTTTATGTTGTTGTGTATCGTGCAATGTTTCAGGATGAGCATAAAAAATTAAAAGGAAAACATTGATCATATTTTTCTCTCGCTTGAAGTCGACTGAATTCTAAGTGAAAGCTTACATAACATAAAAAAGGGGGAGACTGAAGGTGCATATCTTTGATACATTAAGTGGGGGACTTTATGTGGTTTTTTTTCTTGTCCCTTAAGCTTTACTTTGAATTTATTTTTATATTTGAGTCTCCTCTTCAAGTGTGCATCTTTAAGGATCGAGTTTTTGGTCCATTTTTTGGCATGCATAATTCAAATTGTTTGTGTTTGAGTATGAACATTTTGCTTTAAGTCAATTAGTTGAGTTTTTGGTACAAGAACCATAATTGAGATTGATTCAAGTTATGTCAAAAGTATAATCTCAAAACATCTTTGAAAAAACTTGAGTTTTTGAGATTTTGGATGTGTGATTCGAATCACACATTCCCTTTAGTCGAATCAAACAAGGCGGAAAAGAATTATGGCTTTATGTAAGCTGGAGAATTGAATCATTGCTTGTTCTTAATTCGAATCATGCACTAGGTGAGTCGAATCACAATTTGTATATAATCAAATCACATATCCTTCTTCATCCTCTTCGAAGTTTGAGTCAAATCATGGCCAAGCCATGACTCAAATCATAGCCCGTGTGAGCCAAATCATGCTTTTCTTTTTACTCAAATCACAAAAAATGGGTCTTTTTTTAAATTCTTTTGACTCTAATCAAACATGACTTTTTCATTATTTGTGTGCTTCATCTCCAGCACATATAAATATTTTTCTCTCCCAAACCTTTCAAAAATGTTATTGGTAATGTTGTTGATGTTAAAAAAACACATTCTTTTATTGATAATTTGAAAAACACAAACCATTTTTTCATTCATTTTCGAAAGAGTTTTGAATCTTTCTGGAACACTTACAAATAATTTCTTTCATATTCTATCTCATTATTTTTCCATTGTTGCATGGATCCAAATCTCATCTTTTAAGATTCATGGTTTATTGAGGAGACTTATTTTGGTTTTAACATTTCTTTGAAGATTTGTGTAAGATTTCAGAGGCTTTCAAGATTGTGTGGTGTTGTGACTGGTTCTAAAAAATTTAGTGAAAAAGAAGGAGGTTCTTCTCACTATGTTGACCTTGGTAGTACTGTGTGGAAGTCTACAAACATGGTAGGAGTTTTTATTAATCTTCGGACAGACTAACGCTCAAGATACCAACGAATTGTGTGGAAATTTCCGTATACAGAGACTTAGGAGAAGGTTGTTAGGGCTAGAAGATTCAAGAAGTGGTCTCGAGTAAAGATTTTGCATAAAGTTTAGTTTGTGGAGCTGTGTACAAGTTAACGTCTAGGAAATAAGAAATTTAATTTATAGCATTTACTTTTGGACTAAGTGATTGTACGAATTCTTGTAATATTGTTGCAAATTATATTGGAATACTAATGAATTTTCAATGGGAAACCATTTGAGAGTGGATTAAGCACAAAGCTAGGACAAACATACTAGACCACTATATTTCTTGGTGTGCTCTTTTATCTTTCTCTAGACCGTTCATAGTCCATATTATCTTATAAACTGTCTAGAGAAAGTTTGAACTATAGATATGAACGGTTTTTAGCTATGACGGCTGAATATGGACTATGAACAGTCTAGAGAAAGAGAATATGGACTATAAACGGTCTAGAGCTAGGACGAACTTTGCTTTTGAGCTATGGACTATAATTTTGCCTCAAATATAACAACATAAGTAGTTTGGATCAAGAAGTTCATTAGTGAACTTAGCATAGTCCCTAACATTATGGATCTCATTGAGCTCTATTGTGATAACGATGGTGCCATCACACCTGATAAGGAGCATAGATCTCACCAACGATCCAAACAAATACTTATATGTTATCACCTCATTTGAGAGATAATAAATATATGAGATGTGAAGATATGCAGAGTACTAACACTTGACAATGTCGGCGATCCACCGACAAAGCCTCTTGTGCAGCAAAATCATGATGATTATACTAGATCTATGGGTATTAGGTGTATCCCTTATTGGCTCTAATGATAATTGGAGATTGTTGGAGTAAGCCATAAAGGTCAGTAGTTTTATTAGAATTTGGTACTTGTATTGAATTATTTATCAATAATAAAAAACACTTATTTTTGTGTTTGTTTTTTCAAAACAATAAAGTTTGTAGAATAACTAATCCATTTAATAAAATATTAAATGTGACTTAATCATGAAATCTTATTAAACTTAATGATTGTATTCTTAAAGTATCCATAATCAAACTTTATTATGAAGTGAGATAATATTAAAGCATCAGAACTATTATGTGAGTAGGCTGATGATCACATCTCATGGATCATGGATAAAGAGTTATCAAGTATTCACATATGTTTGAATATTAGAAGTAATACGTATACTAGATTGACTCGCCATGAAAATACTACAGAAAATATTATGCAAGTGTCATAAGTTATTTTCAAGATGATAGTGGTGCATATCACCATTCGACCTGAAGTGGATTCTAGATATGGAGTTGTGTACTTTATTGTCAATCAAGAGTTGTATGTTACAAGATGACCATAAAGATGGTTGATAGGTACTTCATAAATCATGATGTGGAACATGAATGACCTAGATGGAATTTACCCATCCTATGTTTTATATTGTGATTTGCCGATTTCCCTTCATATAAACCTATAATTGGTCTTCCAAAATCTTAGAATGTGAGTTAGTGAGAATCGTCCCCACTTATAAATATAACACAAGTCATATCTCTAACTAATGTGAGACTAAATCACCCTTTTAAAACCAACACAATAAAGATGTTTGAGGCTGCAATAAAGACAATCTAAATAACACAATTAAGACGATTAGAGACAGACTGCATGAAAACAAAAATTTCAACTAGAGTATTGCAAATCCCATGAACGACTCATATACATATTCACGAAAACTATTGAAGAATGCTGTAATTTAAGGGTTAAAGACAAAATTTGATATTTTTAACTATAATAAATTAAGTAGAATGTTAAAGTATAACTCAATACTATTAGTAAATTATTAGTAGTTAAACTAGTTGTTAATAAAGTAATGTGACAATTAGTTAAAAGTTTGTTACTATATACTATTTTACTAATAAAAAAATTTACGATCGCACGAATAAATTTATTTAATATGATATAAATTCTATTTAGATATATATGTAAAAATTTTGAAATGAATAATGATAATATAAACTCATTTGTATTAAATAATTATACAAAATTTTTTTTTTTAAAACTCGTGAAATGGAGAAGAAAAAAATTACGACATTTAAAATTAAAAATTTTGTGTCAAACAAAAACAATTGTTAATTAAAATAAAATATATATTTTACTGGTAGTAACGCGTGAATAAAAGTGAAATTTTGACATTTTAAAATAAGAATTTTGTGTCTCAAACAAAGACAATTGTTAATTAAAATAAAATAGATATTTTATTGATAATGGTCTGTGAGAAATTAATTAATAAATTTAATTAAATTTTTCGTAAAAAAAAATAAACGCTAAAATAAATTAATTAAGTTTCTCCTATTTTATGATGAATATTTATATTACAATATTGTTTTTTATTAAGAGACAAGAAAATCATTTCAATAGAATGATATATATATATATATATATATATATATATATATATATATATATATATATATATATATATATATATATATATATATATATATATATATATATATATATATATATATATATATATATATATATATATATATATATATATATATATATATATATATATATATATATATATATATATATATATATATATATATATATATATATATATATATATATATATATATATATATATATATTATATTATATTTTGGAAAAGTTTAGAGAAAGATGAGAGAAGTTAAAATTTGAATATAATATAATGAAATGTGAAATAAATGAAAGGTGGGAAAAAATTTGAATCACTGAACTATCAACTACTATCCATTAAAAAAAGATATCATCAAATGCCTTAAAATACCCTCTCTTTTTTAAATAATTTATACATTATAAAAGACTAACAAATAAATGTCAAATGACCATAATATCAACTACTATCCATTAAAAAAATGCCATCAAATGTCCTAAAATACTCTTTTTCTTTTAACATTTTACACATGAAAAAGAACTAACAAGTAAATCAACTACTATTCATTAAAAGAAGATAACATCAAATGCCCTAAAATACTATTTTTCTTTTAAAATTTTACACATGGAAAATAACTAACAAGTAAATGTCAAATAACTAAAATATTATAAGTTATCATTCAATTTCAATCTGATATGTTGCATAACATATTCAAATTTACTTTTGTCTTTTTTCCTCATACCAATCACTCAAACTCATTTTTGTCAAAATATATAATTTATTTTATTAAATATTTATTGGTATATAAATATATATAATATAAATATTTAATTTTCGTTTTTGGAACAAATTTAATCAATTTTATTTATTTATTTACTATTATTAAAAATATTAACTAATCTATTTTTAAATTTTTTATAAAATTAAGATTATTTTTTTAATTGAATAATACTCAATAGTCATATACACAATTATTTTTTCTTCTCACAAATCATTATCAGAAAAATATCAATTTTATTTTAATTAATAATTTTAATATTTGACATACAAAAATTTTATTTTTAAATATCAAAATTTATCTTTTTTCTCACAATTCATTATCAATAAAATACCTATTTTATTTTAATTAACAATTATTTTTATTTGAAACACCAAAATTTCATATTTAAATATTAAAATTTATATTTTTCTCACGTGTCACTGTCAGTAAAAATACCTATTTTATTTTAATTGATAGTTTATATTTATTTTAAACACAATTTTTATTTTCAAATGTTAAAATTTCTTTTTTTCTTACATATCATTATTAACAAAACATATATTTTTATTTCAATTAACAATTATTTTTATTTAAAACACAAAAAATTTATTTTAAAATATAAAAAATTTCTCTTTTTTTCACATACATCTCTCAACTACTCTCTTCTTCCTTTTTAATTATCACATTTTGACATTTTACACTTATCAAAATAATTAATAACGTTTGTTACTGTTTTTAAGTATGTTTTTTCTTTTTTCTATAATACATATAATTTTTAATTATTTTAATATTTTTTTTCTCTCTCATAATAAATAGATAAGGATAATTTTGACAAAATTATACTTCTTCATTGTCGTTTTAAAAATAAATTTTGTTTTAAAATGATTATCATTTTCACTTTTCAATATAATATTAATTAAAAAAATTTTAAAAGTGTCATTTATTTTTTGCTCTCTACACTATTTCTAATATACTAATAGGATTAATTTTATAAAAATATAATATCTTATAATAACATTATTATATTCTTTAATTTGTGTATAAAAATTTTAAACGACAATAATTTTGAAATAGAAAATAACAATTATTACATCATTTTGAAAAAGAGGAATAATTATTATTACATTAAAATTTAAAAACGATAATTAAATAGAAATAAATTTTTTTCACAAAAATAGCAATTATAAAATAACGGATGGAGTATTATATAATGTATACGAGTTCAAACAAGTGACCCCACAACTGCATGATATTGAATTTTTTCTCAAAATGCCACATCCCTGAAATCAAATTCTCAATATGCCACGCCCTGAAAACAAATTCTCAAAATGCCACACCCAGGAGGGTTTCACGCCATTTGAGATGGCGCAAAGGTGAGCTGGATGGGCTCACGCCATTTCAAATGGCGTGAAGGTGTTATATTTTTTTTTTCTTCGTTTTTCTGAATTAAAATTATTTATTTTAATAACTTTTATTATTTAATATTTATATTAATTAAGAAAATACTTTTTATTAAATAAACTTTATTATATAATGTTTATATTAATTACAAATACTTTTTATTAAATAAAATGTATTATTTAATGTTTATATTAATTACAAATACTTTTTATAAAATAAATTTTATTATTTTTATGTTTATACCTTTAACAATTAAATATGAAAATAAATAAAATATTTAACAATTACAAAATGAAACTAAATTTTTTTTATTAAATAAATAAAATATGCCAATTACAATCAAAATGCAAAATAAAATAAAACTAGTTAGAAGGGCCTGCATTGTTGAGCCGATGCGGACATTTTTTCCGCATATGAGGTTGTTGACAGATACCGCATCGTCTTTTTATTTTTTCAACAGTGTCCATTTCAGTTCTAATGCGAGTACTGTTTGGGCGACCTTTTTTGTTTCGTCGCATCCTTTCATCATGCATAAGAGTATCGCCCAAATACGGAGGCCAATTATCTTCTTGGGGAACACCGAGGAAACTTTGTATGTAAACTTTGAAGACGTTTATAACTCTATACAAGTCAGGAATAAACGTAGTATAATCGTGGTTAATGTGAGAACACGCTGCGATAGCATGTGAGCAAGGCAGATGAAAAGTTTGAAATCTCCCACAGTCACAAGTTCTTGTTTGGAGGTTGACGTTGAAATGGGTAAGTGGTCGACAATTCCTATTATTAACCGTCTCTTGAACCACGAAATAATGACTTTCACGGTCAAAAGCCAAGACATTATAACTGTGAGATTTTTCTACTTCTTCTGCAATTCCTTTCATGCAGTTATCTGTGAACTCCTTTCCTGATGACAAATTTTTGGTCCAATCCTTTCCTCGCTTACCCCACAATGTTCCCATCCTGTAGTATGTTGATCTTACAAGTGATGTAATAGGTAGGTTTCGGGTTTCCTTCAAAACTGAGTTCAAAGATTCAGCTAGGTTGGTTGTCATGTGACCCCATCGTGCTCCTCCGTCGTAAGCTCGCGACCATTTTTCTCTCGGAAGGTTCTCTATCCAATTAAAAGCCTCTGTGTTTGTTTGGCGGATCTCCTCCCGATAATATGCGTATGTAGACTCATTAATTGCATACCCTTCATAAAAGCATTAAAACATTAATATAAAAGAACTATATATTGAAATGCCGTGTTAAAAATTAGAGAGTAATTACCCATGTTAACAACTGTCTTGCGAAGGTTTTTGTCCTTGATGGCTCGCATGAAGTTTTGTGCGATGTGCCTAATGCAATACACATGCACCGAGGGTGGGTTCTGCCAGCCATTATCCGGGTTATTGTAGGCACTCCTAATGGACTCGTGTCGGTCAGATATCAAACATAAGTTTGATTGGGGTGTGACGTGGAGTCTCAAATTTTTCAGAAAGAAACTCCAAGCTCCTCCGGTCTCACCTTCGACCAATGCATATGCGATTGGGAAAATGTTACCATTCCCATCTTGTGCAACAGCCAGGAGCAATGTTCCCCTATATTTTCCATACAGCCATGTACCATCTACCTGCACTATAGGTTTACAATGTGCGAAACCCCTAATACAAGGTTGAAATGCCCAAAATAGGCGATGGAAAATTCTTGCACCACCAATTTGTGTTCCTTCATTTGAATATACAGGAAGTGTTTCAAGATCTATAATGGTACCTGGGAGAAATTGTTGCATGACTAGCAACCACTGCGGAAGATTGTTGTAAGAGGCCTCCCAATTACCATAAATATCTTCGATTGCTTTGTTCTTTGCAATCCATGCCTTTTTGTAAGACACGGTGTAGCCATAAGTCGTACGAATATGAGCAATAATATGTCTAACCTTGATTGCCGCGTCGCTGTCAACAAGAGGTCTGATGTTATGAGCGATCATCTTTGAGGTAAGCTTTTTGTGATCTTGACATATAGCAGTCGACATGCAAGTGTGTGGCCCTCCAATTTTGCCAATAACCCATTTACCACACCCCTCCCTTAACGAAGCCCTACATGTGAAGTTGCATTCCTCCTTTTTACATTTAATTAAATATCGTGTAGGATCAGACTTACAAACCTTAAATGTATGAGAATTTTTTATGTGATACTCAGATATTGCAAGGAGACATGCTTCTTTGTTTTCAAAAGTCATACCAACCTTTAAGTCATCACATGACTCACGTTCGTGTACGGATTCGAAGACTGAAATTGGTTCCACACATTCAAGTGAAACGTTTCTCAAGTGATAGGGTGGGTTATACAGATCAAGTATAGGAGCCGGTTCTTCCTCCAGCCTATCATCGTCACCTGACTCATCACTGGATCCACTAAACAAATTAATTTGTCTAGTATCGTCGGAGTCAGTATCATCACCCACTTCCTCTTCCGGAAATATTGGCTCGTTATGTTGTACTTCGACAGACTCTTCTTGTTGGGAGACCTGACTTTGTTGATATGCATGAGTTTGTGATGATTGTGTTGGAAATACTTCATGCATTTGTTGAAAACAAATATACAACTCCATTTCTTGTTGACTGCAAAACCTTGAGTGACATTGAAGCATTGAACGGACATCTTCATCGTCTTCGATTTTTGCAGTGTTGTATGTGACATTGTGATCAACTGGATTAACTACTGGATATCGATAAAAAATAGAAGCTACATGTTGTCGTAAAGTTTCTTCTATTTTTTCCGTCAGCTGAGCTAAATCACTATTTCGATGAATTTTTAAAATATTTGTATCTGTATTTTGAAATACCACTCCAATAATTTCATCGGTATAAATATTACCGTTGAAATGTAACAGACAAGAAATATGATTTTGTGGCATTGTGTTGAAGTGGAAAATATGTGATAGTTTGGTTTGTTGAATACTTGAATTGTAAAATGCATGTATTAAATAACAAACAGCAAAAGCGTTGGATTTTCATGCATGCATACTCACGCCATTTCAAATGGCGTGAAGGCCATAAAGGCGCCATTTCAAATGGCGTGAAGGGTAGGTTTGCTCCAAATGAAATGGCGTGAAGGGTAGGTTTGCTCCAAATGAAATGGCGTGAAGGGTGGGTTTGCTCCAAATGAAATGGCGTGAAGGGTGGGTTTGCTCCATTTCAAATGGCGTGAAACTTATGTGTCTGGCGTGAAGTCATATGTTGCATGCATATATATATGAGCTACAATAAACGATAATGTTATCAGATTAAAATGAGTCTGATACTCTGCTCCGTATACATTATTCCGTATAATTCACAGGTTGCTATGTTTGAGTATAGAAATTCATTTTCTAATCCTTTGGTTGTGCGGCTTATGGAAAGATCTAAACTAATTCATTTGAAAAATCAATTACGTCAAGTCACAAATATTAATAGGAGCATCACAGAGATCTCTTTCAACCGAACTACCATCAACGAAAATGGTGTCTTGATGCAGCATATTACACAGTTAGTTACAAATACAGATGTATTTAATATGTTTGAGGATTTTCGAACTGGTGTTAATAAAACACCTTTTGAGTTGTATGTCAGATTCAGTAGATCAGCGGATGAGGTTTTATCATTGTGTACAAAACCGTGTAATTTACAATATTCGCAATAAATTACAAATTCATATTTATCCAACTTTCATTAAATTATTCTACTACCTACCAACTCTAATTAAATAACTTTACTACCTACTAACCATAATTAATTAAATTATTCAACTACCAACCAACCACACTCACCTCTTTTTTCTATAAATACCCAATCACTCTCACCTCATTTCTCCACAAACACACTTCATTCTATTCACACTCTCTACTCTCTACTCTCTTTTGATAAGTTTTCTCTTCTCTCTCTTTTCACAAGTCTTGTTCTTCATTTTCACAGTTATGGCCAATATGTTTTGGTATGGTACACAACATAGGGGAACGGTAGAAAATATCAATGCTGTAAGTTTTTTTGATTTATCCAACTTTATTCGTATTATTTATTTTTGAGTTTACAATACTAGTTTTATTCATAATTTTCATAGAAATAATGAATATTTTTCTATATTATTTATTTCTATTACAGATTGATGATAATTATATTTCAAAATGGAGAATCCGTGCTCACAAACCTCTGAAGCCACATGGAGCCATAATCCCGTACCTTCATCAATCTGGGTTCTACCATATTTCTACAATAGGGTCAACACATATCGATTCAAGGTTAGTTATAGCCTTACTAGAACGGTGGAGACCCGAAACTCATACATTTCATCTTCCAAATGGTGAATGCACAATTACGTTGGAAGATGTGAGTATGTTACTGGGTCTGCCTGTTGATGGAAAAGCGGTAAATGGTCAATCTGAGCTGGGTGATGGTGCATGGAGTTCTATTTTAGGGGATGAACCGCCACAAAGTGATAAAGGAATGACGGCGAGGTTGACATGGCTTAAAGACATGTACCAACATGAACCACCAACCGAGGAGTCACCCGAGGAGTATAAAATTAAACATGCTCGTATTTATATTTTACTCCTTATCGGGCAAGTTTTGTTTCCCAACAAAAGCGGAAACACTATACACTCAAAATGGACACAATTTGTTGTTGATTTAGAAGATTGTGGAAAATTTAGTTGGGGTTCCGCCGTTTTAGCGAATCTATATAGGGAAATGTGCAAGGCGGTAGACGTAAAAGTAACGGAGCTGTCAGGATGCGTTTTACTTCTTCAAGCTTGGGCTTTCACACGCATGCCTATAATATCTCCGGTGGCTCCGCTTCAATCTCCATATCCATACGCAAGAAGGTAATATTTTATTTTAAATTTAAAATTATAATTAATATTGTTAGGATACTCTAAAATAAAATTTTATTTTGAATTCTTTTTAGATGGTTGATCAAGAAACTTGACTACCAAAACAACCCGCGCCACCATCTTCAAGGATACCGATTCAGGATTGATCACATGCTTGAAGATCAGGTTTTTTTGTCTTCACCTTAATATTTCTTATAAATTTTTGAATTTTATTTTGGTTAAATTAAAATATTTTATCTACAACTTCTCAGTTTATTTGGAGGCCGTATCTTGGATTAGCGCCCCAAAGGCACGAGAACAGCTTGATATGGAGTTCAACTACGTATATGATATGCTTTCATATTGTAGAAATGCATCAAGCTGATAGGGTCAAACTACAATTTGGCCATTTACAAGGATACCTGAAGAAGCTCGATGCTTGGCTGAACACCATAAAATGACAACATTAAAAGCGCGTCGACATGCATATACCACATTATATGCTGACGAACAAAATTGTTGGTTGCATCGAGAATTGTTTACGTTGGATGGAGATCAACTACAAACAGAGGAGAAACCGTCAAAACAGTACATGCAATGGTATCACTCACTTCCTCATAGATATGCATCGTACGAACAATTTCTCACTGACCCTCGCCAAAATCAATATGCCTCTACTCAGGCAAGTGGCTCTCAACAAACTCACCACTCACAACATTCTCAGCCTCCCCAACCCCAATCCTTCCAACAACAAACTCCTCACTTTTCCCAACATCAAACACCCATCCCCCATTATCCTGAACAACAAACTTTTAACCCACATTTATCTCAACTACAAACTCCTGCCCCTTATTTTTATCAAAATCAAACCTTTAACACCCAATACCCTCAATCTCACTCCCAACCAAATTACATTTATGAATCCCAACAACCACAATTTTATAATAGGCCAACCACACAATTCACACCCATCATGCGACCAAACTTCGATTCCTCCTCCTCCCAACATAACCCGCCCTCCTCCTCCCAACATAACCCGCCATATTTTCCAACCATGTGTCCCCCACAACAGCCGCAATATAATTTGGGCGAGGATCTTAACGTCAGTGATTATGATTTACTGCAAAGTATTTGGTCTCCTCCACAAGCTACCGCTCCTACTCAAGATAATCCTCCATCATCAGATGCAACACAACAAAATCCTCCGACAACAGAGACCGAAGAACAATATGGTTTTGGTCATCGTGCTCCGCGACCGCGTCATTGTTTTACCGGTACTCGTTTAGGACCGGATCATCAGCATTAAATAGTATAATTGTGAATGTTTAACAGTTTTATTTTATTTTGCATTTTGATTGTAATTGGCATATTTTATTTATTTAATAAAAAAAATTTATTTTCATTTTGTAATTGTTAAATATTTTATTTATTTTCATATTTAATTGTTAAAGGTATAAACATAAAAATAATAAAATTTATTTTATAAAAAGTATTTGTAATTAATATAAACATTAAATAATACATTTTATTTAATAAAAAGTATTTGTAATTAATATAAACATTATATAATAAAGTTTATTTAATAAAAAGTATTTTCTTAATTAATATAAATATTAAATAATAAAAGTTATTAAAATAAATAATTTTAATTCAGAAAAACGAAAAAAAAAAAAATATAACACCTTCACGCCATTTGAAATGGCGTGAGCCCATCCAGCTCACCTTTGCGCCATCTCAAATGGCGTGAAATCCTTCTGGGTGTGGCATTTTGAGAATTTGTTTTCAGGGCGTGACATATTGGGAATTTGATTTCAGGGATGTGGCATTTTGAGAAAAAATTCCATGATATTAGGGTGAAGATATCTGCAAGCATTATTGCTTTGAGAATCAAACAAAAACATCAATATGGGTTGCGATACTGTGATAGCAGAATGCTCACATGGCCTCCAAGTAAATGGATTTTTTTAGTAAAGTGGTCTGACAGATATGAAACAAGGTCGCAGAGGTCGAACACGAAATCCAATCATGATAAAGTTCCGATTACTGCCCAAGGAAGCACTCACGCGGCCATAATATTGAGTTGAGATTTTCTTCATTTAAAAAAAAAATAGAACATATAATTATTAAAATGTTAATTATATAAATATATGTATTACTATATTAACTTGAATCACTCAATCTTAATCCAAAAGATTACTATAAACCTTCAGACAAAAGGTTGAGAGCAATTCACATCTCTTGAAAAAGTTATTAAATGATGTCATACTTTATACTACTATACAGAATTAGAAGGGTGTTGATGTTATATTTATAGGTGTGATTTTCCCTAAATAATATTATAAGATGTGCAAAATACTTGCAAATCTAAAAAAATATTGATGATACTTGATCTGATGATGAATAATTTCATATTCAGTCAATGTCGACTAGTTAACAATAATTACAATAATTGATCAAGTGATTGGTCCAAAATTAGACATATCAACTACTAACTACTTGTAGTTGTAGTATTCTTCAAAGAAAAACAAACTTAATAATTATTATTTTCCATAATAAAAAAAATACATGTACAGTCAGATTTGATCCGATTTTAACAATTTACAAGATATGCTGTAAATTGAAGGGGATATGGCATATCGTTGAAATGAAAACTTGATTGAGACACAGCACTATGCGCTATTATTTGTGGGGTACCCCATACTATATTCTAGTTGCATCTATTCTACAATTTCTGGCTTCGACTTAATGTTGTCATAATGTTGTAGTGGTAAGAGTTGGGATCCGCTCCATTATGTGAAAAAAATGGAGAGTAGGAGTACATAATGTATTTATTGTATAAATTTTAAAATATACAAAATATATGTTATATTTTTCAATAATATAATATGTAATGACACTTTCTATTTTCTAAAAGAAATTTAGAAGATTTCAACTCTTTACAACTGAGCTGAAATCCTCTCTATTTTTTTTAAAATAAAGAGTATCAGTATTAATATTTTTATTATATAAAATTCATAATTTATAAAATATATAATACACTTTTCAATAATATAAATATTATGCTTTAATATTTTAATTTCATAAATAATGAAATTCTCATTGACAAACCTTTATGCATCGTAGGCATAAAGAGGATTAAAAAACTACATACTGATCTTAGCATATTGTAGAAATATCATTTAAAATTTAAAATTAGATTATAAGTTCATGTCTTTTAGGGAAATATTTACTTTATAATATTGTTTAAATATAAAAAAAATATATAGGTTTAAAATGAATTTGGTATATGTATTCCGTTTCTTATTTTTTATTTTTGTAATTTTATTTAATTGATTTTAACTCATGTAAATAGATATTATTTTGTTTTTATTTTAATTCTTTTATAAAATTGATTTATATTAAAATTGATATATGCAATATGAAGATTTATAATTGGTTCTTTTAATATTTATATTAAAATGACAAAAAATTAAATATGTTATTCAATATAAATCAATTTTTATAAAGATTAAAACAAAAGAGCAATTGATATAAGAAAAAATAACATGTGTTTACAATCACCAAACCAAACAAAAAATAACATAAACTACAATTAAAAGTGATATATTTGCACCGACTAAAAATATATTAAACAAACAAATATATCTATATTTGCATTTTAAATTTAGTTAATATTATAAAATAAAAACTAAAAATAATATTATAAAACATGCTTTTAAAGATTTTGCTAAATAAAAAATAGTTTGGATAATACTACCTCTACTCTAAATATAGACATTTCTTATAAAATTGTGAAAATTAAAAAAGTTGATAATAATATTAAATTTATTAGTAATTAATATTAATTTTATAAATTTACCTTGAAAAAAGAGAAGTACCAGTAATATACATTTTTATGATAGTAATCATTATAAAGATGGTATTAATTAAAAATCAAATCTCTAAATCCTAAAATTAATAACACATTGCTCTCGTGTATAATTAATTATACTTTTAAAATGAATTTTAATTAAAGTTAAAATTTATAATTTTAAATTTAAATAAATTAGATATAAAATGTATTATTTAATTTATTTTGAAATAAATTATTTAACATAAACTATTTACATTCAATTTATTTTTAATTATAATAAATTTTTTCACCACATGATCAAACACACCAAAAATAAAGAATGATACTTAGACAAACACGATAACAAATTAAACTAAAGGCAATGCCACATTGTTAAATGGTCCATTACAAAAAAAATAAAATGTATAAAAAAATCAACTTTCATGGCATAATCAAACACACATTAAAAAATAAGCAATGATGCTTAGACAAACTCGATAACATATTAAACTAAAGACAATACCACATGTTAAATGGTGTATTATAAAAAGTATTAAAAAAATATTGTTTCCGTCTTACGATAAAAGTCTTTTAAGATTGTGTAGTATAAAGGATAACATATTAAACTAAAGACAATACCACATTTTAAATGGTGTATTATAAAAAATATTAAAAAAATATTGATTTCGTCTTACGATAAAAGTCTTTTAAGATCGTGTAGTATAAAGATTAAAAAAACTAATTAGTGAAAGAATAAATATAACATATTTATAAAATTTTCTTTAATAATTATTAATTTTTTTTATATTGTCATAAAAAAAAGTGAAATTTAATATCTATATAGTGATATATATATATATATATATATATATATATATATATATATATATATATATATATATATATATATATATATATATATATATATATATATATATATATATATATATATATATATATATATATATATATAATTAATTAGGGATAAAATTGATAAAAATTAATTAATATTGCATTGAAAAAATAAAATATATTTATTTTGAAACAAATTTTTTAAATTAAAGAAATATTTATTTTGAGATAGAGGAAATATTATTTTCACGTCATAACCAAATACACTACAAAATAAACAATCGTGCTTAGGCAAACACGATTCATATTAAATTAGAAAATTTTTAATACATTTCATTTTTTTTTAACGTACTGTGCGAAAATATGTTTATGTTTTTAAGTTTCGTAAATATATCTCCAGACGCATTAAACTTCTACACATTGTTCAATAAGACTTTAAATTAGTGAAAATAATTTATGGGAGTTGCATCTACGTAAATTTTGTGTAGATGCATTTTCGGATGCACGTAACTTCAGTACATATATTGTTTAGGATCTAATGTTACGCAAAATAATTCTAGAGATACATCTCTCACATATTTAAGTAGATGTATCTCCACACGCTATTGGTTTAAATATGTGTCAACGCCCCTTCTCCTTCCTCACTTACTCATACTCTTTTCAAAACCAATGTCATCAAAACATTATCCAACCCCATTAGTCAAAACTACATCAACAACAATCAAACTTCATCAGACATCAGTATTCAAACGAGCATTAAAAATCAAGTTGAAGAGAGAAATTGTAAGTTTTTTTGAAGTTTATTGAGTTTTGTAAAATTGTGTAGAAGTTGAGTTTTAGGTTATAAAATCAAAATATTTTTAGTGTTTACTTGCTTAGAACTACTGATGAACGATTTAGTTGGGTAGTTTTTACTATCAATGAATTTTTTTGTTAGGTTTTAAGGGTTTGCATTTTGCCATTGACGGTCATTGAAGTTGCAGGAATTTCCAGAGATGCATCTTCGAAAATTTTCAATGTTTACCTATAAAGCAGATATGCATCTCGAAAATAAATCTGTATGCAGTCTTTTTCTTTTTTTATTTACGAGTTATTGTGTAACGTTTGTCTTGTATATTTACATGACTTATGGCTGAAAGACCATCTAGATTGAGACATGATAGAGTAGCACAACATGCTTCGGTTCAAAAGGAAAAAAGTCAACCATCTCAGGCTCTTTCTACCTCTAGACCAGTTAATGCGGAGGCGACATCAGGTTACCGGGCTCATGTCTCTCATCCTTTTTCTTCGTCCTTCTGCAGCAGGCAAGGTTCTCCTTCTCATCCTCCCCGCCTCCATCTTCATGTAGCCACATGAGTTCACCTATTCAGGTACCAGAGGCAGCAGAGGCATCACAGTCCCAAGCGACACCTGAGGTACCCTAGTCCTAGGCCACACCGACTGTACGTGATGCATCATAGTCCCATGCGACACCTGAGGTACCCCAGTCCCAAACCACACCGGTAATACCTGATGCATCACAGTCTCAGTCGGCACCTGATGCGTCACAGGCATATGAGGCTGCACCTACGACATCTTAGGGTTTTGGAGAAGGCCCATTAGATTTATCATTATTGTCTCTTTACCCAAACCATGTTGCCAAACATATATGGGACGAAGAGGTAAAATTTAGTCGAAATTATTCAACTTAACTTGTGTTTGTTTCATTATTAAGCTTTGTTTGTTTGAATCATTCTTGTTAAACCATATATGCAGGAATGTGATCCGCTAAAAATCATAAACCATATGTGGAAGGTCACTCGCCTGGAGCCCAATGAGTCGTGATTTTAGGAAGTGTTAAGGCTATCAAGGTTGCGTGATTTGAGCCAGACTGGTTATATTATAGTTAACCATGATATGACTAAGGCTTTTGTAGAGAGATGACATCAAAAGACGTTATCCTTCCATCTACCATATAGTGAGATGTCTATTACACTGGACGATATCGCATGTCTGCTACATCTTCCAACTAGAGGAGATTTTTATATCACGAGAAGTGTGAAAAAGAAGGGGGACTAGAGTTGTTGGTAAAATACTTAGGAATTAAACCAAATAATACTTTGAGGAAGCTTGACAAGACATGTGGGGCTCATGCTAGGTTTAACTATTTGCAGAAGGTGTTTACTGATGGGATAGCAAGAGCACGTCATACTATGGTGATGCGGAGCATGTAGGGCATGACAAAGCGTATGAAGGGGTGGGAATAGGCTAGGCCGAGCTAGGCTTTGTCAAGCCTAAGACTGGCCTGCTAAAAAGTTCAAAGCCTAAGTTTGGCCTGTGGCCTATTATAGGCTTATTTTTTTGCCTAAGTCTGGCTTTTTCGAAGACCTGATTAGCCTGATAGCCTACTTAAAAAGCCTATATCATTTAAATATATGTAAATAAGTAATTCCACTGATGTTTAAATAGACTAAAGAATTAAAAGTACAATGAGACTAAATATTTATTTGAATTGACTTATTTGAGCTTATATAGTAGCATAAGTTTTGTAAGTTTATTTGTTTGAGAAAACTTATGAAAACAACTTATGCCATTATTCATAAGGTTTTTTCAACGTATTTTCACAAGTTCTTCAAGATAACCAAGCTTTAGTTTTGTATTTTAATATAAAGTACAAAATACAATATAAAAAATAATAAATTTATTTATATTTATTAAAATAGTTCGGCCTGATCGGCTTAAAAGGCTTTTCTTATAACATGTGGCCTATCCTATTTAACTAAATAGGCTTATAAAAATCCTAGTCTTTTCTACTTAAAAAAAGTCTAGCTTAGCCTTGGCCTGTGTAGGCTAGGTTGTTGGCCCCTGTTATTTGGCCTGGTCTATTCTCACCCCTAAGTGTATGCTATGAGAGCATACTTGTTGTATTTGGTTGGCACTTCCATTTTTGTAGACAAGAGTGCCACTTAAGCCGATGTCATCTACTTGCAGTACTTCGAGGACTTTGAGCGGGTTCATGAGTACAACTAGGGATCACTTGTTTGGTCTACTTGTACTCTAAAGGGAACCAGACGACTGAGTCGTTCAGGATGTATATTGATTGCTTGGTCTTTGAGGATATATACTTCCATACATATGTGGATCATCGTGAGACAATTCTCTTTGATGATATTGTCTTATACTCTGAATGATTGACTTACGGGTCACGTCTGGCGGCTCCTCATCTACCTGAGTGCATCATGTGTTAGTTCGGCTACATGTAGTATATTCCCAGAGATCCTATTGTGTCTGCTCCTGCCACTATGAAACCCAAAGATATGGATGTTATATTTGATGATTATCTTAATCATATGGTATCAGATGAGGCACGAAGTATCATAGCTCCGAACAAATGGAGCTACATAGACGGTTATATTTGATAGTTCTTCCTGGTGTCACATTCTTGTATGGTAGATGATGCTCCAGACGATCCACCTGGGTCAACTCATCAAGAGAGACTATGGGAGGAGCAGGCTAGTGTAGATCATGCTCATGATATTATGCATAGGTGTCGTCGTATCATGTAGATTAGGCAGGCGAGTATTGATGGAGGACTATTTTTGGATGGCTCTGAGACGAGGGGTGCTGTAGGTGCCATGATGGCGGAGGCTCTGCAGTACAAGAGACATCGTAGGAACGTGGGAAGACGAGACTGAGGCCGAATTATAGTTCGTCATACGCAGTAGATTATTGTATTTGTACTCTTGATATATTTTGGATTGTATTTTATTTATCGACTTTAGTTTAACTTTTGAATTGAAACTGTGTAATCTTGACTTTTATCTTTATATATGTCGTTTTATTCATATTGTTATTATAGTCAAATCTTAGAATATGTTATAATTTTATTTGATGTGAGAATCATTTACAAATTAACATGTTTTACTCTCTGTATAAATTTCGAAAATACATCTCTGACAATATTATAAAAATATATCTCTAAAAAAAAACTAAACATTAAAAATAAAAAAGGGGTACATATAGATATACATCTCTGACAATATTTTTTTTTGAATATATAGAGTGCTTTAAAAAATCCCCTTAAACTAGAAGAAATACCACATGTTAAATGACCTATTATAAAAATAAAAATAAAACAATTTTTGTGACATAATCAAACACACATTGAACAATAAGAAAAATGCTAGTTTACCATCAATTTTTTTACACTACACCTTATATACTATTCACAAATATGTGAACGATATTTTTTATATTATTTTAACACAATTCAGATTTTGATTAATATACATTCTAACATAGAAAAAAAAAGTCTAACGTGATAAATCAACTTTAATTAATATTATGTATTAAATTAGTTAATATAATTCATAAGTTAGTTAGTTAATTCTCAAACGTAAAAATATTAAATAGTAAAATAAAATTAATTAATAGAATGTAAAAATTAGTTAATACATTTGTAAGTTGGTGTATAATATAAATTTTATTGATTAATAAAATAGTAAAAATGATTAATGAATTATATATATAATAATATATTTTTATAGTTAATATAACTGTAAAGTTGATTAATAACACAATATATATATATATATATATATATATATATATATATATATATATATATATATATATATATATATATATATATATATATATATATATATATATATATATATATATATATATATATTAAAAAAGAGGTGTTTTTTTACAGTTATTAAAAAAACATTGTTCAATATATTCTGTGTAAAGTATGGTGTAGAAAAGAGGTGTGAAGCAAACATGATGAAACAATAAACAATCCACAAAAAGAAATAAACAATCCACAAAGAAATAAACAATCGTGCTTAGACAAACACGATACCATATTAAACTAAAGGCTAACATGGTTCATTATAAGCAAAAACCAGTTTTCGAAACCTTCCTAGTAAACGGGGACCGGAAAGTGGTAAACCACTACTACTCTACTAGCACTAGCACAGACTATAGAGAATGAATATCTACATATTTCTAAACCGTACACAACACTACTAATCACAATAATATACACCATTAAAGCTTATCGAATCTACAACATTGCCCTTTTATGTAAGAGAACCAACTATTACTCAGGCATGCAACCCTCTCTCTTTCTCTAAGCTACTTCAATGAAGCTATCATCATTTTGTGGAAAAACACGAGTGGCTCAAGACCACAACCACCTGCGTGGCCGATCAGTTCCGGAGTTGGGTGTCACACTAATCCTATCTGCATTGGTGGACAACCATTTACCAAAATCAGGTGATTGAACGAGCTCTTCCAAGGCTTTTTCAGTGGACTTCTTTGTGAACTCATCCCATTCTGCAGCTGAATATTTTCTTCTTTCAGGTGTAGTGTGTATGATGGATGGATATAACTCCTTTGTCGGCGTTCTAGGTAGCGACCTATTGAAGCCTGGTGACACAAATTTAGCATGTTATGCACAGCTTATGTCGAAAACTGAAAAGTGATATAATTTATATGGACCGAACCTCGTTCAGAAGATTTGAAAGGGGTTATAGGGGAGCTTTTACGTTGTGGCCGATTAAGTGTAGAGTCCTTTATGTTGTCGTAATGCTCATCATCTTCATCATCAAAAGGTGACAAATTATAAACATGGGGTCTCCGGTTTTTCTTGGGTGATTTAAATAAACGCCTGCAAAATTCTCTCATGATCTCAGAATGGTGTATAGTATAATAACTTAAAGGTTAAAAGACGAGACTGGTAAATGTAAATTTAAAATATACATTCAATTACTGTAAGTTACAGCATTCCAAAGATAAAAAGTTACAATATTTTTTGAATTTAGCTCCTCTTAAATAACCAAAGTTCAGAAAAAGGGGGCAGGGTAGTAAAAATTTCAGAAAAGGGGCATGTCTACCAAAAAAAGAAAAGACACTTTGCTGCTGTGAAGTTTTTATCATGGTGAGAGGTTTAGGAATGCATGTGTACTATCACAATTAATATCTGTACTATTGAAAGGCATATTTTCGTTATTGGTTATTGAAATTATGAAGGAAGCCCCAGAGTATAAAGCAGTTGACTAACCTGGGTAAGCGGCGGATGAATCTCAACCTAAGCATCTTTTTCAAAGAGGGAACGAGTGAGCCACATATTAATGCCGATGTTCCCAGTAGAGGATCCATAGAACTCTGGAAACAACATACTCTTGTTAAATCTGTAATCATGTACTACTACTGTATTACTGTGCAGGTAGAAGAGATGCTAAAATGGAGCAAGAAACCATCATAAAGGAAATATGATGTACATTTAAAATTAAAAAATTAAAAAAATAAAAGAAAAATCAGAATGTTATAAAAGAAAAACCTGAAGAATCGTAATAGCGGCCAAAATCCTTATGGCCCATGCAACAAATAAAGCAGTGCTTAAATCCACAGATCCCTCTTCAGTCAGGACAAGCTTTTTGACCACCCAAAATCCTAACCAGGCCCCAGCAATGGCAACAAAAGTGAGCAAAAATATTGCCAGCTGCATTTGACATTTCATGAATTAAGGATTTAAAGACAATCTAGATGAGAAAATGCAAAAATAATAAGCAATGCATACTGCATACGGTAGAAACCGTGTAACAAATTCAATTTAAAGGCAAAAATAATAAGCAGACTGGAAGACAGTGGGTCAACCGGGTAAAGTACAGCGAAGAATTTCCTCTTAGTAGGCTCTAGACATCATGTTGAATTAGGAGATACTAAGAGGCATTTAGGTTAAACCGTGTGACCGAAAGCACAACGAAAGATGAATTATATAGGAGAAAAATACAAATCCTAGTATTAATTACATAGATATCCTATTCTATTCAAGAATACACTAGAGAATATTCTTTATATACATAATTATCAACACAGTGCATACTGTGTAACAAATTCAATTCAAAGGGTGACTGCAAGAAAGAAGAATGATCACTATGTACAATGGGATCAACTCTAGGTAAATTGTTTGATAGCTGAATATCCCAAATTTGGGGTCTATTCCATCTCAACTTCTCTTGTAGGCATATGTTAGGCATATGTTAGTAATAGGCCTCTTATCAAGGATCTATGTTAGAATGAAGCCTGGAGATACAATTAAGCTTGTAGTAAATTGTTTAACTATTATATTGTAGGCTGTTTGTTTAATGATTAATAACTGTATTATGTAGCAGTTATGAAATGGGACAGCAGTTAGTGGTTATTGTATTTTATGTAAATAAATAGGAGTTTAGGACAGACGCGGGGATGGGGATATTTGTCAATAGGTTTGGTTTGGGAGAGACTAGGCTCTAAGTCATAGAGGTTTGTTTAGTTTCCTGCAATTTCTACTGCAATTTGTCAGTTTATAATTCTCTGTTTCCTGTAATTGTCCATGTTGCAGTCTCCACAAAGAAGAAGAATAACAACCTCAGTTCGTACATTCAGAATAATATATTTACCTTTTTGTAATCATTGTATCCACTATACACAGTGTCATCATCCAACTAAAAAATTGAAAAACTACTACAAAATTAAAAACACCGCTATCGTGCTTGAAGAGCCCGAGGCCCCGAGTCTTACATGCATTCTCAACCAAACATGCACAACTCACTGTTCTTTCTTACAGAAGTAGTTTTACTAAAGTTACTTAGGATCTATACTTGGTGTTAAGCTTGACTATAAAATCTTTTTTTTGTTGTTTTTTGCCTTAGGATTTGAAAATCAAATATTTATACAAGAGAAAGAGGAAGAGAATGATTTTTCCAATAATATGAAACTAAGAGAGAATAGTTTGCCGATGGGGAAGAAAAGACTAGGTAAGTATATAAAAAGAGAAAACACACTTTTTCCCTTTTCACTTTTTCTTTTCTGATTTTTTTCTTTTAAACCCTTTATTTATTTTCTTCTTTATACACTTCCAAAAAATTTAAAACACAAACAAATTTGAGAGCAAATCACAAGCACATAATGCACAAATGATGAGTCAGCAGGGAGAGGTGCCTATCATTTAAAAAATTTACTCAAGAGGGGCGAGTTAGTAGAGGATAGCTGTAGGATTAGGCAGTTGACGATATTCTGTTAGTATCTCGTTGTTATTATACGAAATTATTCACATGGGTGAGCCAAATATCTGAACTGGAGATGATAAAGGGGACATCTTTCATTTTGGGCAGTGTTAGACTCTTTCATACTAAATAATATTCTTAGTAATTCCATTCTGTTCATTTGAGTCATCTACTGAATCTGTCTAATAAACTACATGTTCATTTTCATCTGGTACCTTAATAGCTAGCGTAGGCAATCGAATTACCCAACGGGGATATTAGCATTCCTACATATCTGTCTTCTCCGCTATTACTTCCTTCAAGACCTGTGCTGCCTTACGGTAAGTCTCTTCCCTGGGACATCAAACAGGGAAACCATTGTCTACTTTTGCAGCACAACAGTCTAGACATCAATTCCGTCTCATTACGTGATAACTTAATTGCTAATCCTTTTATTCTTTGATAACTATTCTTTATTAGATAATAGATAGCTGACAAAAATGTAGACACTGTAATTCTGCATGTTTCAGTTCCAAGGACCTTTGTTCATGCCATAACTTCTGTAAAAAAAAGTTTTGGTACAGCAGATACAGTTGCTACTGGGTGACCAGGAAATCACACAGCTTTAAATCGCAGAATCGGCGTTTTCTAATGCACGATAGACCCGTAATGGATTTTATTTGCAGTGTTCATATCTGTGCGTTTACCTTTTCTGCTCTTTTGTGTTTCAGCTTACTCAGGTTCTGTTGACAGTGGCAATGATCCGTTGTAAAGTGATAGTGACACCACAAAATGCACAAGGTGATTACCACACTAACCAACTTTACCGATAAAAGAATTCGACCGACCTACTATATAAAGGAAAAAGCACCCAAATTCCTAGAGCACTTCTCATTCTGCAACCGTAACTCTAACTGAACAACTTACTTGAGCATTGGAGTCCTTGCAGTTGGAGACTAGCAGTACCCAGCTACCGCGTTCTGGCGTCTCTGTCCATTTTCTTCACCAAGAAATCAATTACTGCTCACACTTTCCAGTCATCATCCCTTTACAGTGATTCATTTTAATGGATTGTATACAATTTTAATCATGTGCACACTTTATACTAAGTTAACCAATAAAAGACTATATTGCAGGCGGTTAAAACTGCAGTTACAACTATCATCTACTGTAGGAGTATCCTGCTATAACCAATAATCCTATCACTGCAACAATTTCATCACTTTGCATCAGAAAATAAACGTCAGATTCTCTAAAGTTCTCTCAACTGGTTTTCTTCCACTTTCTCATATTTTCTTCCATTCTCACTCACCATGATAGTGTCAAAGGGTAAAAGAGGTAAAAGGATCAAAGTGAATGAAAAAATAGGGATTGGAACCCTAAGTTACTATTCAAGAATTCCTCTGATAAATATAACCAGTGTACAAATACTAGGAGAGTTTGAGAGCAACTTTCTCGCCTCAAGTCTGAATGTTTCTAAAGGCCTGACAAACTCCCCCGTATTTTCTATTTTTAGACAGATATAATTCCGTTATCATCTCCTTTTTGTTTAACCCCCCTCGCATGCACCCATCTTACCATAGGTCTCCTATTACACCAACACAAATCTTACAGTATCATGGTAGGAGTTTTATAGCACAAGGTTGCCAGTTGTCCATGAATTTTTTTGGCAGATAATAAGTTTAAAGACAAAAGAGGTCAGCCCAACCAACATAACCATAATTTAGAATACAAATGAATAAAGTTATATAAAATTACAAAATTAGTGCAGATATTTAACCAAATAAGCAGAAAATATGGGGATGACTTACATACAGGATTATACATGTCCTCATCAATTCCTAACTCCGAAAGTATTGAACAAACCAAACCAGGAATGTAACGGAGGAGAAAAGTCCCCAAGCCAATCTGATTAAAATAATGGTTGAAATTATATGATCGACATTCATTACAAAATAGTGTATACGACTGGAGAGGTGTACTGAGGTTACACTTACAGCAGATGAATATAAAAATATAGCAAAGGAACTTTTCCGACCAGTTGGGAGAAGTTTCATTCCCTGTCAATTAGAAGAGGTAAATTTCACGTTAAAGTCAACAAGAAATTTACAATTGCAATTAAACATCCAAAATTGGTTGAAATTGGATAAATCTCAGGTATCTCATGAATGTTCGAAAGTGAGACATCAAAATAATAATCTGATAGAGAAATCGATCGAACCCTAAAAATCTAGCAACCACATTTTAAAATTAGATAGCTAGACACATAAATACTCATACTAGTCTTTATCTACTTGATATTCAAAAAATTATTCCTCCCAAAATACCGGATTAACTAAAATTACAAAATCAACAAGACAGTTTCAGCAATCAATCAACAATGTCAGTGTTACCTTGGCCAATGGAATCATCCAAGATAAAAATAAAAAATAAAATCATCAGACAAGATAGTTTACAAACAGGTCAAGAGAATAATTGTTCCAAGAGGAGGAGTTGAAGTTGAAAATTTGGTTAATTGCTCCAAAAAAAAAAAATCATCATAAACAGAACATAAGATTGAATGTTAAACAGTCCAAAAATTTCAATAATGTAGGAACAGACTAAGTTACCTGATAAAGAATGATCAATATCACAAGAATTATTCCGATTGCCATTGCACTGCTATAATAAAATGCTAAAGATTGGCTTAAAAAGGATGCCAAGCTCATCAGGGTAACACCCAATATTAACAATATAATGCGATATGCAAAAAATTCTGCAAAGGAGGGGAAAATGTCATATTAGTACTAGACATAATTGTTCTTAAAGGGTTATCAATAGCACTTATGCAACTTCTAATCATCAACTAAGAGCACTTACCTTCTTCAGCAGACACCTCAAAATTCTCCAGTGTTGACCCTACCGTCCTTATATCTAAGAGCTTATGGTCAAAAGGAGACATTGATCGGACCCAAGATCCCTTGGCAACTTTCTCCCACTGGCCTTGTGGGCACATCCCCATAGCAAGAGATGCATTCCTTAAAAAGATACAAAAATCTCCGATCAATTTGCATATCATTTTTCTTAATTCTAATTTCATAGACAGTAGATGAAGCATACTCACCTATGGAAGCAAACCTCTATATTTGGCACGCGAACATTTGAACTTGCGGGCAACAACTTCACTTTCACGGAGTGAGCATATTTTCCCAAGTTTTTAAACCTCGACCGACCATGTAAATGAACTCTTTCAACAATAACAGTAGCACCAGGCTTAGAACCAGGAGAGTTTCCCACAGGAAATCCACGAGATAGCTGCAGTGAAGTATTTTGAACAATAACTGCACACACAGACACACAAAAATGGAAACCAATAAGAGAAAAAGTTTCAAAATCATCAACGGAACTAGGGTTTTGTTTCCCTACGGAGATAATGATATTATCCTGAAAATGTACTTGAAAAACTCGAAGAACTGTCTTGAAAGAGAGAAAAGTAAATGTGCGACAAATACTTGGAAGAAAAAGCACAACGAAACCCTAAAGTTGAGGAATGAAGGGGAAAATAATGCTTACAGAGAGAGTGTTGATTTTCATTGGCGAATACCACAAGTGCAGAAACCCAAAGGAAAATCAGGCGAAGAAAGAAAGCAGAGTGGGAAGTGTGAGTGCACGCCATCGCCGTGCCTGAGACCGGAACAGTGAGTGTATAAACGGTTAAGACCAAGAAGTTGCGCCTGATTTCCAAATAAGCAAAAAGTTGAGGGCAATTATGCAATTTCATACATAGTCTCGACTTTCTTTATGTGCAATTCTTTTGGGCACCCTAACTTGATTTCTTCTACCACCATGAAAAAGGAGAATTTAACTAGAAAAAACCTAGGTACACATAAAAATAATATTTGGTTTTACAAACAATCGATCAGATTTTTTTTTAATTAATTAAAAAATAAAAATATAATATTTTCTCTCCTTAATAATCATAACTATTTCATGATGTCAATTTAAAAAGAAATTAAGTTTTAAATAAATAAATAAAAAATTATTGATTGTTTGTAACACTAAAGATTTATGTTCTTAAACATGTAAATTTTTCTCAATTTAACCTGACATCCCACAAATTATATTTACTACTTCTCATTTTTTACAATGTCAAAAATATCACTGACAAAAAAAAAATGGTCGAATAAAATTTTTGGTATTCATTTAAAATTGTCGATAATAAAATTTTAGGTTGTTTATTCAAAATTTCCGGAAAACATGCATTTCAAAAATCTACAATATAATAAAAGTAAAACTTTTTTCTTCAATTGATTTGTAGCCGACATGTGACTTCTTGAGAAGAGAGCAAATATTTTGCTTCAAATACCTATCTTCTGTTTTCGTTACATTTTTTATCCATTCAATCAAAATCGGCAGTTACAAAAACACACCCTCTCATCTTCAATTTTTTTTTCTGATTCTCAACATTCCACTACCACTGACCCCGTGTAATGCAGCAGTTACGTTCTTCTTAGAACGTTTTCCCTTTCAATCGCCCCACTCTCAATCATGATTCTAATATTTATAACTTTCATACTGGCTACTTCTTCCTCATCTTCGTCTCCCAGAAATCCTCATCCATCAAGGTTTTCCTGCTTCAAGCAACCGACTGTATTTCATGGCCAGACCTGTGGCGAAAATCTACGACATCAATGATAGCAAAGAGTTGTGGAAGGTCTATGTGCGAGTGCATCATAAATGGAAGGTTCTCTCTCACAACATAGAGCATTTTGAGATGATATTTCTGGACAAGGCAGTAATTTTTGTTTTCTGTGCATCTGTGAATCATATGTTGTTTTTTGTTTATTGTTTTTTGGTTACACATTAACCTTTTCTGTGTATCTGTGTTGCACAGGGTGGGGACATACATGATGTTGTCCCAGTAGCATATATGTCTCTGTTCGATGAAAAATTGGCAATGGACCATACTTACACGGTATCAAATTTTAAGGTTCAACCTAATGTCTTGGCTTTTAGACCTTTGTCCACATGATTCTATTAGCCTCATATTGTATTAAAGTTGTATATCGTATATGCAGATCACATTTTGTGCAACTGTTGGTGAAACTAAAATGGTGGTTGCGTCTCCTTATGGCTGGTATTATCGTGTCGGTCATGTTTGCTCATGCATATAGTGTTGAATGATTAGAATAAGTCAAATGCAGTGTAATTGGTTTTGAAGTGTTTTTAGAGAATAGCTTATTTGAGAAGCTATTTTGGAAAAGCTGCCAGTATGCTGCAGGAAACCCTGTTTTGTTACTTTGTTTAGTGTTAGCAGGCACTATATATACATTTTGTAACATGTTGAATGGAATTAATGCCATATGATTTTTTACCCTCTCAATTAATCTCTATTCTCTCTAAACTTGATCTTCCCCAATCCTCTAATTTCACCAAAATTATCCATCATCTCCATTGATTCACATACAAGGTTTTGTGCTTGTTCTAACATTTGGCATCAAGAGCATTGGTTATTGATCCCAATCCGCTGCAACACCAACAATGGCTACCGTTTCCAATGATCGAATTCCCACCAATCTCCCAATTCTTGATTCGAAGAACTACGACAAATGGGCGAAACAAATGAAGGTTCTGTTTGGTTATCAAGAGGTTCTTGAGATCGTCATCAATGGAGTTACACCATTAGGGGCAGATGCTACCGATGCTCGTAGGGCTACACACAAGGAAGAAAAGAAAAAGGATTACAAAGCCCTATTCTTGATTCACTCTTGTGTTGATAACGACAATTTCGAGAAGGTTGGTGATTGTGAATCCGCGAAGCAAGCATGGGAAATCTTGGAGAAAGCGTATGCCGGTGCCGTCAAAGCGAAGGTGGTAAGGTTACAAACTTACAAACGTCAATTCGAGTTAACGCAAATGGAGGACAAAGAAACGATCAACAATTACATAACGCGCATTACCCGGTTAGTCAACCAAATCAAGTCATGTGGCGAAACGATCCTTGAGCATAATGTTGTATCGAAAGTGTTGCGTTCGTTAACATCACGTTTCGATAACATTGTTGTGGCTATTGAGGAGTCAAAGGATCTAACAACTTTGAGTAAAGATGAGTTGCAAAGTTCGTTAGAGGCGCATGAACAAAGGATGGATGAGATAAGTGCCGACAAAGCCAAAGCGGAGATCGCTTTGCAAGCGCGTTTACATGAGAAGAACAATAGATCGAAAGGGAAGTGGACTTCAAAAAATAAGAAGAATTTTGGTGGAAAAGATCCACAAAATTCAAAGGGTGAAGGAAGCTCCAAAGATGGTAATCAAAGCGCCCACAAATCGTTTGACAAAAGTTCTGTGAAGTGTTATAATTGTCAAAAGCTTGGGCATTTTGCGAAAGAATGTCGCTCAAAACGTAAGGAAAAGGATGCGGATGAGGCGAAGGTTGCTAGGGAAGAGGTAGATGATGAAGATACCCTTCTTGTGATGATTACGGAAGAGAATTATGGCATTGTTGATGTTCCGGGCAGCAGCTATTGTGATGATAGTGTGTGGGACAACAGCTGTACTGTTTTGGAAAGTGGCGAAAAAATGTGTTCGGATCGAAATGCATTAGTTACCGTGCGTGAGGGAGTCCAAATTAAAGATGAATGGTACTTGGATTCCGGTTGTTCAACACATATGACGGGTCGAAAGGATTGGTTTGTGCAAATCAATCAAGCGACAAAGAGTAAAGTCAAGTTTGCCGACGACACTACTTTAAGCGCCGAAGGGGTAGGAGATGTTTTGATCGGAAGAAAGAATGGTGGACACTCTAGGATCAAAGATGTCTTGTACATACCGGGAATTAAGTGCAATCTTTTAAGCATTGGCCAATTGCTTGAAAGAGGGTACTTAATTCGATTGGAGAATAAGATGTTACGCGTTTTAGATTCAAATGGTGTGTTGATTCTAAAAGCGCCGATGGCTGCCAATAGAACTTTTAAGGTTGAGTTAAAGGTTATGGAACAACGTTGTTTAGCTACCGCGGCAAGTAGAGATGAGTGGTTATGGCATTACCGTCTTGGTCACCTAAACTTTAAGGATCTTAAAATGTTGCAACAAAGTGAAATCGTAACGGGGCTGCCACATATTAGTGTTCCGACATAATTGTGTGAGGAATGTGTCACATCTAAGCAACATAAGAAGGTGTTTAGCAAGGATGCGGGTCGGAGAGCCAAAGACTTACTTGAGGTGGTGTATTCCGATGTTTGTGGACCAATGCAAGTAGAGACATATGGCGGCAATCGATATTTTGTTACGTTTATTGACGATTTTAGTAGGAAGCTTTGGACTTATCTTATCAAGAGAAAGGATGAGGTATTTGGAGTGTTCAAGAGTTTCAAATCCATGGTGGAGCGTCAAAGCGGCCGGAAGCTCAAAATTCTCAAAACGGATGGTGGAGGTGAATATACCTCTAGTGAATTTGGGAAGTTTTGTGATCTTGAGGGTATTGTGCGTGAGGTGGTGCCTCCATATACGCCTCAACAAAACGGGGCTGCCGAGAGGAAAAATCGTACAATAATGAACATGGTGCGTAGCATGCTTTGTGGGAAGAAGTTACCTAAAGAATTGTGGGGTGAGGCCGTATCTACAGCCACCTACTTGTTGAATAGGTGTCCTACTAAGAAGCTGGAGAAAATCACACCGGAAGAGGTTTGGAGTGGTTTCAAACCGAGCGTGGTTCATTTGCGTGTTTTTGGATCGATTGCATATCGTCATGTACCAAATCAACTTAGAAAGAAGTTGGATGATAAAGGTGAGAAGTTGATATTTGTTGGATATCACTCTATTGGTGGTTACAAGCTGTTTGATGAGAAGAATCGGAAGATCGTGATAAGCCGGGACGTGACTTTTGATGAAATCAAAAGTGCAGAAACAGCAACAGAAAATCAGCAGCAGCAGTTTTTTGAAATCTCTGATCCGGAGTTGTCTGATGCCGCTGTACCAGCACCTACAGCAGCTGAAAACAATGTTGTGAATGAGGGTAGACCAACAAGGCATAGAGGTATGCCTCAAAGACTCCGAGATTGTGAACTGTTCCGAGATAGTGAGATCAACAATGATGGTGATCTTATTCATTTCGCTTTAATGGCCGAATCTGAACCGGTAAATACGGAGGAGGCATTAAGCGATCCAAAATGGATGTGTGCAATGAAGGAAGAGTTGAAATCAATTGAGAAGAACAATACTTGGGTGTTGGTTGATTTACCGAAAGGTAAAAAGGCGATTGGTGTGAAATGGGTTTACAAAGTAAAAGCAAATCCGAAAGGCGAGATAATCAAGCATAAGGCTCGATTGGTAGCAAAGGGATTTTTGCAAAAAGAAGGCATAGACTTTGATGAGGTATTCGCACCGGTTGCAAGGCATGAAACCATCCGGTTAGTTGTTGCGATTTCAAATAACAACAGTTGGTCGTTATATCAAATGGACGTCAAATCGGCGTTTTTGAATGGTCCATTGGATGAGGAAGTGTATGTTGGACAGCCACCTGGTTTTGTGATACAAAATCAAGAGGAAAGGGTCTACAAATTAAGGAAGGCACTCTATGGTTTGAAACAAGCTCCAAGAGCTTGGAACAAACGCATAGATGTTTTTCTTATCAACATTGGTTTCAAGAAGTGCGTATCCGAACACGGTGTGTATGTGAAGTCGGATAAAAGCAAAGGAGTAATCATACTTTGTCTTTATGTGGACGATTTGTTGATTACGGGCAGTTGTGAAAAGTACATTTCAAAGTTCAAAGAAGAGCTTATGGGGGAGTTTGAAATGAGTGATCTTGGCTCTATGAAATACTTCTTAGGCATAGAGTTCCAAAAAACAAAGTTAGGACTGCTCATGCATCAAAGAAGGTATGCAATGGAGATTTTGAAGAGGTGTGATATGGAGCATTGTAATGCTGCCACAACACCAGCCGAGGCACGTTTACAGCTGTCCAAGAGTGAAGATGATCAAGATGTGGATCCTACTCAATACCGGAGATTGATAGGATCATTGCGTTACTTGTGCAATACGCGGCCAGATTTAGCGTTTAGTGTCGGTATTGCAAGTAGGTTCATGGAGAGGCCGAAGGTATCACACTTGGCAGCGGTTAAGAGGATCCTTAGATATGTGAAAGGTACTCTTGGCTGTGGGATTTTATTTCCTGCAAGTGACATGGGCAAAAGTTGCGAATTACTCGGATACACCGACTCCAATTGGTGCGGAGATAAGGACGATCGGAAATCAACGGCCGGTTTTGTTTTTATGTTAGGAGCACCAATCTCTTGGTGTTCTAAAAAGGAGCCAGTGGTTGCTATCTCTTCTTGTGAGGCGGAGTATATCGCAGCTTCGTTATGTGCATGCCAAGCTGTGTGGCTAGTGAACCTGCTGCGTGAGCTGGACAGCAACACGAGAGGAGCTGTTCTGCTGTTGGTGGACAATGTTTCAGCCATCAACCTTGCTAAGAATCCCATAGCACATGGGAGGAGCAAGCATATTGAGATGAGATTCCATTACTTGAGAGATTTAGTAAGTTCTGGACAGTTACGTTTGAGCTACTGCAGAAGTGAAGAACAGGTCGCGGACTTGTTGACGAAAGCGGTTACGAATGATGTTTTCAAGCGACTCGTGGTGAGGTTGGGCATGAAGAACATTGAGCATTTGACTTAAGGTGGTGTGTTGAATGATTAGAATAAGTCAAATGCAGTGTAATTGGTTTTGAAGTGTTTTTGGAGAATAGCTTATTTGAGAAGCTATTTTGGAAAAGCTGCCAGTATGCTGCAGGAAACCCTGTTTTGTTACTTTGTTTAGTGTTAGTAGGCACTATATATACATTTTGTAACATGTTGAATGGAATTAATGCCATATGATTTTTTACCCTCTCAATTAATCTCTATTCTCTCTAAACTTGATCTTCCCCAATCCTCTAATTTCACCAAAATTATCCATCATCTCCATTGATTCACATACAAGGTTTTGTGCTTGTTCTAACATATAGCACGTGGTGACAAACCTCCATTTAAGTGTGAGGTTGGGCATTTAACTAAGGCATAGATATTTAGGTATTACTACTTCTCATTTGATATTTGTTGTCGCATTAGAAATAATACTCTTGTGTAAATATGTATCTAATTCTGTTTATCTTGCCCATTATTCCTGAGATTGTAGGTATAACAAGTTTGTCACGTAGGGAATAGTTGTAACTTTATATTTTGGAACAGAGAGTGAGGGCTTCTTTTGGGTTTATATGTTTCTCAACTGCATCATACTATGATCCAGGTTAGTGTTTTTTTAACACTAAAAGGTATGCAGTTTTTATGCACACTAATGGTCATCGTGTTGCTTCCTTATACATGCTAGACTTCATGATCCATTGGAGTTCCCATTAGCACTGGATTAGATGTTGGATGTGAAAATGGCTTTTAAGGTCAAGTGTCAGTCGCGTTAGAAGAATTGCTCAGTGGTTATGCTCTTGAAAAATGACCCTTTCATCAAACAGCTTAGCGATCTATTCGAAACAGTTGAGGTATAATACATATACCATCCTTTTTGTTTTATGTTGTTTCTTTAGTTTCATCTACAACCTTTCTTCTGATCGTACTTTAATTGCATCTGCAAAGGAACATGTTCCTCTATGCTCTATGACATCAGACATGTTGCATGTGTTTACCTCACTATAATATTTTGTTGTGCTTAACTTTTATTGTATTTATTATGATGTTCATGTATGTTATGTGTAACTAATAATTACAATTATCTTTAGATCAAGGAGAGTGTAGATGAGGCAAAACCCAGTGCCCTCGAAGAATCTGATTTTGTTACGGTAACCTTCATTACCCTTCCGACTTGTGCATAATTTAAATTGGTCTACATAATATACATTGGTTCATGTAACTCATAATATTTCTGAAACTCATTATGTAATATGATCTTGAGATCACATCCAAGCACGACTCGGAACCTATTACGCCTGTTGGGAAAACCCAGTTTCCAAGTGCATCGAGTGAATCAACAAGGTCGGAAGGGCTTTGTGATGGAGAACTTTCATCAAACAAGCTCAAGAAAATTATCAAAGTGGAAACGAATGATTAGTGGTGGCTGCAGTTTTTTATGTGTCTTCAATTGTTTTACTTTGGTTTTATGTTGACAATGACTGTTATTTTGAATTTTATCAATGTTTTATTTGTTTGTTTGGATATGTATGCTTAGACTTATGTTACTTTGTTTGTTTGGATCTGTATGATTAGAGTCGTGTTACTTTAAGATATCATAACTTAATGTCAACACACGGATTTCTACATTTGTGTTTTGGTGGAATGATGGTGTTTACTTTTTTTATTTATAATTATAATTATAGATTATTGGTATATTGTTGTTCATGTGAAACGAAATCGACCGATCTGTTGTTCTGGAGTTGCGTGTCCCTACAACCCAATGAGGTTAGATTTAGGCATTGTGTGATCGGTGGATCTGGAACTGACTGTTTTAAAGCTGGTTTCGCGAAATGTCGCGGTAAGCAAGAGTCGCCACCGTCTTTTATTTTCTCCAAATGGAAAGGACAAAAGCACAGAAAAATTCCTTTAAAGAGATTGCTCTCGGTTCGGGAGGTAGGTTATAGAAAGGGAAGGTGTTAGCACCCTTTCTATCCATGGTTATCCATGGGCTCTTAGGTACTTGCTCAATGTGTTTTCAAAATTGTTTGCTTACTTTTCAATTGTGGGTTTAAAAAGTTTCTTTGAAAAATTTCAGTTCGACTCGTACGTCAGAGTGTTTGAAAGATTCGTTTTGAAAGCTTTTGAAAATGTGTTGGTGTGAAAAGAGTTTTTGTTTTATTTGAAATTAGAGCAAGTATCCTTGAGAACCTACCTACCCTAAGGAATTCGTCTGTGTAAATGTCCTTTAAAGTAGTGCCATCCCACCATTGAGAGGTAGGTAGCACCACCGTTGGAGGTGTTCGGGTCAATTCGAGTTTTAGGGACATGGTGATCACCGGAGCAATGGGAAGACATCTTAGAAGCTACCCTCATGCCAGGTTCCTGGATCATGAGGACTTACTAAGACGTCCTCTACTCGACGATCACCTTTCGAGAGGCAACAGTGAGGCGTATCCTAGGGGTGGTGTGTGCGGTCCGTGTGTTATGTTTCAATTATTTTGTCTTGTCATGTTTGTTGTGATCTACGCTTGATGTTAATTTTAGGGCCATTCATTCTTTCATGCATATTTATCAACAGTTATAAAGTTTGCGGGAAAATAAATCTAAACTATTACAAATGGCGCGGGTCCACATCGCCAAAATAAACCGAACCCGATTTGACTGAAAGTAAAAGAGCAATAAAATAAAAGTGCGAGAAATAAAGTAAAAATTATTACAAGGCTTTGGGGGCATATACATAATTATTTAAATGATATAAAATAAATGCGCGAAATAAGGGAATTAAAAACAAAACTAGGGCGTTGGACCCTTTTGCAAACAATTAAAATTAACAAGGAATTTAAAATTAAAATTAAATGAAAATGGTATTTTTGTGTTTTTTAGGCTTAACGAGAAAAAAGAGTTAATTGAAATTAAATTAAATATTAGCCCTAATTCTATTGTTTTTTAAGTTTATTATGAAAATATTGACTTTTAACCTAATTTTAATTCTAAATTAATTTATGTACATTTTTTAATTTATGAAAATAAATAAATAACATTATTATTCTGAAAAAAGGGGAAAAATAAAAAAAGAAAATAAAAGTCATTAAACCTAAATTCTAGTTTTTTGGATTTTTATTAAAAAGATTAAAATTATACCCTAATTAAACTAAATAATTTACATGCAATTTATTTAGGGAAATAATAAAATAAAAATTGTATTTTTGGCATTTTTTTGATTTTATGATGTTTTTACATTTTGATTAAAAATTAAATAAAACAAATAATTAAAATAACATAACAATTAAAATAAATGAAGATATAAGAAAAATAAATAAATTTGGCAAACCAGGGTGGGGTGTAGCCCCAGATTAGGAGGTTCAGGCCTGGGATTTCTGGCCCATTTGCTTGAATTCATTGACCTTTCTGGATCAGGTGTGGCATGTTGACTGGCATCTACCATACGCCTTTGTTCTGAGCCCTTTGATAGACCTCCTGGGACACGTGTATATCTTGAGGATGGAGGCATATGGTGTGTCTTAACGTTAGCGCTGCATGGAAACTTGAAGTGAAAAATAATATTGAGATTGGCCAGACCTGGGACTTGAACCCAGGTCTTTGATGTTACCAACGCCTGTCCCTGCCACTGAGCCGTTTCAATCACATTTAACATATAATATAATACAAATAATATAAAAGAAAAGTGGCACAACTCTTGGAACGCGCGCGAATTTTTTAAATCTCCCAATCCCTGCATGCCACGAGTCCTTCTTCTTCGTCCCTGTAAAACAAAACAAATAAGCAACGGTTTTGCAACCGTGGTGTTAGGCAGGCTATGGAAAAATAGCGACTAGCACCATGGCCTATATAAATTGATCGCGAACAGTGTTTCAGACTCGTCCAGGCTTGCTGAATACAACCATGGTAGTCTTGAGTTCTAATTTTTCCCCTATGCAAAAACCCCAATTCAAGAAACCTGCAACCCTAAATATCGTTCATGGCCAAATCACATGTATTGCTCAAAAACGAGATTAATTGGTATGGTTAGCTTTAGAATATCATGAGGAACACGAATCAATCAATGAAATGTCATAAAAATGCGTAAAATGTAGAATACGATTTTGAATTTTCCATGGAATTTCTTGAGTTTTGTACCCTAATTCTTTGAGCTTTTGTGATTGATATCAATTGGAACACCTTCAGGGATGCTTAAGGATGCTTATGGAACAAAAATTGAAGCTTGGATCGACCCCCAAGGTTGATTTCAGAATTAAGCTTTTATGGAAAATTTTCAATATCCAATGGCTTGTTTTGGCGCAGCTTATGATGTGTTAGGCTTAGGGTTTGACTCAGTGCATATGATGGAAGAGAATTGGCTTGCTATTTGACCTTAATTCATGCTCATGAAAGAACAAGTCCTAGGGTTTTTACCATTAACCAAGTTTCCTTCTTTTTAGCCAAGACCTAGACCTAGTGTGCAATTTAACCCTAGCCTGAGTTTTTGAGTTGGCCCATGATACATGGAAGTTGTCCAAATTCACATGACACTATTCCATTGGTTTTTGAATTTCATTTGAATTTTCAAAGATTTAAAATGAATTAAATTATCAAAAATTAAATAAAATAAAAAAATCAATATTTGGTCTTGAAATTAATCATGGGACACGTGTGTGGCATGACAAGGATGAACCAAGTGGAAAAAATGGGGCCCTTTTGTCAAAAATTGGATTTTCAAGGATAGTTGACTTTTGCCATTTCACAAAAATTTCCCAACTTCTACAAGGCATAACTTGCTCCATTTTTAAGCTTTTCACATGTTCTTGGACATTTTGGAAAGGTCTTTGAGTCCTTTAACCAATGCCTTTGGTCCCATGTCATTTTGATTTACCAATCTCAAGTTATGGCCTTTGACTTAAAGTCCCTTTTTGTTGACTTTTGAAAATGACCTATAATGTTGAAATTGATAACTTTTTGTGAGAGCATTTCTTGGACTTGAAGTATGAAGATGAGTTGTAGGAAATGTCTTTCTCTTCAAAATGAGCTTTGGATGGAATTTTTCTGATAATCCATGTGAAAGTTATGCCCTGGTCAATTTCAGTTGACTTTTTCAGCTGTCCAAATATAGCAACTTTTGCATCTTTGATGATTTCTGAGCCAAATTTTGAGAATCATGATCAAGCATTGATCAAATGATGTTTGTGGCTTCAAAATGATATGTTGACCAAAAATTTGAACTTTTGACTGCCAAATGACCATTTTGCCCCTACAGTTGACTGTAGTGCAATTTAGGGTTTTGACTGTGCAATCTTGAGCTGAATGCCTTGAAACTTGATATGAGGATGTTTGACCATGTTTGTAAGCATATGAGACTTGATTGGGCCTTTGAACACTCCATTTTCTTGATCAGCACACAAACCCTAGTTTTGACTGTATGGGAGACTGTTGCACTGCACAACCCTTGGGGAATTTTGTAGCTAGGCTTGGCAATTTCTTGAGGAATATGGGAGGGCAAATTTTGGGGTATAACAGTTGCCCCTGTTCAATCTTCTTAGACCTGAGGATGCAGATTGGCTGACGTGCCTTTCGTAATCCGAGGGTAAAAGATGATTGGACACTAGAGTGCCCGGAAATTTGCGCTCACATGTTAGCAATGATGGTGGAATGGGCTTATAGATGCCATCTGGATGTTTGATTGCGTAGGAGATTCCTTGGCGAGAACCTGTATACCTGCAAAAGAAAAATGAGTACCTGACACGTCGCAGGAGCCGATTTTTTAGATGCCTGGTATAGATGTGTCCTGACTGGTTACAGGAGCTGAGTCTGGAGCTTCAAACGGCGATGAAAGAACCAGGGATGATTACTTCCTTAGCATGAATGGTAAGAGAGCCTTGGGCGACTTTAACTTCAACAACGCTCGTTGAGAAAAATCTATGGTGTCTTCTACTGGGATAAGAATCAGGGAGATCTTAGGGTCTATCTGACTGAACCAGAGAAGGCCTTTGACTGGATAAGCATCAGGAAAATCTTGGGACGATTTAACTGAACCGGTCTAGGTCTTGAAATGTCTTCAACTGGATAAGCATCGGGGAGATCTTAGGGTCGATCTGACTGAACCAGAGAAGGCCTTTGACTGGATAAGCATCAGGAAAATCTTGGGACGATTTAACTGAACCGGTCTAGGTCTTGAAATGTCTTCAACTGGATAAGCATCAGGGAGATCTTAGGGTCGATCTGACTGAACCAGAGAAGGCCTTTGACTGGATAAGCATCAGGAAAATCTTGGGACGATTTAACTGAACCGGTCTAGGTCTTGAAATGTCTTCAACTGGATAAGCATCAGGGAGATCTTAGGGTCGATCTGACTGAACCAGAGAAGGCCTTTGACTGGATAAGCATCAGGAAAATCTTGGGACGATTTAACTGAACCGGTCTAGGTCTTGAAATGTCTTCAACTGGATAAGCATCAGGGAGATCTTAGGGTCGATCTGACTGAACCAGAGAAGGCCTTTGACTGGATAAGCATCAGGAAAATCTTGGGACGATTTAACTGAACCGGTCTAGGTCTTGAAATGTCTCCAACTGGATAAGCATCAGGGAGATCTTAGGGTCGATCTGACTGAACCAGAGAAGGCCTTTGACTTGATAAGCATCAGGAAAATCTTGGGACGATTTAACTGAACCGGTCTAGGTCTTGAAATGTAGCTTGAGAACTTAACTGGATATTTCCTGAAAGATAAAAGTCAGTCATATGCAATGCATGATATGGATCAAGCAATGATGTTCTCAACATAAATGAGATTTGTATGATGCAGTGCGTTATGCATGCTACAATGATGTATGTGATGTTTTATGTATGTTTTTGTCTAGGAAAGTAAATCCTTGACGGGTGCCGGGAAGTCGTATCCTGGGCTGATGTCGGAGAATAGATTTTGCTTCCGCTGGGGATGATAGTAGTTGCAAGGATACCGGTAGGAGACGATGACTCCGTTGCGGAATGAACTTGGCGAATGGAAGATTCTGCGGGGAGAAAAGATACTCTAGCGATCATGCTAGAAAGCAATACTCTGTGGGAAGAGTGATGCCTTGCTGAATGTTGATAGTAACTCTGTTGGGGATACCGTTGTTGTATTGGAAGTGTGAATAGACTTCGCTGGGGATAGGAAGGAATTATGTTGACGACGACCTTTCCGTGGCTTTTGGCTGAGGATAACCCAGTTATATCCTGTTGAGGACATAACTCTTTAAATCAAGCCAGACGACGCGTTCGTGTCCTGTGAAGGATAAGCTTCCAGAATTTACTGGGGATAAGCTTACTGCTTGGGGGGATGAATTCCATCTTTCCTGGGGAATTTGGATGGGACTCTCCTGGGGAAATTTTGATAGTTTTGATATGCTGGGGAAGTGATTCCTTTGAATGTTGATGTATGCCGCCGGGGAACAATCTTTAGACCAAGACTGCCGGGGATGCTTGTTAAGAATATATGCTGCTGGGGAATGTTGAGGTCTACTGGAGGATACCCAATTTCCTTGAGACTTGTTAACTTTGTTTGGGGAAGAATACACTGACTTGCTGTCTCACTCTCTGGGGAATTTAAGATGCCTGGTTAGGTTTTTTTAGCTGAACCTACTTTGGTACCTTGGAGGATAGAACAATTAGACTGCTCAGACAACTCTTTATTGCCCCTGTTTCTAGTGTCACCTGCAATTAATTCTTTGTTTCGTATGCAAATATTTATGAGCTAGCAAATTATTGTCAATGCATATATCACAAATTGAACCTTGGACGTTCTTCGCAAAACAAAACAAAAAAAAAGAAAAAATAGTTGGCACGTTTAACTGAAAAGTATATTTGTATTGATTTTGAATAGCCTGAAAATAGGCGCTTTGTGTACAAGAGGCTGACGTCCTAATAAGCGGAACGTCGCCGAACAAGAGAGTTTATACAAGTTTTGTACAAAAGAAAATAAAACAGCTGTGTGAAAGATGAATGATCCACTGGGTTTCAACTCTGCTATTGCCTTTATACTCCGTGCGTCTCATCATTTGATGACCTTGGTTGAAGGTGAAGCTGACTGATCGATGCCGTCTGAACTTGATGTAGATACCGGATTCTGGATGCACGGTGATCCAATGAGACATAGTATTACGCTTTTATCCCTAATTTTTGCCTGGACCACCCTTTCGGGTTTTCAGTCCACCGGGATACCCATTTTTGCCCAAGCCGCCTTTTCAGGTTTTCGACTTGCCGGGTGTACAGATTTTTTTCATTTTCATCCCTTCATTTTGCCCGAACTCTTTTGGTTCGACGGGAAGCCCTAACTTTTGCCTAGACATGTCAGCCTAGCGGGTCTTTTTTCATGCGTAGTATTTTTTAACTATGTCTGCATTGGCGGGGTGAGGAAGGTCGTCACCATCCATGTTGGTTAAGATCATTGCTCCTCCTGAGAACACATGCTTAACCACAAATGGCCCTTCGTACGTAGGGGTCCATTTGCCCCTTGGATCACTCTGAGGAAGGATGATTCGCTTGATCACCAGATCCCCGACTTGATATTCATGTGGCCTGACCTTTTTGTTAAATGCCCTGATCATTCGTTTCTGATACATCTGACCATGACAGATAGCAGCAAGTCTCTTTTCGTCAATAAGGTTGAGCTGATCAAGTCGTGTCTGGATCCAATCATCTTCGTTCAGATTTGCATCCTTCATTATCCGGAGAGAAGGAATTTGTACCTCGATCGGCAAGACTGCCTCCATGCCATAAACCAGAGAGAAAGGAGTTGCCCCGGTTGACGTCCTAGCTGAGGTACGATACCCATGCAGAGCGAACGGTAACATCTCGTGCCAGTCTTTATACGTTACTGTCATCTTCTGCACGATCTTCTTGATGTTTTTATTAGCTGCTTCTACAGCCCCATTCATCTTCGGTCTGTACGGAGAAGAATTGTGGTGCTGTATCTTGAACTGTTCGCAGAGCTCAGCGATCATCTTATTGTTCAGATTGGTACCGTTATCTGTAATAATCCGCTCAGGGACACCGTACCGACAGATCAGGTTGTGCCGAATGAACCGTGCCACAACAGTCTTGGTTACCGTAGCATAGGATGCTGCCTCAACCCACTTCGTGAAATAATCAATCGCCACTAGGATGAAGCGATGTCCATTGGATGCCGTAGGTTTTATCTCGCCGATCATGTCTATGCCCCACATTGCAAATGGCCAAGGCGCAGTCAGAACATTCAGGGGAACCGGAGGAACATGCACCTTGTCTGCGTAGATCTGGCATTTATGGCATGTCCTGGAATGTTGGTAACAGTCAGCTTCCATTGTAGACCAATAATATCCTGCCCGTAGGATTTTCTTAGCCATAGTGTGTCCACTGGAATGCGTACCAAAGGTCCCTTCATGTAGCTCCTCCATGATTCTTTCTGCTTCAGTCTTATCCACACAACGCAGTAAGGTTGAATCATGGTTTCGCTTGTACAAGATGCCGTTGCTTAGGAAGAACTTGGCTGCAAACCTCCTCAGGAATTTCTTATCATTGACAGATGCGCCTTCAGGGTATTCCTGAGCTTCTAGGTATCTCTTCACTTCGTGGTACCAAGGCTTCTCAGTCACCAATTCGGTTTCGAGATCATAACAGTATGCCGGTTCGTCCAGTTTCCAGATGATGATCCGGGGAGCCTCGTTGTCCCATTTGACCTTGAACATTGAAGACATTGTAGCTAACGCGTCCGCCAACTGATTCTCTTCTCTTGGAAAATGCTCAAATGTTATCTCTGTGAAGTGGGGGATCAAGGCCAACACACATTCTCTGTAAGGAATCAAGTTTGGATGTTTCGTATCCCACTCTCCTTTGATCTGGTTGATCACAAGGGCGGAATCTCCGAAGACACTCAGAAATTTGATCCTCAGGTCGATCGCAGCTTGAAGACCCATAATACACGCTTCATACTCCGCCATGTTGTTGGTACAGTTGAAACACAACCGGGCGGTGAGTGGAGTATGAGTACCTTGTGGAGATACGATTATGGCGCCGATACCATTTCCCAAAGCATTGGAGGCTCCGTCAAAGTGCATAGACCATCGGGATCCTGGTTCAGGTCCTTCATCCGGTCCAGGTATTTCACAGTCAGTTACTATCATAATGCTTTCGTCTGGAAACTCGAAGTTCATTGATTGGTAGTCATCCACAGCTTGATGTGCTAAGTGGTCTGCCAATACACTTCCCTTGATGGCTTTTTGGGTCGTATACTGAATGTCGTATTCCGTCAAGATCATCTGCCATCTTGCAATTCTCCCGGACAGAGCAGGCTTTTCGAATATGTACTTTATAGGATCCATTTTTGAGATCAACAAGGTAGTGTGAGTCAGCATATACTGTCTCAGCCGGCGAGCAGCCCATACCAAAGCGCAGCAAGTTTTCTCAAGCAGTGAGTATCGGGTCTCACAGTCGGTAAACTTTTTGCTAAGGTAATAAATGGCATGCTCTTTTCGGCCAGACTCGTCATGCTGCCCCAGCACACACCCCATTGCATTATCAAGCACTGTCAGGTAAAGTATCAAAGGTCTCCCTTCAACTGGTGGCATAAGGATGGGTGGTTCTTGGAGATATTCTTTGATTCTGTCAAAAGCAGCCTGACATTCATCATTCCAACGTACTACCCGATCTTTCTTCAGCAGCTTGAAGATTGGTTCACAGGTAGCAGTCAAGTGTGAGATGAACCGAGCAATGTAATTCAGACGTCCTAGAAAGCCTCTGACTTCCTTCTCTGTCTTAGGAACTGGCATCTCTTGAATGGCTTTGACCTTAGCAGGGTCCACTTGAATTCCCTTGTCACTTACCACGAAGCCTAGCAACTTTCCCGATCTTACCCCGAAGGTGCACTTATTCGGATTCAACCTCAGCTTGTACAGTTTCAAACGGTCAAACAGTTTCTGTAGATGATCAAGGTGTTCCTCCTCAGTCTGGGACCTAGCGATCATGTCGTCAACATACACTTCTATCTCATGATGGATCATGTCATGAAATAAAGCAACCATGGCACGTTGGTAGGTTGCCCCAGCATTCTTTAGTCCAAAAGGCATAACTTTGTAGCAGAAGGTGCCCCACTGAGTAACAAATGTAGTCTTTTCCATGTCTTCCGGAGCCATCTTGATCTGATTGTAGCCTGAAAAACCATCCATGAAAGAGAACACTTTATGCTGAGCTGTATTATCAACAAGGACGTCAATGTGAGGTAGAGGGAAGTCATCCTTGGGGCTGGCCCTGTTCAGATCCCTGTAATCGACACACATTCTGACCTTGCCGTCCTTCTTAGGTACTGGCACCACATTAGCAACCCATTGAGGGTAAGAAGTCACTGCAAGAAACCCGGCATCAAACTGCTTCATAACCTCGGCTTTAATCTTCTCAGACATCTCTGGACGCATACGGCGGACCTTTTGCTTAACCAGAGGGCAATCTTCTTTAGTTGGTAAGTGATGGACCACAATGTCGGTATCTAATCCGGGCATATCTTCGTAGGACCAGGCAAAGATTTCTTTATAGTCATGCAGCATCTGAGTCAACCGTTGCTTCACGCTGAGTTCTAGGTTGGCACCAATCTTCACCTCTTTCTTGTCTTCCTCAGTACCCAAGTTTATTATTTCCACTGGCTCTTCATGGGGTTGAATTGCCCTCTCCTCCTGTTGTAACAGTCTTGCAAGTTCACCAGGCACTTCGCAATCATCTTCACCTTCGTCTTCGGCTAAGTTGATCGGATTTTCGAAGTCATAACTGGCAGTAGCAGAGTCGTTACCAGTGAGATCCAGAGTGGATTGAAACCTGTATGAGTGAGTGTGTGTAAATACAGCTGTTTTGCAATATGTAAAGAAAGGAAAGAAAAGGAGCGCAAAATTTGAATTGTGAAAAACGTCCAATGCTTTTATTCATGATATATGACAGTGACAAACAAAAGCCCTCATGAATAAAAACCACGGTGCCCCGGGTAAGACACCGGGCCATATAGTTTCAAATTATTGTTTATTACAAATCAAAAACGAAAAAATTCATTACTGGGGAACAAAAGTTATGGGTGTAAAATCTTTAGCAGTCCAATTGGTCAATCCACCGTCGGCCGTCGGGTAGATCCAGCTATCGAACTCTGACTCTTCCACTTCATCTTCCTCTCCAATAGCATTCACTTCAGAGTGAGTGATGAGCACCGGAGGTCTTCCAATTCTTGCCTTGCGCACCGCTTTCTGAGCTTCTGTGGTGAAACCCAGCCCAAACTTGTTAGTCTTAGGAGTAAGATCAGGGAGCTTGCCCCAGTTTGCACATTCACCTCTTTCGATCACAGCCCGGGCATCCTTTAAGGAGGCCATCTTCAAAGGAGAAACCTCTTCATCTGCTTCTGTTGCTGCCAAGGTTTGTGGTACTTCCTCAAAATGTTGAAAGGGGGTTTCAATGAACTCCCCATCCATTTCTACATATCTGAAGGAGTTGAGGTGACTGACCATGTACTCCTCTTCCCCTTGCACTGTTACGATCTTCCCCCTGACCGGGTACTTGAGCTTCTGATGCAATGTGGAAGTCACAGCTCCAGCCTTGTGGATCCACGGGCGACCCAGCAAACAAGAATAGGACGGATGGATGTCCATCACATAGAATTTTGAATCGAATACCTGTGACCCAACCCTGATTGGGATGTCCACTTCACCATGCACCATTCTTTTGGACCCGTCAAAGGCCCGGACAACAATGTTACTTGGTTTGAGCTCTAGACCCTCACAATCCAGCCTATCCAGAGCCTTCTTGGGCAGCACGTTTAATGAAGAACCTGTGTCAACCAGCACATGAGCAAGAGTAGTGCCCCTGCATTCAATGGAGACATGCAGGGCATCATTATGGTTCTTCCCCTTTGCTGTCAGATCGGCATCAGAGAAACCCAGGCCATTATCAGCAGTTAGGTTGGCCACACAATCGGTGAACTGGTCAGCAGACGTTTCTTGGGGTACGTGGGCTGTCTTTAAGAAAGCAATCAGAGCCTTTGCATGGGCCTCTGAACACAGCAGCAGTGACAACATGGAGATTTTAGAGGGGGTGTGCCCCAGCTGTTCTACAACGTTGAAATCACTTTTCTTTATTATCTTGAGGATTTCTTCCATTTCCTGCTTGGAAGCCTCAACAATGGTCTTTGGTGCCTCCGTCCTGGCAGGCACATCAGCAGCAATTCCCTTGCCCCGAGTATCAGATGACTCAGTAGCAGGGGTGGATACTTGGTCAGGGGGAGAAACAGACTCTCTGGCAGGTGTGAAGATCAAAGGCCTATGAATTGCCGGAGGAGCAATGTCTGGCGAGAACAGTCTTCCACTACGAGTGACCTTAGCAGGCCCGGTGATGTTGGAGACACCAGTATCAATGTTGCGCTCTTGTTTCACACCCAGAACATAAACATCCGCCCCATAGTGCCATGGGACAGCCTTATCAGACTTGTAGGGTATAGGCCCCGGAACAGTAATGGTGATGGGAGCACTCTTGTGAACTGACAAAATTTGTATAGGCTTCTTTGAAGGAGCCTTGGAATGGTTGTTGAAGATGGTAACGATCGACACTTCTTCAACAGGAGCAGCAGGAACAACAGTCTTTCTGAACAAAATCTCTCTACTATCTATCAGGTTTTGGATGCCTGACTTCAACAGAGAACAACCAGCAGGGGAAGCAACACATAGAGGGCAACTTTCGCTACATCCCGGAAATAAACCGGCTAGCAACAGATTCCTCTTGACCATCAGCAACGGAGTAGCAACATCATCCACCGAAGCTACATACAAATCCTCCTCAACAGCATTCACTCCATGCTGGGGCATGGGAGCAGTTACAACATTCGGCCTCTCGGGCGCCTCAAACTGTATTTCTTTTGCATCAATGAGGTCTTGAACCTTATTCTTTAGGGCCCAACAGTCATCTGTGTTATGCCCCGGGCTATCAGAGTGATAAGCACAGCGAGCATTTGGATTGAACTTGGGGGATGCAGTATTGGGAAACTTTGGAGCCTCCCTGACAGTCACTAAATTGGTGGATAGCAACTGTGGCAGGATCTGTGATAAGGTCATGCTTAACCGGGTATACTCTCTCCGGGGTCTTTCAAACTTTTGAGGATTAGTTGGCCGAGGGGCGGCAGCAGGTTTGGCAATCATTACCGCACTGACAGATTGGCGGTGTTCAGGTCGCTCTGTTCTCCGGGAGCTATATACAACACTAGCCTCCTTTTTGAAGGGTTTCTTCTCAGTACTGGAGGAGGCAACTTTCTGTATCTTCCCCGATTTTATACCGGCCTCGATCCTTTCACCAGTCAGGATCAGATCAGTAAACCCAGCAGAGGAATTACCAATGAGATGATTGAAAAATGGACCAGATAGGGTCCCCAAGAACATATCTACCAGCTCCCGATCCGTCAATGGTGGCTGCACCCTGCCAGCCAGGTCTCTCCATTTCTGAGCGTACTCCTTAAAACCTTCACCCGACCCTAGCGACATACCCTGGAGCTGGGTACGCGTAGGAGCGAGGTCGGCATTATACTGATACTGCTTGTAAAAAGCAGTGGCCAGATCCTCCGAGTTACGAATGCTGATTCCATCCAGCTGATAGAACCAATCGAGGTGAGTCCCTGAAAGACTCTCCTGGAAGAAGTGGATCCAAAGGTTCTTGTCTGCTGTGTAAGGCTGGATCTTCCTTACATAAGAACGGAGGTGCATCTTGGGACAGGAAGCCCCATCATACTTCACGAAGGCAGGTGTTTTGAACTTGTGGGGGATCACCACCCCAGTAGATAAACCCAAGTCTCCGAAATCCAATCCAGGCACCCGCTGAACTTCCATAGCCTTTAATCTGTCTTCCAGCTGTTTGTACCGGTCTTCAGCAGGAGGGTACTGTTCGTTGTTGAAGTCTGTTTCAGTATCAGAGCCCACAGGAGTAATGACCTCCCTTTCTTGGTGACTACCTTCCGTCACAGATGGAGGAGTCCTTTCAGCTTCAACCAAAGTGTTCCCGAGTCTGCGCCCAGTGTTAAATAGCACAGTCCTCCTCTTCTTCTTAGTCTTCTTCAGAAGCATGGTCTTCAACTCTTGTTGACCCTGAGCCAAGCCCTTGATCAGCTCCTGAAATTGGGCGTTTTGCGCCTGAAACTGGACGTTCTGCGCCTGAAGAGCCTTGATAGATGCCTCGGTTGATGATTCAGGGTTCATGATGCTGAAATAAACAGCGAAGAACAGTAAACAACCTGAAAAGAAGAGTACCTATGATGCACATGATGAATGATATGTGTTTATGCAATGCATTCAAGAGTTCGAAAATTCAAATTTGTTGTAGACCAAAAGGAACACACGTTATTAAGAAAATCATTGTTTAATACATCAAAGCCTCATGGGCAAAAGTACAAAAAGATCAAATCAATCCCAAAATATGTTGCGCATCTTCTTTGGAGCTATGTAAGTGTTGAGGTTCCTTTCCTCATGCAACAGGCGGGTGAGCTCCAAGACCTTCTTTTCACTGGCATGCAAACTAGTCTCAAGAGAATTCCGCTCTTCTTTAAGCTGGATCCAGCTCTTCTGCATCTCTTCCCAGGATGTGGGCATATCAGGGTGCTGAATAACATGAGACACCTCTCCTTCCAAGGCAGGCTCTTTGATTACTGGAAGCATGTGAGGATAAGGCATTACTAACTTCTGAGAGCGGGCTCGTACCCACTTGAGGTAAGGCTCCAAAGGGATGGAGTTCTTGTGCCCCAGTGTCTTGCTGTCTATCCTACTAGGCATCCTCCAAGCTCTGATAAATCTCTGGCGAAGTCCTTGAGTATCGTTGTCGAAGTCAAAAACTATGTCAGGAATCAACATGTCATGAGGACCATCCCTCCGAGCATAACCAAATTGTCTCCAAGCCAGGCATGGACTATAAGTAATACCCCCTCTGATTCCAAGTAAAGGAACATTAGGATACTCCCCGCAACGATCAATGATAGTGACATCTTCTCTGGACCTAGGGCACCAATGTATATCTGCATGTGTAAGAGTCATCAACCGTTGTGACCATCTCAAACCCCGCTCATTCTTCAGGACTGATTGTGGAAGGTGCGAAATAAACCACTTTCCCAGGAGAGGAGTGCAACACATAAGGACACCTCTTTTTCTCATGGTTCGAGTGTAACATGAGTGAAGGAGGTCCCCCAGCAACGTAGGTATAGGATTCCTGGACATAAAGATCTGGACAGCATTGATATCAATGAGCTGATCTGGGTTAGGGAACAACACCAAACCATAAACAAGGAGGGCCACAACCTCTTCAAAAGCTTGCAAGTCAAGGGAGTTCCAACGTTCATAGGCCTTTTCAAACAGAAACCTGGCTAAGAACCCTTTAATACCACTTCTGACTTCCCAATGTCCCTTGAGGTCAGATGACTGTAGGTGCAAGGCTTTAGCAATCTCTTCAAGCTTAGGTTCCTTTTCTGTACCGTTGAAGGGTAGCTGATCAAGGATAGGGATCTTCAGGAGTCGGGAGAACTCCTCCAATGTAGGTACCAACTGATAGTCCAAGAAGGTGAAACAATGATGCAGAGGGTCAAAGAATTGGAACAGGACCTTCATCATATCTTCCTCAATGTTGGTATTGACCAAGCTGATGAGGCTTCCATGCCTTTCACTGAATGAAGAGTTCTCGGGAATCCTGGATATAAGCTCCTTAAGCTGAGGAGGGATCCTTACAAGACTGATTGGAATTGTCTTTCTACGAACAGTTTCCATGTCCTACAAAACAAGAACAAAGATGAAAATTCGAACCCCTGAAATGGTTAGTCAATGCGTATGATGCTGGATGATGTCATGATGCTATGATTAAACACACCACAGATATTTACAAAGACAAACATGTAAGGCACACAAGGCACACAAGACAGGCCCTTAAGGTTTAAGGCCAGCATGGGGTCTGGGTAGTACCCTCTTGAAGTTGGTGGGCTCAACCTGTCCTAATCAAAGTAACCGGGTTCTAAGGTTCCCAATATCACGGGATTGCTTTCATTGTTCATCGTTTCGATTTAGCCACTGAACTGGCGACCGAAATATTCCAGGAAAGCAACCCTCAATTGAGTGTAGTATCGAGTATCAACCAACCTCGGACTGCACCAAAGTCAGTTATCTCACTACCCTAAAGAGGCCAAGATAGTTCAATTAAGGTTCCTAAGGTCTGTTGATGCTTCACGACACCACGCGGAGGCCCCGTACTCTCCTTGACTGAACTCAAGGGTTACCGGTACACACCAAAGTGCCACATCAACGTAGCAGACTGTTTCAACCATGTCGGTATACCCCGCACAGTTCCCTCACAGCCTTGTTGCTACTTTCTAAAAGGGTATCCCCCAGATCCGGGTTAGGATCTATAGAACTCCCAAGCAACCCACAATAATAAAGCACACAAGGAAAACAATTGAAAACATAGTTATGAGCTAGCCCTAAGGTACACCTCACTTTAAGTTTTTCCCCAGCAGAGTCGCCAGTTCTGTGATCGGTGGATCTGGAACTGACTGTTTTAAAGCTGGTTTCGCGAAATGTCGCGGTAAGCAAGAGTCGCCACCGTCTTTTATTTTCTCCAAATGGAAAGGACAAAAGCACAGAAAAATTCCTTTAAAGAGATTGCTCTCGGTTCGGGAGGTAGGTTATAGAAAGGGAAGGTGTTAGCACCCTTTCTATCCATGGTTATCCATGGGCTCTTAGGTACTTGCTCAATGTGTTTTCAAAATTGTTTGCTTACTTTTCAATTGTGGGTTTAAAAAGTTTCTTTGAAAAATTTCAGTTCGACTCGTACGTCAGAGTGTTTGAAAGATTCGTTTTGAAAGCTTTTGAAAATGTGTTGGTGTGAAAAGAGTTTTTGTTTTATTTGAAATTAGAGCAAGTATCCTTGAGAACCTACCTACCCTAAGGAATTCGTCTGTGTAAATGTCCTTTAAAGTAGTGCCATCCCACCATTGAGAGGTAGGTAGCACCACCGTTGGAGGTGTTCGGGTCAATTCGAGTTTTAGGGACATGGTGATCACCGGAGCAATGGGAAGACATCTTAGAAGCTACCCTCATGCCAGGTTCCTGGATCATGAGGACTTACTAAGACGTCCTCTACTCGACGATCACCTTTTGAGAGGCAACAGTGAGGCGTATCCTAGGGGTGGTGTGTGCGGTCCGTGTGTTATGTTTCAATTATTTTGTCTTGTCATGTTTGTTGTGATCTACGCTTGATGTTAATTTTAGGGCCATTCATTCTTTCATGCATATTTATCAACAGTTATAAAGTTTGCGGGAAAATAAATCTAAACTATTACAAATGGCGCGGGTCCACATCGCCAAAATAAACCGAACCCGATTTGACTGAAAGTAAAAGAGCAATAAAATAAAAGTGCGAGAAATAAAGTAAAAATTATTACAAGGCTTTGGGGGCATATACATAATTATTTAAATGATATAAAATAAATGCGCGAAATAAGGGAATTAAAAACAAAACTAGGGCGTTGGACCCTTTTGCAAACAATTAAAATTAACAAGGAATTTAAAATTAAAATTAAATGAAAATGGTATTTTTGTGTTTTTTAGGCTTAACGAGAAAAAGGAGTTAATTGAAATTAAATTAAATATTAGCCCTAATTCTATTGTTTTTTAAGTTTATTATGAAAATATTGACTTTTAACCTAATTTTAATTCTAAATTAATTTATGTACATTTTTTAATTTATGAAAATAAATAAATAACATTATTATTCTGAAAAAAGGGGGAAAATAAAAAAAGAAAATAAAAGTCATTAAACCTAAATTCTAGTTTTTTGGATTTTTATTAAAAAGATTAAAATTATACCCTAATTAAACTAAATAATTTACATGCAATTTATTTAGGGAAATAATAAAATAAAAATTGTATTTTTGGCATTTTTTTTGATTTTATGATGTTTTTACATTTTGATTAAAAATTAAATAAAACAAATAATTAAAATAACATAACAATTAAAATAAATGAAGATATAAGAAAAATAAATAAATTTGGCAAACCAGGGTGGGGTGTAGCCCCAGATTAGGAGGTTCAGGCCTGGGATTTCTGGCCCATTTGCTTGAATTCATTGACCTTTCTGGATCAGGTGTGGCATGTTGACTGGCATCTACCATACGCCTTTGTTCTGAGCCCTTTGATAGACCTCCTGGGACACGTGTATATCTTGAGGATGGAGGCATATGGTGTGTCTTAACGTTAGCGCTGCATGGAAACTTGAAGTGAAAAATAATATTGAGATTGGCCAGACCTGGGACTTGAACCCAGGTCTTTGATGTTACCAACGCCTGTCCCTGCCACTGAGCCGTTTCAATCACATTTAACATATAATATAATACAAATAATATAAAAGAAAAGTGGCACAACTCTTGGAACGCGCGCGAATTTTTTAAATCTCCCAATCCCTGCATGCCACGAGTCCTTCTTCTTCGTCCCTGTAAAACAAAACAAATAAGCAACGGTTTTGCAACCGTGGTGTTAGGCAGGCTATGGAAAAATAGCGACTAGCACCATGGCCTATATAAATTGATCGCGAACAGTGTTTCAGACTCGTCCAGGCTTGCTGAATACAACCATGGTAGTCTTGAGTTCTAATTTTTCCCCTATGCAAAAACCCCAATTCAAGAAACCTGCAACCCTAAATATCGTTCATGGCCAAATCACATGTATTGCTCAAAAACGAGATTAATTGGTATGGTTAGCTTTAGAATATCATGAGGAACACGAATCAATCAATGAAATGTCATAAAAATGCGTAAAATGTAGAATACGATTTTGAATTTTCCATGGAATTTCTTGAGTTCTGTACCCTAATTCTTTGAGCTTTTGTGATTGATATCAATTGGAACACCTTCAGGGATGCTTAAGGATGCTTATGGAACAAAAATTGAAGCTTGGATCGACCCCCAAGGTTGATTTCAGAATTAAGCTTTTATGGAAAATTTTCAATATCCAATGGCTTGTTTTGGCGCAGCTTATGATGTGTTAGGCTTAGGGTTTGACTCAGTGCATATGATGGAAGAGAATTGGCTTGCTATTTGACCTTAATTCATGCTCATGAAAGAACAAGTCCTAGGGTTTTTACCATTAACCAAGTTTCCTTCTTTTTAGCCAAGACCTAGACCTAGTGTGCAATTTAACCCTAGCCTGAGTTTTTGAGTTGGCCCATGATACATGGAAGTTGTCCAAATTCACATGACACTATTCCATTGGTTTTTGAATTTCATTTGAATTTTCAAAGATTTAAAATGAATTAAATTATCAAAAATTAAATAAAATAAAAAAATCAATATTTGGTCTTGAAATTAATCATGGGACACGTGTGTGGCATGACAAGGATGAACCAAGTGGAAAAAATGGGGCCCTTTTGTCAAAAATTGGATTTTCAAGGATAGTTGACTTTTGCCATTTCACAAAAATTTCCCAACTTCTACAAGGCATAACTTGCTCCATTTTTAAGCTTTTCACATGTTCTTGGACATTTTGGAAAGGTCTTTGAGTCCTTTAACCAATGCCTTTGGTCCCATGTCATTTTGATTTACCAATCTCAAGTTATGGCCTTTGACTTAAAGTCCCTTTTTGTTGACTTTTGAAAATGACCTATAATGTTGAAATTGATAACTTTTTGTGAGAGCATTTCTTGGACTTGAAGTATGAAGATGAGTTGTAGGAAATGTCTTTCTCTTCAAAATGAGCTTTGGATGGAATTTTTCTGATAATCCATGTGAAAGTTATGCCCTGGTCAATTTCAGTTGACTTTTTCAGCTGTCCAAATATAGCAACTTTTGCATCTTTGATGATTTCTGAGCCAAATTTTGAGAATCATGATCAAGCATTGATCAAATGATGTTTGTGGCTTCAAAATGATATGTTGACCAAAAATTTGAACTTTTGACTGCCAAATGACCATTTTGCCCCTACAGTTGACTGTAGTGCAATTTAGGGTTTTGACTGTGCAATCTTGAGCTGAATGCCTTGAAACTTGATATGAGGATGTTTGACCATGTTTGTAAGCATATGAGACTTGATTGGGCCTTTGAACACTCCATTTTCTTGATCAGCACACAAACCCTAGTTTTGACTGTATGGGAGACTGTTGCACTGCACAACCCTTGGGGAATTTTGTAGCTAGGCTTGGCAATTTCTTGAGGAATATGGGAGGGCAAATTTTGGGGTATAACACATTGCATTGCATAACCATGTGCAAAAAACTCTCATCAACCAAGCTTTACAACATTGTCGGCTTTTCAACACAACTATACTGGCCTCAGCATATGCAAAAGATTATATTCAACCAAGCTTCTGAAGACTGTCACATCTTTAAATGCCCTTCAATGATTTGTTTTTACCCATTGTTTATATGTCTTGAGGAGAATGTAATGATGTACTCTTTATTTTTCTTGATGGATTTCATTTTGTAATACTTCTGCTAATCAATATTCAGATCATTGCTACCAACTACATAAATCTTTACATATCTTGGTTGTTCATGTATAATTCTCTGCCAATATTAAAACTAAAGAACTATGGAATGAGAGCTAAGAGAAGGCACATTTTGTACTACAGAATCATCGGGATAAAGAGATAGTTCATTGATATGGCTATTAATTATGCAGTAAAAATCAGTTTGAAATGGATAGTTATGGCAATGTCATATATTAAATATTAGAATGTTGTAATAGTTATGTCATGAATAAAAGTTGAATCTTAACATAGTCATTAATCATTAATCGGCCAGGTGATGCTCATTCTGAATTTGTTTTACATGGGAACATGAAACAGTACAAAAGGATTAAGAACAATTGAACATGAAACAATAATATCAAGCAGTTAAGATGCAACATATCCCACTGATTCTACATACAATTATTTCAACGTGTGTTCATGCTTCAAATATTAATAATGAGTTGTCTCACTTTCAATATATCAGTTACAGCGCACGTTAATATTTTCAGTTATTAATGCAATTAACAAACCTCACCAATCAATTAAATCACTACAATCAACAATACATGGTTTTAATAGTTTGTTGTCTTTTGATTTCATAACTGCCCATCTTTACTCCACTATTTTTACAGCAGACTGTTTTATATCCAATCTTTCCTATTACATATTTTGTTGTTTTACTCTATATATTCACATTTCTTCCCAATCAGACACATGTCTGCATCACTTACTTTGTTCCCTACTTTGTATTGAAGCCATGCTACCAAATTTTCCTGAGAATAATGTCACTCAATCTTCTATTGCTAGACATAGGATGAGACTTACTTTGAAATGGTAGAGAAATGCATGTAATGCTGTCAAGACACATCAACCTACTTCATCTAAAGCCTTTAATCCTGCAATAGTTGTACCATTTTCTCCATCAACTCGTACATCCAATGTAACAACTTCTAACCCATTTTATGTTGCATACGAAAACTTGGAAAATATATTTGATCTGACTACTCCTAGGAAGAGAAGGAAGCTAATCTTGGATAATAGGAAAATATCATGTGATATTGGAAACAATGTGGAATCCCGTACACGTCTATGCTAACTTCCCGTTCATAACAATGATCCATCACTTGGTAGTACATATACATTGCTCAGAACTTTCAAGCACCCTTTTAAAACCAATTGTAACATGAATGACACATCTACTTCTACTGCTCCAACCTATGGTCGGCACATACCGCCTGATATACCACCTCAACCACAATATTCCCACGATGCAATGTACAATTCCGAGTATGATTTAAGTTTGGCTAACACTTCAGACTCTGATGCCGACACGGAACAAGAACCATTACTAAATTTGCATCTGCAAGGTATCTTTGATATATTAGATTAAATTTTGAAATCATATGAATACTTTACATGTTAAATTACATTAACATATATTTCATATTTTTGGCATGGTACAACAGGACAAACATTTCTTTATTAATTTTATCTCATAAAACACTTGGTTTCATTTAATTTCAAATAATTACCGATGAATCAGTGTTGCCACCTCATGTAAAGAACATATTTACTTTGTATTTTTGTTATACCTTTGCATAATATTCTGATATAGGAGACCAAATATGGGAATATCCATGTTATCAAGCTTGTATGTGGTATCATGAACGCGCTCAGAAACCGGAAAAACAAAATGTTCCAAAGTTCAACCGTTGTTGTCGGGGTGGAAAAATTGTTTTACCCTTACTTGAGGAACCACCAATATTGTTGCAACATACTTTGTATAATAAAACATGTCCCTACAGTAAAAACTACTAGAATAACATTAGAACATACAATGTTATATTTTCTTTCATTTCCCCTGGAATGAAATTCGACACAACATACTCGAAAACATGAGGACCACCTACTTTGAGATTGCATGGTCAAACCTGTCGTCAGATAGGTACCCTACTACCGGAAAAAGGACATCCTCCCCAATATGCTCAGCTATATATCTACAACACGGACAACAAAGTTGATAATAGAATGGAATGTCTCAGGTATTTCTCACTACTAACCAATACATAATTTATTTGTTGCTCCATTTCCCGTATCACTTTTTCACATTCCATGCTATCTGCAGGGACAATATACTGATCGAAAGGAACATTGTCGACAAGTTGAAGATCATGTTAGATGAGTTCAATGTTCATGCAATGGTTTTTAGAATGGAAATGGATATTTTGAAGGGGAATTCTTTCTTAGACTTAAAACTAGGGCTTATTTGTGATAGACCTGAGAATGGACGTGTCTATAACAGACCTACGGTTTCAGAGGTTGTCGCACTCATTGTTGGAGATATTGATTCTGCTTCGAAAAGAGACATCATCATTCAACCGTGCGATTGTGGTTTACAACGAATATATGAGTTTCATTCGGCATATTTGGCATATCAGTACCCTCTTATATTTGCATATGGCAAAGATGGTTATAGGAAAAATATACTTCACAAGTATCGCCATGAAAATGATGGTACTAAGAAAAATCATCAGAGCATCAAGGACTGGCTTTCCTACGGGTTGCAACAACGTAAAAATGAGGCAAAAACATTACTACACTCAAGACGTCTATTTCAACAATTCTTAGTTGACGGTTATGGTATGATGGAATCTAAAAGACTTAACTGGTTAAGGAATAATCAATCAAAATTGAGAGTTAGAAAGTATAACAGGTTGAATGATCAATGTGATGGTGGTGCTCGAAACCAACAACAAAAGCGAGGAAAACGTGTGGTGTTGTCGTCTATGTTTGTTGGTAACAAAAGATACATGGATCAACTATATTTTGACGACATGGACATTTCAAGTAGGTTAGGATTCCCTGACTTATTCGTTACATTTACTTGCAATCCAACTTGGCTAGAAATCATGTGTGCTTTATTTCAAGCTGGATTACAGCCAGACGATCGATCTGATATCCTTACCAAAGTCTTCAAAATCAAGTTTTATGAACTCATGTATGATATTACAAAACACCATGTTCTGGGGAAAGTCTTGGCATGTAAGTACACTTGTTCATATTACTTTACAATTTTCAAAAGTGTTTTTATTGCAGAAACATTACATATTACCTAACTTTTACTTTTATAGTTATGTACACAATTGAATTTCAAAAGCGGGGATTAACCCACACACACATTTTAATTTTCTTGCATCCTCAAAGCAAATATCCAACACCATCAAATATTGACAACATCATTTATGCTGAAATTCCTAACCCAAATGTTCACCCAAATTTATACAATTTAGTTAAGGCACACATGATGCATGGACCTTGTGGACTGTCGCGGATGACCTCACTGTGCATGAAGAATAGAAAATGCTCTAAGTACTTTCCCAAAAAGTTTAATGAACAAACTATTATTGATGCAGAAGATTATCTAATATATAAGAGAAGATAAAAAACCCACACTATTGAAAAAAATGGTATCACGTTGGACAATCGACATGTTGTGCCTTATAACATAAGATTTATGTTGAAATACCATGCACATATAAACATGGAGTGGTGTAACCATAGTACATCCATCAAATATCTCTTCAAGTACATTAGCAAGGGCTTTGACAGAATAACCGCAACAATCTCAAGAAATGACAACGAACCAATTGACGAAATCAAACAATATTTGGACTGCAAATATGTCTCTCCATGTGAAGCATGTTGGCAGATTTACTCTTACAACATCCATGGGAGGAGACCTATGGTAGAGCGTATGTTCTATCACTTAATTGGTGAAAATTTTGTTTACTACATCGATCATGATCGTATGGAGAATATATTGGAGAACGCAAGTGTCATCGAATCTGTGTTTACTGATTGGCTGGTGGCAAATTCAAAATACGAAGAGGCCCGCTCACTCACTTATGGTCAATTTGTCTCTAAATTTGTCTACCACGAGAAACAAAGAGAGTAGAGACCTTGCAAAAGGGGATTTATCATTGGTCTGTTGATATGGGTTCCACCAATAACTGGTGAGTTGTTTTACCTACAGATGATGTTAACAGTGGTGAAGGGACCTACAAGTTACGAGGAAATTCGCGAAGTTGGTGACAACCAATGCGATACATTTAGAGATGCATGCTTTGCAATGGGCTTTCTTGAGGATGATAAATAATACATCGGTGCTATCAAGAAGGCGAGTGAATGGGGTCCGGGTGCTGTTAATCGCCCCACACATGTTTGGAGGGAATCTTGGGTGTTGTTATCCGATGGTGTCCTACATGCACAAAGGTTATTGGCTCTAAATCTAGGTTTTTATTATTGTCTCGGTCACACTATTTTTTGCAGCTCACTGTTATGCCTCCTACCTTACATATGTATAATATTAACTACTGCTAATGCACCATGTATATGTGTTTTTAAATTAACTCACATCTATTCTAACTACCGTGTTAACTTTGTTTCCTAATATCTACAATTTCATAATTGGTTTTGACAGAAGCAGAATTGCAGAATTTGACATTAATAGAAATTGAAAAGATGCTTCAGGAAAATAGAAGGATTCTAAAAGATTTTAAACCAATTCCATATCCAAATAGATATGTTCTGCAATAGTTAGGCAATAGACTCATATATGACGAACACAATTATGATGTGTCGGCAATGAAGTTTGAATTCATAAATCTCTTCAGTGCTCTTACAGGTTACTCTTCCACATTATTAATTTCATTTCAATATTACCATTCTATTTTTGGCTTATTATTTTATTTATTGCCTATTTTCCATTATTACTCGTCTTCATTTCCGGTAATTGACTATTTCTTAGATGAACAAAGAGCTCTATGAAAAAATTATGGGAGTTGTCCAGTCCCAAAAGGGAGGCGTCTTCTTCCTTCATGGTTACGGCGGTACCGGTAAGACATACATGTGGAGAACACTAGCAGCAACTTTAAGGTCCAAATACTATATATGTTTAACTGTTGCAACCAGTGGGTATAGCTTCCCTATTATTGTCTGAAGGTAGAAGTGCACATTCTAATTTTAAGATTCCTGTACTAACTATGAATAATTCTACTTGTAAAATTGAGTACAATGATGATGTTGGAGACCTTCTGAGGCATGCCAACCTAATTATATGGGATGAAGCACCAATGGCACACAACCATGTTTTAGAAGCACTTGACAGAAATTTGAAAGATGTTATGAGTACATACAATAACTCAAAGGATATGTTTGGAGGAAAAGTCGTTATTTTTTGTGGTGATTTTAGACATATTTTACCAATTGTCCCTCGAGACAGTCAATCAGATATTGTATGCTCTGTGATAAACGCGTCTTACATGTGGCATTAAGTTCATATATTAACATTAGTGTTGTACCCCAAAATTTGCCCTCCCATTTCATCAATATTTTCTCACCACAAGACCCTTGGAGCTCAAGATCAAATTAGGGTTTGCTCTGCTCAAGACTCCTCCTTGCACTGATAACCCAAATTAGAGTTTGAGTTTGCACAAAGATGTTTTGACCTAAAATGCCCAAAGTTACTTTCATGCTTCATGTTGGACTCACAAGTTTAGCCATGCCAAGTTTCAAGTCTTGATTCCAATCTTTGCCCAGTCAATTGGACAGTTGACCTAGAAATCAGCTGTATTGGGGGAAAAGTCAACTATGGCCAATTGATAGTCAAACCTCATGAAATTTGACCCACATCAACATTATGAACTCATATGAACCATTTGGTCAAGTTTGGATCACAATTCCCCAAGAAATTTGATCAGATCACCAAAAGGGCAAAATGGTCATTTTTAGGGTTTTGACTGCACAAAGGCAATTTTTGACTGTTTGACCTAATCAATGGCAAACCAAGCTCACATATGGACTCAAGAACTCAATGGAATTTTCTTGATCCATTCAACAAGTTCAAATAATCTCAAATGCACAGGATTGACAGATGGATTTTTCAGTCAACTGATCAAAATTTGACTGTATACTGAAAAGTCAAACTTTGACTTTTTGGTCAAAATCAAGTGCCAAGATTCATTTTTCATCAAGACATGTCAAATTATGAAACTTGTTCATCAAGAAACCCAAAATTGCAAATTAGGGTTTAAAATGAAGAAATTTCATAACTTAGAAATTTTCTAAGTTATGAAATTTCCTTATTTTTTCCTAACTTTGTACCATTTTTTCACCAAGATGCAAATGGATTCAAACAAAACTCAAAACATGAAAGTTGTAGTCCATTGCAAAATATACAACTTTTATTCACAAAGTTTTCTCAAAAGAAGCTTGTAGCTCAAGTTATGAGTTTTGGAATAAGGGTGCAAAACATTTTTAACTTAGCGAAATTTTGACCTATTCTAGGCAGGATTTTTGTCCAACTTCATGGCCATTTTTCACATGCTTCCACTTGGAGTTTCAATTTGCATTACAAAGATGGATTGTATTAAACATTCCAAGCTTTCCAAATTGTCCAAGAACTTACCAAACACCCTTGTGGTTAGGGAGAATCGAATTTGCAAAGATGGGCAAAAGTCACTTTATTCATAGCCAAATACATGTTCATAACATTGGCATTTTCAACTCAGCATGGTTTATGCTAGCTTACAGGCCTCTAATCCTCTTCACACTCAATAATTAAATGCCAAACCATTGTGTTCAAGTATTGTTTTATGCATTAAGTCATTACACAAAGAATTAACCTTTAAATGGAAAAAGCATATTTGCCATTTTGATAAAGAAGTGCTTTATGTCAAATTCACAATCCAAGAGGTACAAGCAAAATCTCTTAGGCAAGAGTTGGTAGGAAAGTCCCTCTGATCAAGAACAAGAGGTGCAGCATAGTTTAGGGCATTAGACAGGCCTGTATAGAAACTTGCATTTTCTTACTTATCTTAAAAGAAACTTTGCAAAAGGACCAGAACTTGCATTTCCTGTCAAGACATCCAAGAAGAAACTTTGTACACCTTTTCCATACACAAAACTAAGCCTAAAGCACGACCAAACTACCCTTGATCCCTCCTCATTCATCAAAACACCATTTTTCTGTAAAAAAATAGGGCATTCCTGCAGTTTGACTTGGCCAACATCATTCACTCGTGCGTTTTTGCCCAAACAAGTTCCAATACACTCCCTACCATCCATTGAAGCTATACCAAGCCTTAGATACAAGCTGTAACGTCCATAGCCAAGTTTGCCATTTTCACTTTTCAGTTTTACAGGTTGACTTCCATAGCTTGATTCAGAGAGATTCGAAGCAAGCTAAGCATAGGGGAAGCATCCTTGGACTTCAGGCAAGCTGTACCAAAGTTCAAACTCCATTGAAGATACCTCCATTGTTGTACACGACTCAAGCTGAACAGGTAAAAATATGAACTTCTATCTCTCTATCCAGGCATAGTTAGGCTTAAGTTTGTGAAGAAAGCATGTTCTACTCATAGCCCTGAAGCCATCCATGTAGTTACTTTTCATTTATATTGTGTGTGCTGTGAGAATTTTGGACCTGAACATGGAAGAAAACTTAGGTCAGAAATTGGGGATGGAGAAATTCTCCCTCGTTTCTGAGAGTTAGGTTAAGATTTTTATATGTATGAATTCGTCTCTTGATGCTCTATAATGTTTGTGTTATGAGTTTTTGTTAAAAGTCAAGGAATCAAGAGATGGCAGGTGTAGAAGGAAGCGCGCGTTTTCTTGTTCAAACATGTGTTGGAGGTTGAAGACAAAGTTGACTTGGGCTGGGCCTGAGTCAACCTGCTTTTTGTACCCTTTTTTCCAACTTACACCCCCTTGGCCCATTGTGTGATATTTTGATCATTTTTGATTTTTTCTTTTTGATTCTGACTTATTATTTTTTGCTCAAATATAAAAAATATTAAAAATATTTTTTCACCCATTTTTGCATTTATTTGACATTTATTTGTTTTATTTAGCATATACATGTAAATAAATATATATACTTTTTATTTAAAACCCTAGAAAATAATACAAAAATATTTTTTATTTATTTATTATTTTTATTTACATTTTGGAAACATTTTCTAAAAATATACTTTTTTTGTAAATAATTAATATTTCATTTTGTATATATTTAGTATATTTAATATATAATATAAATACTTATACATATTTTATTAAATATTTAGGACAAAAATATAGAAATAATACATTTTTATTTTTATTAATATTTGACATCAAAAATACCCTTTTCACAATATACTTTTTATTTCTTGTATTTAATTAACAAATTTTGTACATAATCAATGAATAATAATGTTTATTCAAAAACTAGGGTTTAACCCTAAAACCATGAAAATAGTCAAAAATGATCTTTTTCTATTTTGTTTATATTTCAAACATGAAAACTTTTACATACATAAAAAATCTCTTTTTTGTGCATAATACATTTTGCATTTTACATTTGTTTAAATATTGTACAATTTATTATTTGTCTATTCAATATGGATGTAATAGTTTAGATTTAAATTTCTTGCTAAATATCCCTCATTCAAACATTTGTACCCCTATCCCCATAATCATGTTGTAATAATCTAGAACTTTAAAATTCCGCATTTAAAAGCTTTCTAATTATGCCATGATAGACCTAGGGTTTGTATGCAAAAATCAAATAACAAATAGCTTGACCTAATTCAAAGACAAAAAGCATGAAAATGGATAACACCAATCACACTTTCACCCTTAGGGTTACTCCACTTGTTGCCTTCAAAAATGGGCCATGCTTGCATGTTGAGTTTCTTTGGCAAAACAAAACAAATCAAATGATCATAGTCCCTCGATGACGCTTTCTCAAGTTGCCTAAAAATGATCAAGTCCCTTAAAGGAAAAATTGCCAAAGACACTTGGCACTATTGCATTCATGGTCTAAACGATGACCCGCGCCTGTCCCGTTAACATCCTAACATAAGATTGTCCACCAAATACAATGGTGGAACAATACTGTTAAAAGGGTTAAAACATAGGAAAAATCTTTGAGTAAATTTAGGGGTAGACAACTCTTAGTTACTTGATCAAACTTGCAAAACAAAACCTTGCCTACTTTCAAAACACACTCCACAACACAACTTTCAAAACAACTTTCAAAACCTTGAAAACATCTTTTCAAAAAAGACAAACACCTTTTGTAAAACATTCGAGTAAAGAATTGTTACAAGGGTTGCCTAGACAAAAGGCATCTTTTTCAAAACATTTTCAAAACCACACACACAAAGCACCATTTCAAACAATTGAAAAGCAAAGGCAAGTGATCTAAGCAAGTAACTAAGAGCCCATGGATAACCATGGATAGAAAGGGTTCTAATACCTTCCCTTTCTATAATCTACTCCCCGAACCCAAGAAAACATCTCAAAGGTTTTTCCTGTGCTTTTTAACCTTTCCTTAGGATAAAATAAAAAGTCGGTGGCGACTCTTGCTCAACCGAAACATTTGCGAAAACAAACGCAAAACCTCAAGTCAGTTCTCCCACCGTATCACAGAACTGGCGACTCTGCTGGGGAGTAAATTAAAAGTGGAGTAACCTTAGGTATTAGATCACCCTTTTGCATGACTAATTGTTTGCTTTGATTGCTTTACATTTTGGTTTTCTTGTTTGGGATTGAAATCCTACACCCGGATTTGGGGAAACATTCATAGATAGCAATACGTTGTGGAAATTGTGCAGGGTATACCGACACGGTTGAAGCAATAGCTATATTAGTGCGACATATTTGTGAGTACCGGTAACCCTTGAGTTCAATCAAGGAGAGTACGGGGCCGCTGAGTGATGTCACTAAGCACTAATGACCTAGAACCTTACTTGACCATCTTGGCCTTTTATTAGGGATAGTGAGATGACCGGCTTTGGTGCAGTCCGAAGTTGGTAGATACTCGATACTACACTCATTGAGGGTTGTTTTCTTGGAATATTTTGGTCGTTGGTTAAGTGGCTAAACCAAAACAATGAACATGGAAAACAATCCAATGATATTGAGCTCCTTAGAACCCGGTTACTATTCATAGGACAGGTTTTTTAGCCAACTACACTCAAGAGGGTACTTACCTATGAAACCTCATGCAAGCCTTAAACTAGGGTTTTGTGTGACTTGCTTGTACATATATTTGTGCATACATCATGAACATCATAAAGCATCATGTGCATCCACTAACCATTTCAAGGGTTTGGATCTTCATATTTGTTCTTGTTTTTTAGGTCATGGAAATTCTTCATAGGAAAACTATCCAAGTCAACCTTGTAAGAATCCCTCCTCAACTCAAGGAGCTTACATCCAGAATTCCAGAAAGCTCTCTCTTCAGTGAAAGACATGGTAGACTGCTCAGCCTAGTCAACACCAACATTGAAGAAGACATGGTGAAAGTGTTGTTCCAGTTCTTTGACCCCCTCCACCACTATTTCACATTCCCCGATTATCAATTGGTGCCTACTTTGGAGGAATTTTCTCAACTCCTGAGAATTCCTATTCTTAATTAACTACCCTACAACGGTACGGAAAAAGAACCAAAGCCTGAAGATGTTGCTCAAGCACTACACTTGCAACCATCTGACATCAAGGGGCATTGGGAAAATAGAAGTGGTGTCAAAGGCTTCTTGGCAAAATTCTTGTTTGAGAAGGCACAAGAGTGTTGGAATTCTTTGGATCTACAAGCCTTTGAAGAGATTGTGGCACTCCTCATTTATGGGTTGGTCTTGTTCCCAAATCCTGACCAACTTATAGATGTCAACGCCGTCAAGATTTTCCTATCCAGGAATCCCATACCTACATTGCTTGGGGACATCCTCCACTCATTTTACACACGAACAATGAGAAAGAGAGGTGTTCTCATGTGCTGTACTCCTCTCCTTGCAAGGTGGTTTATTTCTCACCTTCCACAATCTGTTTTGAAGAATGAGCAAGGCTTAAGGTGGTCACAACGATTGATGACCCTCACACATTCTGATGTACATTGGTGTTCTCGGTCCAGAGAAAATGTCATCATCGTCGATCATTGTGGTGAGTTCCCTAATGTTCCATTACTTGGCATTAGCGGAGGCATTACCTACAACCCTTGTCTAGCTTTGAGACAATTTGGATATGCACAGAGGGATGGCCCTCATGACATGCTGATTCCTGACCTAGTTTTTGACTTCGACAACGATGCGCAAGGACTTCGCCAAAGATTCATCAGAGCTTGGAGGATGCCTAACAAGGTGGATAGCAAGACACTGGGGCACAAAAACTCCATCCCTCTTGAGCCTTATCTCAAGTGGGTACGAACCCGAGCCCAAAGTCTTATGATGCCTTACCCTCATATTCTCCCTTTGATTAAAGAGCCCGTTAAGGAAGGAGAGGTTCCCTACACCATCCTATATCCTGACATGCCAACATCATGGGAGGAGATGCAGAAGAGTTAGATCCAACTCAAGGAGGAACGTAATACTTTTGAAGCCAGCTTCTACGCAGTGAGAAGAAGGTTTTGGAGCTTACCCGCTGACTTCACGAGGAGGAGACCCTCAACACTTACATCGCACCAAAGAGGATGTGCAACGTCTTTTTACCTTAAGAAGTTTTTGTAATATTTGGCCCATGGGGCATTTATGTACTAACAAGATTTCTTCTTATTAATATGACGTGTGTTCTTTTTGTCTGCAACAATTTTGAATTTCTAAATCCTTGAATGCATTGCATGAATAAACATATCATTCATCATATGCATAAGCAGGTCTTCACACCAGGTTTCCTTATCTTTCTGTTGTTTATTACAGTAAGATGGATCTTGAACAGACGGTCAAAGATCTACAGTCACAAAACTCACAGTTTCAACAGCTCCTTATGACCTTGGCAAAGGGTCAGGAGGATCTAAAAGCACTGTTGGGGAACAAAGAGCCATAAAAAGGAAAAAAGAAGAAGAAGAGAGTTGGGGTAGCTACACTAGGAAGAAGGTTTGAGAATGAAGCTAGAAGAGTTCTTGAATTTCCCTCCGCATCTGATGAGGGAACCATTAAGGGAAAAGGAGTTGCACTACCTTTTGAGTCCGAGGCTGAAGAGGAAGAGGTTGAGGAAGATGAAGACTACTCAGAGCAGCAATACCTGCCAGCAGACGACAAGTACAAAAACCTAGAGGATAGACTGGCAGCTATGGAGCTGCAAAGGGTTCCTGGGTTAGATTTTGAAGAATTGGGATTGATTGCTGGAATTGTGATCCCTCCAAAGTTTAAGGTGCCAGTTTTTGCAAAATATGATGGGTTGTCTTGCCCGAAGATGCACTTGAGGTCATATGTCAGAAGAATTCAACCTCATACATCCGACAGAAAGCTTTGGGTACACTTCTTTCAGGATAGCTTGTCCGGTACACAACTAGACTAGTTTTACCAGCTTGAGAGGTCAGAAGTGCATAACTGGGAAGACTTGGCAGCTGCCTTTTATCACCAGTATCAATATAACGCTGATTTGGCGCCAACCCGTACTCAGTTACAAAGTATGGGGATGGCCTCAAATGAAGGATTCAAAGAATACGCCCAGAAATGGCGCGACTTGGCCGGAAGAGTACAGCCACCTCTTTCATATAGGGAACTAGTTGATATGTTCTTGGGGACCCTATCTGGCCCGTTCTTCAACCACTTGATCGGGAGCTCTTCCGCAGGGTTTACTGAATTGATTCTGACTGGCGAACGGGTGGAAGCTGGTATTAAAAATGGAAAGATTCAAAGGGATGCCTCTGCCTCTACAACTGCTAAGAAGTCATTTCCGGCCAAGAAGGAAGCAGCTGTTATATACTCTCAGAAAAGATCGGGAAGAACTGAGCGCCGACCGACTGTGGGGGCCGTGATGATCCAGAATTCATCAAATGATCAGCCTCGTAACAATCAGTCCAGACCAAATCAGCAACGGGTGGAGCGACCACAACGGCAGTTCACCCGCATCAATATGACACCTGCACAAGTTCTTCCCAATTTGTTGAAACTAAATCTCACCACTATCAAAGAGGCACCAAAAAATGTGAACACATCTTCCCCACATTATCATCCCAATGCTAAATGTGCCTATCATTCTGACAGCATCGGGCATGACACCAACAATTGCTGGGCGCTTAAACATAAAATTCAAGACTTGATAGATGCAAAAGAGGTTGAGTTCGATGCTCCAGAGAAGCCGAACGTAATATCCGCTCCGATGCCAAAGCATGGTCGCAATGTCCATGCTATTGAAGAAGATCTATATGTTTCTGCTGTTGATGATCTGGTGACTCCACTGTTGACAATCAAGTTGAATCTGTTGAAGGCTGGGATTTTCCCAGGATGTAAAGAAGATTGCTATTGTTGTTCCTCCCAACCAATAGACTGTCCATTGCTGAAGATAGGCATCCAAGGCCTGATGGACAGCCAACAAATTCTTTTCGAAAAGATTCCTGCTACTCCGACCCCTATCGAAGATGTTTCAATAATCACCATTTCCACCAATCTTTCCAACGTCCCTAAAAAGCCTGTTAAGATTACATCCGCTACGAAGTTTGTTCCTCTGAAAATAACCATGCCTAGGCCTGTCCCCTACATTTCTGACAAATCAATACCATGGAATTATGGTGGAGAAATCTACTACCATGGTGTTAAACAAGTTGAGATAACTGAAGAAGGCTCTGACGAAGAAGATACCGACATTGGAAACATTGCTGGTACGAGCAAGATTACCCGAAGTGGGAGAATTTTCTCTCCAGAGATTGCCCCTCCAAAGGCAATCTTTGGACCCTCAACTGCTGCCAAAGTTACTCCTGCACCGATAAAACTTTCTGCAAGAACTCCGTTAATAGAAGAAGCTGTCACTCCTGTGGTTGTCCCTCCTGCTTTTGTTGATAAGGGGAAAGGGATCCAAGATGAGCTCGTCAGGACGAGGGCTCAGCCATTGGTCATCCCCGAAATATCTAAGAAAGAAATGGAGGAGATTCTGAAAATAATTAAGAAGAGTGATTATGACGTTGTAGAGCAACTGGGGCAAACCCCCTCGAAGATATCCATGCTAGCTTTGCTGCTTTGTTCGGAGGATCATGCCAAAGCTTTGATAAGGTTTTTGAAGACAGCCCATGTACCCCAGGAAACCTCAGCCGATCAATTCCAGGATTGTGTAGCCAGCCTTACCGCAGACAACGGCGTGAGTTTCTCTGATGCTGACCTAACTCCGAAGGGAAGAAAGCATAATGACGCATTGCATGTGTCAGTTGAATGCCGAGGAACTACTCTCGCCCATGTCTTGGTCGACACTGGTTCTTCTTTAAATGTGCTGCCTAAGAAAGCTCTCGACCGGTTGGATTGTGAAGGCTTGGAGCTAAAACCAAGTAATATCATTGTCAGGGCCTTTAACGGGTCTAAAAGAATGGTGCATGGGGAGGTCGACATTCCCATCAAGGTAGGTACTGAAGTATTCCACTCAACTTTCTATGTGATGGACATCCGTCCATCATACTCTTGCTTGCTAGGAAGACCATGGATACATAATGTTGGGGAAGTCACTTCCTCCCTACATCAGATGCTGAAATACCCTGTCAAAGGAAAGATTATAACTGTACACGGTGAAGAAGAATATATGATCAGTCACCTGAACTCCTTTCGGTATGTGTAAGTGGAGGGCGAGTTCATTGAGACACCATTCCAACACTTCAAGGAAATTGCTCCCGAGGTTGCTGTAGCAAAGGCAATAGCTGAGGTACCCAAGCAGGTGGCCAGGATGGCATCTCTGAAAGACGCGAAGGCTGTAATGAAGGAAGGAAAGAGCTCAACATGGGGACAGTTGCCTGACATTCCTCACAAAACAGACAAGTTTGGGTTGGGATTTACCGCTGCGGGGCAAAAAGCTATGCGTCACTCAAAAATTGAAAGAACACCCATCAAGATTTCTCCTCATGGAATCAATGCTTTGGAAGACGAAGACGAAGAGGCCAACATTGAAGATTGGATCTTCCCAACCATCAAAGGGGGACTACACAACTGAGAGGCGAAAGACTTTGTTCCCATTACTTTCATCGATCAGTAATTTATCTTTCGAACATTTTCTGTTGGTCTGTAATAATTACTCTTGAACAATCTGCACACTACTTTTTCACCTCATGCCTTGCCCGGGGTATGTAGGTCCATTTGTAAGGGTTTTGATTCTCTTCATATCCATATGCCATGTTTAATGAATCATTGGACGTTTTTCATTTATAAACTGCTGTGTTCATTTTCTTTCCTTTTGCATTTTTGTTTGTTTAAGGATGGCTATCCCTTACACACACCCACACTCACAAATGCAGGTACCCATCCACTCTGGATTCTATGGGTGACTATTCTGTTGTATCCTTCAATAACTCTGAAGATTTGGTCAATCAGGGTGAATACGAAGATGACGAAGATTGTGAAGTACCAGGGGAGCTAGCCAGACTTCTACAACAAGAAGAAAGGGCCATCTTACCTCATGAAGAGTTGTTGGAAACAGTCAACTTAGGAACAGAGGAAGACAAGAAGGAAGTACAAGTGGGTGCCAATCTGGAACCAAGGGTCAAAGGGCGCTTAATACAGCTGTTGAATGAGTATGTTGAAATCTTCGCCTAGTCTTATGAAGACATGCCGGGTTTAGACACAGATATTGTGGTTCACCGTCTCCCTACAAGAGAGGACTGTCCCCTGATCAAACAAAAAGTTCGCCGAATAAGGCCCGACATGTCTGAGAAGATTAAAGCAGAAGTAATGAAGCAATTCAACGCTGGCTTTCTGGCTGTTACATCCTATCCATAATGGGTTGCTAACATTGTGCCAGTACCTAAAAAAGACGGCAAGGTCAGGATGTGTGTGGACTACCGGGATTTGAACAGGGCTAGCCCTAAAGATGATTTTCTGCTACCGCATATCGACATTTTGATTGACAACATAGCTCAGCACAAGGTGTTTTCCTTCATGGATGGATTCTCGGGCTACAACCAGATCAAAATGGCCCCCAAGGACATGGAGAAAACAACTTTTGTTACACAATGGGGTACCTTCTGCTACAAGGTGATGCCGTTCGGACTGAAGAACGCAGGGGCAACTTATCAGCGCGCCATGGTAGCTTTATTTCATGATATGATACATCATGAGATCTAAGTTTACGTAGACAACATGATTGCTCGATCACAAACAGAGGAGGAACACCTTGAACATCTGCAAAAGTTGTTTGCCAGGTTGAAGGAGTACAAACTCAGGCTGAATCCAAGTAAGTGCACTTTTGGAGTTAGGTCTGGTAAACTTCTAGGATTTATTGTCAGCAACAAAGGCATTGAGGTTGATCCAGCAAAAGTGAAAGCAATACAAGAAATGCCTGCTCCCCGTACTGAAAAGGAGGTTAGAGGGTTCTTGGGGCGCTTGAACTATATTGCCAGATTCATCTCTCATCTGACGTCTACCTGTGAGCCAATTTTCAAACTATTGAAGAAAGATCAGGTAGTCAAATGGAACGACGATTGCCAAGCTGCTTTTGATAAGATCAAGGAGCATTTGCTAGAACCTCCTATTCTGATGCCACCCGTCGAAGGAAGACCGTTGATCATGTATCTGACCGTCTTGGATAATTCAATGGGGTGCGTACTGGGCCAGCATGACGAGTCTGGTCGAAAAGAGCATGCCATTTATTACCTTAGCAAAAAGTTTACCGACTGTGAGACTCGCTACTCACTGCTCGAGAAAACTTGTTGCGCTTTGGTATGGGCTGCTCGCCGACTAAGGCAATATATGTTGACTCATACTACTTTATTGATTTCCAAAATGGACCCTATCAAGTATATCTTCGAGAAGCCCGCTTTATCTGGAAGAATAGCTAGATGGAAAATGATCCTGACTGAGTATGACATCCAGTATACTACCCAAAAAGCTATAAAAGGGAGTGTACTAGCGGACCATCTAGCTCATCAAGCTATCGAAGATTATCAGTCCATGAGATTCGACTTCTCGGACGAGGACATCATGAATTTGGACAACATTGAAGGAAACAGACCGTATGACGGACCTAAAAAAGGATCCTGATGGACCCTGTACTTTGATGGTGCTTCAAATGCACTTGGAAACGGTATCGGTGCGATACTCATTTCCCCGGAAGATTGTCACACGCCTTTCACGGCCCGACTTTGCTTTAGTTGTACCAACAACATGGCTGAGTATGAAGCTTGCATTTTTGGTCTCAAGGCTGCTATAGACTTGGGGATCAAATCTTTGATCGTATTTGGGGATTCGGCTTTGATTATCAGTCAAATCAAAGGAGAATGGGACACCAAACATCCTAATCTTATCCCATACAAAGAACATGTCCTGACGTTGTTGCCTCATTTCGAGCAAATCACCTTCGAGCATTTCCTGCGAGAAGAGAATCAGCTAGCAGATGCTCTGGCTACAATGTCTTCCATGTTTAAACTCAACTGGGATAACGAGGCTCCCCAAATCACCATCGAGCGAATGGATGAACCTGCACATTGTCATGAGATTAATACCGAAGAAGTAGTGGAATAAACCTGGTTCCATGAAATCAAAAGGTATCTCCAGACTAGAGAATACCCCGAAGGAGCTTCCGTAAATGACAAGAAGTTCTTAAGGAAATTTGCTGCCAAGTTTTTCCTGAGCAACGGCATCCTCTATAAACGCAGCCATGATTGTGTTTTACTCTGTTGTATGGATAAAGCTGAAGCAGAGTTAATCATGACCGAGATACACAGCGGTACATTTGGTACCCACTTGAGCGGGCATACGATGGCTAAGAAGATTCTAAGGGCAGACAATTACTAGTCTACCATGGAAGCAGATTGCCATCAACATTCCCGTACTTGCCACAAATGTCAGGTCTACGCTGACAAGATTCATATTCCTCCTGTTCCTCTCAACGTTCTGACGGCTCCTTGGCCATTTGCAATGTGGGGCATTGACATGATTGGAGAAATCAAGCCCACGGCATCCAACGGACATCGCTTCATCCTGGTTGCTATTGACTATTTCACCAAGTGGGTCGAAGCAGATTCCTTCGCCTTCGTTACGAAAAATATGGTTGCCTGCTTCATCAAGCAAAATCTCATATACCGGTATGGTGTCCCCGACAAGATCATCACAGACAACGGTACAAATCTGAATAATACCATGATCACCGCTCTATGCGAACAGTTCAAGATTTATCATCACAATTCATCTCCCTATCGGCCGAAGATGAACGGTGTTGTTGAAGCTGCGAACAAAAACATCAAGAAGATCATTCAGAAAATGACAGTCACCTACAAGGACTGGCATGAGATGTTACCGTTTGCTCTGCATGGATACCGTACCACGACACGTACTTCAACAGGGGCAACCCCATTTTCTTTAGTCTATGGCATGGAAGCTGTCTTACCCATGGAAGTACAAATTCCTTCTTTAAGGATCATGAAGGACGCTGGTTTGAATGAAGACGATTGGATTCAGACCCGACTTGATCAACTCAATTTGATCGACGAGAAGCGACTCGCTGCTGTTTGCCATGGTCAGACGTACCAAAAACGGATGATCAAGGCTTTCAACAAGAAAGTCAGACATCAAGTATATCAAGTCGTAGATCTCGTAATCAAACGGATTATTTTGCCGCAAAGTGATCCCAGGGGAAAATGGAATCCTACTTACGAAGGACCATTTGTAATCAAAAGCATATTTTCTGGTGGTGCAATGATTCTGACCACCATGGACGGTGACGATTTGCCACACCCTGCGAACGCAGACATAGTCAAAAGATACTACGCATAAAGTCACCCGACAAGTCGAAAACCCGAAAGGGTGGTGTGATACGGTGGGAGAACTGACTAGAGTTTTGCGTTCGTATTCGCACTTGTGCGGTTGAGCAAGAGTCGCCACCGACTTTTTATTTTATCCTAAAGGAAAGGTCAAAAAGCACAGCAAAAACCTTTTGAGATATTTCGTGGGTTCGGGGGGTAGATTATGAAAAGGGAAGGTATTAGCACCCTTTTCATCCATGGTTATCCATGGGCTCTTAGTTACTTGGTTTTTTAGATCACTTGCCTTGATTTTCGATTGCTTGAAAATGGTGTGTGTGTGTGGGTGCTTTTAAAAAAATGTTTTGGAAGAAGATGCCTTGTCTTAGGCAACTAATGTATTTGACTCGTGATTGAGTGTTTTACAAAAGTGTGGATCTTTTCGAAAAGATGTTTTCAAATGTTTTTGAGAGTTTGTTTGAGAGTGTTGTGAATTGTGATTTTTGAAAAGAAGGCAAGTGTTTTTGCAAGTCGATCTCAAGTAACTAAGAGTTTTGTCTACCCTATTGTACTCAAAGGTTTTTGTTATGTTTTAACCCCTTTTTAACAATTTTGTTCCACCATTGAAATTGATGGACAATCTTGCGTTTAGGAAGTTTATTCGGGACGGGCGCGGGTCATCGTATGGACCATGAATGCAATGATGCCAAGTGTCTTTGGCAATTTGCTTTGAAGGGACTATGATCATTCCGTTTAGGCAACGCTTTGAGACTTATGATCATTTTGAATTCGTTTTGCCAAAGATACTCGACGTGCAAGCATGGCCCATTTTGGAAGGCAACATGTGGGATTACCCTAGAGGGTGCAAGTGTGATTGTGTATTGATTACAGGTATTTGTCTTGTATTAGGTTATCTAACGTTTGATTTTATGTACATGCAAACCCTAGGTCTAACCATGGTATAATTGGAAAACTGTAAATTGCGGAATGTAAAATCTACGCTATTACAAATAGTATCCAGCAGTGGGGGTATAAATGTACAAAAGGGGATGAGACTTATAGTATCCAATAAGTTACAACCAAATCGAATTTGCGATCAAATGTAAATATCGAATATCAATGTATAAGATAAACAAGTGTGTATAGGAGCAATGTGAACGTGTTTGAATTGTGTGAGTGTGAGATGTATTGTGTATATGTGATTATTTACAGGCGTGAAATGTGAAATTGAAGTGTATTAGGGTTTTTGACCTAAATATGTTTTAAGGAATCTTTGATTTATGTATTTTTAATATGTATAAAAAAGAAAATTATTTTAAATCAAATGCTCAAGTTTTAATTAAATTGTGAAATGATGTTTTGAGAAAAGAAAATATTATGTATAAAAAGTATATTTTCACGTGTTATGTACAAAATGTTTTAAGATTAAAAGAATGGAAAAAGTTTTCAATTTTAATTACATGGTGTAAAAATGTATTTTTATTATTATATACAAAAAGTATTTAAATGTCAAGAATTGAATTATGCATGTTCAAAAAGGGTATTTTTTATTGTTATGTACAAAAAGTATTAAATGTCCAAAATTAAATTATGTATGTTAAAAAGTATTTTTAATTAAAAGAATAGAAAGTCATTTTTAATTTTAAGTATATGATATAAAATGTATTTATTATTTATGTTAAAAATGTAAGAAAGGTAATGTATTTTATCATGAATATGATTTTTGCAAGGAATAAATAAAAGGAAAAATATTGTTTAAAAAGGGTTAGTGTTAATGTTTTGTTTAAAAAAAACATATGGTTTATAAAAAGAAAAAAACAAAGGGTTAGCATTAATCAAATGTTTATTAAAAAGGGTGTATAAAACGTTTTTTGGGCTTCAGGAAAATTTAACACGGGTCAGGCCCATGGTTGTTTGGAGCAGCGTTTTTAGGGTTTGAGGATTATTGTCCATTTTGATAACGCGTTAGGGTTTGGGACAGCGCCGTTCGTACTTTTCGTTCAACGTTCTTCTTCATCTTCATCTTCCTGAGCGCTTCCTCCATCCGGCCACCAGTGTTACCCCCAAAGTCTCTCTTCCCTCCATAGCATGAGCTCAGTGGACTTGATACAAGGTTCGTTTCAATGTTTATGTTCCTTTTTCTATTACGAATTGCATGCGTTGTTTTGATTTGAATTTTGATTCTTAAACCTGTACTATGATGAGGTGGTGAAGAAGAAAGGGAGAGAAAAGCTGGCTACCTGACCTTGGAGAAGGAGGAGAGACGGGGAATGTGGCGCTCAGGAGGCCGGAACGAGCAGAGGGAGATTTGCGCGATGAAGCTTTCTTGAGGTCCCTGGTATTTTTTATCTGGTTGCTATTTTCTAGGGTTTTGATGATGATAGACTTGTACTGAGAACCCCTTTAAAATTCACTTCTTTATCTCTTCTACTGCATGTTGCCTTTGAGCATTTTCATTGAGTTTGCCTTGAACATTTACTGCCTATGATGAAGGGATTCTGAGGCTTAGGAGTTGGTTTGAATGCTTGGATATGCTTGGATATGCTTGAGGGATTATGTTTGGATACGCTTGAGGGGTTATGTTGGTTATGCTTGAGGGGTTATGTTGGTTATGTTTGAGGGGTTATGTTGGTTATGTTTGCGCTAGCAGGTGGGTGTGTTGACAGTAGGTGTTATGCTTAGGACTTCTTTCTGGTTTATGAGCTTCACAGATTTTTAGTATGTGGTATGTGTTTTGTTTGAAACTGGACAGGCCTGTGGTTATTTTGCTTTGAATATTGGCTTATGCAGGTTAGGCTTCTATACAGGCTATGTGTTTTTGGTTTTTTTCTGAAATGCTTAGCAGGTATATGGGATGGAGGTTTAATGCATAGTTACAGGTTTGGGTTCATGGTTAAGGCTCTTGCAGGTTTTACTCCAACAGGTTTTATGGCTTGAGTTTTGTGTATACAGGTTATGCTTGGTTTTTATGTGTATAGCTTGTATGTTGAGGCAGGGTTGTGGTGTTTCAGGTTATGGTCTTTTTGAGTTTTTATGTTTATGTGGTATGACAGTATGGGTTTTGAGGTTTCACAGGTTTGGATTTGTGAGGTCTCAGGCCAGTATGCTTGGTTGGTGAATGGTTTTAGCAGGTATGGTGAGGTTTTGACAACAGGTAAGCTTGCAGTAGGTTATGTTGTTGGGGCCTTGGCCAGTTATGCCATGTGCATCTCTTCTGCCCTTTAGCTTATCAGTTTTTGAGTTTTGTATATTTTTCTCCCTCTCTATCCTGCTGAACTCTGTTCTCTTTTGTATATCTTTTCTTGTATCTTCTGCCTATCCTGCCTAAGCCTGAAAAACCTGCTTCTATCTCCTCTTTTTCTCTCTCTATAGTACAGTTGAGTATTATTATATGATTTATTCTGTACTATTTTCTGAAAGGGTCACTTGATGGGAAATGATGATTTAGAGTTAGCTTGCATAACACATTACTTCTGCATATTCTTTATCTCCTTTTGACAGCTTTGGTACTTTGTGATATCTTCCATATCTTTGTCAAATCCTTTTTTGACAGCCTTGAGTGGATTTTGCATTTTTGACAGTAAATTGCACATTTTTTTATCTTCTTTGATATCTTTGAGTGGACTTTGGCATTTGTGACAGCAAACTGTACTTTTCTTTGATTTTTCCAGTTTGGTTTGAATTTGAAGTTTGAGATTTTGAAACTATGCAGTTTGATATTCTATGCATTTTGACATTTGCATTTTTTCAACTTTGCATAAAAATTCCTCCCTCTCTGTGAACCGGGAAAAATTCCGTGATTTGCAGAGAGGGTTAACTGATCCCAGTCGGTGGCCCTTAATGATGAGTCTAATTTTAACTGTCTTTTCCAATTTAACTGCTTTCTGACTTTCTCTTTTCTTTTTTTGCAGATGAATAATGGAGCACCGGAGCGAAGCGAAGAATGAAGAGATTAGGGACTTAGAAAATGTTTAGAAAGAATAGGATAGTTTTTTTTATTTTCAATTTAATTATTGTAAACTATTATTATTTTAAATACTTCGTAATAAATACTTGTATCCAAATAGTAATTGTAACAACTATTAAATATGAAATAAAAATTCCATTGATTCATTTAACTCTTTTCAATTCCTTTTCTTTAATTGTTTACTTGTTATTTATAATTCCTTGAATTAAATAAAATGAAAGTTTAAATTTCAAATATTTAATTCTTAGAACCATAAATAATCAACTAAACCTTGTTGATCAAAATAAATGAATTCGACGTCTCCATCATTCAAAGCAACGCACAGTCGAACACACAAACTGATCAGACGCAATCCTCTTTTTCACTGATTCTTTGCCAAGCACTGTAATTCCAAACTGCATATTCTTTGACTGGCTCAAACAACATGAATTCAAACCACTGTCTCTTTCACTGATTAAATCAAAACAACGCGAATTTTAACCCGAATCTCGGAATAAACTGCAAAGTGCTGTGGAATTTAAATCCTTCTGAGAACATGCCCATAAAACCTTAATTCATGATTAAATTCCAAATAACGTTCGCCTGATTAAAATTGAACCAAAAATCATCCAGAACCCTAAGCCAATTGTGAAACAATCCAGAGTCCTGAAAATCAGTAAAAACCCTAATTTCGCTTGACTGACGAGAAAAGTCCGTTTGTCCGATTCTTGAGCCAGTTTGAAAAATCAGGAAAGGCTTGAAGCTGAGATTTCTTGGGGAAAAATGCGAGGGCAAATTTTGGGGTACAACAGTTGCCCCTGTTCAATCTTCTTGGACCTGAAGAGTTAGATTGGCAAGTTTGCCTTTCGCGACTTGAAGCTAAAAGAAGATTTGACACTAAAGATCCCAGAAAATTTGCACTCGGCGATATGATGGTAGATGTGAATGGGCTTAAAGATTCCATTTGATGATGGGCTTAAAGATGCCATCTAGTGCGATAGAATTTTGTCGGGGGATGGGCTTAAAGATGCCATCTGGTGACTGCTGGTAGGAGGATGGGCTTATAGATGCCATCTGGAAATGTTGAACTGTATGTCAATGGTGAGCGGACGAGTGTCAGAATGGCCTCCATGTTTCGGAACATCTCTGAATCGGGGTCCGAACAAGCAACAGATTGATGTCCATGTCTGGAGAATCTGTAAACTATTTTCAGGAGTTGGGACTGAATAAGCAATAGAGCAACGTCCGTTGTTGGGAAGCGTCCGTAAACTGTTTCCAAAAGTTGAGAAGAGTCTGAACAAGTTGATAGATTGACATCCGTTGTAGGGAAGAATCCGTAAACTGTTTTCAGAAGTCTTGAAGTTGAAGAGGAACCGGTGTAGGGTTTCCTGATGATGCGTCTGAATGAATCTGGAATAAGTATCAGAATGTCGCCGTGTCCGGGTCACATCTGAGCTATTTCTGGATGAATCTCGGGAGATGATCTTTGTCTGTCGACTGATCTTACCTGAAAAGGTGAAGGGTTAGTTGCATGCAATGTTATGATGCATGATGCAATGTACGTGACATCAATATTTATGAATGTGATGGATGCGCATGTGAGCTGATGAGATAATCTTGCCGAGGATACATGAATTCGAGATGGCCGAAGATAAGAGCATCTTGACTGCTGCCGGGGAAAATAAATCCTTGACTGCTGTTGGGGAAGAGAAATCCTGATGACCTCTACTGGGGAGTTCCAAACTAGTAGACTCATGCTGGGGAGGCCAGATTGAGAATCTTCAGCTCAATGGGAAGTAACTCTGGCGACTTCACTGGGGAACTCAAGATTTGCCCTCTCCAAAACTCTGTGGGGGGAAGGTTCAATGGTCTGGCTCCGCTGGGGATACTGAAGCTTAAACCCTGAGGGGAATTGAATTTCGGAGGATTCTCTGGCTGGGATTTGCAAAGATAAGTTACTGCTGGGGAATTTTGATGAACTCCGCTGGGGATAGGGAGAATTTTGGCGAGCGCGATCTTCCGTGGTGGTTAGCTTGAGAAGAATCTGAACAAGCGATAGGTTAACATCCGTTACTTGGAGAACCCGTGAACTATTTTCAGAAATCTTGAAGTTGAATCAGCAATAGAGCCGCATCCGTTGTTGGGAAGCGTCCGTAAACTAATTTCAGAGGTTGCATTTGAACAAGCTGATAGATTAACATCCGTTACTTGGGAAGAATCCATAAACCGTTTTCAGAAGTCTTGAGGAAGAATCTGAATAAGTGATAGGTTAACATCCGTTTACTTGGAGAACCCGTGAACTGTTTTCAGAAGTCTTGAAGTTGAATCAGCAATAGAGCCGCATCCGTTGTTGGGAAGCGTCCGTAAACTAATTTCAAAGGTTGAGAAGAGTCTGAACAAGTCGGTAGATTAACATCCGTTGTTGGGAAGAATCCGTAAACTTGTTTCAGAAGTCTTGAAGAGGAACCGGTGTAGGGCTTCCTGATGATGAGCTTGTGTAAAACTGCATCGGTTTTGAACACTTTTGACATTCGAATGCCCCAAGTGGTGATGTAGATAAATTCCTGGCTTGTTACAGGTGTTGATCTGGAATTCTTCAGACATGCCCTGGATGGATACAGGAATCGAATCTGGAAAGGTGATAGTTGACAGATATGCCCTGGCTGGATACAGGAATCGGATCTTCAAACTCTTCAGACGTGCCCTGGCTAGATACAGGAATCGAGTCTGGAAATAGTCGTCAACAGATATGCCCTGGCTGGATACAGGAATCGAATCTGGAAAGGTGATAGTTGACAGATATGCCCTGGCTGGATACAGGAATCAGATCTTCAAACTCTTCAGACGTGCCCTGGCTAGATACAGGAATCGAGTCTGGAAATAGTCGTCAACAGATATGCACTGGCTGGATACAGGAATCGAATCTGGAAAGGTGATAGTTGACAGATATGCCCTGGCTGGATACAGGAATCGGATCTTCAAACTCTTCAGACGTGCCCTGGCTAGATACAGGAATCGAGTCTGGAAATAGTCGTCAACAGATATGCCCTGGCTGGATACAGGAATCGAATCTGGAAAGGTGATAGTTGACAGATATGCCCTGGCTGGATACAGGAATCGGATCTTCAAACTCTTCAGACGTGCCCTGGCTAGATACAGGAATCGAGTCTGGAAATAGTCGTCAACAGATATGCCCTGGCTGGATACAGGAATCGAATCTGGAAAGGTGATAGTTGACAGATATGCCCTGGCTAGATACAGGAATCGGATCTTCAAACTCTTCAGACGTGCCCTGACTAGATACAGGAATCGAGTCTGGAAATAGTCGTCAACAGATATGCCCTGGCTGGATACAGGAATCGAATCTGGAAAGGTGATAGTTGACAGATATGCCCTGGCTGGATACAGGAATCGGATCTTCAAACTCTTCAGACGTGCCCTGGCTAGATACAGGAATCGAGTCTGGAAATAGTCGTCAACAGATATGCCCTGGCTGGATACATGAATCGAATCTGGAAAGGTGATAGTTGACAGATATGCCCTGGCTGGATACAGGAATATGATCTTCAAACTCTTCAGACGTGCCCTGGCTAGATACAGGAATCGAGTCTGGAAATAGTCGTCAACAGATATGCCCTGGCTGGATACAGGAATCGAATCTTCGAACTCTTCAGACGTGCCCTGGCTAGATACAGGAGTCGAGCCTGGAAATGTTGTAATTGATTTGTTGAACACTTTTGACATTCGAATGCCCCAAGTGGTGATGTAGGAATCTTGAATCAGATTACTCTGCATATTGAGATTTCCTGAAATCTTGACTGGACTGCCCCAGGTTAATTGGATTTTGAAAGATCTGTTAGACCTTGACTGGACTGCCCCAGGTTAATTGAATTGTGACATGTCATGCCCCTTGTTGATAGGAGATTTGATGGAAGTGTTATCCTCTTGAAGTGATTTTGACTTACTGAGAGAGCTTTTGTTCCTCCGACCATTCGCTGTATGAATTTCTTCGCTGTCAAACAAAAAGGTCAAATGCAGACAGTGATATTCGAATAATGCAAAGTTTATGTTTGTCTCAAAATTTTGAAAAATGCGTTTTTAGCAGAAAACTTTTCATAAGATAAGTCAACACAAGATTTAGAGTAAGCCCTACAGGAGTCAGGATACCTTTTGTAACAGTATGCTTTCGAACTAACCCATGCTTCAATTAGGACTTTTAAAGGGTTGTAACGTGGCCTGGTTCGCGGTTTAAGAAACAAAGGATAAAGGCTCAAAGTATATTTGTACCCACCCGCTCTTCGTGATGTTCTTCAACCTAAGCTCAGTTAATTGCGTCATACTCTGTTCTGAGTTTTGGACGACTTTCGGGCGATGGTTCACCAGTTTGAATTTTTGGGAGACAGTCATCATCTCCTTTTTCTTTTTCAACACTTTCCATGTTGTTGAGGATTTTGTAATGACCTCACTATTTTGATTTTGATTTGTTATCCCTAATTTTTGCCTGACTGTTACCGTTTTTCGGGATTACTGTCAGCGGGATGCCCCAGCTTTCTTAAGCCTCCTTTATAGGTTTTGGCTCGGCGGGCTTTTCTCTTTTGAGAGATTGACTGTCTATGTGATAGGGAACCAACCTTGTCTTTTGATTCCAAAGGAATGCTTTCTCTTTTTCGACGTCGTTCGTTGTATTACGAACTGAGAGTTTGCGACTTCAATGCGCATTTTCTTTTGAATTAACTGAGATACTACCCTGCCCCGGGTTTATATCAAGGGTTTCGATTGTTTAGAACAGAAAACTCCTACTTCTTTGGCTCGAAGGGGTTGACTAGGGATTAACTTCCTTATAACTCCAGTGTTTGGGAATTGAAAGAAATGCCTGTACATCATCAGCAAGGTCTGTTCAAAAGCATATTGTATAAGATCGCGGTATTGTTTCGTCATCCTCCCTCTAAAGGCTTGCAGCTTTTTATCAAGAGTCAAATATCATAAAGAAAAGCATAAGAGTAGTGAAACGAATGGATGAATTCAAGACAAACATATGCAATGCATTAATGAAAACAGAGTTTAACATCAACAAATAATTGTTTGACAGCACAAGAAATTACAACTTTGAAAATTCAAAAAGAAGCAAAAGTCTTTCAGCTTTGAGCTTCGTCATTTCAAGTGGAGAACCCTTTAACGGAAGATCTTCATCTCGCCGTCTGGCATGAATTCCAGCACTCCAATGTCGATCAGATCTTGAATCTTGTTCTTCAAGGCCCAACAGTCGTTGGTGTCGTGTCCCGGGCTGTAGGAGTGGTAAACACAGAATGCGTCGGGATTATAGTGAGGAGAGGAGATATTGGGCTTCTGAGGAGGGTCCTTTACGGTGAGCAAATTGACCTCCAACAGGCGCTTCAGTATGAAAAATGATGGTATTTCAGTCTCCGTAAACTGTCTTCCCGACTTTTCTTGCTTACGCCGATTACCCTGTTGACGCTGGCGAGGTTGTTGATGTGTTTGTGACCCTGAAGTAAGCAGAGGAGCTTTCCCCTTGTCTTCTTGAGTTGATGGAGGCTGAGCGGTGACTGGCTCTTCTACCTCAGATGTTTGCCCCAGTTGGTTGTTTGGAAGCAGTTGGCGGACAAGAACTCTGAGTTCCTCTTGTCTTTGAGATAGGTCTTGGATGAGAGCCATCTGGCCCACCAACTGTCCCATCACTTGGGTCCTCAGTGTTGTCAGATCAAACTGCAGCTCCGCCAGCTGATCACTCCTGGCATTGTTGGAAGTCTCCAAGCTCTTGGTGAGGAGAGCTTTCATCTCTTCTTGCCCCAGAGACAAGTTCAGGAACATCTCCTGCAGCTGAGCAGTCTGGTCTTGGATGTCTTTGACAGACCTTTCTAGAGCCATCTCTTGCTGAAATAAACAGCAGGAGAGTAAGGAAACCTGAAAAAGGAAAGATTGTCAAAATTAAATGCATGATATGTGGATGCATGCTTTCAAGGATCTCTTGGGGTAAACACAAGAAAATGTTAGAGGTTGAACTCTACTCTTGGATTGGAGATCTCTGTACCGGTGGACGTCCTTCCACGAGAATCAAGCTCACCATGTCAAGTGGGTCATAGCCACTGATTCAAGCTGTTGTACTTGAACTTTGATTGGAGAGCTTTGTATCGGTGGATGTCTTTCCACGAGAATCAAGCTCACCATGTCGAGTGGGTCATAGCCACTGATTCAAGTTGTTGTGCTTGAACTTTGGTTGGCATTGGTTAGAAGAGAACCCTCTTGCCCCTGGATAGATGTCTGGTTCAACGTAACCCTGCATCAAAAGAACCCTCAAGATCCTTGAAATGGTTATTGAAAATGCTATGGTATGATGTCATGATGTTATGTACAGCATGCACAAGCAAGTGAGTGTATATACAGGCAAACATATTCACACAAAGCAAACAAGTCCTTAGGTTTAGGCTTGCATGAGGTTCAGGTACTACCCTCTTTCAGTTTGTTGGTTAAAACCTGTCCTATCAAAAGTAACCGGGTTCTAGAGGATCTCATATCATTGGCTACCCTCAATCGGTCATAACTCCAGCATCGCAACCTTTTCTCGCGGCCGGAACCATCTCGAGAGTTTAGCCTCAATGAGTGTAGCATACTGCTACTGTTCTAATGGCCAAGTCGGTCAATTTAGGGTTCTAAGGTCGGTTGGTGCTTAATGACTCCTTGGAAGACCCATATTCTCCCCGTCTTAACACGAGGGATATCGGTACAGACCAAGACGCCACACCAACGTAGCCACTGCTTCACCCATGTCGGTATACGCCGGACAGGTCCCTCACAGATTATGCTACCTAAAAGGGTTTCCCCAGATCCGGGTTAGGATCTATAAAACTCCGATACAAAGCCCACAAATGTAAAGCAAACAAAACAATCAATTGAAAATAAAGGTGATCTAAACCCTAAGGTAACCCCACTTTAAAATTTATCCCCAGCAGAGTCGCCAGTTCTGTGATACGGTGGGAGAACTGACTAGAGTTTTGCGTTCGTATTCGCACTTGTGCGGTTGAGCAAGAGTCGCCACCGACTTTTTATTTTATCCTAAAGGAAAGGTCAAAAAAGCACAGCAAAAACCTTTTGAGATATTTCGTGGGTTCGGGGGGTAGATTATGAAAAGGGAAGGTATTAGCACCCTTTTCATCCATGGTTATCCATGGGCTCTTAGTTACTTGGTTTTTTAGATCACTTGCCTTGATTTTCGATTGCTTGAAAATGGTGTGTGTGTGGGTGCTTTTGAAAAAATGTTTTGGAAGAAGATGCCTTGTCTTAGGCAACTAATGTATTTGACTCGTGATTGAGTGTTTTACAAAAGTGTGAATCTTTTCGAAAAGATGTTTTCAAATGTTTTTGAGAGTTTGTTTGAGAGTGTTGTGGATTGTGATTTTTGAAAAGAAGGCAAGTGTTTTTGCAAGTCGATCTCAAGTAACTAAGAGTTTTGTCTACCCTATTGTACTCAAAGGTTTTTGTTATGTTTTAACCCCTTTTTAACAATTTTGTTCCACCATTGAAATTAATGGACAATCTTGCGTTTAGGAAGTTTATTCGGGACGGGCGCGGGTCATCGTATGGACCATGAATGCAATGATGCCAAGTGTCTTTGGCAATTTGCTTTGAAGGGACTATGATCATTCCGTTTAGGCAACGCTTTGAGACTTATGATCATTTTGAATTCGTTTTGCCAAAGATACTCGACGTGCAAGCATGGCCCATTTTGGAAGGCAACATGTGGGATTACCCTAGAGGGTGCAAGTGTGATTGTGTATTGATTACATGTATTTGTCTTGTATTAGGTTATCTAGCGTTTGATTTTATATACATGCAAACCCTAGGTCTAACCATGGTATAATTGGAAAACTGTAAATTGCGGAATATAAAATCTACGCTATTACAAATAGTATCCAGGAGTGGGGGTATAAATGTACAAAAGGGGATGAGACTTATAGTATCCAATAAGTTACAACCAAATCGAATTTGCGATCAAATGTAAATATCGAATATCAATGTATAAGATAAACAAGTGTGTATAGGAGCAATGTGAACGTGTTTGAATTGTGTGAGTGTGAGATGTATTGTGTATATGTGATTATTTACAGGCGCGAAATGTGAAATTGAAGTGTATTAGGGTTTTTGACCTAAATATGTTTTAAGGAATCTTTGATTTATGTATTTTTAATATGTATAAAAAAGAAAATTGTTTTAAATCAAATGCTCAAGTTTTAATTAAATTGTGAAATGATGTTTTGAGAAAAGAAAATATTATGTATAAAAAGTATATTTTCACGTGTTATGTACAAAATGTTTTAAGATTAAAAGAATGGAAAAAGTTTTCAATTTTAATTACATGGTGTAAAAATGTATTTTTATTATTATATACAAAAAGTATTTAAATGTCAAGAATTGAATTATGCATGTTCAAAAAGGGTATTTTTTATTGTTATGTACAAAAAGTATTAAATGTCCAAAATTAAATTATGTATGTTAAAAAGTATTTTTAATTAAAAGAATAGAAGGTCATTTTTAATTTTAAGTATATGATATAAAATGTATTTATTATTTATGTTAAAAATGTAAGAAAGGTAATGTATTTTATCATGAATATGATTTTTGCAAGGAATAAATAAAAGGAAAAATATTGTTTAAAAAGGGTTAGTGTTAATGTTTTGTTTAAAAAAAACATATGGTTTATAAAAAGAAAAAAACAAAGGGTTAGCATTAATCAAATGTTTATTAAAAAGGGTGTATAAAACGTTTTTTGGGCTTCAGGAAAATTTAACACGGGTCAGGCCCATGGTTGTTTGGAGCAGCGTTTTTAGGGTTTGAGGATTATTGTCCATTTTGATAACGCGTTAGGGTTTGGGACGGCGCCGTTCGTACTTTTCGTTCAACGTTCTTCTTCATCTTCATCTTCCTGAGCGCTTCCTCCATCCGGCCACCAGTGCTACCCCCAAAGTCTCTCTTCCCTCCATAGCATGAGCTCAGTGGACTTGATACAAGGTTCGTTTCAATGTTTATGTTCCTTTTTCTTTTACGAATTGCATGCGTTGTTTTGATTTGAATTTTGATTCTTAAACCTGTACTATGATGAGGTGGTGAAGAAGAAAGGGAGAGAAAAGCTGGCTACCTGACCTTGGAGAAGGAGGAGAGACGGGGAATGTGGCGCTCAGGAGGCCGGAACGAGCGGAGGGAGATTTGCGCGATGAAGCTTTCTTGAGGTCCCTATTATTTTTTATCTGGTTGCTATTTTCTAGGGTTTTGATGATGATATACTTGTACTGAGAACCCCTTTAAAATTCACTTCTTTATCTCTTCTACTGCATGTTGCCTTTGAGCATTTTCGTTGAGTTTGCCTTGAACATTTACTGCCTATGATGAAGGGATTCTGAGGCTTAGTAGTTGGTTTGAATGCTTGGATATGCTTGGATATGCTTGAGGGATTATGTTTGGATACGCTTGATGGGTTATGTTGGTTATGCTGGAGGGGTTATGTTGGTTATGTTTGAGGGGTTATGTTGGTTATGTTTGCGCTAGCAGGTGGGTGTGTTGACAATAGGTGTTATGCTTAGGACTTCTTTATGGTTTATGAGCTTCACAGATTTTTAGTATGTGGTATGTGTTTTGTTTGAAACTGGACAGGCCTGTGGTTATTTTGCTTTGAATACTGGCTTATGCAGGTTAGGCTTCTATACAGGCTATGTGTTTTTGGTTTTTTTTCTGAAATGCTTAGCAGGTATATGGGCTGGAGGTTTAATGCATAGTTACAGGTTTGGGTTCATGGTTAAGGCTCTTGCAGGTTTTACTCCAACAGGTTTTATGGCTTGAGTTTTGTGTATACAGGTTATGCTTGGTTTTTATGTGTATAGCTTGTATGTTGAGGCAGGGTTGTGGTGTTTCAGGTTATGGTCTTTTTGAGTTTTTATGTTTATGTGGTATGACAGTATGGGTTTTGAGGTTTCACAGGTTTGGATTTGTGAGGTCTCAGGCCAGTATGCTTGGTTGGTGAATGGTTTTAGCAGGTATGGTGAGGTTTTGACAGCAGGTAAGCTTGCAGTAGGTTATGTTGTTGGGGCCTTGGCCAGTTATGCCATGTGCATCTCTTCTGCCCTTTAGCTTATCAGTTTTTGAGTTTTGTATATTTTTCTCCCTCTCTATCCTGCTGAACTCTGTTCTCTTTTGTATATCTTTTCTTGTATCTTCTGCCTATCCTGCCTAAGCCTGAAAAACCTGCTTCTATCTCCTCTTTCTCTCTCTATAGTACAGTTGAGTATTATTATATGATTTATTCTGTACTATTTTCTAAAAGGGTCACTTGATGGGAAATGATGATTTAGAGTTAGCTTGCATAACACATTACTTCTGCATATTCTTTATCTCCTTTTGACAGCTTTGGTACTTTGTGATATCTTCCATATCTTTGTCAAATCCTTTTTTGACAGCCTTGAGTGGATTTTGCATTTTTGACAGTAAATTGCACCTTTTTTTATCTTCTTTGATATCTTTGAGTGGACTTTGGCATTTGTGACAGCAAACTGTACTTTTCTTTGATTTTTCCAGTTTGGTTTGAATTTGAAGTTTGAGATTTTGAAACTATGCAGTTTGATATTCTATGCATTTTGACATTTGCATTTTTTCAACTTTGCATAAAAATTCCTCCCTCTCTGTGAACCGGGAAAAATTCCGTGATTTGCAGAGAGGGTTAACTGATCCCAGTCGGTGGCCCTTAATGATGAGTCTAATTTTAACTGTCTTTTCCAATTTAACTGCTTTCTGACTTTCTCTTTTCTTTTTTTGCAGATGAATAATGGAGCACCGGAGCGAAGCGAAGAATGAAGAGATTAGGGACTTAGAAAATGTTTAGAAAGAATAGGATAGTTTTTTTTATTTTCAATTTAATTATTGTAAACTATTATTATTTTAAATACTTCGTAATAAATACTTGTATCCAAATAGTAATTGTAACAACTATTAAATATGAAATAAAAATTCCATTGATTCATTTAACTCTTTTCAATTCCTTTTCTTTACTTGTTTACTTGTTATTTATAATTCCTTGAATTAAATAAAATGAAAGTTTAAATTTCAAATATTTAATTCTTAGAACCATAAATAATCAACTAAACCTTGTTGATCAAAATAAATGAATTCGACGTCTCCATCATTCAAAGCAACGCACAGTCGAACACACAAACTGATCAGACGCAATCCTCTTTTTCACTGATTCTTTGCCAAGCACTGTAATTCCAAACTGCATATTCTTTGACTGGCTCAAACAACATGAATTCAAACCACTGTCTCTTTCACTGATTAAATCAAAACAACGCGAATTTTAACCCGAATCTCGGAATAAACTGCAAAGTGCTGTGGAATTTAAATCCTTCTGAGAACATGCCCATAAAACCTTAATTCATGATTAAATGCCAAATAACGTTCGCCTGATCAAAATTGAACCAAAAATCATCCAGAACCCTAAGCCAATTGTGAAACAATCCAGAGTCCTGAAAATCAGTAAAAACCCTAATTTCGCTTGACTGACGAGAAAAGTCCGTTTGTCCGATTCTTGAGCCAGTTTGAAAAATCAGGAAAGGCTCGAAGCTGAGATTTCTTGGGGAAAAATGCGAGGGCAAATTTTGGGGTACAACAGGCGGCTTGGGCAAAAATGGGCATCCCGATGAACCGAAAACCAGAAAGGGCGATTCAGGCAAAAATTAGGGATAAAACAAAAAAAATCTGTACACCCGGCAAGTCGAAAATCCGAAAGGGCGGCTTGGGCAAAAAGGGGTTTCCCGGTGGATTGAAAACCCGAAAGGGCGAGCCAGGAAAAGTTAGGGAATTAAAGCGTATGACTATGTCTCGTTGGATCACTTTAAAGAACAATCTCTTCATCAACCAGTTCCAAGCTTCTGATCAATCCAGTCATCGGCGAACGAAGCATTTGAACGGACAAGATATTCAGAGTTGTGAAGGCTATAACAGAATGGGATCCCATAGAATTGTTGCACATAGCCATCTTTCTTTTGTATAAAATTTTTAATTCTTTACGACAACATCCTCTTACTAGGGTGTCAGTCTCCTTTGTACAAAGATACTCATAAAAAGTTAATACAAATACTTTTCCAAATACAGAAGTTTTCTTTGTCTTCTTTTTGCTTTTCTACACTTATGTTTTATTTGAGAAACATCCAATGTTTTGTTAAATAGGCATATGCATTTGAACATAATCATTTCCTTACAAATCAAGAAAGATGATTGTTGATAGGGTGAAGGTACAGATAGATATCTTGATACCCTTTCAGAAGAAATCCCCCGCAGATTTAAACTCCAAATTCCTCGACAAAGTCAAAATCCAGAACTTAATTCCCCAAACAGAGTTAAACTTCAGGATCCTCAGCAGAAAAAGCTTTCTCAAAACTGATTTCCCCAGCCAGGGAGCCTTCCGGAACTCAAATTCCCCACAAAGTTAAGTTTCAGTATCCCCAGTGGAGCCTTAAGAATCTGAAAATCCTATCCCCGGTGGAGCTAAAACTTCCAACTATCAAATCCCCAGCGAAACCAGACTAGTGAACCTTCTCCCCACAGAGGTACTTCCCATCAGATTGTAGATTCTCAGTCTTACTCCTCCAGCATAAGGCTCTCAGGTTCTGGACTCCCCAGTAGAGATCATCAGAATTCTCTAGCTCCGCAAGTCACCAAGGAGTTTCAATCCCCAACAATGGTCCTAAGATCCCCAAACAATTGAAGATCTTGCATTCCCCAAGCCGAATCAAGACTCTCAGTCTTAGTTCCTTACAGGATATTCAGATATTCCCCAATGAAGATCTCCTCAAGACAGGAATCCCCAGTAGATTGGCATACAACCTAAGCTCTTGATTCCCCAACAGTAGTCAACAAGGATGTCTCATCCTCAGCAATCAAAAATTCTTGCACCACCCTGCAGCAGTCAAGGATTAACTTCCCCCGGCAGCAGTCAAGATTCTTTTATCTCCAGCCATCCAGGATTCATCTATCCCCAGCAAGATAGTTCATCAGCTTACATGCGCATTCATTACATTCATATCATAAACATTGATATAACATATATTGCATCATACATTTCATGCAACATAACTTTGTGTTTAGTTAACATTTTGTCCTTTTCAGGATAAGAATAAAAGGCTATCATTAACAATTTCAGATGCAGTTTTTACACGGACTCATCATCAGGAAACCCTACACCGGTTCCTCCTCCACTTCAAGACTTCTGAAAACAGTTTACGGGTTCTCCAGACGCATATGTTAACCTATCGCTTGTTCAGATTCTTCAAGACTTCTGAAAATAGTTTACGGATTCTCCAAACACGGATGTTAATCTATCGCTTGTTCATATGCAACTTTTGAAAACAGTTTACGGACGCTTCCCAACATGGATGCTGCTCTATTGCTTATTCAACTTCAAGACTTCTGAAAACAGTTTACAGGTTCTCCAGACACAGATGTTAACCTATCGCTTGTTCAGATTCTTCAAGACTTTTGAAAACAGTTTACGGATTCTCCAAACACGGATGTTAATCTATCACTTGTTCAGATGCAACTTCTGAAAATAGTTTATGGACGCTTCCCAACATGGATGTTGCTCTATTGCTTATTCAACTTCAAGAATTTTGAAAATAGTTTACGGGTTCTCCAGACACGGATGTTAACCTATCGCTTGTTCAGATTCTTCAAGACTTCTGAAAACAGTTTACGGATTCTCCAAACACGGATGTGAATCTATCGCTTGTTCAGATGCAACTTTTGAAAACAGTTTATGGACGCTTCCCAACATGGATGTTGCTCTATTGCTTATTCAACTTCAAGACTTCTGAAAACAGTTTACGGGTTCTCCAGACACGGATGTTAACCTATCGCTTGTTCAGATTCTTCAAGACTTCTTAAAACAGTTTACGATTTCTCCAAACACGGATGTTAATCTATCGCTTGTTCAGATGCAACTTCTGAAAACAGTTTACGGACGCTTCCCAACATGGATGCTGCTCTATTGCTTATTCAATTTCAACTTTTGAAAACAGTTTACGGATGCTTCCAGATACGGATGGCAATCTATTGCTTATTCAGACCCCCAGTTCAGAGATGTTCCAAAACATGGACACCTTTCTGATACTCATTCCAGATGGCATCTTTAAGCCCATCCCCGACAAGGTTCTATCACCCCTCCAGATGGCATCTTTAAGCCCATCTCCAAATGGAATCTCTAAGCCCATTCCCGCATCCATTGTTTTGACGAGTGCAAATTTAAGGGCACTCTAGTGTCCAATCTCCTTTTACCTTCGAGACGCGAAAGGCAAACTTGCCAATCTAACTCTTCAGGTGCAAGAAGATTGAACATGGGGAACTGTTGTACCCCAAAATTTTCCCTCCCATTTCATCAATATTTTCTCACCACAAGACCCTTGGAGCTCAAGATCAAATTAGGGTTTGCTCTGCTCAAGACTCCTCCTTGCACTAATAACCCAAATTAGGGTTTGAGTTTTCACAAAGATGTTTTGACCTAAAATTCCCAAATTTACTTTCATGCTTCATGTTGGACTCACAAGTTTAGCCATGCCAAGTTTCAAGTCTTGATTCCAATCTTTGCCCAGTCAATTGGACAATTGACCTAGAAATCAACTGTATTGGGGGAAAAGTCAACTATGGCCAATTGATAGTCAAACCTCATGAAATTTGACCCACATCAACATTATGAACTCATATGAAACATTTGGTCAAGTTTGGATCACAATTCCCCAAGAAATTTGATCAGATCACCAAAAGGGCAAAATGGTCATTTTTAGGGTTTTGACTGCACAAAGGCAATTTTTGACTGTTTGACCTAATCAATGGCAAACCAAGCTCACATATGGACTCAATAACTCAATGGCATTGTCTTGATCCATTCAACAAGTTCAAAGAATCTCAAATGCACAGGATTGACAGATGGATTTTTCAGTCAACTAATCAAAATTTGACTGTATACTGAAAAGTTAAACTTTGACTTTTTGGTCAAAATCAAGTGCCAAGATTCATTTTTCATCAAGACATGTCAAATTATGAAACTTGTTCATCAAGAAACCAAAAATTGCAAATTAGGGTTTAAAATGAAGAAATTTCATAACTTAGAAATTTTCTAAGTTATGAAATTTCCTTATTTTTTCCTAACTTTGTCCCATTTTTTCACCAAGATGAAAATGGATTCAAACAAAACTCAAAACATGAAAGTTGTAGTCCATTGCAAAATCTACAACTTTTATTCACAAAGTTTTCTCAAAAGAAGCTTGTAGCTCAAGTTATGATTTTTGGAATAAGGGTGCAAAACATTTTTAACTTAGAGAAATTTTGACCTATTCTAGGCAGGATTTTTGTCCAACTTCATGGCCATTTTTCACATGCTTCCACTTGGAGTTTCAATTTGCATTACAAAGATGGATTGTAGTACACATTCCAAGCTTTCCAAATTGTCCAAGAACTTCTCAAACACCCTTGTGGTTAGGGAGAATCGAATTTGCAAAGATGGGAAAAAGTCACTTTGTTCATAGCCAAATACATGTTCATAACATTGGCATTTTCAACTCAGCATGGTTTATGCTAGCTTAAAGGCCTCTAATACTCTTCACACTCAATAATTAAATGCCAAACCATTGTGTTCAAGTATTGTTTTATGCATTAAGTTATTACACAAAGAATTAACCTTTAAATGGAAAAAAGCATATTTGCCATTTTGATAAAGAAGTGCTTTATGTCAAATTCACAATCCAAGAGGTACAAGCAAAATCTCTGAGGCAAGAGTTGGTAGGCAAATCCCTCTGATCAAGAACAAGAGGTGCAACATAGTTTAGGGCATTAGACAGGCCTGTATAGAAACTTGCATTTTCTTACTTATCTTAAAAGAAACTTTGCAAAAGGACCAGAACTTGCATTTCCTGTCAAGACATCCAAGAAGAAACTTTGTACACCTTTTCCATACACAAAACTAAGCCTAAAGCACGACCAAACTACCCTTGATCCCTCCTCATTCATCAAAACACCATTTTTCTGTAAAAAATAGGGCATTCCTGCAGTTTGACTTGGCCAGCATCATTCACTCGTGCGTTTTTGCCCAAACAAGTTCCAATACATTCCCTACCATCCATTGAAGCTATCCCAAGCCTTAGATACAAGCTGTAACGTCCATAGCCAAGTTTGCCATTTTCACTTTTCAGTTTTGCAGGTTGACTTCCATAGCTTGATTCAGAGAGATTCGAAGCAAGCTAAGCATAGGGGAAGCATCCTTGGACTTCAGGCAAGTTGTACCAAAGTTCAAACTCCATTGAAGATACCTCCATTGTTGTACACGACTCAAGCTGAACAGGTAAAAATATGAACTTCTATCTCTCTATCCAGGCATAATTAGGCTTAAGTTTGTGAAGAAAGCATGTTCTACTCATAGCCCTGAAGCCATCCATGTAGTTACTTTTCATTTATATTGTGTGTGCTGTGAGAATTTTGGACCTGAACATGGAAGAAAACTTAGGTCAGAAATTGGGGATGGAGAAATTCTCCCTCGTTTATGAGAGTTAGGTTAAGATTTTTATATGTATGAATTCGTCTCTTGATGCTCTATAATATTTGTGTTATGAGTTTTTGTTAAAAGTCAAGGAATCAAGAGATGGCAGGTGTAGAAGGAAGCGCGCGTTTTCTTGTTCAAACATGTGCTGGAGGTTGAAGACAAAGTTGACTTGGGCTGGGCCTGAGTCAACCTGCTTTTTGCACCCTCTTTTCCAACTTACACCCCCTTGGCCCATTGTGTGATATTTTGATCATTTTTGATTTTTTCTTTTTGATTCTCACTTATTATTTTTTGCTCAAATATAAAAAATATTAAAAATATTTTTTCACCCATTTTTGCATTTATTTGACATTTATTTGTTTTATTTAGCATATACATGTAAATAAATATATATACTTTTTATTTAAAACCCTAGAAAATAATACAAAAATATATTTTTTTTAGTTATTATTTTTATTTACATTTTGGAAACATTTTCTAAAAATATACTTTTTTTTGTAAATAATTAATATTTCATTTTGTATATATTTAGTATATTTAATATATAATATAAATACTTATACATATTTTATTAAATATTTAGGACAAAAATATAGAAATAATACATTTTTATTTTTATTAATATTTGACATCAAAAATACCCTTTTCACAATATACTTTTTATTTCTTGTATTTAATTAACAAATTTTGTACATAATCAATGAATAATAATGTTTATTCAAAAACTAGGGTTTAACCCTAAAACCATGAAAATAGTCAAAAATGATCTTTTTCTATTTTGTTTATATTTCAAACATGAAAACTTTTACATACATAAAAAATCTCCTTTTTGTGCATAATACATTTTGCATTTTACATTTGTTTAAATATTGTACAATTTATTATTTGTTTATTCAATATGGATGTAATAGTTTAGATTTAAATTTCTTGCTAAATATCCCCCATTCAAACATTTGTACCCCCATCCCCATAATCATGTTGTAATAATCTAGGACTTTAAAATTCTGCATTTAAAAGCTTTCTAATTATGCCATGATAGACCTAGGGTTTGTATGCAAAAATCAAATAACAAATAGCTTGACCTTATTCAAAGACAAAAAGCATGAAAATGGATAACACCAATCACACTTGCACCCTTAGGGTTACTCCACTTGTTGCCTTCAAAAATGGGCCATGCTTGCATGTTGAGTTTCTTTGGCAAAACAAAACAAATCAAATGATCATAGTCCCTCGATGACGCTTTCTCAAGTTGCCTAAAAATGATCAAGTCCCTTAAAGGAAAAATTGCCAAAGACACTTGGCATTATTGCATTCATGGTCTAAACGATGACCCGCGCCTGTCCCATTAACATCCTAACACAAGATTGTCCACCAAATACAATGGTGGAACAATACTGTTAAAAGGGTTAAAACATAGGAAAAATCTTTGAGTAAATTTAGGGGTAGACAACTCTTAGTTACTTGATCAAACTTGCAAAACAAAACCTTCCCTACTTTCAAAACACACTCCACAACACAACTTTCAAAACAACTTTCAAAACCTTGAAAACATCTTTTCAAAAAAGACAAACACCTTTTGTAAAACATTCGAGTAAAGAATTGTTACAAGGGTTGCCTAGACAAAAGGCATCTTTTTCAAAACATTTTCAAAACCACACACACAAAGCACCATTTCAAACAATTGAAAAGCAAAGGCAAGTGATCTAAGCAAGTAACTAAGAGCCCATGGATAACCATGGATAGAAAGGGTGCTAATACCTTCCCTTTCTATAATCTACTCCCCGAACCCAAGAAAACATCTCAAAGGTTTTTCTTGTGCTTTTTAACCTTTCCTTAGGATAAAATAAAAAGTCGGTGGCGACTCTTGCTCAACCGAAACATTTGTGAAAACAAACGCAAAACCTCAAGTCAGTTCTCCCACCGTATCACAATTAGTAAAGAACATGCGGCTGCATTCTAGGCCAACAAACAATGATAAAAAGGAAATTGTTGACTTTTTGGATTAGCTATTGAGAATTAGTGAAGGAAAAGTATCTGAGCCAAATGATGGTGAGGCCGACATTGAAATACCACCTGAACTTTTGATAACAAGATTCGAGGATCCTATTATTGGAATTGTTAACAGTACATATCCTGGTTTTATTCATAATTATCAATCCAACGATTACCTTAGAGGTGGAGCGGTTCTTGGTTCTACGTTAGAAATTATTGACCGAGTAAATGACCATATTATTGCCTTAATTCTAGGTTTGCATACTCATCCATATAATTTACCATGTTGTATTTACCAATGTCTTTTCGCTAATTTATTTCCCTTACCGATATAGGATACATACATGATTATTACAGCTCAAGTTCTGTTGATAAGTCTGAAATTCATGATCCTACAATAGTTGATATGTTAACTCCTTAATTTCTTAGTTCCCTACGTACATCAAGATTTCCTAACCATCACTTAAAGTTAAAGGTTGGAACAGTTGTTATGCTGATGCAAAACATTGACCAATCTAAAGGTTTGTGTAATGGCACAAGGCTAATAATAACAAAGATGGGAACCCATGTTATTGAAGCTTCAATAATGGCCGGAAAGGGAATTCAAAATCTGGTTTACATCCCTCGAATGGATATGTCACCCTCACAATCACCTTGGTCGTTCAAACTAAATAGACGACAATTCCCAATTATAGTCTCACACGCCATGACAATTAACAAATCGCAGGAAAAATATTTGGATAATGTAGGTCTTTACTTATGTTGCACTCTCAAGGGTCACAAAAAAAATAGGGAATCAAAATATTGATACACGACGAACATGGAAAGTTCAAAGGAACAACTACAAACGTTGTTTATAAAGAGACTTTGAACAATATATGATTACCCTAAAATTAATGTTTGACTTTTGTGGGCTATGAATTATTTCCAAACATAATGTCATTCTTGCTTTTAACAGTTTAAAACACATCCCCTGTTATGGTCAAACACTTAAGTAGCTAATATGAGTCTGTTCAAAGTTTAATGAATCTTCGCCCTTCATATCCTATATGGAAGCCTGTATAATACGTGTTTAGGCATCTGTATTTCTGAATCAGCCGTTATCGCATAAATGACTCATATTTATAGATGACCCGGAAATTCAGAGTAAACCATTCAGGCATAGCACAAAAACATATCTTATTTCTTAATTGATAACAAATTTATATAGTTCTACTTAATTTATAGTTAAAACCATTGATACAATTAAAATAATGCAAAAACATAAGTAGAACGACTGGAAAAAGGCACAACATATTGCATCACAAAATTAACTTAAAACATATTACTAAACAATTAAACGAAACATCATAGATTCATCATAGCTTCCACTTCAATTGTGCTTTTTTTTCCTCTTTTCTCTGCAACCTGACATACATAATTTCTTCCTCTGATTTGTATGTGCAATGAATCTTATCTCCAACTTTCAGTTTTTTGGACTTAGCAAAAGAATACCATCCTTTTCCAAGATACATTTCCACATTTGGCATGTTTGATTTGATGATATTACATTGAAGATACTCATCCGTGTCAAAATCCTGAATAAGACACGAAGTAATGTCGAGACGGAGGGCCTCATGTATCGCTTCAGTTGGAAAATGCTGCATTTATTCACTAAACAGTCAGTAAATATAATTTATAATGCTACACTATCACATAAGGCATATTTTATCATGTTGTATTTTAATTGACACAATTACTTAAGAATATTTATTACAAAAACTTGGTTGCCTCTCTTCCCTGACTTGCTGATCTCTTTCAACCAAGAGAACTCTTTCTGCAACCCTTCAACATTGTTATTCACATGGGAAGCTTCTCCAACTTCTCTCTCCTGTTTTACTTCTTTCAATGAAACATTAATCTCAGGAAACAAGACTTCAACATGTGCATGTTCAGTAGGTGTTTGTGGTTCTTCCTTAATGTTTAAGAGCATTCTATAAAGTTGGTCAGTCTCGAGTGGCACAAATCTGTTAAGTAATAATGTTAAAGAATGAGTATAAAACTATTTATAACAATTATATGCAACCCTTGAACTTACTTAACAAACATGGATTTGAAAGTAATACTACTTCACTTACCCTTTCAAGGTTGGAGAAGACATCTTCAACTTTTTTTGAGTTATCTCAATGATGTGCAGAGATTTGTTTGTTGTTCCAATTGAAAGGAAATTTTTTATAGAATGAAGAACTGACCTGAGTAACCCTTAACTTAAATACAAAAATGGACATGCATAGGTTACTTCTCAAAATGGTTAAAGTTCCTTACTTGATTTGATGTCACACAACCTAATATGGATGAAAATCTTTCCACCATAAATTTTATACTCCTTGGTATAATGGTCATCTATTGCAACTTACAACCCTTTATCATTACTGTAACAATATTCCCATTCTTTTATGTTTCCAACATAACACTTATTACACATTGGTAAATGTTATGCCTATGTACATATATGATGTATGCCTTAACATGTTTACATTGTTTTTGTGATAGTTTTGGTTTATTTATATCATGACATACCCTTATTTGGTTTATCATGCATACTAACTGTTTTATTTTATATTGCAGTAAGAATCCCAATACAATACCAGAAACTGTTAGCAGATTTCTCCATTAAGATTTTGCTGTGTAACAACACTTCTCCTTTATTTATTGCTAAAACAATTTATACTTGACATACATTAGAAATTCCCCACTTACACCATTCAACAAAAACTCTTATCAATTCTGACAATTACAACTTAACCTTAAAATGGAAACCTATATACATGACATATTTTATTACGCGAACTAACATCCAATCTAAATAGAGTTCTTTCCTTAACATCAAACTTATTACATTCACAGAAATCATCCCACCCAATACCTAATTTTGTATTATACAGATCATCAATGTTAAACAATTCCATTGTTTCCAGCATGTCGTTGTCCCCGAACAATATAAGCCCTTCATAACCACAATTTCTCAATATTGTTACAGTATGTACCTGCAACTTCTGCAATACACATATGAATTGTTAAGCAAATGTATTATCCCAAACACATTTCATTAAAACTTATTAAACCAGATCACCGGTACTCAACTAATTTCGGAACAAACACATAAATATGGCTTAGAATAAGGTCAAACGCGTGGATATTGTCATCAAACACATTTCTACTGTGAAAATGAGGCAAACTGGTATACCATTTTGACACTTCTTTAAACCCATTTATTCCAAAGTTGTTGTTGCCATAATAACCAACCTCGACAACAACCTCGGACGGTAGATCGTAATATGCTTCCAACATAGGCCACCCACTTATTATCAAAGGATGATCTCTAACTTTGTTAAATACAACATCCTGGTGGATACCTTGATTGTTTAACATGGTCCAACTTTTGCTTAATTCATTGTTGTACTTTCTCACGAATTCAGGATCTATTTCGGCATACATCTGTAAAACTTGAATTCGTAAAAGATATATTCATTGATGTTATATGCTTTAGGAATCTTAACAGAACATATGTCAGTTATCTTTTCAAAACTTAATTGCAACACATACATGTGAAGATACTTTCCCAATTACAAACCGATCAATCTGCGTAGAGTGAATAACAATTTCAGTTTTCTCCATTTCTTTCTTATTATAACAATTGTAACACAATGGCGGTGGAAGAGATAATATGTTGGTGTTGGAGTAGATAACGCATTCCTATTTATCACTTATTCAATTATTATTACATATTTTGAATGTCCTTGTCCCACTAATGACAAATTCTTTAATGATGTGTCTGATCAATTCCTTTTATCTACATATTTTACTTTATTTTATCTTCCACCTTTCCTACTCAATCTATTGTATATACACATTTTAATTTAAAGCTTAAACAAAACACTTGCAACACATTAACTACTCCTGTCAGATAAAATATAACCCATAAACCAAGAGACAACACCACCACCATTCGTTTCATCACCTGTAAAACTGTGGTGGTGGAAGATAGCATATGTGTTTGTTGTATGAGATAAACTATTGTTATTTATTATTTATTTGATTATCCAACTTTGAAATTTATTTTCGAACAATAAAGGCCAGGAAAACATTTTTTATATTATCAAAGAAGTATAACTTACCATACAACCAACAGAATCCTATCTTACACTACAACACAACATATATCGTATGTCTAAGTTTATCTAAAAAAGTTGTATATCTTCTATATTTATCGCAGACTGGTATACACAATACCATCATAATTGTTATTTGCAAACATGAAAAATCCAGTTGACAAACACAACTTGAATATATTTAACATAACATTGAGATTAATATTGTAATATATATTAAACATAACAACATCATAAATACTTAATACATCAAAGATCCAAAATACAATACATCATCCAACCTTCAAAATACATAACTTCTAAATAAGTTATATGCTAATATACATAATATCATATATCCAGAACAATATATCCCACAAACACAACACTAAAATTCTTATCTACCCAAAAGATCCAAAACACTTCTTAACAACTAGTTTAACGGTTCAATAATTCTATGTACAACCTTTTTGGAGGATAATAAAGTTTGAACTTAAGGACATCACTCTTCTTATCTTATTCCGCTTTGCGTATTCGTACCATCCTTTAGAAATAAATTTCTCCTTTTATAACAGCTTCTTATTATGCTTGGTAGAGTGGAGTTCTGCATAATAGGAATCACCATTGTCTTCATCTATTAACTTGATTTCTCTTTGATTCCTAAAAAGAATTTTCTCCGTGACATCATTAGGAAAATGCTGCAATAAATCACCACGACTTTAACTATCACAATATTATAGATATACATATTTGTAGTATGTCTCCTATTTTTCTATTATACCAGAACATTTTTTAAAGCTTTGTATGTGTTGGTGATCTTTCTCTCTCACTCATACACCAGAGGGTAGTCTTCATCTTCACTGTCATCACTTTTAGAGTCACTGCTATAAACAATCAGCATCAGATCCTTGAAAGTCTCCAAAACACGAGCTTGAATAGGATTAACCAGTTTAAATTCTCCAGGAAACAACTCCTTTGTACTGCAAGGTTTCATATAACATAAAAAATTACTACATTTACCATGATATTATTATATAGACAATAGCCATTGAAATAATTTTTACAATGGATACTTACATTAATAACATTGACCTTGCTATTTGTAATATAGTGGGAGAACTAACTTGGGTGTTTTGCGTTTTATCGTAATTGTTGTGGATAGCAAGAGTCGCCACCGACTTTTTTTTATCCAATAAAGGAAAGGGTGAAAAGAATAGGAAAGACCTTTTGAGAATTTCTTGGGTTCGGGGGGTAGGTTATGAAAAGGGAAGGTCTTAGCACTCTTTTCATCCGTAGTTATCTACGAGCACTTAGTTGCTAGCTCACTTTTGAAATGCTTTGTAAATGTTTTTGTGTTTTGTGTAAGTTTGAAAATATTTTGAAAACGCCTTTGTTTCGGCAAACTTTGTAATGATTCTCGTCTCTATAAGAATGTATACAAAATATTGGGTTTGAAAATAGTTCAAAGAGATGTTTGTTTTTGGAAAGATGTTTTGAAAGTGTAAATTTTTGAGCAAGCAACTACGAGTGTTCTACCTACTCAAAAAGTCTTGGTTCTTTTCCTCCTCCTTTAGACAGTGTTATCTTACCATTAGTTAGTAAGCAATCATATCATTGGATGTGAAGGGACGAGCGTGAGTCATTGTACAGTCATAGAAGACAACATTGTAGGATACCTTAACAATTTGTCGTAAGGGTCTAATATCATTTACCGAAGGCAACATCGAAGAGTCATCGAGGGATTATGATCTTGTATTCGAGGGTCATTGCTAAAGTATCCCACGTTCGAGGGACATGACTGCTTTATTTTAAGGCAACAAGTGTGAGTTAACCCTAGAGGTGCAAGTATGCAAAGTGTTTGTTTTCATGTATTTTTATTTTGAATTTAGGGTTATCTATTTGTTGATTTTATGTCTTGCCATACAAACCACAGTTATTAGCAATAATATTGAAAGTGATAAATTGCGGAAATTTAAAATCCTACACTATTACAATACTTAGGGGATGGGGATACGAATTACAAATGGGGATGAAAGCAATTAAAACCTAATTACTATTACAATCATATTTAATAATGAATAACAATAAAAATATACAAGAACATAAAGATAATGTACAAGAAAAGAAAATTGTTTTTTATATATGAAAAATGTTTTAACCTAATTAAATTAATAAAAAGAAAGAAATTAATCAATTACGGTCTAAGTTGATTTAATTTAAAGAACAAATTAAAAATAAACACTAAGTCTAAATTTATTCTAATTAAGAAAAAAAGTTAAATTTGTTAAGAAAATATTTTTAGGGTTTTAAGGAAATAAAATAAAATGGAAATAAAATAAAAGATAGTTAGTCTAAGTATTTAATAAGATATTTTTTATTAATAATGATAATAATAATAATAATGTTAAAATAAAATAAAATAAAATAAAATAAAAATATAAATTATAAGTCAAGGGGTTAAAAAATGGAATTAGGGGTTAAAGATAGTAAAAAGGGACGCTAGGCCCAAAGGTGTTTTTTTGTAATCATAAAAATAAATTAAAAAATACATGAATGGGCTTGCGTTAAAAGTAAAATGGGGGTGAGAGTCAACAATTCAGACTTGGCCCAAGACAATAACCCAGTGCCTGTTTGGATCAAGTGTGGCTGCCCTCCTGAGGTATACCATGTGCTTGCATTGGAATGTGTTGGATTTATCTTTAGAATAATCTGATGGTGGTAAGATGAGGCTTCATGATGGGCGCATGCGGTCTGCTGCACTGAATCTGCAAGAAAAATATAAGAAAAATACAAAAGGGTACCACTGGGGCTGGAACCCAAGTCCATATAGTTCCAAGCCTTACGCGCACGCTTTCTACCACTGGGGTGGCTATACATCCAGTGTATAATACACAAATCAATAAATATATTACAAACTCATTCTTGATGACAACTTCATCTTCTTCCTCGCGCTAGAAAATTCATCACCATTGTTCAAATTTGTAACTTCCTCATTTCTCAACCAAAATGGAAAATGTAAACATAAAAGTTGCTTAAAATTTAACCACGATTCCAAATATGTAACTAACTTAAACAATAAATCAAAGATGAATACGAATTTTTCCTGGTACCAAATCTGACCTAATTTTTCCAGAAAGTTCAAAACTAAAATTCACACTACTCATGCAATATAAATGAATTCTAAGGACATGGTTAGTTTCAGGGCTATGATGTCTACATTTTATCTTCACAAATGGAAACCAAATGATGCCTATATAAAGAGTTCAAAAGTCAGAAAACTCACCTTGAAAATGGAATTCATGTTTTGAGTTTGAGCAGCTTTTAAGGTGTTGTAATGATCTGGTTAGCTTCCTTGAACCTCTAGGAAGCTAATGTAATGATTAGTCTGGATTAAGGATGGCTGAATCGTGCTGGAGAAGTCAATATGCAGCACCCTGTCTTTGGTTATGGAGGATAATGAAGATGGAGTTACAATTGTGTAATAGGTGTTGGGATGGGTTATATTTGATGTGAGGAATCTTTAGGACTGATTTGGAGAAGAAACGCATGAGTGGTTTATGAGATGGAAGTTCTTGGGTAGAACTATGGTAAAAATGGAGTTTTTGTGCAATTTCTGGTTTAAGTGAGTTTGAGGGAGTTTCAATGCTTGTTCCTTCGTGTGCTAGGTTGCATAATAGTGTCTCAATTTATAGGAAAAGGTTTTGAGAGCTTGAGGTGATCAAAAGTGCAAGTTCACATGTTATGGCCCTTTGGCTTGTTTTTGAAGCAAGCTTGATACACATTGTCCCAATGCATAGTACAAGGCTATCTAGAGTGGTTACAAGATTTAAACATGTTTATCTGACTTTGTATGTTGAGTGTATGCTGAACAAACAAGTTAGAAGCTCAAGACAAGTTGACTTTGTGATTAAAGCAATTTTTCAAGAATAGAATGGTAACTTTGTGCCATAAATGGAAATGCAACTTGGATAATGGCTCAAATGCTTAGACAATGGCTCTATTAGTTGTGTAATTAATTAATTATGGGGTGAAACATAAGTTAGAAGCTTGCAAAGCAATATTATGCAGCATGGCTATGAGATTGGATCAAATGTTCATCAAGAAAATGAACTATAATTCAAGTTTTTAAGGCCATCTTCATCTCTTCGAAAGTTCTAGCTCAAGCATGATCTATTCAAGTTCTTGGACATTTTAGAAAGCTTGAAACATCATCTACAACCTTTACGTTGACCATTTTGACAAAAATCATCTTGGAGTTTGGTGAAAATTGGCCAAGAAGTTAGGTCAAAAATCTGCCTAAACTAGGTCAAAATTTCACAAAGTGTTTTAGAAAAAATGAATGACTTTATAACTCAAAATACAAGAAATTATAGGACTTTATCAGTAAATCAAAGTTATAGATCTCATCAATATCTACAACTTTCATGTTGAAAGTTTTCTTTGAATCATCTTGCATCTTGGTGAAAAATTGGCATGAAGTAATGAAATCGTCATGTATAAAACACTTAGAAAATTTTCTAAGTCTTGAAAAGTTTGACTTTTCATATTGACTTTTGACTTTCTTGATTTCTTGATGATCAAGCTTCATATATTTTAATGTATTGATAAATTGTGATCTTTGAAATCAAATCTTGATCAAAAAGTCAAAGTTTGACTTTTTGTGCATCAATTGACTTTTCATGAGTTGATCAAATTTCAACTATCGATCCATTGATCTTGAGGAATATTTTGAACTATGAAATTAGGTAAACATGTTGTATTTTAATCCTTGAGATTATACTTCAAGCCATTAGATCATGTATTAGGTCAAAAGTCATTGATCAGTCAATGACAGTCAAAACCCTAATTTTGACCATTTTGCCCCTTTCTTAAATTGAGTGTTTTTCTTGAGGGATTGTGATCAATACTTGATCAAATGATGAATATGACTTTAAAATGTTTATGTTGGCCAAAAATAATGAAGTTTGATAGTAGTTTGACTATAGTTGACTTTTTACCCAATATAGTTGATTTTCAATCATCTGGTCAATTGACTGGGCAAATTTGTGATTCAAGACTTGAAACTTGACATGAGTATTATTGGAGGTCTATAATGATCCATGAAGGTCATTTTAGGCATTAGAAATCCAATTATACTTGTGAAAATCAAAACCCTAATTTGAGACATTAGTGTTTAGGAGATGGTTTGACCTAGTCAACACTTGTGCAAACTTGAGCTATTGGAGATCTTGTGTGAAATGTTTTGAGGAAAGAGAGGGAAAATTTTGGGGTACAACACTATCATATGATCTTAGACTAAATCAAAACTTGTATTACACTTGAAAACAACAATTCCATAAATGATCTTTCACATGCAAATAATCTAACATGCAACAATTATTCTAATCAGACGACATAACTGTATTTGCTGTTGTCTGAGCTACAAATAGAGTTACAATCGGAGTTGCTATTTGATGATAGTATTATGGTTGATGCACTCCTTTGACCTTTCTCCTTGCCTTTTCCGCTAGCTTCACGACATGCAAGTTCGAGCCATTCTGCAGCAGCCTTGCATCCAATATTACATTAACAGTAAAATACACGCCTTTAACTTCACACAAGAACAACGAATAAGAAAAAAATATGCATTCCAAATACCTGACCACACCGTCTGGGTACTTGTCTCATGCCATTCTTGAAACTGTTTTCTCCAGAAAAAAACAAAGGCAATTTTCAGTTTGTCCGTTAAATATTGTCTTTATATTTTTACACATTAACCAAATGTCTTTTTATATTCACTTAGCGGGCCACAAAACCAACCCCATGTTTTGGCCCATTAAAGGTTTACAACTTGACCATTTATATTCCATTTAATGTAATATTATTTATTTAATGTGGTACAAGTCTATTTTTTAATATACAATTAATTGATCACAATTCCTTTTTATCTTACCTGATTGTATTTTTATAGATAAATAAACTCTTGGAACAAATTTATCATTTTAATTAAAACATTACTATGTCGAAATATCATTCAATATTGGGTTCAAATTATACCTCAATTTACAACACCAAATGCCAATTTTCAAACAATATTCAAATTACGGAACATCTACACCATACATATAAATTGATCAAACACTAAATTTTTTACATACTTTATAAATAACCTATATAATTTCTTATTTTTAATCAAAATGAAAGTTGTTACAATGAAGATTGATCGTTGGTATATAACTGGTAGTATTGTTGTTACAACAAGAACAATGGCTACAACTACAACAAAATATTTACTCCTAAAAAATCCAAAACCTTTTTAAGATTTCCTCAAAAACCAACCTTCATTATATCCAACACATGTTTCATTCTTAACTTCATTAGATTTTCCATACTTAACTTATCTTCCTCCAATTAATCAACTCAACCTTAAAGCAAACCTCAACTTGCAACCTGCATAGATAGACATTGATAGACATGCATAACAAATTATGAACAAAACATCACCTATTGGGCATGGCATCTATCTATGGTGTATCTTGGGACAACTGATATGGCCAATTTCAGAAGGATAGGCATGTATTGTTAATGTAATATAGCATTTGTGGTGCACCAAACCGTTAAATTGGTAAACAAGTATAGAAGATATCAACCCAAAGATTAAAAACCTTTTCACACAATAAACAAAAACAACATAACTTCAGTATCCAAACATAATATTAAAATACATATTATAGTATATGTTCACTATATTAACTTCATCATAACTTAATAGTACATTATGCTTACAACTTTAATGGCTTATGCAGGATGCTTAAAACATTGTTGTTACAAAATTACCATCCACAAGAGCATAACCATTTTAACTACATATTTTAAGAATAAATATAAACAAAACACTTTCAATAGATTAACTACTCCCGCCAAACACGATATAAACCCCAGGACCAACACCCTCAGCCTTCCTTTCATCACATGTATTCAAACATTGTAACCCAAATCTTTATCTATTAATGATTGACATGACAACCATTTGGATTGTAGGGTCAAGATTCTTGAGTGGGCGCTTCACAATGACAAATGCAAGCTTGTCGCCTTTTTTGATACCTCTTTCCTTTGTGAATTCATACCATGCATTGCCAATTTACCTCTCCACACAGTGCACTCTCTCTGAGAAATAAATTTTAGACTTGTATATCTTTTTCGTCTTGGAATCACGAAATAGAACTTGGGTGTGACCCTTATTAAGGCAATTAGATATTACTTCTTGAGGAAATTGTTGCATATAACACCTATTACATAATATAAATACACACACTATCACTTATAACAGTAAATTCAAATGTTAATATACTTACAAGAACATTTTTCGCAGTCGTCTTGCCACAATTGCTTTCCTTTGACCAACCGAAGTACTTGTGGTTGTTTATATACTTGATAACAACAAATTGACTGCTTCTGCCTTACTTTCACTTCTTTGTCTTATGTGGTGATTCAGAAATATCAGATGCATCTCTCAATCTCTTTCCAACATCAACTCTTTCATCAATAGAGGCTTCAACTTGTACAACACTTTTTCCTTTGGCACTCTTAGATATGCGGTCAACACTCGTCAATGTAAACCGTGTTTTCTTGGATACAAGTCGGCGGTGTTTGCTTTTAGCTCCAATGCCAACCGTGTTTGTAGATATCGCACCTTCACACCCTCTCTTCCAACCCAAAATAACCTGTTCCTTGACAAACTCTACAAAAATCTCTTTTTCCATGGTCAATCGTCACCATACTGTTTCTGCCGTCAATTCAATGTTTTTATTTCATTTAAACAATAAAAACATTACTTACAAGATAAACATTATATATTACTTCAATTACGCGTTTGGTACATCGTAATCATTAAAACTAAAACACTTTACCTTTCACTATCAGATGATATTGATATGTGAGAATGAACAGGGCTTGCAATCCTTTTCCTTTTATCTGTCTCAGCATCATGTTTATCACCTTCACCGGTTGATCCCGACACACTCTCTTTGAATGGGTCAGTAACAACACGTTTGGTTTCCTCCTTAGCATCTTCTTTCACTTCACATTCATTTTTTACCTCCCACATTACACACTCTCAACACCTCTACACAAAATTCTCTGTAGGTAAACGTTTTCCTGATCTTTTTTTCCGAAGCAATCGCTTTTCCTCATGATCCAGATAAGTAAGGTACATCTGTTGACGTTCATTTTCGTCGAAATTTCGAAGGTTGAGTTTTTCGGATCTGCAACAAATAACAACATGCAACACACATTGTTAATACACTGTGCATGCCACTAACAACCTGTTTTCATTCTATCTACATATATGATTAACCAAAATTGTTAACGATTCTACAACAATCCTAATCAATCAGTAACGTTTTTAATGCTATCACAAATAAAAGAAATTTTTTCCATGATTCGAAATCCTTACCCGGTTACACGCACGACTTTCTCCCATGCGCTCATTTTCACCAACAAATGGAGAACTTCATTTTCGTGAGGAAGGGTTTCCGCTTGGATCTCTGAAGTTGCTTTTGTTTTTGGTTTTTGACTTCTCTGCTACTTTACAAACTGTTTGATGCATATGGCAGTCCCTTCAAATTCTTTTTTTGTCCCATAGTATACTGGTTTTGGGTGTTTACACGTGCAATCATTTTTTTTCTTCTACATGTGCTTAAATTACTTCATCGTTCTATTTTTTTTATACCTTTTGTGCTTTTTTTACATATATAATAAAAAATTTGTATACCTTTTATGCTTTTTTTTATATATAATAACATAACTCTTTTATATTTTTTTCAAATTTCATTTGAATACCTTTTGAATGACTTTTTAAATTAGTTCTATTATTTTAATACCTTTTGTGTTTTGTTTAATCTATAAAATAATAACTCTCTATTATATTATTTGAATTGTATTTTTTATTAATGAAGGACTTTTAACATAACTTCTAATTAAATATACATTACTTCAATGAAAAATTTATAATTGTCTATTTGAATCTTTATAATATATATATATATATATATATATATATATATATATATATATATATATATATATATATATATTCTTTATAAATATTTATATTCTACTTAATTATATGTAGTTTAATCTTTATAAATTGTCTTTTTCTCATGTTTCAATTTTTTATTTATGCTCAATGTATGTTTACTTCCACAAAACCATCATAATAATTGCAAATATTTTTAATCTCTATCAAAATAATCGATGTTTAACAAAATGAGTGTGTCTGACCGGTATCCGTGCATACGCATGGGTATCATACTAGTTTTGATAAAAATACAAGAGTTTTTACTGGAAATTTTGAAATTTCCAATACAGTTTTGAAATTTTCGGTAAAAACTCATGAAAATTTTCGATATAGTTTTGAAATTTCTGATAAAAACTCATAGAAATTTCAAAATTTCTAGTATTTTTTCAAAATTACTGATATATTTTTGAAATTTCCGATAAAAAACTCATGGAAATTTCGAAGTTTCTGATAAAACTCATACTTTTTGAAATTTAGTAACTTTACGCAAGAGTATAATGGTAAAAGCATGCAAAATTGGGGGAGAGGGGAGTGTTAGGTATAAGTGAGGGATGGAAAGTTAAAACCTGTATGAAAAGTCTCAAATGTTCCTAACATTCGAAGATTTTATACGCACTTTTTTTTACACACATTTTAGTATAAATTGTTGAGCCACCTTTATTTTGTGAAAAGTGGGTGTGTTCAGAGATGCATCTCTAGGCGCACATTTTTTACACAAATTTGAGCATAAATTGTTGAATCATCCTTATTTTGCAAAAAATTGGATGTGTATGGAAATGCATCTCTGGACAATAAATGCATCTCCGGACAATTTTTTTTAGCCAAACAGGTCAAACATGTCTGGAAACAACAGCTCAAAAGGCACTACACCAAGCCACCTATGGCACTAAAAATCAATGTTTGAGTCGTTCTCCAATTTACATGATATATTATTGCCAAAGCAATGTAAATCTCCCCCCTAAACTCCAATAGACAACATTGGAACTCTCCACCAAAGCGAAGATTTACTGCTATTAATTGTCCAAGTGGGATAAAGGAATGTAATAAGTTCTGAAAATATATGTTTATATATTTGTAATTAGATTTTCAAATTGTGTTTAATATTTTAAGTTATATTTTCTTAAATTTACACAAGAATCTTTCTCGTTTATTCAATTATTATGTTTAGTCACACAATCATTTTATTTTTCGACATCTTCAACCTCATCGTCACTATAAATTATAGGTAGTATATTTTTATATATCTTGCCATTGATCCATATTTTGATTTTTGTTGTGATAGTAAGGTCGATATCGTCTGAAGGGATCATTTCGAAGCCTTTTAAACCACGGTCAGAAGGATCCTTCTAGACTCATGTGAGTGTTTGATTGATCATGTTTTTATGTGCAACGATAATAAATATGGTGTATTTTGATGTTGTCAATCTAGTCTCTGAGGATTCAGATGTTGTTAGTCTAAATGTTAATGTACCAAAGGTTGATGAACCATATGTTCCTGAACTTGATGTTGCTAAAGTTGGTGTTGAGAAATATTTTATCACTAAATAGACATTTACATTGCATGATAATATATTTAAATGAGTTTGTGTTGAAGTTGTTAAGATAGGTTTTAGTGTAGTTATCGAGAGGTTTGATTCGAATCCAGATAGAAAAAAAAGCTTTTATTGTGATGAGTTATGAAAGAGGGAATGAGTATAAAAAAACAGATAGAAATTTGAAATGAGATGATATTAGATCAAAGAAATGTGACGTCCTTCCAGGTTGCATAAGTATTATGCAGCGACAAATGTTTAGAAATTTAATGTAGTGAGTGGTGCATATAATCATGAATTGGATTACAAGTTAGCAAGTAATTTGATTGTTGGCCGTTTAAATGTTGAAGATAATAAATTTTTTATTGAAATGACAATGAACACGGTTCTACCCAAAAACACATCAATGACTTTTAAAGAAAGAGGCTTGAGAGTGACAAGTATTAAGCAAGTTGAGAATGTTTAAGATAAAAAAACTACAAGGTTATAAGGGGTCGGAGAACTGATATGCAACAATTATTAAAATAGTTCAATGAACGTGATCATGCCTCTGGGTATAGAAACTTTAGCGATGGAAAATCGGTTCAAGATACATTTTAGGGTCCATCTAGAATCCGTTAAATTAGTTAACACAATTTTTCAACTGTATAGCTAATAAATTCGACATAAAGACCAATAGACACAAACTACCTTTCTAGAAATGTGTCACTATATGCTGAAGGACCCAGGTAATATTCCAAATATTCCATGTGTGATTGTCACTAATTGTGATACCTCATGCCTCTTATAATGTCACATGCATTGTGGTCTTATAGATGACATCTTTGAGTAAAGCAACGGTACAAGTGCATCTCAACAACATATAATTGCATGGTCTGCCATTATGCCTCCTAGATGATCTCTTTATTAGATGTCCTTTAAGGGTCTCCCTCTAGTATATTTCAATGAACATTCAATATTATCATTTGTCGCTTTGCAAATGTTATTTATTTGTAAATGATATTTCAAGATCGATCATACTGTTTAATTGACGATTTCTCAACCAAATTAATCAAGATGGTCACATTACGTATTGATAGTATATGTGAATATTAAACTTAAATTTATCTCTAGAGTTTAATATTCAATAGATGAGTGTTCTTCAACTACATATAAAATGTGTTTTTCAATAACAATTCAAATTCATATATCATGTTATAATTGATCAGTTCATAACAAGCATTAAACTCAATAATGCACATCAATATGAATGTATAACCAACATATATAATCAAACAATCAATATTAATACATCATAGTTATGATAAATTACGTCTAATACTAAGAAGAAATAGCTTGACTACACATTACCATGGTAGCAGTGTAGAAGAAGTAGATGAAGTGAAACAACATTGGAATGATCCCTTAAGCAAAAGTCAATATCCACCTCGAACTATCTATGAGTAACTGAAGTAAACTAACTCTCTTAATATGTTTTTATCTCTCAATAGTATGATATTGATGTAAAAATTTCAAGTTGCCTCAAATGAAACACAAATGATTTATTTATAGAATTCACTTATGGTCTTAATCCATTAATCGGAGGATTGGTTATTAGAGAATTGACTTCCTTTGTCGCTAAGGAACTTGTATGGGCGTCTTAAATTCATTAACCAAAGGATTGTCCAATTAGAATAGTTTCCCTATTTCCATGGTTTTGCCCTTGTCTTAATTTTGATGATTGAGAGGAAATCCGTTTAACAGATTGGTCCTGATTTGTGACATCTTTGCTTTTAATGCCTTACTCCTTGATTCTTTGGGCTAACCTTTATTATTTGAAAGATAGAATATACAAAAACAATGACCATTTCTAGATAATTTCAAATATCAAAGAACGTCTAGATATATGCAGAAATTAAAGTATTTTTATGGTTACTTCTAAATCAAGTAAGTGAATAAATGCACGAAATTGACCATGATTTTCAAGTAAAATACACACTAAAAAAAAGAATAAAGATACAAACAAAAGAAAAAATATTTGTGTAGTGGTGTAATTGTCAGGGCCTGTAGGGACGCCCATAGTCCCCTCAAGGTCGCCTCTTTTATGATTTGAGCTCCATTTTATGGGAAAAGACACCCCTTTTCCAAAATATGTCGCCTGAATCCTCCATATTTCATCCATATTTCATTATCATGAGGATGGTGTGTGTTTGGTTCATGACAACGTAGAAGGAGCCGTGGGAGTTAACCACGCTCCCTGAATGTCAGAGAATTGCTATTTCCTAGGAGGTCTCGCATCCAAGTCCAATACGACTATAAATAGCTCGACCTTGCAGTTTAGAGAAAGAGGAAAAAAAACTAACTTGAATACATAAATACATTGTTACATAACTTATCACCCATACGTTAGCTAGATATCAACCTTACAATGACCTTAAAGCCTCTAACAACCCTTAATAACTTAGGATTATCACGTATTTGTACTTTTAACAAGTAAAATCAGCGTCTAATGTGGGGGTCCGATAAAACTAACTTGGGCCACACTCATTATTAGTCATTATTGCTTTTGTCATGTTCTCCTGAGCATGTTCGAGCAAAGTTTCGAGGAGACCATTAACACCATCATTGGGGGTTTTGTCGGGGGGAGAATATAGATCCTCTTGGAGAAGGTACACCTAACAGGTATTAATAACAAACATCACATCTCCTAAGGTTTCCAGAACCTTGGGAGAGACTGAGAGACCAAAATACATTTTCGAGGGAAAAACACATTCAGCGATCTCTGCCGTGACGCGAGAAAAAAATACTTGAGCGCATCACACGCTCGAAATATAACAGAGTTGCCATCAAACTTTATTTATTCCAAAAGGAAAGGGAAAATATCTATAAAACCCACGAAAGAATAGAAAATGGTCGTTGCAATCAAGGGCGATTGATTATGTAAGGGAAAGGCACTAACACCCCTCACATTCATTGTACTCAACGAGACACGTTTAGTTAGTTTTTGTGAATGAGAGTTAGCGTGATATTTGCAATCTTTTACTTATTACGAGAAAAGAGAAAGAAAAGAAAATGTTTTTGGATTTTTTATTATTGTGCTCGCCAATATTTCAAAATCTTGTACCTACGCATTCTCATGGTGCAATGAAAAAATCAGAGTTTCGTAGTTTAGGTAGCAAATGTTTGTGTGTTGGTTCATTTTAGCGAAAGATTCTCTAGTCGCATTCAAACGAAAAAGGTTGTTGCATAAAACATTTATAATTGAACATTTTCATCACTTTAAGAATGGATGACTGGATCTGGATAGACACGGATTCTTGCCATTATCGCATTCGAGTGGAAAATATTTGATATTTGCATGTGGAAACATTGTTTGCATCGTCCCATAATGGATAAAATGTCTTTCGATTTTGAAAAGGTTTTGAATTGAAAAGCCAACATACAAAAGGTTTGAATAGTTGAGATTATTTTTAAGTGGGAGACAAGCACCAGACCACAAGCTAAGTGCGGTTAGCAATTTGAATACTCGGGAACGTAGGGGATATATGTGTTCTAACCATTCTTTTTCATCCTAAAAACATTATCAGGAAATTGTGAGGTGAATCAAGATTCATTTATTTATCATGTTTTAAATGGAATCCAAGCATAGGAGAAAAAACCAAGTACGACTAAAAATCTAAGTACTCGAGAATCAGAGAGACAAGTACGTCAAAACAACTCTTTCCAAGTTTATTGAGAAAAAGTTTTGAAAAAGAAGTTATGACTTGATGTTGCATCACATGTTTTTGACTATGAAAGCATTTGAATTAAGTGGGAGAGATATTCGAAATTGGATCGAGCACTCGCGTTGCATTCAGTTTGAATTTGATTTGGGAAAAAAACTCGACGTTGGATCAAGCGTGTTTTTTGTTCTTTTTGAAAATGGTTGATTTTACGTTATTCTTGAATTAACAATTACTTAAAGCAATAAGAACAATTAAAAAAAAAGCGGTAAAATTATTAAACGTCATGGGAGAGGGATATGTTTTGTCGAATGGGGATATAATAAAGCAATTAAAACACAAGCTCATTAAACAAATAAACAAATGAGTTAACCATTTAATCAATTAATTAAAAATTGATTAAATCAACTAATTAAGCTAATAACATTAATTAGCAAAATAATCAATTTTAATTAACAAAATCACCTAAATAAAACAATATTTAATTAATCGAGTAAATGCAAACAAAAATAATTAATTGAGAAAAATCAAAGGGGTTCATGGACCCTGCGACTGTGTGCAGTAAAAAAACTCATTGTAAGAAGGCACAAGAGAAAGACAAGAGACCGGAAAAAAAACCCGAAACTTAGAGTATTGAATTTAGCTCTAAGCTAACTTAAAGTGGATTCATGTAGAAATCACTTTGTATGAAGTCGAGCAAAAAATGATATTAAAAATCTCCATCCGCGACGTAATGAAAAAATCCAGCAACTCGATAAAGTATATACAATATTTACAACACTAAAAAATAATCGGAAAACTAAACCGAAAGCTAAAGTACTGAATTTATCTATAAGCTAACTTAAAGTGGATTCATGTATGAATCACTCTATAAGAAGCTGAGCAAAAAAATGAAAATAAAATTATTTGAGAATATATGCGTCCATACGCGTTCAAGAGAGAAACAAAGTTCAAGCACCAAATTCGCAACACAATAAAATGTACACCAACACAATATGAATATATTTACAACATTACATAACTAACACAAATCTAACACAATTCATACATGTTTGTATCATAATCAAAACAACATCAAATTCAGTTTAATATGCACACGAATACAAATAACTAACGTAAATAATACAAGTGTAAATGAATCGAAATGAAACATCAACCAAAAACCGTGCAAATAGGGTCAGAATGTTGTTGTGTTGTCAAGATGTTGTTGGAGTAGATTGAAGAAATAGTTAACCTGCTACGTCCTCTAATCAAACACTAAGCACCTAACCAAACATATCCAAACAGAAACACACATGTCGACGGTATGGTGGCTTGTAGAAGGTTGGTTGTGTTTACTGGTGCTCTTATGGCAGTAAAGGGTGTTGTTTTTTTAGTGATGGAAAATATGCATAAGAAGAATAAAGTGAAAGAGTGAGTGGTTGTGTATCAAGAGAGTGCGGTTTTCTAAGTTTGTATGGCAGAAACAATCTCTGATTGTAGGGGTGTTGTAGGGATTAAATTCAGTGAGTTTAAGAGGGGTGGTTATCGAAGCATGAAGTGATTAGTGATAGGAAAAACAACAAGTGTACTATTTTTGACTTGTAGTAATAATGAGAAATTCCCAAGACATTAACCTCAAGAACTACGTATCAGTATTGAGTCCAATTTGTGGTTCAATTAGACAAAACTTGATTTCGGGTTTTGGTTGTGAAATTTTCACTTAACAAATAGCAGGAATATAAAGTGGCTTTTCACTGATATGAGAAGAATGTTAGGGGTAGGTGTCTGATCTGACCTTGTAATAACCTTTACTTTTGATCTCTTCAACAATTTCATTACCTTCAACTATCGGCCCTTTAGATTATTTTCCTCTAAGTCCTTAGTGAGAAAACCTTTAACCACTCATCCTAAATCCTAAGTCCTTAGAGATATCTGATGGAGTCAAGCCTTTATTTTATCAAGGGTTAAATCCTATAACTATATGGTATCCTTAGTCCTAGGTGATATCTACTATAGTCTAATTGTACAAAAACCTAAATAATTATGGTCCGGCTAATTGTTAACCGTAGAACAATCCTTATTTGTATGATAAAAAAAGCATGAAAAACCTTGTACAATTAAATCAAATAATAAAAACCATGTAATTGATGAAATAAGAAATTCAAAGTTATTACATAATCAAATCAGGACACCCCCTAACATTGGGGGGTTTAGCCTCTCATAATATTCAAAAGAAAAACAATAATAAAATTAGACATTACAAAAGGCATGGATTCTTTGATCTTCAATTACTATCTCTTATGAAGAGATCTCCATCTCCAAATCTCTTGAAATCACCAATCTCGATCGTTCCTAATCTTCTCCAGGCCCGTGTTGGCCCTCTGGTATTTAATTTCTTTAATCAACTCCCAGGCGTGTTGACACGGCTCGTGTCAGGTGACACGACCACCCGTGTCAGCCCCCTGGCATCCAACTTTGCATGCACTCATATCCTGACACGACCCGTGTCAAATGACACGACCACCCATGTCAGGCCCCCTGTAGCATGAGTTTTGCACTTTCTCTGAAACTCCAAGTTTTGCACTTTTCTGCACTGATTTGTCCCGATTTATTCATGTGAGCTTAAAAACATTAAAACACACAACCAACTCATAAAATATAGAAGAACGAAATAAAATGCTTGACAATATAAAGAAAAGATAACTAAAATCAACGGTAAATGACTGTGTAAAAACCACTGATCAAACTCCCCAAACTTAAACTGTTTCTTGACCTCAAGCGACCATTACACTGACTTATGAACAACACAGCAGCCTGGTACTCATACATGAGACATCCGTTCAAATTGATCAAAAAACAGTCTCTCTGATATTCACATGACGCGAAGAGTTTGTGTAAGAACCTTTAAATCTCGAGCTTCCTCTTTAGATACCTCTCTAACTATGCTTTGTACTTCAGTCTTTTTCTAATTTTACTCCTTTTTCATTCAGATAGTCAAATTAAGGCAATGAGAATTTTTTATGATCATCACACACACAAGACTGATCAAGAGATTTTTTTCTCAGGCACCAAATAAGAGCTTTTTCTCCTTTTTAATTTCATATGAAATTTTCAAAACTTTTCAGTTTATATATTATCCTTTATGGGCGACGTTTGGGGATCAACCCCTTTTGGGCTAAATAATCTGGTGAGGCCTACCCAACTTAGCGAGCCAGTTGCCTTTTACCGCCTTTTCATTATTTGGTGCCAACTTTGTTTATTTCTCAACCAGTCATACATGCATGTGAATCTATATTATGCCAGACTGTCGAGATAAACTACTCAAGGAATACTTCTTAGGATTCAAGTACTATGGTACAAATCTACACGTTAGACTCGTATCCTTGTCACATTATTCCGAACTTCCTACCCTCGAACAACTACCCCTTTGTCTCTATATACTATTCTCGAACTCTATGAGAACCAAGTTCTTGATCGAAACAAAACTTTTCGGCCAAATTTGGAGGACTTCAACTCGTGGATTTACATAACAATTCACATAGAACTAACAAATGATTCAAAAATAAGAAAAGAAATAAAACCCCCTCAAACTTGAATTAAACATTGACCCCAATGTTTCGGAACAAGCTCGAGAAGGTGACTCAAAGAGGGTAATGCAACACATGCTGCTTCCTTCTAACGTTCACTAGTAAGACTCCCTTTTTATTACCTGCAAACAAAACAAAAATAAAAACTAAGTTATTAGAAGCGTGGGTTTCCTCCCACGAAGCGCTTTGTTTAACGTCGCATGGCTTGACGGTCGTCCCCTTATGGGGGGTACTTCCTCTTCCACACCTTGTTTCATGTCTCTTCCGCAATTCAGAACTCATTCAGATCAAAAGTATCAACCCATTATTGATTTCAGCCACTTCTAACTCCCATCTTCTCAGCTTGGTGTTCCTTCTTCTTTCTCTTCTTTCCTTCTTGACTGAGCTTAGGAATTTTTATTGATGCCACCTGAGAGATTTTTCCAGAGACTTCTTCTGGGAGTGATTTTGAACTGTTGCTTTCTCCTTTTTACTTTGATTATCCTGATTGAAGATTTATTATTTCCACCTGCACCTTGCTTCTTGATTTCCAACACCTTAAAGGTTATCTCCTCATCAAATGATTTCAGTGTTAGATTACATGTCTCGATATCAAAATTGCATTGACTAGTCAACATAAATGGTCGACCAAGAATGATAGGAGTCTCTTTATCTTCAGGTATGTCCATGATCTAAAAATCAACTGGGAAAAAAATTTCAATTTCCACTAATACATCTTCAACTATCCTATATGACTGCTTGATGGTGTGATTAGTAAATTTTAATTTTGTCCCACCCCCGCTTATCTTCTCAATACCGAGCTTTTTGAAAATCGATAATGGCATTAAACTCACACTAGAGCAAGAATCAACCAGAACCATCTTGAAAGTTCTGTCTTTTATGGTGCATGGTATTGCAACTGACCCCGAATCCTTTTGCTTGACATGTATTTTCCTCTCAGGTGCAATTACACATAATTTCTCATCACAGGGTACCGATCCCTCTCATGTTGATCTCTTCTTTGATAATGCCACATTCATGAATTTATGATACAAAGGCATTTTCTCGAGTGCTTCAAAGAGTGGTATATTGATCTCTAGCTTTTTGAATAACTAGACAAATTTATCAAACTCTTTTTCTTTTGTGTCCTTCTTTGCCACTCGAGATGGATACGTAACTTGATCACTGGTTTAGTCCTCTCTTCAAATGGATTCATAGGTTATACCACTTCTTCCTATTTTTTCCTATTCTCTCTCACTTCCAACTCTACTTATATGATACTATCATCAAATTTTACCTCATATTTCTTCTCTTCAACATGTTTCTCATTCCTTGTTGTGACAGCATTAACATTCTCATGATTTTTTTGATTTTCTTGTGCTCGCAACGCTACCTGTTGTGCAATCTATCCCATTTGAACTTTCGAATTTTGGATTGGAGCTGTGGTATTCATGTGATCACTCCTTGTCTCTTCTTTAAATTGAGAGGTGTGGGCAGCCATCTTTTTAATAGCCACCTCCCACTATGCCTTATAAGGAGCTTGTGGTTGCTGATCTTTCCAGGAGATTTTAGGATGATTCTTCCACCCAGGATTATAGGTGTTAAAATATGGGTTATTCTGCCTAAAAAATTTTATCCCCTCAATTTTTTGTGGAGTTGCAAGACATTGCATAGTAAGATGTGGTCCATAATAAATTTCACAACCTGCCTTGTGTGTCTGTTGAACCTGAGCTACCTGTTGAGTACCCATGTTCGTTGCTTTCAGCTTTTTGTCCACTTCTGCAGCAATAACCTCTTCAATTTTTAGTTGCTTATTCACTTCCAACTTCAAATCAATCCCTCCCTCTGATTTGCTTACAACTCTATTATATAGCTCCATATGCTTATTTGCAGCAATGACTTCAATAATCTTCTTCACATCAGTGGTCGTTGTAAAGTTGAATGAGCCACCGACAATTGTATCAATAAGCTTCCTTGTCTTCATTCGAAGGCCATTCACAAACATATGCGTTTTCTCAGTTTGACTCATGTTGTGCATGGGACAGGTTACCAGTAACCTCTTGAACCTCTTGTAAGCATCACCTAGTGACTCTCATTCTTTCTGCTTAAAATTCACAAGTTCATATCTTTTGCGAATGTAAATAGAAGCAAGAAAGTATTCATCAAGAAAAGTCTTCTCCATCTATTCCTAAGTGGTGATACTCCCAACAGGCAATGAGTAAAGCCACTCTTCAGCATCTTCAGACAACGTGAACGGGAACATCCTTAATTTCTTAGCTTCTTTAGAGTTCCCCTCAATCTTCAAAGTAGTACTCATGGCATGGTATCTCTGCATATGCTTATTGGCATCTTCATTGATCTTTCCAGTGAAAGATATGTTCTCGAGCTGAAGGATGGTTGAAGGATGCAGTTGAAAATTTGTAACATTAACCGGTTGATTCACAATAGTCAACTGACCTGCTGGAGCATTTGCTCCTCTGTAATCCCCAAGAAGTCTCTCTAGTGGTAATGGGTCTTCAACCATTGTTTTTTCCTTTTCATACTATGAAACTGAATGATCTGATGAACCTTCTAATTCATGTCTAACTAACCGAGCTTGTATGCGCCTTGTGTGAAAAGTTTTTTCGATTTCTGCGTCAAAAGGAAATTCAGTTGAGGGCTTTCCTCACATGCAAAAGTTAGGAAAAATCAGGAATAATAAAAATATAAAAATTACAGAAAAGAAATTTTTGTTGCAGAGCAACAAAATTCTAATTGAACTCAAATTATACTCAATAACTAGGCAGTCCCCAACAACGACACCAAAAACTTGATAGGAAAAATAACAAGTCTATTATTTTTGCCTTGCAGTAATAATGGGAAATTCCCAAGATATCGATCTCAAGGACTGTGTATCAGTATTGAGTCCAATTAGATAAAACTTAAATTGGAGTTTTGGTTGTAAAATTTTCACTTAACAAATAGCAGGAATATAAAATGGATTTTCACTGATATGAGGAGCATGCTAGGGGTAGGCGTGTGATTTGACCCTGTAATAACCTTTACTCTTGATCTCTTCAACAAGTTCATTACCTTTAACTACTAACCCTTTAGATTCTTTTTCCCTAAGTCCTTAGTGAGAAAACCTTTAACCATCGATCCTAAATCTTAAGTCCTTAGAGATATCTGATGGAGTCAAGCCTTTATTTTATCAAGGGTTAAATCTGATAAATATAGGGTATCCCTAGTCCTAGGTGATATCTACTATAATATAATTGTACAAAAACCTTAACAATTGTGGTCCAACTAATTGTTCACCGTAGAACAATCATTATTTGTCCGATAAAGAAGGCATGAGAAACCTTGTACAATTAAATCGAATAATAAAAACCATGTAATTGATGAAATCAGAAATTCAAAGTTATTAGAGAATCAAATCAGGGACATCCCCTAGCACTGAAGGGTTTAGCCTCTCATAGTATTCAAAAGAAAAGCAATAATAAAATTAGACATTACAAAAGGTATGTATTCTTGGATCTTCAATTGCTACCGTTCATGAAGGAATCTCCGTCTCCAAATCTCTTGAAAGCACCAATCTCTATCGTTCCTAATCTTCTCCAGTCAAAAAGTCCCGAAATTCATCATGAAAACTCCTCTAAATAGCAAACACTCACTTAGGTCGGTTGAAAATACCAAAAATCCCCCTCTAGGTCACAAATAGTGAAAAATAAGAAAAACATGAAAAATCAGCGTAATTGGCCAACACGGCCCGTGTCAGGCGACACGACCACCCGTGTTGGCCCCCTGGTATTTAATTTCTTTAATCAACTCCCATGTATGCTGACACGGCCCGTGTCAGGTGACACGGTCCGTGTCAGGTGACACGGCCGCCCGTGTCAGTCCCCTGGCATCTAATTTTGAACGCACTCATATCCTGACACGATCCGTGTCAGATGACACGACCACCCGTGTCAGACCCGATTTATTTCCATGAGTTAAAAAACATTAAAACACACAACCAACGCATAAAATATAGAAGAACAAAATGAAACACTTGATATTATAAAGAAAAGATAGCTAAAATCAATGATAAATGGTTGTGTAAAAACCACTGATCAGTTAGGGATAGTGAATGTTTTGTTAAAGTGAGAAACAAAACAAATAGAGAATGTGATAGATCGGTTTGGTGGTGTAGGTGAGTATGGTCGTTGTTTATGGTGGAAAAGTGGTGCACCGAGGGAGGTATTTTCCAGCGAAAGGTAGGTTAATGAGTGGTAGGCTTTATAAATCGTTGTTTGGTAGAAGAAGAAAAGGAATAGTGTTTGAAGGAATTATTAATATGCATTATGGAGTTTTGTAAGAAGAGGAGATACTCATGTTTTCGCTAATTTTCCACTCTCTCTTTTTCTATATATTTCACTTGTTAATGATTTCAAAATGAGAGAGAGTACATAGGGTGGTGCGGTTGGCAATTGACAATTAGTCCCTTTTCTTTTTTCAACTTTGGCTTATATAGTAAAGATATAGGGTTTAATTGGTAACAAAAAAGACACAAATGCCCTCATGTTAAAATCAATTAAATTAAAAATAAAATATGAACAAACTAAAAAAATAATAAAATAATAAAAAATACTCTTTGTGTTTTTGATTTTTTCAAATAAAAAACAAATGGGAATAAATCAAAAATAAATTAAATCTGGCGTGTGCTGGATCAAAAAATGAAAATAAATATATCAAAATGATCTACACGCAACAAAGTTCAGTAAAACAGACCGAAAATGGTCAAAATCACAATTAAAAGTACTCGATTAAACAGACTCTGATTGTACAAGAAGCAACCGCAAATGGAGTCAGAAAAATAAAACGAGCACACTAACATGGTCTACGCGTAACGTAATTTCATAAAACAGTCTGATACATGTCAAAACTCAAAATATTTTGTCCATTAATTTTACGCACAATGTTGAATTGCTTTTACCGGTTTTCCTGTAGAACCGAAATTTTATTCTAATTGAAATTTGACCAACTTCACACAAGCATGAGGCAGTGTAAGTAAATAAAAATACAAGAAATGTGATTTAGGTTATTTTTTACTTTTAAATGATGCAACATGCGTATGAATCCACCCAAGTGCTCATTTTACATACAAGCAAGCAAATTCTTGGTTTTTATGCTCACCAAAAGAGGCATATAGGAAAACCCAAAAAAATTCCAAGCCATCATAGACATCAAGAGTCCCTTCAACATTATGGAGGTTCAACAACTAATTGGATGTATGGTTGCCCTATCTCGTTTTCTTTCATGTCCAAGTGACAAACCTTTCCACTTCTTCACAAAGTTAAAGAAAAAGGAGAGATTTGAATGGATGAGCGAATGCGAGGAGGCAATCTCAAAACTGAAAGCGTTCTTATTATCATCTTCAATCCTAATTCACCCGATAACATGTTCACCTTCATATTATTACTTATTTTTGTTACTAACCACATATTAAGATCATTTCTCGTCCAAAAATAGATAGAGTGGAATAACCTATCTATTTTGTGAGAAAAGTGTCCAAGGGTGCTAAGGCTCGATAGGCTCGCATTGGCAGTAGTGATAATCGCAAGAAAGCTTAGGCCTCATTTCCAGGCACATTAAATATTGGTAAAAACATACCACCTCATATGCCAGGTTCTAAAAAAAATAGATCTAGCATGAATGATGGTATTTTAGGCAATCAAGTTGTCTAAAAACGACTTCCAATACATACCCAGTGAAAACACCAAATCACATGTATTAAAAGACTTTCCAGCAAAATTTGGTACACCTGTGGGAGATTTCTCTCACTGACCTTTCGGTGGATGACACTTCTAATGTGAAAGGGACAACACTAAGATAATACTAGAAGGACCATATGACCTATTGATCGATAAATCATTGAAGTTCGAGTTTAGTTCTCACTACAATAAAAATGAGTTTAGGCAACAACAAAAATTTGTGGCCTAAAGTAGGAAAATCATAGTCCAAAATTTTAAGGGACGATTTTCTAGGCGTGGAGTATACGACAATTGCCTATTCTCATTTTGGAACTGTAGCTTAAAGTGAATAAGCTACGGTTTTGTAATACCCACAATTTCAGAACGGTATTTTAAATTGAATAGAGGATAATTTACATAAAAAATGTCAACATGTAAAAAAGCGCGGCCTATACAACTTTAAGCTACAATTTTTCAGCCGTTGCCTATCCTTTTGTTGCTTAAAGTTAAAAATGTTGTAGTGTCTAACAATAACTAGTCATAATATGAAGCTATCATCATCAGCATGTCCCTTGCCCTAGAAGTGGGCATATCAACACTAAAAGCTAAGAATAAGCCTTAAATAGTGGAAAAACACACTGTTGTTGAGTATTGGGTGAAGGAGCCCTTAACTTATCAAATATTTAAAGAAGGTACTTGACTTGTCTGAGTGCTTCAAAATTTTCAATATAATGCATGTGCTCAAAGCTTGACAGTTCAAAGAAAACAAGGTTCAACTACAATGTAATATAAGAAACACTCGCCATCCCTAATATCGAGGTTCGAGAAGTAAATATTATCAATTTCGCCCAAGATGATAGTTGGATGAGGCCAATATTTCACTACTTAGAATCTGGAAAACTACCATAAGACGAGTTAGAGGCAAAGAAAATTTGTAAACATGCAACAAAGTACATAATAATGTCAGTGAATCTCTATAAATTGGAAGATCCTCTCACATCTTAAGGTTCTTGGGTGAACATAAAATTGACCTTGCCATATCTGAAGTTCCTCAAGGGGCTTGCAACAACCATATTTATTGAAGAGCTATGGATCACAAGCTTCTAAGATCAAGCTATTAATGGCCTTCACTAATGAGGAACAACACGATGTTTGTCATAAAATGTGGCAAATGTTATAGGCACGCTAATCTACATTAAGCACTAGTTAAACTTCTTCATTATGTTATAACTGTTGGAAATCCACCAATACACTATGATGAATTTCGACCACCACTTGATGATAAGTTATGAAACAAACAAATAAAAGAACAATGAAGATATTTCTGCAGAATTTCTATTCTGCCCACAAACTGTGGAATATTTATTAATTCACTTTGCAACTGCAAAATACTGTGAATAACTTCAATGACTTGAATACAAAATAAGGGTTACTCCCTCTTATTTATAGATTTAGGTTAGCTTGCTCCCTAAGCTAAACCCAAGCCCAAAATATCTCTTTACTAAATCAAATCTAATCTAGATTTAAATTCAAATTTATTTAAATCTAAACAAATCAAATCTTATTTTTGAGACCTATGAATTACAATTTAACACACCACCTAATTCATTGTGTCTAAACTGTCTATGTTCATCATGGCCCTTAGTTTTCTGAATACTTCGACCTGCACTCCCTTCGTCATGATGTCTGCAATCTGATTCTCAGTTCTGCAGTGTTCCAAATTCATCTTCCCATCTGCTACCCGCTCTCGAAGATAATGGAACCTCATTTCGATGTGCTTACTTCGACCATGTGCTATTGGGTTCTTCGCCAGATTGATAGCTGACATGTTGTCTATCTTCATGGTAATTGCTCCATGATTTTTCCCTGTTATCTCTTCGACCAAGTTCACCATCCAGGTTGCTTGGCATGCACAAAGAGAAGCAGCTATGTATTCTGCTTCGCATGATGATAATGCTACTACTGGTTCTTTTCTCGAACTCCAAGCAATTGTTGCACCACCTAGCATAAACACATATCCTGCTGTTGACTTTCGATCTTCAGCATCACTACACCAACTCGAATCAGTGTATCCCACTAGCTTGCATTCTTTTCCTTTATCAACTGCAGGAAACAGAATGCCATAATCGAAAGTTCCTTTGAGGTACCTTAGTATCCTCTTCACAGCTGCTAGATGTGATACCTTTGGCTTCTGCATGAATCTACTTACCATACCTACACTGTATGCTAAGTCAGGCCTTGTATGACAAAGGTATCTCAATGATCCAATAAGTCTTCTGTATTGGGTTGGATCAACATCATCTTCATCTGCATCTTTCGACAGTTGCAGTCTTGGTTCTGCAGGTGTCGAAGTTGAGTTGCATTCTTCCATCTCAAACCTCTTGAGAATTTCCCCTACATATCTTCTTTGATGCATCATCAAACCTCTACTGCTCTTGTGGAATTCGATACCAAGGAAATATGAAATCTCACCCAAATCAGACATTTCGAATTCCTTGCTAAGATCAACTTTGAAGTCTTCGATCTCACTCTTGCAGCTACCTGTTATCAACAAATCATCTACATAGAGACATAGTATAAGCAATTTACTCTTGCTTCTTCTTACATATACTCCATGTTCAGTTATGCACTTCTCAAATTCCTTCTCCCTTAGAAAACTATCAATTTTTTTATTCCAAGCCCTTGGAGCTTGTTTCAAACCATACAGGGCTTTATGTAGCCTGTACACCTTTCTTTCTTCGTCATGTTTCACAAACCCAACTGGTTGTTTAACATAGACTTCTTCATCTAAGGGTCCATTTAGGAATGCACACTTCACGTCCATCTGACATATGTGCCAACTGTTGATTTCTGCTAGACCAACAACCAACCTGATTGTTTCGATCCTAGCAACAGGTGTAAAAACTTCGTCGAAGTCTATTCCTTCTTTCTGTAGAAATCCTTTCGCCACAAGTCTTGCTTTGTGTCGAGTTACTTCACCTTTCGAATTCGTCTTCACTTTGTATACCCACTTGACATCAATTGCCTTCTTTCCTTGAGGCAATTCGACAAGTGACCAAGTGTTGTTGTCTTCGATAGACTTTACTTCTTCGTTCATTGCTTTCACCCACTTCGAATCCTTTAATGCTTCAGCTGCATTAACAGGTTCGACATCTGCATAGAAAGCATAATGTACCAGCTCACCTTCATTATCTATTACATCATCTGATGTAATCACACAATCTTGCAATCTTGCAGGCATGCGTCTTGTTCTTTGAGGTCTGCTTGTACTGGGTATATCTGCTGGCTCCTCTTGTCGAACTTCTCTTTCGACTTGAGTTTCTGGCTCTTCGAATAAGATTCTCACTGAATCTTTCTTGACATTTGCAGTCCAATCCCATTCTTTGAACTCATCTATGATCACGTCCCTGCTGATTACAATCTTCTTGTTCTCTGGATCGAATAACTTGTAGCCTCCTGTCGAATGATATCCAACTAGGATCATTTGACTTGACTTGTCATCAAGTTTCTTTCTCAACTGATCTGGAACATGTCTATGTGCAATAGATCCAAATACTTTCAGATGACTCAAGCTAGGCTTCACACCAGACCAACATTCTTCTGGAGTAATTCCTTCTAGCTTCTTTGTAGGACTTCTGTTCAAAATGTATGTTGCAGTCGAAACAGCTTCACCCCAGAACTCTTTGGGTAAATTCTTACCTTTCAACATACTTCTCACCATGTTCATGATGGTTCGATTTTTCCTTTCTGCAATTCCATTTTGCTGTGGAGTATAGGGTGGCACCACCTCATGCACAATCCCTTCTTTTTCACATAATCTGTCGAAATCTTTCGACACATATTCTCCTCCACCATCAGTTCTCAAAACTTTGAGCTTTCGACCACTTTGTCTTTCGACCATGGACTTGAACTTGATAAATACTTCGAACACTTCACTTTTCTTCTTGATCAGGTAAGTCCATAGCTTTCGACTGAAATCATCTATGAATGTAACAAAGTATTTGTTACCTCCCATCGAATCCACCTGAATTGGTCCACATACATCAGAGTATATGACTTCGAGATTAGCCTTCGATCTGCTTCCTGCATCCTTGCTGAAGCTGTTCTTGTGTTGCTTCGCCTGCACACATTCTTCACATACTTCGTTTGGAATGTCAATTTCAGGCAATCCTGAAACCATATTTTTTCTCTTCAAATCTCTGATGTCTCTGAAGTTGAGATGACCAAGTCTATAATGCCATATCCATTCATCTCTGCTAGCTGCAGTCGAAAGGCACTTGTGCTCCATCACATTTAGTTCAATCTTGAAGGTTCGATTCTGAGACATAGGAGCCTTCAAGATTAATCTCCCATTTGCATCAACGACTCTCATCAACTTATCTTCGATTGACACTTTATAATTATTTTCGACCAACTGCCCTATACTGAGCAAATTGCTCTTCATGCCTGGTATGTACAATACATTCGAAATTACTGACTTCTTGCCATCTTTCCTCATGATCATAACATCACCAATACCTTCAGCTGCTAGGGTGTTGTCATTTGCAAATTTTACTAAATTTTTCGTTGAGGGTTTTATGTTGACGAACCAGTCTTTCCTTCCAGACATATGTGATGAACATCCTGAATCCAAGTACCATTGGTCCTTGAATCTATCTTCATCTCTTGTTGTGACCATCAGCATCATCTCTTCTTCTTCTTCATGTTTTGCCAGCTTTGCATCACTTTCTTGATTCTTTCGTTTTTCTGGACAATCACTCGAATAGTGACCATACTTCTGACAATTATAACATTGAATGTGACTCTTATCAGGTTTTCGACCACCACCTCTTCCTCTGTTTGCAGCACCACCTCTTTGGTTGCCTTGGTGTGGTCTTCTTTGATTCGACACGTCTCCTTCAATTTGGTTTCCTCTACCATTCGATTTGTTGTAGCCACCTCTACTTCTGTCGAAATACTTTCCTTTGCCTTTGGTTTCTTTTGCTGAGTGTGCCTGCAAGGCTACATCACTCTTCGATTTTCCTGCAGCTCTTTCGTTCATTCTTTGTTCATGAGATTCGAGCGTCCCTTGAAGCTCTTCCTTTGTCAATTTCGACAAGTCTTTCCCTTCTTCTATCGCCACTACTATGTGGTCGAACTTAGGGGCTAAGGATCTCAGGATCTTCGAAACAACAGCTCTTGTTGTTAATGTTTCTCCACATGTCTTGATTTGATTCACTAGTTTTGTAACTCTAGTGAAGAAATCAAATATGTTTTCACTGTCTTCCATCTGAAGCAGTTCATAGGTTCTTTTGTGAGTTTGTAACCTCACTTCTTTCACCTTCTCAGCGCCTCCAAAAGACTTCTCAAGGATCTCCCAAGCTTCTTTTGCAGATTCTGAATCACCAATCTTCTCGAAATTGTCTGGACTGACACATTGATGAATTATAAACAATGCTTTATAACTCTGTTTCTCAGATTCTGTATATTTCTTCTTTTCTTCTTCTGAAGCGTTTTCGCCAAGCGCTTCGACTCCATCTTTTACAAGGTCCCAAAGGCCTTGACACCTTAATAGGACTTTCATCTGCTTGCACCAATTCTCATAGTTGTCAACTTTCAGAATTGGCAGCGTTGCTGGATAGTTTGCATTCCCATAACTTGTCATCGTGAATTCTTCAATCGTTCTTGATTGATACTTCCCTTGAATCGTAACACAAGCTCTTGATACCAGATGTTGGAAATCCACCAATACACTATGATGAATTTCGACCACCACTTGATGATAAGTTATGAAACAAACAAATAAAAGAACAATGAAGATATTTCTGCAGAATTTCTATTCTGCCCACAAACTGTGGAATATTTATTAATTCACTTTGCAACTGCAAAATACTGTGAATAACTTCAATGACTTGAATACAAAATAAGGGTTACTCCCTCTTATTTATAGATTTAGGTTAGCTTGCTCCCTAAGCTAAACCCAAGCCCAAAATATCTCTTTACTAAATCAAATCTAATCTAGATTTAAATTCAAATTTATTTAAATCTAAACAAATCAAATCTTATTTTTGACACCTATGAATTACAATTTAACAATAACACCCTGATCATTTTATTAGTGGGGCGTGGACACTATAGAACCTTTCCCATAACTTATGGCCAACTAAAGTTCTTGATTGTGGGAGTGAAATACATTACGAAATGGATAAAGGAAGAATTTGTATCCAATATTACGATAGAAAGGGTCTGCCACTTTTATTGGCAAAAGATTATTGCAGGTTCTGTTTATCATGAATTATCATTTTATACAGCAGAACTCGGATCTCCAGCACCATCATGGTCAATTTTTAGAATGACATGGGAGTACAAATCAAGTTCATTTCGGTCGTTCATCCACAGCTAAACGATAAAGCAAAATTAGCAAATAAAGTAATACTTAAGGGGGTCAAGAAGAAGTTGGACGATGCCAATGTGTTATGGGTCGACCAGCTGCATGGAGTGTCGTGGTTATGTTACACCATATCTTATTCAACTACCAAGGGAACTTCCTTTATCCCAGTGTATATGAAAAATGTCATATTGTCTATCGAAATTAACATGCATTCATGTTGACATTCTCAGTTCAATATAAAGGAGAATTAAGGTAGGTTAATATGTGTCGCAGACCTACTTGACAAGACCAGATATGTTTCCCACACTTGAGAGTTTACTGCTAAATAAATGGAAGCTATGAGATATAACTATAAGGTAGTTTGAAAAGGAATGCAAGAAGGAAACTTAGTGCTACGACAAGTCGTTATACCCTCCCAATAGAAAAAACAACAACCTAATTGGGAAGGACTGTGTCACATATATCAAAAATTGCCTCACAAAGCCTACAAGCTCGAAGAATTATATAGACGACTCATTCCCAAAACTTAGAACTCAGTCAATTTGAGATATTATTATAGTTTATTGGTAGGAAGGCGAGTCGTCTATTTATGAAATCCTTTGTAAAAATATTATGTTATTTATAACTGGTTAATATGGTTTGGTTATCCAATTAAAGTGTTGGGCTTTCATTGGAAGATCCTTGTCGCCTTACGGGGTAAATAAATTGCTAGAATTTCAGAAGATGATCCTTGTCGCCCTATGTGGTAATTAAATTGTTAGACTTCCTCAGGAAGATCCTTGTCGCCTTATATGGTAAATAAATTACTGGACTTCCACAAGAAGGTCATTGTCGCACTGCATGATAATTAAATTGACGAACTTTCTTAGGAAGATCATGGCTGCCCTAGATGGTAAATAAATTACTAGATTTCCCCAAGAAGATCTCTTTCGACCTATAGGGTAATTAACTTACAAAGATATCTCTTACAACCTTAATGGATTACTCAGCTAAGTATCACCTAAGATGAAATTCTGGTATACAAATAATAAATGTCTTAACACATGTTTAAGACATTGATCTCCATTTAATATCACAAGGACAAGACAAAGCATATTGATATAAAACTTGTCACTCTAAAGTCGTGACAGATGTTTCAACATCTTATATGACATGCCAATCAATTAAGAAACAAAACTGAACAATGCAGAAGGATAATAACACAAATATATGATGACCCAGTTCAGTGTACAACAACACCTACTCTATGGGCTACTAAGCCAGGAAGAAAGTCCACTATCAACATTATTAGTTTAAATCTAAACTCCCTAGACTTCTCGCCTAATCCCTACCCAACGACACTTCTACTTAGGTCCTCCCTAAATATCAGAAATCACCATCTCACTTCCTAAATCACCTCAGTGATATCTAACAGCCATAACCTCTAGTGACTGCATCAAACTACTTGAAAGACACCCCTTTCAAATAAAGATCAACCAAGACTCTTGACTAACAAACACACTTGGATTTGCTTCAAAGCTTCATTTAAGAACAATATACAATTCATTACCTAAAGGCTTCTGAATCTGTATAAACAACTATGTCTACCACAATGCATCAAAACGATATAAAGGGTGACTTACAACACAAGAAAGTACACGACTCTCAAAATCCTAATCCCTTATGTTTTCTTTACAAAAATTTTATCCACGGATTAGTTAGAAATCCCTAGGTCTAAGTCTTACTTTTATAATCTTCAGTTGTCTATGGGCTTTGATACATCAACACATTAGTTGCTGAAAATCTGCAGAATCTTCTACATAAAAATAGAACTCCAATAATTTGTTTCCTAATTTGTCTCCACAAATAGAAACTGATAAACCTCCTTGAAATCAGATTGAATCTCTTCAATCTTCAATCTCAATGCCACATAGGATAACATAACATTCTAGAGTATTATGCACCTGTTAAAACTTAAACTGATCCAACAGCCCAAGCCAACATAGTCATGATGTTAAATGACTCTACATAGGACATCTTGTCTGACGTGTTGCTTCTGATGATAGAACTTCTTTGTTTGACATTGTGATGCGGTGGCAGAAATGACTGTTAATGTTGGTTTTGATTTTTTTTGTTTGCAAATATCGCGGTAAGCAAGAGTCGCCACCGACTTTTCTTTTATCCAACAAAGGAAAGGGTGAAAAGAACATTAAAAGACTTTTTTCGAGATTTTCTGAGTAAGGGGGGTAGATTATGGAAAGGGGAGGTATTAGCATCCTTTCCGTCTGAGGTTTTCCACGGGCTCTTAGGTACTTGCTCATTTTTTAAAATTGTTTGTGTTTGTGTGTTTTAAAAGATTTTGTTTGGCTTTATGCTAACTCTTGTACCAGTCCTCAAGAGTGTGATAAAGCATTTTTTTTAAAATAGTTTTTGAAAGTGTGTAAGTGTGAAAAATTCAGATTTGAGCAAGTACTTAAAAACAGTCTACCTACTCGAAAAAGGATGTTCTTTTCCTCATTTCCTTTAGATAGTGCTATCCTACTATTAGTGAGTAGGTAGCCCTATCGTCGGATGTTGATGGACTATCGAAAGGGACGCTTATGATCATTGAAGGCAACATATAAGGATACCTTAGCATTTCGAAGGGACTGTCATCATATAGGAAACATCGAGGGATAAGATCATTTTCTCGTAGGCAACTCAAGGGACGTTTAGGGACCATGATCTTTTATGATGACTTTTATACCGAGGGTCTTTGCTAAGATATCCCTACATTTGAGGGACATGACCGTTGTTTTTCGAGGCAACCAAGTAAGGAGTACCCTAAGGGTGCAAGTGTGTAATAGTGCCTTTTTCAGATATTTATCTTATGTTAGGGATCTGATGATTAATTTGATTAATATTGTCATGCACACCTAATTTACTAGCAATTATATACAAGCATAATTACTAACAGTTAATATCTTGCAGAAATTTAAAGTGCGGGAATTGTAAATCCTACACTATTACATCCCATGAGCAGTTACAATATTTAGAAGAAAAAATGCGAAAATATAAACTAACTATTACAAAATCAAATGTGCGACCTATACATTCTTTCTAGAATTTAAATAACAAAAGAAAAATAGAAAAAAAAAAGAAGAGATTGTTTAGAAAGAAAATCAAATGTCCTAAAAACCTAAGTATTAAGTAAAATATTTTTGTGATTTGATTTTAATATTTAAGACCTAAGTCTAAATTAATTACAAATTAACTATGAAATAAATACTAAAACATGATTAAGTTAAATTAAATTTATTTATGAAAATTAAATTAATTAAAAGAAAATAACTAAATCTATTTTTTTGTGATTTTATGATTTTATGATTTTATGATTTTTTTTATAAAAAAGAATTAAATGAAATGAAAAGAAAATAAATAATTAAAGCAAAAAAAAAAAAAAGAATGGGCCATGTTGTAAAGAAAATGGGGGGATACACTAAGCAAAATCCCAGGCCCATTAGTAAGAGAGCCCAGGCGCTGGAGAAAAGTCTTCAGAATCATGTGTATCTCTCCCATGAGGCCTATCGTGGGTTTGGATTGAAAGTCCCCGTATCACAAAATCTGAAGCTAAAAAAGCTTATAGCCCTAACCATGGCATCTCGCACATAGGGTGTTCATCTGCACATGAGATCGTCCTAACCTGTTCTAAATGGTCTCACAAACACATATCAATGCACAAAAATAATTTATATGACATGAATAGACAATTTGAGATTCAAGACAATTTTACCAAAACCATTACAATTGGATGTGAGAGTTGTAGACGTGGAAGGGCTTGGTTATGAGCCTAGTTCAACCCTTGGGAGCCTCGGGGAGATGAATGGATCCTTTGTTTTGCTTGAGAGCACCTGGAAGTGTGGTTAAGAATTTTGCAACTTTGAGAAATTTCTGAGAATATTGTAGAGCTTTGTTATGCAATGGTTTTTCTGGTCATTCTTCTGCCTTTGTTTGCCTTTATATAGAGAATGAAATAGGAGCCAACAAGTATGGAAAGGTACAAGGTAATCATGCCCATAAAATTAATATTCCAACATATTAAAAACTTGCCTTCTTTGCGTGATTCTTGTCTTTTGGATGCCTTGCACGAATCTGGACATGTTGTTGGCTTGTATTCGGGCTGACAAATAAGGAATGTAATCAAGGTAATCATGCCATGGTTTAAACAAGAAAACAACTTTAAAACTTGCCAAATTTGCAATGTTTCTTCCTTTATTGAGTCCCCGAGCAATTGACAAGGTTTTAATGAGTTGTAATTAGTTGTCATGAGTTGTCTTAGGCCTTTAAATGATTGAAACAAAAAGCCCAAGCCTTTATACCATTGTTTCATATTTTATTTGATTTTATTTGCATTTAAATGAATAAAAATTCAAGTAAAAGAAATAAAAATCATAAAAATATGTGAATGGATTTATAGGTCCTCTAACACCTTATTAACATGTTTGAACATCAAAAGTTAGGCCCACTAGTTCAAAACTTCAAGTTCGCTCACTTTGCATTTCACGCATTTCTTGAAAATTTACCAACTTGTGAACCTCATAACTTGCTCAATTTTCATCTTTTGAATGTGATCATGAACTTTTTGGAAATCTAAATATGTCCTCTACACTTTATCTTTTAATCATGTTTGCATTTGGAGACATTATCTTGATGTAAGTTGCCTTGACAAAAAGTGTCTTATGATGACTTTCTGAAAATGACATGTAATGTATGAGCTTGTATCTTTCAAATGGTGCATATCTTGAACTTGAGGACAAAAGATAAGTTTTAGGGAATTAGATTCTCTTCAAAATGATCTTTGATTGGGGGAAAATGGATGAATTATGTGAAAGTTATGTCTGGTCAAAGTTCAGTAGACTTTTCCTATAGAAACCCTAATTTAACAACTCTTGACTTTTGATAGATTAGGAGAATTTCTTGAGGAATCATAATCAACCCTTGATCAAATGATGGATATCACTTTAAAATGTTGATGTTGACCAAAAATCTTGAAGTTTGACTGTATATGGGCCACAATTGACTTTTTCCCTAACATAGTTGATTTTCCAATACTTGAGCAATTGACTGAGCAAACTTATTGTGCAAGGTATGAAATTTGGCATGGATGATATTGAAGACATATTAGGACCATGGAAAGCATTTGAGACCTTATGAGCTCAACCATCTTGTTGAAAATTGGAATCCTAGTTTGGGGGGTTCATTGCCTTAGGAGGAGAATTTATCTGGTCAATTCTTGGTCAATCTTGAGCAATTGAGAACCTCTAGGAGAATGTCTTGTGTGAAAATGAGAGGGAAAATTTTGGGATACAACATCTTCCCATGTTCAATCTTATTAAACCTGAAGATTTAGATTGGCTTGTTTGCCTTTCGTGATCTGAAGGTGGAAGATGATTGAACACTAGAGTGCCCAAAAATTTGCACTCGTCCGAAGTGAGACTATTGGTGAATAATATAGGGAATGGGCTTACAGATGCCATTCGGAAAAGATGACAGAAGACTGTCAGAGACGGGCTTAAAGATTCCATCCATGGAGATATGATGAAGAGTCGTTGGAGATGGGCTTAGAGATGCCATCAAGAGAATGTGACAGAGAGTCGTCGGAGATGGGCTCAGAGATGCCATCTAGAACAATGTTGATTTCATAAGATATTCCTTTGTGGGAATTCCTATTCCTGTTGTTGAGGAGGACTCCGCTGAGGAATGTTGGTCTCTATTTTGGAAATAGAGTTTAGGAGGTTCAGTTGTCCATTACTCTGTTGGGGAGTCATCTCTTGATTGAAGAGATAGAAGTGACCTGTTATCTGGTTAGGATCCAGGCTTCATAGTGACTTGCTGATGATAATAAGGCTAACTGTTATACGGTCGTATTTCAGGCTTCATAATGACTTATTGGGGAAATGAGATTAAACTGTTATCTGTTCGTACTCCAGGCTTTGCAGTTTCTTAAATTGGAATAGAAATCAGAAAAATCTTAGTATTTATTTAACTGAACCAGAGAAAGGTCTTTAATTAACTTTGACTAGAATGGAAATCAGAAGAATCTTAGGACCGATTCAACTGAACCAGACAAAAGTCTTGGAATATCTTCAACTAGAATAGGAATCAGAGAGATCTTAGTGTCGATCTGACTGAACTATATAAGGTCTTTAATTAACTTTGACTGGAATGGAAATAAAAAAATTCTTAGGATTGATTCAACTGAACCAGACAAAAGTCTTGGAATATCTTCAACTGGAATAGGAATCGAAGAGATCTTAGTGTCGATCTGACTGAACCAGAGAAGGTCTTTAATTAACTTTGACTGGAATGGAAATCAGAAAAATCTTAAGATCGATTCAACTGAACCAGACAAAAGTCTTGGAATATCTTCAACTGGAATAGGAATCAGAGATATCTTAGTGTCAATCTGACTGAACCAGAGAAGGTATTTAATTATCTTTGAATGGAATGGAAATCAGAAGAATCTTAGGATCGATTCAACTTAACCAGATAAAAGTCTTGGAATATCTTCAACTGGAATAAGAATCAGAGAGATCTTAGTGTCAATCTGATTGAACCAGAGAAGGTCTTTAATTAACTTTGACTAGAATGGAAATCCGAAGAATCTTAGGATCTATTCAACTGAACCAGACAAAAGTCTTGAAATATCTTCAACTGGAATAAGAATCAGAGAGATCTTAGTGTCGATCTGACTGAACCAGAGAAGGTCTTGAATTAACTTTGACTGGAATGGAAATCAGAAGAATCTTAGGATCGATTCAAATGAACCAGACAAAAGTCTTGGAATATCTTCAACTGGAATAGGAATCAGAGAGATCTTATTGTCAATCTGACTGAACCATAGAAGGTCTTGTGAGGACATCTTTATGAGGAAAATCCTGAAATAACCCTTAGTTAGACGTAGCTTTTGAGAAGACTACCAGGTCACATAAGTAGTCAACGATGTTTGTTGATTTGATCTTTTCCCTGAAAAAGGCAAAGAGTTAGTCATATGCAATGTCATGATGGATACAATTCATTATGGTGATGTTCTTAAAATAAATGAGGTTATGCTGTATGCGATGTGTATATGCATGCCACGATGTATGAACATGGGGTGCTATTGCGATATTTCCCAATCTGGGAAAATAAATCCCTAACTACTGCTGGAGAGTATAAGGAGGCTGAATCCTTCATTTCCGATGGAGATGATGAATGAATATGATTTTCCGGGGATTTCCTCTTTCTGTTTGAGGATGTTCTGTCGGGGATTGACTCTACTTGAGAATAACTCTGTGGAGGGAGATGCTTTATTGGAAGATTTTGCCAATGTAGAGAAATAAACTCTGTTGGGGAATGAACTTCCATAGTCTGAGAAATAAACTCTATCTGGGAGGAAGTTTTATAAACTGTTTAAGTTTATAAAGCTCGGCTGGGGAACACAGATTTCAGATCTCTGAAGGAACTTGGCTAGAGGAATTAATTCCTGCTTGGGGAAGAAGAGGTCAAAACTTTGGTTGTTTCTACTCTGTAGGGAACATATGTGTCACGGGGTCATATGTAGCGGTGACTTCGTCTCAGAATATCTCTGTCCCTGTACCTGTCGAAGAAAGTACCTGTGGAGACTTTATGGATGGTTTGAGTGTCATCCCTACTCACGGGGTGCTTGGTAAATGCTGATAAGGATAACAAGCCTTCTACTGATAGACAAGTGACAAGATGACGGGACATAGTCGTACGCTTTAATCCCTAACTTTTGCCTGGACCGCCCTTTTGGGTTTTCAGTCCACCGGGATACCCTTTTTTGCCCAAGCCGTCTTTTCAGGTTTTCAACTTGTTTGGTGCATAATTTTTGTATATATCCCTAATTTTTGCCCGAACTCTTTTTGGTTCGCCTGGATGCCCTTATTTTTGCTCAGGCCTGTCAACCTAGCAGGTCTTTTTTCATGCGTAGTCTTTTCTGACTATGTCCATGTTCACCGGGTGCGGAGAATTATTACTGTCCTTAGTAGTAAGTGTTGTCACACTTCCAGAAGGTGTTTGTTTGATCGTACAAGATTCGTTGCTGGAATTCATGTCCAATTCCCCAAGTGATTCAGATTGAGTTCTGCCCCTGGCTATTTGGCATTTTTGAGAGATTCCTTGAACCTTGACTTGACTGCCCCAGATCAGCTAGACACCATGCTATGCCCCTTGATTATGAATGGCCTATCACTGGAATGTCTTTCCATCTGTGGTGATTCTATCCATTGATAATATTTCTGTTTATTGAATATTCGTCGTGCGAATTTCTCTTCCGTTGAACAAATATTCATATTCAAATAATGGTATTTTAAGAATGCAAAGCTTATGTCTGTCTTGAAGTTTGAAAATTCATTTTTTAGTAAAACAAACAAGTTTTTTAAAAGTGTGATGTCAACTCAAGATTTATAGCAAACCCTACAGGAGTCAGGATACTTTTTGTAACAGTATGCTTTCGAACTAACCCATGCTTCAACTAGGACTTTTAAGGGTTATATCTTGGCCTGGTTCATGGTTTAAGAAACAAAGGGTAAAGGCTCAAAGTTTATTTGTACCCACCCGTTCTTCGTGATGTTCTTCGATCCTTTGCTCAGTTAATTATGCGTTCAGATCCCAATTGAGTCTGGCATCTTGTCCTTGATGTTCTGGTGATGGTTCGGATACTGGAAGTTTATTTTGAAGAGGCAGTCATTTTTGTAATCTTCTTTTTATTGAGGATTTGTAGCGACCTCTTATTTTTATTATCCCCGCCTTTGCCTGAACTGGTTCTTTTATGATTACAGTCAGCAGGATGCTCCGGTTTTTTCTTAAGTTTCCTTCATAGGTTTTGACTTAGCGGACTTTTATTTTGAGAGATAATGACTGTCGGCTTTAATAATTATGCAGAACCATCACCGTATTTTAATTTAGAAGGACGTCTTTGATGCCATTCATTGCGTACGAAACGGAAAATTGCGAGTGAATGCGTGTCTGAATTGAATGAGAAACTATCCTGCCCCAGGTTATAATTAAGGGTTTTAATTTGTGTGAAAAGAAAACCTCCTACTTCTTTGGCTCAAAGGGGTTGACTAGGGATTATCTTCCTTATAACTCCACTGTTTAGGATTTGAAACAATGCCTGTACATCGTTAGCGGGGTCTGTTCAAAAGCATACTGTAGAGATTGTGGTATCATTTTCGTTATCCTCCCTCTAAAGGCTCAGAGCTTTTGATCAAGAGTTGAATATCACAAAAAGGAAAGCAGTTTAAATATAGTGAATACAAATGAATTGATTCAAAATAGACATATGCAATGCATTGATAAAGTAACAAAGTTTTACATGAATAAATGTTAGAACAATCAAAATAAAATTACAAATTGAAAATTCTAATGAACAAAAGCTTCTTCGCCTGATCTTGTCACTTCACATGGTGTGCCTTGGAGGGATGGCAGAAGAACTCAGCCTGACCATCTTGTGTAAACTCCAGCACTCTTTCATCAATCAAGTTTTGAATTTTATATTTCAACTTCTAACAATCGTCAGTATTATGCCCCAGACTGTTGGAGTGATATGCACACATTGCATCAGGATTGTAGTTAAGGGAAGTAGTCTTGGGATTCGGAGGAGGCCCTATCAACATAACCAGATTCATCCTCAACATGTGTTGTAAATATTGAGACAGCGACATGTTGAGTTCGGTAAACTGCCTCTTGGGTGTATCTGACTTACTCTGATTAACCCATTGTTTTTGGCGAGGTTGTTGTTGGACCGTGATGTGGTAGCAATTTGGAAATGTCCACTCTTCACCAAACTAACCTCTTGTCTTCTCGGAGGTTGATCAATGACTTGGTCCCCAACCTCGACTATTTGCTTCACACGATTACATCAGTCTTGATGAAGCTTGTTGACAATGCCTCTCAGCTCTTCTTGTACCCGGGCCAGGCCTTGGATAAGAGCCATCTTCCCCATCATCTGGGTTCTCATAGCTTCAACCTCAGCTTGCAGTTGTTCCAACCGTTCGTCCTTATTGTCTTCAGGATTTTTCTTGGCCAGGTTCCCAACGAGGAGTGCTTTCAACTCTTCCTGCCCCTTGGATAGGTTTAGGAACACTTCCATGAATTGAGCTTCTTGAATTTGGAGATCTCTATTGTCTTGTTTGAGAGCCATTGCTGAAATAAACAGCGAGAACATGAGATACCTATTATAAAACCTGCTTATGCAATGATATGTATGATATATGTATGTGTAACATGGTGTGAGAACTGACTTGGTTGTTTTGCGTTTTATCACAAATATTGCGGTTAGCAAGAGTCGCCACCAACTTTTCTTTTATTCAATAAGGAAAGACTGAAAAGAATAGGAAATACCTTTAGAGATGTTTTCTTGAGTTCGGGGGGTAGATTATGAAAAGGGAAGGTATTAGCACCCTTTTCATCCATAGTTATCTATGGGCTCCTAGTTGCTTGCTAGATCACTTGCTTTTGTTTGAAAATGTGCTTTGTGTGGTTTTTTTTGAAATTATTTATAAAAGGCGTCATCGTTTAGGCAAACTTTGTAATGATTCTCGTTCGTAAGAATATATACAAAGTGTTGATCTTTTGAAAATGTTTTAAGTTTGAAAGATGTTTTAAAAGTGTTGGTGTTTGTTTTGAAAATAGCAAGGATGTTTTGGTTTGAAGGTGAGCAAGCAACTAGGAACATTCTACCTACTCAAAAGTCTTTCTTGTTTATTTCCTCTTTCCTTTGACATTGTTATCTTACCATTGATTTGGTAAGAAACCCTATCTTTGGATGTAAAAGGGACGAGCGCGGGTTATCGTATAGTCATGAATAGCAATGTTGTAAGATATTTTAGCATTTTCTTTGAGGGACTAAGATCATTCGTAAGGCAACATTTGATAGCGTCATCGATGGACTATGATCTTATATTTTTATTGCTTTTGCTAAGATACCCCACATGCATAACATGACCATTTTTGTAAGACAATAAAGTGGATTTACCCCAAGGGTGTGAGTGTGCAAATGTATTGATGTACATGCTTTTAATCTTTGATTAGGGTTATCTACTTGTCGATTTTTTTATCTTCCCATACAAATCCTAATTACTAGCATTTATATGAAAGCGATAAATTGCGGAAAGTAAATTTACTATGCTATTACATCATTAGGGGGATGGGGTATACAAATTTACAAATGGGGAGATAAAAGCAAATAAACCTAATTTACTATTACAAAGCTTTGAAAATTACATAATTATAGTGCGAAATAATAAAATGTACAAAGAAATATAAAGAGAAGAGAAATTATTTTTTATGTTTTTTTTTTTTATGAAAAAAGGTTCTAATTGATTTGAAAAGAAATTAATTAAAATCCTAATGTTTAAATCAATTTAATAAAAAAAAACCAAATTGAAATAAAACCTAAGTCTAAATTTTAAATTAATTTTAAGAAAAGAAATTGATTTTAATAAGAAATTTTTTTTTTGTCTTTTTTTAGTTTAGAATTAAAAAAAACAAAAGTGTATGCATACATATTTAAATAAAATATTTTTTTTGATTTTTCTTATATGAAAATAATAATAATAAAAGTATAAATAAAAAATAAAAATAAAAATAAAAAAAAAAAGATTAAAAAAAGGTTTTATGAGCTGACACATGAGCTTATGTATTGGCTCATCCGGATTTCGTATTGGCTCATCCAGATTTCGTATTGGCTCATTTGTCGGCTCATATGTGTTTCTTGCTCCTGAAAGTCAAAACAACTCAGTATGAGTCGACGCATACTGGTTTCATGTCGACTCATAACCATTTTGTATTGACGCATACATGTTTCGTGTCGACTCATAACCTGTTTTGAACATAGTATGTGTCAATTCATAGCATTTCGTATCGACGCATAACTGCTGTTTTTGTTTTTATCACTGTTTTGCTACATATAAAGGTCAATTCTCAACACATGGTTAGTGAAAATGAAAAGCAATCATATGGTTAGCTTCAAGACAATGATATCTACATTTTATCTTCATAAATGAACCACCAATGATGCTTGTATGAAGAGTTCAAAGTCAAGAAAACTTACCTTGAAACTGAAATTTGTGCTTTGAGTTTGAGCTGCTGTATGGGCTGTTGTTGAGCTTGGGAAGTGATTGTAGTGATGTTATAGAAGTTTTTCTTGTGTTTTAACAACTTCTATATGATGCATGTTGTGATCGGTGGAAATAGAACTGACTGTTTTTTTAGCTGGTTTCGCGAAATGTCGCGGTAAGCAAGAGTCGCCACCGTCTTTTATGTTCTCCAACATGGAAAGGACAAAAGCACAGCAAAATTCCTTCTTTGAGAATGTTTCTCGGTTCGGGAGGTAGATTATAGAAAGGGAAGGTGTTAGCACCCTTTCTATCCGTGGTTATCCACGGGCTCTTAGGTACTTGCTCTTATGTTTTCAAAAATTGTTTGCTTTTCAAGTGTGTGTGGGTTTTGAAAAAAAGGTTTCGTTTGAAAAATTTCTGAGTAACTCTTGTATCTGTCCTCAAGAGTGTATGAAAAATTTGTTTGAAAACTTTTGAAAGTGTAGGTGCGAAAAGTTGTTTTTGTTTGTTTTGAAAAGAGCAAGTACCCATGAGAATCTACCTACTCTAAGGAATTAAGCTGTGTAAGAGTCCTTTGGATAGTGCTATCCCACCATTGAGAGGTAGGTAGCACCATCGTTGGAGGTGTTCGGGTCAATTCGATTAAGGGACAATGTGGTTACCAAAGCAATGGTAGGATACCTTAGTGGTAACCCTAATGTCCTAGATCCTTTTTTATTCGAGGCAACCGTTTCGAGGCAACTGAATCTTTTGGACAGAAGGGCGACCTCTAAGACACCCTATACTTGATGACCACGTTCGAGACAACCAGTGAGGCATACCCTAAGAGTGGCATGTGCATGTGTGTTGAATTTCAGTTAATGTTTGTCTTTGCATGTTATTTGTGAGCTACGGATTGGTTTTATTATTCATACATTCTTTCAGGCATAATTAACAGTTAGGAGTGCGGAAAATAAATTGCAGAAATGTAAATCTAGCTATTACAAGGCGCGGGTCTATACATCGCCAAAAACAAAACCCGTTTTGGAAAATAAAGTGCGAGAATTTAAAAGAAAGCGATAAAGTTCTAATTATTACACTTCCTGAGCAGATACAAAAATATAAAATATTGAATTAAAATAAACTGCGCGCGAAAGAATTGAATCGGGACGTCATGAGGGTTTTGACCCTTTTTTTTAATAAGAATGAGATTTGTCCTTTTTTTTTGTGATTAAATTAAAATTAAACCTAGTACTAATTAATTAATTTAAAAAAATGTTTTTTTGTATTTTTATGTTTTTAATGGAAATAAAATAAAAAAGAAATTAAAAAAAATTGAAAGTGAAAGACCTAATTCTAAATTAATTTTACTTATTAAAAAAAATGTTAAAATTGTCCTAATTACACAACTAATTAATTAAAGTTAGAATTTATTTACAAAATAAGTTAATAAATAATAAAAATGTTTTTTTTTGGTTTTCTGAATTTTATGGGAAAAATTAGTTATGTTAATTAATTAAATAATACTAATAATAATTAAAAGGAATTATAAAAGAAAAGAAAAAATAAAAGAAAGAATAACAAAACCAAGGGGGTTTGGGCCCAGAATAGGGGTGAATGCTGGAATTGTGAGGCCCAATCCCTCAAGCCTACGTTGACTTTTTGCAGTTGGCTGCATGTGCTTTGACCAAGACGTATGGTGGTCATCCTCCCTTGGCCTTTGGATCTGGGTTTGAGGCCACTTGTCGCCCTTCTGGATGAGGCGTATGGTGAGATGCTTTGTATTGCCTGCATAGGATCATATGAAGCAAAATATGAAATAATTATTTGGGGGACCTGGGATTCGAACCCAGGTCCCAGCGCTCAATGCTCATTCGCCCTGCCACTACGCCAATTGACTCAATTGTAATAATAATAAGAAAACAATATTATATGGGATAAAGGCACCATCCTGGAAAAATAAAAATGCGCGCGTTTTATATTTGAATGGGCCAGTGGCACGCTTCCACGTACTTCGTCTTCTTCATCTTCCCTGCAACATAAAATCAAATAGCGGGGGTTTTAAACCCCACAACCTGCAACTATCAAAAATAGCGAATAGAAATGGGTGCAAGATAAATTGAGCGCGAGGGTAGTGTTGGATTCGTCTGGCCTTGACGAATCCAATCATATGCGTAAGAAGATCCAATTTTTCCTGTGGAGTAAACCCCCAAATTTCAAGCTTGGAAAACCTAAAATTCAACAATGACGTTTCCTGTTTTAGGACACCATAATGCAATTATCTTATACAAAAAGCTTCAGAAGGGTTAGAACAATGCAAAGCATACAAAAAAATCCATTAAATATGCATGAATTATGATTTAGGATTGTGAAAATATGATCAAACCGTGTGACTTGTTCTGGCGTATTCTTGGAGTGTCAAAGCTTGTTTGTGATTGCTATAGGTTCCTGGAAGGTCCAGCAAGGTGTTTGAATCACTCTAAGGTTTTGAATTATGCTAGAAGGTTGATTTCAGTTTTCACTTTTTTGCTTGATTTTTTGAATATGGTTAGGGTGTTTCTGCAGCAGCTTGTGCGTGTAATGTATTAGGTCTTGGTTTTGCATATGTATGGGAATGCATTTAAGTGATATGATGAGCCAATGGTCCATTGTATTCAAGTTTTTGGATTTTGCTTTAACACCATTAAAGAAACATTCCAAGTTTGGTTCAAAACCATGATTTTGTGCTCAAAATAGCCTTGACACGAATTTGGCAACTGGAATATTCTGTATGAAAGCCATTCAAACCACAAGATACCATTCTTTTAATTTTTTTGATTTTATTTGAATTATTATGGATTAAAATGAATTAAATCCACAAAAATTAAATAAAAATGAAAAAATAAATGTTTGGTCTTGAAATTAATCATGGGACACGTGGGTGGCATGACAAGGCTGAATCAAGTGGAAGAAAGTGGGCCCTTTTGTCAAAAATTGAAGTTTTAAGGATAGTTGACTTTTGCCATTTCACAAAAATTTCCCAACTTCTCTAATGCATATCTTGCTCAATTTTGATCATATGGACATGTTCATGGACATTTTGGAAAGGTCTTGAAATCCTCTAACCAATGCCTTTGGTCCCATGTCATTTTGATTTACCAATCTCAAGTTATGGTCTTTGACTTAAAATGCCTTTTTGTTGACTTTTGAAAATGACCTATAATGTTGAAATTGGTAACATTTTATGGGAGCATTTCTTGGACTTGGAATGTGAAGATGAGTTGTAGGAAATGTCCTCCCCTTAAAAATGAGCATTGTATGGGATTTTTATGATGAACCGTGAAAAAGTTATGCCTTGGTCAAGTTACAGTTGACTTTTCAGCTGTCCAAAAAATGGAAACTTTTGCATCTTGATGATTTTTGAGCCATTCTTGTGGAATCATGATCAATACTTGATCAAATGATGATTGTGGCTTCAAAATAAGATGTTAACCAAAATTTTTGACTTTTGACTGCCAAATGACCATTTTGTCCCTGCAGTTGATTGTGAAGCAATTAGGGTTTTTGACTGTGCAACTTGACCTTATGAGCCTTGAAACTTGGCATGTAGATGCTTGACAATGTTTATAGGCATGTGGGACTTGATTGGACCCTTGAAAACCTCAACTTCCTTGAAGGAACCAAAACCCTAATTTGACTGGCTTAGGAGGGTGTTTGAACTGTGCAACCCTTGAGTAGACTTGAGCAAATTGAGATGATGCTTGTCAAAACTTTGAAGAATGTGGGAGTGAAAATTTTGGGGTACAACACATGTGGAGTGTTTGGATGGTTTTTTTGGACAAAAATTACAAGGAATGAGAGGTTCAAGGATTTGGACTTCAAAGCTCAATAATGAGGGTTTTATGGATAATTCTGTTTTTTGACAGTGCAGGGATTTTTTGAGGGCTTCTACACAAGAGAACTTCTTACTTTTCTCTCTATTTTTCTAACCTCATTCTCTTGCAATTGGCCTCCCTATTTATAGAGAAGGTTTGAGACTTGAAAAACTCAGACTTTTGAAAATCACATGTTATGCATTTTTCAAATTCATAAAGACAAGTTGCTTCATGATGAAGAAAGAAGTGAATTAAGGAACTTAGCCATGCTTTGCAGGTCTTGTGGATTGTTTCTGATGTTGAGAGATTTTTCTGTGATCTTTGGAACAAATTTCAAGCTTTGAAATAAGAGAGTGGTTGGAAAAGTGAAGCTTTTATGCAAATGGAAATGTTGCTTTTGCATTTCTAACCATAAGTGGTATCAAGACTTGGATAAAGCTTCAAATGCTTGTGTAATACACTTAGGGTTTGTGTAATTTCTTGATTATGCATATATTTGGAGAGAACATAGCCTAAAAAGAGAGATCTTGTAGCTTTGGTTGGAATTTTAGTCAAGTGTTCATCACAAACTCTGCTTTGTAATTCAAGAATGAAACCCTAACTTCATCTCTTCGATCCTCTCAGATCAAGAATGATCTCAATGATTTCTTGGACTTTTTGGAAATATTGGAACCTCCCCTACAACTTTAATGTTTTCCACTTTTGTTAAATCAAGCTGGAACTTTATGAAAATTGGCCAAGAATTTGGGACAAAAACCTGACTAAAAATTGCTGCAAATTTCACTAAGTGTTTTAGCTTCATGACCAAGACTTCATGGATTAATAACTTGAGATCCAAGCATTTCTAAGAGAAGTTGTGTAAAGCAATATGTTATATCTCATGGAGATCTACAACTTTCATGTTGAAAGTTTCTTTTGAATCATCTCGCATCATGGTGAAAAATTGGCTCAAAGTTGTGAAAAAAACATGAAGTTTTCAACACTTAGAAAAATTTCTAAGTTTGAAAACTTTGACTTTTCAAAATGAAATCTTGACTTTTTGATTTCTTGATGAAAAAGTTTCATATTTTGACATGTTTTGGTGAATTGTGATTTTTGACACTTGATTTTGACCAAAAAGTCAAAGTTTGACTTTTTAGTGCACAATTGACTTTTTCTCCAATACAACTGATTTTTAAGTCAACTGCTCAATTGACTGAGCAACAATGTGATTCTAGACTTGAAACTTGACATGAGTAATCTTGGGGGTCCATAATGACCCATTAAAGTCATATGAATCATTGAAAGTTCAATTTTCCTTGTGCAATCTCAAACCCTAATTTGAGTTATTAGTGCTTAAGGAGGTGTCTTGAGTTGATCAACCAAGAGATATTTGTGAGAAAATATTTGATAAGTGAGAGGAAAATTTTCGGGGTACAACAGTATGCAATGTTTTCAAGGATTTCTAAGACTTAAAATTGCTTAAACAGAAAGAGAACAAACGTTAATTGCATTAAGAAGTTTTATCGATCACAATGATGCCTCTTGGGCTTACAAAGGAGATAACGAAGCAAAAATAACTCTCTAAGCAAATAGACTCAAGCTTCCCACTAGCGCATCCTCTTTGGTGCAATGTAAGCGTTTATACTCGTCTCCTCGTGAAGTAACCTGGTGAGATATAAAACCTTCTTCTCGCTGGCGTATAATTGGGTTTCGAAAGTATCCCGTTCTTCTTTGAGTTGGATCCAGGATTTCTGTAGCTCCTCAAGGTCAGTTAGCATGTCAGGATGAAACACATTGTAAGGAGTGTCTCCTTCAGCAATTGGCTCCATAATCACAGGTAAGATGGCGGGCTAAGGCATCATAAGACATTGAGCACGAGATCGCACCTGTTGTACCCCAAAATTTGTCCTCCCATATTTCTCAAAATATTTCAAGAAAGATCCTCAAGTTGCTCAAGGTAGTCCAAGGTTTGGCTAGACAAGCTCTCTCATAAGGCAGTCTACCTCAGATTAGGGTTTCATGTTGCATCAAGATGCTTGAGTCCAAGGGACCCCAAATGCTCAACATTGTCCTAATATGTTCTCAAGATCATCTATGTCAAGTTTCAAGCCCTACAAAGGAAATTTGCTCAGTCAATTGCTCAAAGGCCTGAAAATCGACTATGTTAGGGCAAAAGTCAATTGTGGCCCACATACAGTTAAACTTCAAGATTTTTGGTCAACATCCTCATTTTGAAGTATATTTCATCATTTGATCAAGGGTTGATCATGATTCATCAAGGATTGCTCATAATTCATCAAGACTCAAAAGTTGCTAAATTAGGGTTTTGTAGGAAAAGTCAACTCAACTTTAACCAAGCATAACTTTTTCATACTTTATGAGAAATGACCCATCCAGAGCTCATTTTTAAGAGGATTCAATTCCCTACAATCCATCTTCATCTCCCAAGTTCAAAATATGCACTCACAAGAAGTTATGAATTTGGACATTATAGGTCATTTTGGAAAGTCAACAAAAACACCTTTTGGGTTAAAGCTTCTTACATGAACATGGAAGATCCAATTGAGATGAAACAAAAGAGGTCTATTAGGGGACACCCTAAGCTTTCTAAAAAGTCCAAGAACACCCTCATAAGGTTACAATTGAGAGAGATATGCATTGTCAAAGTTGGATAATTTTTGGAAAAAAATGCATGAAGCAAATATTGACCAAACTTGGATTTTTTCCAAATGGGCCTATCTTTTCAAGTTTGAAACTCATTCCTAACATGGTCCACGACCTCTAAGCCCACCCATATATTTTTCTACTACTTATGCTATTTATTTTGATATTTTATTTATTAAAATTCAGAATTAAATAAATAAATAATAGAAATAATATAAATTTTGACGTGAATCCATTTTGGGAAGGTTTTATGCTGGTTTATGTTAATTTATTTCGTGCAATAACTCTTCAAATATGTCCAGGTTCATCCACATGTGAAAATGGCATAAAATCATCAAATATGACATTTTTTTCAAATTTTGATCATGGTCTTAAAACACAACATTATGAGGGAGATTCTTTCCATGCTTTCTTGTCTCCTCATTCTCCTCCATAAATATAGAGCCATACAAGCTTGAAAGGGACGAAAATTCTCTCTAAAAAGCTCTCAAAAAGCTCTTCAAAAAGCTCTCAAAAAGCTCTTCAAAAAGCTCTCCAAAAATTAAAGAATTGGTGCAAGTCATATCTCGAGGTTCCGATCTCTCTCAATTGACATCAAGCCTCAAACCATTCTCTTGAAGTCCTCAAGAGTCTTACAAGGCCCAAGAGCAATCCATCACACGCCTAGCACGCCCCCCATTTGACCACACCGGTTTGGTAAAATTTTAAACTTTGAATCTCTAATTTTAATCACATTTTATGGTATGCTAACGTTTGTTTGAGTTTATATAGAACAGTTATGGATGGTTGAATCATAGGTTCCACGCAAGAATAAAAAAACACCATAGTTAGAGCATGAAGCTTTCGAAGATTCGGGCCTAGGGATTTCTGATGATTGCACCCCCTGTTTACTTTTGCTACTAGGCCCATCTTTATTTTCATGTTTTATTCGTTTTGTTTATTTCTTTTAATCCCTTTTATTTTTTTATCAATAAACAAATATAAAAATCACATAAAAATAGATTTAGGATTTTTTCTTAATTAAATTTTAATTTTAGGTAAAACTTTAATTTCTTTTTGTAAATAACTTAAAAATAATTAGAATAAATAGGTTTTATTACTAACTTAATTATATTTTATTTTTTCCTAAAATAACCAAAGAAACCAAAATAGGTCATGTAATTATTTTTATTAATTAATTTAATTAACTAATTAATTGCATATTTAATTTAGAAAACTTATTTCTTTTATTAAAAACAACAAAAAAACAATTTTTCTTTTAATTAGGTTAGAAGGGTCAAAACCTTAAATTCTCGTCGATCTTAATTCTTCTCGCGCGCTTTATTTTTATTATTTACCATATTGATGTAACTGCCTACAGTTTGTAATAGTTTAATTAGGACGTTTATTTACATTTATCGCTTTATTTTTAAAGGGTTTGTTTTTGGCTATGTAAATACCTGAAGCCTTGTAATAGCGTAGTTTAAATTCCGCACTTTAAATTCCAGAAATTATTAACTGTTAGATGTATGATATAGGGATGCATGACAAGAATGTATGATTAATTTTAAAACAGTTAGATCACCCTAAATATGCAAAGATAAATAAACTGAAATTGAATCATTCGCACATGTGCACTCCTAGGGTACACTCCCACTTGGTTGCCTTTGGTAAACGGTCATTGAGTATAGGATGCTTTAGTGGCTGTCCTTTTGTCTAAATAAAGATCAAAGTCCCGATTCGAAAAAGTTGCCTCGGAATGGTTGCCTCAGAATTGTTGCCTCGAATAATTGATCTAAGACATTAGGGTCATTACTAAGACGTCCTAACATTGCTTTAGTGACCGTACGTCCCTTTCGAATTGACCCTCAAAACTCCAACGACGGTGCTACCTACTCACTAATAGTGGGATAGCATTGTCTAAAGGAAACGAACATAGAACGATTCTTTTTTCAAGTAGGTAGATTAGTTCTTAAGTACTTGCTCATTCCAAACAAATTTTTCACATTTACACTCCTTTACAAACAAAGTTTTGAAAAACACTTCATTACACTCTTGAAGACAGAAGTAAGAGTTAAATCGAAGTAAAAACAAAAACTTTTCAAAGCCCACAAACACAAAGAAAACAATTTTGAAAATGATGAGCAAGTACCTAAGAGCCCGTAGATAACTATAGATAGAAAGGGTGCTAATACCTTCCCTTTCTATAATATACCCACCGTATCACATCACCCATTTGAGGTAAGGCTCAAGAGGGATGGAATTCTTGTGCCCCAGTGTCTTGCTATCAACTATGATTATCATGCCCCAAGCTCGAATGAACCTCTTGCGATAACCCTGGACATCATTCTCATAGTCAAATGTGATTCCTTAGACGAGTGTGTCGTGAGTACCATCCCTTCTAGCATAACCAAACTATCGCAACGCTAAACAAGGATTATAAGTGATTCCTTCCCTAATGCCTAAGAGATGGACATTAGGGAATTCCCCACAATGATCATTAATAGTGATACTATCCAAGGATCGAGAACACCAATGAATATCCAAATGTGTAAGGGACATCAACCTATGAGACTATATCATACCCTGCTCATTCTTCAAAATAGACCGGGGTAGGTGCGAAATAAACCACCTAGCCAATAGAGGAGTGCAACACAGAAGGGCCCCTATTCTCTTTAGAGTGCGAGTATGCAGAGAGTGTAGAATATCCCCAAGTAAAGTAGGTACCGAATTATGAGACAGAAAAATCTTAACCGCATTCACATCTATGAGTTGGTCAGTGTTGGGGAATAGTATCATCCCAAAGATGAGAAGGGCCAACACTTCTTCAAAAGCTTGTAAATCCAAGCTATCCCAAAAATGGCGAGCTTTCTCAAATAAAAACTTAGATGGAAATACTTGGACACTTCTTCTGGTTTCCCAATTCGCCACTACATCAGTCCGTTGTAAAGACAGAGCTTGAGCAATCTCTTCAGGCTTTGGGTCTCTTTCCCTACCATTGAATGGTGGCTGATTAAGGATAGGTACCCCCAATAACTGAGAAAAATCCTCCATAGTAGCCACTAACTGGTAATCCGGAAAAGCGAAGCAGTGGTGCAACGGGTCAAAGAACTGAAAGAGCACCTTTAACATTTCTTCATCAGGGGTTGAAGTGGCCAAGTTGAGAAGTCGACCATGTTTTTCAGTGAAGGGAGAGCTTTCAGGAATCCTTGATTCTAATTCCTTGAGTTTAGGAGGTATTTTCACAAGGTTGATTTGGATAGTGTTCCTGCGGGCGGATGTCATGTCCTACAAAACAAGACAAAGATAAGCCCTAGAAAAACCTTGAAATGGTTAGTATGATATGCCATGTTATGATGTCATGAATATGCTAATAAATCACCGATATAGCAAGCACAAGAAAATCACACCAAAAACCTTAGGTTTAAGGCTTGCATGGGTTTTAAGGTCATACCCTCTTGAAGTTGGATTGGTTTAACCTGTCCTATAAATAGTAACTGGGTTTTAAGGGATCTCAATATCACTGATCTTTCCCACAAGTTTCATTTTGATAGGTGACTGACTCGCAACCAAACAAAACTCGGGAGTTAAATCTCAATGAGTGTAGCACCGAGTATCTGCCGACTTTGGGAATACACTAAAGATGGCCATCTCGCTACGTACTAATGGCCAAGTTGTTCATTTAAAGGTTCTAAGGTCAGTTGATGCTTCATGACACCATGTAGCGGCCCCGTATTCTCCTCGATTAACTCAAGGGCTACCAGTACCAACCAAAGTGTCGCATCAATGTAGCCACTGCTTCAACCGTGTCGGTATACCTTGCACAATTTGCATGATCTATTGCTACTTACCTAAAAGGTTTCCCCATATCCGGGTGTAGGATCTATAGTACCCAAATAAATACCCTTAAAAGTAAAGCAAACAAACAAACAAAGAAGCAAAATGATCTAGACCCTAAGGTAAACTCCACTTTTATTATTCCCCAGCATAATCGCCAGTTCTGTGATACAGTGGAAAAACCGACTGTTAATGCTGGTTTTTCATTTTTTGTTTGCAAATTTCACGGTAAGCAATAGTCACCACCGTCTTTTCTTTTATCCAACAAAGAAAAGGGTGAAAAGAACAGAAAAAGACCTTTTTCAAGATTTTCTGAGTAAGGGGGTAGATTATGGAAAGGGAAGGTATTAGCACCCTTTCCATCCGTGGTTTTCCATGGGCTCTTAGGTACTTGATTATTTTTTAAAACTGTTTGTGTTTTTGTGTTTTGAACGATTTTGTTTGGCTTTATGGTAACTCTTGTATCAGTCTTCAAGAGTGTGATAAAGCATTTTAAAAAAAAAATAGTTTTTGAAAGTGTGTAAGTGTGAAAATTTCAGATTTGAGCAAGTACTTAAGAACAGTCTACCTGCTCGAAAAAGGATGTTATTTTCCTCCTTTCCTTAAGATAGTGCTATCTTACTATTAGTGAGTAGGTAGCCCTATCATCGGATGTTGAGGGACTATCGAAAGGGACGCTTATAGTCATTAAAGGCAACATATAAGGATACCTTAGCATTTCGAAGGGACTGTCATCATATAGGTAACATCGAGGGACAAGATCATTTTCCCGTAGGCATCTCGAGGGACGTTTAGGGACCATGGTCTTTTATGATGACTTTTATACCAAGGATCTTTGCTAAGATATCCCTACGTTCGAGGGACATGACCGTTATTTTTCGAGGCAACCAAGTAAGGAGTAACCTAAGGGTGCAAGTGTGAAATAGTGCCTTTTTCAGATATTTATCTTATGTTAGTGATCTAATGATTAATTTAATTAATATTGTCATGCACACCTAATTTACTAGCAATTATATACAAGCCTAATTACTAACAGTTAATATCTTGCAGAAATTTAAAGTGCGGGAATTGTAAATCCTACGCTATTACATCCCATGAGCAGTTACAATATTTAGAAGAAAAAAAATATGAAAAGATAAACTAACTATTACAAAATCAAATGTTCGGCCTATACATTCTTTCTAGAATTTAAATAACAAAAGAAAAAAAAGAAGAGACTGTTTACAAAGAAAATCAAATGTCCTAAAAAGCCTAAGTATTAAGAAAAATATTTTTGGTATTTTTGTGATTTGATTTTAATATTTAAGACCTAAGTCTAAATTAATTACAAATTAACTATGAAATAAATACTAAAACATGATTAAGTTAAATTAAATTTATTTATGAAAATTAAATTAATTAAAATAAAAGAACTAAATCTATTTTTTTGTGATTTTATGATTTTATGATTTTTTTGATAAAAAAGAATTAATTGAAATAAAAAGAAAATAAATAATTAAAGCAAAAAAAAAAACAAAAGAATGAGCCGTGTTGTAAAGAAAATGGGCGGATGCGCTAAGAAAAATCCCAGGCCCATTAGCAAGAGAGCCCAGGCGATGGAGAAAAGTATTCTGAATCATGTGTATCTCTCCCATGAGGCCTATCGTGGGTTTGGATTGAAAGTCCTTGTATCACAGAATCCGAAGCTCAAAAAGCTTATAGCCCTAACCATGGCATCTTGCGCATAGGGTGTTCATCTGCACATACGATCGTCCTAACTTGTTCTAAATGGTCTCACAAACACATATCAATGCTTAAAAATAATTTTTATGATATGAATAGACAATTTGAGATTCAAGAAAATTTTACCAAAATCGGTACAATTGGATGTGAGAGTTGTAGACGTGGAATGGCTTATTTATGAGCCTAGTTCAACTCTTGGGAGCCTCGGGGAGATGAATTGATCCTTTGTTTTGCTTGAGAGAACCTAGAAGTATGGTTAAGAATTTTGCAACTTTGAGAAATTTCAGAGAATTTTGTAGAGCTTTGTTATGCAATGGTTTTTCTGGTCATTCTTCTGCCTTTGTTTGCCTTTATATAGAGAATGAAATAGGAGCCAACAAGTATAGAAAGGGAGAAGGTAATCATGCCCATAAAATTAATATTCAAACATATTGAAAACTTGCATTCTTTGCATGATTCTTGTCTTTTGGATGCCTTGCACGAATCTGGACATGTTGCTGGCTTGTATTCGGGCTGACAAATAAGGAATGGAATCAAGGTAATCACGTCATGGTTTAAACAAGAAAATAACTTTAAAACTTGCCAAATTTGCAATGTTTCTTCCTTTCTTGAGTCCCCGTGAAATTGACAAGGTTGTAATAAGTTGTCATGAGTTGTCTTGGGCCTTTAGATGATTGAAACAAAAAGCCCAAGCCTTTATACCATTGTTTCATATTTTATTTGATTTTATTTGCATTTAAATGAATAAAAATTAAAATAAAAGAAATAAAAATTATAAAAAATATATGAATGGATTTATAGATCCTCTAACACCTTATGAACATGTTTGAACATCAAAAGTTAGGCGCACTAGTTCAAAACTTCAAGTCCGCTCACTTTGCATTTCACGCATTTCTTGAAAATTGCCCAACTTGTGCACCTCATAACTTTCTCAATTTTTATCTTTTGAATGTGATCTTGAACTTTTTGGAAATATAAAGATGTCCTCTACACTTTATATTTTAATCATTTTTGCATTTGGATACATTATCTTGATGTAAAGTTCCTTGACAAAAAGTGTCTTATGTTGACTTTATGAAAACGACATGTAATGTACGAGCTTGTATCTTTCAAATGGTGCATGTCTTGAACTTGAGGACAAAAGAGAATATGTAGGGAATTATATTATATTCAAAATGAGCTTTGGTTGGGGGAAAATGGATGAAGTATGTGAAAGTTATGCCTGGTTAAAGTTCATTAGACTTTTCCTATAGAAACCCTAATTTAGCAACTCTTGACTTTTGATAGATTATGAGCATTTCTTGAGGAATCATGATCAACCATTGATAAAATAATGGGTATCACTTCAAAATGTTTATGTTGACCAAAAATCTTGATGTTTTACTGTATATGGGTCACAGTTGACTTTTGCCCTAGTACAATTGATTTTCTAATACTTGAGCAATTGGCTGAGCAAACTTATTTTGAAATGCATGAAATTTGGCATGGATGATCTTGAAGACATATTAGGACCATGGAAATAATTTGAGACCTTAGGAGCTCAACCATCTTGATGAAAATTGGAACCCTAGTTGGGGGGTTCATTGCCCTAGGAGGAGAATTTGTCTGGCCAATTCTTGGCCAACCTTGAGCAATTGAGAACCTCTAGGAGTATGTCTTGTGTGAAAATGGGAGGGAAAATTTTGGGGTACAACAAACATGTTGTCCTTCATATATTTTAACATTCTAGTTTTACCAAAATTTAGTCAAATATTTAGAGCTTTCAATCTCCCCCTTTTGGAAAATTTTGGCTAAAACTCCTTTTGTACAATAAACCCAAGAACAAAAATCTAGGAGTAGAAAGTCCTAAAGTCATTTCAGTCAGAAGCTAAAAATCTTTCTGCGCACGAGGAAGAAGATTACCAGAACATACATATGACCATCCAATTACTCCCCCTTAACCCAAGAATTGATTCTTGTCACGAAGAGATAAATCTTCCTTTTGGGGGAATAAGAAAACTTGTTGTACCCAAAAATTTGCCCTCTCACTTATCAAATATTTTCTCACAAAGATCTCCCTTGGTTCAAGACTGCACTAGGGTTGATCAGCTCAAGACACCTCCTCAAGCACTGATGACCAAAATTAGGGTTTGAGATTGCACAAGGATAATTGAACTTTCAATGCTTCATATGACTTTTATGGATAATTATGGATCCCAAATATTACTCATGTCAAGTTTCAAGCCTTGGATCACACTTTTGCTCAGTCAATTGAGCAGTTGACCTAAAAATCAGTTGTATTGGGGAAAAAGTCAACTATGGACAATTTACAGTCAAACTTCATAATTTTTTATCCACATCAACATTATAAACTCATATGTATCATTTGATCAAGTTTGGACCATAATTCCTCAAAAAAATTGATCAAATCATCAAAAGGGCAAAATGGTCAAAATTAGGGTTTTGACTAAGAAAGGGCAATTTCTGATTTTTGACCTAGCAAATGGTCAATTGGTTTGAAGCATGATTTAGAGAGTTAAATTGCATCATTTTGACCTAATGGCATGACATAAAACATTGCTCAAGATTGTGATACGGTGGGAAGAACTGACTGTTTTTGGAATGTTGGTTTGTGTTTTGTGTTTGTTGTTTGCAAAATGTTACGATAAGCAAGAGTCGCCACCGACTTTTATTTTATCCAACAAGGAAAGGAAAAAAGCACAGAAAAATTCCTTTTTTCGAGATATTTCTCAGGTTCGAGGGGTAGATTATAGAAAGGGAAGGTGTTAGCACCCTTTCTATCTGTGGTTATCCACGGGCTCTTAGGTACTTGCTCATATTGTTTTCAAAATATTGCTTTCTTTGTGCTTGTGGGTTTGAAAAAGTTTTTGTTTGAAAACTTCGATTTAACTCTTGCTTCTGTCCTCAAGAGTGTATGAAGTGTTTTTGAAAACTTTGTTCGAAAAAAGTGTAAGTGTGAAAAGTTTTTCTTTTTTGAAAGAGCAAGTACTTAAGAACCATCTACCTACTCGAAAAAAGAACCGTTCTATGCTATCTTCCTTTATACAATGCTATCTTACTATTGATGAGTAGGTAGCACCGTCGTTGAAGTTTGAGGGTCAATTCGAATGAGGGACGTGAAGTCACTAAAGCAATGTTAGGACGCCTTAGCGGTAACCCTAATGTCTTAGATCATTTGTTTTGAGGCAACAATATCCGAGGCAACCATTTCGAGGCGACTATGATCTTTGGACAAGAGGACGACCTTTAAAACGACCTATACTCAATGATCGCGTACGAAGGAAACCAAGTGGGGTGTACCCTAAGAGTGCGCATGTGCGAGTGTGTCGTTTTCAGTTAATTTTATCTTTGTACATGTTAAGGGTAATCTGAGTTGATTTTAGGTTAAAACATTCAGTCTTGTCATGCCATCCTATTATCAAACATCTAACAGTTATAATTTACGGGAAATAAAATGCGAAATTTAAATTACAAGGCGTCGGGTATTTACATCGCCAAAGACAAACCCTTTAAAAATAAATAAAGCGATAAAAGATAAATAAAAGTCCTATTAAGCTATTACAATTCGGGAGCAAGTACATAAATGGATAAAAGAATGCAACGCGTGCGAGAAATTAAATCGAGCGCAAATTTAGGGTTTTGACCCTTTTGGAAGAAAAAATAATCTTTTTTGTTGTTTTTTTTATTTTAAGAAAGAAGTTAACTTAAATTAATTACTAAATTAATAAATTAATAAATTAATAAAAATAAATTATTTTTGGGTTTTTGGTATTTTAAGAAAGAAATAAAAATTAATTGAATTAGTAAAACCTAATTAAGTCTAGTTAATTTTAATTATTTACAAAAAAATAAGTTAAAGTTATTCTAATTAAAACCTAAATTAATTTAATTAGTATTTATTAATAAAATAAAAAATTAAAATTTGATTTGATAAAGAAAACATTTTTGTGATTTTATTTTATAAGAAAAGAATTTTTTGATTGGTCAGAATTTAATAAAACAATTAAATCAATAAAATAAATACTAAATAAAATAAATAAAGAGAAGAGGTTTGGGCCTGATTTTGGTGGTATGAATAGCAATCATGTGGCCCAAAACACGCTGGCCTTGTTGACTTTTGAGATCAGGTGTGCATGTGCTGACTTGGACCATGGTAGACCTTCAGATCTTGGCCACCAGATCTGGCCAATGGCCATCTGGCTGTTGGATGTAGGAGGGCGCATGGTATGCTACATGCTTGGATGTGCACTTGATCACCTGAAGAACAAAATCAAATAGAAATTGGGGGACCTGGGATTCGAACCCAGGTCCTGAGGGTGATTGCCAATGCACGCTTGCCACTAGGCTGATTTGCTTTGCTTGTTAATAATATACAAAAGAAATATAATAAAAGAAAACAAGTTAATGTTCCAGTAAAACAAAAATGCGCGAAAATCATTTGAATTGGCCAATCGGAGGAGGACACGATCTCGTCCCTGTCCTCAGACCTGTAACAAAATTACCTGCGGATTTGAATCTGCAACTAAAAGCGTAGGCCAATCTTAAAATCCATCTCAGGCTACATAAATCCATTCCAAGGCCATGGTTGTACTCGTCCTTCCCTCCCGGTCACAACTATACCTCTCTTGATGGTCAATTTTTCCTGAAACAAAAACGCCCAAAAAAGCTCCAAGAACCCTAGCTATGGTGATTCTTGGTACAGGTCATATAAACGAAATTCAATAATACAAAAAGTTTGCAAATGTCTTTGTGATCACAAACATGTAATTACTTTGTCCAGATGATGCCAGAATGATGATTTACAAATTCAAGAAAGAAGCGGATCCGCGTGGTACTTACAGTGCTTTAGAGTGCTTGAAAACACGTGGTCTGGATTGATTTTATTTTTCATACAAGTCTTTCATGCATTGTTAACAGTTAAGAGTGCGGAAAATAAATTGCGGAAAGGTAAATCTACGCTATTACAAGGCGCGGGTCTATACATCGCCAAAAACATAACCCGTTTGGAAAATAAAAATGCAAGAAATTAAAAGAAAGCAATAAAGTTCTAATTAACTATTACATTTATGAGCAGATACGTAAATAATCAAAATAACGAATTAAAAATAATATGCGCGCGAAAGATTGAATCGAGATGTCCTTAGGGTTTTGACCCTTTTTTGAGAAAGAATTGAATTTTGTCCCTTTTTTTGCAATTAATGAAATTAAGCCTAATTACTAATTAATTAATTTATTAAAAGAAAAAAAAATGTTTTTGTGTTTTTTATGTTTCTAATGAAATAAAATAAAAAGGAAATTAAAAGTGTAAAAAAACCCTAAGTCTAATTCATTTTTATTTATTGTAAAAGAAAATTAAAATTAAACCTAATTAAACTAGATTAATTTAAATTAGTGTTTATTTACAAAAGAATTAAACTAAAGTGAAATTAATAATAATAAATAAAATATTTACATTTTTTAGTTTTTGTTGTGAAGAAAATTAATTAAGTTAATTTTAGTGATAATAATGATAATTAGAAAAAATAGTTAATAAGCAAAATAAAAAAATATAAAATAAGAAAGAGGAATGAACCAAGGGGGGTTCTGGGCCCTGATGGAGGTGGAGAAGTAACTTTGTGGCCCAAGAAGCTATCAAGCCTGTTTGATTTTTATGAGATTCTCCATGACACGGTTGACTGGGGAGCATGGTGTTCCCTCTCTCCTGATCTTTGGATTGCTGCCTTGAGACACTTGGCACCTGGATGTCTGGGATGCATGGTGGACATGCCTTTGAGAATCTGCACGTGAACATGTAAAGGAAAAGAAAATAAAGACTTTGAGTGGACCTGGGAATCGAACCCAGGTCCCAATGATCACACACCAATGCTTTGGCCAACTGAGCTGCACGTTTCAATTGTTATCATAATAATAAGCGAATAATATATTGGTGAACCAAAATAATGCCTGGAAAAAAAATATAAAACGCGCTATTTTTTGAAAGAGAAAATGAGAGGGAGACGCGTCAGCGTCTTCTTCCTTTGTCACTGGTTCTTTACCTGCGGATTTCTATCCGCAGGAAGCTTCGCAGGCCTTTCCTAAAATGGTCCCTAGGCTTCAAAAACTCATTCCAAAGCCATGGTTAGTCTCGTCCATGTCTCCTGAGTTCATCCATACTCATGATTTGCTCTGATTTCACCTGAAAATAAAATACCTAAAACACAAAAGGATGAACCCTAGAATCGGGCATCACGATTCAGGGCCTAAAAATGAAATTGGCTAATGCAATCACGTTAGAAATCAAGCAAGGAGTATGGATATGCTAATATTTTTGAGAAAAAAATGCAAGAATGGAGAAACACGATTCCATGTTCAGAGGTGACTTCGTGAGTACTTACAGTGCTTGATAGGGAGTCTTAGGACTTGGCAAGGGTCGTGTTGGCTTCAGGGGATGGCAAGGAAGGATGTCACGTTCTCCTTTCTGTCTGAAAATGCTTGCAACCTTGTTCTAGATCTCACACTTTTTCAACAATTTTCAGTTTTGTTTTTGGCCGTTTGAGAAATGCTTAGGTTGTGTATTAGGTTTGTAATGCTTGCTTATGTATGTGTGAACGAAATTAGGTTAGCAGCTGGGCTTGTATCCTTGTGTATTGAAGTCTTGAGATCTTGTTGACCACCATTAAAGACCTTTCCATGTTTGGTTCAAATTCAAGATTTTATGCACAAAAAGGCTTGGCACGAATTTGGTAGCTGGCATATGTCATATAAAAGCTATTTAAACCATAAGATGCTATTCCATTAATTTTTTAGATTTTATTTGAATTATTATGGATTTAAAATGAATTAAATCAATAAAAATTAAATAAAATGGAAAAATAAATGTTTGATCTTGAAATTAATCATGGGACACGTGTGTGGCATGACAAGGCTGAATCAAGTGGAAGAAAGTGGGCCCTTTTGTCAAAAATTGAAGTTTTAAGGATAGTTGACTTTTGCAAATTCATGAAAATTTCCCAACTTCTCCAATGCATATCTTGCTCAATTTTGATCATATGAACATGTTCTTAGACATTTTGGAAAGGTCTTGAAGTCCTCTAACCAATGCCTTTGGTCCCATGTCATTTTGATTTACAAATCTCAAGTTATGGTCTTTGACTTAAAATGCCTTTTTGTTGACTTTTGAAATTGACCTATAATGTAGAAATTGATAACTTTTTGTGAGAGCATTTCTTGGACTTGGAATTTGAGGATGAGTTGTAGGAAATGTCATCCCCTTCAAAATGAGCATTGGATGGGATTTTTCTGATGAACCATGAAAAAGTTATGCCTTGGTCAAGTTACAGTTGACTTTTCAACTATCCAAAAATGGCAACTTCTTGCATCTTGATGATTTTTGAGCCATTCTTGTAGAATCATGATCAAGATTTGATCAAATGATGATTATGGCTTCAAAATAAGATGTTGACCAAAAATTCTGACTTTTGACTATAAAATTACCATTTTACCCCTGCAGTTGATTGTGAACCAAATAGGGCTTTTGACTGTGCAATTTGCCCCTGTGAGTCTTGAGACTTGCCATGTGGATGCTTGGCAATCTTTGTAGGCCTATGGGACTTGATTGAGCCATTGAAAACCTCAAATTCTTTGCAAGAACCAAAACCCTAATTTTGACTGGCTTTTGAGGCATTTGGACTGTGCAATCCTCTGAGAGATCTTGAACCATTTGAAGATTGATCCTTGACGAACTTGAAGAATATGGGAGGGAAAATTTTGGGGTACAACAGTTGCCCCTGTTAAATCTTCTTAGACCTGAGGATGTAGATTGGCTTGTGTGCCTTTCGTGATCCGAAGGTGGAAGATGATTGAACACTAGAGTACCCAGAAATTTGCACTCACATAGTAGCATATCAGCCATGTGATGTCGGGAATGGGCTTACAGATGCCATTTGGAGAGATGATTGATAGGAGGATGGGCTTATAGATTCCATCTGGAGATGTGACAGAACCTTGTCGGGAATGGGCTTATAGATGCCATTTGGAAATGTGTGTCAATCGCGTAAGAGATTCCTTAGCGAGAACTTGCGTACCTAAGAAAGAAAGATAATTACCTGGCCTTATACAGGGGTTGATCTTAAAACTCTTCATGCAGATATTCCCTGGCTAGATACAGGTATCGAATCTACAATCAATTGCTCGCAGATATGCCCTGGCTAGATACAGGTATTGAATCTGGAACTGGTCGTCTACAGATATGCCCTGGCTGGATACAGGTATCAAATCTCTAAACTCTTCATGTAGATATGCCCTGGCTAGATACAGTTATCGAATCCACAATCAAATTACTCACAGATATGCCCTGGCTAGATACAGGTATCGAATCTGGAATTAGTCGTCTACAGATATACCCTGGCTGGATACAGGTATCGAATCTCTAAACTCTTCATGTAGATATGCCCTGGCTAGATACAGGTGTTTAATCTACAATCAATTACTCACAGATATGCCCTGGCTAGATACAGGTATCGAATCTGGGATTAGTCGTCTACAAATATGCCCTAGCTAGATACAAGTGTCGAATCTCTAAACTCTTCATGTAGATATGCCCTGGCTAGATACAGGTATCGAATCTACAATCAAATACTCACAGATATACCCTGGCTAGATACAGGTATCGAATCTGGAATTAGTCGTCTACAGATATGCCCTGACTGGATACAGGTATCGAATCTTTAAACTCTTCATGCAGACATGCCCTGGCTGGATACAGGTGTCGAATCTACAATCAATTACTCACAGATATGCCCTGGCTAGATACAGGAATCGAATCTGGAATTAGTCGTCTATAGATATGCCCTGGCTGGATACAGGTATCGAATCTCTAAACTCTTCATGCAGACATGCCCTGGCTGGATACAAGTGTCGAATCTATAATCAATCGTTCACAGATATGCCCTAGCTAGATACAGGTATCGAATCTGGAATTGGTCGTCTACATATATGCCCTGGCTGGATACAGGTATCGAATCTCTAAACTCTTCATGCAGATATGCCCTGGCTAGATACAAGTATCGAATCCATAATTAACCGCTCACAGATATGCCCTGGCTAGATACAGGAATCGAATCTGGAATTGCGACAGTTGATAGTAATCATCTTTGGATTGGCCTTTTTCCTGAAAAGGCAAAACATCAGTTGTATGCAATGTCATGATGTATGAAATACATGATGTCATGATGTTCTCAAGAATAAATGAGATTGTGTGTTATGATGCGTATATGCATGCGTCATGGTGTATGATAATGTGATGTTTATGAATGTATTTTCGTCTAGGAAAATAAATCCTTGACGAATGCCGAGAAGTTTGTTGAATCCTGGGCTGATGTTGAAGAGTAGAGTTCTTCATTTCCGCTGGGGATGATGGTTGCAAGAATAAACCGGTAGGAGAAGATGACTCTGTTGGGGAGTAAACTTGTTGGAGAGATTACTCTGCGGGGAATACTCTGTGGGAAGAGATACTTTGTTGAGAATTTGATGATAACTCCGCTGGGGATTTCGTTGATATGTTTGTTGAGGAACTTGATGAATTCCGCTGGGGATAGGAAGAACTTCGCCGAGGACGATCTTTCCGTGGTAATTAGCTGAGAATAACCCAGTTATAAGCTCTGGTGGGGAATAACCTTTGAATAAAGCCGGGAAGATGCGTTCGTACTCCGCAGGGGATAAGCTTCCAGAATCTACTGGGGATAAGCTTCCAGCATCTACTGGGGAGATGGTTCAACTCTCCTGGGGAAACTTTTGGACTGTACTAGGGAGATTGATTCCACTGGGGTGTCTGGTATTCCGCCGGGGAACAATCTTATATTAAGACTGCCGAGGATGCTTGCTTAGGAACATCTGTATACTCCGCTGGGGAATATTGAGATTTTATGGGGATACCCAACTTCCTTAAGGCTGATAGTAGACTAACTTTGCTTGGGGAGAGTGTTACTGACTTGCTGGAGATACTGTGCCTTTTCGGGGCTGATGGGAGACCAGCTCTACTTGGGGCGAGTATTTATGAATCTTGTCTTACTCTGTGGGGAGTGGAGGTATCTTGGTTACGTTCTTCAGCCGAACCTACCTTGGTACCTTGGTGAACAGAGCAACTAGACCGCTTAGACAACTCATTATTGCCCATGTTTCTGATGTCACCTGTAATTAGTCCTTTGTTTCGCATGCAAATATTTATGATTAGCAATTAATGTCAAATGCATATATCAAAAATGAACATTGGACGTTCTTTGCAAAACAAAATAGAAAAAGGAAAAACAATTGGCAATTTGTCTGGAGAAGTGGATTTGTATTGATTTTGAAATTTGCCTGAAAATAACCGTTTTTGTACAGGAGGCGGACGTCCTAGTAAGAGAACGCCGCCGAACAATATAGAGTTTATACAATTTTGTGAAAAGGAAAAACAAAACAGCTATGTGAAAAATCCCACTAGGTTTCAACTCTGTTACCGCCTTTATGTCTTCAAGCGTCTCATCACTTTGCTGCTTAGTTGAAGATGAAGCTGATTGATCGATGTCGTCTGAACCTGATAGTTGATACTGAATTCTGGATGCAGGGTGATCCAATGAGACATAGTATTACGCTTTATCCCTAACTTTTTCCTGGACCGCCCTTTCGGGTTTTTAGTCCACCGGGATACCCATTTTTGCCCAAGCCGCCTTTTCAGGTTTTCGACTCGCCGGGTGTACAGATTTTTTTCATTTCATCCCTTATTTTTGCCCGAACCCTTTTGGTTCGCCGGGAAGCCCTTATTTTTGCCTAGGTGTGTCAACCTAGCGGGTCTTTGATTCATGCGTAGTATCTTTTTACTATGTCTGCATTGGCGGGGTGAGGAAGGTCGTCACCATCCATGGTGGTTAGAATCATAGCTCCTCCTGAGAAGATATGTTTAATCACAAATGGCCCTTCGTACGTAGGAGTCCATTTGCCCCTGAGATCACTTTGAGGAAGAATGATGCACTTGATTACCAGGTCTCCGACTTGATACTATTGTCGTCTGACTTTCTTGTTAAAAGCCTTGATCATCCGTTTTTGGTACGTCTGACCATGACAAATAGCAGTGAGTCTCTTTTCATCGATCAGATTTAATTGATCAAGTCGAGTCTGGATCCAGTCATCTTCGCTCAAACCTGCATCCTTCATTATCCGGAGAGAGGGTATCTGGACTTCAATAGGCAAGACTGCCTCCATGCCATAGACCAAGGAAAAGGGTGTTGCCCCTGTTGACGTCCGTGCTGAGGTACGATACCCATGAAGAGAGAACGGTAACATCTCGTGCCAATATTTGTAGGTCACTGTCATCTTCTGCACAATCTTCTTGATATTCTTATTCGCCGCTTCTACATCCCCATTCATCTTCGGTCGGTAAGGAGAAGAGTTGTGGTGCTGTATCTTGAATTGCTCGCAGAGCTCAGTGATCAACTTATTGTTAAGATTGGTACCATTATCCGTAATGATCCTCTCTGGTACACCGTATCGACATATTAGGTTATGCCGAATGAACCGTGCCACGACGTTCTTGGTTACGGTAGCATAGGAAGCTGCTTCGACCCACTTTGTGAAGTAATCAATTGCTACCAGGATGAAATGATGCCCGTTGGATGCCGTAGGTCTAATCTCGCCGATCATATCAATTCCCCACATTGCAAAAGGCCAAGGTGCTGTCAAGATGTTCAAAGGAACTGGAGGAATGTGCACCTTATCTGCATAGATCTGGCATTTGTGACACGTCCGAGAATGTTGGTAACAATCGGCTTCCATTGTGGACCAGTAATATCCTGCCCGAAGAATTTTCTTTGCCATGGTATGTCCACTAGAATGTGTTCCGAAGGTACCCTCATGCAGCTCTGCCATGACTCTTTCTGCTTCAGTCTTATCTATAAAATGCAGTAAGGTTGAATCATGGCTTCGCTTGTATAGAATGCCGTTGCTGAGGAAGAACTTTTCCGCAAACCTTCTCAGAAACTTTTTGTCATTAACAGATGCACCCTTGGGGTATTCTTGAGCTTCCAAGTACCTCTTCACTTCATGATACCAAGGTTTTTCAGTTACCTCTTCAGCCTCAAGATCGCAGCAATGTGCAGGTTCGTCCAATTTCCATATAATGATCCGGGGAGCCTTGTTGTCCCATTTGACTTTGAACATAGAAGACATCGTAGCTAACGCGTCCGCCAACTGATTCTCCTCTCTTGGGAAGTGTTCAAAAGTTATCTCCTCGAAATGGGGAAGCAACGTCAATACATACTCCTTGTAAGGAATAAGATTTGGGTGTTTCGTATCCCACTCGCCTTTGATCTGACTGATCACGAGAGCGGAATCTCCGAAGACACTCAGAAACTTGATCCTTAGGTCAATTGCAGCTTGAAGACCCATGATGCATGCTTCATACTCTGCCATGTTGTTGGTGCAGTTGAAACATAGTCGGGCAGTGAGTGGAGTATGAGTGCCTTTAGAGGATATGATCACGGCGCCAATACCGTTACCCAAAGCATTTGAGGCTCCGTCAAAGTGCATAGACCATCGGGATCCTTCCTCAGGTCCTTCATCCGGTCCAGGTAATTCACAATCAGTCACTACCATGATGTCCTCGTCTGGAAATTCAAAGTTCATCGACTGGTAATCGTCCACTGCCTGGTGTGCCAAATGGTCCGCCAATACACTTCCCTTGATTGCTTTCTGAGTCGTGTACTGGATGTCGTATTCCGTCAAGATCATTTGCCATCTTGCTATTCTTCCGGACAAGGCAGGCTTTTCGAAGATGTACTTGATTGGATCCATCTTTGAAATCAACAGGGTAGTGTGAGTCAACATATACTGTCTCAGCCGGCGAGCAGCCCATACCAAAGCGCAACAAGTTTTCTCGAGCAGTGAGTATCGGGTCTCATAGTCGGTAAAATTTTTGCTAAGGTAATAAATAGCGTGCTCTTTTCGGCCAGACTCGTCATGCTGCCCCAGCACACACCCCATTGAGTTATCCAGTACTGTCAAGTATAAGATTAGAGGTCTCCCTTCAACCGGTGGCATAAGAATGGGTGGTTCTTGGAGATACTCTTTGATTTTGTCGAAAGCGGCCTGACATTCATTGTTCCAACGTACTACTTGATCTTTCTTCAGTAGCTTGAAGATTGGTTCACAGGTAGCAGTTAGATGTGAGATGAATCAGGCAATATAATTCAGCCGTCCTAGAAAGCCTCTGACTTCTTTCTCTGTCTTGGGAACTGGCATCTCTTGTATGGCTTTCACCTTGGCAGGGTCCACTTGAATACCTTTGTCGCTCACAATGAAGCCTAGCAGTTTTCCAGATCTTACCCCAAAGGTGCACTTGTTTGGGTTCAACCTCAGCTTGTACAACTTCAGACGGTCAAACAGCTTCTGTAGATGGTCAAGGTGTTCCTCTTCAGTTTGGGACCTTGCAATCATATCGTTGAAATATACTTTGATCTCGTGATGGATCATGTCATGAAACAAAGCAACCATGGCACGTTGGTAGGTTGCCCCAGCATTTTTCAACCCAAAAGGCATGACCTTGTAGCAAAAGGTGCCCCACTGAGTAACAAAAGTGGTCTTCTCCATGTCTTCAGGAGCCATCTTGATCTGATTATAACCTAAGAACCCATCCATGAAGGAGAATACTTTATGCTGAGCAGTGTTGTCAACCAGAACGTCAATGTGAGGCAGAGGGAAATCATCCTTAGGGCTCGCCCTGTTCAAATCCCTGTAGTCAACGCACATTCTGACCTTACCATCTTTCTTTGGCACCGGAACCACATTGGTAACCCACTGAGGGTAAGAAGTCACTGCTAGAAACCCGGCGTCGAATTGTTTCATAACCTCAGCCTTGATTTTCTCGGACATCTCTGGCCGCATACGGAGGACCTTCTGTTTTACCGGAGGGAATTCTTCCTTGGTAGGCAAGTGATGGACCACAATGTCGGTATCCAACCCAGGCATGTCTTCGTAAGACCAGGCAAAGATTTCCACGTAGTCATGCAGCATCTGAATCAACCGTTGTTTCACACTAGGCTCCAGATTGGCACCAACCTTGACTTCCTTTCTGTTTGTCTCAGTACCAAGATTTACCGTTTCCACTGGCTCTTCATGTGGATGAATGGCCCTTTCTTCCTGGAGTAGCAGTCTTGCAAGCTCACCAGGCACTTCGCAATCATCTTCACCTTTGTCTTCGGCTAAGTTGATCGGATTTTCGAAGTCATAACTGGCAGTAGCAGAGTCGTTACCAGTGAGATCCAGAGTGGATGGGAACCTGTATAGGTGAGTGTGTGTAAATATAGCTGTTTTGCAATATATAAAGAAAGAAAGGGAGCGCAAGATTTGAAATGCGAAAAACGTCCAATGCTTTTATTCATGATATATGAAAATGACAAATAATAAGCCCTCACAAATGACGCCACGGTGCCCCGGGTAAGACACCGGGCCATAAAGTTTCAAATTATTGTTTGTTACAAATTCAAAACAAAGGAGTTCATTACTGAGTGACAAAATTAATAGGTACGAAGTCTTTCGCAGTCCAGTTGTTCGGTCCACCGTCGGTCGTTGGGTAGATCCAGCTGTCAAATTCGGATTCCTCCACGTCGTCTTCAATAGCATTTACCCCGGGGTTAGTGATGAACACAGGAGGTCTTCCAATCCTTGCCTTGCGAACAGTCCTCTGAGCTTCTGCATTGAAACCCAAACCAAACTTGTCAGTCTTCGGAGTGAAATCAGGAAGTCGGCCCCAGTTTGCACACTCACCCTTCTCAACCACAGCCCGAGCATCCTTCAAGGAAGCCATCTTCAAAGGAGAATCATCAATCACGGTCTCTGCTGCTGCCAATGTCTGAGGCACCTCTTCAAAGTGTTGAAAGGGGGTCTCAATGAATTCCCCATCCATCTCTACGTACCGGAACGAGTTGAGGTGGCTGACCATATATTCTTCTTCCCCTTGAACTGTTACGATCTTCCCTCTAACCGGGTACTTAAGCTTCTGATGTAATGTGGAGGTCACAGCTCCAGCCTTGTGGATCCATGGACGACCCAACAAACAAGAATAGGATGGACGAATGTCCATCACATAGAAAGTAGAATCAAAAACTTGAGAATCAACCCGGATTGGAATGTCAACTTCCCCATGTACCATCCTTTTCGACCCGTCAAAGGCCCGGACAACAATGTTACTAGGCTTGAGCTCTAAACCCTCACAATCCAACCTGTCTAGGGCCTTCTTGGGTAATACGTTCAACGAAGAACCGATGTCTACCAACACATGGGCAAGAGTAATGCCCCTGCATTCAATGGAGACATGCAAGGCGTCTTTATGGTTCTTTCCTTTGGCCGTCAGATCGGCGTCAGAGAAACCCAACCCATTATCAGCAGTCAAGTTGGCTACACAATCGGTAAATTGATCAGCAGATGTTTCTTGTGGCACGTGGGCTGTCTTCAGGAAGGAAATCAGGGCCTTGGCATGGGCCTCTGAATATAACAACAGTGATAGCATAGAAATATTTGATGGGGTGTGCCCCAGCTGCTCAACTACATTGAAATCACTCTTCTTGAAAATTTTAAGAATCTCTTCCATCTCTTGCTTGGAAGCTTCAACATTGACGGTCTTTGGTGCCTCGGTCTGGGCAGGCACATCAGTAGCAATCCCTTTGCCCCGAGCGTCAGATGACTCGGCAGCAGGGGTGGAAACAGGAACTTGGTCAAGCAGGGAAGTGGGCACACTTGCAAGTGTAATGACGAGAGATCTCTGAATAGCTGGTGGCGCAATATCTGGCCAGAAAAGTCTACCATTGCGGGTGAATTTAGCAGGCCCGGTGATGTTACTGACGCCGGTACTAGTATTAAACTCTTGCTTTACTCCAAGCACATAAACATCTGCCCCATAGTGCCAAGGGAAAGCTTTGTCAGATGTATAGGGGACGGGCCCCAGAACAGTAATGATGATGGGAGCGATCTTCTGTGTAGACATGATTTTGACAGGCTTCCTTGAGGGAGCCTTAGGAGGGTTGTTAAAAATAGTGACAATAGACACTTCTTCAGCAGGGACAGCAGGAATAGCAATCTTCTCGAACAAGATCTCTTTATTATCCATCAGGCTTTGGATACCTGACTTCAACGAAGGACAACCAGCAGGTGAAACAGAACATAGAAGGCAACCTTTACTACATCCTGGAAATAAACCGGCTAGCAACAGGTTCCTTTTGACAGTCAGCAACGGGGGTAACAATATTTTCCACAGAGGCCACATACAGGTCTTATTCCACAACATTCACTCCATGCTGGGGCATGAGAGCAGTCACAATATTGGGCCTTTCGAGCGCCTCGAACTGTATTTCTTTAGCATCAATAAGGTCCTGAACCTTATTCCTCAGAGCCCAACAATCATCAGTAGAATGCCCTGGGCTGTCAGAGTGATAAGCACAACGGGCGTTGGGATTGTACTTCGGAGATGTGGTGTTCACTACCTTCGGAGCTTCTTTGACAGTTACCAGATTGGTTGACAACAGCTGCGGCAATATCTGAGAGAGGGTCATACTGAGCCGAGTGTACTGCCTTTTGGGCCTCTCACCTCTTGGCTGGTTGTATTGCTGAGGAGCAGTAGCAGGCTTTGAAATTACCACCACGTTGACAGCTTGGCGGCGTTCCGGTTTATTTGTCTTCTGGGACCATACACAGCACTAGCTTCCTTCTTGAAGGGCTTCTTTTCAGTACTCGAGGAGGCACCTTTCTGTATCTTCCCCGACTTGATGCCAGCTTCTATCCTCTCACCGGTTAAGATCAGATCTGTAAACCCAGCAGAAGAATTACCAATCAGGTGGTTGAAGAATGGACCAGACAGGGTCCCCAAGAACATGTCAACGAGCTCGCGGTCAGTCAAAGGTGGTTGCACCCTTCCAGCCAGGTCTCTCCACTTCTGCGCGTACTCTTTAAAACCTTCACCCGTTCCTAGTGACATACCCTGGAGTTGGGTACGCGTAGGAGCGAGGTCGGAATTATACTGATACTGCATATAAAATGCAGTAGCCAAGTCCTCCCAGTTTCGAATACTGGCTCCATCCAGCTGATAGAACCACTCGAGTTGAGCCCCTGAAAGGCTATCTTGGAAGAAATGGATCCATAGATTCTTCTCTGCAGTGTAAGGTTGGATCTTCCTTACATATGATCTGAGATGCAGCTTAGGACAGGAGGCCCCGTCGTACTTCACAAAGGCAGGTGCCTTAAACTTGTGTGGGGTCACCACCCTAGAGGATAAGCCTAGGTCTCCAAAGTCCAACCCAGGCACACGTTGAATCTCCATAGAATTTAACCGGTCCTCCAGCTGTTTGTACCTGTCTTCAGTAGGGGGTATTGTTCATCATTGAAATCTGTCTCGTTGTCAGAGACCACGGGACTAGGAACCCTTCTCTCTTGGTGACTGCCTTCCCCAACAGATGGAGTAGTCAGCTCAGCTTCATTCTGCAGTGTATTCCTGAATCTGCGTCTAGTGTTGAACAGCACAGTCCTCTTCTTCTTCTTCTTCAGGAGCAAAGCCTTCAACTCCTGTTGTCCCTGGGCTAAGCTCATGACCAACTCTTGAAACTGGGCGTTCTGGGCCTGGAGGGCCTTGATAGCTTGTTCGTTGGTAAGCTCGGAAGACATGATGATTGCTGAAATAAACAGCGAAGAAGATGAGTGACCTGTAAAGAAGAGTACCTGTTATGCACATGATGCATGATATGCTATTTATGCAATGCATTCAAGGGTTCGAAAGTTCAAATTCGTAGTAGACAAAAAAGGAACACACATTGTATTAAGAAATAATTTGTTCAGTACATCAAGGCCTCATGGGCAAAACATTACAAAATAATGAATCCCAAAAGACACTGCGCATCCTCTTTGGAGCGATGTAGGTGTTGAGGGTCTTTTCCTCGTGAAGTAGACGGGTGAGATCCAAGACCTTCTTCTCACTGGCATGTAGACTGGTTTCAAGAGAATTCCGTTCTTCCTTGAGTTGGATCCAGCTCTTTTGCATTTCTTCCTAAGATGTTGGCATGTCAGGATGTTGAATGGTGTAGGGCACCTCTCCTTCCAAAACTGGCTCTTTGATCACAGGGAGAACATGAGGATATGGCATTACCAACTTCTGGGAGCGGGCTCGTACCCACTTGAGATAAGGCTCAAGGGGGATGGAGTTCTTGTGCCCCAGTGTCTTACTATCCACCTTGTTAGGCATCCTCCAAGCTCGGATAAATCTCTGGCTAAGTCCTTGTGCATCGTTGTCGAAGTCAAAAACTATGTCAGGAATCAACATGTCATGAGGGCCATCCCTCCGAGCATATCCAAACTGTCTCAAAGCCAGACATGGGTTGTAAGTAATGCCCCCTCTAATTCCAAGTAAAGGAACATTAGGAAACTCTCCGTAACGGTCAATGATAGTGACATTTTCTCTGGACCGAGAACACCAATGTATATCAGCATGTGTAAGAGTCATCAATCGTTGTGACCATCTCAAACCCCGCTCGTTTTTCAAGACTGATTGTGGAAGGTGCAAAATAAACCACTTTGCCAGGAGAGGAGTGTAGCACATGAGAACACCTCTTTTTCTCATGGTTCGAGTGTAACATGAGTGGAGGATGTCCCCAAGCAACGTAGGTATAGGATTCCTGGACATGAAGATCTTGACAACATTGATATTGTGATCGGTGGATCTGGAACTGACTGTTTTAAAGCTGGTTCGCGAAATGTCGCGGAAGCAAGAGTCGCCACCGTCTTTTATTTTCTCCAATAGGAAAGGACAAAAGCACAGAAAAATTCCTTTTAAGAGATTGCTCTCGGTTCGGGAGGTAGGTTATAGAAAGGGAAGGTGTTAGCACCCTTTCTATCCATGGTTATCCATGGGCTCTTAGGTACTTGCTCAATGTGTTTTCAAAATTGTTGTTTGCTTTTCGATTGTGGGTTTCAAAAATATTCTTTGAAAAGTTTCAGTTCGACTCGTACGTCAGAGTGTTTGAAAAGTTTGTTTTGAAAGTTTTTGAAAGTGTGTCGGTGTGAAAAGATGTTTTGATTTGTTTGAAATCAGAGCAAGTACCCTTGAGAACCTACCTACCCTAAGGAATTCGTCTGTGTAAATGTCCTTTGAAGTAGTGCCATCCCACCATTGAGAGGTAGGTAGCACCACCGTTGGAGGTGTTCGGGTCAATTCGAGTTTTAGGGACGTGGTGATCACCGGAGCAATGGGAAAACACCTTAGAAGCTACCCTCATGCCAGGTTCCCGGACCATGAGGACTTACTAAGACGTTTTCTACTCGACGACCACCTTTCGAAAGGCAACAGTGAGGCGTACCCTAGGGGTGGTGTGTGCGAATTGTGTGTCATTTTCAGTTCATTATTTGTCTTGTCATGCATTGGTGATCTAACGGTTCAATTTTATTTTTCGGGCATTCATTCTTTCATGCATATTTATTAACAGTTATATTTGCGAGAAAATAAATCTAACTATTACAACTGGCGCGGGTCCACATCGCCAAAAAAAAACCGAACCCGATTTGACTGAAAATAAAATAAAGCGAATAAATAAAAAGTCCGAGAGTTTTTAATTACATGGCTTTGGGGCATATACAAAGGTATTTACACAATATAAAACAAATGCGCGAAATAAAAAGATTAAACAAAATTAGGGCTTTGGACCCTTTTACAAATAATTAAAAATTAAATGAAAAATAATGTTTTTGTGTTTTTTAGGTTTGAAAGAAAAAGGAAAAAATTAATTGAAATTAAAGTCCTAGTTCTATCATTTTTATGTTTTTTTATGAAAAAAGATTTAATTTCTAACCTAATTAAATTCTAAACCAATTTATGTACAATTTTTGATTTATAGAAAATAAATAATAAATGATAATATTGTGAGGAAAAAATTAAAAAGGATATGAAAAATTAATAATTACCCTAATTCTTCATTTGTTGGATTTTTATTATGAAAAAAAAAGAATTAAAATTAACATTAAAACCTAATTAAACTAAATGAGTTACATTTTAATTTAAAAAAAAGAATCAAAATTAATTATATTTTTTTTTGTCTTTTCTGTCTTTTTAATGTTTTTATATTTTTGTAAAAATTAATTAAATAAGAAAATAAAACACAAGTAAATTAAAAATAAAATAAAATATAAAGGAAATTAGAAAAGAAAGAAAAAAAAGATAGAACCAGGGGGTGTGGATTTCAAATTTGGGGTGCAAGCCTGAAAGGCCTGGCCCAATTGCTAGCCATTTGTTGACTTTTTTAATCCTGTACACGCCTGTTGACTTGATGTATGGTGCACTCCTCATCTTAGCCATGGATCTGAGGCCCTGAGACACGTGTAGGTTGAATCCTGATGGAGTATGGTGAGTATCAATATGAGCGTTGCATGGAACCTGGAAAGGAAAAATAATATTGAGAAATTGCAAGACCTGGGACTTGAACCCAGGTCTTTGAAGTTAACACGCTTATCCCTTGCCACTGAGCCAGTTTACTTTCAATTAACATATAATAATAAATAAACAATATAAAGGAAAAATAACAACGCTCTTTAAAACGCGCGCTATTTCAAATTCGCCCAATCTGCTTGTGCCACGCCATCGTCCCTGCCAATTTCCTGAAACACAAACCAATAGAGCAACGGTTTTTGAAACGTGGGGTTTGGGTGGCTATGGAGAAATAGCGAATAGCTCGTTTCCTAATATAAATTAGGCGCGAGTATGTCTTCTTCTTCGTCTCAAGATGCTGAGTGTGATGGTGTTGCTCTGAAGTTCTGATTTTTCCTATTTACAAAAGCCCCAATTTAAGAAGCTGGGAAACCTAGAATTCGAAAATGGCAAAATCGTGTATGGCTTATGAAAATGCAATTAACTACCATGGACAGCTTGGAAACTTCATCATGAGTATGAATATGTAATTTAAAATGCAAAAAGAGGTTTAGAATCAAGAACACGAATTCAAAATATTTGATGTACAGTTTCACTTGTAACTACCAGTTTAAGGAGCTTTGATTGAGGTTATGAATTGGGACACGTTCAAAATGGTCTCAGGAAGCTATTGGTACAAAAATTTTGGCTTCAGAAGGTCCCTAGCATTGATTTCAGATTTGCAATATATGTCCAAATTTTCAAATGTCCAAATGCCTTTTCAGCGTGCTTTGTGCTATGTTCTAGGTAGGGTTTGACTCAATGATCATTATGGAATTGAATAGGCTTGCTATCTCTCCTTAATCCATGCTTGAGAAAGAATTGGCATTAGGGTTTCATTCATTAACCATTTTTCCTATTTCCTAGCCAAAACCTAGACCTAGTGTGTAAATGAACCTTGGCCTGATTTTTGAATTGATTCATGATGTATAGAACTTGTCCAAATTCATTTGACACCATTTCATTGATTTTTAAATTTTATTTGAATTTTCAATGAATTAAAATGAATTAAATCATCAAAAATTAAATAAAATAAAAAAGTCAACATTTGGTCTTGAAATCAACCATGGGCCACGTGTGTGGCATGACAAGGATGGACAAAGTGAGAAAAATGGGGCCCTTTTGTCAAAATTGGATTTTCAAAGATAATTGACTTTTGCCATTTCACAAAATTTTCCCAACTTCTACAAGGCATACCTTACTCAATTTTTAAGCTTTTCACATGTTCTTGGACATTTTGGAAAGGTCTTTGAGTCCTTTAACCAATGTCTTTGGTCCCATGTCATTTTGATTTACCAATCTCAAGTTATGGCCTTTGACTTAAAGTCCCTTTTTGTTGACTTTTGAAAATGACCTGTAATGTTGAGATTGATAACTTTTTGTGAGAGCATTTCTTGGACTTGAAGTATGAAGATGAGTTGTAGGAAATGTCTTTCTCTTCAAAATGAGCTTTGGATGGAATTTTTCTGATAATCCATGTGAAAGTTATGCTCTGGTCAATTTCAGTTGACTTTTTCAGCTGTCCAAATATAGCAACTTTTGCATCTTTGATGATTTCTGAGCCAAACTTTGAGAATCATGATCAAGCATTGATCAAATGATGTTTGTGGCTTCAAAATGATATATTGACCAAAAATTTGAACTTTTGACTGCCAAATGACCATTTTGCCCCTACAGTTGACTGTAGTGCAATCTAGGGTTTTGACTGTGCAATCTTGAGCTGAATGCCTTGAAACTTGATATGAGGATGCTTGACCATGTTTGTAAGCATATGAGACTTGATTGAACCTTTGAAAACTTCCTTTTCTTGATCAAACTCAAAACCCTAATTTGGACTGTTTAGGAGACTGTTGAACTGCGCAACCCTTGGGGAATTTTGTGACTTGGCTTGGCAATTTCTTGAAGAATATGGGAGGGCAAATTTTGGGGTATAACAGTTGCCCCTGTTCAATCTTCTTAGACCTGAGGATGTAGATTGGCTGACGTGCCTTTTGTAATCCGAGGGTAAAAGATGATTGGACACTAGAGTGCCCGGAAATTTGCGCTCACATGTTGGCAATGATGGGGATGGGCTTATAGATGCCATCTGGATGTTTGATTGCGTAGGAAATTCCTTAGCGAGAACCTGCATACCTGCAAAATAGAAAATGAGTACCTGACACGTTGCAGGGATGATTACTTCCTTAGCATGAATGGTAAGGGAGCCTTGAGCGACTTTAACTTCAACAACGCTCGTTGAGAAAAATCTGGGGTGTCTTCTGCTGGGATAAGAATCAGGGAGATCTTAAGGTCGATCTGACTGAACCAAAGAGGCCTTTGACAGAATCAGGAAAATCTTGGGACGATTTAACTGAACCGGTCTAGGTCTTGAAATGTCTTCAATGGGATAAGCATCAGGGAGATCTTAGGTCGATCTGACTGAACCAGAGGAGGCCTTTGACTGAATAAGTCTAGGTCTTGAAATGTCTTCCACTGGATAAGCAATCAGGAAAATCTTGGGACGATTCAACTGAACCAGAGGAGGCCTTTGACTGAATAAGTCTAGGTCTTGAAATGTCTTCAAAGGGATAAGCATCAGGAAAATCTTGGGACGATCTAACTGAACCAGAGAAGGCCTTTGACTGAACCAGTCTAGGTCTTGAAATGTCTTCAAAGGGATAAGCATCAGGAAAATCTTGGGACGATTTAACTGAACCAGAGAAGGCCTTTGACTGAACCAGTCTAGGTCTTGAAATGTCTTCAAAGGGATAAGCATCAGGAAAATCTTGGGACGATTTAACTGAACCAGAGAAGGCCTTTGACTGAACCAGTCTAGGTCTTGAAATGTCTTCAAAGGGATAAGCATCAGGAAAATCTTGGGACGATCTAACTGAACCAGAGAAGGCCTTTGACTGAACCAGTCTAGGTCTTGAAATGTCTTCAAAGGGATAAGCATCAGGAAAATCTTGGGACGATCTAACTGAACCAGAGAAGGCCTTTGACTGAACCAGTCTAGGTCTTGAAATGTCTTCAATGGGATAAGCATCAGGGAGATCTTAGGTCGATCTGACTGAACCAGAGGAGGCCTTTGACTGAATAAGTCTAGGTCTTGAAATGTCTTCCACTGGATAAGCAATCAGGAAAATCTTGGGACGATTCAACTGAACCAGAGGAGGCCTTTGACTGAATAAGTCTAGGTCTTGAAATGTCTTCAAAGGGATAAGCATCAGGAAAATCTTGGGACGATCTAACTGAACCAGAGAAGGCCTTTGACTGAACCAGTCTAGGTCTTGAAATGTCTTCAAAGGGATAAGCATCAGGAAAATCTTGGGACGATTTAACTGAACCAGAGAAGGCCTTTGACTGAACCAGTCTAGGTCTTGAAATGTCTTCAAAGGGATAAGCATCAGGAAAATCTTGGGACGATTTAACTGAACCAGAGAAGGCCTTTGACTGAACCAGTCTAGGTCTTGAAATGTCTTCAAAGGGATAAGCATCAGGAAAATCTTGGGACGATCTAACTGAACCAGAGAAGGCCTTTGACTGAACCAGTCTAGGTCTTGAAATGTCTTCAAAGGGATAAGCATCAGGAAAATCTTGGGACGATCTAACTGAACCAGAGAAGGCCTTTGACTGAACCAGTCTAGGTCTTGAAATGTCTTCAAAGGGATAAGCATCAGGAAAATCTTGGGACGATTTAACTGAACCAGAGAAGGCCTTTGACTGAACCAGTCTAGGTCTTGAAATGTCTTCAAAGGGATAAGCATCAGGAAAATCTTGGGACGATTTAACTGAACCAGAGAAGGCCTTTGACTGAACCAGTCTAGGTCTTGAAATGTCTTCAAAGGGATAAGTAATCAGGAAAATCTTGGGACGATTTAACTGAACCAGAGGAGGCCTTTGACTGAACCAGTCTAGGTCTTGAAATGTCTTCCACTGGACAAGTAATCAGGAAAATCTTGGGACGATTTAACTGAACCAGAGGAGGCCTTTGACTGAACCAGTCTAGGTCTTGAAATGTCTTCCACTGGACAAGTAATCAGGAAAATCTTGGGACGATTTAACTGAACCAGAGGAGGCCTTTGACTGAACCAGTCTAGGTCTTGAAATGTCTTCCACTGGACAAGTAATCAGGAAAATCTTGGGACGATTTAACTGAACCAGAGGAGGCCTTTGACTGAACCAGTCTAGGTCTTGAAATGTCTTCCACTGGACAAGTAATCAGGAAAATCTTGGGACGATTTAACTGAACCAGAGGAGGCCTTTGACTGAACCAGTCTAGGTCTTGAAATGTCTTGAGAACTTGACTGAATTTTTCCTGAAAGATAAAAGTCAGTCATATGCAATGCATGATATGAATCAAGCAATGATGTTCTCAACATAAATGAGATTTGTACGATGCAGTACGTTATGCATGCTATAATGATGTATGTGATGTTTTATGTATGTTGTCGTCTAGGAAAGTAAATCCTTGACGGGTGCCGGGAAGTCGTATCCTGGGCTGATGTCGAAGAATAGATTTTGCTTCCGCTGGGGATGATAACTGCAAGGATACCGGTAGGAGAAGATGACTCCATTGCGGAATAAACTTGGCGAATGAAAGAATCTGCGGGGAGAAAAGATACTCTAGCGATCATGCTGGGAGGCAATACTCTGTGGGAAGAGTGATGCTTTGCTGGATGTTGATAGTAACTCTGTTGGGATACCGTTGTTGTACTGGAAGTGTGAATAGACTTCGCTGGGGATAGGAAAGAACTACGTTGACGACGACCTTTCCTTGGCTTTTGGCTGAGGATAACCCAGTTATATCCTGTTAAGGAAATAACTCTTTAAATCAAGCCAGACGACGCGTTCGTGTCCTGCGAGGGGATAAGCTTCCAGAATCTACTGGGGATAAGCTTACTGCTTGGGGAGATGAATTCCATCTTTCCTGGGGAACCTGGAGGGGACTCTCCTGGGGAATTTAAGATAGGCTGGGGAAGTGATTCCTTTGAACGTTGATGTATGCCGTCGGGGATCAATCTTTAGACCAAGACTGCCGGGGATGCTTGTTAAGAATATATGCTGCTGGGGAGTGTTGAGATCTGCGAGAGGATACTCAACTTCCTTAAGGTTGATAACTGCTTTGCTTGAGGAGAGTATACTGCTTGCTGGCTCGCTCTCTGGGGAATTAAGATACCTGGTTGTGTTCTTCAACAGGACCTACCCTGATACCTTGGAGGATAGAACAATCAGACTGCCCAGATCAACCTTTATTGCCCCTGTTTCTTGTGGGGTGCTGATAGTTGTTGGCGGACTTTCTTCTGGTAGACAGACGGCGGGACATAGTCGTACGCTTTTAATCCCTAACTTTTGCCTGGACTGCCCTTTCGGGTTTGCAGTCCACCGGGATACCCATTTTTGCCCAAGCCGCCTTTTCAGGTTTTCGACCTATCGGGTGTACAGATTTTCATTTTCATCCTTTCATTTTGCCCGAACCCCTTTTGGTTCGCCGGGAAGCCCTTATTTTTGCCTAGGTGTGTCAACCTAGCGGACCTTTGATTGTGCGTAGTATTTTTCCGACTATGTCCACGCTCTCAGAATGTAGGGAGTTGCCCCTGTTAGAATTGTTTTGTCATGCCACCAGAAAATCTTCGTTTGATTGTCCAATGCCCCCCAGGTGACCTAGACGGAGATTTGCCCCAGGCTGGTGGTGTCGCCATATTGTCAGAAGGTGTCTGATCGTGCAAGATTCGTTGCTGGAATGCCCCCAGTGACTTAGATGGAGATTTGCCCCAGGCTGGTTGGCCTTTTTGAGAGATTCTCCGAATCTTGACTTAACTGCCCCAGATGATGGATAATAGTCATGCCATGCCCCTTGATTAGAGGTACTTCTGTTCATTAGACATTCGTCATGCGAATTTCTATGTTGTTCAAACAAAAGTCATATGCAAACAAAGTTATGTTAAAAATGCAAAGCTTATGTCTGTCTTGAAGATTTTGAAAATGCATTCTTTTTCATAAAACAAGTGAATGTTTGTAAAACGTGATGTCAATTCCGTATTTACCGTAGGCCTTCAGGAGTCAGGATACCTTTCGTAACAGTATGCTTTCGAACTAAACCGTGCTTCAGCTAGGACTTTTGAGGGTTATAACATGGCCTGGTTCACGGTTTAAGAAACAAAGTATGAAGGTTCAAATTTTATTTGTACCCACCCTCTCTTCGCGATGTTCTCCAAACCTAAACTCAGTTGATCATACATTAGACCTTGTTTGAGTCTTTGCTCTAATTTTCTGGTGATGGATAACTTATTTTGAATAGGCAGTCATTCCTTTTTTTGTCGAGGGTTTGTGTGACCTCCTTTTTTGATTTTGTGATCCCTATTTTTTTTGCCTGAACTGTTTCTTTTGTGATTACAGTCAGCGGGATGCCCCAGTTTCGTAAGTCTCCTTCATAGGTTTTGACTTAATGGGTTTTTCGTTTATGATTTTTTTTTGATAATGACTGCCTGTCCTTATGATTGTTCGGAACCATCACTGTCTTTTGTTTTTGAACAAACTCATTTGGTGCCATTCATTGTGCACTTGGATCAACTGAGAGAACTACCCTGCCCCAGGTTATGATTAAGGGTTTTGATTTTCGAAAATAAAAACTCCTACTTCTTTGGCTCTGATGGGTTGACGAGGGATTATCATCCTTATAACTCCAGTGTTTAGGAATTGAAACAATGCCTGTACCTCATCAGCGGGGTCTGTTCAAAAGCATACTGTAAAGATTGCGGTATCGTTTTCGTCATCCTCCCTCAAGAGGCTTAGAATTATTGATTGAAAAAGTTGACATCAGAACAAATATGAAAATAATTTGCGTATAGTGAATACGAATATATTGATTCAAAATGGACATAAGCGATGCATTAATGAAATAACAATGTTTTAACAATGAGTAAACGTTTGAACAAAAGAAAATTGCAACTTGAACATTCGAATGAACAAAAATTTCTAGTCTCAGGGCTTGTCACTTCAAATGGTGAATCCCGCAGGGATAGTAGAAGAACTCAGCCTGGCCATCTTGGGTGAATTTCACAGCTCCTTCATCAATCAGATCTTGGATCTGGTTCTTCAAAGTCCAACAATCCTCCGTAACATGCCCCGGGCTGTCAGAGTGATAATCGCAGTGGGCGTCGGGGTTATACCTTGAAGGTGTCCTGTTGGGATTCTTAGGAGGGTCCCTTAGAGTTACCAAATTCAACCTCAACAGTTGTTGTAAAGCTTGAGGCAGTGATACGTTAAGCTTGGTGAATTGCCTTTTGGGCTTGCCTGGCTGAAGAGGTTGTTTGGGCTTGCCTGGCTGAAGAGGTTGATGCTGAATTTGTGTCCCTGAAGCCAAATGAGGAGCTTTTCCTTTGTCTCCTTGTCTCAAAGGTGGTTGAACAACGACTGGCTCTTTTCCCTTAGATGTTTGCCCCAGTTGGTTACTCTGAAGCAGTCGGTTGACAAGAAACCGGAGCTCATCTTGTCTTTGCGCTAGACCTTGAATGGCATTCCTCTGCCCCAGCATTTGAGCTTTCATAGCATCCATCTCAGATTGTAGGTGTTTCAGCCTTTCATCCTCAGCACTGTTCCTGGCAAAAGTCTCCATGAGAAGTGTCCTTAGCTCCTCCTGCCCCTTGGATAGATTTAGGAGAATATCCCCGAACCGAGTCCCTTGAGCAAGAAGGTCCTGGTTGTCTTGTTGGGATGCCATTGCTGAAATAAACAGCAGAGATGGTAAGTGACCTGTCCCAAGGATACCTGTTATGCAATGATATGTATGACATGCATGTAATGTTTTCAAGGATCTCGCGGGGTAAACAAGAAAATTTGTTAGCATTGGAATTTAGAGCTTGATTGAAGGACACCCATGTTATTGAGAACTCTTCTTCAAGAGTCAAAGGCTCACCATATCCAGTGGGTCACAGCCCCTGACTTTAGTCATCATGTCTGGTTTTGATTTCCAAACAACCTTGGTTAGGGAACCTTCTTCAGGAGTCAAAGCTCACCATATCAAGTGGGTCATAGCCCCTGACAACTTTGGCTAGAGGAAAATAAATCCTCTTTGCCCCTTGCTAGATATATGACCTGTATCACAAGCCCTTGAGATCCTTGAAATGGGTTAGGATGTATGCAATGGTATGATGTCATGATATGCATGGGGTAATGTGAGTAACCCTGTAATGAGTCCCAATTAAGGACTGCAAAAACCTGCAAGAAACTTAGAATACCCTGTTATGAGTCCTAATTAAGGACTACAAACACAACCTGCAAGAGACAAAGGTCAGGTAATAAGCATGCAAGTAGTTCAAGTAGGAAGGCACACAAGTCACACAATAGAGCCCTTAGAGTTTAGGCCAGCATGAAGTTTGGGGTACTACCCTCTTGAAGTGGGTGGGCTCAACCTGTCCTAATCAAAGTAACCGGGTTCTAAGGTTCCCAATATCACGGGATTGCTTTCATTGTTCATCGTTTCGATTTAGCCACTGAACTGGCGACCGAAATATTCCAGGAAAGCAACCCTCAATTGAGTGTAGTATTGAGTATCAACCAACCTCGGACTGCACCAAAGTCAGTTATCTCACTACCCTAAAGAGGCCAAGATTGTTCAATTAAGGTTCCTAAGGTTTGTTGATGCTTCATGACACCACATGGAGGCCCCGTACTCTCCTTGACTGACTCAAGGGTTACCGGTACACACCAAAATGCCACATCAACGTAGCAGACTGCTTCAACCATGTCGGTATACCCCGCACAGTTCCCTCACAGCCTTGTTGCTACTTTCTAAAAAGGTATTCCCCAGATCCGGGTTAGGATCTATAGAACTCCCAAGCAACCCACAATAATAAAGCAAACAAGGAAAGCAATTGAAAACACAGTGATCTTAGTCCTAAGGTACACCTCACTTTAAGTATTATCCCCAGCAGAGTCGCCAGTTCTGTGATCGGTGGATCTGGAACTGACTGTTTTAAAGCTGGTTCGCGAAATGTCGCGGAAGCAAGAGTCGCCACCGTCTTTTATTTTCTCCAATAGGAAAGGACAAAAGCACAGAAAAATTCCTTTTAAGAGATTGCTCTCGGTTCGGGAGGTAGGTTATAGAAAGGGAAGGTGTTAGCACCCTTTCTATCCATGGTTATCCATGGGCTCTTAGGTACTTGCTCAATGTGTTTTCAAAATTGTTGTTTGCTTTTCGATTGTGGGTTTCAAAAATATTCTTTGAAAAGTTTCAGTTCGACTCGTACGTCAGAGTGTTTGAAAAGTTTGTTTTGAAAGTTTTTGAAAGTGTGTCGGTGTGAAAAGATGTTTTGATTTGTTTGAAATCAGAGCAAGTACCCTTGAGAACCTACCTACCCTAAGGAATTCGTCTGTGTAAATGTCCTTTGAAGTAGTGCCATCCCACCATTGAGAGGTAGGTAGCACCACCGTTGGAGGTGTTCGGGTCAATTCGAGTTTTAGGGACGTGGTGATCACCGGAGCAATGGGAAAACACCTTAGAAGCTACCCTCATGCCAGGTTCCCGGACCATGAGGACTTACTAAGACGTTTTCTACTCGACGACCACCTTTCGAAAGGCAACAGTGAGGCGTACCCTAGGGGTGGTGTGTGCGAATTGTGTGTCATTTTCAGTTCATTATTTGTCTTGTCATGCATTGGTGATCTAACGGTTCAATTTTATTTTTCGGGCATTCATTCTTTCATGCATATTTATTAACAGTTATATTTGCGAGAAAATAAATCTAACTATTACAACTGGCGCGGGTCCACATCGCCAAAAAAAAACCGAACCCGATTTGACTGAAAATAAAATAAAGCGAATAAATAAAAAGTCCGAGAGTTTTTAATTACATGGCTTTGGGGCATATACAAAGGTATTTACACAATATAAAACAAATGCGCGAAATAAAAAGATTAAACAAAATTAGGGCTTTGGACCCTTTTACAAATAATTAAAAATTAAATGAAAAATAATGTTTTTGTGTTTTTTAGGTTTGAAAGAAAAAGGAAAAAATTAATTGAAATTAAAGTCCTAGTTCTATCATTTTTATGTTTTTTTATGAAAAAAGATTTAATTTCTAACCTAATTAAATTCTAAACCAATTTATGTACAATTTTTGATTTATAGAAAATAAATAATAAATGATAATATTGTGAGGAAAAAATTAAAAAGGATATGAAAAATTAATAATTACCCTAATTCTTCATTTGTTGGATTTTTATTATGAAAAAAAAAGAATTAAAATTAACATTAAAACCTAATTAAACTAAATGAGTTACATTTTAATTTAAAAAAAAGAATCAAAATTAATTATATTTTTTTTTGTCTTTTCTGTCTTTTTAATGTTTTTATATTTTTGTAAAAATTAATTAAATAAGAAAATAAAACACAAGTAAATTAAAAATAAAATAAAATATAAAGGAAATTAGAAAAGAAAGAAAAAAAAGATAGAACCAGGGGGTGTGGATTTCAAATTTGGGGTGCAAGCCTGAAAGGCCTGGCCCAATTGCTAGCCATTTGTTGACTTTTTTAATCCTGTACACGCCTGTTGACTTGATGTATGGTGCACTCCTCATCTTAGCCATGGATCTGAGGCCCTGAGACACGTGTAGGTTGAATCCTGATGGAGTATGGTGAGTATCAATATGAGCGTTGCATGGAACCTGGAAAGGAAAAATAATATTGAGAAATTGCAAGACCTGGGACTTGAACCCAGGTCTTTGAAGTTAACACGCTTATCCCTTGCCACTGAGCCAGTTTACTTTCAATTAACATATAATAATAAATAAACAATATAAAGGAAAAATAACAACGCTCTTTAAAACGCGCGCTATTTCAAATTCGCCCAATCTGCTTGTGCCACGCCATCGTCCCTGCCAATTTCCTGAAACACAAACCAATAGAGCAACGGTTTTTGAAACGTGGGGTTTGGGTGGCTATGGAGAAATAGCGAATAGCTCGTTTCCTAATATAAATTAGGCGCGAGTATGTCTTCTTCTTCGTCTCAAGATGCTGAGTGTGATGGTGTTGCTCTGAAGTTCTGATTTTTCCTATTTACAAAAGCCCCAATTTAAGAAGCTGGGAAACCTAGAATTCGAAAATGGCAAAATCGTGTATGGCTTATGAAAATGCAATTAACTACCATGGACAGCTTGGAAACTTCATCATGAGTATGAATATGTAATTTAAAATGCAAAAAGAGGTTTAGAATCAAGAACACGAATTCAAAATATTTGATGTACAGTTTCACTTGTAACTACCAGTTTAAGGAGCTTTGATTGAGGTTATGAATTGGGACACGTTCAAAATGGTCTCAGGAAGCTATTGGTACAAAAATTTTGGCTTCAGAAGGTCCCTAGCATTGATTTCAGATTTGCAATATATGTCCAAATTTTCAAATGTCCAAATGCCTTTTCAGCGTGCTTTGTGCTATGTTCTAGGTAGGGTTTGACTCAATGATCATTATGGAATTGAATAGGCTTGCTATCTCTCCTTAATCCATGCTTGAGAAAGAATTGGCATTAGGGTTTCATTCATTAACCATTTTTCCTATTTCCTAGCCAAAACCTAGACCTAGTGTGTAAATGAACCTTGGCCTGATTTTTGAATTGATTCATGATGTATAGAACTTGTCCAAATTCATTTGACACCATTTCATTGATTTTTAAATTTTATTTGAATTTTCAATGAATTAAAATGAATTAAATCATCAAAAATTAAATAAAATAAAAAAGTCAACATTTGGTCTTGAAATCAACCATGGGCCACGTGTGTGGCATGACAAGGATGGACAAAGTGAGAAAAATGGGGCCCTTTTGTCAAAATTGGATTTTCAAAGATAATTGACTTTTGCCATTTCACAAAATTTTCCCAACTTCTACAAGGCATACCTTACTCAATTTTTAAGCTTTTCACATGTTCTTGGACATTTTGGAAAGGTATTTGAGTCCTTTAACCAATGTCTTTGGTCCCATGTCATTTTGATTTACCAATCTCAAGTTATGGCCTTTGACTTAAAGTCCCTTTTTGTTGACTTTTGAAAATGACCTGTAATGTTGAGATTGATAACTTTTTGTGAGAGCATTTCTTGGACTTGAAGTATGAAGATGAGTTGTAGGAAATGTCTTTCTCTTCAAAATGAGCTTTGGATGGAATTTTTCTGATAATCCATGTGAAAGTTATGCCCTGGTCAATTTCAGTTGACTTTTTCAGCTGTCCAAATATAGCAACTTTTGCATCTTTGATGATTTCTGAGCCAAACTTTGAGAATCATGATCAAGCATTGATCAAATGATGTTTGTGGCTTCAAAATGATATATTGACCAAAAATTTGAACTTTTGACTGCCAAATGACCATTTTGCCCCTACAGTTGACTGTAGTGCAATCTAGGGTTTTGACTGTGCAATCTTGAGCTGAATGCCTTGAAACTTGATATGAGGATGCTTGACCATGTTTGTAAGCATATGAGACTTGATTGAACCTTTGAAAACTTCCTTTTCTTGATCAAACTCAAAACCCTAATTTGGACTGTTTAGGAGACTGTTGAACTGCGCAACCCTTGGGGAATTTTGTGACTTGGCTTGGCAATTTCTTGAAGAATATGGGAGGGCAAATTTTGGGGTATAACAGATATCTATAAGCTGATCTGGATTCGGGAACAATACCAACCCATAGACGAGGAGTGCCACAACTTCTTCAAAGGCTTGTAGGTCAAGGGAATTCCAACATTCTTGTGCCTTCTCAAACAGGAATTTTGCCAAGAATCCTTTGATACCACTTCTAACTTCCCAATGTCCCTTGATGTCAGATGGTTGTAGGCATAATGCTTTAGCAACCTCTTCAAGTTTTGGCTCCTTTTCTGTACCGTTGTAGGGTAGTTGACTAAGGATAGGAACCCTCAGAAGCTGGGAAAACTCTTCCAAGGTAGGCACCAATTGATAATCCGGGAAAGTAAAACAGTGGTGCGACGGGTCAAAGAACTGGAAGAGAACCTTTATCATATCTTCTTCAATGTTGGTGTTGACCAAGCTGATGAGTCTACCGTGCCTTTCACTGAAGGAAGAGTTCTCGGGAATCCTGGATGTAAGCTCCTTAAGCTGAGGAGGGATCCTTACAAGGTTGACCTGAATTGTCTTTCTGCGGATAGTTTCCATGTCCTACAAAACAAGAACAAAGATGAAGATTCGAACCCTTGAAGTGGTTAGTAAATGCATATGATGCTTTATGATGTTATGATAAAGGAACACCACAAGTATTCACAAAAGGAAAACATGATAAGGCACACAAGTCACACCAGACAACCCTTAGAGTTTAGGCCAGCATGAGGTCTAAGTACTACCCTCTTGAAGTTGGTGGGCTCAAAACCTGTCCTATCAAAAGTAACCGGGTTCTAAGGAGCTCAATATCATTGGGTTGCTTTCTATGTTCATTGTTTTGATTTAGCCACTGAACTGGCAATCAAAATATTCCAAGAAAACAACCCTCAATGAGTGTAGTATCGAGTATCTACCAACTTCGGACTCCACCAAAGTCGGTCATCTCACTACCCCTAGAGAGGCCAGGATGGTCAAGTAAGGTTCCTAAGGTCAGTTGATGCTTCACGACACCACGCGGCGGCCCCGTACTCTCCTTGACTTGACTCAAGGGTTACCGATACTCACCAAAGTGCCTCATCAACGTAGCAAACTGCTTCAACCGTGTCGGTATACCCAGTACAGTTCCCTCACAATTTGTTGCTACTTTCTAAAAGGTATCCCCCAGATCCGGGTTAGGATCTATGAAACCCCAAGACAGGCCCACAATATTAAAGCAAACAAAACAAGCAATTGAAAACAAGAGTGGTCTAATCCTAAGGTACACCTCACTTTTTTATTTCCCCAACAGAGTCGCCAGTTCTGTGATCGGTGGAAATAAAACTGACTGTTTTTTAAGCTGGTTCGCAAAATGTCGCGGTAATCAAGAGTCGCCACCGTATTTTATGTTCTCCAACATGGAAAGGAAAAAAGCAGAGCAAAATTTCTTATTCGAGAATGTTTCTCGGTTCGGGAGGTAGATTTATAGAAAGGGAAGGTGTTAGCACCCTTTCTATCTGTGGTTATCCACGGGCTCTTAGGTACTTGCTCTTATGTTTTCAAAATTGTTTGCTTTTTAAGTGTATGTGGGTTTTGAAAAAGTTTTGTTTGAAAAATTTCTAGGTAACTCTTGTATCTGTCCTCAAGAGTGTATGAAAAATTTGTTTGAAAAACTTTTGAAAGTGTAGGTGCGAAAAGTTGTTTTTGTTTGTTTTGAAAAGAGCAAGTACTTAGGAGAAATCTACCTACTCTAAGGAATTAGGCTGTGTAAGAGTCCTCTAGACAGTGCTATCCCACTATTGAGAAGTAGGAAGCACTGTCGTTGGAGTTATTCGGGTCAATTCAATTATTAGGGACAATGTGGTCACCAAAGCAATAGTAGGACGCCTTAGCGGTAACTCTAATGTCCTAGACCCTTTTTATCCGAGGAAACCGTTTTGAGGCAACTGGATCTTAGACAGGAGGGCGACCTCTAAAGCACCCTATACTTGACGACCACGTCGAGGCAACCAGTGAGGCATACCCTAGGAGTGGCATGTGCATGTGTGTTGTTTCAGTTTATGTTTATCTTGTACATGTCATTTGTGAGCTAAGGATTGATTTTATTTTTCATACAAGTCTTTCATGCATTGTTAACAGTTAAGAGTGCGGAAAATAAATTGCGGAAAGGTAAATCTACGCTATTACAAGGCGCGGGTCTATACATCGCCAAAAACATAACCCGTTTGGAAAATAAAAATGCAAGAAATTAAAAGAAAGCAATAAAGTTCTAATTAACTATTACATTTCTGAGCAGATACATAAATAATCAAAATAATGAATTAAAAATAATATGCGCGCGAAAGATTGAATCGGGATGTCCTTAGGATTTTGACCCTTTTTTGAGAAAGAATTGAATTTTGTCCCTTTTTTTGCAATTAATGAAATTAAGGCTAATTACTAACTAATTAATTTATTAAAAGAAAAAAAAATGTTTTTGTGTTTTTTATGTTTTTAATGAAATAAAATAAAAAGGAAATTAAAAGTGTAAAAAAACCCCAAGTCTAATTCATTTTTATTTATTGTAAAAGAAAATTAAAATTAAACCTAATTAAACTAGATTAATTTAAATTAGTGTTTATTTACAAAAGAATTAAACTAAAGTGAAATTAATAATAATAAATAAAATATTTACATTTTTTAGTTTTTGTTGTGAAGAAAATTAATTAAGTTAATTTTAGTGATAATAATGATAATTAGAAAAAATAGTTAATAAGCAAAATAAAAAAATATTAAATAAGAAAGAGGAATGAACCAAGGGGGGTTCTGGGCCCTGATGGAGGTGGAGAAGTAACTTTGTGGCCCAAGAAGCTATCAAGCCTGTTTGATTTTTGTGAGATTCTCCATGACACGGTTGACTGGGGAGCATGGTGTTCCCTCTCTCCTGATCTTTGGATTGCTGCCTTGAGACACTTGGCACCTGGATGTCTGGGATGCATGGTGGACCTGCCTTTGAGAATCTGCACGTGAACATGTAAAGGAAAAGAAAATAAAGACTTTGAGTGGACCTGGGAATCGAACCCAGGTCCCAATGATCACACACCAATGCTTTAGCCAACTGAGCTGCACGTTTCAATTGTTATCATAATAATAAGCGAATAATATATTGGTGAACCAAAATAATGCCTGGAAAAAAAAAATATAAAATGCGCTATTTTTTGAAAGAGCAAATGAGAGGGAGACGCGTCAGCGTCTTCTTCCTTTGTCACTGGTTTTTTACCTGCGGATTTCTATCCGCAGGAAGCTTCGCAGGCCTTTCCTAAAATGGTCCATAGGCTTCAAAAACTCATTCCAAAGCCATGGTTAGTCTCGTCCATGTCTCCTGAGTTCATCCATACTCATGATTTGCTCTAATTTCACCTGAAAATAAAATACCTAAAACACAAAAGGATGAACCCTAGAATCAGGCATCACGATTCAGGGCCTAAAAATGAAATTGGCTAATGCAATCACGTTAGAAATCAAGCAAGGAGTATGGATATACTAATATTTTTGAGAAAAAAATGCAAGAATGGAGAAACACGATTCCATGTTCAGAGGTGAGTTCGTGAGTACTTACAATGCTTGATAGGGAGTCTTAGGACTTGGCAAGGGTCGTGTTGGCTTCAGGGGATGGCAAGGAAGGATGTCACGTTCTCCTTTCTGTCTGAAAATGCTTGCAACCTTGTTCTAGATCTCACACTTTTTCAACAATTTTCAGTTTTGTTTTTGGCCGTTTCAGCAATGCTTAGGTTGTGTATTAGGTTTGTAATGCTTGCTTATGTATGTGTGAACGAAATTAGGTTAGCAGCTGGGCTTGTATCCTTGTGTATTGAAGTCTTGAGATCTTGTTGACCACCATTAAAGACCTTTCCATGTTTGGTTCAAATTCAAGATTTTATGCACAAAAAGGCTTGACACGAATTTGGTAGCTGGCATATGTCATATAAAAGCTATTTAAACCATAAGATGCTATTCCATTAATTTTTTAGATTTTATTTGAATTATTATGGATTTAAAATGAATTAAATCAATAAAAATTAAATAAAATGGAAAAATAAATGTTTGATCTTGAAATTAATCATGGGACATGTGTGTGGCATGAAAAGGCTGAATCAAGTGGAAGAAAGTGGGCCCTTTTGTCAAAAATTGAAGTTTTAAGGATAGTTGACTTTTGCAAATTCATGAAAATTTCCCAACTTCTCCAATGCATATCTTGCTCAATTTTGATCATATGAACATGTTCTTGGACATTTTGGAAAGGTCTTGAAGTCCTCTAACCAATGCCTTTGGTCCCATGTCATTTTGATTTACCAATCTCAAGTTATGGTCTTTGACTTAAAATGCCTTTTTGTTGACTTTTGAAATTGACCTATAATGTAGAAATTGATAACTTTTTGTGAGAGCATTTCTTGGACTTGGAATGTGAAGATGAGTTGTAGGAAATGTCATCCCCTTCAAAATGAGCATTGGATGGGATTTTTTTGATGAACCATGAAAAAGTTATGCCTTGGTCAAGTTACAGTTAACTTTTCAGCTATCCAAAAATGGCAACTTCTTGCATCTTGATGATTTTTGAGCCATTCTTGTAGAATCATGATCAAGATTTGATCAAATGATGATTATGGCTTCAAAATAAGATGTTGACAAAAAATTCTCACTTTTGACTGTAAAATGACCATTTTACCCATGCAGTTGATTGTGAACCAAATAGGGTTTTTGACTGTACAATTTGCCCCTGTGAGTCTTGAGACTTGCCATGTGGATGCTTGGAAATGTTTGTAGGCCTATGGGACTTGATTGAGCCATTGAAAACCTCAAATTCTTTGCAAGAACCAAAACCCTAATTTTGACTGGCTTAGGGGGCATTTGGACTGTGCAATCCTCTGAGAGATCTTGAACCATTTGAAGATTGATCCTTGAAGAACTTGAAGAATATGGGAGGGCAAATTTTGGGGTACAACAAAGCTCAAATCCATTTCATGATTTCCAGTTTTGAGGTATTTTTCCTGAACTTCTATCTTCATATTTAGGCATTATTAAGCTTTGATTAGTGAAGATAAAATGTAGACACCATTGCCACGAAGTTGTACATATCCATAGTTTGCATTTATATGGCATGAGATTAGAGAATTTAAGAGTTGAAGTTTTCTGGAACTTTTAGGTTTTGAATTAGGGCCAGAGAAATTCTCATTCATCTTTGATTGTTAGCTTAAGTTATTTACATGGTTGGATTCGTGGGAAGAAATGCCACAACTTTCATGTTTGAACTTTTCATTTTTGTTGAGAGATGAAGAAGATACAGGTCCTTTTGCTGGAGGTTGAAGATGAAGTGTAATCAGTACGCGTTTTGTATCATATATTTATTGTTTTTCTTATATCAACAGATGTATAGCCACCCCAATGGTAAAGCGCGCGCCTGTTAACCTTTGGGACTTGGGTTCGAGCCCCAGTGGTACCCTTTTGTTCCTTTTTCACATTTTTCTCTTTTTTTCCAGCAAACAGGCGCATGGGCTCCTCCCCTTTGGGCTTTTGTATATGTGCTGACTTCTAACCCCTTCTTACTTTTACACCCGTGGCCCATTTTTCTTTATTATTTCATTTTTTTATTTCATTACATTTTATTTTGTATAATATTATTATTATTATTAATATTATTTTTATCTTTATTAATAAAAAGCCCCAAAATATTTTTTATTATTATTTACACTTATACATTTTTTTATTTTTCTTTATAAACCAAAAAGATTAAAAAACATTTTCTTAAACAAATTAATCTCTTTTTTTAATAAATATTTAGCCTTAGGTTTAATTATTATCTTACTTTCTAAATTAAAATTAACTTAGAATTTAGGTTTTATTTTAATTAATTAATCTTTACTTTATTTTCATTAATTTAAAACCTTTCCATAAAAAAACCCTAAAAATCCTTTTCAAATTAATTTCTTTTCTTAATTAGTTTAAATTAATTTTATTTAACTTTAAATAATCTTTTTCTTTAATTAGGGCAAGACAAAAAAAATCCTTTCATAAAAAACAACAAAAACCATTTCCTTTTCCATTTATATTATTGCATTTTATTTTCAATTGTTGTACAATATTCAATATGGTTGTAATAGATAATTAGGTTTAATTTCTTATAATCCCCATTTGTAAATTTGTACACCCCCTCCCCTAATGATGTAATAGTGTAGTAATTTTACTTTTCGCAATTTATCGCTTTATATAAATGTTAGTAATTTAGAGTTTGTATGGAAAGACTAAAATCAATCAATTAGCAAACCCTAATCAAAGACAAATCAAGCATGAAAAATCAATACACTTGCACACAAGCACCCCTAAGGTAAATCCACTTGGTTGCCTTACAAAATTGCCATGTTATGCATGTAAGGTATCTTAGCAAAAACAAGCAAAAATACAAGATCATAGTCCCTCGATGACGCTATCAAAAGTTGCCTTTTAAAATGATCTTAGTCCCTTAGGAAAGATGCTAAGATAACTTGCAACATTTCTAATCATGGTTATACGATGACCCATGCCCGTCCCGTTTACATCCAAAGATAGGGTTACTTACCAAATCAATGGTAAGATAACAATGTCAAAGGAAAGAAGAAATGAACAAGAAAGACTTTTGAGTTGGTAGAATTCTCCTAGTTACTTGCTCACTTTGAAAACAAAAACCTCCTTGCTATTTTCAAAACAAACACCAATACTTTCAAAAACATCTTTCAAAAACATCTTTCAAACTTGAAAACATTTGCAAAAGATCAACACTTTATATACATTCTTACGAACGAGAATCATTACAAAGTTTGCCTAAACGATGGCGCCTTTTCAAAATACTTTCAAAAACCACACAAAGCATAATTTCAAACGAAAGCAAGTGATCTAGCAAGTAACTAAGAGCCCATGGAAAACCATGGATGAAAAGGGTTCTAATACCTTCCCTTTTCATAATCTACCCCCCGAACTCAAGAAACAATCTCAAAGGTCTTTCCTGTGCTTTTTCACCTTTCCTTTTGGATAAAAGAAAAGTCGGTGGCGACTCTTGATAACCGCAACATTTGCGATAAAACACAAAACAACCAAGTCAGTTCTCCCACCGTATCACAGAACTGACGACTCTGTTGGGGACAATTCTAAAAGTGGGGTTACCTTAGGGCTAGATCACATTTACTTACTTTCTTTGTTTGACTTGTATGCTTTACATTATGGTTCTTTGTTTGGGTTTGAATCCTCTACCCGGATTTGGGATACCTTATAGGTAAGTAGCAATACGTTGTGGAAACTATGCAGGGTATACCAACACGGTCTAAGAAATAGCTACGTTAGTGCGACATATTTGTGGGTACTGGTATCCCTTGAGTAGTCAAGGAGAATACGGGGCCGCTGAGTGATGTCATGAAGCATTAATGAACTTTTAGAACCTTTACTTGACCAACTTGTCCTTTAGGACGTAGTGAGATAACCGGCTTTGGTGCAGTCCGAAGTTGGTAGATACTCGATACTACACTCATTGAGGTTTGGTTTTTTGGGATATTTCGGTCGCCATTAAAGAGGCTTGCGCTGAAACAATTCCCAAGGAAACAAACCAGTGATATTGAGCTCCTTAGAACCCGATTACTATTACTAGGACAGGTTTGACCTAATTAAACTTCAAGAGGGTACTTACCTATAAGACTCTATGCAAGCCTAAACCTAAGGACTTGTTTGCTTTATTTGTATATGCATACTTGTACATAACATCATAAACATCATGACATCATACTCATACTCACTAACCATTTCAAGGATTTTTGGGATTTATCTTTGTTCTGTTTTGTAGGACATGGATTCTATTCACAGGAAAACCATTCAAGTCAATCTCGTAAGGATCCCTCCTCAACTCAAAGAGTTAGCATCAAGGATTCCTGAAAATTTTCCATTTACCGAAAGACACGGTCGCCTACTAAACTTGGTTACCTCCAACACTGATGAATACATGATGAAGGTGCTCTTTTAGTTCTTTGATCCTTTACGCCATTGCTTCACATTTCCCGATTACCAACTTGTACCAACTTTGGAAGAATTCTCCTAACTCTTGAGGATTCCCATTCTCAATCAACTACCTTTCAATGGTACGGAAAGAGATCCAAAGCCATAAGAGATTGCTCAAGCTCTACACTTGCAACCATCCGATATCACAACTAATTGGGAAACAAGGAGTGGTGTCAAAGGTTTCCTAGCAAAGTTCTTGTTTGAGAAAGCCCAAAATTGTTGGAACTCTTTGGATTTGCAAGCCTTTGAGTTGTGGCTCTCCTCATCTATGGGATGGTTTTGTTTCCAAATCCTGAACAACTCATAGATGTGAACACCGTCAAAGTCCTCATGTCTCGTAACCCAGTGCCTACTTTGCTAGGGGACATCCTATATTCTTTTCACACTCGCACCATGAGGAAAAGAGGTATCCTTATATGTTGTAATCCTCTCTTGGCAAGATGTTTTTTTTCGCATCTTCTCCAATCTGTGTTGAAGGAAGAGCAAGGTTCAAGATGGTCCCATAGGTTGATGACGCTCAGACATTCAAATATTCATTGGTGTTCTCGCTCTTTGGAGAATGTTACTATTGTCCATCATTGTGGAGAATTCCCTAATGTCTCTTTGCTTGGAATTAGAGGAGGTATCACCTACAACCCTTTATTAGCCTTAAGACAGCTTGGTTACACCCGGAGGGATGGTCCCCATGAGATGCTTATTCAAGGTTTGGTATTTGTCTATGATAATGAAAATCAAGGTTACCGTCAGAGATTTATCCGAGCTTGGAGGATGTTGAACAAGGTGGATAGCAAGACGCTAGGATACAAGAATTCCATTCCCCTCGAGCCTTAACTTAAATGGGTGTGAGCTCGTTCTCAAAAACTTTTGATGTCTTATCCCTCTATCCTACCAGTCATCATGGAGCCTACTGTTGAAGGAGATATTCCCTACAATATCCTCCATCCTGACATGCCTACCTCTCTCGAAGACTTGCAAAAGGTTTGGATCCAGCTGAAGGAAGAACGAGATACTTTCGAGGCTCAATTATATGCTAGTGAGAAGAGGGTCTTGGAGTTTACAAAGCAGCTACAAGAAGAGCAAAGTGTGAACGCTTATCTCGCGCCAAAGAGGATGCGTTCGGTCTTTTTATCTTAGGAAAGTTATTTTCTAAGCCCAAGAGGCATGATGTAATCTTTCTTAATGGAAATTAACGTTTGTTAATTTCTTTTGTCTATACAAATTTAAATTTCATTAATCCTTGAAATCATTTGCATGTACATATTCCATGCATCATAACATGACATGTTTTCCCATAACAGGTTTCCTTATCTTTCTGCTGTTTATTTCAGCAAGATGGATATAGAGAAAACTGTGACGGATCTCCAAGCCTAGAATTCTCAGTTTCAGGAAGCTTTACTAGCCCTAGCCAAGGGGCAACAAGATATGATGGCTTTGTTGGCCGTTAAGAAGAAGCTAAAGAAGAAAGCTCTACTCAACATGGGTAGAAGGTTCAAGGAGACAATCCGTCAAATCCCAGTTGGAGGAGACTCATCTGAAGAGGACGAGAACCAGGTGGGTGAGGTCAAGATTACTCAAGCTGAATGTGTTAATGATTAAGAATATGATGATGATTATTTCAACGAGCAGTATCCACCCGTTGATATCAAATACAAGCAGTTAGAAGACAGATTGAAAACTGTTGAAATCCAAGCCGTCCCCGATTTAGATTTCGATGATTTGGGTTTGATCTCTGGGGTAGTCATTCCCCACAAATTCAAAATACCAATCTTTGCAAAGTACGATGGGGTTTCTTGTCCAAAACTCCATTTGAAATCTTATGTGCGCAAGATACAGCCGCACACTACTGATAAGAAGCTATGGGTTCACTTTTTCCAAGAGAGCTTGGCTGGAACACAACTTGAATGGTTCTATCAGTTAGATGGTTCTTGTATCAATACTTGGGAGGATCTAGCTACTGCCTTCTATCATCAGTATCAGTACAACACCTACTTGGCGCCAACGAGGGTTCAATTGCAAGATATGACTATGGGAAAGAATGAAGGATTTAAGGAATATGAGCAAAAATGGAGAGACCTTGCTAGTAGGGTCCAACCTCCCTTGACTAATAGGGAGCACATCGACATGTTCATGGGCACTTTATCTGGTCCTTTCTTTAATCTGTTGATTGGGTGCTCTTCTTCTGGTTTCACCGAATTAATCTTAACTGGTGAAAGAGTTGAAAGTAGCATCAAAAGTGGGAAGATCTCTGTGGCATCTATCTCCACTCCCAATCTTATCAAGAAACCTTTTTTTGCAAATAAGGAAGTCAATGATGTGTATGGGGTAAGGGCCAAAACCAAGAAGAACGATCACCCGTCTGTCAACGCTGCCCGAATCTCCAATCCAACTCCTACTCCAAGACCATATGCAAATCATCAATGTTTTGAAACTCTAAGAAGACAGTTTTAGAGGTTAGGCATGTCACTGTCTTAAGCCCTTCAACATTTGCTCAAGGCTAATTTAGTTACATTGCGCGATCCTCCCGCCAATCCTGACACCTCATCACTAAAGTATAATCCGAATGCTAAGTGCGCTTACCATTCAAATAGCCCCGGGCACGAGACTGACAAGTGATGGGCCTTGAATAACAAAATCCAGGATTTGATTGACAACAAGACTATTGAGTTTGATCCTCCTCTGACGCCGAATGTAATTACCGCTCCAATGCCGAAGCATGACAAAGGTGTTAATGTTGTCGAAGATACAATTTTTGTTGCCTCTGTCGAAGAATTGACTACTCCGCTGAATGTAATTAAAAACAATATGTTGAAAGCTGGGATCTTCCCTGGATGTGAAAAAGACTATGTGTGCTGTACAAGACAACTCAATGGATATGAAGGGCTGAAAAAAGGCATACAACGCCTGATGGATAACCACGAAATTCTGTTTGAAAAGATTCCACCTACCAAGAGTTTGATTAACAAATGTGAAGACCTTTCCATTATTACCATCTCAAACAAACCTCTTAGGATCACCTCCAAAGGTCCTATTAGGATTTCAAATGAACCCACTATTTCTCCCTTGATAATTACCAATCCCGGACCAATTCCTTACTCTTCAAATAAAGCGGTACCATGGAATTACGATGCTGAAGTGTTCTATCATGGGATTAAACAAGATGGATGGATCGAAGAAGGAAAAGATGACGATGTCAACAACATAGCTGGTTCAAGCAAAGTAACTAGAACTGGAAGAATATTTTCACCCAATATCTCACCACCAGTTGTTACAAGGACACCCATCTGCATTACTGCTGCCAAACCAAGTGCCGATACAAGAGGGAAAGAGAAGGTTATTGAGCCTGATATGGTTAAAGTACCCTCCAAGGACGTAGCTAATAAAGAACCATCCGCTCGCGAGATGGATGAGATTTTGAAGATCATAAAAAGAAGCTACTTCAAAATTGTAAAACAGTTGGGGCAAACCCCTTCTAAGATTTCAATGTTGTCATTGTTGCTTTGCTTTGATGCCCATGCTCGAACATTAATCATGTTCCTGAAAAAGGCTCATGTCCCCCATAAGACAACAACGAACCAATTTGAGAATTGCGTAGCTAGCCTGACAGTTGTTAATGGTTTGGGATTTTTAGATGTGTACTTAACGCCTCTTGGGAAGAATCATAATAAAGCTTTACATGTTTCTGTCGAGTGCAAAGGGACTACCTTAGCACATGTGCTAGTCGACACTGGTTCTTCTCTGAATGTATTACCCAATGGGGCGTTAGACCATCTTGACTGTGAGGATTTAGTCTTGAAGCCAAGTGATATCATTGTAAGGGCGTTTGATGGATCAAATAAGACTGTTCATGGGGAAGTAGATCTTCCAATCAAAGTGGGTGCCCAAATCTTCAACTCCACCTTCTATATTATGGATATTCGTCCTGCCTATTCTTGTCTGTTAGGTCGCCCGTGGATCCATAAAGTTGGGGCAGTAACCTCAACCCACCACCAGAAACTCAAATATCCAGTCCGGGGCAGAATAGTCACCGTCTGTGGATAAGAAGAGTTTATGGTGAGCCACCTTAACTCGTTTAAATACGTAGAGATGGACAGAGAATTAATTGAAACCCTATGTTAAGCCTTTGAGGTTGTACCACCGATGATTGCTGCTACTAAATTCTCTTCTGATGAGTCTAAAGCTGTTAAGGCCACACCAAAGATGGTTTTAGTCAAGGATGCCCGCGCGACAATTGAAGAAGGAAATTATGATACTTGGGGGCAACTCCTCGATATCCCATTTAAAGCGGACAAGTTTGGTTTGGGCTTCACCGTCAAAGCTCAGAAGGAAGTGAGGCGTGCTCATGCTGGAAAGCCACCTCTCTGCATTGGAAGCCATGAAGTCAACACCATGGGTGATTTTGATGAAGAAGCTGCATTTGAAGAACGGGTATATCCAACTACAACGGAGCTGAAGAATTGGCATACAAAGGACTTTGTGCCCATCTCCTTCATTGAGGAGTAATCTACTTGTTATTTCTTTTATTTCAATTCAAGAACATGTTGTCTGTAATATTTTAACAATGACTTTTCAGCCATTTGCCTGGCCCGGGGCACTTTGGTCCATTTGTCAAGGGTTTTATTTATGTTCATCTAATCATATGATCATTCAGTACATTGGACTCTTTTGCATTCAAATATTTGTGTTCATTGTATTTCTTTTCTTTCAAATACATTTAAAAAAAAAGCCATGTATCTTACATGCACATACACACACACACACTCTTGCAGGTCCACATCCACTCTGGATCCTATTACCAATGATTCTACTATTGCCGGCTATGACTTTGAATATCCTATCAACCAAGCCGAAGACGAAGGCGAGGAAGATTGTGATATACCGGGAGAACTAGCCATACTTCTATTACAAGAGGAAAAAGTTATTCAACCGCACGAAGAGTCAGTTGAAGTTATCAACCTAGGTACTGAGTCGGATAAGAAGGAAATCAGGATCGACGCTAATTTGGAAAGCAGTGTCAAGAGCAAGTTGATTCAGATGTTGCATGATTACGTGGAAGTATTTGCTTGGTCTTATGAAGATATGCATGGGTTGGATACCGACATCGTAGTTCATCGTCTGCGACAAGAGAAGACTGCCCTCCTGTTAAACAAAAGGTTCGTCGCATGAGGCATGATATGTCTGAAAAGATCAAAGCTAAAGTGATGAAATAATTTGATACAGGGTTCCTAGCTGTGACATCCTATCCTCAATGGGTTGCCAATGTGGTGCCAGTGCCAAAGAAAGACGAGAAAGTTTGCATGTGCGTAGACTATAGGGAAATGAATAGGGCGAGCCCTAATGATGACTTCCCTCTACCATACATTGACGTCTTAGTTGATAATACTGCTCAGCATAAGGTCTTCTCTTTCATGGATGGCTTCTCAGGCTATAATCAAATAAGGATGGCTCCCGAAGACATGGAGAAGACTACTTTTGTCACGTAATGGGGCACCTTCTGCTATAAGGTCATGCTGTTCGGACTAAAGAATGCAGGGGCAACATATCAAAGGGCTATGGTAGCTTTATTTTATGACACGATTCATCATGAGATAGAGGTATATGTGGATAATATGATTTCCAGATCACAAACCGAAGAAGAACATCTCGGTCACCTTCACAAATTATTCGAGAGGCTGAAGAAGTACAAGTTGAGGTTAAACCCTAACAAGTGCACGTTTAGAGTACGATCTGGAAAGCTTCTAGGTTTTGTCGTCAGTAATAAAGGCATTGAAGTTGATCCTGTCAAGGTAAAGGCTGTTGTACCCCAAAATTTTCCCTCTCATATTTCACAAGACATTGCAAGAATAATCTCCAAGTTGCTCAAGATTGCTCAAGAGTTGGATAGTCAAGTCATCTCCTAAGGCAGTCAATCTCAAATTAGGGTTTTATGTTGCATCAAGGTCCTTGCATCCAAATTACTTCAAGTGCTCCCCAATGTCCTAATATGTTCTCAATTTCATCCATGTCAACTTTCAAGCCTTGCAGAGGAAGTTTGGTCAGTCAATTGCTCAAAGGGTCCAAAAATCGACTATGCTAGGGCAAAAGTCAACTGTGACCCAAATACAGTCAAACTTCAACATTTTTTGTCAACATTCTCATTTTAAAGTATATTTCATCATTTTATCAAGGGTTGATCATGATTCATCATGGATTGCTCAAAATTCATCAAGATTCAAAAGTTGTTAAATTAGGGTTTTGTAGGAAAAGTCAACTCAACTTTGACCAAGCATAACTTTCTCATACTTTATGATAAATGATCCATCCAAATATCATTTTTAAGAGGATGCAATTTCCTACAATCCATATTCATACCCAAATATCAAGAAATGCACTCACAAGAAGTTACAAATTTGGACATTATAGGTCATTTTTGAAAGTCAACAAAAACACCTTTTTTTCCAAAGTTTATAACTTGAGCATGGAATATAAAAATGAGATGAGACCAAAAGGGTTGGTTAGAGGACATCTCAAGACTTCTAAAAAGTCCAAGAACACTTCCAAAAGTTCAAAATTGAAGAAGTTATGCATTGTTGAAGTTGGGCATTTTTGCAAAATTGCCAAAAGTCAACTATCCCCAAAACCTCAAATTTTGCCAAATGGGCCCATTCTTTTTCACTTGATTTGATCTTGTCACACTACACACGTGTCCTTGCTTCAGCCTTGTGTCCATTTATTAATTTTTCTATTTTATTTGATTTTTTATTGAATTAATTCATTTTAAATCAATTTAAATCAAATAATATCCAAACATTGATTATTTGATCTATTTTTGGCTATTTCAGGACCTAATCATTATCATCAATTGAATCAAATTCGTATCATACCATATCATGAACAAAAAGATGGAATTTGGACAAATTTGGAAAGATATCAATGGAGGATCAAATCAAATCCTAAGGCATCAATGTGCAAAGATTCAAGACCCAAAACTTGACCTAATCCAATGCTGCATACATATACAATGCAAAGAGGCACAAATTAGAGGTTGGAGGCTGCCAAATCACAAGAACCAAAGTTGAGAAAACTTGAAAAAAGCTTGAAATTTAAATCCTTCTTAGAGGCCAATTCAGAACCAAAACTCAACGTGAATCAATTGCTGGACATTCACTGAGTCAGTAGCAATCAAAAGAAAGCTCCCAGAACCTCTCAACCGCGCTGTAAGTCTCTCACAAAACCGCTTGGCATTCGAAATCGTATCCTCATTTTCTTGCATCTTTTTGACAAATTATTGGTATATTCATGCTTATCGTTTAAATTAGAGGCATTCTGTATTATTTGATTGCATTTTTATGAGCCATAGCCCTGTAACCGAACCTAGGGTTTTGGTAGTTTATTTTTGGGCATTTCATGTACAGGTGAAATCAAGATCCAAGAGGGATATAGACGTACTCAGGATGCTCAGACGAATCGAACCATGGTCTTAGAACCGATTTCTATGGCCTAGGATAGATTTTAGGATGGCCATGCGCATTTAGTTGCGGATACAAATCCGCAGGTAAAAAAATCAGGTTTCAATGAGGAAGACGATGACGCGTCCTCCTCCCATTCGCTGATTCAAATAATTCGCGCTTTTTCTTTTTATTTCAGGCATATTATAATTATTACCTAATATGCTAACGAATGAAGCATAATGGTGTAGCGGTAAGCGCGTTGTCCGGTGACTTACAAGACCTGGGTTCGAATCCCAGGTCCCCCAAATGCATGTTATTATTTTTCAAGAGGTATTCCAATGCAAGCTCTAACGCGTGGTTCACCATACACCCTCACTCAGATGCCTGCTGTGATCGGTGCGAATGAGAACTGACTGTTTTAGGAATGCTGGTTCGCGTTTGCGTTTGTTTTTGCAAAGTGTCGCGGTAAGCAAGAGTCGTCACCGTCTTTTATTTTATCCCACAAGGAAAGGACAAAAGCACAGAAAAATTCCTTTTCGAGATTTTTCTCGGGTTCGGGAGGTAGATTATAGAAAGGGAAGGTGTTAGCACCCTTTCTATCCGTGGTTATCCACGGGCTCTTAGGTACTTGCTCACTATGTTTTCAAAAGTTTGCTTTTCTTTGTGTTTGTGGGTTTTGAAAAGAGTTTTATTTTGAAGAGAGTGTAAGTGCAAAAAGTTTTGTCTTATTTTAAAAGGAGCAAGTACTTAAGAACCTCTACCTACTCAAAAAGGAATTAAATTGTGCAAATGTCCTTTAGACGGTGTTATCCCACTATTGAGGAGTAGGTAGCACCGTCGTTGGAGTTTTCGGGTCAATTCGATTTAAGGGACGTGTGGTCACTAAAGCAATGTTAGGATGCTTTAGCGGTAACCCTAATGTCTTAGATCATTTTTATCGAGGCAACCATTTTGAGGCAACTTTGATCTTTGGACATGAGGGAGACCTCTAAGACATCCTATACTTAATGACCACATTCGAGGCAACCAAGTGAGGTGTACCCTAGGAGTGGCATGTGCAAGTGTGTCAATTTTCAGTTTATATTATCTTTGTACATGTTATGGTGAGCTATTATTGATTTTAAGTTAAGATAGATCTTGTCATACAATCCTAATTAGCATACATCTAAGAAGTTAACATATGTACAGGAATTTAAAGTGCGGGAATTGTAAATCCTACGCTATTACAAGGCTTCGGGGAGGGGGATTATTTACATGTCCAAAAATTGGGGGGAATAAAAAGCAGTAAAAGGTATTAGTTAAACTATTACAAACCAGTAGGCAATTACGATAAAATAAACGCGCATGAATCTTAAAAATCCTAAGAATAAAATCTTTTTGTTGTTTTATTTTATTTTGGCAAATGCTAAGTCAAATTTAATTAATTAAAAATACTGATTAAAATTAACTCTAAAACATACCTAATATTTTTTGCATTTTTTGTTTATGAAAAGGATTGAATTCAAATAAATCCTAAGTCTACTGATTTTAAAAAAAATGAAGAAAATAAGTTAAAATAATTAACTAAATTAAATCCTAATTCTAAGTTACTTATTTTTATGATTTTTATGTTGATTAAAAAGATATAAAGAAGTCTATGAAAAACAAAAATAACATGCAGGAGGGATCCTTCGATCTAGGGAAAAAAAGGGGTTTCGACCCAGGGAGGGAATGGAAGCTTCGATCCAGAGAGGGTCCTGGCTTTCGATCCAGGAATGGGATGCCTCCTTCGATCCAACATGCTAATGGGTTCGATCCAGAGAAGGGCTCTCCTTCGATCTGGGATGTTATACCTGCGAAAGTATGTTAGCGAAATAAAATGCAGGGCCTGGGTATTGAACCCCAGGCCCTTCGATCCTGCGCTTGCTGGGTCTCTTCAGGCTATGTCTGCAGCAAATGTTAGCAAACAAAAAACATGACCTGGGTGCCAAACCCAGGCCTTTCGATCCTGTCTAGGATGGCAAATCAAAGGCAACAACAAGTAATAATGAGTTATGCAAATATGAGGTTGGATAGTTTACCCTTTCTTACCAGCAGATTGGACTTTTAATTTGGGCGCTTCCTGGATGTAGGCACCTTCGATCTGGGCACTTCCTGGATGTAGGCACTTTTGATTTGCTGATGACTTTTGGCAGCGTAACTCCAATGTTTTTTGTTCTCCTGTTGTGTGATTTTTCATTCTCCTATGTGCAGAGATTTGTGTGTGTTGTATAATTTTCGTGTCTTGGTAATGTATGTTGGCCTCTTTATTTATAGGGGTGTGAGGGTGTAGTAATGGCAAGAGACAACCATTAAGCAGGCCATTAAATGCCATGAGACAAGAAACGGATACATTAAAAGTTTTCCTTTTTTGAAACATTTGTGTCTCTTGAATGAACCTGGACGCTTTTGTCTTGAGTGCCCTCTTGATGACCTCCTTCGAATGGCCCTTGTCCAAAGATCAATCGAAGGGTACTAATTAAAATTCCAATCGAAAGGCTTTGTTAACAGGACAATCGAAAGATTTTGTTTCATGCTAATCGAAGGCCTTGACATAATGCCAATCGAATTGCTTGTCCATAATGCCAATCGAAAGGCTCCTTCAGCATACCAATCGAAGGGTCTTTCAGAATGCCAATCTAAGTGCTTGTCCATAATGCCAATCGAAAGACTCATTAAGAATACCAATCGAATGGTCTTTCAGAATGCCAATCGAAGTGATCCTTCAGAATGCCAATCGAAATGCTCCTTCAAAATGCCAATCGAAGGGTCTTTCAGAATGCCAATCGAAGTGCTCCTTCAGAATGCCAATCGAAATGCTCCTTCAGAATGCCAACCGAAGGGTCTTTCAGAATGCCAATCGAAGTACTCCTTCAGAATGCCAATCGAAATGCTCCTTCAGAATGTCAATCGAAGGGTCTTTCAGAATGCCAATCGAAGGGTCTTAAAGCACCACTCAAAAATTTCCTTTTTCCTTAGGCAAGAGTTTGTGATTAACCATGCAGGGGGGAGACTTTGGAAAACATGAGAGGGCAAATTTTGGGGTGCAACAGTTGCCCCTGTTCAATTTTATTAAACCTGAGGATATAGATTGGCTTTCGAGCCTTTCGTGATCCGAGGGTGGAAGATAATTGAACACTAGAGTGCCCAGAAATTTGCACTCGCATGGTGTAGTATCAGCATTGTGACGTCGGGAATGGGCTTACATATGCCATTTGGAGATTGTTGGTAGGAGGATGGGCTTATATATTCCATTTGGAGAGGTAATGGATAGTCATTGGAGATGGGCTTAAAGATGCCATCCAGGGGCGATTGTTGAACTGTATTTGAATGAGTGACAGAATTACATCCGAATCTGGATCGTATCTGGACTGTTATTTGAAGGTCTCTGATTGCCTGTCATTAACTGGAAGAAATAAATCTAACCAGAGGAGGTCTTTTTTGATAATGATGTGTGATGAAGGAATCTGAGACGATTGCTACTCCAAACAGATGATGAAGGAATCTTGGACGATTACTACCTCATCAGGATGATGAAGGAATCTCTGATGACTTCTATCTCAGAAGGATGGTGAAGGAATCTTGGACGATTACTACCTCAGTAGGATGATGAAGGAATCTTGGATGACTTCTACCTCATCAGGATGATGAAGGAATCTTGGACGATTACTACCTCAGGATAATGATGAAGGAATCTTGGACGATTACTACCTCAGTAGGATGATAAAGGAATCTTGGACGATTACTACCTCAACAGGATGATGAAGGAATCTTGGATGACTACTACCTCAGCAGGATGATGAAGGAATCTTGGACGATTACTACCTCAGCAGGATGATGAAGGAATCTTGGACGATTACTACCTCAACAGATGATGAAGGAATCTTGGAAGATTACTACCTCAACGGGATGGTGAAGGAATCTTGGACGATTACTACCTCAGCAGGATGGTGAAGGAATCTTGGACGATTACTACCTCAGCAGGATGGTGAAGGAATCTTAGACGATTACTACCTCAACAGGATGGTGAAGGAATCTTGGACGATTACTACCTCAGCAGGATGATGAAGGAATCTTGGATGACTTCTACCTCAACGGGATGGTGAAGGAATCTTGTACGATTACTACCTCAGCAGGATGATGAAGGAATCTTGGATGACTTCTACCTCAACGGTGATGGTGAAGGAATCTTGGATGATTACTACCTCAGCAGGGTGGTGAAGGAATCTTGGACGATTTCTACCTCAACGGGATGATGAAGGAATCTGGGACGATTACTACCTCAACAGGATGGTGAAGGAATCTGGGATGACTTCTACCTCAACGGGATGATGAAGGAATCTTGGATGATTACTACCTCAGCAGGATGGTGAAGGAATCTGGGATGACTTCTACCTCAACGGGATGATGAAGGAATCTTGGATGATTACTACCTCAGCAGGATGGTGAAGGAATCTTGGAAGATTACTAACTCAGCGGGATGGTAAAGGAATCTTGGATGATTACTACCTCAGCAGGATGGTGAAGGAATCTGGGATGACTTCTACCTCAACGGGATGATGAAGGAATCTTGGATGATTACTACCTCAGCAGGATGGTGAAGGAATCTGGGATGACTTCTACCTCAACGGGATGATGAAGGAATCTTGGATGATTACTACCTCAGCAGGATGGTGAAGGAATCTTGGATGATTACTACCTCAGCAGGACAGTGAAGGAATCTTGGACGATTACTACCTCAACGGGATGATGAAGGAATCTTGGACGATTACTACCTCAGCAGGATGATGAAGGAATCTTGGACGATTACTACCTCAGCAGGATGGTGAAGGAATCTTGGATGATTACTACCTCAACAGGATGACGAAGGAATCTTGGATGATTACTACCTCAGCAGGATGGTGAAGGAATCTGGGATGACTTCTACCTCAACGGGATGATGAAGGAGTCTTGGATGATTACTACCTCAGTAGGATGGTGAAGGAATCTTGGACGATTACTACCTCACCGGGATGGTGAAGGAATCTTGGATTATTACTACCTCAGCAGGATGGTGAAGGAATCTGGGATGACTTCTACCTCAACGGGATGATGAAGGAATCTTGGATGATTACTACCTCAGCAGGATGGTGAAGGAATCTTGGATGATTACTACCTCAGCAGGACGGTGAAGGAATCTTGGACGATTACTACCTCAACGGGATGATGAAGGAATCTTGGACGATTACTACCTCAGCAGGATGATGAAGGAATCTTGGACGATTACTACCTCAGCAGGATAATGAAGGAATCTTGGACGATTACTACCTCAGCAGGATGATGAAGGAATCTGGGATGATTACTACCTCAATGGGATGATGAAGGAATCTTTGACGACTGCTACTCCAAAAGGTAATGACTTTTATCTGTCGATCGATCTTTCCTGAAAAGGTAAAGAGTTAGTTGTATGCAATGTCATGATGTATGCATTGTGTAATGATGTTCTCAAAATAAATGAGATTTATGTTATATGCATTTTGTATGCACATGTTATGAATGTTGTTGAAGTGTAATTTTGTCTTGGAGAATAAATTCTTGACAAGTGTTGGGGAGTTATTAAATCCCGGACTGCTGTTGAAGAGTATGTTTGTCTTCAAACTTTGCTTAGAATGTTTCCACTGAGGATCCTTATTTTGTTAAGGAGAACTCTGTTGGGGAAAGTTGTGAACTCTGTGGAGAGTATTGATTCGTCCTTGGGGAACAAGTTCAGGAGTCTCGGTTGTTCGTTGCTCTACTGGGGGGTCAAAGTTAAACTGACATCTGATCGGGTCCAGGTTTCACAGTAACTTGCTGGGGATTGTAGAGTAGTCTACTAGGGAAGAGGAGTTGTGGTCCTTTAATTTGCAGTAGTCGAAAAGGCAAACTCAAGCTGGGGAATCCTGGTGTTGTTGGGGAAATAAACCCTGTTGTCAGTCTGCTAGAGAGGTGACATCTTCGTTGGGGGAAGTCCTCGAGGATTCTTGAGGTTGATTCAGTTGGGGAAAGGTTTTCAGAGATTAAACCCTTGCTGGGAGTCATCCTATCAGAAGGATCTGGGGATATTTGTCATTGCCCCTAGTAGCAGGTGTTTGTGGCACCGCCTGGAAATGTTTGACTGTATGTAACCCTTCACTGAGATTGACGTTCAATGCCCCAAGTGACGGAGATGGAGACCTGCCCCTGGTTACTCTGCACTTCTTCAGAGATTTCTTGAAATCTTGACTGGACTGCCCCAGGAGATGGACAATGACCATGCCATGCCCCTTGATTGGAAGTGTCATCCTTTTTGAAGTGATTTTGTTCACTGAGAGGGCTTTCGTTCATCAGATATTCGTTGTGTGAATTTCTCCGCTGTCAAACAAATAGCCAAATGCAAATAGTGATATTCAAATAAGGCAAAGTTTATGCTTGTCTCGAAGTTTTGAAAAGTGCGTTTTTTAGCAGAAAACTTTTTTTTTATAAGACAAATTCAACACAAGATTTAGGGCAAAGCCTTACAGGAGTCAGGATACCTTTTGTAACAGTATGCTCTTGAACTAACCCATGCTTCAGTTAGGACTTTTGAAGGGTAGTAACGTGGCTTGGTTCACGGTTTAAGAAACAAAGGATAAAGGCTCAAAGTATATTTGTACCCACCCGCTCTTCGTGATGTTCTTCAATCCTAAATTCAGTTAATTGTGCGTCGAACTCTATTCGAATTTGGAACAACGTTTTGGTGATGGTTCACACAAGTTGAATTTTGTTGGAAGGCAGTCATTTTTACAACATTATTCATGTTGTTGAGTATTTGTAATGACCTCGTTCTTTTGATTTATTATCCCTAACTTTTGCCTGACTGTTCCTGTTTTCGAGATTACAGTCAGCGGGATGCCCCAGCTTTCTTAAGCTTCCTTTATAGGTTTTGGCTCAGTGGGCTTTTCTCTTTTGAGAGATTGACTGCCTATGAGATAAGGAACCACCACTGTCTTTTGATTCCAGAGGAATGCTTTTGATGTCGTTCGTTGTATTATGAACTGAGAGCTTTGCGACTTCAATGCGCATCTTTTGAATTAACTGAGAGACTACCCTGCCCCAGGTTTAAATTAAAGGTTTCAATTTGTGTTTAAAACAGAAAACTCCTACTTCTTTGGCTCGAAGGGGTTGACTAGGGATTATCTTCATTATAACTCCAGTGTTTAGGATTTGAAAGAAATGTCTGTACATCGTCAGCAAGGTCTGTCCAAAAGCATACTGTATGAGATTATGGCATTGTTTCGTCATCCTCCCTCTAAAGGCTTGTAACTTTTAGCAAGAGTTGAATGTCATAAAGCGAGTAAAAAGCATAGTTTAAATGTAATTAAAATGATTGGATCAAATCAAGACAAACATATGCAATGCATTAATGAAACAAAGTTTGGCATTAATAGATAATTGTTTGAATGACAAAGAGATTACAACTTGAAAATTCAAATGAAACAAAGACATTCTCAATGACTTGGCGTAGGATCAGTGATCAAACTTGATCTCCTTGGCATCAATCAAGTCTTGAATCTTGTTCTTCAAGGTCCAACAGTCGTCGGTGTCATGTCCAGGACTGTCAGAATGGTAGGCACATCTCACACTCGGGTTATACTTGGAAGAGGAAGTATCAGGATTTTGAGGAGGATCCTTTAGCGTGATTAGCTTCAACTCCAGCAAATGTTGTAACGCTTGAGACAAAGGCGTGTTGATGTTAGTATACTGCCTTTCTTGATATCTTACCCTACTCCTATTGCTCTGTCTTTGTTGAACAGGCGTGGGATCGGAGATCAGGGTTGCCCCCTACCTGTTGATCATGACGACTCTTTTGACCAGTCATTGCATTGGACTCTTTCTTCCCATTGTAGGGATTTTTCTGAGCATCAGAAGGTGTATCTTCTTGAATCTTCCCACTTTTGATGCCAGCTTCGACCCTTTCGCCGGTCAGTATTAGCTCGGTGAATCCGACTGAAGATCTTCCGATCAAGTGTTTGAAATAGGGACTAGACAAAGTCCCAAGAAACATGTCCACCAACTCCCTATCAGACAGAGGGGGTTGGACTCTTCCAGCAAGATCTCTCCACTTCTGAGCGTAGTCCTTAAAGCCTTCTCCTGTACCCATAGACATACCCTGAAGCTGAGTACACATGGGAGCAAGGTCGGCATTATACTGGTATTTCTTGTAAAAAGTAGCAGCAAGGTCCTCCCAGTTGCGGATGTTAGCTCCTTCCAGTTGACAGAACCATTCAAGTTGAGTCCCTGAAAGACTGTCTTGAAAGAAATGGATCCACAAGTTCTTATCAACAGTGTAAGGTTGGATCTTCCTCACATATGACCGGAGATGCAGCTTTGGACAGGAAGCTCCGTCATACTTGGCAAAGGCAGGTGCCTTGAATTTATGGGGAATCACCACCCCAGATGATAGACCCAGATCTCCGAAATCCAGACCAGGCACATTCTGTATTTCCATAGCGTTCAAATGGTCCTCCAGCTGTTTGTACTTATCCTCAACAGGAGGATACTGTTCTTCATCATAGTCCGTCTCGTTGTCGGAGACAAAAGGGCTAGGAGCCCTCCTTTCTTGTGGACTATCCTTCCCCTCAGATGGGGTGGTCAGATCAACATCATTCTGCAGCCCGTTTCCAAACCTGCGTCCAGTATTGAACAAGATGGTCCTCTTTTTCTTCTTCTTCCTCTCCTTCAGAATCAAAGTCTTCAGGTCCTGCTGACCCTTAGCTAGATTCATGACCAACTCTTGAAATTGGGCATTTTGGGCCTGGAGGGCCTTGATAGTTTGCTCAATGGAAGGTTCAGTAGACATGATGATCGCTGAAATAAACAGCGAAGAAGATAAGAGACCTGTACTGGGAGACCTGTTATGCAATGATATGTATGATATATGTATGCAATGTTTTCAAGAATCTCGCAGGGTAAACAAGAAACCGTTAGAATCTGAATCTGGTAGCTTGATTGAAGGAACTTCATGTTACTGAGAGTCCTTCTTCAAGAGTCAAGCTCACCATATCGAGGGGGTCATAGCCCCTGACTCAAGTTAACGTGCTTGGATTTCTAGACAACCTTGGCTAGAGGAAAATAAATCCCCTTTGCCCCTTGCTAGCCATTTGATTTACTATAACCTGCATCACAGACCCTTGAGATCCTTGAAATGGTTAAAGAAATGTTAAGGCATGATGTTATGATGTGTATGCTATGCGTTTAAGCAAAAGTGTGAGGTGATGTAAGTAAGCCCTGCAATAAGTCCAAATTATTGGATAAGGACTGTAAACAAAACCTGCAAGGAACTCATGTTGTCAGATAACAAGAATGCGCAAGTAGTTCAAGTTTCAAGGCACACAAGTCACACATACAGCCTTAAGATTTCAGGCTTGCATGGAGTTTCATAGGTAAGTACCCTCTTGAGTTTAGTTGGCTCAAAAACCTGTCCTATAAATAGTAACCGGGTTCTAAGGAGCTCAATATCATTGGGTTGTTTTCTATGTTCATTGTTTTGGTTTAGCCACTTAAATGGCGACCAAAATATTCCAAGAAAACAACCCTCAATGAGTGTAGTATCGAGTATCTACCAACTTCGGACTGCACCAAAGTCGGTCGTCTCACTACCCCTAAAAAAGGCCAAGATGGTCAAGTAAGGTTCTAAGGTCAATTGATGCTTCACGACACCACGCGGCGGCCCCGTACTCTCCTTGACTTAACTCAAGGGTTACCGGTACTCACCAAAGTGCCACATCAATGTAGCTACTGTTTCAACCATGTCGGTATACCCCGCACAGTTCCCTCACAGTTTGTTGCTACTTACCTAAAGGGTATCCCCAGATCCGAGTTAGGATCTATAGAACTCCGATACAAACCCACAAAATTTAAAGCATACAAAGCATACAATTGAAAACACAAGTGATCTAATCCTAAGGTACACCTCACTTATAATTTCCCCAGCAGAGTCGCCAGTTCTGTGATCGGTCGGAACGAGAACTGACTGTTTTGGAATGCTGGTTCACGTTTTGCGTTTGTTTTCGCAAAATGTCGCGGTAAGCAAGAGTCGCCAACGTATTTTATTTTATCCAACAAGGAAAGGACAAAAGCACAGAAAAATTCCTTTTTGAGATGTTTCTCGGGTTCGGGAGGTAGATTATAGAAAGGGAAGGTGTTAGCACCCTTTCTATCCGTGGTTATCCACGGGCTCTTAGGTACTTGCTCACTATGTTTTCAAAAGGTTTGCTTTTCTTTGTGATTGTGGGTTTTGAAAAGAGTTTGTTGTTTTGAAGAGAGTGTAAGTGCGAAAAGTTTTATTTGTTTAAAAGAGAGCAAGTACTTAAGAACATCTACCTACTCAAAAAGGAATTAAACTGTGCAACTGTCCTTTAGACAGTGCTATCCCACTATTGAGGAGTAGGTAGCACCATTGTTGGAGTTTTTCGGGTCAATTCGATTTAGGGGACGTGTGGTCACTAAAGCAACGTTAGGACGCTTTAGTGGTAATCCTAATGTCTTAGATCATTTTTATCGAGGCAACCATTTCGAGGTAACTTATGATCTTGGGACAAAAGGACGACCTCTAAAACATCCTATACTTAATGACCACATTTGAGGCAACCAAGTGAGGTGTACCCTAGGAGTGGCATGTGCAAGTGTGTCAATTTTCAGTTTATGTTATCTTTGTACATGTTATGGTGAGCTGTGGTTGATTTTAATTTAAGATAGATCTTGCCATGCAATCCTAGTTAGCATACATCTAAACAGTTAATATATGTACAGGAATTTAAAGTGCGGGAATTGTAAATCCTACGCTATTACAAAGCTTCGGGGAGGGGGATTATTTACATGTCCAAAATTGGGGGAATAACGCAGTAAAGTAAAAGTCTTAGCTAAGTTATTACAAACCAGTAGGCAGTTATAATAAAACAAACGCTCGCGAATCTGAAAATAAACTCTAAAAAAAAAACCTAAGAATAAAATCTTTTTGTTGTTTTATTTTATTTTGGGAAAATAATCTAAATCTACTTGATTTTAGTTTTGGAAAAATGTTAAAATAATTAAAAGATTTAATTGACAAAGTTAATTTTAATAGAAAAACTAGCCTAATGTTTTTTTATGTTTTTTTTGATTTTATGTTAATTAAAAAAGATAAAAAGATGTCAATGAAAACAAAAAATAAAATACAAGGGGATCCTTCGATCCAGGAGTTTCGACCCAAGGAGGGAAATGGTCCTTTCGATTGGGCCAGATAGTAAGGCGTGAGTAGCCTTCGATCCAGGGAAGAAAATTTCCCTTCGATCATGGAGGTCATGGCTTTCGATCCAGGAATGAGATGCCTCCTTTGATCCAGCATGCTAATGGGTTCGATCCAGAAAAGGGCTCTCCTTCGATCTGGGATGTTATACTTGCAAAAGCATGTTAGCGAAATAAAATGCAGGGCCTGGGTATTGAACCCCGGGCCCTTCGATCCTGCGCTTGCTGGGTCTCTTCAGGCTATGTCTGCAGCAAATATTAGCAAATGATGGACATGGCCTGGGTACCAAACCCAGGCCTCTTGATCCTGTCTAGAATAGAAAATCGAAGGTAACAACCAGTATGGATGTATTATGCAAATATGAGGTTGGATAGTTTACCCTTTCTTACCAGCAGATTGGACTTTTAATTTGGGTGTTTCCTGGATGTAAGCACCTTCGATCTGGGCACTTCCTGGATGCAGGCACTTTTGATCTGAGGGTTTCTGGGCGTGGATGCTTTTGTTGAAGGGTGGCTTTGCTTGGAAAATTCTGGGCAGCGTCTCTCCAATGCTTCTGTTTTTCTCTGTATATTTTCGTGTGTTTTATTGTATAATTTTCGTGTTCTGGTAATGTATGCTGGCCTCTGTATTTATAGGGGTGTGAGAGTGCAGTAATGGCAGGAGACAGCCATTAAACATGCCATTAAATGCCATGAGACAAGAAACGGACACATTAAAAGTTTTCTTCTTTTGAAACATTTGTGTCTCTTGAATGAACCTGGATGTTTTTGACTTGAGTTCCCTCTTGATGACCTCCTTCAAATGGTCCCTTTCGAATGGGCTGATGGCCTCCTTCGAATGCTTTTCGAAAGCTTCTTCGAATGGACCTTTTTGGAATTCCAATCGAAGGACACTATTATAATGCCAATCGAAGTACTTGTCCATAATGCCAATCGAAAGGCTCCTTCAGAATACCAATCGAAGGGTCTTTCAGAATGCCAATCGAAAGCCTTGACATAATGCCAATCGAAAGGCTCCTTCAGAATGCCAATCGAAGGGTCTTTCAGAATGCCAATCGAATTTCTCCTTCAGAATGCCAATCGGAATGCTCCTTCAGAATGCCAATCGAAGGGTCTTTCAGAATGCCAATCGAAATGTACTTAAAGCACCACTCAAAAAATTTCCTTTTCCTTAGGCAAGGGTTTGTGATCAACCATGCAGAGGGAAGACTTTGGAAAACATGAGAGGGAAAATTTTGGGGTGCAACAGTAGGGTTACTTACCAAATCAATGGTAAGATAACAATGTCAAAGGAAAGAGGAAATGAACAAGAAAGACTTTTGAGTAGGTAGAATGCTCCTAGTTACTTGCTCACTTTCAAAACAAAAACCTCCTTTCTATTTTCAAAACAAACACCAATACTTTCAAAAACATCTTTCAAACTTGAAAACATTTGCAAAAGATCAACACTTTGCATACATTCTTACGAACGAGAATCATTACAAAGTTTGCCTAAAGGATGACGCCTTTTCAAAATACTTTCAAAAACCATACAAAGCATAATTTCAAACGAAAGCAAGTGATCTAGCAAGTAACTAAGAGTCCATGGAAAACCATGGATGGAAAGGGTGCTAATACCTTCCCTTTTCATAATTTACCCCCCGAACTCAAGAAACAATCTCAAAGGTCTTTCCTGTGCTTTTTCACCTTTCCTTTTGTATAAAAGAAAAGTCGGTGGCGACTCTTGCTAACCGTAACATTTGCGATAAAACGCAAAACAACCAAGTCAGTTCTCCCACCGTATCACAAAACCCTTAAGAAGAAACAAGAATTTTACCCTAAGCAACCAAATACCAACCTGGATAACTCAGAACACAGGACACAAGTGTGTTCATAACTCGGATCACAAGAAACAAAAACTGAGACAAGACATAGACATGATGTTGGACATGATGTTGAGACAACTTGTTAAACATACTTGTAAAACAATTGCAAGAACAGAGGTAGTACTCATATGGTGACCACTACCTTTCTCCCCCTTTTTAGCCAAAAAATGACAAATATATCCCCCACAAAACCATACCCAGACTGTAATCACCCAGACTCGGATAAAAGCCATAACAGCTTTAACGAAAACAGACTAACATAAGATTAATGAAAGAGAAGGGATGACACCCTTAAATACTCAAGCTGTTACTTATGGATCAACGACTCTTTACTATAGCAACAATCTTGGTAAAATAAGAGCATTTTTCGAGGAAAATAACTGCACCAAAAATAAAGTGTGCACCATCCATAAAACATTCTTCATGCCTTAATTCACTCTGGACTATTTCTCCTGGAATCTAAAACTCCAATAAATACGCATGCATGGTCAAACACACGTGTCACACTTCCATCTGACGTGTACTTGATTACACTGTCCACAAGCACCACTTATTGATATTCATAGAGCCAAGTCCTAAACAATGTCCTGACATCCAATCAGACGCAGTCTACCTTCTCTTGTCTTTAAAAGTATCAACACCTTTTTCAACATTCAACCATAGATTTTTCAGACTAAGGCCACAATGTCTTTGAAGAGACCTTTTGAAGCATTATCACAATGCGTTCTACATACTCCTTTCAGTTAGACTTAGTGAGATTTGAGCATGAACACTTTTATTTATCAATAGAGAACTTCTATTGATTTTGTCTTCAAGCTGCAGAGAAAAATAAATTCTCAAAAATAATTCTCATATCACTCCTAAGAACCATGCCCATAGTTTGATTTAGCCCACTGACTTCCCAACGACATAATCAAACTCTAACTACCAAGTCCTCCACAAACTACACCAGTAACAAGATATCTGAGTATCTTTCTGACATCGCATTCTCATAGGAGGTAAATAATTTCCCCAAACTTGAACATCATGAAAGCTCCATAAGGCATGCACCATTGCAGAAACAATTTAGAGACAAGTATTTAACTCCCCCTGTCATGGATAACCAGTACTCCAACTGAACACATTCTTTTGCATCAGACGAAACCCAGTTCATCATAAGCTTCCTGATCAGGTCAGACCATCTGATACCATTCCTCTGCCCTTACTTGCAATTCCTGGACAGTACTCATGCACTCAACAAGCATACTACTTTAGACAAGACTAGAGCCTTCTCATTATAGTCAGAAATGCCTCTTCTGATAATAACGTTGAGCATTAATCTCTACAAAAAAATGACGTTACAACATCATTTAGGAAATCATCTTCACATTATAGAACCAAATCGCTCTGGTTCTTGATACACCATCTAAAGGACTCATCATGCTTGAATGTCCTTCTTTCAAGCTATACTAGAAGCTCTCAATAAGACACACAACTTCAGTAGATAGCACGCACCAGAGAACCACAAAGATAAATAAACTCTCATACATTTTTTGAATTACAGTACTTAGATTTCATATTTGCATAAATACGTTAGGCAAATACACAACTCCCATCAATAATATTTACCAACAGTCACATGCACATCTGCATCACAGTTTCTCTTAAAGGTCCAAACAACTGATAAGATTACCTCCTCACAGATGGTAGACAATCAACCATAAATCAGACATTCCAATTTTGGAATCTAACGGAGATCAACAATCCTCATGAGCTTTAAGACAAATTCATTTTTTTGAATTAGCAAGCTACACAAGGGTACCACACTTGCACCCATCTTCAATATCAGATCATAGATACATGCAGAAACATGCACACCTCAATAACCTTCTTCTCATAAGCACAATGTCTAGACTTCTTGTCTAACTTTGAGATGTTAGACATCATCCTTATGCATCAGTAGAGGAGATTCCCTTTATTATATACCTATGGGACTGAACACAACAACCAGGGCATTAAATGATCTTCATATCGTAAGCAGACTGTTCAGAATAAGTTTGCTTCTCTCAATCCATGAAGCCTCAATTTTTTTTGAAAACTCATCCCAAGAATTTTGGATGACATTCCAATAATGCAAACCTCAATCAACCACATAATGACACATCTCTATTACACACAAGCCCTTTGACTGTCTCTTACAGTAGAACAAGAGTTCCATGTTCTCATAGACTTGATAATAATACCAAGTTTGAGTAGACAACCTCCAACATGTTTAAGATAAAGACCAGCCAGACATATTGAGAAAAGTAAATTCCCAGTACAAAGATGTAAAGACATTATATCTGACATTTCTTCAAGGTCTTCCAACTCTAGAACAGCAGGAACTTCCCCTAGTTCCAACAAAAATTGTTCCATTACAACAAGATAGACACAAGCAAGCTTCCATAAATTTGGCTCCATTGTCCAGAAGTATCTTTTGAACTTGACCTTCATACATAAAGAATCTGATGCCTTCAACAAAATTCACTACTAGAGAATAGAGCTCAGGTTCTGCACTCCTATATACTTTGATCAGAGATAAACTGAACCAAGGAGTAAGTAAGATGTTGATCATATCATGACCATCACACTTATCTAAGACATGTTTCTAGGACATAAACTTCTTATACACACTTAACTAGTTCAGGAGAAGGTTCTAAACATATGTGATCAACACAAATTTGTTTAACACCAAAAGCATATGCAATGCCATTCCTTTAGCCACCAAAAATCTTCATAACTTGCTGATGTGATGTTCTAACATCTAGTAGGACATCCTTCCAAGGGACACAACAAGATATCCTTTATCAAAGACGGAGATTAGCCTTTTAGGGTTGAAAGCAAAAATAAATTACTTCTTACTTTCTTCAGATTTCTTTTCAACAAACTCATTTAAAAATGCCTTTACGAGTGGACTTGAGATGAACCTCAAGTATCTTTGGAAACTTTAGCAGGATGGTTGAAGCTATCCTCCAAGTATCACAACACCATAGAATACACATACGCAATGGATCACGCATCAACAAATACTCAACACCCTTCAGGGAAGAACAAGATAACCCTTGCATATAATCACCATAATTCAGATGACAACATAACATCAGAGGTTTGAAAATAAATCAAACACAACACATCAACTCACCATAAACAGGAGACAACCATTAAATTCCATGAGACAAGAAACAGACACATTAAAAGTTTTCCTCTTTTGAAACATTTGTGTCTCTTGAATGAACCTGGACGCTTTTGACTTGAGTGCCCTCTTGATGACCTCCTTCGAATGGTCCTTTTCGAATGGGCTGATGGCCTCCTTCGAATGCTTTTCGAAAGCTTCTTCGAATGGACCCTTTGAATACTTCTTCGAATGGACCTTTTTGGAATTCCAATCGAAGGACACTGCTATAATGCCAATCGAAGTACTTGTCCATAATGCCAATCGAAAGGCTCCTTCAGAATACCAATCGAAGGGTCTTTCAGAATGCCAATCGAAAGCCTTGACATAATGCCAATCGAAAGGCTCCTTCAGAATGCCAATCGAAGGGTCTTTCAGAATGCCAATCGAATTGCTACTTCAGAATGCCAATCGGAATGCTCCTTCAGAATGCCAATCGAAGGGTCTTTCAGAATGCCAATCTAAATGTACTTAAAGCACCACTAAAATATTTTCCTTTTCCTTAAGCAAGGGTTTGTGATCAACCGTGCAGGGGGAAGACTTTGGAAAACATGAGAGGGAAAATTTTGGGGTGCAACAGTTGCCCCTGTTCAATTTTCTTAAACCTGAGGATATAGATTGGCTTTCGAGCCTTTCGTGATCCGAAGGTGGAAGATAATTGAACACTAGAGTGTCCAGAAATTTGCACTCGCATGGTGTAGTATCAGCATTGTGATGTCGGGAATGGGCTTACAGATGCCATTTGGAGATTGTTGGTAGGAGGATGGGCTTATATAGATGCCATCTGCAGGAGTGTCGATCGCGTAAGAGATTCCTTAACGAGAACTTGCATACATGTTATTGTAGAAGATTCCGCTGGGGAAGTCTAACTTTGTTGAGATTTAGGAACTTGCCTGTACTTCAACTGAGAGAATGCTTCAGCTGAGTTTTAAGAACCTGTCCATAATTCAACTGGGGGGAAACATCTTCATCAAGATCTAAGAACTATCTCGTGCCCACCGGGAGTATACCGCTGAGATTATAGAACTTGTCCACACTATGACGGAGGAAAACATCAAGATCTAGGAACTGACTCGTGCTCAATGGGAGTATACCGTTGAGGTTATAGTACTTGTCCATACTATAACATAGGGAAGTGTGATGTTTTAGCTGGGAAAATAAATCCCGGAGCTGCTGGAGAATAGAGTTGAGTCTGGATGATTGTCAGAATTGCGTCTGCATCTGGAGCGTATCTGAAATGTATTTGAATGAGTGACATAATGACATCCGAATCTGGATCGTATCTGGACTGTAATTTGAAATGAGTGACAGAATTACATCCGAATCTGGATCGTATCTGGACTGTTATTTGAAGGTCTCTGATTGCCTGTCATTAACTGGAAGAAATAAATCTAACCAAAGGAGGTCTTTTGTGATAATGATGTGTGATGAAGGAATCTGAGACGATTGCTACTCCAAACAGATGATGAAGGAATCTTGGACGATTACTACCTCAGCAGGATGACGAAGGAATCTTGGATGACTTCTACCTCAACGGGATGATGAAGGAATCTTGGACGATTTCTACCTCAGCAGGATGATGAAGGTATCTTGGACGATTACTACCTCGGCAGGATGATGAAGGAATCTTGGACGATTACTACCTCAGCAGGATGATGAAGGAATCTTGGACGATTACTACCTCAGCAGGATGATGAAGGAATCTTGGACGATTACTACCTCGGCAGGATGATGAAGGAATCTTGGATGATTACTACCTCAGCAGGATGATGAAGGAATCTTGGACGATTACTACCTCAGTAGGATGATGAAGGAATCTTGGACGATTACTACCTCAACAGGATGATAAAGGAATCTTGGATGACTTCTACCTCAGCAGGATGATGAAGGATTCTTGGACGATTACTACCTCAGCAGGATGATGAAGGAATCTTGGATGACTTCTACCTCAGCAGGATGATGAAGGAATCTTGGACGATTACTACCTCAGTAGGATGATGAAGGAATCTTGGACGATTACTACCTCAGCGGGATTATGAAGGAATCTTGGATGATTACTACCTCAGCAGGATGGTGAAGGAATCTTTGGACGATTACTACTTCAGCAGGATGGTGAAGGAATCTTTGGACAATTACTACCTCAACGGGATGGTGAGGGAATCTTGGACGATTACTACCTCAACAGGATGATGAAGGAATCTTTGACGACTACTACCTCAGCAGGATGATGATGGAATCTTGGATGATTACTACCTCAGCAGGATGATGAAGGTGTGATCGATGGATTTAAAACTGACTATTTTTTAGCTGGTTCGCGAAATGTCGCGGAAGCAAGAGTCGCCACCGTCTTTTATTTTCTCCAACATGGAAAGGACAAAAGCACAACAAAATTCATTATGAGAATGTTTCTCGGTTCGGGAGGTAGATTTATAGAAAGGGAAGGTGTTAGCACCCTTTCTATCCGTGGTTATCCACGGGCTCTTAGGTACTTGCTCTTATGTTTTCAAAATGTTTGCTTTTCAAATGTGTGTGGGTTTTGAAAAAGTTTCTTTGAAAGATTTCTGAATAACTCTTGTATCTGTCCTCAAGAGTGTTTGAAAATTTTGTTTTGAAAGCTTTTGAAAGTGTAAGGTGTGAAAAGTATTTTGTTTTATTTTTGAAAAGAGCAAGTATCTATGAGTCATCTACCGACCCTAAGGAATTAAGTTGTGTAGAAGTCCTTAAGGTAGTGCCATCCCACCATTGAGAGGTAGGTAGCACCACCGTTGGAGGTGTTCGGGTCAATTCGAGTGTAGGGACAGTGTGGTCACCGAAGCAACAGTTAGGACACCTTAGAAGCTACCCTTATGTCCTTGATCCTTTTTTTAATCCGAGGCAACCATTTCGAGGCAACTGTTCGAGGCAACTGTTTCGAGGCAACTGTTTCGGGGCAACTGTTTCGAGGCAACTGGATCATGAACATAAGGACCGCTAAGACGTCCTATACTTGACGACCACGTTTCGAAGGCAACGAGTGAGGCGTACCCTAGAAGTGGTGTGTGTATTGTGTGTTGTTTTCATGTTATGTTTTTGTACATGTTATTAGTGAGCTACGAGTTGTTTTTATTTACATACATTCTTTCATGCAAGTTTAGCAGTTAAGGGGTGCGGAAAGTAAATTGCAGAAACATAAATCCTACGCTATTACAAGGCGCGAGTCTATACATCGCCAAAAATTACAAAGACCCGTTTTTGGTAAATAAGTACGGAAAGTAAATAAAAACAGTAAAAGTCCTAATTACTATTACATCCAGAGGCAATTACATAATAATCAAACTGTGCGCGAATAAAAATTAAATCGGAATGTTCTAAGGGTGTTGACCCTTTTAAGAAAAAGAAATTGATTTTTTTTTGTGTTTTTGGAATTAAAATGAAATTAAAACTAACTAATGACTAATTAATTAATTTAATTAAAAGAAAATATTTTTTTGTTTTTATGTTTTTATGAAATAAAAGAAATGAAATAAAATTAAAAGTTAACTTTACCTAATTCTAGATCTATTTTAATTATTTAAGAAAAAGAATTAAAATTGCCTAATTAAACTATTTTAGTTAATGTTTATTTACAAAATAAAATAATAATAATAATAATAATAATGTTAATTCTATTTTTTTTGATTTTTTATGAAAAAGTGTTAATTGGTTAATTTGTTAATAATAATAAAATAAAAAAGGTTAGAAATTAAATTGGAAAATAAAAAATGAAAAGAAAAGAATAAACCAAATGGAGGGGGTATTGGGCCAGGAATGGGGGTGTGTTGTTGAAACTGGAATCAAGTGTTCAAGCATTGACTGGGAACACCATGGTTCACGCCTCATGGCCATCAGATTGGCGTTAGTGGCCACTTGGCAGGATGATCACTTGAGATGCATGATGGACGCTGTTTGGAAGCCTGCATAGGAATACCTTAGAAAAAATAATATTGAGTTTTGGGGCATCTCAAAGCAATTGAACCATACCATTAGTTTCCTGTGGACTCATACAACACAAAACAAGCAACAAATTATGTTAATGATGCATGAACAAATGAATTTCGATTCCAAGAAAATTGCACAAACCGTGAGTTCGTGTGGGGCGATTCCTTAGGCCTGAGCGCTTGGTTTTGATTCCAAAAGACTCCTGAGAGTTCCTGCAAAGTGTTAGAAACGAGAAAAGGCTTTGAATTGCCTTGGAAGGTGGATTTCAGTTTTGACTTTTTGCTTGATTTTTTTGAATATGGTTTTTTTCGTTTTAGAGATGCTTAGGTTGTCAATTGTACAAGGAATGCTTGCCTATATGTTATGTAATGTGTATCAATCCAAATAAAGAGCCTTGAAGCCTTGCCATTATGTTTTGGATTATGCCGTGAACACCATTAAAACCACTTGCCATTCTTGTGAAAATTTGAATTTTTATGCCCATAATAGGTCTTGCACGAATTTGGAATGTACTTCATGGTGTATCAAAGCAATTCAACACAAAATATATCCCTCCATTAATTTTCTTGATTTTTATTTGAATTTTAAAGATTTAAAATGCATTAAATCAAATAAAATTAAATAAAAATGGGAAAATTAATTTTTAATCTTGAAATAAATTGTGGGACACGTGGGAGGCATGGCCAAGCTGAAACAAGTGGAAAAAGTGGGCCCCTTTTGTCAAAAATGAAGTTTTAAGGATAATTGACTTTGGCCATTTCACAAAAAAATCCCAACTTCTCCAATGCATATCTTGCTCAATTTTGAAGCTATGAACATGTTCTTGGACATTTTGGAAAGGTCTTGAAGTCCTCTAACCAATGTCTTTGGTCCCATGTAATTTTGATTTACCAATCTCAAGTTATGGTCTTTGACTTAAAGTGCCTTTTTGTTGACTTTTGAAAATGACCTATAATGTTGAAATTGATAACTTTTTGTGAGAGCATTTCTTGGACTTGGAATGTGAAGATGGGTTGTAGGAAATGTCTTCCCCTTTAAGATGAGAATTGGATGGGATTTTTCTGATGAACCATGAAGAAGTTATGCCTTGGTCAAGTTACAGTTGACTTTTCAACTGTCCAAAAATAGAAACTTTTGCATCTTGATGATTTTTGAGCCATTCTTGTGAAATCATTGTCAAGACTTGACCACATGATGATTGTGGCTTCAAAATAAGATGTTGTCCAAAATTTTTGACTTTTGACTGCCAAATGACCATTTTGCCCCTACAGTTGACTGTTGAGCAAATGGGACTTTTGACTGTGCAGCTTGACCTTGTGAGCCTTGAAACTTGACATGTAGGTGCTTGACAAAGTGTATGAGCATATGGGACTTGATTGGACCCTTGAAAACCTCAACTTCCTTGTGAGAACCAAAACCCTAATTTTGCCTGCCTTAGGAGGATGGTTTGACTGTGCAACCCTCTGAGAGATCTTGAACCATTTGTGGATGATTCTTGTCAAAACTTTGAAGAATATGGGAGGGCAAATTTTGGGGTACAACAGTTGCCCCTGTTCAATCTTCTTAGACCTGAGGATGTAGATTGGCTTGTATGCCTTTCGTGATCCGAGGGTGGAAGATGATTGAACACTAGAGTGCCCAGAAATTTGCACTCACATAGTAGAGTGTCAACAGTGTGATAGCAGGAATGGGCTTATAGATGCCATTTGGAAGTGTAATGGGTAGCTGCGTCCAAATAAGAAATAGAATGGCTTCCGTGTCTGGAGCATATCTAGTCTGTGTCTAATTGCTGACGTCTGAATAAATAGTAGAATGACCGCCGTGTCTGGGGTATATCCATACTGTGTTTGAATGAGTGACAGAATGTCATCCGAATCTGGGTCGTATCTGGATTGTCTCTTGAATGAATCTGGACTAAACAATAGAATAGCATCCGGGCTGGAGCATCTCTAAGTTGTCTTTAGAAGCTTGAATCTGAATAAGCAATAGAATAGCGTCCGGGTCAGGAGCATCTCTAAGCTATATCTCAAAGGAAATCTGAATAAGTATCAGAATGTCGCCATGTCTGGGTTGCATCTGAACTATCTCTGGAAGGAGTCTTGAATAAGCAAAAGAACAGCATCCATATCTGGAGCATTTCCAAGCTATCTCTGAAAGGAAATCTGGAATGAGTATCAGAACGTCGCCATGCCTGGGTCACATCTGAACTATCTCTAGAAGGAGTCTTGAATAAGCAAAAGAATAACATCCATATCTGGAGCATTTCCAAGCTATCTCTGAAAGGAAATCTGGAATGAGTATCAGAATATCGCCATGCCTGGGTCACATCTGAACTATCTCTAGAAGGAGTCTTGAATAAGCAAAAGAACAACATCCATATCTGGAGCATTTCCAAGCTATCTCTGAAAGGAAATCTGGAATGAGTATCAGAATGTCGCCATGCCTGGGTCACATCTGAACTATCTCTAGAAGGAGTCTTGAATAAGCAAAAGAACAACATCCATATCTGGAGCATTTCCAAGCTATCTCTGAAAGGAAATCTGGAATAAGTATCAGAACGTCGCCATGCCTGGGTCACATATGAATTATCTCTAGAAGGAGTCTTGAATAAGAAAAAGAACAGCATCCATATCTGGAGCATTTCCAAGCTATCTCTAAAAGGAAATCTGGAATAAGTATCATAACGTCGCCATGCCTGGGTCACGTCTGAACTATCTCTAGAAGGAGTCTTGAATAAGCAAAAGAACAACATCCATATTTGGAGCATCTCCCAGCTATATCTGAAAGGAAATCTGGAATGAGTATTAGAACGACGCCATGCCTGGGTCACATCTGAACTATCTCTAGAAGGAATCTCTGAATAAACAATAGAATAGCATCCGTGGTTGGAGCATCTCTAAGTTATCTCTGAAAGGAATCTCTGAATAAGCAAAAGAATAGCGTCCATATCTGGAGCATTTCCCAGCTATATCTGAAAGGAAACTCTTGAATAAGCAAAAGAATAACATCCATCTCCGGAGCATTTCTAGGCCATCTCTGAAGAGAAAATCTGAATGAGCAAAAGAATAGCATCCATATCTGGAGCATTTCCCAGCTATCTCTGAAGAGAAAATCTGAATAAGCAAAAGAACAACATCCATATCTGGAGCATTTCCCAGCTATCTCTTTAATCTCTTTAATGTAGATATGCCCTGGCTAGATACAGGTATCGAATCCACAATCAATCGCTCACATATATGCCCTGGCTAGATGCTGGTATCGAATCTGGAATTGCAACAGTTGATAGTAATCGTCTTTGGATTGACCTTTTTCCTGAAAAGGCAAAACACCAGTTGTATGCAATGTCATGATGCATGAACTGCATGATTTTAAGATGTTCTAAAAAATAAATGAGATTTGTGTGATATGATGCGTATGCATGTTATAATGTATGAAGATGTGATGTTTATGAATGTATTTTCGTCTAGGAAAATAAATCCTTGGCGAATGCCGGGAAGCTGTTGAATCCTGGGCTGATGTTTGAAGAGTAGAGTTCTTCATTTCCGCTGGGGATGATGGTTGCAAGAATAAACCGGTAGGAGAAGATGACTCTGTTGGGGAATAAACTTGCTGGAGAGATTACTCTGCGGGGAAGAGATACTTCGCTGAGGTTTTGATGAGAACTCCGCTGGGAATTCCGTTGATATGTTATGTTGGAAGCTGATGAACTCCGCTGGGGATAGGAAGAACTTCGTCGAGGACGATCTTTCCGTGGTTACTAGCTGAGGATAACCCAGTTATAAGCTCCGGTGGAGAATAACCTTTGAATAAAAAAGTCTGGGAGATGCGTTCGTGCTCTGTAGGGGATAAGCTTCCAGAATCTACTGGGGATATTGATTCAACTCTCCTGGGGAGACTTTTGGACTGTACTGGGGAAGTGGCTCCGCTGGATGTCTGTATTCCGCTGGGGAACAATATCATATTAAGACTGCCGGGGATACTTGCTTAGGAACATCTGCATACTCTGCTGGGGAATATTGAGATTTTCTAGGGATACCCAACTTCCTTAAGGCTGACAGTAGGCTAACTCTGCTTGGGGAGAGCGTTGTTGACTTGCTAGGGATACTATGCCTTTTCAGAGTTGATTGGGAGACCAAACTCTGCTCGGGGGAGTATTGCTGAAATCTGGTCTTACTCTGTGGGGAGTTGAGGTAACTTGGTTACATTCTTCAGCTGAACCTACCTTGGTACCTTGGTTGACAGAGCAACTAGATCGTTTGGACAACTCATTATTGCCCCTGTTTCTGCAGGAGAAGGTACCTGTAGAGGTGCTTGAGGACTGCCGATTTGACAAATCTTCTTCTGGTAGGCAAGTGACAAGATGACGGGACATAGTCGTATGCTTTGATCCCTAACTTTTGCCTGGATCGCCCTTTCGGGTCTTCAATCCAACGATATACCCATTTTTGCCCAAGCCGCCTTTTCAGGTTTTCGGCTTGCCGGGTGTACAGATTTTTTCATTTTCATCCCTTATTTTGCCCGAACCCTTTTGGTTCGCCGGGAAGCCCTTATTTTTGCCTAGGTGTGTCAACCTAGCGGGTCTTTGATTATGCGCAGTATTTTTCGACTATGTCCGTGCTCTCAGGATGTAGGGAGGTTCCCCTGTCAGTAGTGTTGTGTCGTCATACCACCAGAAGATCTTTGTTTGATCGTCCAATGCCCCAAGTGACTCAGACGGAGATTTTCCCTAAGTGACTCAGACGGAGATTTGCCCCAAGTGACTCAGACGGAGATTTGCCCCAAGCTGGTTGGCCTTTTGAGAGATTCTCTGAATCTTGACTTAACTGCCCCAGATGATGGACAATGATCATGCCATGCCCCTTGATTGGAGATGCTTTTGTTCATTAGACATTCGTCGTACGAACTTCTATGTTGTTCAAACAAATAGTCATATGCAAGCAATGTTATATTAAAATGCAAAGCTCATGTCTGTCTTGAAGTTTTTGAAAATGCATTTTTCATAAAAACAAGTGAATTTTTTTTTTTGTAAACTGTGATGTCAACTCAAGATTTTACAGCGAGCCTTAAGGAGTCAGGATACGTTTATAACAGTATGCTTTCGAATTAACCCATGCTTCAGCTAGGACTTTTAAGGGTTGTAGCGTGGCCTGGTTCACGGTTTAAGAAACAATGGATAAAGGCTCAAATTACATTTGTACCCACCCGCTCTTCGTGATGTTCTTCAAACCTAAACTCAGTTGATCGTGCATTAAACCTTGTTCGAGTCTTTATCCTAATATTCCCGTGATGGTTCGGATGTTGACATTTTATTTTGAATAGGCAGTCATTTCCTTGTTGAGGGTTTGCAGGTCCTCTTTTCTTTTTGATTTCGTTATCCCTGTTTTTTGCCTGGACTGTTTCTTTTGTGATTACAGTCAGCGGGATACCCCAGTTTTGTAAGTCTCCTTCATAGGTTTTGACTTATTGGGTTTTTATTTCTGAGGGATAATGACTGTCTGTCTTTATGATTATTCGGAGCCATCGTCGTCTTTTGTTTTGGAAGGACTTCTTCGTTGTGTACTTGGATCAACTGAGAGAACTACCCTGCCCCAGGTTATGATTAAGGGTTTTAATTTTCGAAAAGAAAAACTCCTACTTCTTTGGCTCAAAGGGGTTGACGAGGAATTATCTTCCTTATAACTCCAGTGTTTAGGAATTGAAATAATGCATGTACCTCATCAGCGGGGTCTGTTCAAAAGCATACTGTAGATTATGGTATCGTTTTCGTCATCCTCCCTCAAGAGGCTTAGAATTATTAATTGAGAGTTGATCATCAAAAAATGAAAGCAATTTGAATATAATGAAAATAATTGGATTAATTCAAAAACAGACATATGCAGTGCATTAGTGAAATAAAAGAGTCTGCTATGACATTAATTGTTTGTATAAGCAAAAAAAAAATTACAACTCGGAAATTCAAATAAACAAAAGCCTTCAATGATTGGGCAAAGGAGCATTGATTATGTTTGGAGTCTCTGACGCTTCAAACTGAATCTCTCCGGCGTCGATCATGTCTTGAATCTTGTTCTTCAAAGGCCAACAGTTGTCCGTAGTATGACCCGGGCTATCAGAGTGGTATGCGCACCTCTCATTAGGATGGTAGTTAGGAGCAGAGGTATTTGGATTCCGGAGAGGAGCCCTCAAGGTAATCAGCCCTGCCTTCAACATTTGCTGTAGCGCTTGATCCAATGACATGTTGATTTTAGTGAATTGTCTCTTGGGTGCGACCTCCTTACGTTGATGCCCCTGTCCTTATTGAGCAGGCCTAGGATTAGAGACCTGGACTTCCCCTACATGTTGATCATGGCGACCCTTTTGGTTGTACGCCGCATTGGCCTCTTTCTTCCCAGTGTAAGGCTTTTTGTGAGTATCAGAAGGTGCAGCTTCTTGAATCTTTCCAGCCTTGATGCCAGCTTCGATCCTCTCCCCGGTCAAGATCAAATCTGTAAACCCAGCAGAAGAATTTCCAATCAGATGGTTGAACAAGGGACCAGACAGGGTGCCCAAGAACATGTCAACGAGTTCACGGTCAGTCAAAGGTGGCTGCACCCTTCCAGCCAGATCTCTCCACCTTTACGCATACTCCTTAAAACCTTCACTCGTCCCAAGTGACATACCCTGGAGTTAGGTACGCGTGGGAGCGAGGTCGGCATTATGATACTGCTTATAAAAAGAAGTTGCCAAGTCCTCCCAGTTACGAATATTGGTTCCATCCAACTGATATAACCAATCGAGCTGAGTCCCTGAAAGACTCTCCTGGAAGAAATGGATCCATAGATTCTTGTCTGCCGTGTAGGGCTGGATCTTCCTTGCGTATGAACGGAGATGCAGCTTAGGACAGGAAACCCTGTCGTACTTTACAAAGGCAGGTGCCTTGAACTTGTGAGGGATCACCACCCCAGAAGATAAACCTAGGTCCCCAAAGTCTAACCCAGGCACACGTTGGATATCCATAGTATTTAACCGGTCCTTCAGCTGTTTGTACCTGTCTTCAGCAGGGGGGTAGTGTTCATCATTGAAGTCTGTCTCGGTGTCAGAGACCACAGGGCTAGGAACCTCTCTCCCTTGGTGACTGCCTTCCCCCACAGATGGAGTAGTCCTCTCAGCTTCATTCTGCAGTGTGTTCCCAGATCTGCGTCTAGGGTTGAACAAAACAATCCTCTTCTTCTTCTTCTTCTTCTGAATCAGAGTCTTCAATTCCTTTTGACCCTGGGCTAGGCTCATAATCAACTCTTGAAACTGGGCATTCTGGGCCTGGAGGGCCTTGATAGCTTGTCCATTAGATGATTTAGGATTCATGATGACTGCTGAAATAAACAGCGAAGAAGGTAAGTGACCTGCAACAAGTGTACATGTAATGCAATGATATGTATGATATGCATGCAATGTTTTCAAGGACCTCGCGGGATAAACAAAGAAGCTTGTTAGAATTTGAATCCGGTGGCTTGATTGAAGGAACTGCATATTATTGAGAGTCCTTCTTCAAGAGTCAAGGCTCACCATATCGAGTGGGTCATAGCCCCTGACTCAAGTTGTTAACCTTGGCTAGAGGAAAATAAATCCCCTTTGCCCCTTGCTAGACATTTTGATTCATCATGACCTGCATCACAGACCCTTGAGATCCTTGAAATGGGTTAGTCCTTATGCAAGATGTATGCAATGGTATGATGGGATGATGTTATGCTATGCGTGGAGTGATATAAATAATCCTGTTATGAGTCCAGATTAAGGACTGTAAACAAAACCTGCAAGAAACCTGTGTCAGATAACAAGCATGCAAGTAGTCAAGTATGAAAGCACACAAGTCACACAAGAAAGCCCTTAAATTTTAGGCCAGCATGAAGTTTGGGGTACTACCCTCTTGAAGTTGGTGGGCTCAAACCTGTCCTATCAAAGTAACCGGGTTCTAAGGAGCTCAATATCATTGGATTGTTTTCTGTGTTCATCGTTTCGATTTAGCCACTGAACTGGCGATCAAAATATCCCAAGAAAACAACCCTCAACTGAGTGTAGTATCGAGTATCAACCAACTTCGGACTGCACCATAGTCAGTTATCTCACTACCCTAAAGAGGCCAAGACGGTTCAATTAAGGTTCCTAAGGTCAGTTGATGCTTCACGACACCACGCGGCGGCCCCGTACTCTCCTTGACTTGACTCAAGGGTTATCGGTACTCACCAAAGTGCCACATCAACGTAGCAGACTGCTTCAACTGTGTCGGTATACCCCGCACAGTTCCCTCACAGCCTTGTTGCTACTTTCTAAGAGGTATCCCCCTGATCCGAGTTAGGATTTATAGAACTCCCAAGGCAGTACCCACAATAATAAAGCATACAATTCAGACAATTGAAAACACAAGTGATCTTAGTCCTAAGGTACACCTCACTTTTATAATATCCCCAGCAGAGTCGCCAGTTCTGTGATCGGTGGATTTAGAACTGACTGTTTTTTAGCTGGTTCGCGAAATATCGCGGAAGCAAGAGTCGCCACCGTCTTTTATTTTCTCCAACATGGAAAGGACAAAAGCACAGCAAAATTCCTTATGAGAATGTTTCTCGGTTCGGGAGGTAGATTTATAGAAAGGGAAGCTGTTAGCACCCTTTCTATCCGTGGTTATCCACGGGCTCTTAGGTACTTGCTCTTATGTTTTCAAAATGTTTGCTTTTCAAATGTGTGTGGGTTTTGAAAAAGTTTCTTTGAAAGATTTCTGAATAACTCTTGTATCTGTCCTCAAGAGTGTTTGAAAATTTTGTTTTGAAAGCTTTTGAAAGTGTAAGGTGTGAAAAATATTTTGTTTTATTTTTGAAAAGAGCAAGTATCTATGAGTCATCTACCTACCCTAAGGAATTAAGTTGTGTAGAAGTCCTTAAGGTAGTGCCATCCCACCATTGAGAGATAGGTAGCACCACCGTTGGAGGTGTTCGGGTCAATTCGAGTGTAGGGACATTGTGGTCACCGAAGCAACAGTTAGGACACCTTAGAAGCTACCCTTATGTCCTTGATCCTTTTTATAATCTGAGGCAACCATTTCGAGGCAACTGTTCGAGGCAACTGTTTCGAGGCAACTGTTTCGGGGCAACTGTTTCGAGGCAACTGGATCATGGACATAAGGACCGCTAAGACGTCCTATACTTGACGACCACGTTTCGAAGGCAACGAGTGAGGCGTACCCTAGAAGTGGTGTGTGTATTGTGTGTTGTTTTCATGTTATGTTTTTGTACATGTTATTAGTGAGCTACGAGTTGTTTTTATTTACATACATTCTTTCATGCAAGTTTAGCAGTTAAGGGGTGCGGAAAGTAAATTGCGGAAACATAAATCCTACGCTATTACAAGGTGCGGGTCTATACATCGCCAAAAATTACAAAGACCCGTTTTTGGTAAATAAGTACGGAAAGTAAATAAAAACAGTAAAAGTCCTAATTACTATTACATCCGGAGGCAATTACATAATAATCAAACTGTGCGCGAATAAAAATTAAATCGGAATGTTCTAAGGGTGTTGACCCTTTTAAGAAAAAGAAATTGATTTTTTTTGTGTTTTTGGAATTAAAATGAAATTAAAACTAACTAATGACTAATTAATTAATTTAATTAAAAGAAAATATTTTTTTGTTTTTATGTTTTTATGAAATAAAAGAAATGAAATAAAATTAAAAGTTAACTTTACCTAATTCTAGATCTATTTTAATTATTTAAGAAAAGGAATTAAAATTGCCTAATTAAACTATTTTAGTTAATGTTTATTTACAAAATAAAATAATAATAATAATAATAATGTTAATTCTATTTTTTTTTATTTTTTATGAAAAAGTGTTAATTGGTTAATTTGTTAATAATAATAAAATAAAAAAGGTTAGAAATTAAATTAGAAAATAAAAAATGAAAAGAAAAGAATAAACCAAATGGAGGGGGTATTGGGCCAGGAATGGGGGTGTGTTGTTGAAACTGGAATCAAGTGTGCAAGCATTGACTGGGAACACCATGGTCCACGCCTCATGGCCATCAGATTGGCGTTAGTGGCCACTTGGCAGGATGATCACTTGAGATGCATGATGGACGCTGTTTGGAAGCCTGCATAGGAATACCTTAGAAAAAATAATATTGAGTTTTGGGGCATCTCAAAGCAATTGAACCATACCATTAGTTTCCTGTGGACTCATACAACACAAAACAAGCAACAAATTATGTTAATGATGCATGAACAAATGAATTTTGATTCCAAGAAAATTGTGCAAACCGTGAGTTCGTGTGGGGCGATTCCTTAGGCCTGAGCGCTTGGTTTTGATTCCAAAAGACTCCTGAGAGTTCCTGCAAAGTGTTAGAAACGAGAAAAGGCTTTGAATTGCCTTGGAAGGTGGATTTCAGTTTTGACTTTTTGCTTGATTTTTTTGAATATGGTTTTTTTCGTTTTAGAGATGCTTAGGTTGTCAATTGTACAAGGAACGCTTGCCTATATGTTATGTAATGTGTATCAATCCAAATAAAGAGCCTTGAAGCCTTGCCATTATGTTTTGGATTATGCCATGAACACCATTAAAACCACTTGCCATTCTTGTGAAAATTTGAATTTTTATGTCCATAATAGGTCTTGCACGAATTTGGAATGTACTTCATGGTGTATCAAAGCAATTCAACACAAAATATATCCCTCCATTAATTTTCTTGATTTTTATTTGAATTTTAAAGATTTAAAATGCATTAAATCAAATAAAATTAAATAAAAATGGGAAAATTAATTTTTAATCTTGAAATAAATTGTGGGACACGTGGGAGGCATGGCCAAGCTGAAACAAGTGGGAAAAGTGGGCCCCTTTTGTCAAAAATGAAGTTTCAAGGATAATTGACTTTGGCCATTTCACAAAAAATTCCCAACTTCTCCAATGCATATCTTGCTCAATTTTGAAGCTATGAACATGTTCTTGGACATTTTGGAAAGGTCTTGAAGTCCTCTAACCAATGTATTTGGTCCCATGTCATTTTGATTTACCAATCTCAATTTATGGTCTTTGACTTAAAGTGCCTTTTTGTTGACTTTTGAAAATGACCTATAATGTTGAAATTGACAACTTTTTGTGAGAGCATTTCTTGGACTTGGAATGTGAAGATGGGTTGTAGGAAATGTCTTCCCCTTCAAGATGAGCATTGGATGGGATTTTTCTGATGAACCATGAAGAAGTTATGCCTTGGTCAAGTTACAGTTGACTTTTCAGCTGTCCAAAAATAGAAACTTTTGCATCTTGATGATTTTTGAGCCATTCTTGTGAAATCATGGTCAAGACTTGACCACATGATGATTGTGGCTTCAAAATAAGATGTTGACCAAAAATTTTGACTTTTGACTGCCAAATGACCATTTTGCCCCTACAGTTGACTATTGAGCAAATGGGACTTTTGACTGTGCAGCTTGACGTTGTGAGCCTTGAAACTTGACATGTAGGTGCTTGACAAAGTGTATGAGCATATGGGACTTGATTGGACCCTTGAAAACCTCAACTTCCTTGTGAGAACCAAAACCCTAATTTTGCCTGCCTTAGGAGGATGGTTTGACTGTGCAACCCTCTGAGAGATCTTGAACCATTTGTGGATGATTCTTGTCAAAACTTTGAAGAATATGGGAGGGCAAATTTTGGGGTACAACAGAAGGAATCTTGGACGATTACTACCTCAGCAGGATGATGAAGGGATCTTGGATGACTTCTACCTCAGCAGGATGATGAAGGAATCTTGGACGATTACTACCTCAAAAGGTAATGACTTTTATCTGGTGATCGATCTTTCCTGAAAAGGTAAAGAGTTAGTTGTATGCAATGTCATGATGTATGCATTGTGTAATTATGTTCTCAAACCAAATGAGATTCATGTTATATGTATTTTGTATGCATATGCTATGAATGTTATTGAAATGTAATTTTGTCTTAGAGAATAAATTTTTGACAAGTGTTGGGGAGTTATTAAATCCTGGGCTGCTGTTGAAGGGTAGGTATGTCTTCAAACTTTGCTCAAAATGTTTCCACCGGGGATCCCTGCTTTGTTGTTTGAGGAGAACTCTGCTGGGGGATATTGAAAACTCTGTGGGGAGTATGTTTATGCTGAGGATTTTAACGATAAACTCCGTTGGGGATTCCGTTGATAAGCTCTGTTGGGGATTTTGATGATAAACTCCACTGGGGATGGACTACCGTTGCTGGTGATATTGAATCTGTTGAGGATAGAAGTCCTGCTTGGGGAAAGAAAGAACTTCGCTAGGGATGATCTTTCAGTTGCAACTTGCTGAGGATAACCTTCTGAAATTGGCTGGGGAGACTTATTTGTGCTTCGCAGGGGATAAGCTTCCAGAATCTACTGGGGAAGATGATTCAACTCCATTGGGGAAACCTTTTTTAGATTGCACTGGGGAAATGGCTCCACTGGGGGTATCTTGTATTCTGCCGGGGAACGTTCTTATATTCCGTTGAGGAATATTAAGACTGCCAGGGATACTCTTATGCTTGCTGGGGAATATCTTTATACTCCACTGGGGAATATTAAGACCTTCTGGGGATGCCAAGCTTTTTTAGGGCTGATGGTAGACCAACTCTGCTTGAGGAGAGTATTGCTGATTTGTACATAGCTGCAAGTCTCAGTTGGGAGAGCTACCATCACTGTCTTTCTCTGCGAGGAGTGAAAGTATCTTTAGCCATATTCTTCAGTTGAATATATACCTTGGTACCTGGTGGACAGAGCAACTTGTACAGTTCGGATAATTCTTATTTGCCCCTGTTTTTGTGGGAGAAGGTGCCTGCAGAGGCCCTGTGGATCGAGTATTATTCCAACCTATGAGGTGCTTGGCAATTGCCGATTGAAGTGATAAATCTTCTTTTGGTAGGCAAGTGACGAGATGACGGGACATAGTCGTACGCTTTGATCCCTAATTTTTGCCTGGACCGCCCTTTTGGGTTTTCAGTCCACCGGGATAACCTTTTTTGCCCAAGCCGCCTTTTCAGGTTTTTGACTTGCCGGGTGTACAGATTTTTCATTTTCATCCCTTATTTTTTCCAGAACCCTTTTGGTTCGTCGGGAAGCCCTTATTTTTGCCTAGGCTAGTCAACCTAGCGGGTCTTTGATTATGTGCAGTATTTTCTGACTATGTCCACGCTCTCAAGATGTAAGGAGGTTGTGTTGCCATACTACCAGAAGATGTTCGTTTGATCATGCAAGATTCGTTGCTGGAATTCATGTCCAATGCCCTAAGTGATTCAGATGGAGATCTGGCCCTGGCTATTTGGCACCTTTGAGAGACTCCTTGAATCTTGACTTGATTGCCCCAAATGATGGAAGATGATCATGTCTGCCCCTGGTTACTTTGCACTTCTTTGAAAGATTTCCTGGAATCTTGATTGGACTGCCCCAGGTGTGCTGGATAGTGACATGTCATGCCCCTTGATTGGAAGGAGATTTATCAATGGAAGTGTCATCCTTTTTGAAGTGATTTTGTTCATTGAGAGGGCTTTAGTTCATCGGATATCCGTTGTGTGAATTTCTCCGCTGTCAAACAAATAGCCAAATGCAAATAGTGATATTCAAATAATGCAAAGTTTATGCTTGTCTTGAAGTTTTGAAAAATGCGTTTTTTAGCAGAAAACATTTTATAAGACAAATTCAACACAAGATTTAGGGCAAAGCCTTACAGGAGTCAGGATACCTTTTGTAATAATATGCTTTCTAACTAACCCATGCTTCAGTTAGGACTTTTGAAGGGTTGTAACATGGCTTGGTTCATGGTTTAAGAAACAAAGGATAAAGGCTCAAAGTATATTTGTACCCACCCGCTCTTCGTGATGTTCTTCAATCCTAAACTCAGTTAATTGTGCATTTGAACTCCAAATGAGTCTGGAACGACGTTTTTGGTGATGGTTCACACAAGTTTGAATTTGTTGGAAGGCAGTCATTTTTGCAACATTTTTCACGTTGTTGAGGATTTTTAGCGACCTCGTTCTTTTGACTTATTATCCCTAACTTTTGCCTGACTGTTCCTGTTTTCGAGATTACAGTCAGCGGGATGCCCCAACTTTCTTAAGCTTCCTTTATAGGTTTTGGCTCAGTGGGCTTTTCTCTTTTGAGAGATTGACTGCCTATGAAATAAGGAACCACCATTGTCTTTTGATTCCATAGGAATGCTTTTGATGTCGTTCGTTGTATTATGAACTGAGAGTTTTGCGACTTCAATGCGCATCTTTTTGAATTAACTGAGAGACTACCCTGCCCCAGGTTTAAATTAAAGGTTTCAATTTGTGAAAAGAAAAACTCCAACTTCTTTGGCTCAAAGGGGTTGACGAGGGATTATCTTCCTTATAACTCCACTGTTTAGGATTTGAAACAATGCCTGTACATCGTCAGCAAGGTCTATTCAAAAGCATACTGTATGAGATTATGGTATTGTTTCGTCATCCTCCCTCTAAAGGCTTGTAACTTTTAGCAAGAGTTGAATGTCATAAAGTGAGTAAAAAACATAGTTTAAATGTAATTAGAATGATTGGATCAAATCAAGACAAACATATGTAATGCATTAAATGAAACAGAGTTTGACATTAATAGATAATTGTTTTTAATAACAAAAGAAATTACAACTTGAAAATTCAAATGAACAAAAGTCTTCTCGTCTCGGTACTTGTTACTTCAAATGGTGAACTTTGGAGGGATGGCAGAAGAACTCAGCCTGACCATCTTGTGTGAATTCCAATGTTGCTTCATCAATCAGGTCTTGAATTTTGTTTCTCAACGCCCAACAGATGTTAGTATCATGCCCCGGGCTGTTGGAGTGGTATGCACACCTTGCATCAGGGTTGTACTTTGGAGAGGCTGTGCTAGGATTCTTAGGAGGGTCCCTTAACGTCACCAGATTCAATCTTAACAGGTGTTGTAAAGCTTGAGACAGTGGCATGTTGAGCTTGGTAAATTGCCTCCTGGGCATATCTGGCTTACTTTGATCAACCCGTTGTTCTTGGCGAGGTTGTTGTTGGACCCTTGAGGTAGTAGCAACTTGGAGAGGTTCATTCTTCACCATACCAAACTCTTGTCTTCTTGGAGGCTGATTAATGATTTGATCCCCAGCCTTGACCGTTTGCTTCATGTTGTTGTATCTGTCTTGATGAAGCTGGTGGATCATGGTTCTCAACTCTTCTTGTTCCTGAGCTAAGCCTTGGATAAGAGCCATCTGCCCCAGCATTTGGGTTCTCATTGCATCTACCTCAGCTTGCAGATGTTTCAGTCGTTCGTCCTTATTGTCTTCAGGACTTTTCTTGACCAAATTTCCCATGAGGAGTGTTCTCAACTCTTCCTGCCCCTTGGATAGGTTTAGGAAGATTTCCCTGAACTGAGTCTCTTGAGTATGAAGATCTTGGTTGTCTTGTTGGAGAGCCATTGCTGAAATAAACAGCGAGAACATGAGAGACCTGTACTGGAAGACCTGTTATGCAATGATATGTATGATATGTGTATGCAATGTTTTCAAGGATCTCGCGGGGTAAAACAAGAAACCGTTAGAATTTGAATCTGGTAGCTTGATTGAAGGAACTTCATGTTGCTGAGAGTCCTTCTTCAAGAGTCAAGCTCACCATATCGAGTGGGTCATAGCCCCTGACTCAAGTTATCATGCTTTGATCTCTAGATGGCATTGGCTAGAGGAAAATAAATCCCCTTTTGCCCCTTGCTGGACATCTGATTTACCATAACCTGCATTACAGACCCTTGAGATCCTTGAAATGGTTAAGGAAATGTTAAGGCATGATGTTATGATGTTATGATGTGTATGCTATGCGTTTTAAGCAAAAGTGTGAGGTGCTGTATGTAAGCCCTGCAATAAGTCCCAATTATTGGATAAGGACTGTAAACAAAACCTGCAAGGAACTCATGTTGTCAGATAACAAGTATGTGCAAGTAGTTCAAGTTTGAAGGCACACAAGTCACACAAACAGCCTTAAGATTTCAGGCTTGCATGGAGTTTCATAGGTAAGTAACCTCTTGAGTTTAGTTGGCTCAAAAACCTGTCCTATAAATAGTAACCGGGTTCTAAGGAGATCAATATCATTGGATTGTTTTCTATGTTCATTGTTTTGGTTTAGCCACTTAACTGGCGACCAAAATATTCCAAGAAAACAACCCTCAATGAGTGTAGTATTGAGTATCTACCAACTTCGGACTGCACCAAAGTCAGTCATCTCACTACCCCTAAAAAAGGCCAAGATGGTCAAGTAAGGTTCTAAGGTCAATTGATGCTTCACGACACCACGTGGCGGCCCCGTACTCTCCTTGACTTAACTCAAGGGTTACCGGTACTCACCAAAGTTCCAAATCAACGTAGCTACTGTTTCAACCATGTTGATATACCCCGCACAGTTCCCTCACAGTTTGTTGCTACTTACCTAAAGGGTATCCCCAGATCCGTGTTAGGATCTATAGAACTCCGATACAAACCCACAAAATTTAAAGCATACAAAGCATACAATTGAAAACACAAGTGATCTAATCCTAAGGTACACCTCACTTATAATTTCCCCAGAAGAGTCGCCAGTTCTGTGATCGGTGGGAACGAGAACTGACTATTTTGGAATGCTGGTTCGCGTTTTGCGTTTGTTTTTGCAAAATGTCGCGGTAAGCAAGAGTCGCCACCGTCTTTTATTTTATCCAACAAGGAAAGGACAAAAGCACAGAAAAATTCCTTTTCGAGATGTTTCTCGGGTTCGGGAGGTAGATTATAGAAAAGGAAGGTGTTAGCACCCTTTCTATCTGTGGTTATCCACGGGCTCTTAGGTACTTGCTCACTATGTTTTCAAAAGGTTTTCTTTTCTTTGTGATTGTGGGTTTTGAAAAGAGTTTGTTGTTTTGAAGAGAGTGTAAGTGCGAAAAGTTTTGTTTTGTTTAAAAGAGAGCAAGTACTTAATAACATCTACCTACTCAAAAAGGAATTAAACTGTGCAACTATCCTTTAGACATTGCTATCCCACTATTGAGGAGTAGGTAGCACCGTCGTTGGAGTTTTTCGGGTCAATTCGATTTAGGGGACGTGTGGTCACTAAAGCAACATTAGGATGCTTTAGTGGTAATCCTAATGTCTTAGATCATTTTTATCGAGGCAACCATTTCGAGGTAACTTATGATCTTGGGACAAAAGGACGACCTCTAAAACATCCTATACTTAATGACCACATTTGAGGCAACCAAGTGAGGTGTACCCTAGGAGTGGCATGTGCAAGTGTGTCAATTTTCAGTTTATGTTATCTTTGTACATGTTATGGTGAGATGTGGTTGATTTTAATTTAAGATAGATCTTGCCATGCAATCCTAGTTAGCATACATCTAAACAGTTAATATATGTACAGGAATTTAAAGTGTGGGAATTGTAAATCCTACGCTATTACAAAGCTCCGGGGAGGGGGATTATTTACATGTCCCAAATTGGGGGAATAAAACAGTAAAGTAAAAGTCTTAGCTAAGTTATTACAAACCAGTAGGCAGTTACAATAAAACAAACGCGCGCGAATCTGAAAATAAACTCTAAAAAAAAACCTAAGAATAAAATCTTTTTGTTGTTTTATTTTATTTTGGGAAAATAATCTAAATCTACTTGATTTTAGTTTTGGAAAAATGTTAAAATAATTAAAATATTTAATTGACAAAGTTAATTTTAATAGAAAAACTAGCCTAATGTTTTTTTATGGTTTTTTATTTATTTTATGTTAATTAAAAAAGATAAAAAGATGTCAATGAAAACAAAAAATAAAATACAAGAGGATCCTTCGATCCAGGAGTTTTGACCCAGGGAGGGAAATGGTCCTTTCGATTGGGCCAGACAGTAAGGCATGAGTAGCCTTCGATCCAGGGAAGAGGATTGCCCTTCGATCATGGAGGTCATGGCTTTCGATCCAGGAATGAGATGCCTCCTTCGATCCAGCATGCTAATGGGTTCGATCCAGAAAAGGGCTCTCATTCGATCTGGGATGTTATACCTGCAAAAGCATGTTAGCGAAATAAAATGCAGGGCCTGGGTATTGAACCCCAGGCCCTTCGATCCTGCGCTTGCTGGGTCTCTTCAGGCTATGTCTGCAGCAAATATTAATAAATGATGGACATGGCCTGGGTGCCAAACCCAGGCCTCTTGATCCTATCTAGAATAGAAAATCGAAGGTAACAACCAGTATGGATGTATTATGCAAATATGAGGTTGGATAGTTTACCCTTTCTTACCAGCAGATTGGACTTTTAATTTGGGCGTTTCCTGGATGTAATCACCTTCGATCTGAGCACTTCCTGGATGCAGGCACTTTTAATCTGAGGGTTTCTGGGCGTGGATGATTTTGTTGAAGGGTGGCTTTGCTTGGAAAATTCTGGGCAGCGTCTCTCCAATGCTTCTGTTTTTCTCTGTATATTTTCGTGTGTTTTATTGTATAATTTTCGTGTTCTGGTAATGTATGTTGGCCTCTGTATTTATAGGGGTGTGAGAGTGCAGTAATGGCAGGAGACAACCATTAAACAGACCATTAAATGCCATGAGACAAGAAACTGACACATTAAAAGTTTTCCTCTTTTGAAACATTTGTGTCTCTTGAATGAACCTGGACGCTTTTGACTTGAGTGCCCTCTTGATGACCTCCTTCGAATGGTCCCTTTCGAATAGGCTGATGGCCTCCTTCGAATGCTTTTCGAAAGCTTCTTCGAATGGACCCTTTGAATGCTTCTTCGAATGGACCTTTTTGGAATTCCAATCGAAGGACACTGTTATAATGCCAATCGAAGTACCTGTCCATAATGCCAATCAAAAGGCTCCTTCAGAATACCAATCGAAGGGTCTTTCAGAATGCCAATCGAAAGCCTTGACATAATGCCAATCGAAAGGCTCCTTCAGAATGCCAATCGAAGGGTCTTTCAGAATGCCAATCAAATTGCTCCTTCAGAATGCCAATCAGAATGCTCCTTCAGAATGCCAATCGAAGGGTCTTTCAGAATGCCAATCGAAATGTACTTAAAGCACCACTCAAAAATTTTCCTTTTCCTTAGACAAGTGTTTGTGATCAACGATGCAGGGGGAAGACTTTAGAAAACATGAGAGGGCAAATTTTGGGGTGCAACAGTAGGGTTACTTACCAAATCAATGGTAAGATAACAATGTCAAAGGAAAGAGGAAATGAACAAGAAAGACTTTTGAGTAGGTAGAATGCTCCTATTTACTTGCTCACTTTCAAAACAAAAACCTCCTTTCTATTTTCAAAACAAACACCAATACTTTCAAAAACATCTTTCAAACTTGAAAACATTTGCAAAAGATCAACACTTTGCATACATTCTTACGAACGAGAATCATTACAAAGTTTGCCTAAAGGATGGCGCCTTTTCAAAATACTTTCAAAAACCACACAAAGCATAATTTCAAACGAAAGCAAGTGATCTAGAAAGTAACTAAGAGTCCATGGAAAACCATGGATGGAAAGGGTGCTAATACCTTCCCTTTTCATAATTTACCCCCCGAACTCAAGAAACAATCTCAAAGGTCTTTCCTGTGCTTTTTCACCTTTCCTTTTGGATAAAAGAAAAGTCGGTGGCGACTCTTGCTAACCGTAACATTTGCGATAAAACGCAAAACAACCAAGTCAGTTCTCCCACCGTATCACAAAACCCTTAAGAAGAAACAAGAATTTTACCCTAAGCAACCAAATACCAACCTGGATAACTCAGAACACAGGACACAAGTGTGTTCATAACTCGGATCACAAGAAACAAAAACTGAGACAAGACATAGACATGATGTTGGACATGATGTTGAGACAACTTGTTAAACATACTTGTAAAACAATTGCAAGAACAGAGGTAGTACTCATATGGTGACCACTACCTTTCTCCCCCTTTTTAGCCAAAAAATGACAAATATATCCCCCACAAAACCATACCCAGACTGTAATCACCCAGACTCGGATAAAAGCCATAACAGCTTTAACGAAAACAGACTAACATAAGATTAATGAAAGAGAAGGGATGACACCCTTAAATACTCAAGTTGTTACTTATGGATCAACGACTTTTTACTGTAGCAACAATCTTGGTAAAATAAGAGCATTTTTCGAGGAAAATAACTGCACCAAAAATAAAGTGTGCACCATCCATAAAACATTCTTCATGCCTTAATTCACTCTGGACTATTTCTCCTGGAATCTAAAACTCCAATAAATACGCATGCATGGTCAAACACACGTGTCACACTTCCATCTGACGTGTACTTGATTACACTGTCCACAAGCACCTCTTATTGATATTCAAAGAGCCAAGTCCTAAACAATGTCCTGACATCCAATCAGACGCAGTCTACCTTCTCTTGTCTTTAAAAGTATCAACACCTTTTTCAACATTCTTCCATAGATTTTTCAGACTAAGGCCACAATGTCTTTGAAGAGACCTTTTGAAGCATTATCACAATGCGTTCTACATACTCCTTTCAATTAGACTTAGTGAGATTTGAGCATGAACACTTTTATTTATCAATAGAGAACTTCCATTGATTTTGTCTTCAAGCTGCAGAGAAAAATAAATTCTCAAAAATAATTCTCATATCACTCTTAAGAACCATGCCCATAGTTTGATTTAGCCCACTGACTTCCCAACGACATAATCAAACTCTAACTACCAAGTCCTCCACGAACTACACCAGTAACAAGATGTCTAAGTATCTTTCTGACATCGCATCCTCATAGGAGGTAAATAATTTCCCCAAACTTGAACATCACGAAAGCTCCATAAGGCATGCACCATTGCAGAAACAATTTAGAGACAAGTATTTAACTCCCCCTGTCATGGATAACCAGTACTCCAACTGAACACATTCTTTTACATCAGACGAAACCCAGTTCATCATAAGCTTCCTGATCAGGTCAGACCATCTGATACCATTCCTCTGCCCTTACTTGCAATTCCTGGACAGTAGTCATGCACTCAACAAGCATACTACTTTAGACAAGACTAGAGCCTTCTCATTATAGTCAGAAATTCCTCTTCTGGTAATAACATTGAGCATTAATCTCTACAAAAAATGAAGTTACAACATCATTTAGGACATCATCTTCACATTATAGAACCAAATCGCTCTGGTTCTTGATACACCATCCAAAGGAATCATCATGCTTGAATGTCCTTCTTTCAAGCTATACTAGAAGCTCTCAATAAGACACACAACTTCAGTAGATAGCACGCACCAGAGAACCACAAAGAGAAATAAACTCTCATACATTTTTTGAATTACAGTACTTAGATTTCATATTTGCATAAATACGTTAGGCAAATACACAACTCCCATCAATAATATTTACCATCAGTCACATGCACATCTGCATCACAGTTTCTCTTAAAGGTCCAAACAACTGATAGGATTACCTCCTCATAGATGGTAGACAATCAACCATAAATCAGATATTCCAATTTTGGAATCTAACAGAGATCAACAATCCTCATGAGCTTTAAGACAGATTCATTTTTTTGAAGTAGCAAGCTACACAAGGGTACCACACTTGTACCCATCTTCAATATCAGATCATAGATACATGCAGAAACATGCACACCTCAATAACCTTCTTCTCATAAGCACAATGTCCAGACTTCTTGTCTAACTTTGAGATGTTAGACATCATCCTTATGCATCAGTAGAGGAGACTCCCTTCATTATATACCTATGGGACTGAACACAACAACCAGGGCATTGAATGATCTTTATATCGTAAGCAGACTGTTCAGAATAAGTTGTCTTCTCTCAATCCATGAAGCCTCAATTTTTTTTGAAAACTCATCCCAAGAATTTTGGATGACATTCTAATAATGCAAACCTCAATCAACCACATAATGACACATCTCTATTACACACAAGCCCTTTGACTGTCTCTTACAGTAGAACAAGAGTTCCATGTTCTCATAGACTTGATAATAATACCAAGTTTGAGTAGACAACCTCCATCATGTTTAAGATAAAGACCAGCCAGACATATTGAGAAAAGTAAATTCCCATTACAAAGATGTAAAGACATTATATCTGACATTTCTTAAAGGTCTTCCAACTCCAGAACAACAGGAACTCCCCCTAGTTCCAACAAAAATTGTTCCATTACAACAAGATAGACACAAGCAAGCTTCCATAAATCTGGCTCCATTGTCCAGAAGTATCTTTTGAACTTGACCTTCATACATAAAGAATCTGATGCCTTCAACAAAATTCACTACTAGAGAATAGAGCTCAGGTTCTGCACTCCTATATACTTTGATCAGAGATAAACTGAACCAAGGAGTAAGTAAGATGTTGATCATATCATGACCATCACACTTATCTAAGACATGTTTCTAGGACATAAACTTCTTATACACACTTAACTAGTTCAGGAGAAGGTTCTAAACATATGTGATCAACACAAATTTGTTTAACACCAAAAGCATATGCAATGCCATTCCTTTAGCCACCAAAAATCTTCATAACTTGCTGATGTGATGTTCTAACATCTAGTAGGACATCCTTCCAAGGGACACAACAAGATATCCTTTATCAAAGACGGAGATTAGCCTTTTAGGGTTGAAAGCAAAAATACATTACTTCTTACTTTCTTCAGATTTCTTTTCAACAAACTCATTTAAAAATGCCTTTATGAGTGGACTTGAGATGAACCTCAAGTATCTTTGGAAACTTTAGCAGGATGGTTGAAGCTATCCTCCAAGTATCACAACACCATAGAATACACATACGCAATGGATCACGCATCAACAAATACTCAACACCCTTCAGGGAAGAACAAGATAACCCTTGCATATAATCACCATAATTCAGATGACAACAGAACATCAGAGGTTTGAAAATAAATCAAACACAACACATCAATTCACCATAAAATCTACATGTTTGACAACTTCAGACAAGTCCAATACTCACCCTTTCACAAATAGTCAATGATCCTTCTCAAGGGATCATCCCAGAATAATATGAGTTATCTATGCTCATACTATAGAGGCACAGGCAGTAGAGAAACACCTCACAATTAACACCACAGTCATAACAATAACTACAACCAACACTTTGTTCCTTCAAGTCCAATGCACTAGAAAGTATCTTCTCTAGATCTCACCCATAACTGAATAGGATGCCTGCTCTGATACCAATTGAAATTCTGGTATACATATAACAAATGTCCTAACACATGTTTAAGACATTGATATAAGTTTAACAACAAAAGGGCAAGGCAAAGCATACTGATATAAAACTTATCAATCTAAAGTCGTGGCAGATGTTCCAACATCTTATACGACATGTCAATCAATCAAGAAACAAAACTGAATAATGCAGAATGATAATAACACAAAGATATGATGACCCAGTTTGATGTACAATAACACCTACTCCAGGGGCTACCAATCTAGGAAGAAAGTTCACTATTAGCAATATTAGTTCAAAGCTAAATCCCCCATTTTCAACTTTTCTCCTAATCCCTACAGAATGACACTCCTACTTAGGTCCTCCCTAAATATGAGAAATCGTCACCTCACTTCCTAAATCACCTCAGTGATATCTAACAGCCACAACCTCTGGTGACTGCATCAAACTACTTGAAAGACACCACTTTCAAATAATGTTCAGCCAAAACTCTTGACTAACAAACACACTTGGATTTGCTTTAGAGCTTCATCCAAGAACAATATACAAATCATTACCTAAAGACTTATGAATCTGTATAAACAACTATGTCCACCTTAATGAATCAAAATGATACAAAAGGGTAACTTACAACACAAGAAAGTACACGACTCTCAAAACCCTAATCCCTTATGTTTTCTTTACAAAAGTTTTATCCACTGATTAGTTAAAAATCCTTAGGTCTAAGTATTCCTTTTATAATCTTCAGTTGTCCATGGGCTTCGATACAACAACATGTTAGTTGCTGAAAATCTGCAGAATCTTCTGCATAAAATAGAACTCCAATCATTTGTTTCATAATTTGTCTCCACAAATAGAAACTGATAAACCTCCTTCAAATCAGCTTGAATCTCTTCAATCTTCAATCTCAATGCCACATAAGATAGCATACTATTCTAAAATATTCTGCACCTGTTAAAACTTAAACTGATCCAACAGTCCAACCCAACATAGTCACAATGTCGAATGACTCTGCATAGGACATTTTGTCCGACATGTTGCTTCTGATGATAGAACTTCTTTGTTTGACATGTTGTCCTTCATATATTTTAACATTCTAGTTTTACCAAAATTTAGTCAAATCTTTAGAGCTTTCATAAGAGACTCAACTAAGTCTCTCTAGAGGGACTCAATTAAGTCTCGTCATGAAGACTTAACTAAGTTTTGCCTAAGGGGCTCAACTAAGTCTCGTAAGGAAGACTCAATTAAGTCTCGCTTGAGGGACTAAACTAAGTCTCTCCAAGAAGACCCAACTAAGTCTTGTTAGAGGGACTGATTAAGTCTCGTCAAGAAGACTAAACTATGTCTTGCCTGAAAGGCTAAACTAAGTTTTGATTAGGATAGCTAGAATCATGCATAAAACTTTGATAAAGCTCCTCTGAAATGCCTAAAGGCAAGAAAGGAAACTAAAACATTATAACCTCCACAAGCCTTATTATAGGGACTATGTATGGTTTAATTGGAGGAGCCCGCGGGCCCCCGTATCGTTCCCTACAGGTTGTTCCTTTTATGATTTGTGCTCTTGCTTGTGAGATATGACGTCCCTTTTCCAAATATGTTGCGTGAATCTTCCATATTTTGTCTATATCGTATTCCGTCCATATCACATGATTGGAGGGATGGTGTTTGTTTGATCCACGGCGATGTAGAAAGAGTCATGGGAGTTAACCATGTTCCATGAATATCAAGAAATCAACTGTCCATATCCCAGGCAATTGTTATTTCTTAAGAGAACTTAGATCCATGCCCAATACGGCTATAAATACATTGACATCATAGTTGATATAAGAAGGAAAAAAACTAGTTCGAATACATAAATACACTCATACAAAACTTCTCATCCCTACGTGAACTAAGTCATCAACCTCACATTAATGTTAATTAACAATCTATAATATAAGAAAATTGGATCTACCCAAAAAGACAATTTTGTCCTTTTGCTCCAAAATTACAACACGTGGCTGGCTCACAACTCAGAAACTTTGTTTTCTCATATTTTCCTGAATCAGCTTCGTATTTGTTTTCCACACCAGCAGTGCCACTTCCACTTTTCCACAACTGAATGGCGGTTATGAAATTGAAATTATGATGCCATTATTTTCCCAAATCATTCATCCACTTCTACTCTTTCCATATCCATCAGCGGTTACGTTCTTGAAATCATGGTTTCGACGATCTCGATGACGGTCCAGGATGTTTGATGCTGAGATGTCCTGATCCCTCTTGTGGTGTTGCTATTGATCAAGATATAATTAATCTTTTAGTATCTGACGAAGATAAAGAGAAGTATGATCGTTACCTTCTTAGATCTTACTTTGAAGACAATAAAAAGGTATTGTTGAGTTTTGAAGCTAACAAGGTATGTCCTTAAGTGATTTTGTTCATGAGACCATTAACAAATCTATAATGAAGTGTGATGTTGATAAAATAAAGCTTCTTAGTGGTGGTTCAACTATTTTTCCGGTATCCTAGAAGCATGAAGATTAAGGTTGTTGCTCCACCAGAGAGAAAGTACATTGTTTGGATCCGAGGATCGATCCTTGCATCCTACAACACCTTCCAGCAGGTGATTATATAACCACAAATTAGCATCAAAATATGTAATGCCAAAAAGATTTAATTCTAAAACATATTTTTCTTTTACAGATGTGGATATCAAAGGGATAGTTCTCAGGTGATCAGCCCTTTCTTAGGTACTTCATATCTTTGAATGAGTTAAGTTTACATTAAAATTCGTATATCAAACAATATGTGTATGGTTTGCATTGCAAGTGTGTGGCTGTATTTACTTCTGATATCAAACAATCTCTCTTTCATTGATGCATGTGCATTGTTCGACGAAATGCCACATAAAACAAAATGAAACACAACGTACAGCAGATCTAAACCTTATAAATCATACACAAATAGCATAATATCTACAAATCGCATACAAAAATGATAAATCAGAAGCTTCAAATTACGTGAACAAAAATGGTGAGGTCGAGCTCTATCAGTGGTAGCGCGTAGGTACAATTCCTTCTCACTCAGCTTCTTCTTCTTCTACTGATTCCAGAATCCGTGAGTTTGCTACAAGCTGATGAAAGTTGTTTGTTGTTCTGCTACAGGTGTGTTTGTTGTTGCATATTGCTTATGTTGTTTCAAACCACTTAAATTGTGTCGAATATCAAATGACTGTGTATCCGAACATCGATTGCATGTGCATAATTGTGGTTACGTTTTAGATTTATGGAGAAGTTTAGTGATGGTTGTTGAATATTTATCGGTGATGTATGTGTGCTGATGATAAAGTTGAACAATTGTTCGCTTGCTGCTGAATTGTGAGATTAATGCACGTATTTGTTGTTTTTGCAGGTTGATGGAAAATCAAAAGAAGTTGGATTGTAAATTCAACAGTAATTCTTCTTGCAGGGGAAATTAATGATAACAAGGTTGTGTGCAATTTTTACATAATTGCTTTATATTTGGCAGTTTTCTTGTAGGTTTGAGACCAAGATCTTCTGTTGTTGAGAGGCTAGCTACATCATGTGGCATGTCGCTTATGTTAGCTGGTGTTTTTGGTGGGTCTGGAAAACACACAGAATAAATAGACTACTCGAGAAAGCTGCTACTAGAAGAAAATTCTAAAGAAAATACATCAACCAAGCATACACCTGAAATTATTAACGTTGTCTGTTTAATTTGGTTTGTATACCCACCAATAATCTATTTATTTTTTGAAAATTGGTTGAGGTCCTTTTGCCAATTTTGGTCATGAGATTTATTTATAATGCTGCATATATGAAGAAAACCAGAGTATGATATTTGAAATACTGTGGGAAATTATATTTGAAATATTATGGTATCTCTTGCTAGCCTATATCCTTGAGTTTTGTTGGTACAAAGTTAATGATGATTACACGTTTAAAATTATAACTAAAAGTTCGATCTATTGCAGATAATTGACAAGATACGTGTTCAAATGGGTGTTTTTATTGAAGATGGGTCTCATGAAGCTACTATTGCTTTCATTCACAAGTATTTCTTATAGGATGTAATTTCCGGGCTATAATACCTTGGATTTGCGAGCAGACATTCTGCATGACAATAAAAAGGGGCATAATGATTATTTATTTATAATATATTAAATCAATATCTATTGCATATGTCACTTTCCACTAATAGGTTCACCTTAATTGCTTCCAATTTACTATTTTTTTTTACAATTATTTTGTTTACTATACAGTTCTTGTAACATTGCAGGTTGACCGACTTTCTGGGTGGAAATTATGTGATAGTACTACATTTGCTGAAGCATTTCAACATCAGTTTGTGATGGTTCAGCAAGTATGTCATATCTCTAACCAAACCATATTGATAAGGTAACTTTCATTTCTCTTCCACTTAATTTCATTTTTGATCCATGCATTTCATATCGAACAGTGTTGTGATATTTCTATTGTTTATCATATCTTTGAATCTATCTTCTAACATAGTTGTGAGACTACTGAGAGCAGAATCAGAATAGAATTTGAGTCATATGGTGTTCAATCAAATAGGCATATCGTGTGATTAAGGCAAACAATTTGCAACCAATGATGCTTGAGACGGTAGATGTTTTCCCTGGCATGGAAGGACGAATGTTACTTCACTGCAAATCATTGCGTCAATTTGAGCATAGTGGTTGATGGATCAAAGCATTTCTAGAAGAACTTGAGAACAAGCGGATGCATCTAATGACATTTCTTTAATGCTTATTTCTTAGGCTCTTTGGTGTCTCCTAAATTCCCAACACAGATATGGATGCAAATGTGATCACCATCGAGAATTCCATATCATATGAGAAGTTATTATTTGTCTTCTGTGAGGAAGTTATATATAGTGTTGGCATTGGTCCTGGTGTTTATTTTATTCACTCACCAAGAATACCACCCACAGAAGAAATATGCCTGTCCGGTTTCTTATCTCGGGTATAATTGATTATATGTTTATAATTGATTTGAAGCTGTTGATTCCGGAATTAATCTTTAGAACCGAATTTATATTAATATTTTTAACAATAAAATAATTTCCACTAGTACTCTAGTCTGCTCAGAAATAAGAACTTTCAAAAACTCTGCAATATCACTTTTATTGACCCTCTAACTATCTGCAGGTGCACTTCTTACTAGCTTGAGCTAGAATGGTATTTTTGCTCTGCAGGTTGATGTAGTAAATGACCATCCATGGACACCTGAATCTAGATTAGTTACTGGTGTTCTTAAGTTAAAAAGTATTTGTGATACAGTGGGAGAACTGACTATGGTTTTGCGTTTGTTTTCGCAAATGTTTCGGTTGAGCAAGAGTCACCACCGACTTTTTATTTTATCCTAAGGAAAGGTTTAAAAAGCACAGCAAAAACCTTTGAGATTTTTCTTGGGTTCGGGGAGTAGATTATAGAAAGGGAAGGTATTAGCACCCTTTCTATCCATGGTTATCCATGGGCTCTTAGTTACTTGCTTAGATCACTTGCCTTTTGTTTTCAATTGTTTTAAATGGTGCTTGTGTGTGTGGGTTTGAAAAATGTTTTGCAAAGAAGCCAATGTGGTGGCAACCTTTGTAATGATCCATGTTGGGATGTATACAAAGGTGTATGTCTTTTGAAAAGGTTTTCATTTGTTTTTGAAGATTGTTTTGAAAGTGTTGTGAGGTGTGTTTTAGAAAATAGGCAAGTGTTTTGTTTTTTCAAGTTTGATTCAAGTAATTAAGAGTTTATCTACTCCTAAATTTCTCAAAGACTATTGCTATGTTTTAACCCTTTTCATAAGTTTGTTCCACCATTGTATTTGGCGGACAATCTCATGTTAGGATGTGAAAGGGACAGGCGCGGGTCATCGTTTAGGCCATAATTGTAATGGTGCTAAGTATCTTTGGGCATTTTCTTTAAGGGACTTGATCATTTGTTTGGCAATATTTTGAAAAGTGTTATCGAGGGACTATGATCATTCAATTTGTTTGTTTTGCCCAAAGAGACCTAACATACAACATGGCTCAATTTTGAAAGGCAACAAGTGGAATACCCTAGGGGGTGCAAGTGTGATTTGTGTGTCCATTTTCATGCTTGTTTGTCTTGAGATTAGGTCATAACTATTTTGTTCATTTTATTCGCATATAAACCCTAATTCTAGTATTGTATATTTAGAAAGCGATAAAGTGCGAAATTTAAACTCCTACGCTATTACAACACAATAATATGGGGAGGGGGGGTACAATGTTTCAAATGGGGATTTTGACAAGGAATTTAAACCTAAAACTATTACATCAAGATTTGAATTATTTACAAGATAATTTAATTGCATAAATAAAATAGAAATAGAACAAATATGCAAGAATGCAAAAAAGGGTTTTTTATATATGTATGAAAAAAAGGATTATTTATGTAAAATAAAAAGAAAATAAAAAGATATTATTTTTGGAGTATTTTTGAATTTAGGGCAAAACCCTAATTTTTATTAAATGAAATGTATTATTATTTAATTTAATACAAGTATTTATTTATTATGTACAAATAAAATAAAGATAAAGTATATTTGTAAAAATGATTTTTTTAGTGTTTAATATTAATAAAATAAAATATGTATATTTTTAGTATTTTTATTCTAAGTATACTAATACATATGTATTTATTTGTATAATTTTCTAAATATATATTATATATACAAAAATAATAATATTTAATATTTATATAAAAATATATTTTATGTAAAATGTTTTCAAGAGGTACTATAAAATAAAAATCAGAAAATAGCATGTTTGTATTATTTTTTGGCTATTTTAAATAAAAGGCAAATTTATTTATTTATGTACAAAACTAACTAATAGTCAAATAAATATCAAAATAAATGCAAAAAATATTAAAAAAAATATTTTTAATGTTTTTTATGAATTGAATAAAAATATGGAAACAAAATCAACAAGAAAATATAGAAAATAACAAGTAAAAATCAAAATGGGCCAGGGGGGGCGTCAAAGTAGAAACAAGGTGCAAATAAGAAAAACACTCCAAGCCCAGCCCAGAAGACCTGTCTTCTTCAACCTCCAGCAAACAATGTTCAAAAAACGCGCGTTTGGTTCCAACATTCAAACATCCTGATTCTTTAATCTTTTGCACAAACTTCCAACACAAAAATCAAAGTTCAATGATTGGTAATCGTCCACAGGTTGGTGTGCCAAATGATCCGCCAGTACACTTCCCTTAATAGCTTTCTGAGTTGTATACTAGATGTCATATTTTGTCAAGATCATTTGCCATCTCACTATCCTTCCAGACAGAGCAGGCTTTTCAAATATGTACTTGATGGGATCCATCTTTGAAATTATTAGAGTAGTGTGAGTCAGCATATACTGTCTCAGCCGGCGAGCAGCCCATACTAGAGCGCAGCAAGTTTTCTCAAGCAGTGAGTAACGAGACTCACAGTCGGTAAACTTTTTGCTCAAGTAATAAATAGCGTGCTCTTTTCGGCCAGACTCGTCATGCTGCCCCAGCACACACCCCATTGAATTATCAAGTACCGTTAAATATAATATTAGAGGTCTTCCTTCCACTGGTGGCATAAGAATGGGGGGCTCTTGGAGATATTCCTTTATCCTTTCAAAGGCAGCCTGACATTCATCATTCCAGCGTACTACTTGATCTTTCTTCAGTAATTTGAAGATTGGCTCACAAGTAGCAGTCAGATGTGAGATGAATCGGGCAATGTAATTCAGTCGTCCCAGGAAGCCTCTAACTTCTTTCTCTGTCTTAGGAACTGGCATCTCTTGAATGGCTTTAACCTTGGCAGGGTCCACTTGAATACCCTTATCACTTACAATGAAGCCTAGCAATTTTCCGGACCTTACCCCAAAGGTGCATTTACTGGGATTCAACCTCAGTTTATATAACTTCAGTCGGTCAAATAGCTTCCTCAAATGATCAAGGTGCTCCTCCTCAGTTTGAGACCTTGCAATCATGTCATCAACATATACCTCAATCTCATGATGGATCATATCATGAAATAAAGCAACCATGGCGCGTTGGTAGGTTGCCCCAGCATTTTTCAACCCGAATGGCATGACCTTGTAACAGAAGGTGCCCCACTGAGTCACAAAGGTGGTCTTTTCCATATCTTCCGGAGCCATCTTGATCTGATTATACCCTGAAAAACCATCCATGAAGGAGAACACCTTGTGTTGAGCAGTATTGTCAACGAGGATGTCAATGTGAGGTAGAGGAAAATCATCCTTGGGGCTGGCCCTGTTCAAATCCCTGTAGTCGACACACATTCTGACTTTACCGTCCTTCTTCGGTACTGGCACCACATTGGCAACCCACTGAGGGTAAGAAGTTACTGCTAGAAACCCGACGTCGAATTGCTTCATAACTTCAGCCTTGATCTTTTCAGACATCTCTGGGCGCATACGGCGGACCTTTTGCTTAACCGGAGGGCAGTCTTCCTTGGTTGGCAGGTGATGAACTACAATGTCGGCATCCAAACCAGGCATATCTTCATAGGACCAAGCAAATATCTCCATGTAATCCTGTAGCATCTGGATCAATCGTTGCTTCACGCTGAGCTCTAGATTGGCACCAATCTTGACCTCTTTCCTATCTGTTTCAGTACCCAGGTTAATTGTTTCCACCGGCTCTTCATGTGGTTGAATAGCCCTCTCTTCCTGGAGTAGCAGTCTTGCGAGCTCACCAGGCACTTCACAATCATCTTCACCTTCGTCTTCGGCCAAGTTGATTGGATTCTCGAAGTCATAACTGGCGGTAGCAGAGCTGTTACCAGTGAGATCCAGGGTGGATTGAAACCTGTATAAGTGAGTGTGTGTAAATATAGCTGTTTTGCAATATATAACACAGAAAGAAAAAGAGCACAAGATTTGAAATGCAACAAACGTCCAATGTTTTGATTGATGATATATGGAAATGTCATACAAAAAGCCCTCACAAATGGAGCTACGATGCCCCGGGTAGGACACCGAGCCAACAAAGTTTTAACATATTGTTTGTTACAAATTGGAAATCAAAAGAAATTAATTACTGCGTGACAAATGTGATAGGCGTAAAATCCTTTGCCGTCCAGTTGCTCGATCCGTTGCTGGTAGTCAGATAGATCCAACTGTCAAACTCTGCTTCCTCCACATCTTCCTCAATAGCATTCACCCTTGGGTTGGAGATAAACACCAGAGCCTTTCTGATCTTTTCCTTGCGCACAGCCCTCTAAGCCTCTGCAGTAAAGCCCAGCCCAAACTTGTCATTCTTTTGAGTGAAGTCAGGAAGCTGACCCCAGTTTGCACAATCGCCTTTCTCGATTACAGCCCGGGCATCCCTTAAGGACGCCATCTTCAACGAAAAGTCTTTTTCAACCACTGCTTCAGCTGATGCCAACACTGGAGGTACTTCCTCAAAATGCTGAAAGGGGGTTTCAATAAACTCCCCGTCCATCTCGATATACCGGAATGAATTCAAGTGACTCACCATGTATTCTTCCTCACCCTGCACAATAACAATCTTCCCTTTGACAGGTTATTTGAGCTTTTGGTGTAAAGTGGAAGTTACTGCCCCAGCTTTGTGAATCCAGGGTCGACCCAACAAGGAGGAGTAAGATGGACGAATATCCATTACATAGAATGTTGAGTTGAAAACTTGGGAACCCACACGAATAGGGATGTCTACTTCACCGTGCACCATCCTCTTAGAACCGTCGAAGGCTCTAACAATGATGTTACTAGGTTTCAGCTCCAAACCCTCACAATCCAGACGATCCAATGCCTTCTTGGGCAAAACATTCAGGGAAGAACCGGTATCCACCAACACGTGTGCAAGAGTAGTGCCCCTGCACTCTATAGAGACGTGCAGGGCATCATTGTGATTTTTCCCTTTGGCGGTAAGGTCAGCATCTGAGAACCCCAAGCCATTGTCAGCCGTCAAATTAGCCACACAGTCGGTGAATTGATCCGCGGAGGTCTCTTGCGGCACATGGGCCGTTTTCAGAAATGAAATCAGGGCTTTTGCATGGGCCTCAGAGCATAGCAGTAGTGATAGCATAGAGATTTTGGAGGGAGTATGCCCCAATTGTTCAACAACATTAAAGTCACTCTTTTTGATAATCTTAAGGATTTCCTCCATTTCTTGTTGGGAGGCTTCCACAGCAGTCTTTTTTGGTGCCTCCGTCCTGGCAGGCGAATCGGTAGCGACTTCTTTGCCCCGAGTATCAGAGGACTCGGCGGCAGTAGTAGACACAGGAATTTGAACTGGAACATGCACACTTACGGGTGTGATGGTGAGAGGTTTTCGGATAACTGGCGGTGCAATGTCAGGCGAGAAGAGCCTACCACTGCGGGTAATCTTGGCGGGACCAGTGATGTTACTGATACTGGTATTAGTGTCGAACTCCTGCTTCACCCCAAGCACATACACGTCGGCTCCATAATGCCATGGGACCGCTTTATCAGACTCATATGGGAGAGGCCCCGGGACAGTAATAGTGATGGGTGCAACAGACATAATTTGGACTGGTTTCTTTATGGGAGCTTTGGCAGGATTGTAGATCGTGACAACAGATATTTCTTCAACGGAAACAGATGGAACAGCAGTTTTCTTGAACAGAATTTCCTTGCTATCCATCAGGCTTTGGATGCCTGACTTCAGTAGTGGACAACCGGTAGGGATGACAGCACACAGGAGGCAACCCTTACTACAACCCGGAAATAAACCGGCTAGTAGTAAGTTCCTCTTAACAGTCAAAAGAGGGGTAACAACTTCATTCACCGAAACAGCATACAATTCTTCCTCAATGGCACTTACCCTATGCTGGGGCATAGGAGAAGTTACAACATTCGGCCTCTCAGGCGCTTCAAACTGAATTTCCCTCGCGTCGATAAGATCTTGCACTTTGTTTCTCAAGGCCCAGCAATCATCAGTAGTGTGCCCGGGACTATCAGAATGATAAGCACACCGGGCATTTGGGTTATATTTAGGAGACGCAGTGTTGACGACCTTAGGAGCTTCTTTGGTGGTCACCAAGTTGGTTGATAACAGTTGGGGTAAAATTTGTGATAAGGTCATACTCAGCCGAGTATACTGCCTCTTGGGCCTTTCACCTCTTTGTTGATTGTACTGCTGAGGAGCAGCAACAGGTTTTGAAATGACCAGAGCATTGACGGCTTGGCGACTTTCTGGCTTGACTTGTCTTCTAGGACCATAGACGGCACTTGCTTCTTTCTTAAAAGGCCTCTTCTCAGTACTTGCAGCAACACCCTTCTGAATCTTTCCTGACTTGATGCCAGCTTCTATCCTTTCGCCCGTTAAGATCAAATCGGTAAACCCCGCGGAAGAGTTACCAATCAGATGATTGAAAAATGGCCCAAATAGGGTCCCTAGAAACATATCAACAAGCTCACGATCGGTTAAAGGAGGCTGCACCCTGCCAGCCAAATCCCTCCATTTTTGTGCGTATTCTTTGAATCCTTCGCCTGTTCCTATCGACATACCCTGAAGTTGGGTACGAATAGGGGCAAGGTCAGAATTGTATTGGTATTGTTTGTAGAAAGCGGTGGCCAAATCTTCCCAATTCCGGACACTGGTTCCTTCTAGCTGATAAAACCATTCCAACTGAGCTCCAGAAAGGTTGTCTTGAAAGAAATGAATCCAGAGGTTTTTATCTGCCGTATAGGGCTGGATCTTTCTCACGTAGGACCTGAGATGCATTTTGGGGCAGGACAGCCCATCATACCTTACAAACACTGGCACTTTGAATTTTGGGGGAATCACAATCCCGACAACCAAGCCCAAGTCTTCAAAATCCAAACCCGGTACTCTTTGTAATTCCATGGCGGCTAATCTGTCTTCTAACCCTTTGTATTTATCATCAGCTGGAGGGTATTGCTGGTCAGAATAATCTTCATCCTCTTCAACCTCTTCTTCTTCCGCATCAGACTCGGAAGGCACCGCAGCTCCATCTCTTTTACTGGTCCCTTCATCAGAAGTAGGAGGAAATTCAAGCACTCTTCGAGCTTCTCCGTCAAATCTTCTCCCCAAAGTAGCCACCCCGAGTCTCTTTTTCTTCTTTTTCACCGGGTCTTTGTTCCCCAATTGAGTCTTGATATCCTCCTGACCCTTAGCCAAGGTCATCAGGAGTTGCTGGAATTGTGCATTTTGAGCTTGCAGGTCTTTGATTGTTTGCTCGAGATCCATCCTACTGAAATAAACAGCAGACAGATAAGGAAACCTGGGATGAGACCTGCTTATGCACATGATGAATGGTATGCTTATGTATGCAATGCATTCAAGGATTTAGGACATTCAAAATTGTTTCAGACAAAGAAGAACGCACGTCATATTAATAAGAAGAAATTTGTCAGTACATAAATTCCCTATGGGCCAAATATTACAAAATAAACTTCTTAAGGCAAAAAGACATTGCGCATCCTTTTTGGTGCGATGTAGGTATTGAGGGCCTCTTGCTCGTGGAGTCGGAGGGTAAGCTCTAGAACCTTCTTTTCACTGGCGTAGTAGCTAGCTTCAAAAGTATTCCGTTCCTCCTTGAGCTGAATCCAGCTTTTCTGCATTTCCTCCCACGATGTAGGCATGTCTGGATGTAGGATGGTGTAGGGAACCTCTCCTTCATTGACGGGCTCTTTAATCACTGGGAGTACATGAGGATAAGGAATCATTAGACTTTGGGCTCGGGCTCGTACCCACTTGAGATAGGGTTCAAGAGGGATGGAGTTCTTGTGTCCCAGAGTCTTGCTATCAACCTTGTTGAGTTTTCCCCAAGCTCTGATGAACCTTTGGCGAAGTCCTTGCGCATCGTTGTCGAAGTCAAAAACTAGGTCAGGAATTAACATGTCATGAGGGCCATCCCTCCGTGCATATCCAAATTTCCTCAAAGCTAGGCAAGGGTTGTAGGTGATACCTCCTCTAATTCCAAGTAAAGGAACATTAGGAAATTCTCCGCAACGATCGACAATGATGACATTTTCTCTGGACCGAGAACACCAATGCACATCAGAATGAGTAAGAGTCATCAACCGTTGGGACCACCTTGTACCTTGGTCATTCTTCAAGACAGATTGTGGAAGGTGCGAAATAAACCACCTTGCAAGGATAGGAGTACAGCACATGAGAACACCCCTCTTTCTCATTGTTCGTGTGTAAAATGAGTGAAGGATGTCCCCAAGTAATGTTGGTATTGGATTTCTGGACAAAAAGATTTTGATGGCGTTAATATCTACCAATTGGTCAGGATTTGGGAACAAGACCAACCCATAGATAAGGAGTGCCACAATCTCTTCAAAGGCTTGTAGGTCCAATGAGTTCCAACATTCTTGTGCCTTCTCAAACAAGAACTTTGCTAAGAATCCTTTGACGCTGCTTCTGGTTTCCCAATGCCCTTTGATGTCGGATGGTTGTAGATGTAATGCTCGAGCAACATCTTCCGGCTTTGGTTCCTTCTCCGTACCGTTGAAGGGTAGTTGGTTAAGGATAGGGATTCTTAGGAGCTGAGAAAACTCCTCCAAAGTGGGTACCAACTGGTAATCAGGGAAAGTGAAGCAGTGGTGAAGAGGGTCAAAGAACTGGAATAGCACTTTCATCATGTCTTCTTCAATGTTGGTATTGACTAGGCTGAGCAGTCTGCCATGTCTTTCACTGAAGGATGAGTTTTCTGGAATTCTTGAGGTGAGCTCCTTGAGTTGAGGAGAGATTCTCACAAGGTTGACTTGAATGGTATTTCTGCGAGGAATTTCCATGTCCTACAAAACAAGAACAAAGATGAAGATCCAAAACCCTTGAAATGGTTAGAGAATGCATATGATGTTTCATGATGTTTATGATGTATGCACAAAACATATGTACAAGCAAATCACACCAAACCCTAGTTTCAGGCTTGCATGGGGTTTCATAGGTAAGTACCCTCTTGAGTGTAGTTGGCTTAAAAACCTGTCCTATAAATAGTAACCGGGTTCTAAGGAGCTCAATATCACTGGATTGTTTTCATTATTCATTGTTTTGGTTTAGCCACTTAACTAGCGACCAAAATATTCCAAGAACACAACCCTCAATGAGTGTAGTATCGAGTATCTACCAACTTCGGACTGCACCAAAGCCGGTCATCTCACTACCCCTAATAAAAGGCCAAGATGGTCAAGTAAGGTTCTAGGTCATTAGTGCTTAGTGACATCACTCAGCGGCCCCATACTCTCCTTGATTGAACTCAAGGATTACCGGTACTCACAAATATGTCGCACTAATATAGCTATTGCTTCGACCGTGTCGGTATACCCCGCACAGTTTCCACAACGTATTGCTATCTATGAATGTTTCCCAAAATCCGGGTGTAGGATTGCAAACTCAAACAAATAGAGCCAAAGTATAAAGCAAACAATTCAAACAATTAGTCATGCAAGAGGGTGATCTAAGCCCTAAGGTTACTCCACTTTTAAAATGTTCCCCAGCAGAGTCGCCAGTTCTGTGATACGGTGGGAGAACTGACTATGGTTTTGCGTTTGTTTTCGCAAATGTTTCGGTTGAGCAAGAGTCGCCACCGACTTTTTATTTTATCCTAAGGAAAGGTTTAAAAAGCACAGCAAAAACCTTTGAGATTTTTCTTGGGTTCGGGGAGTAGATTATAGAAAGGGAAGGTATTAGCACCCTTTCTATCCATGGTTATCCATGGGCTCTTAGTTACTTGCTTAGATCACTTGCCTTTTGTTTTCAATTGTTTTAAATGGTGCTTGTGTGTGTGGGTTTGAAAAATGTTTTGCAAAGAAGCCAATGTGGTGGCAACCTTTGTAATGATCCATGTTGGGATGTATACAAAGGTGTATGTCTTTTGAAAAGGTTTTCATTTGTTTTTGAAGATTGTTTTGAAAGTGTTGTGAGGTGTGTTTTAGAAAATAGGCAAGTGTTTTGTTTTTTCAAGTTTGATTCAAGTAATTAAGAGTTTATCTACTCCTAAATTTCTCAAAGACTATTGCTATGTTTTAACCCTTTTCATAAGTTTGTTCCACCATTGTATTTGGCGGACAATCTCATGTTAGGATGTGAAAGGGACAGGCGCGGGTCATCGTTTAGGCCATAATTGTAATGGTGCCAAGTATCTTTGAGCATTTTCTTTAAGGGACTTGATCATTTGTTTGGCAATATTTTGAAAAGTGTTATCGAGGGACTATGATCATTCAATTTGTTTGTTTTGCCCAAAGAGACCTAACATACAACATGGCCCAATTTTGAAAGGCAACAAGTGGAATACGCTAGGGGGTGCAAGTGTGATTTGTGTGTCCATTTTCATGCTTGTTTGTCTTGAGATTAGGTCATAACTATTTTGTTCATTTTATTCGCATATAAACCCTAATTCTAGTATTGTATATTTAGAAAGCGATAAAGTGCGAAATTTAAACTCCTACGCTATTACAACACAATAATATGGGGAGGGGGGTACAATGTTTCAAATGGGGATTTTGACAAGGAATTTAAACCTAAAACTATTACATCAAGATTTGAATTATTTACAAGATAATTTAATTGCATAAATAAAATAGAAATAGAACAAATATGCAAGAATGCAAAAAAGGGTTTTTTATATATGTATGAAAAAAAGGATTATTTATGTAAAATAAAAAGAAAATAAAAAGATATTATTTTTGGAGTATTTTTGAATTTAGGGCAAAACCCTAATTTTTATTAAATGAAATGTATTATTATTTAATTTAATACAAGTATTTATTTATTATGTACAAATAAAATAAAGATAAAGTATATTTGTAAAAATGATTTTTTTAGTGTTTAATATTAATAAAATAAAATATGTATATTTTTAGTATTTTTATTCTAAGTATACTAATACATATGTATTTATTTGTATAATTTTCTAAATATATATTATATATACAAAAATAATAATATTTAATATTTATATAAAAATATATTTTATGTAAAATGTTTTCAAGAGGTAATATAAAATAAAAATCAGAAAATAGCATGTTTGTATTATTTTTTGGCTATTTTAAATAAAAGGAAAATTTATTTATTTATGTACAAAACTAACTAATAGTCAAATAAATATCAAAATAAATGCAAAAAATATTAAAAAAAATATTTTTAATGTTTTTTATGAATTGAATAAAAATATGGAAACAAAATCAACAAGAAAATATAGAAAATAACAAGTAAAAATCAAAATGGGCCAGGGGGGGCGTCAAAGTAGAAACAAGGTGCAAATAAGAAAAACACTCCAAGCCCAGCCCAGAAGACCTGTCTTCTTCAACCTCCAGCAAACAATGTTCAAAAAACGCGCGTTTGGTTCCAACATTCAAACATCCTGATTCTTTAATCTTTTGCACAAACTTCCAACACAAAAAATGTTAAGCATGAAACCACGATTCCAAATATATAAAGAACATCTCCTAACTCTCAGAAATGAGAGAGAATTTTAACAATCCCAAATCCTGACCTAAGTTTTCTACCATTTTCAGACCTTAAATTCTCACAGCTCAGGCAAAAGAAATGAAAAGTAAAAGAATGTACATGTTCAGTGGCATGAGTAGAACATTGTTTATTCACAAACTTAAAGCTAATGATGCCTAATAAGAGAGATACGAATTCAAAAACTTACCTGTTCAGTTAAAGTTCTATCTGGAAATGTAGGAACTTTCAGTGCAAGGTGATGATTGGAAAAGCTTCCTTGAGGTCCAGGGATGCTATTCCAATGTTTACTTTGTCTTGAAAGCTTCTGAATCGAGCTAGAGAACTTCACCTGCAAGTCAGAAATGTGAAAATGGTGGAACCAGTTAGAGGGATTACAGGTCGTGTTTTTGCTTTTGGTTAGCTTGCATAGATGGTATGGAAGGTGTGTGAACTGGTTTGGGCAAGAAAGCTTGAGAGAAATGAAAGATAGCACTCAAACTGCAGGCTTTGCCCTGTTTTTGAAGTTTGAGAGTGATTATGGCAAGGGGAGTGTTTGAGAGGTGCTAGGGTCGTGCAAAATCTTGGTTCTGATCTTTGGAATGTGTTTGATCAGTTTGTCTAAGTGTGCCTGAGCTGATATGAGAGTTGTGTGATGTTATGGCACTTTTCTTCAACTTTAAGCAACAAATGTCAACTTGGTGTTTCTAGCCTGTACAGGCCCCCAATCTATGCTGCATACATTAGCCTTTATCAGTGCAATTTGTCCATAAACTTGTGCCAAAGAAATCTTAACTGTACTTGCTTGGATTTGCTTTAGACATAAAGTGCAACTTTTCAAGAATGGATATTATGCTTTATCTATAAATGGATTAATCTTGCATACAATGTCCAAACTCATAGAACAACCTCTTGGCACAAAGGATTGGCATTAAATTATGGAGTGTAGATGAGATAAAAGACCTGTAATCTAGCTTAAAGCATGCTGAGTTCAAATTGCAAGGTTATGGACATGTAACTTGGTCATGAACAAAGTGAGTTTTTGCCATTTTGCAAAATTCGATTCTCCCTAACCATGAGGTTGTTTGAGAAGTTCTTGGACATTTTGGAAAGCTTGGAATGTGTACTACAATCCATCTTTGAAGTGCAAATTGAAATTCCAAGTGGAAGTGTATGAAAAATGGTCTTGAAGTTAGGCAAAAAACTTGTCCAAAATAGGTCAAATTTTCACTAAGTTAAGAATGGTTTAGTACCCTTATTCCAAAAATTGTAACTTGAGATACAAGCCTCATTTGGGAAAACTTTGTGAATCAAAGTTGTAGATTATACAACAAGCTACAACTTTCATGTTTTGACTTTTGTTTGAATCCAAATGAATCTTGGTGAAAAAGTGGGGCAAAGTTGGGAAAAAATTAGGGTTTTCCATAACTTAGAAAAATTCTAAGTTATGAAAAATTCCATTTCAAACCCTAATTTGCATTTCTTGGTTTCTTGGTGAACAAGTTTCATGATTTGGCATGTTTTGATAAAAAATGAATCTTGACTCTTGATTTTGACCAAAAAGTCAAAGTTTGACTTTTCAGTATACAGTCAAAATTGATCAATTGACTGGGAAATGCAACTGTCAATCTTGTGTACTTGGGATCTTTTGAGCTTGTTGAGAATGTCAAGACAATTCCATGGGGTCCTTGAGTCCATATGTGAGCTTGTTTTGTCATTGGCTAGGTCAAACAGTCAAAAATTGCCTTGGTGCAGTCAAAACCCTAAAAATGACCATTTTGCCCTTTTGGTGATCTGATCAAATTTCTTGTGGAATTGTGATCCAAACTTGATCAAATGGTCCATATGAGTTCATAATGTTGATGTGGGTCAATTTTCATGAGATTTGACTGTCAATTGGCCACAGTTGACTTTTTCCCCAATACAGCTGATTTCTAGGTCAACTGTCTAATTGACTGGGTAAAACTTGGAATCAAGACTTGAAACTTGGTATGGGTAAACTTGGGAGTCCAACATGAAGCATGAAAGTCATCTTAGGCATTTTAGGTCAAAATATCTTTGTGCAAACACAAACCCTAATTTGGGTCAACAGTGCAAGGAGAAATCTTGAGCCGGGGAAATCCTAATTGGATCTTGAGCTCCAAGGGCCTTGTGATGAGAAAATGTTGAGGAAATGGGAGGTCAAATTTTGGGGTACAACAATATTTATTACACTTTCAGGTTATTGATGCTCTGAAAGAAGCTGATTTGGAACAATCAAATTAAATACTTGTACTTTGTAGACCTACTAATGTATTTTTCCATGATGCTATTACACATGTTGTTACATCTTTCCAGTCTTCTGGGCCGTGCACAAATTGGCATGGAATCTGCTAAATTTGGCCTCGACGGCGGCGAGCATGCTGCTACATTAACGAAAAGAGAAGTTTCTTTAGCTTAAATTTCAGCACATTGTTGTTTTAAGTAACTACGAGAATATGTAATCTCTATTTTATAAAGTTTGATTGGAGTCACATGGAGATATGTTCATTTCATCCATAAGTTTTTTTCAATATCAGATGCATGAATTTAACATGGAGACAAATATTGATGCTTCAAGTGTCGACTCCATCTAAATCAACTCCATGCTTTGATATATTTGCACTTGGTGTTGTTATGGATTTTGCATCTGGTCTTTCAAACACAAGCCTCAAGTATAACAGGTTCATGATTTTGCTAACCAATTTCTATTGACAGTGATTGAATTTTGACTATGTAGAAGAGGTAATTTTAACAGAAGAAAACTTTGAAAAGGGTCTGATATTTCCACCATTCACAAATATCAGAAACATTTCAGCTTACGTTGCTGCCAAAGTTGCTGTTAAGGCTTGTGAGTTTGGTGAGTTTTTAAGATTCTAATTAGATAAATATTTTTCATTAAGTGCTATAGGATAATCACTTATCTGAGTTAACTGATTGTGCATGCATTTAATCATCAAGTAGCTTAGGGACTTGATGAATAATTAAGCTTTGTATTAATAATTTGATAGTTAAATTGAATTTAATATATTTAATGGATTGTTAACTGAGTCATTTATGCGTGAGGAATTACAACAATTTAATTTAATTTTATCTTTTGAGGTTCATGTTGGGTGCTGACTCTTTTGGTGGTAGGCCTGGTGATGAAAAATGATATTGACAAAAGTTCATGCTGGGTGGTGGCTCTTTGGTGGTGGGCCTGGTGATGAAAAATGATATTGCCTTTGAGAACATTTTCTTGAGAATAATCTCTTTTAAAATTCAAGTTGTGTGAACAAAATGGGTGATGTATTATAGATTATGGTTGTTGGGATAAGTTGATTAAGAGTGTTATACTTTAGAAGTGCTTAACATGCATTGACAGAGCTGTGTTTGTCAAACAAGTTTTATTATCAATTCAACATTTGCTTCCAGTTCTGTAATTTTATGTTTTCTTGGTAGTTATTTTAATACTCCAAGATGCACTGAATTTTATTGAAAATAGTTGGGGATGACTAGATCAAAAATATAAATATAGTTGGAGCTAAAGTAAAATGCATGCATAACCTTGAGTTTTTACCTTCATTATTATCAATACACTCTTAATGCCTCCACTTACACATCCATCAAGAGTATTCCAATTTCCAAGCAATGAGATCCTTTGCCACTATTAGAATGGTATCTTTTTTTAACAGTAAAAAAAAAGATAACAATTTTTTTCAAATATTTTTTATGTTTGGCTATTTCTTGATTTGGCTCTTAAATTTTATTTTTCTTTGATCCATTAGTCTCTAAGAGCTTGCCGAATCAATGTAAATTTGCAAGTGGGAAAGTTAATGAAATTGATTATATAAATAGACTTTATTACCTAATTTTTAATTGCCTTTGATTAAGGCAATTTGATTTAGTGAGGTGGTGCTTCCTAGGTTGATGATTAAAATGTAAGACACTTGCATTAATACATAGTTATAACAGTTTAGTTCAATTCTGCTACTTACAATCGTACTATGATGTATCTGACATTTGTTTTATATCGGAGATATTCGCAAATATAGGATGAACGCTAGAACTATATATTCAGCAAGAGTTACAAAGTTTACTAAAGTGGGCTCTGGACCAGAGTTGTTAATAGCGGTCGGAGCGGCCGCTATCGCGGCGCTCCAGAGCGGAGCGGAGCCATGCCGCGCGCGCACAAGGGTGCGGTAGCGGAGAGAAGATAGCGGGCGCTATCGCCGCTATCCCGGGTCGCGGATAGCGGGCGCTCCCCGGGCGGAGCGGTTCGGGCTTGTTTTTTTTTTTTAATTTTTTTTGGCCAAAATTACTATTTTACCCCTCATTTAAAATACTTTTAAAACAAATTTGCTTTTGTATTTTCTTTCCTGCGTTACAGTTTCTCACTTTCTTCTTCTGCCCTAATTTTTGTGTGCTTCTTTTCCACTCTTCAACTTCCACGGTTCCAGTTTTTGTGCGCTTCTTTTCCACTCTTCAACGTCCACCGTTCCAGTTTTTGTGCCCTTTTTCTCCACTGTTCGACTTCCACCGTTTCAGTTCCAGCAAGGCAGCAACATATAACTGCAGAGTTCCACTGTTCCGCTCTTATTGTTCCAGTTTTGTGCCCTTTTTTCTCCACCGTTCCACTGTTCCAGTTCCAGCAAACAACACTTCCACCATTCCAATTTCAGCAAACAACACTTCCACCGTTCCAGTTCCAGCAAACAGCACTTCCACCATTCCAGTTCCAGCAAACAACACTTCCACCGTTCCAGGCTTCAGGTAAATATGGCAGCTTCTTCGTCGACACCCAATTCTGCGTCGGTTGCTTCATGTGCTCCAACGTTCAAACCAACCAATAGTAAGGACATAGGATGGAAATACAATCATTTGAAGGATTTGAATAACAAGAAGAAGGTGACATGTGATTTTTGTAATTTAACTAGCAGTGGAGGAATAAGTAGAGCCAAAAGACATCAATTAGCAATTACCGGTGATGTAGTTTCTTGCACGAAAACACCCGAGGATGTTAAGGCTATATTACGCGCGGACATGGTTGAGAAGGAGAGAATTAAGAAAGGAATACAAGAGGTTTCGGTGCAATTAGATGTGGATGATACCATTGATATTGAGGAAATACGTAGAATTCAAACCGAAAAGAGGATGGTTGCGAGTGATGAGACCTCTTCAATGGCTATCAAGAGGGTTAAGGGACCGTTGGATTTGGTGTATAAGAAGAGTAAGGACACAAGCATCAATGATGCGTGTGATAAAGAAGCAAGGGTAAGAACCATCCAATATATTGGTTGCTTTTTTTATACGTGTGGAGTTGCTTTTAACGTAGCAAATGCAAGAGCTTTTAAGTTGATGTTGGAAGCGGTTGGAAGTTATGGTCCTCATTTGAAACCGCCAAGTTATCATGAACTCAGGGTTCCAATCCTCCGAAATGAGTTGGAATATACAAAATGTTTGTTGAAAAACCAAGAGGTGCAAAGGAATAAATATGGATGTTCAATTATGTCGGATGGTTGGACGGATAGAAAAGGTAGAACATTGATTAATTGCTTGGTCAATTGTCCGACGGGGACCATGTTTGTGAAAAGTGTTGATGCTTCTAACTATGCCAAGACGGGGGAAAAGCTAGCCGAGTTGTTGGACACTTTTATTGAGGAAATGGGTGAAAAAAATGTTGTTCAATTGATTACGGACAATGGAAGTAATTATGTAGCGGCGGGTAAAGAATTGTGTTTGAGGAGGCCTCACATGTTTTGGACTCCATGTGCTGCCCATTGTATAGACCTTATGTTAGAAGACATAGGCAAAATTCCAAAGGTTCAAAAGGTTATACAAAAAGGGGTTAAGGTTGTGGGCTACATTTATAATCATACTTTTGCTTTGAATCTAATGAGAAAGACTACGGGTAATGTTGAATTGGTTAAACAAGGAGTGACAAGGTTTGCTACCCATTTCCTTTGTCTACAAAGGATGCAAGAACTAAAAGGAAAGCTTAGGGAGATGTTCCTTTGTGAAGAATGGACGAGTTCCAAGTGTGCCAAAGATGCTAAAGGACAAAGGGCAGCTACTACTATACTTACGATATCATTTTGGAATGATGTTCTTTACACTCTTAAGTGCATGGCGCCTCTTGTAGATGTGCTAAGAATGGTTGATAATGAAAGGAAACCCGCAATGGGATACATATATGCCGCAATGGGGGTAGCGAAGGAATCAATTGAGAAAGCTTTTAGTTCAAATTCAAGCAAGTACGAAGCCGTATTTGCAATCATTGATAAAAGATGGGAGTGTCAACTTCATCATCCGCTACATTATGCAGGTCACTATCTCAATCCTGAATATTATTATTCTAAACCAGAAATTGAGAATAATGGTAGATTGGTGAGAGGCCTCCGTAAGTGCATTGAGACACTTAGTGAAAGTTATGCAGTGGAAGATTTGATTTCAGAACAATTGTCACAATACAGGGGTGCTACAGGTCTCTTTGGTATAAGAGCGGCAATTAGACACAGGTCGACATTAGCTCCAGGTAAGATGAAATAATTTTTTGCTAAATTACATGTGATACACTTTGTGTTATGTATATGGAATGAGTTTTTACAATTACTTGCAGCCGAGTGGTGGAAGTCTTATGGAGCCGAAACTCCGGAGTTGCAATTGTTGGCTGTTAAAGTGTTGAGTTTGAGTTGCAGTGCTTCCGGATGTGAGCGTAATTGGAGCATCTTTGAGCATGTGAGTATTAATTTTTTACTAGGATTTTAAAGTATCTTACATGCAAGTATTATTAAATTAATACTTCAAATTATTGTATTTTAGATTCATTCTAAGAAGAGAAATAAATTGGAACATCAAAGATTGCAAGACTTGGTGTTTATCAAGTATAATCAAGCTTTGGTAGAGAGGTTTGAAATTTGGGATAAAATTGATCCTATGGAATTTAATGAAATTAATTTCCACACCGAATGGTTGGTGGGAGAGATGGAAAAGGTAGGAGATGATGGTGAAGACTTGGTTCATCCAAATGATGATTTAACTTGGAGTCAAGTTGCCGATGTTAGTGGGGCTAATGAGCCTATAATCTACACTAGGAGGACAACAAGGCAAAATGAAGTTGGAAGTACTTCTCAAGCAACAACGGCACCAAGAGCAACAATTGCACCAAGAGCAACAATGGCAACTAGAGCATCAATGGAACAACAAGTGATGGAAGATGTTGAAGAAGTTGAAGATGAAGAATTGGAGGAAGATTTTGAAGAAGTTGAAGATGAAGATGAAGAAATGGAGGAATATATTGAAGAAGAAGATGAAGAGGAAGAGGAATTTTTTGATGATGCTATATGATTTCTATGTTTGGCATTTAAACCTTTATGTTTGAATCTTTATGTTTTGAGTCTTGATTAAGCATTGTTCTTTGTTTGACATTTGAACCTTTATGTTTTGAATCTTTATGTTTTGAGTCTTGATTAAGCATTGTTCTTTGTTTGACATTAGATTTTATAAGTATTTTATGAGTGTTGTGGAATTAATTTAGTATTGCATGACATATGTTTTATAACATATGTTTTATAGATTATTATATAATTATTAGTATACAAAAAGTTGTCCCGCTATCCGGAATCCCGCTATTCCCGCTTTTTCCATTCCCGGGGGTCGGCCGCTCCGCTCCGTTATCCGGGATTAACAACTCTGCTCTGGACCAGTGGTTATATTAGGTATACTAACTTTCATACTTCAATTGTCCTATGTATTAGCTTCTTCTTTGTTACTCCTACATGGCCAGATCCACTTATTGTATACGCTAGATAGTATGAATAATAATATCTTGATCTTATCTTAGAGTATCTAAAATCATTTCTTAGAATTAGTTTTCGCAATTGTTTATATTTTAAGATTTTTTTAGTTAGGAATAGGGGTTTAGTATTAGCTTAAATAAATATTAATTTGTAGTCTTCCATATCATTGACCGGTCCTAACAACAACAATTTTTAACGTCTTTATTAGTTAAGTTTACAATTAATTCGATGGAGATGTCATTCGGTTCCCAACAGTTCCAATTACTGACATGTTCTCCCAAAACTGAATTGGATAGCACTGTTGCATCTCTGCGCAATCACCAAACCCACAAGTTTTGATCACGTCGAGGATGGTCGAACGACCAAAACAACGCTAATGCCAATAATGAAAGATAAGTAATTCGTGCAGTTTCTAAATTGTAATTAGATGTTTCATGTCAATTAAAATATTTGGAGAGTTTATTCTTATATTCGTATAATCACTATGCTTTATGTTTAGACGTTCATAATAAAAGGATTTAACCACACTATTCTACGTATATTAAAATATCATTGTAGTCCCTTAGCAAACATTGATTATCTCCATTGTTAATGCTTTGTTCTATTATAAATGAAAATCACAAGGCTTAAGAGTGTTTCTAATCTATTACGTTTATTTTAGGTTCGTATTTGCTCAACTAGAGAGGTAAGTTTGTCCAACAGTTATCAAACTCCATACTACCGGACTTCGTCTAACACACAAAGGGTTGTAGAGGAGTCTGAGTCTGAGTCGGAAGACAATCGACAAAGATATGCAGGACTAGAAGCAACAAAACTAGGTGAGAAGCCTAAGATGGTTGTTATAGGTATCAGCTTGACGGTTTCTTAAGGGGCTACCAGAATTTATGATGTTGTATGCATATCACCAAGGAATTATATGGTTTTCCTTCCTTTGTTGGATTCGACATGTGTTGGTACACTTGAATTCAGGTCTGTTGTCGAGCCTATTGGTACATGATGCACTTTCAAAGGATCCCAATTCACACTTCTTTCTAACTTCCTGCACAAACATTGACACAAACAAACATGAAGCAGCTGAAACAATTTTCTCCTCTTTTAGAAAAACTATATTGTTACTATGGAATGTTCAATGTCAAATATTGATAGCTAATAGTATGTACAAAGTTACTTCTTATGGTGAAATGCTTAGTTAATCTTAATTTCAACATGTATACTGTGAGACATTTCAACATGTATACTGTGAGACAGTAGATGAAATTTATTAGTTTTGTTTAATCTACGTAAATATTTTTAAAATAATCTATGAAACTAAATACGGGAAAAATATGTTGTTTTTTAATTATTTATATTATTAATATTTTCATTTTTAATTTAAGAAAAAATATTTTTTTAAATATAAATGGAAAATTTATTTATATATTATTGATGTAATTATTTTACTAATATATGTTACTAATGTAAATAAGAGAAATATATGTTTTTTTTTATAATTTAATAAAACAAATTTCTAAATAAAACATAGAATCTTAAATTTCTTTTTTGTAAATGAGAATAATTAATTTAAATATTTTCATAATTAATGTTAAAAAATTATATTTATGATTCAAATATAAATAACAGTATGTCTCTCTTTTGAAAATAATAATTATTTTATTGATTATATAAGTATTACATTATTCATATTCTTTTGTTATTATCGATATATATCATTTCTATCAATTATATATTATTTTTCTATCAAGAATAGAAATGGTAATGAGTAGGTATACTTCAATTGTAACTATTTTTTCTTCATATATAAATTTTTTTTATATATGAACTCTTTTTAACTCAATGCAAGTGCCAGACCGATACCCGTACATCACACGGATATCATACTAGTTTTTCAAAATAGTTTTAAGAAACAATTTTTAAAATTAAGCCAACCAAACAGATTTTATAATTTTTAAATTTTAGAAAAGAAAAAATTGTTTTTAAAAAGCTATTGAAACAGGCCCAATATATATGCGTTGTCAAGTATCTATGTTCATAGTTATTGGCTTGTTTTCTTAATTTTTCTTTTGGCAGGGTATTGGAAATGGCATTCCTCTCAGTGCTGTTATAACTACTCCTGAGATTGCCAAGGCTTTGACGCGCAAAATTTAATTTAACACCTTTTGGTGGAAACCCTGTTTGTACAGCTGCAGGATTGGCTGTTTTAAAAGTAATTAAGAAGGAAAAGCTTCAAGAAAATGCATTTGTAGTGGGATCCCATTTGAAAGAGAGGTTTAATGCACTCAAGGACAAATATGAAAGTATGGTTTCATCCCATATACTTGCCCATCTAAGATTAATGCACAAACAAAAGCATTCACGAATTCATTCTAGTGAAAAAAGACTATAGTTGAGACACATTATAGTTATGCTAGAATCAGAATTTGTTTTCCTTATTTATGTTTCGAATTAATTTTTTATTATTTTCTACTATAGTAATTGGTGATGTGAGAGGAAAAGGTTTCATGGTCGGAGTTGAACTTGTCACTCACCGCGAACTTAAAACACCAGCAAAAGAAGAAACCCTGCATGTGATGGAACAATTGAAAGGTAAAGTCTCAAATCTCAATCCTGATAAGCTAAGTTGTTCCATATTTCCTGCAGCATTCGTAACAATCTAGCCATATTTTTATCTGTTTTTTGTGTCACTAATCAGCTTTTCTGCTATTACACCGGATTTAAGAGTGCTGGTTGGAAAAGGTGGCTATTATGGAAATGTATTCAGAATTACACCCTCCCTTATGTTTCAGCAAAGAAGATGCAAGTTAGTTTCTAATTCTCTCTTTTGTCAACAATATATAAATTAATACTACTAATCTTAATCTTTGATACTCGCGGCTTTTAATTAATACTATTAGTCTTCAATACTTACGGCTTTTAATTTTTGTGTTTAAGCAATTTAGAAGTAATCTGTATGTAAAAAATGAACTGAAAAATGATTCTAATGATATGCTATTATATGCATATTACGGTTATAGGCTCACAAGGTCATGCTGGAACTGTTCCAATGTCCATGTGTCAGGATCCTATGGTGGCTGCTGCTGAACAAAATCACTTTCAAATTCACTTGTTTGTACTATAGGTGAAAAATATCAACATGTCCAAGTGCTAGAAATGTCATTCCAGGCCTGGCAAACGATGAATTTCCAAAATGTTGTTGCCCTGGTGATCTTCAAGTGGACATGTTTTTTGCTTCCTTAATTTGAATACTATGATGATAACATAATAATTTGTATACTTTTTCGTAAATATGAAGAAATATTAGGATTTAGTAGTACATGAAATATAATTTTGATGTATGAGTTTTTACTATATGAAATATTTTGTTGAATTTTATGACTTCTTATTATATAAAGTATTAAGAAATGTGAGAACTAAAATAGAGTGTAATTGTATCATATAAAATAGGGTGGGTGTCAATGGAATTAAATATAATATAATAATCATATTTCACATCCATGATAATTAAAATTGTGGGTAAATTTAACATGTATTTACACCCGAATTTCTTTTAAAAAAATGGTGTAATTTAGCATGTATTTACACCCGATTTCTATTAAAAAAGAGTGTAACTTAGCATGTATATACACCCAATTTTTTATCAAATTAGGTGTAGATTTGTTTGACTTAAATGTATATGTAAAAATTTACACCCATTTTCTATTAAAAAAGGGTGTAACTTAGCATGAGTTTACGCCAGATTTCTATTAAAAAAATGGTGTAATTTAGTATGTATTTACACTCAACTTTTATCAAATGGGGTGTAGATATGTTTGACTTTAATATATATGTGTAATAATTTATACCCTTTTTCTATTAAAAAAGGTGTAACTTATCATCTATTTACACCCGATTTTTACTAAATTGGGTATAATTTATTTGATTTAAATGTGTATATATAACAATTTACAACCGTTTTCGATTAAAAAAGAGTGTAAATTAGCATGTACTTTCACCTATTTTTAAATGGGTATAAATTCGTTTGACATTTATCACCCGTTGAATTTACACCCTTAAAAAGAATAGGTGTAAATTGTATAAAAAATGAGTGTAAATTTATATTTTTTTTAATAGTGTAAAGTCCTTGATCACTAAGGGTGTGATTGATTTAAGAGAAATAAAGAAGAGAGAGAAAGAGTAAGGTGAAAGAGAATGATGAAATAGAGAGTCAATTTTTCTTGATTGGTTTAGAAGAGAGTGAGAAGAGAGAAAGAAATGTGTGGGACTCACCATTTTTTTAATCTCTTCAAAATAGAAAAGAAAGAGAGGAGAAATGTTAATTTGATAGTAAGTTGTCATTTATACCTCTATTTTCTCATAATTCAAAATTATTATGAAGGACAATTTTGTATTTTTAATAACCATTAACATTTATCTCTTCTCTATTTCTCTTATAACAAACAATACATCAAATCTTCTTTACTTCTCACATCTTCTCTCTTCTTCCAGTATCTCTTACATATTTCTCTCTTATAACTTTCTCATCACAAGCAATCATACCCTAATAGACGTCACACACAAAGACGGAGGCACATATGATACAGTGGGGGCTGCTGCCACCGCTTATTTTTTTGAGTTAATAATAACATTTTTATATTATTTAATTAATAATATTTGAATGATTTAATATTTGTTTTATGTACAATTTAAAATAGATAAATTCTCTATTACTCTTGAAATATCAGAAATTTTTATCTAATAATAATATTCATTGTCAAATATTATTTTAATATTATTTTATTTTAAAATAAATTAAAATTGATTTATAAAAGATACTGATCGTACCTGACTAGAATGGACCGTCACAGCTTATGTCGAGCAGAAGTTGAGATTGAGGTGGGGGTACCTGCAAGACGCTCTGATGCCAAAGTGACATTCGGAATGATGCAAGCAAGTATGAGTGAGTAAGAAGTGATCAATACCTGACCCTCTCGAGTGAGAGGATATTTATAGCCCCCAGCACTGGGCCAAGGTCCCCTTATTAGGCTAGGCAAGCAGGCCCAAAGTGGAGACTATCAGGTTCTACGTGAGTAGTGAGGACCAACACATGATCTCCTACCTGGATGGATTCTTCTGTATGACCAGGAGAATATGGATGCGGATTTTTCGGGGTCAAGTGGACTCCGTGGTGTTCGGAGGCGTTGATAGTCAGCCCTACAAGGAGGATGCTCGTGAGGTACTTCTGCCCATCTGGTAAGATCCCCGCCAACCTGAGGCCGTGCGAGAGGAATAGTCTTGCTCGAGGAGAAGCCAGGCGGATACTCTCGAGGCCCCCCTTCCTGACACCGTTGAGGCTGACTTGGTCAACTGGTCTTAGACGGTGCGGCTGGGTTGGGCCTTATATGGACTTGGGCGAAGAGCAGGCCCAGTCCAGAACAGGAGCCCCCAAGTCGTTGCTCCTGATGAAAGAGTTATGACTTAAGTCCATCTTTGCCTTTACAAGGAGCTCATAACTCAATCGAGGATCTTTTATTGTGTTGATGGGAATCATCGTCGATACACGTGAGTACTCGAGCAGAAGCTGGAATAGGCTCGATATGGACCATTTCAGTTGTTCCTCGACTCGCGGGGAGATAACACCTGGAAGGTTGTAGTCATATGGCGTGACCTTTGGGACTGTAATGATGGTTTAGGGAATAGGGGTCATCATTACCTGAACGCATAGATGTCGAGGAGAAGGACGGTTGGCGGGCTGCCTGACGCGACGCTTCGTATTCCATGTCAGCTCTATATATAGCGCCTTAGGGCCCATTTCTCACATTTCAATTTTTCGCGCTCTCCACTCTATTTATTGTCAACACCGTCTGCTACCTTTCTTAACCGTCAATGTCGCCGCTAAGTTTGTTGCGTATTCTCCACCTACTCTATCCAAGTAAGTGTTTTCTACAATAATCGTTGTTTAAATTGGCTTTATTGATGATTATTTATAGAATTTCGCAACCGGGGGGTTTTTGTTCGGGATATTCACATACTCATGTGTAATATTTGCGAGTGGGCCCATGATATTAATCTCTTGCCCAATAAATTCATGAATTTACCCGTGGCCTTCATCTGTCCCCCGCGAAATTCGTGAATTTACCCAAGAATTTATGTACTCCCTGGAAAATTCATGAGTTTCTTCGGAAAATCCATGCTTTGCCCGCGACATTTATGGATATTCTCGTGATATTTATCATGTGCCTGTGGCTCTCACGGGATATGTGTTTGTCATTATAACCATCGTGCGGTCTTACGAGATTTGCATAAGTTCCACGCATTGATCGTGGGTCATGCATGTTCCTCGCTGCACCAATGCACTATCGACTTGGTTTAGGCGCATCCATCCCCTTTTGCCTGTGTCGTGGTGGAAGGATGGATTTGATTTTGTTGTCGAATTCACTGGTTTCCTATGCTTTACATGTGAAATGACCGATACTCCCGAATCGTTCGAGCATGTAGATGTCGAAGAGACGAGCGTGGCCGATGAAGGTGTCCATCTGGTCGACACGATCGATGATCATGTGTTATCCTGGGTCGGGCAGGAGCCTCGAGGGATAGCTTCAGTCTATAGTTGTAGAGGAAGGGAAGCTTATACCGTTGTCTAGCATGGCGGCGACATGGAAGGGTTTTGTCGTAACTTCACGATCATGCGACCAACTCCCACGGTAAGGATATGCTCGGAGTTCGAGGAGGATCGTTTCCCGATGTATGAGGTCATTTTCAAAGACTTAGGGTTTAGTTTTCCCTTCAATGATTTTCAGATGGGCATGCTCAACCACTTGAACCTGGCACCCTCTCATATATATCCTAATGCAATCGCCTTCCTATGGACTTTCAAAATCACTTGTCGGTTCCTGAGGATTAGGGTGACCATTCCTTCGTTTTTCATGGTTTTCCACCTTCAACGGCAATCTAGGGGTGGCAAACATTGTTGGGTTTCCTTGAAGCAGTCGGAGATACTGTTTAGGATGTACATGGATTCCGTCCACGACTTCAAGGATAAGTGGTACGTTGTGCAGCCATCATCTCAGGCAGTCGTGGATGCCGTGTTCAACCCATTTCAAGTAATGGATGAAAACAAGGAAGTATACCTCGACGAGGAGGGTAATCCAGAGATTGGGCAATTTTCAAAGTTCCCTATCCACTGGTGCTCGGGTCACTACGGGCACAGTCCTGGCCACTACCACACCCCTTCTGGCAGTATGAGTGCTGAGGGTGAAGAGTCCTATGGAATCCTTACTCGATTCGTCAACAATTTCTTTCCCTCGAGGTGGGTTACGAGGGAAGGACATGACATTCTCGACGAAGATGGTGAACCAACGTTTGAGGCACTCCCGATTAATACCAAGACACTCGTGGAATGTCGAACCTACGGGCAGACCGTGAACCTCCTAGGTTTCTGCTCGTGTGATTTATTGTATTTTTACTTCTTGAGTTATTTGTTTAAGTCCTTCTAACGAAACTAACCCGAAGATATCGTCTTTGTGTTCGCAGGTAACATGTCGGAGCATCGTGAACGACTGCTGAAGCTCACTTAGGAGAAGAAAAATCATAAGAGGTTGGTGAAGCCACACCAGCCCACACGCCTTGGCCCAGGTTCAAAGTCGGTCAGGGATGGTTTGAGTGGGTCATCGGGTGCCCGCGACACTATACAATCCGCAACCGTTTCGAGTAAGAAGAGAAGATCAGAAGGTGGACCTGCTAGTGCAGTCGAGGAGGGGGTGACTGCCCGAGATTTCAACCTTCCACCTTATTTTATGGAAAAGGATTTCTTTGAGGGTTTCCCTCTGACAGTGTTTGATGTTGAATCCGAAATTATCAGGCGCCTCGATGATGAGGGTTGACAGAAGCACCTGGCTTTCGGGATGGTCGGTTTGATGATGGTCACAGAGATGGTCGTAGTCCTTATGGATGAAGGATCTGGATCTCTGGACTAGTGAAGGAATTAGAGTCGGAGAAGGCGACTCTTCAGGCGAAGACGCAGAAGTTAGGAGCTACTCTCGAGCATAGAGAGGAGATGTTTCGGGGGCAGGTCGAGGAGTTGGCAAGGGAGAAAGAAAAAGTTTCCAAGGCCTATGAGGAAAAGGATGCCATGTCGCTTAAGAGGGAACGACTGGAGGGGATAGAGAACGGTTGAAGAGGAAGGTAGCCGATTTAAAGGCTTCCATGATGCCCACGAAGGGAGAGCCCGAGGGTGTATCTGATCTGCATACTCGTGCAAAGTTAATTGCTCGGATCCAAATCCTTGAGTCAGACTATGTTGATTCTTTGGTCGACGGCTTCGAGACTGCCTTGACCCAACTGTCCGTGTTGAATCCTGGGCTTAACACTGAAGGTGATGGGGTATTGTCCCAAGTCATTGATGGCCGCATGGTTCCTCCTCCTGATTCCCCTGAAGTGGAGGCCTAAGTGAGCACCCCTCGAAGTGACTAGTCTGATATTTTGGCTATTTGTATTCAAGGCCTGCGCGCCTGTATTCATTGTAATTTTCAGACAACGTCGGCCTTCGTGGTCGGCATTTATAAATGTTCTTAATTTGTTGTTATGCATTTATGTTTTTGTTGATGTTTGCTAGATATCTGTTGTCGTTGCTTTTTGAATGTTTACTAGTTGTTCGTGCGTCGTTGTTTTTAAGTTGTTTATTTTGTGAAAATTTATATTTCCCATGAATGGAGATGTATGCTCTAACTTGGTTGTGGACGACACATTTTGGGATGTGTCGAGGGGGTGGAGTAGGGATCCCGAAACAAGCTTGAGATTGCGGTCGGGATCTTAAGCTCGTGGCGTGAACTGCCCATTGCGAGATGGGTGTTTTACCTGTTGGGTACTTCGACAGCGGAGCTCGATTGAGATGTCCCTGTCGGGCTAAGTTTATATTCGAGGAATGAACAACAACCTACTGGCATTGGAGTTTGGAGGCCATGTCCGTACCTTAACATGCCTACATGGTCGAGCTCGTCATGGCGTCGATTGGATAGGATTGGTCGACTGCTAACGCCCGTAGTAAGATAAGGACTTAGCTGTAATATTATTTCAGTTTCATAGCGTTCCATGGTCGAGGTAGTGGTTCTCCATTTAAATGTTTGAGGTAGTATTCTCCGGTGCCCTTTGTTCCATGGACACGGTACGGTCCTTCCCAGTTCTCTGCCAATTTCCATTCACGGGAATCTTTCTGATTTCTCTGCAGGACTAGACTGCCAAGCTGGAATTCACGCTTTATGACTTTGTTGTCATGGCAAAGAGCTATTTGTTGTTTCAATATGGCCTCGCAAAGAGCTTCTCCTGAACAGATTTCCTCGACTAGGTCGAGCTCTTCTCTTAGGGCCTCGTCATTTAGTTCCTCGTCTAGAGGGGCCTCAGCTCTTTTGGAAGGTTCCATGATTTCCACGGGGGATGACCACCTCGGTGCCATATGTTAGTCAGAATGGGGTCTCGCCCGTTGTCGAGTGGGGCGTCGTTCGATACGTCCACAGGAAGCTGTAGAGTTCCTCGACCCACCCTATTTTGGCTTCGCCCAGCCTTTGTTTGAGACCTCATAAGATGACCCTATTTGCGGCTTCGGCTTGCGCGTTGGTTTGGGGGTGTTCGACTGAGGTGAAGTGTTGCTTGGTGTAGAGTTTGGCGGCGAAGCTTTTGAAACCTTGATCGGTGAACTGGGTCCCGTTGTCAGTGACGAGCGCTTGTGGAATTCCAAATCGGGAGAGCATGTTTTGTTTATAGAAACGGAGGATGTTATGTGAAGTGATTTTTTCCAGAGCTTCGGCCTCTATCCATTTCGTGAAATAGTCGACGACCATGACTAGAATTTTTTTTGGTACGTCCCTTGCACGAAAGGCCTGAGGATGTCCATTCTCCACCATGCGAACGACCACGGGGAGGATAATGCGTTTAGCTCGTGCGAGGGAGCGAGGTGCATGTCTGTGTGCTTCTGACACTTGTCACACTTTTTGACATGTTCCTTGGAGTCTTATTGTATGGTCGACCAGTAGTAGCCTGCTCGCAGTGCCTTTCGTGCTAGGGATCGTTCGCCCATGTGTTAGGTGTTGATTCCCTCGTGGATTTCTCGCAGTACCTCGGGGATTGCAGACTCTTTGACATATTTCAGGAGTGGGATGGAGAATCCACGACGGTACAACTTGTGTTCGAGTATCACGTACGAACATGCTCGTCGTTTGGTCGCAGCTGCCTCTCCTTGGTCCAAGGGAAGCTCCATTTTTGTCAGAAAATTGAATACTGGAGTCATCCAACATGAGTTGTCCCTGTTGGCGTTTACCTCAGGAGGTATCGTGGATGTTTTAATGCTCGGGCGAGAGAGGGATTCTTGGATGACAGATTTGTTCCCGCCTTTCTTCTTCGTGCTCGTGAGCTTTGAAAGTATGTCGGCCTGCATGTTCTGTTCGCGCGGCACATGCATGATCTCTGCCCGGTCAAACTTCTTCATATGTTCTCTGACCAAGTTTAAATGTTCGATGAGGCTGTTGTTCTTAGCCTGGTATCCCCCTTGCCCTTGAGATGCGCAAGTTGGGAGTCAGTGAAAATTTGTATCTCTCGGGAGCCCAAATCTTCAGCTAGTCTTAATTCTGCGAGCATTGCCTTATATTCAGCCTGGTTGTTTGACGTTGGAAAAGAAAGGGTGAGGGAGTGTTCGATCATGACGCCCTCCTCATTCTCGAGGAGGATTCTCGCTCTGCTCCATGTCGAGCTTGAAGCTCCATCCACAGAGATGGTCCATTTGTGCTTCCTCCCTATAGGGGGATCATGAGCGGCCATCTCTACGACGAAGTCGGCCAGTGCTTGGGCCTTAAGGGCCTTCCTACTCTCGTACTGGATGTCGAACTCCAAAATCTCCAAGGACCATTTTAGCATTCGACCTTCCATGTCTGGTCGGCACAGGAGTTGTCTTACGGGTTGGTCTGTCTGCACGATGATCATGTATGCTAGGAAGTAATGCCTAAGTCTCCTCGTTGTGTTGAAGAGGGCCAAGGCTACTTTCTCAATATGTTGATACCAGACCTTGAGTTCTTGTAGCGCTTTGCTCGTGAAATACACTGGCTTTTTCATGTCTGTAGTCTCACAAACGAGGGTTGTGCTTACGGCCTCAGCGGAGATGGCCAGGTAAAGGAATAGGGTTTCCCTGTTCTCAGGTCGCGACAGCACAAGCGGTTGTGAAAGGCTTTGCTTGAGATGGAGGAGGGCTTGCTCGCATTCCTTGCTCCGTGGAAGACTCTATTCATCATCCGCTGGTACCTTGCCCCCGTGTTTTTCAGGCCGAGGGCATTACGTTATAGTAGTAATTTCCCGAGATGGTCATGAAAGAAGTGCAATGCTTATCGCTCATTGCCATTGGGGTTTGATTATAGCCCGAGTAGGCATCCATTAATGATAAAATTTTATAGCCAGCCGAATTGTCGACCAGCATGTCAATATTAGGAAAAGGAAAAGCGTCTTTGGGACATGTCCGATTAAGATCGGTATAGTCAACACACATTCTCCATTTTCCATTATTTTTCTTAACAAGTAAAACATTTGAGAGCCAGATTGAATATCGGGCCTCAAATAAAATTAGCCTCTAGGAGATCTTTTATAACATTTTCAGCAGCCTCCGCTTTCTCGGGAGATTGCCTACGTCTATGTTGTACTATTGCCCTAGCGGATGGATCAATGGCCAAGTGGTGACAGGCGACCTCGGGGTCGAGTCTAGGCATCTATGCGGCGCTCCACATGAACAGGTCTGTATTCTCCCTCAAGAAATATTTAATCTGCTTCCTCACCAGGTCGAGGAGTCCGATTCTGATCTTCACGCCTTTGTGAGGGTCTTCACCGAAAGGGATGAACTCGAAGTCTCCGTTTGGGATTGGTCGGAGGAGTTCCTGTTCGCTGTTGGGTGCTTCATCCTTGTCGAAGCGAGTGTCCAGCGAGATGGAGTCGACCTTGGGCAGAGCTCTTTGTTCTTCTATCTTGACGGGCAGTGGCTCGGGTTGAGTAGCAACTCTCTTTGCAGGATGTGCCCCAGTGTCGACCGTGCTCTGTCCCTTTGAAGCTGCGTTGAAACATCTTCAGGCAGTTGAGAGGTCGTCGTGGATGGTGGCGACGCATCCCCTCTTCATGTAGAATTTCATCTTTAGATGGACGGTGGAGGGGACAACGGCCAGTTCGGCCAGCGTTGGTCTCCCTAGGATGCAGTTGTAGAGAGACGGGCAGTCAATGATTATAAATCGCACCTTGACCTACCTGGATGCAGTTTCCTCGCCGAAGGTGACGAATAGCTCTACGTACCCCCACGGTTTGGAGGTAGAGCCATTGAAGCCCTGCAAGTCGGACCCCACGTATGGTGAAAGGTGGGTGTCGTCGAGCTGTAGGGTTTGGAAGAGGTGGCTGTACATAACACAACGAAACTCCCTTCATCGACCAAGATGCAATAAACGTCGAAACTAGCCATCCTTACTCTTACCAGAAGAGGGATGCTCGAGTTGGAGGCCCCTCTGGGAAACTCTTTGAGGTAGAACATGATCAACTCCGATCTGCCCTTGACCCTCTCAAATGTTACCACTTGCGATGGGGCTGCGTCGACCAGCTCATCCAGCTTCCTCTTTGTAGAGTTTATATATATTATCGTTGAACCCCTTCCATTTATAACCATGGTGGAGGGGAATCTTTCCCACCTACTGTGCATGGACAGAGGTTCTTCTTCGTATCTGTCGGGGATGTAGAAGTCCTCTGCCCTTGTAACGGAGAAGGCTATTTGAATGGGGACCGTTTCATCCGATGGTCGGGTGTCTTCCTCGACCTCTCTTGTTTTGTGGGCCTCCCAGCGATGGGCATCGTTGCAACGATATTGCCCGAGCCTGCCACCCTTGATGAGGGTTTTAATGATATCTTTGAGATGGACGCAGTCTTCAGTCAGATGCCCATGGCTCCGGTGGTACTGACAATATATGATCCTGTCAGCCCTAGGATTTGCAGGGGAAGAGAGAAGATGTTTGACGGTGTTGTCCTTGAAGTTTGTATTGGCACACTCCGCCAAGATGCACTTGCAGGAAGCTGTCAGCGGAGTGTATTCGGTGAACCGCCCCGCGGGCCCCTTTTTCTCACGGAGATCCTGTGGTATGTCATCCCTCCTCTTCTCGCCCGTACATCGAGGAGGGCCTGCGTCATGCTGTCGCAGATTGTTGGTTGACCCATGATTCCTTCGGTCGCGGGCTCTATTGGCCGCTTCCCTCTCCTCATAGTCCATATATGCCCTAGCCTTCTCGAGGAGAGCATCGAAAGTCCAGGGCGGTTCGATGCCAATGACCTTCTTGAACTTAGTGCCCGGGAGGAGTCCCCTCTCGAGCATGTATCTCTTCATGTGATCGGTGCACAGGACCTGAATGGCCTCGCGGTTGAATCGTTCAATAAACTCCCTGAGGGTTTCGTCGCTTCTTTGGACGATAGCCTCAAGGGAAGCCTCAGTCTTCGGATGTCGACGAGAGCCTGTGAATGAGCTGATGAACTGATTTTTTAAGTTTCTCCAGGAGGTGATTGACCATGGGGCGAGGTTCTTGTCACAATCTTTCTCAAGGTCGTGGGGAACAACCTGAATTTGATCGAACCTCCGATGTTATGATAATGCAGCATTGCCTCGAACCCGTCGATATGGTCGATTGGATCGACAATGCCGTCGTACTCCTTCAACTGGGGAGGTTTCTCCACCCCGGGGGAATGGGTGACTCCATAATAACCTAGAATAAGGGACCGCGGGAGTCGTCTTCGTCACTTCTATCTGGAGATCGAGAAGGTGACCTGTTGTAATAGCGGTCGTGATGGCGGCCCTGGTCGCGGGGAGGATCCCTCCGTCGGGGCCGTGGTTCTTCATTTCCCATGTTTCTGTTTCCAGGGGGTCTTCGCTCTTGGCACGAGGGACGTGATCACGTCTGCGTGTATCAACGGACTGGTTCCTCTTCAACGTGAGGCGTCGCACGACTCTTCGAGGAGAGGGGCTTCGTGGGGCATCCCGTCTGCGTCTCCGTGGGGGAGATTGGGGATGATCCTTTATCAGACGGGGAGGAGGTGAGTCAGGCCTCCTGTGTCTTCTAGGGGCTCTCCGAGAATCTTCAAGCACCCTTAATCTCTCACCTTGTGAGAAGATTAAGTAGTTTGTTTGATTAATGGCCGCAAATAGTGCCCTAGTCGTGGCATAGCATCCGCTGGAACGGGGACCTCCTGGAATGTGTTTGGCTGATAGTTTTGAGGAGGACGTTGATCGTCTTTGGGTCATGGAGATAGGGATGACGAGGAGGCAGTCATCCCGTCTCTATAATTATTTAAAGTGTCGGGCATGTTGACATTATGGCCGACGTTGTTATTGCCAACGTTGTTGCCAGTGTTCCCGACGTTGTTGTTGCCAGCGTGTCATCGCCAACGCTGTTGTTGAGGCCAACGGGATGAGTATTTAGGTTGTTTTCTGCAACTGGGTCGGCCATGACAGTCAAGAATTTGGATTTTATTTTATCTTATGCAAGTGAAAGACGGGGAAGCTTGTTTCCCACATACGGCGCCACTGATCGTACCAGACCATAATGGACCGTCACAGCTTATGTCGAGCATAAGTTGAGAGTAAGGTGGGGGGTATCTGCAAGACACTCTGATGCCAAAGTGAGATTCAGAATGATGCAAGTAAGTATGAGTGAGTAAGAAGTGATCAATACCTGACCCTCTCGAGTGAGAGGGTATTTATAGCCCTCAATGTTATACCAAGGTCCCCTCATTGGGCTGGGCAAGCAGACCCAAAGTAGAGACTTCCAGATTCTACGTGAGTAGTGGAGACCAGCACGTGATCCCCTACCTGGATGGATTCTTTCGTATGACCAGGAAAATATGGATGCAGGTTTTTCGGGGTCAAGTGGACTTCGTGATGTTCGGAGGCGTTGATAGTCAGCCCTACGAGGAGGATGCTCGTGAGGTACTTCTGCCCGTCGGGTAGGACCCCCGCCAGCCTGAGACCGTGCAAGAGAAACAAACTTGCTCGAGGAGAAGCCATACGAATACTCTTGAGGCCCCCCTGCCTGACACCGTCGAGGGCTGACTTGGTCAGCTGGTCTTAGACGGCGCGGTTGGGTTGAGTCTTATATGAACTTGGGCCAAGAGCAGACCCAGTCCAGAACAGATACCGATAATAAGTTTTGTCTAAAGTTAAGGAAATACTAGAGCATTCGCATGAGTACTACTGTATTACGCACAATTGAACACAAAAATAAATTTTAAGTTAAAAATAAAAATAAAATATTAGTTAGAATATTATTTAAAAAACTATATTAACTTTATATGCATTAATAAAATAAATTGATAAATCAAAATTTTTAGTTTAAATATAAATATTTAAAGAAATAAAGTATTTTCTAACTTTTGTAGGAAATAATTTAAAATTGTCAATTATGTGAACAAAATGTGAGTTACAATTGTAGACAAATTAGATTGAATATTGACATTGATAATTTTTAAAATATATATTAATAGTTATAATTACAAAAAATAATATAATTAAAATAGTATGTTGATTAAAACAATTTATTTCACATTATATATACACAAAAAAGATTACTAAGAAATTAAGTATAAAAATATGAAAAGATAAATGTTACAAATAAATAGTAACATAAATATAAATAAGTTTTTAATGAGTAAAAAGATTTATTAAATATTCAGTTAATAATAGAGTGTATTTAATTCTACAAGTACAATATATATTGATTACGAAATAAAGGGTAATGTTTGTATCAGATACATGATAAATACATAATGTATAATGCAACAAATAAACATTCTAACACTCTTTAGGCCAAGGTACTAACACAAATGAATGCAAGCTGCAAGGGTTTGTCTTGCTTTCTAATCCTTGTTTTGTTTTTAGAGGCTTTCCATTAGGTGAATAACCAATACAAAGAAAGCCTCAAACCCGCCTCGCTTTCTAGAGTTTCATCTAATGCTTATATCTCACCTTCATTGAATAGGCCAGTAGATCAGATATTTGAGATTGTGAACCTGGCAAATGAACTTCTTCCTCTGTTGCCTCAAGGAATTATCTCTTGTCCAGTCAATTTTAATATAAATATATGGTTCTAGTGTCAATATAATTGTTCGGCACAAATGTCTTCCGACCATTGGAAGGTTGATGTATTTCAGCACATCAGAGATGATCCAATTTTTGTTAAGCATGACAAATATATCAAGTTTCTTAGCTGGAGTCTTGGCATCAAAAGATCCATATGTATTGGCACATGCCTAACAAATTGCTGAAATTCTAATGGAAAAGTTGCTTGAGACATTCTCTAAGGTGAAATTGACTAATATATCCAACATATAGTCGCAAAAATTATCCACATGAAGTTTGCTTCTTCATGTTCAGATTTTAGTTTATCTAATATTTGTTCATGTTTTCTCTTACACTAATTCCAACATGCATAATATGACATGAATAATAAATTTAAAACCAAAACAATGAGAATAAAAAGCAGTTTTTCTATGTTATATGAATATGAACACAAACCTTAACAAACTTGTGATAACACATCTACAATGACATCAGAGACCGCTCAGTTGTGTAATACTTTAAAAGATATATAAGATGAAATTGTTAACAATGGATCATGGTCACTTACACACCTCAAGAGTACATAATTAATTGTCTCCTGCGGTGATTTTCTAGCCTGTGCGGTTATGAACCCTACAAATTTGCAGTGAATATGACAGTGCTCCAAAAGAGAAGTTTTATTGCCAAAGATGAAGTCCATACTTCCTTAAATATAGAATGGATTCAGAAAATACTGACCTGAAATTTGATTCTGGGTGGGTAATAATGCTGACCTAAAATTTCAAACACATAAAACTATTGAACTTAAAACCATAAACTACACAAGCCAAATTCTACATAACAACACTTACATCAAGAGTAGTTAGGGAAATTTTCACTTAACTCAGATTGATGCTTGTTCTTTCTTCATAAGGGACAACTTCAATGGCTCTATGATATTCAGTTGTAAAAGACATAGCTGGATGGGCTGGCTCAACAACTATAATAACAATTGTTATAACTAATTATACAGCTAAGCACACAAATAAGCTACTATACTTATAATTTCCTGCACAATAATATGCAAAATCTAGTGACCTTATGTAAGGTGCAGTGGCAGAAAAAATGCAGAAATTATAAATGGAGTGAAATTTGTACTCAACAATGCAACCGTACAAATACAATTTAAGATACCAATGGAAATGGCTAAGCCAATTGTAGTAATGAATACATGGAATTAAAAGAAGGATCTAGAAAAGCTAAAGCTTCAGGAAAAGAAGAGAGTCAGGTTTCCACCAATTAATTCCACCCCCAATCATTGGTGATTCCTCCACTATTTAACAAAGTCACCCACATACTTTCTGTTAGGAATTTTGGCTCTCATTCCACGTCCTTGCTCCTGGAAATTAGGATCGTGTGCCAAGTGTCCCTCCTCATCACAAGAATTAGTTACTGAAATGACTGATTTGCCCTTGTTCATAACATTACTCCCCTCATTAAGAATAACCTTGTCCTCAAGGTTGAAATTGGGATAGCATTGTGTAAACTCACTGCTGACTTCCCATGTAGCTTCAGACATAGGAAGATTGGACCATTTGATTAAAACCTGAGGTATCTCTTTGCCATTTTGCAACAAAACTCTAGAATCCAACATTGCTTCTGGTTGCAATATTGGGCCAACATCAGTAGTCAGCAGTGGTAAAGGCATATATTGCTCCTTGTGATCTCCCTTGCACAACTTTAAATTCACAATATGAAAGACAGGATGGATTCGAGTAGAGGGAGGCAGCAGTAATTTATAAGCTACAGACCCAATCTTTTGAATGACAGGAAATGGTCCAAAGTATCTCATACCTAACTTCTGATTTTGATGTAAAGATATGGAGTGTTGTCGATATGGCTGAAGCTTAACCAAAACCATATCCCCAATTTGCAACTCAGCAACCTTCATCTAACTCAGTCCGCTGGCAGCAAGGGCTCATCACCGTCGTCATCACCGGTTGCTCAACCCTTTCAGGTGCGTAATATCAAACTAGATTTCCCTCGCTTTGACGGTTCCGACGTGCTTAATTGGATTTTCAAGGCGGAACAGTTTTTCGATTATTATGGTACACCCGATAATCAGCGTCTCATCATCGCCGCCGTCCATATGGAAAAGGATGTGGTACCGTGGTTTAAGATGGTTTCCAAAAATCAACCGTTTCAATCTTGGACCCTATTCACACGGGCCTTGGAATTGGAATTTGGCCCATCTCCATATGAGTCACCCAGGCCCATTTTGTTTAAACTTACGCAAACCTCCTCAGTTGCTGATTACTACACCTCCTTCACCGCGTTAGCCAACCGTTCTCAAGAATTAAGCCCAGAAGCCACCCTTGATTGTTTCATCAGTGGTCTTCATAAAGATATCAAGCGCGATGTAATCGCTCAAATTCCACATTCTTTATCTAGAGCTTACGCGCTGGCCCGACTCTTTGAGGACAAATACTCACCATCACCCAACACTAAATTTCCCAATTCTTCGTCCTCAAAATCCTATCATTTCCCAGCCACAACCACCACCCCAAAAGCTAACCCACAACCACCATTACTCCCAAATCCCAAACCAATTTCAACACCGCAGAAAAGCCACCCCGTCAAAAACATCACCAAGGCCAAAATGCAACTCCGCCGTGAAAAAGGGCTTTGTTATTATTGTGATGAGAAATTCTCTATTACCCACAAATGCCCCAACCGTCATTATTTCCTTCTTCAAATGGATGATGATGACAACGATCCACCACCTGACACCATTGAGCACACCATACTTGATTCAGCCTCCCTGGGGGACTCTGAGCATCACCTCTCTTTGAACGCTTTAAATGGTTCTCACGGGATGGGAACAATGCGCTTTCAAGGTCAAATACAAGGCATTGCGGTGACTGTTCTCTTAGATAGTGGGAGTTCAGATAATTTTTTGCAGCCTAGGATTGCCCAATCCTTACAACTACCAATTCAGTCCAACGCTCAGTTTCAAGTATTGGTTGGTAATGGCCATTCTTTGACTACTATGGGCTATATAGCTGATTTACCAGTAGCCATTCAGGGTAATACCCTCCATGTTCCTGCTTATTTGTTGCCAATTTCAGGTGCAGACTTAGTCTTGGGTGCTACCATGGTTAAAAACCTTGGGACCACATATTGCGGATTACAATGTTTTATCCTTGAAGTTTTATGTCAAGGACACTTTTGTTACACTGTATGGAGACAAACCTAGTGGTCCAAGCCTAGCCCAGTTCCATCACATCAAACGATTGAACCACACTCATGCTATTGATGTAGCTTTTACCTTGCAATTTGATAAAGTTGTACCAGCAGATACTACTTTAGATCATGATTTGCACCCTGACATTACAACACTTTTACACAATTATAATGATGTGTTTGTTGAACCTAAGTCATTACCACCAGCTAGGTTCCATGATCATGCTATTACCCTTGTGGAAGGTAGTAACCCAGTCAAGGTACGACCCTATAGTTACCCCCACAATCAGAAAGCACAGATAGAGACCATGATTAAAGACATGTTGGCACAAGGTATTATCCAACCTAGCAACAACCCTTTTGCTTCCCCTGTTTTGCTAGTTAAAAAAAAAGATGGCTCATGGCGATTTTGTACTGATTATCGCGCTCTCAACTCTATCACTGTCAAGGACAGTTTTCCCATCCCTACGGTTGATGAACTATTAGATGAACTCCATGGTGCTCATTATTTTTCAAAGTTGGATCTTCGCTCAGGGTACCATCAAATACTAGTAAGACCAGAAGATAGACCAAAATCAGCTTTTAGAACACACCAAGGCTTGTATGAATGGCTAGTCATGCCTTTTGGACTCTCAAACGCTCCTGCCTCATTTCAGTGCCTCATGAATCATGTGTTCCAGGCCCAACTAAGAAAGACAATTTTGGTGTTTTTTGATGATATTTTGGTATACAGCCCCTCTTGGTCTTCTCATTTAGCTCACTTGTCTGAAGTACTCCAGCTCCTGCGTCAGCATTCCTTATTTGCTAAGAGGTCCAAATGTTGTTTCGGTTTTATTGAGATTGATTACTTGGGTCACACTATTTCTCATAAAGGTGTTCATATGGATAAAGACAAGGTAAAGGCTGTACTGGATTGGCCTATTCCAATAAATTTGAAGCAACTAAGAGGATTTTTGGGGCTGTCGGGTTATTATAGAAGATTTATCAGAAACTATGCCACCATTGCTGCCCCTTTGACTGCTTTATTAAAGAAGGATGCCTTTGAGTGGACTCCTTCTGCCACTGATGCCTTCTTTGCGTTGCAGCAAGCCATCACGATCGCCCCTGTTTTAGCACTACCTGATTTTTCCAAACCTTTTATCTTGGAAACTGATGCGTCGGGGACAGGGATCGGTGCCATTCTTAGTCAAGATAAGCACCCTATTGCTTATTTTTCGAAGAAGCTCAATCCCTCTATGCAGACAAAATCAGCATATGTCAGAGAGCTCTATGCTGTAACAGAAGCCATGGCCAAATTTAGGCATTACATACTGGGCAATACGTTTATTATCCGCACAAACCAACAAAGTTTAAAGGCTCTCACCGATCAGACAATCCAAACCTCGGAGCAACAGAAATGGCTACATAAATTTCTTGGCTTTAACTTCACTATAGAGTACAAGCCGGGCAAGGATAACATAGCTGCAAATGCTCTATCTCGGTCTTTCTTTATGGCATCTTCAGGACCGGTCAATCTGCTATTGTCAGTTATCAATTATGCTATCAATGTTGATCCGTCTTTGTCAGCGATCAAAGCCCAATGTATGCAGGGTACTAATACATACCCTTTGTACCAAGTGAGACAAGACATTCTATATTGGAAGCATAAGATTGTGGTCCCTCCTAAGGCTGCACTTGTCCAATCCATTTTGCAGGAATTTCACTCTTCCATGTTGGGAGGTCATGCTGGTATTGCCCGTACCAAAGCGCGTATTGCTTCTCAATTCACATGGCCTTCTTTATCGCGTGATGTCCGCCTGTTTGTCTCCAAATGCTTAGTCTGTCAGCAAGCTAAGTCTGCCAATACAGCTCCTAGTGGCCTACTGCAGCCCCTACCTATTCCCTCGCAAATATGGGAAGATGTTTCGATGGATTTTATCACGGGACTTCCTCCTTCCAATGGTTTTACGGTGATAATGGTCGTGGTAGATAGACTTTCAAAGTATGCCCATTTCACTTCCTTACGATCTGATTTCACTAGTGTTAAGGTTGTTGAGGCCTTCTTACACACTGTGATCAAGCTGCATGGATTTCTCAAAAGCTTAGTGTCTGACCGTGATAAAGTCTTTACAAGTGCTTTTTGGAAGCATCTTTTCAAAGCTAGTGGAACTACATTGGCAATGAGTTCAGCCTATCATCCACAATCTGATGGCCAAACGGAAGCAGTTAATAAAAGTGTGGAAATGTATCTCAGGTGTTTTGCAGGACAAATGCCTCAGCGATGGTCTAAATTGTTAGATTGGGCAGAGTTTTGGTACAACTCTTCTTATCAATGCAGCATTGGCATGACCCCATTCAAAGTTGTTTATGGTAGAGATCCTCCTATACTACTCAAGTAAGTGAGTTCTCCATGCACTTCATACGTGTGTTGTCAGCCATGGTTCAACTCAATGAAAGCACCAAATGTAAGGTGCAGTGGTAGAAAAAATGCAGAAATTATAAATTGAGTGAAATTTGTACTCAACAATGCAACAGTACAAATACAATTTAAGATACCAATGGAAATGGCTAAGCCAATTGTAGTAATGAATACATGTAATTAAAAGAATGATCTAGAAAAGCTAAAGCTTCAGGAAAAGAAGAGAGTCAGGTTTCCACCAATTAATTCCACCCCCAATCATTGGTGATTCCTCCACTATTTAACAAAGTCACCCACATACTTTCTGTTAGGAATTTTGGCTCTCATTCCACGTCCTTGCTCCTGGAAATTAGGATCGTGTGCCAAGTGTCCCTCCTCATCACAAGAATTAGTTACTGAAATGACTGATTTGCCCTTGTTCATAACACCTTATAATTATTATTTTAGAAGACTATACCCATAAAAAACACCAACTTGGCATACAATACCTATCTGTGCATTTTCATCAGTGCTACCTCCCAATTGGTTGAGCCAAATCAGTTATGAACGATTTTCTTCGACAAGTCAGCAAACGCGAAAATAGATTCTGCCAAGATCAGTCAACATTTTCTGCCAATTAAATCCAAAAAAGACTTTGGTAAAAGGAAACTATTCATCAAAGTATCATATAGCAACAACATTTCACTGACAATCAAAATTGATTTCTACACAGCCGCAATGCGTTGGAACGCTCTCTCGGATTCCAAAACTCGGACTCTAAGCTTTAGATCAATTATGCAAGTTTAGTTCAAACAGAGAGAGAGAGAGAGAGAGAGAGAGAGAGAGAGAGAGAGAGAGAGAGAGAGAGAGAGAGAGAGAGAGAGAGAGAGAGATAGCTATGCAACAGAAGATGAGTTTAAGGAAGATGTGTTTATTCCACCATGTCTACACTCAAGGTTTGTTGTAGTTTAGAAAATAGATCTATACTAATTTACTGTGGATATTAAAATGTTTGCTCCTTGAATTGAAAATGGTATGAATGTTCATTTTGGAAATGACTAATGTTGTTTTCAAATATGATTAGAATTCTATTCAGATTGATGAAATGTGAAAAGGGATATTTACGGAGACAAGGACTTTATTTATTAGTATCTGTTGGATTGGGTTAGTTTGTAAAAATATGAGTTATGGTATCTATTATCTATCTATAAAAATCAATGTCCCTGGAAATTACCAAATCACCAAAGCTGATAAAATGCATTCTTGGTCTATTGTGTTGGGGTAAAATAGGAAACTCAAAAATCTCTTGCACCACATTCATTTGAAACTGATGTGGCACTCCCATAATTTTTCACCACATTTTCAATTTTTGTTTTTCAAATAAATCCATGCCAAACCATTATGCCTCTCTTCCTCTTCCCCATGCCAAACCATTATTCCTTGCCATTCAATATGTCTCTCTTCCTCTTCCCCATGCCAAACCATTATGTCTCTCTTAATCAGATTTCAAATTCAAATGGAACCTCAAAAGTTTTTCACTCTTTCTTCATTGCTACAGACGTGAGGAGTCGTTTTCCATTGCTTAACACCTTGCTGTCTCTGCGCTGTTATGAATTGTTGCGTGAGGATGGCGCGCCCAATCGAGTATATCAGTAGCATTGACGATTCGAAGGATTTGTGGAAGGTTGTTGTTAGATGTAAGCATCTGTGGTCTGTTACCAGTTCTCAGAATAGAGAGCACTTAGAGCTTATTCTGTTTGATTCAAAGGTATAATACAATCTAAACTTTTCTGCTTTGGCATTCTGATTTTGTTGTAACAGTACTGTTATATGATACTGATTTCAAGATGTTTGTATTTTCACAGTTGGATTTGATTCAAGCCATTGTGCCATCTTATTTGGTATCAAAATTCAAAACACAGGTTGAAGTTGGTTGTTCCTACATAATGCAGGTTTATATTTTCACAGTTGGATTTTATTCAAGCCATTGTGCCATCTTATTTGGTATCAAAATTCAAAACACAGCTTGAAGTTGGTTGTTCCTACATAATGCAGAATTTCAAAGTTTCCAGCAATGATTTCTCCTTCAAATCCACTGATCATAAGTTCAATATGATTTTTTGTGGTTCAACTTCCGTCAAAAAGGTCCAACTTTCTGAGATACCTCTGAACCACCTCAAGTTAATTGGAATAAATGCTATTATTGAGGGTAAATACAGAACGAATTTGTTATATGGTGAGTTACCTTTTTACTGTTATAATAGAACGCATTGTATTGTTACTTTTCTGTTATCCATAACTGTGTGTGGTGAAATTTTGTGCAGATATAATTGGTGGGGTTACTGAAATATCCCAAGCCCAGATAATTCCTGATAACAACAAAAGCAAGATTGTGTTTTCATTAACTGATCTGAGGTAGGTGTTTCATTTTGTTTGTTAACATTGATGCTGACAAATATAAAAGTTTAACATGTTCATGTTGTTTGTTTTGAAATTCCTGTCAATCAGCAAACATCATGTGCAATGTACTCTTTGGGGTAAATTAGCTGTGCAACTGAATGAGTATTATACGACTCATAAGGCTGATGGTAGTATTGTTCTCCTACTTATGAATGCAAGGATCAAGGAACCTCAAGGTTTTCTATGTGACTATTTCTTATTATATCCAATTATTATATCCAACTTTAAGTGTTGTCATTTATAAATATCTCAATTTTCAGGAAATTATCCTTTAAATGTATCAAATGCTTGGAACGGCACAAAACTGCTCATCAATAATTTGTCTATTGAGGAGGTTAAAAACCTTAAAGAGAAGTAAGTGATTTTATTATGAAGTTATGAATTAGCAACCTATGATTTCTAACAGCCTGTTTTCATTCTGATCTGTGATCATCAGACTTGAAGATGATCTGCCGACGCTCTCATCCTCGAGCATGAAAATGGAAACCACAAATACCTCTGTTTTTTCTGATTTGGACAAATTTGTATGGAAAGCTGAAGTGTTGAGTCTGTCTGATATTGCATATCTGCAGACAGTAAGTTTCTCTTTAATACATGACTGTCTTAGATTGAGGAATTACACAGACTGGGTTCTAATCCATTTTTTGAGACATCATCCCATCTTTCTATTTCAGGAAACTACATGTGTGACTGTTGCAACTCTGGAGAAGTTTGAATGTGGGCAGTCAGGATGGTATTATGATGGATGTAGTGAATGTACCAAAAGTGTGACTTTGAAGGATGGAAAATTCATGTGTTATCCAAACACATCAGTTCTGAGCCAGTCCCAAGGTAACTTCTAAGTATTGCATATCAATGATTATCATCATATAACCAAACGCTTCATTACTGACAATTTCTTATTTTGATCACGCATGGTACAGGTTTAAGCTTGAAGTGCTTGCCTCCGATGGAAAGTTAAAATACAAGTTCGTATTTTGGGATGTAGATTGTGTAAAGTTGATTGGGAAGTCCGCCCTTCAGATGAAGTTGGATTTGATGGAGGTATTTTCCATTTGTCTAATATGTAAGTTAGATAATTACCACGTAAATAACATATATTGTTTTAATCATTTAGGCTGGAGATTTTGATCCCCTTGAATTCCCTTATGAACTTGATGTGATGCTGAAGAAGGAGTTGGCTATAAGAGCAGTGTTTCAACCAAACAAGGCCAGTCTTTCTGTAATCGGATTTAAGGCAGATGAAGTGCTACGTACCAAAATAAAGGAGAGGTTTAAATGTGAAGAGGTACTGTTGTACTCATGTTTTACTGTTGTTAAAATCAGTATCATGTGCATTGGATTTTTTTAATAATTGTTTAAAACTTGCAGCACACTTCTAAGATTGTCGTCTCAACAGATGACACTCGGGATGATATGCATACAGCATCGGTATGTTTTAAATAGGAATGACCTATTACTCTTGCCATCACATTTTGAACAATTGTCTAACGTTTATTTCTTGCGTTTTTTAACTTGCAGTGTACTCCGACCATCAGCACCTCGGAAAAACAGTCTCATGCTGATCCACAAACAGTTTCAGTGCGTCTTTTTTTAGCTTTCAACATTAACAAATTATCCTATTAAACAATGTCTTACTTCCTTTTTTATGCTACTGATTTTGTAATGACTCTTTAATGGCAGGATCATATATCAATCACTGCAGATTATGACCCTTCAGTTGCCAACTCTGCACTTACACCGTCAAAAAGATCTATTCCTGAGACAGTTGAAGAACTCGACAGTGCCCAACTATCGTCCACCAAGATAATAAGGGACATCAAGCTGGAGAAATGATGCAGTCAATTATCGTCGACGATTTATTATTACTTTATGCTGTTTTGGACAACATTGCACACCTAATTTTGATTGATGTAATGAAATATTTCTGGTTTACATTTTGTTTATTCTGGTTTATGAGGATTTGATTTGTCATTCTTGATTTTTGTTTGATCCTTTTGACATTGTATATGAAAGAATGATATGATTTTAGTCATTTAAGCTGCAAAAAACTATGCATAATTTACACTACAAAAAGCAATATGATGTTGGTAATTCCTTATTTTGTTTAATATAATAAACTTATTATGGACAAAGAATGAATATGTTCCAAGAATGAATATGTCCCCTTCCCAATCTCCTTGGCCTTTCAATTTAAGTCGGAGACAGTTCCCAGTAATTGTGTCAGTTCTTAGATTGGGTTGGTATTTACATTCCTTGCAACATTTTTACTCATGGACAAATCTATGTGGCACTATCAAAGGTTACCAACAAGAAATAAATAAAAATTTTGGTTCACGACGACGACAACACCACTAAGGTATCTACAACAAACATCATTTACAAGGAGGTTTTCCAAAATATTTGACTGTGGCGTCTTCTTAACAACATGTAACCAATAGTTTTTGAACCTGTATATGCATACACAGATTTTGAATATAACAGCATCAGTTAATGTTAATAGCATATGTGGGTTATGTTTCACTATTTTTCTGTTATCCCTACTAAAACACACCTTCCATACGGTACCCGTGTTTCTCTTTGTTGCTACCACCAAATCATAACTAATACTACATAATTTTGACAGTGATTATTAATGACATTATATAATTAACAATGTTAAAGTATGAAAACATTATCTTCTCACTACAATGCATTACTGACATTAGAAAATATGTCATTTTGTTTTGCATACTTTATGCATAATACACGGTAGTATATCAGCATACTGTACATTAATATATAAAACTGATACATGAATAACAAATTATGCATGGCAGAAATCCATGACACTTGATTAATATAAATTGTTACCGGATAATACCGGAAACGATATGCAATTATCTTATCAACGCAATATATGGAACTAATTTCATATCATTCCATTTAACATATCATAAGCAGATTGTACATTGAGCCGTAGCCCAACAATATCATATAACAAAACTAATAGCAAAGACAAATGGGCATCAAATAGATTTTCAAAACAAATAGTTATGCATTTCCGCCCATACAAAAATAATCCCTCCTTTTTGCCATGATGCTTCCCATGTAATCCAATCAACAACTCCTTTCAATGCTGCCCTCTCTCAACTTTGACCAATATACGTTCCACAGGAGGATGCTCTACACTGAATAAGAGAACGTCACCTTTCGACAGCTCTTTCTCCTTTGCAAATTTTAACCAGCCCCTTGACAGAAACTTCTCCGTCATGTTCTCCCTGGATTTGAAAACACATTGGTACGTAATACCAGAGTCTGTGTCATGAAGATCAATATATGATCTTGGTTCCATGAAGATTTCCTTGATGACTGCTGCTGGAAAGTGCTGCAACATTAAAACTTTATTAGCTATGTCTATTCATTCAATGTTATGCATCCTTACGAACTGTAACAGTAAACAGTTCAAGAGCTTACAAGAACTTGATTTTTTATCTGGCTGCTGCTCTTAACAACTTTCTGCCATCTGCAAACAAGTTTCTCTTGCATGGCAGGAGGTTGTACATCATCAGCAGCATCAGTAGTGTTGTTCTCCTTGCTGCATTAACAAACACGATTATTTCAACTACTAATTTGCAAAGTCAAATATTCAAATGTATATATGTAACCTAAAAGCCCTTGCCTGTCCAACACATCGCCCGCTGATTCCATTGCTTCATCAGTGGAATTCTGTTCAGGCTCATCGTCTGATATGTCAACAAGCCATCCCTCCTCTCTGGCTATTTCAAAGTACTTATCCCATGATAGACAGCTTCTCACCTTTCCTGTTCTCAGTTCGTACGATTCCTCTCTTTCGACATACTCATAGTATTTGTCCATAAGTTCAGCACGTGTAATTTTTTGGCAACTCCTGCTGCTTAATCAAAAAAACAACAAACATCATGCATTCGGTTTTTTGTTTTTTTCACTATCCAGATAACTGTTTTACCTTGAAGAACTTTCAGCTTCCTCTTTCCTCCTCTTAGCCTCTGCATGCAACTTTCTCCATTCTTCTGCTCTGTCCCGCTTATCCTCAGATTGCTTCCAAACCTTTTGGATAGCCAGATTTTTCCATTTAAGATTAGGAGTCGTGGTTGAAACACTGCTACCTACGAATCCCCTGCATATAAATTCATCCATGCCCATCATGCACACAAACATCTTTGTATAAACCCTAAATGATCTCATTGCAAGTTTAGAAACATGTGTGTCAAAACGGAAGAACTTACCCGTGGGAACACCAACGTAGATCCTCTTTCTTCATCGTATTGGTTGGTCGGCGCTGTCTGGAGCTAAACTCTATTTCTAAGGTGTACCGTCTTCTTGGAATGTTGTTTCTAATGGAAAACCGAAGAGACAGGGAGATGGAGTAAAACAGACGTTAGACAATATCTTTTGTTGGCCCAACAAGTAAGTATTAGTTTCAAAAGGCATTATACATGACATGTAGAATACAAACAGTTTCTGATCATTCCATTTTATATCCCTTGGAAAATGTGTATTTTTGGAAGTACTTTTAATTTTACACATTTACATCAAACCATGGTTACATGTTACAAAAAAAAATAAAATGAATATGGTATAGAATACAATAGGAATAACCTTTGGTTTCCAATGGCAATTTTGTGTTTCCAACATAACAGTATTTAATGTCATATTATAATACACTAGTGCAGAAATGACTTTTTACATCGGGTAAAATTGACTTTTTACATCGGTTTTGGGTCCGATGTAAAGTCAGGTGATATAGTAAATCAGGGACTTTTTACATCGGTTCTGGGACCGATGTAAAAAGTCCCTTTTTTACATCGGTTATAATATCAGAACCGATGTAATAACCTGTTATTATGCACAGTTTTTAAAAAATTGATCCAGTTTTTTACATCGGTTGGAAGTAATACCCGATGTAAAAAGTACCTTTTTTACATCGGTTATAATATATGAACTGATGTAAAAAACAATTATTATGCACATTTTTTTAAAAAATTGATCCAGTTTTTTACATCGGTTGGAAGTAATACCCGATGTAAAAAGTCCCCAGTAACGCGACTTTTTACATCGGGTATTACTTCCAACCGATGTAAAAAGTCCCTTTTTGAAAGTTTTTACATCAGTTTTACTAATAACCGATGTAAAATGTATGAAATTTTTTTGGAATAGATTATTTATTTTCTGGGTTTCCCTATACAAATATAATTTGTACCCATTTTTTCATATTTTTCCAATATCAAACAGACTATATTTATGTCGCTATATAGATTTCATAGCTTTCCAACATCACATATATCACATTTAGGACGATGTTTTCATATTTTTCACAACAAACTTACAAATTGAACAATTGTATTGCAAACTTGTATTGTATTACAACATACAAACTTACAATTACAAATTCTTCACAAAATATAAAACAATATTCAACTATTTATAAGTCTTTTTCAAAACTTACAATTACATAATATTCACAAAATATACATATACTAAAATATTCAACTATTTCTAAGTTTCCAAACTTGAATTACCAATATAAAATCTTCGGTAGACAACACCAAAATCATATTGTCTGACAATAAATAATAACAATTAACATCAGCAAAAAAATCAAGAAACTCAACACATGAGCAAAAACCACATGTATTGTGCAAAAACCACAACTTATACAATTCTATAAAACTCACCAAGCTAAACTTAAGTTCCATGTAAGTCAAAGAAACATTTTGCCCAACGAAGTCGCAAATCATACAAATCATCTGGTGTTAATTCTGTTGGGTCATCAAATACCTATAATACATAAATATAACAATATAGAGTTATTTTTTAAAAATTCATATTAAGTCGAAAAACAAAAAGTAAAGAACAAAGTAAAGTTATTTTTAGTACCTGCATCCAATTCTCGGTTATATTAGCAGAGACAATATCCAACATATTTTTCATCACATAGTATCCACAATCATTAGAGTTATGTTGTTGCCTTGTCTACAATTGAATGACATAATTAGTGAATATTTATCGTATATATTTAACTATAGAATTACAATTTACATCACACTTACATTGGGATGAAGCCATGTAGCCTTTTTTCTATTTTCATTTGCCATTTGATGAATCCCAAAAGAACTAATACAGAAAGATATAAACATCACATAACTAAATATACTCGCCAATGAAAAATCACATAACTATTAGTTGTCAATGAAAGTCACATGAAAGATAAACTTACTTTGTAATAATTTTCTTCGTGTTCTGGTCAATTTCCCGATGAAGTGAACAAAATACGACAACTAAATTGTCTCTTGGACACATGGCTATTAATTGCCAATGTCTCTTGTACGTGTGTGTGGAAACAGAAAAGTCGCATAAAATATATATGTTATCAAAATCAAAATTAAATAACATAAAACACAATTTCATAAAAATTCTTACCCATGAATTAATGGTAGTAAGTGGCACGCTCTGTTTTCATCACGTAACTTTTCTAGCACGTAATTTTTAACATCTTCTTGAGATTTCGCTACATTATCATTATAAATACACCTAACAGGGTCCATAAATCCATATAATTCTGAAACGGAATTCTCAAGACAAACACGATGAATATACCTGAATAATTTTAAAATTAACATTAGAATCAAAGTGATGAGAGATATAACATATTAATAGAGATTGACTTTAATAAAACAATAAAATTTACTTACGTGCACCAAATTTGAAGAATAGACACGTCAAGCCAATGACCTAAACCCACCAATAACTCTCTGATACATTTAGCTGAAACATAAAAATTAGAGACACTCGCACAATGACTTAATTGTATTGCCAAATGGTTATCATCCAATTTCAAAACCATGAGTAACAATCTCTGAACATCATCAACTTCCACGTCTTTTGTGCTCTCTTTTGTGCTTCCCTTTGCAGCTGAACAACTTCCTTTTCCGCTTCCATCAATAATTTCCAATTTTTGAATGCATTTAATATCACCTGTGCTTTGTGATAAACCCATAGACTTAAGTGTCTCCATTAATGATTGCTGAAACATCTTACGCTCTTCAACCAACTTTTCTTCAAGTTCAACTCTAAGTTTTGTTTCCAATATTGCAAGTTGTTCATTTACGTCGATATGTTGACTTTTTCTTCCAAAGTAAGTGCTTTGTTTATGGTGTTTTCCAACACCACGAACACGACCTCCATGCTCAGATGTTCCAATGGCTAATGATAAGATATCGTTACGTCCATCTGGAACAATTGCACCTTTTTCAGCTTCTTGAACAAGAGAATCCTACAAAATGCAAAAACATCAATTAATCAATCACAAATATAATGATACTTTGTAATAATTTTTCGTTGTTTACTTACAATTTTTTGGGCAACCTCTTGTGTAGATTTTGATGTGTATTCTCCTCCTTTCTTTTGTCGTGCTCTCTTCCATAACTCATGGCGTGATGGTGGAGATTGACTATCATTATCATCTAATGTGGAATTATCTCTCGATGATGACTTTTCTTTCATAATTTTCTCCTCAAGTAAGCGATACCCTCCACGAGACAATACACGTGGGTATAAATTCTTGGCCACATTATCCTTACCCTTCTGACTTTTTTCCTATTACAAACTCAAACAAATAATTAATCACTAAATATAATAAAAATGTTATGCACACAAAAACATATAACTCCTACTAACCTTAAATTCAGGGGTATCTCGAATCTTGAGAAACTCTTTCCAGGCGTCTTTTGTAATAAAGTTATACTTGACATATGGAGGAGGATCATTTTCTATGGGATGATGAATATATCTATCTGTGAGTTGTGTCTTAAAACCTCTCCATCGCTCTCCCGCATATTTAATCCATTCTTTCTTCAACCTATCATTCTTTGGATCTTTACATTCTGGAATAGTAAAATGAGCCTACAAATGTAGTATATGTCATATGTTGTTAATTAGTATATGATTATAAAATATAATAAAGTATTGTATTTAAAATACCTGAATATCAGTCCAAATAGCATCTTTTACGCCTTCATCTACTTCTTTCCAATCATTTTTCACAATGCTACAATACTGTCGAGCAAGAGATGCTATATAACTCTTGAAATTTGTAGCATTTTTACCAACACCAATACATTCATAGGTTCTTGCATTAAACTCGACCTTTATCTTTTCACCTGTTTGATGAACTTTGTCAATTTGTGTCATTAAAGTGGGACCTCTAACTCTTCTTTTATTGGGGTTTGAATCACCCATGTATCTGTTTACACAAAACAAAAATAATTAGAAATAATATTAAGCACAAAATAAAAACAATTAGAAATAAAATTAAGCACAAAATAAAAACAATTAGAAAATAAAGTAACGTGGAATTAACTTATACAAAAAATCTTACTAGTCCTCCCATATCCCTTCTTCATGGTCCATGCGAATAGCATGCACATCATCCCCTTCATTTTCTTCAGTGAATGTAGTCACATTTGTTGAGAAAGGATGAGTTTCAGAAATATCAAGGTTCTCATCATGATTTTCGTCACTATCATGGACCTTTCCTTGTAAAACCACTGACCACTTTTTATTAGAAGGATCTGTGACATAAAACACTTGTTTTGCTTGAGATGCCATGATGAATGGTTCGTTCGCATAAGCTAACTTGCTAAGATCAACCAGTGTAAATCCAAATTCATCGATTCTGACACCACTGTTGATATCAATCCATTTGCATTTAAATACAGGAACTTTAAACACAACATAATTAACTTCCCAAATCTCTTCAATCACCCCAAAGTACGGTGTAGATGCCATAACTGGGTTTTTATCTTTAGCACTAGAGAAGTGCATGGACTCGGCCACAATCATTACCCCACTATTTTGCGTGGTACTACGGTCATCCTTTGACTTTGTATAAAAAGAGGTTTTATTAATATCATATCCACTCCAAGTTATTAGGTTACATTTAGGCCCATAAGACAACCACTTAATTGTATTAGAAACACTATCTTCATTAGCAATTCTTTCTTTAAACCACTCAGAGAAACTCTTATTATGCTCTTTTAACAACCCTCTTTCATTCATCTTGGGGTACTTTTTCTTTACGATGCTTTTGTGAGCAGATAAGTAAGGTTGAACTTCATCTATGTTATTCAATATATACAAATGCGCTTGAACAACCACATCAATACTTAAGCTCTTGACTTTTAAACCTTGTGTACCCACACCCTCATATCTTCCATCATGACGAGACTTGGGAACCCCTACAACATCCACTCCTGACAAATAGTTAGAACAAAACTCAATTGCTTCTTCTGCAATGTACCTCTCAATAATCGATGCTTCCGGACGGTGTGGGTTTTTTGTATACCCTTTTAGAATCTTCATGTATCGCTCTATTGGATACATCCACCGTAAAAAAGCTGGACCACATAATCTAATCTCCCTTACTAGATGAACAATCAAGTGAACCATAATGTCAAAAAATGAAGGAGGAAAATACATCTCTAATTGGCACAAGATAACTGCAGCCTCATTTTCCAAATCGTCTAACTTTAGTGGATCAATGGTTTTACAACAAATTGCATTGAAAAATAAGCATAACCTAGTTATGGTCTTCCTTACGTTGTTAGGCAATATCCCACGAATAGCCAATGGTAGTAGTTGTTGCATTAAGACATGACAGTCGTGAGATTTTAAGCCAACTAATTTAAAATCTTTAACTGATACAAGCCTCTTGACATTTGATGAGTAACCATGCGGCACTTTGATACTTTGTAAACACTCACAAAAACTTGTTTTCTCTTTTTTAGACAAAGTGTAGCAGGCAGGAGGCAAATATGTCTTGTTACCTATATATTGTGGGGTTAACTCTTCTCGTATACCCATCAAACCCAAATCCAGACGAGCATTAATACCATCTTTTGTCTTGCCTTGAATGTTGAGAAGTGTTCCGATTACACTATCGCATACATTTTTCTCCACATGTGTGATACGGTGGGAGAACTGACTAGTGTTTTGCGTTCGTATTCGCACTTGTGCGGTTGAGCAAGAGTCGCCACCGACTTTTTATTTTATCCTAAAGGAAAGGTTAAAAAGCACAGCAAAAACCTTTTGAGATATTTCGTGGGTTCGGGGGGTAGATTATGAAAAGGGAAGGTATTAGCACCCTTTTCATCCATGGTTATCCATGGGCTCTTAGTTACTTGGTTTTTTAGATCACTTGCCTTGTTTTTCGATTGCTTTAAAAATGGTGTGTGTGTGTGGGTGCTTTTTGAAAATGTTTTGGAAAAAAATGCCTTGTCTTAGGCAACTAATGTATTTGACTCGTGATTGAGTGTTTTACAAAAGTGTGGATCTTTTCGAAAAGATGTTTTCAAATGTTTTTGAGAGTTTGTTTGAAAGTGTTGTGGATTGTGGTTTTTGAAAAGAAGGGAAGTGTTTTTGCAAGTTTGATCTCAAGTAACTAAGAGTTTTGTCTACCCTATTGTACTCAAAGGTTTTTTGTCATGTTTTAACCCTTTTTAGCAAGTTTGTTCTACCATTGAAATTGGTAGACAATTTTGCGTTTAGGAGGTTTATTCGGGACGGGCGCGGGTCATCGTATGGACCATGAATGCAATGATGCCAAGTGTCTTTGGCAATTTGCTTTGAAGGGACTATGATCATTCCGTTTAGGCAACCTTTGAGGGACTTATGATCATTTTGATTTTTTGTCTTGCCAAAGATACTCGACGTGCAAGCATGGCCCATTTTGGAAGGCAACGTGTGGGATTACCCTAGGGGGTGCAAGTGTGACTGTGTATTGATTACATGTATTTATCTTGTATTAGGTTATCTGGCGTTTGATTTTATGTACATACAAACCCTAGGTCTAATCATGGTATAATTGGAAAACTGTAAATTGCGGAATGTAAAATCTACGCTATTACAAAATAGTGTCCGGGAGTGGGGGTATAAATGTACAAAGGGGATGAGACTTATAGTACCAAATAAGTTACAACCAAATCGAAGTCGCAATCAAATGTAAATATCGAATATACAAATATAAGATAAAAATGTATAGGAGCAAAATGAAGGGATTTGCATAGTGTAAGTGTAAGTGTGAGATGTATACGAGTATGTGTAATTATTTACAAGCGCGATAATGTGAAATTGAAGCGTATTAGGGCTTTTGACCTAGATGTGCGTTTTAATGAATCTTTGATTTTTTGTATTTAGATTATGTATAATGAGAAAATGTTTTAATTGAAAGTTCAAGTTTTTAATTAGATTATGAAATGATGTATCATTGTTTATTATATTAAAAAAATGTTTTAATTAAGTGTTTTAAGAATTTTAATATTGGAAAAAAGAAGTATGAATTTTGTCTATTATGTACAAAGATGTGTTTTAATTAAAAATGTTTTCAAGTTAATTATGTATGAAAAAAGTATTTTATTATTGTTATGCAAATATATACTTAAGAAGATATTTTAACTATATGATAAAAAATGTATAATATGTACAAAATATATTTTAAATAAAAGAGTAAATAAATAAAAGGAAACAAGTATTTTCAGTTTTAATATGTGATAAAAAATGTTAAGTTAGAAAAATATATATGGTTTAGTAAAAAAAGAGAAAAAAGATTAATGTTTGTATAAAATGTTTTATTAGGAAAAAAAAAAGAAAAAATAAAAGGCATTTTAATGGGCTTAGGCGGATTAGAGGCAAGGTGGGGGGTGAGAATTAAGATGCTTGGGCCTGGATGCATCAGAAACGCGCTGGCCCATATTTGATTCAACAATTTTAGGGTTTGAGATTTTGTCATTCAGTTGGGAAAAAAATTAGGTTTTGAGCGCGCCGTTCGTATGTTCGTCTTCTCCGTTCTTCTTCATCTTTGCAAGCTTCCTGAGCAACTCATCCCTCCGGCCACCAGTGTCAACCTCGAACCTCTCTTCCCTCCATGGCACGATCTCTGCGTTCTCTTGATTTAAGGTTTGATTTCAACGTTTTATGTTCTTTTGTGAATGATACGCGTTTTTTTTTATTTGAGTCTTAACTATTACCTTTCATTATGAGATGAAGGAGAAGAGAAGAGGGAGAAGATTGGCTACCTGACTTTGGAGATGGAGGAGAGGCGGAGGGTGTGACGCTCAGGAGGCCGGGACGGCGTGAACGTGATGCTTGCTTTGCTTCTGATGACCCTGGTATCTTTTATCTTTTCGCCATTTTTTAGGGATTTGATGATGATTTGTGTTGAGAAGCCCTATCCTGAAATATGTTTACTTCTTTACCTCTTCTACTTTCGTCCCTTTGAATTGTTGTTTCCTCTTTGTCCCTGAGTTGCTTCTGCTTTGTCCCTGAGTTGCTTCTGAACTATATCTTTGATGCTTTTGTGGAGTTGGATGAACTTTCTCTCTTCTTCTTGAATGCTGTATACTTGTTTGTATTTGCCCAGTGATGTTTTACTGAGGGCTTTTAGGCTTGAGATGCTATGGCTTTGAGTTTGATAGGCATGGTGAACTTGCTTCAAGCAAAGTTGTGATATTTCAGGTTATGGTTGGTATTGGTTTTGAGTTATGTATTTTGGCGAAACTGATGCAGGTTTATGAGGTTTTTGGTGGTTAAGGCTTGGATAAGGCAGTTTTCTTTTGCTTTGCAGTAGGTTATGTGTTTAGTCTAGTTGATACATGGCTTGAGTTTTGTATCTATCTGGTTATGCTTGGTTTATCAGGTTTGAAGGTTAGGCCAGGTTCTGGTGATTGGTAAGTTTCAGGCTTCGCCTTGGTTTATCAGATTATTGTTGTTTTATGTATGGTTTCGGCTTGTAGGTATGGTGAGGTTTTACAGGTTCTGCAGGTTGATGAGGTTTGATGGTTATGCTATTGAGGTTATGTGCTTGCAGTAGGTTCTGTTATGCGTTTTTGATGGTGGTTCTGGTCTAAGGTCAAGCTTTAACAAGTTTTGAGGTTGGCCTGGGTTTTATGAGGTTCTGGATAGGTATGAGGTTATGACAGCATGTTATGGTGTTTTTGTTTAGGTTTGAACTTGCCGTGGGTCTATGTCTGCTTGGCTTGGTTATGTTGTTTGCAGATTATATATTTTGTGATATTGGTGCTTGGCTCAATCAGGTTTGACAGTATGTTTTCTTGTGTTCTTTTGTCCTCTTTCTCTTGGTCTTTGGCGCCCAATCTTTATTCAAACCTTGGTATTTTCTTTGATCCAAGTTTGCTGGGTAGTTTTACAAAGTTTCTTGGCACTTTTCTATTTTTGGTAATTGTCTATGCTGTGTACTTCTGCCCAGTTTTGAATAATGCTGAATTGATGCTTCTCTTGGATTATATCTTTTCTTGTTATTTCTGCACTGTCTGAACCTAAAGCCTACAAAACCTGCCTCTATTTCTCTCTTCTTCTCACTCTATAGTACAGTTGAATATTATATGACTTTACTTGTACTATCTTTTCTGAAGGGGCCCCTGCATGCTGGGAAATGATGATTAAGTCTTGCATAACACATTTTCTGCATCTTTATCTTGCTTTTTGACAGCTTTGTGTGCTGACTTTGCATTGATATCTTTTTTTCTTTCAAATCCTTCTTTGACAGCTTGTGTGCTTTTGACAGCAATTGTACTTCTTGCTATCTTTGAGTAGACTTTGGCATTTGATAGGAAGTGGAATTGGATTTTTTCAGTTTGACTTGGATTTGAAATTTGAGATTTTATGCAGCTTGAACTTTGGATTTTATGCATTTGACATTTTTTATTTATGATAAAAATCTTCCCTCTTTGTGAACCGGGAGAAATCCCGTGATTTGCAGAGAGGGTCAACTGATCCCAGTCAGTGGCCCCTAATGATGAGCAAATTTTAACTGTCTCTTTTAATTTTAACTGCTTTCTGACTTCCTCTTTCTTTCTTTTTTGCAGATAAAAAATGGAGCACCGGAATGAAGTGAAGAATGAAGAATTAGAAATAGGATAGAATTTTATTTTCAATTTAATTTTTGTACACTTATTATTATTTAAATACTTTGTAATAAATACTTGTATCCAAATAATAACAATTGTAACAACTTATTAAATATGAAATAAAAAATTCATTGACATTTAATTCTCTTCAATTCTTTTTCTTTAATTGTTTACTCGTTATTTATAATTCCTTAAATTAAATAAAATGAAAGTTAAATTTCAAGTATTTAATTTTTAGAACCACAAATAATCAACTAAACCTTGCTGATCAAAATAAATGAACTGGACGTCTCCATTATTCAAAGCGACGCACAGTCGAACACAAAAACTGATCAGATGCAATCCTTTCTTACTTATTCTTTGCCAAGCACTGTAATTCCAAATTGCACATATCTTTTGACTGGTGAATTCAAACCAACTGCCTCCTTTTACTGATTAAATCAAGATAACGCGAATTTTAACCCGAATCTCGGAATAAACTGCAAAGTGCTTGTGGAATTTAAATTCTTCTGAGAATATGCCCAAAAAAACCTTAACTCCTGATTAAATGCCAAATAACGCTCGCCTGATCAAAATTGAACCAAAAATCAACCAAAAACCTAAGCCAACTGTATGGAACAATTCAGAGCCCTAAAAATCAGTAAAAACCCTAATTTCGCTTGACTGACAAGAAAAGTCCGTTTGTCCGATTCTTGAGCCAGTTTGAAAAGTCAGGAAATGCTTGAAGCTGAGATTTCTTGTGGAAAAACGCGAGGGCAAATTTTGGGGTACAACAGTTGCCCCTGTTCAATCTTCTTGGACCTGAAGAGTTAGATTGGCAAGTTTGCCTTTCGCGACTTGAAGGTAAAAGGAGATTGGACACTAATGTGCCCAGAAAATTTGCACTCGGCGATGTGATGGTGGAGGTGAATGGGCTTAAAGATGCCATTTGGTGATGGGCTTAAAGATGCCATCTGGTGCGAGAGAATTTTGTCGGGGGATGGGCTTAGAGATGCCATTCGGCGACTGCTGGTAGGAGGATGGGCTTATAGATGCCATCTGGAAATGTTGAACTGTATGTCAATGGTGAGTGGATAAGTATCAGGAGGGCCTCCATGTTTTGGGACATCTCTGAATTGGGGTCCGAACAAGCAACAGATTGACGTCCGTATCTGGAGAATCTGTAAACTATCTGAGATTGAATAAGCAATAGAGCAGCATCCGTCGTTGGGACATGTCCGTAAACTATTTTCAAAAATTGTGAAGAGTCTGAACAAGTTGGTAGATTGACATCCGTTGTAGGGAAGAATCCGTAAACTGTTTTGAAGTCGAGAAGAGTCTGAGCAAGTCGGTAGATTGACCTCCGTTGTAGGGAAGAATCCGTAAATTGTTTCAGAAGTTGAGCAGAGTCTGAACAAGTCGGTAGATTGGCATCCGTTGTAGGGAAGAATCCGTAAACTATTTTCAGAAATTGAGAAGAGTCTGAATCAGTTGGTAGATTGACATCCGTTGTAGGGAAGAATCCGTAAACTGTCTTCACAAGTTGAGAAGGGTCTGAATCAGTTGGTAGATTGACATCCGTTGTAGGGAAGAATCCGTAAACTGTTTCAGAAGTCTTGAAGTTGAAGAGGAACCGGTGTAAGGTTTCTGCTGATGCGTCTGAATGAATCTGGAATAAGTATCAGAATGTCGCTGTGTCCGGGTCACATCTGAACTATTTCTGGATGAATCTTGGGAGATGATCTTTGTCTGTCGACTGATCTTACCTGAAAAGGTGAAGGGTTAGTTATATGCAATGCTATGATGCATGCTGCAATATACGTGACATCAATATTTATGATATGAATGTAATGAATGCGCATGTAAGTTGATGAGCTAATCCTGCCGAGGATACATGAACCCGAGATGGCTGAAGATAAAAGTATTTTGACTGCTGCCGGGGAAAATAAATCTTTGGCTGCCGCTGGGGAAGAGAATTCCTGATGACCTCTACTGGGGGGTTCCAAACTAGTAGACTCATGCTGGGGAGACCAGATTTGGGAATCGTCAGCTTGACGGGAAGTAACTCTGGTGACTTCACTTGGGAACTCAAGATTTGCCCTTTCCAAAACTCTGTGGGGAAAAGGTTCAATGGTCTGGCTCCGCTGGGGATACTGAAGCTTAAACTCTGAGGGGAATTGAACTCCGGAGGATTCTCTGGCTGGGGATTTTTGATGAACTCCGCTGGGGATGGGAAGAATTTTGGCGAGTGCGATCTTCCGTGGTGGTTAGCTTGAAAAGAATCTGAACAAGTGATAGGTTAACATCCGTTTACTTGGAGAAACCGTGAACTATTTTCAGAACTCTTGAAGTTGAATGAGCAATAGAGCCGCATCCGTTGTTGGGAAGCGTCCGTAAACTAACTTCAAAGGTTGAGAAGAGTCTGAACAAGTTGGTAGATTAACATCCGTTGTTGGGAAGAATCCGTAAACTTGTTTCAGAAGTCTTGAAGAGGAACCGGTGTAGGGCTTCCTGATGATGAGCTTGTGTAAAACTGCATCGGGTTTTGAACACTTTTGACATTCGAATGCCCCAAGTGGTGATGTAGATGAATTCCTGGCTTATTACAGGTGTTGGTCTACAATCGGTCGTTCACAGATGTTTTCCTGGGTTGTTACAGGTGTTGATCTGGAATTCTTCAGACATGCCCTGGCTGGATACAGGAGTCGAATCTGGAAATGTGGTCAACAGATATGCCCTGGCTGGATACAGGAATCGAATCTGGAGATGTTGTAGTTGATAGATATGCCCTGGCTAGATACAGGAGTCGAATCTGGAAATAGTCGTCAACAGGTATGCCCTGGCTGGATACAGGAATCGAATCTGGAGATGTTGTAGTTGATAGATGTGCCCTGGATGGATACAGGAATCGAATCTTCAAACTCTTCAGACGTGCCCTGGCTAGATACAGGAATCGAGTCTGGAAAGGTGATAGTTGATAGATGTGCCCTGGCTGGATACAGGAATCGAATCTTCAAACTCTTCAGACGTGCCCTGGCTAGATACAGGAATCGAGTCTGGAAATGTGGTCAACAGATATGCCCTGGCTGGATACAGGAGTCGAATCTGGAAATAGTCGTCAACAGATATGCCCTGGCTGGATACAGGAATCGAATCTTCGAACTCTTCAGACGTGCCCTGGCTAGATACAGGAGTCGAGTCTGGAAATATGGTCAACAGATATGCCCTGGCTGGATACAAGAGTCGAATCTGGAAATAGTCGTCAACAGATATGCCCTGGCTGGATACAGGAATCGAATCTTCGAACTCTTCAGACGTGCCCTGGCTAGATACAGGAATCGAGTCTGGAAATGTGGTCAACAGATATGCCCTGGCTGGATACAGTAATCGAATCTGGAAATGTTGTAATTGTTTTGTTGAACACTTTTGACATTCGAATGCCCCAAGTGGTGAAGAAAGAGTCTTGAATCAGATTACTCTGCATATTGAGAGATTTCTTGAAATCTTGACTGGACTGCCCCAGGTTAACTGAACTTTGAAAGATCTGTTGGACCTTGACTGGACTGCCCCAGGTTAATGAACTTTGAAAGATCTGTTGGACCTTGACTGGACTGCCCCAGGTTAATGAACTTTGAAAGATCTGTTGGACCTTGACTGGACTACCCCAGGTTAATTGAATTGTGACATGTCATGCCCCTTGTTGATAAGGGATTTGATGGAAGTGTTATCCTCTTGAAGTAATTTTGACTTACTGAGAGAGTTTTCGTTCCTCCGAACAATCGCTGTATGAATTTCTTCGCTGTCAAACAAAAGGGTCAAATGCAGACAGTGATATTCAGATAATGCGAAGTTTATGTTTGTCTCGAAGTTTTGAAAAATGCGTTTTTAGCAGAAAACTTTTCATAAGACAAGTTAACACAAGATTTAGAGCAAAGCCCTACAGGAGTCAGGATACCTTTTGTAACAGTATGCTTCCGAACTAACCCGTGCTTCAATTAGGACTTTTGAAGGGTTGTAACGTGGCCTGGTTCACGGTTTAAGAAACAAAGGATAAAGGCTCAAAGTATATTTGTACCCACCCGCTCTTCGTGATGTACTTCAACCTAAGCTCAGTTAATTGTGCGTCACACTTTGTTTTGAGTTTGGAACGACTTTTGGGCGATGGTTCACCAGTTGAATTTGTGGGAGACAGTCATCATCTCCTTTTTCTTTTTCAACATTTTTCATGTTGTTGAGGATTTTGTGATGACCTCACTATTTTGATTTTGATTTGTTATCCCTAACTTTTGCCTGACTGTTACCGTTTTCCGGGATTACTGTCAGCGGGATGCCCCAGCTTTCTTAAGCCTCCTTTATAGGTTTTGGCTCAACGGGCTTTTCTCTTTTGAGAGATTGACTGTCTATGTGATAGGGAACCACCCCGGTCTTTTGATTCCAAAGGAACGCTTTCTTTTTTTGACGTCGTTCGTTGTGTTACGAACTGAGAGTTTGCGATTTCAATGCGCATTTCTTTTTGAATTAACTGAGATACTACCCTGCCCCAGGTTTATATCAAAGGTTTTGATCGTTTCAGAACAGGAAACTCCTACTTCTTTGGCTCGAAGGGGTTGACTAGGGATTAACTTCCTTATAACTCCAGTGTTTGGGAATTGAAAGAAATGCCTGTACATCATCAGCAAGGTCTGTTCAAAAGCATACTGTATAAGATTATGGTATTGTTTCGTCATCCTCCCTCTAAAGGCTTACAGCTTTTTATCAAGAGTTTAAATATCATAAAGAAAAGCATAAGAGTAGTGAAACGAATGGATGAATTCAAAACAAACACATGCAATGCATTAATGAAAACAGAGTTTAACATCAACAGGTAATTGTTTGTCAGCAAAAGAAATTACAACTTTGAAAAATCAAAAAGAAGCGAAAGTCTTTCAGTTTGAGCTTCGTCACTTCAAGCAGAGAACCCTTTAACGGAAGATCTTCATCTCACCGTCTGGCATGAATTCCAGCACCCCGATGTCGATCAGATCTTGAATCTTGTTCTTCAAGGCCCAACAGTCGTTGGTACTGTGTCCCGGGCTGTAGGAGTGGTAAACACAGAATGCGTCGGGATTAAAGTGAGGAGAGGAGATATTGAGCTTCTGAGGAGGGTCCTTTAAGGTGAGCAAATCGACCTCCAGCAGGCGCTTCAGTATGAAGAATGATGGTATTTCAGTCTCCGTAAACTGTCTTCCCGACTTTTCTTGCTTACGCCGACCGCCCCGTTGACGCTGGCGAGGTTGTTGATGGGATTGTGACCCTGAAGCTAGCAAAGGAGCTTTCCCCTTATCTTCTTGAGTGGATGGAGGCTGAGCGGTGACTTGCTCTTCTACCTCAGATGTTTGCCCCAGTTGGTTGTTTGGAAGCAGTTGGCGGACAAGAACTCTGAGTTCCTCTTGTCTTTGAGATAGGTCTTGGATGAGAGCCATCTGGCCCACCAACTGTCCCATCATTTGGGTTCTCAGTGTTGTCAGATCAAACTGCAGCTCCGCAATCTGATCACTCCTGGCATTGTTGGAACTCCCCAAGCCTTTGGTGAGGAGAGCTTTCATCTCTTCTTGCCCCAGAGACAAGTTCAGGAACATCTCCTGTAGCTGAGCGGTCTGGTCTTGGATGTCTTTGACAGACCTTTCTAGAGTCATCTCTTGCTGAAATAAACAGCAGGAGAGTAAGGAAACCTGAAAAAGGAAAGATTGTTAAAATGCAATGCATGATATGTGGATGCATGCTTTCAAGGATCTCTTGGGGTAAACACAAGAAAAATGTTAGAGGTTGAACTCTGCTCTTGGATTGGAGATCTCTGCACCGATGGATGTCTTTCCACGAGAATGAAGCTCACCATATCGAGTGGGTCATAGCCACTGATTCAAGTTGTTGTTCTTGATCTTTGTTTGGAGAGCTTTGTATCGGTGGATGTCTTTCCACTAGAATCAAGCTCACCATGTCGAGTGGGTCATAACCACTGATTCAAGTTGTTGTACTTGATCTTTGATTGGACTGGTTAGAGGAGAAACCTCTTGCCCCTGGATAGATGTCTGGTTCAACGTAATCCTGCATCAACAGAACCCTCGAGATCCTTGAAATGGTTATTGAAAATGCTATGGTATGATGTCATGATGTTATGTACATGCATGCACAAGCCAGCGAGTGTATATACAGGCAAACATATTCACACAAAGCACACAAGTCCTTAGGTTTAGGCTTGCGCGAGGTTCAGGTACTACCCTCTTTCAATTTGTTGGTTAAAACCTGTCCTATCAAAAGTAACCGGGTTCTAAGGGTCCCAATATCACTGGATTGCTTTCATTGTTCATCGTTTCGATTTAGCCACTGAACTGGCGACCGAAATATTCCAGGAAAGCAATCCTCAATTGGGTGTAGTATCGAGTATCAACCAACCTCGGACTGCACCAAAGTCAGTTATCTCACTACCCTAAAAAGGCTAAGATGGTCAATTAAGGTTCTAAGGTCAGTTGATGCTTCGCGATACCACGCGGCGGCCCCGTACTCTCCTTGACTGAACTCAAGGGTTACCGGTACACACCAAAGTGCCACATCAACGTAGCAGACTGCTTCAACCATGTCGGTATACCCCGCACAGTTCCCTCACAGCCTTGTTGCTACCTAAAAGGGTTTCCCCAGATCCGGGTTAGGATCTATAAAACTCCGATACAAAGCCCACAAATGTAAAGCAAACAAAGCGATCAATTGAAAGTAAAGGTGATCTAAACCCTAAGGTAACCCCACTTCAAAAAGTATCCCCAACAGAGTCGCCAGTTCTGTGATACGGTGGGAGAACTGACTAGTGTTTTGCGTTCGTATTCGCACTTGTGCGGTTGAGCAAGAGTCGCCACCGACTTTTTATTTTATCCTAAAGGAAAGGTTAAAAAGCACAGCAAAAACCTTTTGAGATATTTCGTGGGTTCGGGGGGTAGATTATGAAAAGGGAAGGTATTAGCACCCTTTTCATCCATGGTTATCCATGGGCTCTTAGTTACTTGGTTTTTTAGATCACTTGCCTTGTTTTTCGATTGCTTTAAAAATGGTGTGTGTGTGGGTGCTTTTTGAAAATGTTTTGGAAAAAAATGCCTTGTCTTAGGCAACTAATGTATTTGACTCGTGATTGAGTGTTTTACAAAAGTGTGGATCTTTTCGAAAAGATGTTTTCAAATGTTTTTGAGAGTTTGTTTGAAAGTGTTGTGGATTATGGTTTTTGAAAAGAAGGGAAGTGTTTTTGCAAGTTTGATCTCAAGTAACTAAGAGTTTTGTCTACCCTATTGTACTCAAAGGTTTTTTGTCATGTTTTAACCCTTTTTAGCAAGTTTGTTCTACCATTGAAATTGGTAGACAATTTTGCGTTTAGGAGGTTTATTCGGGACGGGCGCGGGTCATCGTATGGACCATGAATGCAATGATGCCAAGTGTCTTTGGCAATTTGCTTTGAAGGGACTATGATCATTCCGTTTAGGCAACCTTTGAGGGACTTATGATCATTTTGATTTTTTGTCTTGCCAAAGATACTCGACGTGCAAGCATGGCCCATTTTGGAAGGCAACGTGTGGGATTACCCTAGGGGGTGCAAGTGTGACTGTGTATTGATTACATGTATTTATCTTGTATTAGGTTATCTGGCGTTTGATTTTATGTACATACAAACCCTAGGTCTAATCATGGTATAATTGGAAAACTGTAAATTGCGGAATGTAAAATCTACGCTATTACAAAATAGTGTCCGGGAGTGGGGGTATAAATGTACAAAGGGGATGAGACTTATAGTACCAAATAAGTTACAACCAAATTGAAGTCGCAATCAAATGTAAATATCGAATATACAAATATAAGATAAAAATGTATAGGAGCAAAATGAAGGGATTTGCATAGTGTAAGTGTAAGTGTGAGATGTATACGAGTATGTGTAATTATTTACAAGCGCGATAATGTGAAATTGAAGCGTATTAGGGCTTTTGACCTAGATGTGCGTTTTAATGAATCTTTGATTTTTTGTATTTAGATTATGTATAATGAGAAAATGTTTTAATTGAAAGTTCAAGTTTTTAATTAGATTATGAAATGATGTATCATTGTTTATTATATAAAAAAAATGTTTTAATTAAGTGTTTTAAGAATTTTAATATTAGAAAAAAGAAGTATGAATTTTGTCTATTATGTACAAAGATGTGTTTTAATTAAAAATGTTTTCAAGTTAATTATGTATGAAAAAAGTATTTTATTATTGTTATGCAAATATATACTTAAGAAGATATTTTAACTATATGATAAAAAATGTATAATATGTACAAAATATATTTTAAATAAAAGAGTAAATAAATAAAAGGAAACAAGTATTTTCAGTTTTAATATGTGATAAAAAATGTTAAGTTAGAAAAATATATATGGTTTAGTAAAAAAAGAGAAAAAAGATTAATGTTTGTATAAAATGTTTTATTAGGAAAAAAAAAAAAGAAAAAATAAAAGTCATTTTAATGGGCTTAGGCGGATTAGAGGCAAGGTGGGGGGTGAGAATTAAGATGCTTGGGCCTGGATGCATCAGAAACGCGCTGGCCCATATTTGATTCAACAATTTTAGGGTTTGAGATTTTGTCATTCAGTTGGGAAAAAAATTAGGTTTTGAGCGCGCCGTTCGTATGTTCGTCTTCTCCGTTCTTCTTCATCTTTGCAAGCTTCCTGAGCAACTCATCCCTCCGGCCACCAGTGTCAACCTCGAACCTCTCTTCCCTCCATAGCACGATCTCTGTGTTCTCTTGATTTAAGGTTTGATTTCAACGTTTTATGTTCTTTTGTGAATGATACGCGTTTTTTTTTATTTGAGTCTTAACTATTACCTTTCATTATGAGATGAAGGAGAAGAGAAGAGGGAGAAGATTGGCTACCTGACTTTGGAGATGGAGGAGAGGCGGAGGGTGTGACGCTCAGGAGGCCGGGACGGCGTGAACGTGATGCTTGCTTTGCTTCTGATGACCCTGGTATCTTTTATCTTTTCGCCATTTTTTAGGGATTTGATGATGATTTGTGTTGAGAAGCCCTATCCTGAAATATGTTTACTTCTTTACCTCTTCTACTTTCGTCCCTTTGAATTGTTGTTTCCTCTTTGTCCCTGAGTTGCTTCTGCTTTGTCCCTGAGTTGCTTCTGAACTATATCTTTGATGCTTTTGTGGAGTTGGATGAACTTTCTCTCTTCTTCTTGAATGCTGTATACTTGTTTGTATTTTCCCAGTGATGTTTTACTGAGGGCTTTTAGGCTTGAGATGCTATGGCTTTGAGTTTGATAGGCATGGTGAACTTGCTTCAAGCAAAGTTGTGATATTTCAGGTTATGGTTGGTATTGGTTTTGAGTTATGTATTTTGGCGAAACTGATGCAGGTTTATGAGGTTTTTGGTGGTTAAGGCTTGGATAAGGCAGTTTTCTTTTGCTTTGCAGTAGGTTATGTGTTTAGTCTAGTTGATACATGGCTTGAGTTTTGTATCTATCTGGTTATGCTTGGTTTATCAGGTTTGAAGGTTAGGCCAGGTTCTGGTGATTGGTAAGTTTCAGGCTTCGCCTTGGTTTATCAGATTATTGTTGTTTTATGTATGGTTTCGGCTTGTAGGTATGGTGAGGTTTTACAGGTTCTGCAGGTTGATGAGGTTTGATGGTTATGCTATTGAGGTTATGTGCTTGCAGTAGGTTCTGTTATGCGTTTTTGATGGTGGTTCTGGTTTAAGGTCAAGCTTTAACAAGTTTTGAGGTTGGCCTGGGTTTTATGAGGTTCTGGATAGGTATGAGGTTATGACAGCATGTTATGGTGTTTTTGTTTAGGTTTGAACTTGTCGTGGGTCTATGTCTGCTTGGCTTGGTTATGTTGTTTGCAGATTATATATTTTGTGATATTGGTGCTTGGCTCAATCAGGTTTGACAGTATGTTTTCTTGTGTTCTTTTGTCCTCTTTCTCTTGGTCTTTGGCGCCCAATCTTTATTCAAACCTTGGTATTTTCTTTGATCCAAGTTTGCTGGGTAGTTTTACAAAGTTTCTTGGCACTTTTCTATTTTTGGTAATTGTCTATGCTGTGTACTTCTGCCCAGTTTTGAATAATGCTGAATTGATGCTTCTCTTGGATTATATCTTTTCTTGTTATTTCTGCACTGTCTGAACCTAAAGCCTACAAAACCTGCCTCTATTTCTCTCTTCTTCTCACTCTATAGTACAGTTGAATATTATATGACTTTACTTGTACTATCTTTTCTGAAGGGGCCCCTGTATGCTGGGAAATGATGATTAAGTCTTGCATAACACATTTTCTGCATCTTTATCTTGCTTTTTGACAGCTTTGTGTGCTGACTTTGCATTGATATCTTTTTTTTTTCAAATCCTTCTTTGACAGCTTGTGTGCTTTTGACAGCAATTGTACTTCTTGCTATCTTTGAGTAGACTTTGGCATTTGATAGGAAGTGGAATTGGATTTTTTCAGTTTGACTTGGATTTGAAATTTGAGATTTTATGCAGCTTGAACTTTGGATTTTATGCATTTGACATTTTTTATTTATGATAAAAATCTTCCCTCTTTGTGAACCGGGAGAAATCCCGTGATTTGCAGAGAGGGTCAACTGATCCCAGTCAGTGGCCCCTAATGATGAGCAAATTTTAACTGTCTCTTTTAATTTTAACTGCTTTCTGACTTCCTCTTTCTTTCTTTTTTGCAGATAAAAAATGGAGCACCGGAATGAAGTGAAGAATGAAGAATTAGAAATAGGATAGAATTTTATTTTCAATTTAATTTTTGTACACTTATTATTATTTAAATACTTTGTAATAAATACTTGTATCCAAATAATAACAATTGTAACAACTTATTAAATATGAAATAAAAAATTCATTGACATTTAATTCTCTTCAATTCTTTTTCTTTAATTGTTTACTCGTTATTTATAATTCCTTAAATTAAAAAAAATGAAAGTTAAATTTCAAGTATTTAATTTTTAGAACCACAAATAATCAACTAAACCTTGCTGATCAAAATAAATGAACTGGACGTCTCCATTATTCAAAGCGACGCACAGTCGAACACAAAAACTGATCAGATGCAATCCTTTCTTACTGATTCTTTGCCAAGCACTGTAATTCCAAATTGAACATATCTTTTGACTGGTGAATTCAAACCAACTGCCTCCTTTTACTGATTAAATCAAGATAACGCGAATTTTAACCCGAATCTCGGAATAAACTGCAAAGTGCTTGTGGAATTTAAATTCTTCTGAGAATATGCCCAAAAAAACCTTAACTCCTGATTAAATGCCAAATAACGCTCGCCTGATCAAAATTGAACCAAAAATCAACCAAAAACCTAATCCAACTGTATGGAACAATTCAGAGCCCTAAAAATCAGTAAAAACCCTAATTTCGCTTGACTGACAAGAAAAGTCCGTTTGTCCGATTCTTGAGCCAGTTTGAAAAGTCAGGAAATGCTTGAAGCTGAGATTTCTTATGGAAAAACGCGAGGGCAAATTTTGGGGTACAACAACATGCATCACATCAATACAATGTCTTACATCAAGACTAGACCAATATGGAAGATCGAAGAAAATCGATCTCTTTTTCCATACATTTTTCACAGTAGATCGTTTTTGGTACTTTCCAAAGATAACATCAAGTCCCTGTTGTCGCTGATAAACTTCCTCTCCAGACAAGGGCTTTGGAGCAACACCATGCTCTTGTTCCCCATTGAAAGCTTTCCGCAATCTACGATATGGATGATAACGTTTTAGAAATTTTCGATGCCCGAGATAAACTGTCTTCTTTCCTTTTTCAAGCTGATGGTAACAAGTGTCTTTTTCACATATAGGACATGCATTATGCCCTTTAACTTTATACCCAGACAAATTACCATATGCCGGAAAATCATTGATGGTGCAAAACAACATGGCACGCATATTGAACTGTTCGCCAGAATACGCATCAAAAACATCCACCCCTTCCTCCCACAACACTCTTAAATCATCAATCAGTGGACTTAGATAAACGTCTATGTCATTTCCTGGTTGTTTTGGGCCCGATATCATCATCGATAACATAATATATTTACGCTTCATGCACAGCCTAGGAGATAGGTTGTAAATCATCAAGAGAACAGGCCAAGAACTATGGTTAGTACTCAGATTACCGAACGGATTCATTCCATCAGTAGCAAGTCCAAGTCTAAGGTTTCTCGACTCTTTGCCAAAATTTGGAAACAAAGAATCTATTTTCTTCCATTGCAAAGAATCAGCTACATGACGAATTTGTCCATCATATTTTCTTTCTTCTGCATGCCATCTAAGATTCTTTGCGTCATCTGCATTGGCGAATAATCTCTTGAACCTTGAAATTATTGGTAGGTACCATACCACTTTCGCAGGAGGACCCTTTTTTACCACCTCATCATCAATTGACTCACCATCTTTCTTTTTGTAGCGTGAAGCCTTACACTTTGGACAATGATTATACTTTTCATACTCTTTTCTGTATAATATGCAATCATTAGGGCATGCGTGTATCTTTTCATACTCCAAACCCATTGGACACAATATTTTCTTCGCCTCGTAATAACGACTTGGCATTACATTACCTTCTGGAAGCATTTCGGTCAACAATTCAAGCAACTCGGTAAAACTTTTGTCAGTCCACCCATTCTTTGCCTTCAGATTAAATAATTTTAACACGGCTGACAGACGTGTAAATTTTTTGCATCCCGGGTACAATGGTTTATCCTTGTCATTGCATATAGTATCATACGTATGTGCCCTCTTAAACGAATCTTGTCCAATATCACGCATCATGTCTTCTAGACGATCATCCATTTCTACACTAACACCATCTCTTTGAGAGACGTTTGACTTTGCTACTACTTCACCGTGCCATATCCATTTTGTATAACTTTGACAAATCCCTACACAAATTAGATGATCCATGATTTCTTTCTTACTACGTTTTGGTTCTTTATTTGCACAACGAATACATGGACAGAGAAAAAGCGTAGGAAGACTTTTGTCAGCATTACTTTCAGCAAACTGTAGAAATTCCATCACTCCATGTTCGTACTCGTCACTTAATCGATTAGCTCTCATCCAACTACGATCCATAACTATGTTCACACGGAGGAAGGTCTGACGAACGGTGTGTCCGCGGCTGTGCTACTTCACGGAGATTCCGAGATTGCAAGTTGCGCTGCTTCGCGGAGAAAGACAAATAGAATCAAATTTCAATGGCAAGGTGATAACTCTATTAAGTTTGATAGGTTAAAGATAAACAATGTGTTTCTGAGAGGACCATTAATTCTTTTGTCATAGGTTTCTAAATTTTCCGCTTCTTTTATTTGGTGAGCATAAAAATAGGAGAAAGGGATTCAAATATAATAGTATAATAATAGTAACAATAATGGAACAAAGTATAAAACACACGAGTAACAAAGTGTAATGTATATGAGGCCAATGATTAAACTATTTTTGGCCAATGATTAAAATATGAGGCCACTTTGTTATTTTCAATTTTATCTTTTCTTCTTCAATTTTAACTCCTTTGATGTTTTAATCGTATTATATATATTTTTTTATTTCAGTATATATAAACACTACACTAACACAAAGACACTCTCTTAAATTTTTTTCAAAACCTTGTCCATATGTTTTTCTCAAACCATTGTTCTTAACAAATAAAATATCCAATTATTTTGAAAAAACACATTTCTCATTTAACAATTTATTACTAATTGTTATTATTTTTATACTTTGCACCACTAATACATAACTGATTCTCACTGGTTTCCTTTTCTAATAATTTCAAAACGATCACCATATATTCAATTTTTGTCTCAGAACCTGTAAATACTTAATAATATAACAATCTTCATGTTTCACTCTTCACCATCATGATCATGAAATTTCACACTGCACAAACACTAACATACACCATATTTTCTTGAAACAAGTAGCTTGTTGCATTAGTTAAAGTTACTAAGTTTAGTATCTATAAACATGTATAACTTTATCTTAAGGAATAACCATAGAAATTTAAACTATCGTATACTAGCCAACTGCATAATATTGATATGTAATGTAACATAGCATAAATGCATAAAAATGCTGAAATTGTAATGAAAAAGAAAATGCAAAAAAGAAAAGAAATAGAATTAGAACAAACCCCAGAATGATTTGCAGAATGATTTGCAGAAGACGGTGGAAACAGTTGAAATGGCGACGAGGAAGCAGTTGAAACGGCGACGGAATCGGGCGGTGACGGTGAGCCGTTGAAACGGCGAGGAACGGAGCGAATCGGGCGACGACGGTGAGGAACGGAGCGGAATCGGGCGACGACGGTGAGGAACGGAGCGGAATCGGGCGTCACGGAAGTGGTGTTGGCGGCGACGGTGTTGGCAGCGTCGTGGAAAATGGGTCGATAATGGCAGCGGCGACGGTCGTGGAAAATGGGTCGAAAATGGGTCGAAATGGAAACTGTACAGTTTTCACGTATAAATGAAAATAGTGTTTACACTTTTTTACATCGGTGGAAACTTCCACCGATTTAATAGGTTGCTTTTTTTTTTTAAATACTTGTTAGGCTATTACATCGGTGGAAACTCCAACCGATGTAATAGGTTGCTTTTTTTTTTTTTTAAATACGTGTTGGGCTATTACATCGGTGGAGAGTCCGAACCGATGTAATAGCTTACCTTTTTTTTTTTAACCCACGTTTTTATGATTTATCAATATATTTTATATATTAATTCAAGCACATTTTTTACATCGGTTTTTATTTAAACCGATGTAATATATTGCTTATATTTTTTTTAACTTTTTTGTCACCTTGTTTCTTATTTACAAAAATGCCACCGTGTTTTTTTTCTGGAAATCTTTTACATCGGTGGATTAGATTGCCCGATGTAATAGGTGACGAAAAAATTTTTTTCCCTTATTTTTTATATCATTGGAAATAAATACCTGATGTAAAAAGTTTGTTAACTGTATTTTTTACATCACCTATTTTGATACCCGATGTAAAAACCTTTTCTCAAATGTCTTTTTTTTAGTAGTGATATTTGGTGTTCTAATAATTGTTTAAAGTTTGGCCAACATATGGTATTCATGTGACATTAAATTTTTTAACCTCTACCCATAATTGTTAAGCTTTGGTAGCATATACTGTACCCTATCTCATATCCAATGTACAAATAGAGTATCTGAGTACACTTAAAAATTATAATACAAATGTTATGAACTGCAAAACCAAACAATTCCATATAGGTTTGTTACTCTTACATTCATTATGTTATACTTATGAAGAGTTGTAAGTTATCAACCATATTCTCTTTCAACTATGAACAACCATTTTGTAGATAGGAAATACTCTGCATCACTTGCAAGACAAAAGAGGAAGCATGTTCTTGATGAAAGAAGATTTCAGAAGAATAGAGTTAATGAAAATTCAACTGAGCCCAACCATGACCTAAATAATTCAAGTTATGTAAGCAGACATCATACAAGACAGCCACTGTCTGATATCAGTTCTGTTTTTGTCAATGGCCATGGAGATGTTTCTGCACGAACAGAGTGCGTAATGCTTAATTCCCAACAAAGGAGAAGGAGTGTTGGTTTTAACCAGTGCACAACCCCAACACCTGCATCTTCCCCCAGCTTCTCATGCATTTCTACTGATACAATTTCTCCCAAACAAATTTCTGCTTCAGCACGTCAAAGAAGGAGGTCAATAATGAAGCGTAAGAGTCTCCAAAACAACAGCCATCGTGGTCATCTGCAGATCAAACTCGCTGATAGAATGCCCTTTTGTTCCCCTTTACCGTTTGATGCTAACACACCTCTGAGTGGCGTTACCTCCTCATCAAGTATTAAATGCAAAAATAATTCATATGGACTACCGAATTCCTATGCATCTTCATCCAACAAACATCTTGATCCAAATCTAATTCGTTCAACGACTGCGAATCTATTAAAAACCTTTTCAAGTGTTACAGAAACGACGTCAACTTCCCTTAATACCAATCTGTTCAGAAGTGCTGACTCAGTGAACCCAGTTCAACAATCAGTTGCAGACTATTCATCCGATGAATCTTTAACCGATAGTTCGTGTGAATTCATAAATGAAGATTGGGATTATGATACAAGTTCAAGTCTGGACAACGACGAAGATCAATCTGCAAATGTCCCAACAATTGATTGCACAAATGCTGGTATGTATTGCTGGAATTATTATTAATAGCAAACCATAACTTAAATTCACTGTCATCCAGTTTGGTGTCTTTCAATATACTGATGTGTATAAGATATATGATGTTTTGTTCTATCTGATAAATACAGGATATTCAGATATTGGTGATCCTTCCATTGAATGCACTCAGTGTGGAGCACAAATGTGGTATCAGGAGAAGGTTGTCAAGAGAAAACATAGTGCAGTGCCTAAGTTCCAATTATGTTGTGGAAAGGGTAAAGTTGTGTTGCCACTTCTGAGAACACCACCACCGTTTCTTAAACATCTTCTGTCGAATGAAAACGATGAACTGTGTAGAAATTATCAGCAGAATTGCAGAATGTACAACATAATGTTTGCATTTACGTCTCCTGGAATGAAAATTGACAATAGATTCAATAATGGAAATGGACCACCTAACATGAGAATTCAAGGGCAGGCTTGCCATAGAATTGGTAGCATGATGCCTGTGCATGGCGAAAAACCGAAATTCGCTCAACTTTATATATACGACACTGACAATGAGATTCATCATAGGATGCAAGGAATAGGGTTATGTTTCTTAAGCCAACTGAGATGCCTATTTTATATTTCCTTTTTTATTATCGTGCATGACACGTGTCTAATTTTTTAATGCAGCAACAACCAGAATATTATTGAAGAAACTGTTAGCCGAATACATAACATGCTTGACGAATTCAACACACATGCTAAATGTTTTAGAATGGCATCAGCTAGACTAAAGGATTGTCCTGTACCTGACCTCAAGTTGAAGTTAATATCTGATAGATTAAAGGACGGACGAATTTACAACCAACCCACCGTGTCTGAGGTTGCAGCCCTCAAAAAGGGATATTATCCTTGAAAGACAAAGCGGTAGACTAAAACGAATAAGTGAGTTTCATCCGAGCTATCTTGCATTACAATATCCACTTCTGTTTCCGTACGGGGAAGATGGATTTAGACTTGGTGTTCTACACAGAGAGACAGTTCCCAAAAAAAAAGGAAAGATGAACAAACTTACTATTAGAGAATGGCTGGTCTTTCGCATTCAGACCAGACAACGTGAAGCTCACACACTGCTCAGGTCAAGGAGATTGTTTCAGCAATTTTTGGTTGATGGATTCACTATGATGGAGTCACAGCGACTCAATTACATACGTAAGCATCAAAAAAAATTACGAGTATCCAAATACTCCAATTTGTCAGGAGTACACCAACAATCTTCAAATGAAGGAGCCCACAAAGGCAAAAGAGTGGTGTTGCCGTCAACATACGTTGGAAGTCGCAGATACATGGAACAATTATACTTTGATGGAATGGCAATTTGTAGTCAAATTGGATTTCCCGATCTATTCATTACCTTTACTTGCAATCCATGTTGGCCAGAGATTCAGAGGTTTCTTAACAACATGAATTTACAACCTCAAGATCGTCCTGATATAATCTCAAGGGTTTTTGAAATGAAGTTTGACGAATTACTGTATGATATAACAAAGAAGCATGTCTTGGGCAGAGTTGTTGCATGTGAGCCACATGAAATTAAATATGTAATACTTAATTCTTTCCTATTCTATACCAATGATTTTAAATTAATGTTTTACTGTATTTTAATTTCTTCCAGATATATACACCATTGAGTTCCAAAAGAGAGGTTTGCCCCATGCACACATTTTACTTTTCATGCATCCCCAGAACAAGTTTCCCACTCCGGATGACATCAACAACATTATTTCAGCAGAAATACCGGCAGAAACGGATGATAAACAATTAAATCATTTGGTAAAGACACATATGATTCATGGTCCATGTGGGTTGGCTAACAGATCTTCCCCTTGCATGAAAAATGGTAAATGCTCTAAATTCTTTCCCAAAAATTGGCAGCCTCAAACCATTGTCGATCAAGATGGCTATCCCGTCTATAGGAGAAGGGATACTGGCATTATTGTTCTGAAAAAAAGTATTGTTCTTGATAATAGGTATGTAGTTCCTTATAATGCATATCTTCTAAAGAAATATCAGGCGCACATTAATATGGAATGGTGTAACCAAGGTACTTCTGTCAAGTACTTATTCAAGTATATTAACAAAGGTTACGATAGAATAACTGCAGCGATTGTTCGGACCGAATCAGACGGAAGTTCATTTGGTACAGATGTTGATGAAATCAAACAGTACCTTGATTGCAGGTACGTTTTCCCCAGTGAGGCGTGTTGGAGGATTTTTTCATATCCTATCCATGGTAGATCTCCTTCTGTCAAAAGGTTGTATTTTCATCTGGAAGGCGAAAATCCGGTTTACTACACTGACTATGATTTCATAGACAATGTTCTTGAAAAACCAACTATAAAGGAATCAATGTTTACAGCTTGGATGGAGTCAAACAAAAAATACGAAGATGCAAAGACTTTAACATACACTGCCTTTCTTTCCAAGTTCGTTTACGATAAAAGGTACCGTTTATGGAGACCTCGAAAAAGAGGTCGTACGATTGGCCGGTTAATTTGGGTTCCTTCAAGCACTGGTGAGCTCTATTATCTTAGAATGATGTTGACGGTTGTCAAGGGACCGACTTGCTATGACGATATAAAAAAGGTTGGTGGAGTCGTCCGCGACAGTTTTAGAGATGCATGCTTTTAGATGGGATTTCTTAACGACGACAAAGAATATGTTGCAGCCATAAATGAGGCCAAAGATTGGGGTTATGGTAATTTTTTGAGGAAGCTATTTGTCACGATGCTGTTGTCTGGTACTGTTAATCGGTTGCGACATGTTTGGCAACAGACTTGGAAGTTGCTATCTGACGGTATTCTTCATCAACAGAGAATTGTCACTGGAATAAGAGGTACACTTAACAAATACCTAAATACTTCTGTTAAATTTCATACAATTACAAACCGTACGAAACTATTATAATGAGTTTTTCTTCTTATAATACCTTTTAGACTACTTTGGATGCAATAATTTCAATCCTTTTATACTTCCATATATATGTTACATATCATACAGCACCTTTCAACAGCACCTTTCAATGCTGCCCTTTCAAAGAATCATAAGTTCCAGTAAGCAAGTCCTTTCAATGTTGCCATTTCATCAGTAATAAAAATATCTAATGCAATCTGATATTACTCCCCATCAACACAGAACAGAATAATTCTGTGATTTATCTTTTAACTTCAACCACCTTTTGTCACAGCTACTGATCAAAAACATAACATTTGTAATGAACCCGAATGTCTGATGCTCTTGCATTATACTGAACTTTTCCATGATACTGCCATTTTAAGGTTAACGATCCTTTTGCATGTCTATCTTCATCAACACTGTGATTTCTATTGTACAAAATAGTTATATTTTCTTTTGGTTTGTATTTGTGTTGGAAGACATGCAATTGTCAACGGCAGAACTGACAAACCTCACATTAATTGAGATTGAGAATATGATGCAATCAAATAGAAGAAGCTTGCGTGAATTCAAAGATATGCCGTTTCCAGATTTGTATATAACGCGACATGTCGGCAATAGACTGATTTTTGATGAACGTGATTACGATGCTGATTCAGAGCGACAAAACTTCCAGAATCTATTTTCATCTCTAACAGGTATTTCCTCATTATTCAAATATCGATGTTTTCATTAAACTACTGTTGTATTGATTCTTTTCATTTGAACGTCAAGATGAGCAACGTGCAATCTTTGAAACCATAATGGACGCCGTCAAGAAACAAAACGGAGGCGTGTTTTTTTTACATGGATACGACGGAACCGGTAAAACGTTTATGTGGAGGACATTATCAAGTGCACTTCGTTCAGATAAAAAAATTGTTCTGGCTGTTGCTTCAAGTGGCATAGCTTCCTTATTATTGCCAGGTGGTAGAACAGCCCATTCGAAGTTCAAAATTCCCATTCCAACGCTTGACAACTCTACTTGCAATGTTGACAAAGACTCTGAGCATTCACATTTATTCGAAGCTACTGATGTCATAATATGGGACGAAGCACCCATGGCTCATAAGAATTGTTTTGAGGCCTTGGATAAGACCCTTAAGGATGTCATGAGCGATAAGGGTTTTGCAAATACAATTTTTGGTGGCAAGGTAGTTATATTTGGAGGAGATTTTCGACAGATACTTCCAGTTGTTCCAAGAGCAGGCCGTTCTGATATTGTTCATGCTTCCATTTGTTCTTCTTATGTGTGGGACTATTGCCAAGTCTTAACACTAACCAAAAACATGAGACTAAAGAATGGGAGGGACGTTACAACTTCTGATGAACTTGCAGAATTCTCTAAATGGATATTAAATGTTGGCGACGGTAAAATATGTGAACCTAACGATGGATTAGCTGATATAGAAATTCCTCCGGATTTGTTAATTTCCAATTTTGAGGATCCAATAAGAGCTATAGTTGAAAGCACATACCCAAATTTGCTTGCCGACTTTCAAAATGTAGAATTTCTACAAGGAAAAGCAATACTTGCTTCAACCATTGAAGTTGTTGATAAAATTAATCATTACGTGTTAGACATGATACCGGGTAAACTCTTTTTTCTTTTGATGTTTATTTTCGTGTAGATGTTTCGTTATTAAATAATTCTTGAAAAAACATTATGGATTGATTCGCGTTTTCCCATTTCTTAGGTGAGGACAAAGAGTATTTGAGTTTTGATTCGATTGATAGAACTGATTCAAGTTACACCGAAGCCTATGAATGTCTTACTCCAGAATTTCTTAGCAAGCTTAGGACTTCAGGTGTCCCAAATCACAAACTCAGATTAAAGGTTGGTACACCAATAATGCTTATGAGGAATTTGGACCAAAACGATGGTTTGTGTAATGGAACTAGACTAATTGTTACAAGGTTGGCAAATCACGTTATTGAGGCAAAGATCATGTCTGGTAAGAATGTTGGTAACATCTTTTTCATCCCTCGAATGTCTATGTCACCTTCCGAGTCACCGTGGCCATTTAAGTTGATTAGGAGACAGTTCCCAATTATTGTGTCGTATGCAATGACAATTAATAAGTCTCAAGGCCAATCACTTGATACAGTTGGATTGTATTTGCCTACTCCTGTATTCAGTCATGGCCAGTTGTATGTAGCCATTTCAAGAGTTACAAGCAAAAGTGGTCTAAAGATCTTAATACATGATAGTATGAATGTATCAACATCTATCACTACAAATGTTGTATACAAAGAAGTTTTTCAATCTCTTTGTTGATCGGTAAGTACATAATAACAAATAATTTCTTTAATATAAATTGTTTCCGTAAATGCTGTCTAACTTTTGCATCATTTATTGTGCAGGTCAAAAAGTTGAAAACATCGTTTCCAAGCTGATTGCGTTGTATCTGAAGACTCATGATAGTTTCTTATTTTGAAGGGACATCACAGTTTCTTATTTTGTTACACAATCATGATTTCAGTTTACATTTTTTAATGTTGTCAAATAAGTTTGATACACTAAATTTGGCCGAATTAGCTGAACTTTTATTGAATTTCATAAAAACGATTTTACTGTTACATGACAACATTAGTTCCACGTTTTATAAATTCTCGACCGGCCCCGTGCGACAGCACGAGTTATCGACTAGTTGATATTAATAATCCAACGCCGAAATTCAGTACGGTTAATTCATGATACATTTTCTTTTGGCATGTGCTAATAATTTAATTCTAATGGAATTTGTTTTTATGTTTTCTTTTATTCAGGCAAAGAAGGCTACTGGTAGAGTGAATGATTCTATAACAACAGAAAGCTTATTCTCATAAAGAATATGAGCCGATTGTGAAAGTGATATATATGACTGTGATTTACGTTACTGAAAATATGTAACATCATGATACATAATCGGTTCCAAGAACTGATCAGTGAGTTTCACCGTTACTCTTTTGTAAACGCCGAAATGACAGTAACATTCAAATCTCTAGCATTTTTTAAGTTTTCTTATATATTATATTTGACATTAGTTGTTTTAGATCAAGATTTAGAGGATCTGAAAATCCAATTTTGCTCATAGCTTGTGTTTGAGTTCCTTGCTGCTAGGGATACGGTTATTGTTCTTTTGTAGTTTTTTTGTTGATGAAAATGAGTTTTTGATTTTTGCTTTGTTGTAATTTAGGTATTTACATTATAAATCTTGGAAAAACATGGGAAAAGCTCCAACTTGCTGCAAGGGTGATTGTGGCGATTGAGAATCCTCTGGATATTATTGTCATGTTGCATACTAAATTTGTGTTATTTTATGCGTGCTTTGTTTTTAATTGTATTTGTTTGTGTAGCCAATCAAAAAAGGTGCTCTTGAAAATATTCCCACAATTGCATTTTGTACACTGATTCTTCTATGCAGTATGTTGATATTGGAATTCCTGCCAACAAGGGAAAGCATATCATAGGTTTTCTCTTTTAGCTTTTGGCTAAGATGATTTTGCATATGTGTCGTACTATTCATTCCAACCTTAGTGTTAGGGTTGTTTGAAAATATACATGTTGAAAAAGTCTCACATCGCTTATTTTTGTGAAGGAAGAAGGAGTCTTGTTGGAAACCCACAAATATCTATGATGAATTTCTACCACAATAACAATTTAATTATGAGACAAACAAAGAAAAGAAGACAAGACAGATAATTTCTACAGAGTTTCTCTCTGCTCACAAACTGTGAAAACTTTATTATTCACTTTACAACTGTAAAATACTGTGAATAGCTTGCTTGACTTGCTTACAAAAAATAGGGGTTACTCCCTCTATTTATAACTGAGCTTACACCCTAAGCTCAAAGCCTAAAATATCTATTTTGTTACTAAATCAAATCTAATCTATTCTAGACTTAAATCAAATCTATTTAAATCTAAAACAAATCAAATATTTTCGACACTATGAATTACAATTTAGCACATCACCTAATTCATTGTGTCTAAACTGTCTATGTTCATCATGGCTCTTAGTCTTCTGAATACTTCGACTTGCACTCCCTTCGTCATGATGTCTGCAATTTGATTTTGAGTTCTGCAGTGTTCTAAATTCATCTTCTCATTTGCTACCTGCTCTCGAAGATAATGGAACCTCATTTCGATGTGCTTACTTCGACCATGTGTTATTGGGTTCTTCGCCAGATTGATAGCTGACATGCTGTCGATCTTCATGGTAATTGCTCCATGATCTTTCCCTGTTATCTCTTCGACTAAGTTCACCATCCAAGTTGCTTAACATGCACAAAGAGAAGCAACTGTGTATTTTGCTTCGCATGATGATAATGTCACTACTAGTTTCTTTCTTGAATTCCAAGCAACCGGTGCACCACCTAGCATAAACACATATCCTGCTGTTGACTTTCGATCTTCAGCATCACTACACCAACTCGAATCAGTGTATCCCACTAACTTGCATTTTTTTTTCCTTTATCAGTTGCAGGAAACAAAATGCCATAATTGAAAGTTCCTTTGTGATACCTTAGTATCCTCTTCACTGCTGCTAAATGTGATATCTTTTGCTTCTGCGTAAATCCACTTACCATACCTACACTATATGCTAAGTCAGGCCTTGTATGACAAAGATATCTTAATGACCCAATAAGTCTTCTGTATTGGGCTGGATCAACATCATCTTCATCTGCATCTTTCGATAGTTGCAGTCTTGGTTCTGCAGGTGTCGAAGTTGAGTTCCATTCTTCCATCTCAAACCTCTTGAGAATTTCTCCTGCATATCTTCTTTGATGCATCATCACACCTCTACTGCTCTTGTAAAATTCGATTCCAAGGAAATATGAAATCTCACCCAAATCATACATTTCAAATTCCTTCTTGAGATCACCTTTGAAGTCTTCGATCTCACTTTTGCAGCTACCTGTTATCAACAAATCATCTACATAGATACATAGTATAAGCAATTCACTCTTGCTTCTTCTTACATATACTCCATGTTCAGTTGTGCACTTTATAAATTCCTTCTCCTTTAGGAAACTATCAATTTTCTTATTCCAAGCTCTTGGAGCTTGTTTCAATCCATACATGATTTTATGCAGCTTGTACACCTTTCTTTCTTCGTCATGTTTCACAAATCCAACTGGTTATTTAACATAGATTTGTTTATCTAAGGGCCCATTTAAGAATACATACTTCACGTTCATCTGACATATGTGTTAACTGTTTATTTCTGCTAGACCAACATCCAACCTGACTGTTTCGATCCTAGCAACAGGTGCAAAAACTTCATCAAAGTCTATTCCTTCTTTCTGTAGAAATCCTTTCGCCACAAGCCTTACTTTGTGTCGAGTTACTTCCCCTTTTGAATTTGTTTTCACTTTGTATACCCACTTGACATCAATTGCCTTCTTGCCTGGAGGCAATTTGACAAGTGACCGAGTGTTGTTGTCTTCGATAGACTTCACTTCTTTGTTCATTGATTTTACCCACTTTGAATCCTTCAATGCTTCAGCTGCATTAACAGGTTCGACATCTGCATATAAAGCATAATATACCAGTTCACCTTCATTATCTATTACATCATCTGATGTAATCACACAATCTTGCAATCTTGCAGGCACGCGTCTTGTTTTTTGAGGCCTGCTTGTACTTGGTATATCTGCTGGTTCCTCTTGTCGAACTTCTCTTTCGACTTGAGTTTTTGGCTCTTCAAGTAGGATTCCCACTGAATCTTTCTTGACATTTTCAGTCCAATCTCATTCTTTAAACCCATATATGATCACGTCCCTGCTGATCACAATCTATTTTTTCACCGGATCGAACAACTTGTAGCCTTCTGTCGAATGATATCCAACTATAATCATTTAACTTGACTTGTCATCAAGTTTTATTCTCAACTGATATGGCACATGTCTATGTGCAATAGATCCAAATATCTTCAGATGACTCAAACTAGGCTTCACACCAGACCAACATTCTTCTGGAGTAACTCCTTATAGCTTCTTTATAGGACATCTGTTCAAAATGTATGTTGCAGTCGAAACAACTTCACCCCAAAACTCTTTAGGTAAATTCTTGCCTTTCAACATATTTCGTACCATATTCATGGTGGTTCGATTCTTCCTTTCTGCAATTCCATTTTGTTGTGGAGTATAGGGTGGCACCACCTCATGCACAATCTCTTCCTTTTCACATATGCTGTCAAAATCTTTCGATACATATTCTCCACCACCATCAGTTCTCAAAACTTTGAGCTTTCGACCACTTTGTCTTTCGACCATAGACTTAAACTTGGCAAATACTTCGATCACTTCGCTTTTCTTCTTGATCAGGTAAGTCCATAGCTTTCGACTGAAATCATCTATGAATGTAACAAAGTATTTGTTACCTCCCATCGAATCCACCTGGATTGGTCCACATACATCAGAGTATATGACTTCAAGAATAGCCTTCGATATGCTTCCTGCATCCTTGCTGAAGTTATTCTTGTGTTGCTTCGCCTGCATACATTCCTCACATACTTCATTTGGAATGTCAATTTCAGGCAATCCTGAAACCATATTTTTTCTCTTCAAATCTCTGATGTCTCTGAAGTTGAGATAGCCTAGTCTATAATGCCATATCCATTCATCTCTGTTAGCTGCAGTCAAAAGGCACTTGTGCTCCATCACATTTAGTTTAATCTTGAAGGTTCGATTCTGAGAGATAGGAGCCTTCAAGATTAATCTCCCATTTGTATCAACGACTCTCATCATCTTATCTTCGATTGACACTTTATAATTCTTTTTGACCAACTGTCTTATACTGAGCAAATTGCTCTTCATGCCTGGTATGTACAATACATTGGAAATCACTGACCTCTTGCCATCTTTCCTCATAATCATAACATCATCAATACCTTCAGCTGCTAGGGTATTGTCATTTGCAAATTTTACCATATTTTTCATTAAGGGCTTTATATTGACTAATCAGTCTTTCCTTCGAGACATATATGATGAACATCCTGAATCCAAGTACCATTGGTCCTTGAATCTATCTTCATATTTTGTTGTGACCATCAACATCATCTCTTCTTTTTCATGTTTTGCAAGCTTGACATCACTTTCTTGATTCTTTCGTTTTTGTGGACAATCACTTGAATAGTGACCATACTTTTGACAATTGTAACATTGAATGTGACTCTTATCAGGTTTTCGACCACCATCTCTTCCTCTATTTGCAACACCACCTCTTTGGTTGCCTTGGTATGATCTTATTTGATTCGACACATTTCCTTCGATCTGGTTTCCTCTACCATTCGATTTGTTGTATCCATCTCTACCTCTGTCGAAACACTTTCCTTTGCCTTTGGCCTCTTTTGCTGAATGTGCCTGCAAGGTCACATCACTCTTCGATTTTCCTGCAGCTCTTTCATTCATTCTTTGTTCATGAGACTCAAGCGTCCCTTGAAGTTCTTCCTTTATCAATTTCGACAAGTCTTTCCCCTCTTCTATCGCCACCAGAATGTGGTCGAACTTAGGAGCTAAAGATCTCAAGATCTTCGAAATAACAACTCTTGTTGTTAACGTTTCTCCACATATCTTGATTTGATTTACTAGTTTTGTAACTCTAGTGAAGAAATCAGATATGCTTTCACTGTCTTCCATCTGAAGCAGTTCATACGTCCTTTTGTGAGTTTGTAACCTCACTTCTTTCACCTTCTCAGCGCCTCTAAAAGGCTTCTCAAGGATTTCCCAAGCTTCTTTTGCAGATTCTGAATCACTAACCTTTTCGAAATTGTTTGGGCTGACACATTGATGAACTATAAATAATGCTTTATAACTCAGCTTCTCAGATTCTGTGTATTTCTTCTTTTCTTCTTTTGAAGCGTTTTCTCCAAGCGCTTCGACTCCATCTTTTACAAGGTCCCAAAGACCTTGACACCTAAATAAGACTTTCATCTGTTTGCACCAATTCTCATAGTTGTCAACTTTCAGAATTGGTATTGTTGCTGGATGTTTGCATTCCCATAACTTGTCATCATGAATTCTTCAATCGTTCTTGATTGACACTTCCCTCGAATCAAAACAAAGCTCTTGATACCAGATGTTGGAAACCCACCAAATATCTATGATGAATTTCTACCACAATAACAATTTAATTATGAGACAAACAAAGAAAAGAAGACAAGACAAATAATTTATGCAGAGTTTCTCTCTGCTCACAAACTGTGAAAATTTTCTTATTCACTTTGCAACTGCAAAATACTGTGAATAGCTTGCTTGACTTGCTTACAAAAAATATGGGTTACTCCCTCTATTTATAACTGAGCTTACACCCTAAGCTCAAAGCCCAAAATATCTATTTTGTTATTAAATCAAATCTAATCTATTCTAGACTTAAATCAAATCTATTTAAATCTAAAACAAATCAAATCTTTTCGACACTATGAATTACAATTTAACAAATCTAAGACTGTATATAAGATTTAAGTTTTTCTTTACAAGATGCACCAGTCAAAAACACTTTAAGTTTATATTTGACTTTCTTTGTTCTCTTATGCTCTTGTATTAGAGTGTTATGAGATGTAGTTAAATATTTGTTTTGAAGAGTGTGGATGTATTAGGGGTCTGGGTTAGTTGAGAGTATATTATGTGTTGTAAAAAATTTCACATGGTGTTACTCTCTGATTATCTATTGACAACGATAATGATTTTTTTCCCTCTAGTTTTAGAGTTTCCACATTTGAGAAAATAATACGAAAGATTTAAGAAAACAAATGAAGTGAGTTGTGAGACATCCACGTAGCGAATCATGAGAAAAACAAGAGCGTGTTTTTTTATATGATAGATATTTCTCCTACTAAATTAATGTTTTCTTTAAAAAACATCAGTATAAATGTTTTGTATTCATTTATGCATTTATTTGATTGAGATTTATAAATTAACAATTTAAAAAAAAAACAATAATGTATTTATTTTAATATTAATTTTTATTTTATGTATGAAAATTATGACAAATAAAAATATTTTTTCAATAATAGTTTTGTAAAAAAATCAAATATTAACAATATAAGATATAAAATATATAAATATTTGACCAGATACATGAAAATAGATATTTTAATAACATTAAAAATAATTTAATAATACAATTATTTAAATAAAATATATTTGTCATCAATATTTCTAGCTCCGTCCCTAGTCATACATCTGTATTTTTAACGAATACCATTAGTAAAGATCAAACCAAAAAATCAAGCACTAAAACCAAGAACAAAAAAATGGTTGATCGGTTCCATATCTTTAAACCTTAATTTGATAAGGAAAATAATATTTAATGTTTTAAAAGTATTTAATTGATACTTTCAAAAAAGATTTCTGTTTGTGTGTCCCTTAAACAATACCTTAGAGTATTTTGTTACCATGATCCAAATAAACAAGCGTGGAAAACTTTGGGATAAAATTGTGCAAAACAAGTTTGACAGCTTAAGTTAACTTGTTCATCATGCAAATTTTGGTAGGTTACTTTTGGAGGATTTAACATGCCATTTCCAGCTTATACGTGACACTCTCACAATTTTTTATTTTAAAAATGTTTATGAATAAATTTGACGGTGTTTAAAAATGAAATTTTTGATTTTTTTTTCTTCTGGAAATTTTAAATATATTGAATTTTTTATAGTAAAAAAAAATTTTCTTCAAAAAGTGAAGTATCGGATTTTTAAAAAAATCTATTACTTTTCCGAAAATTCTAAAATTTTTTTCTAAAAGTTTCAAAAATCACAATTTTCTTGAAATTTCCAATATCTCAAATTTTTAATAAAATATATTTTTTTAAATTTGATAATTATTCACAAGAATATAATAATAAAAATATATATGGTGTGGGTGTCATATATAAATATGGAGTGATATCTTAAATCCTCTTAGTTTTGTGTACACAATGATTTATCTGTATTGAAGTGATTTGTTGGAATTAATATGTCACCTCCATATTATACATGATATCTCCGGTCTTGGTACATTTACGAAATTGTTTTTGAAATATATTAGATTTTGAAATTTTTTGTGTAATACTGAAAATTTCGTTGAATTTTTAATTTTTTACCGTGTCATATAAACTTAACTGAAAATTTAAAATTTCTGATATCAGATATTTCAAATTTTTGGTACATTTCCTCCTTATAAGAAATTGGAAATTTAAAATTTCCGATATATGGAAAAACGAAAAATTAAAATTTTTTGTTAATACTAAATTTTTCTTAAACTTTTATTTAAATAAAATATAAAGTGAAATTTTAAATATACTCAAAATTTCTGATAATCCAGTTAATTACAATCGAAAATTTATATGTAAAGAATTTTTGGTAAATAACTAAAATTATTAGTGAAAATTTACTTAACGTATCATAAATTTTGATTTTTAATCCATTTGATGAATAGTAATTTTTTTAACAAAAATAAAAATTTAAAATAAATAATAAAAAAATTATTTTGAAAATAATGAAATATGAGAGATGCTATGTATAATATTAAAAGTGACAAGTTAATTTATGGTCAACAACAATATAAAAATGCTAAGCGAAATGGAACGATTCTATTGCCTAGACGTAAACAACACCTCTCTTTTTCTCACACACGCCACACCCTATACATCCATGAAAAAAGTCAGATGTTAAAAGAGACATAAATTACAAACAAATTCGTCTCACCCATTCTAAAAATCAACTACTCCATTTAATTAAACCTCTAAAATATAAGTATATGTTCATTTAGATTTGATCAATTTCATATGCATTTATTTATAGAGGTTTTTTTTTTTGCATAAGCATAATCTATAAATCTATGCCTCCGGAATTTGTTAAATTTTGTATTGGTCCTTAAAAGCTTTTCTCTTTTAAACAGGTCATTTATACTAGATGTGTTTGCATAGTTAACTTTTAAAATTATAAGTTGATGATCTAGTTCTTTGCCAGAAGAGGAGATTAGAGTAACATTAATAGAAAAATAGAGATTAAGGACTATGCACATGCACCATAAATATAAAATTTTCTTACACCACGACCAATCACGATTTGTCAATGCTTTAAATTAAAAAAATAAAGTCAGATAATTATAATTTAGTGCGTACAAGTTGTGATGAGGTGGTATTAATATAAAATAATATTACACATATATAGTGCATATATTTTTTGGGGAAATTATTTTTTCTGTCATGTCTAAAGCCTATTGAATTTCTAAAAATATTTTTCACGTTTTATAATCGAAAAATGTTGTTAAAGTGTTGAAATTCTAAAATTCGAACGTGATGAACCCAATAAATAAACATCGAAACTAAATACTATATAATCAAATTCAACAACATAATACATCATCAACAACAATATATCAATATGAATTAAAAACATCAATTAAAAACAAAAAAAATTATGAGAGAGACCGATTAATTACTTTATTAGATTCGATTATGCACGCCCCAGTTTCATTAAATATTTTGCGACAAATCAGAATTGAATCAGGATAGAAGTCTAATTTGATCGGTCTCAAAAACGCTAATGACCAAATATTGAGAGCATGGTTCTCACACCATCATCGTTTTGAAATTTATATGTTGATAAATCAAACACATCAATCTGAGTAGATTGGCGGAGAATGATATTTTATACTAACCTTACTTCTTGTATCACAGTGGTTAGGATGGTAATTCATTTAGTTTAGTTGGTAATTCAAATCACACAGTGTAACATGGACCATAAGAAAATGACGAAAATCTCCTCGTTGAAGTAAATTGCACCTAAGATATAGTTCATTTTGATTGAGAATGTGTATGAGATCATTTTTCTGTTGTAAACTGGAAATGAACCTAAACGCCATTTATATCACCTGATCGTATCTGACCAGAATGGATTGTCAAAGTTCATGAGCTTCGAGTTGGACGACAGTTGTAGATGAGATGAGAGATACCTGCAAGATACTCTGATGCCAAAGTAAGGTTCAGAATGATGCAAGCAAGTATGAGTGAGTAAGATAGAATGATTCAATACCTGACCCTCTTAAGTGAGAGGGTATTTATAGCCCACAACGTTGGGCCAAGGTCTCCAATATTGGGCCACGATGAGGCCCAACAATGAAGACTGCCAGAACTTACGTGTGTATGGAGTCCAACACGTGGCCTCCCCCTGGTCAACTATCCCGAGAAAGCAGGAGCTGGACCCGTTATTCTCGGAGGGAATGATGATGATGATATGGACACGTGAGTCACGTTCCCCAACAAACAAATGGGGAGTTGCCCAACGATCTCCAACTTGGGTTGCTTGTCTTTGGGTCTTATGCAAGGGTGTTGGGTTGGGCCTCCCCAACGGTGGGGCAAGCGCTGGCCCAGTCCAGATCACCATCTTTTGTGAATTGTGTTGACCAAGTGACTCCAAATACACAGATAATTGAATTGTGATACTTGAAATTCCAAAAAATTGATTAATAAAATTTTAATTTTGAAAACGTTTATTGTAGGGTTTCAATTGTGAGAGTTGTCCTAAAGTCCCATATCGACTAGGAATATAGGAAATGTTTGGTTTATAAGAGAGGTGACCCATATCCCAATTGCCCTGAAGTAATTGGATGGATATGTTGCGTCAATGTCTCTTGTAACCATGAACATTTGACCCATTAACACTGCTGAACATCACTCCCATAACTTCCACAACAAGTGGCGCCCACCATAGGGCAAAGTGGTATTGTTTACAAGTGAGCACCATAGGTAGATGGGAGATCGAGAAATTTTCCAAAAACAACACCTTTGAGTTGTGGAAAATAAAGATGCAAGAAATTTTAATTCAAGAGAAGTATATTGATGCCTTGAAAGAAGAATCATTGATGCCTAACACAGAAGATCGAGATGATGGATAAGTCCAGGAGTGTCATTATCTTGTGTCTCGGGGATAAAGTTCTAAGAGAAGTCGTCAGGGAGCAAACTGTGGTTGCTATGTATCACAGTGGTTGGGATGGTAATTCATTTAATTTAGTTGGCCCTCCAAATCACACAGTGTAACATCGATCATAAGAAAATGATGAAAAATCCCCTATTAAGGTAAATTGCACCTAAGATATAGTTCATTTTGATCGAGTATGTGTATGAGATCATTTTTCTGTTGTAAACTGTAAATGAACCTAACACGTCATTTATACCATCTTTTGTGAATTTTGTTAAGCAAGTGATTCCAAATACAAGAGAGAATTGAATTATGATACTTGAAATTCCGAAAAATTGATTAATAAAATTTTAATTTTGAAAAGGTTTATGTTAGATGATAAAAGAAAGTGGAGAAGGAGCAGCCGAATAATAATAGACACAAAAATAAGCATCAAAATTAAAATAAATAATAGAAAATAAAATAGAGGAGAAATATAAAAATCATACCAGAGAATTATTCTTATTCTTCCTAAACCACTTGACCTCTCCAGTCCCGAAGGGTTTTTTCTTGAAATTTCACTAAAATAATCTTGAGCTTTTTCGCACGATCACTCCAAACAACCTTACCAAGCAACATAAGATTTTTCACATGATCAACCCACAAACATTCTAACAAAAACCAAAGTTTTTACACAAACTCAACTCAATATCCTTAATCAAAGCTTTTACACAGGTTTAACTCAATATCCTTAACCAAAGCTTTTACACGGGTTTAACTCAATAACTTTCACCCAAGTTTTTTTACAGTTAACAAGTAATCTTCAAATCTGTTACAAATAGATCTCAAGATAAAAATGTCCACAGATAAACAATTTCATCACAACACCATTACAACACAACTCTCATATGACAATTTTCACTCTCTTGACACTCTGAGAACTATAGTGAAAAAGAATGAGGAAAAAAATAGAAGAAATTTTCTATTTAAAAAATGGTGTATTTTGAAATGAGGAAAACCTCATTTATATAGGAAAAAACCTGGACAAAAATGAAACAATCCACAGGATCTTTAATTTAATCGATTAAAACTATGTACTAATCGATTGACCATACTAAAATAGGAAAGTTTGATTTTTCACGTCAGTTAATCGATTACCCGCCCCCTTAATCGATTAGGAGGTGTTACATTTTGATTTAATAGGGTAGAAGAACCTCTTAATTGATTTGACAATGTACTTATACCTTCCTAATTGATTAAACAAACATCTAATCAATTAAGCACTTGCTTAAATTGGTTTTAAGAATTTTATCAATAGAAAAGAGAAGTTTGAAATACTTTTTTTTTGTGTGCATTACCTTAATACCTCAAGACTTAATCATGTTTATTTTATATTTAACTGATCAAAACTAGGTAATACTCTAAGCACATGACCATCAAAGCTTTTCCACTTTCACAACTTCAAGATCAAAACTTTAAGACTTCAAATTCATTTGTTTGATGAAGCTTTGTCTAGGACCTTTAATTAGAACTTGACACATTTGTCTGATGGGGCATGTGATATCTCTTTATTATCCACACGCCATCATCAATAACCTTTGGAAGAGTTGTCGTTATCAATACCATTTGACAATTGTCATTAACATAACTATTTAAGAGTTGTCATCATCAAAATCATATGGAGATATTCCCTACTTTCATATCCTAAATTTGCATGTCCTTTTATTTCTACAGTCAAAAATATTCTAAACATTATTTTTATAATATTATTTGATTTTTATAGATGTTCATTCTCAAGTCCAATCAAAAATATTTTAAACTTTGTTTTTATAATATTATTTAATTTTTATAAATTTTCACTTCCAAACCTATTTAAAAATATAACGATTCATTTCAAATTATTTGTATTTTTAAAATAGCAAATATCTGCACATCTTTCATATAATTTCAAATTGAGTTTATTTACAAATAAGTAACACAACACAATTGATAAAGAATCTCTAGTGCAACATCACTTGTGATGTTCCTTTTATTTCTTTTTGTTACTAATTTTCTTTTCTTTTTGGAAATCGTGCTTGGGCTTTTCATTCACTTTGTATAACTTACTTGTTAAGTTTGTTTAACCTAATTCTCACTCTATAAATAGGACTCCTCATTGTCTAAAATTTTCATCCAGAATTCACACATAAATCCATAACATACTTTTTTCTTTCAACCTATTACAATTCTTTTTCTCTTTTTTGTTTATTCTAGGGTTGTTGTCTATATCTGACAACAACTATTCTTAGCCAAGAATTTTATATGAGGCCTCCTTGTTAAATTTATCTTTTTTATTTATTTTGTTTTATTAGTTATCTTTTCCATATAATGTTTTTTGATGTTTTGCTATTTTCCACACTACACTTTCCATACACATTAACTCTTATTATTATTCTTACACTAACAGTTTACATGCTACATAATTTAGACTGATTCACTTTCAACATAAACTTATCAGCTTTTCCACCTTTCTTAAAAGGCAATTGCAAATTAATACTCACAGTTTCTTTCACGTTTTGTTCACTGGCTAAAGTCTCGGAAAATTAACATCCACTGTCACTTTCAAAATCATACTCCAAATCATACAAAATTCTAAACCTCTTTTTACTCACGGATATTGTAAATAGAAATAATCACATTTTCTAATTTTCATTCATCAATATCACTAATTTTTTTCCACACTTTTCAGTTACTGGCAATATAGTTTCATCAAAAATAACCATTATCATGTCATTACACAAGAACTATTATGCAGATTCAAGAATCACGAGCTAATAACAAGCGGATAGTGGTCTTGGAGGTTCCAAACAAACAAAGGTTATGTCAATATTTTTCCAAACTTACATATTTGCTTTTTGCAGGAAAAAGAAAAAGAATAAGTGAAAGTCAGAATCTGGAAAAACAGAAGAAAAAGAAGAGTGGAAATTGGACATGGCGGATCCTGTCATCCCCTTTGATCCAGTCGCTCTTCAGACGTAAAGATTTCCTCTTCTCCGACCACAACTCACCGCAGTGGTGCTCCCTCCGACCATAAAGCCGCCGTCATCAAAGCCTTTCGAGGTGGTAACAGATTCACCGATGTCAGACCTTCTTCTACGTTATGCTGTCGTTATTTTCTCTTGGATGTTTACTGGATTTTTGAAGCAGGTGTGATAATATGTATTGTTTATGTGATTTGAAACCTGGAGTTTTGTTCAATTTCTTTTTTTTTGTTGTATTTTAATATGTATTTTTTTTTCCTCATATAATAACATGCCACACATGTGTGTGTTACTGGAAGGTTAAAAAGTCAAATAAGGTTATCACTAGAAAATTAGAAAACATGTGACATCTCATTCTTATTACTTCCAATTTTCATGTTTTTATTGTCATTTATTTTAATTCATTTAGTTTCTTGTTATTATTAGGATAGAATTAGAGTTTTTTTGATAGATCTAGATATTACTTCCTCTCTTCAACTAACACCCCATTGTCTTTTAGTTTTTATTCTAGATTCTATTATTTTAGTTTTTTTTTATCTCGTAATTAGGATTTCATTTTATTTCTAGTTCATGTAGAAGAATATTTTTTATTTAGATAATTAGTTTAATTAATTTAAATTAGATGTCAATATCTTATTTTCATTCAATCAACATAAAAAATATGCTTCGTTAGGATTTAGGTCAATTAGATTATTTAATTGATACCATTTTCGATTTATATGTGGTTCTATCATTCTTAGTATAGTTTTCATTCTCATTATTATAAGAAAACACCAAAAAAATATAAATCTTATTAGTTTAGACTATTTATTAAAAATATTAAAACTAAAGAACATGTTTTAATTAGGGAAAATTATTTGTTTGTACATATTTTTAAATCCCCAAATAAATTAGCATCTTCATCACTCGTAAATAAAATTATAAACAAATATATAATTAAACCTTTTTTTATAACAATTAATTTAATATTTTTACAAATAACAGGATTGGTGGATACACATCCATCATATTCTCTGTTTGGCTCAACTGCCATATCAATTAATTGTTCAACATTAAAAACAAATACTTCTTAATAAGTTAATTCAAACATCTTTTTAAAAAATTAATCCAATATTCTACAAAGATATCAAAACCCACACAACTCACCAAATACTCCATCTGCGAGCGACACGTAGTCAATATCTGGCCACGTGATGAGGAAGACTATATCAGACTCCCTCCGCATCCTTCATGATGAGCAACACATGGTCAATATCTGGTCACACGATGAGGAGACTATATCAGACTCCCCCGCTCTACATCTTAGTACAACTAACCAATTTAAACTATTTTTTCTATTAACTTAATCAAAATTTCAAGATCATTTTTTCAAAAAAAGTATTAAATAGCATTGTCTTCGAATCAAACTGTAAACTGCGTCTATGATCACTTAACTTATAACCCAGACAAGGTTTAAGGTTAATTCGAAAGCAATTCTACACAATCTTATTAAAAACATCAACCAACCACGAACTACGAAATGAGACTCTGATTCCTCCTAAGAGAATACGTAGGCATACAATTAAAATCGTGTCGAGTTCCCCTAATAAAACTTAAAATCCTATTTTCTAAAACACGCTTTTAAACCTAGTATTCTTGTGAACAAGGTAGATAAGGGGTGCCTAATACCTTTCCCTCGTCTAGAACCGAGTCCAAACTTAGAATATCTAATTTTAGGGTTATTCCTTTATACTCCCTTCCATTAGAATAAAAATTAAGGGTGGAGACTCTGATTAAAAAACCAATTGCAACAACTGGTGACTCTGCTGGGGACTCAACCCCTAGGTTTAGAAGCCATGTCCTTTGGTTTTAGTATTTTTGGGGTCTTTCTTGTTTATGGGGTTTTATTTCTTGCTCATTTATTTATTTTCTTCTTATTTTTTATTATTCATTATATTACTATATATGTGGTGAGATTAATCCTTTTGCAAAAAGTATTTTCAAAAACCTTTAGATAGAAGGTTCATTTATTAGCCAAGGGGTTACATCAACCCTATGAGTTTATGTGACGACTTCGCCTAGAGTTGGTGGAATTCTGCAAAAGGAATACCTCTCAAGGGACATCCTCTTGGGAAGTAGGACTTTGGAATGACACCTATGACTCCTTGTACGACCTTTAAACCAAAAAACTCACGATGAGACCTTTCATGACCTAGAGACGAAGGTTTTGGTCTGTAGAGAGGCTCTGCTTAAGGGAGGCCCTTGTGCCTTTCCCTCTCGTTTTATTCATGATACCCTTAAGGAAACCACCTCATGGGGGGGGGTAGAATATTCGTAGGCTAAAACTAAGAACCTACCTTCTAAGGATACCTTTCACAAATACCACAGCAATCTATAAACTCATAAGGGTTATCTTTTTGTTTATTACTGTCTTTAGCCCGTAAGGCTTCGGTCTTTCTGCCATAAACCCTAGCATGTAGGATTTCTTCTTCGTATTACTTTATCCTTAAGGAATTCCTATCTGTCTCAATCTCTGAGTCAATATAGGGTACCCGCGTTTCCATCACTATCTTCTCTTAGTCAGTGTAGGACATCATTATTATCATTTCTACCATTAAACTTGTACAAGGTACCCCTACATCTACCCCCATACTACGTATGCATCTCATTGCATATTCATGAAACTTTTTTGCATACCCAAAAGCCAAAAAATATTTTTGCATACCCATGCATTTACTTACGTCCATACATTTTCATCTCATACATTTCCATCTTCGCCATTATCCAACTATCATCGGCTAGCCGGTTTCCCAATACAAACAAGTGAACTAAAAGAGCTATGGAGAAATTCAAGAGATACAAGTCTTATTGGAGAGAGAAGTAAACTCTTTATAATGTCAACAACAGGCCTATACAACGCCTCAAATACCATTACCATTGGTGATTCCTCTACATCAAGAGAAACTGCCCTATCAACGAAATAGGTATGCCCAAGAAAAGTCAAGGGTCACCCCCATGCTTTGACAAGTCCAAAGAACTACGAAGCTCTCCAAAAGTCAAGTGGATCAACAAAGAAACTCTTCTCTAGGATCAATATACCTTTATAATTTTATTTTGTAATTTCATTGTTGCTAAGTTGTGTTTGTTGTAAACTTGTATCTATTGATTAGTAATTCTAATAAAATAAGCATGCGTGTTTTGAAATCGATTCATTTGTATTCACTCTTCTATCACTTTCCATAAATATCAATTATTCACTTCCATCTTCCATTTCACAACTTTAACAAACTTCAAGGGAGAATGATGAAAACTAAATAACTGAATTTTGCTAAACTATGTTTCAATGGTAAGACCAAGCTGACGATGTAAGACATTGTTCCACTTCCCAAATAATGGAGATATAGGAAGATAATCCGTAGTCAACCCCCTTGATCCAGGAGTTAGAGTTTTGTTATATTTTTCAAATAAAAAACCTTAATTTTAACCAGGGGCAGGGTAGTCTCTCAAATTAATTCAATGGCGCATTCTATTCTCAAGAGAAGTGATTTATCTAAACAAAAGGTTCAAGCATATCTCTTTCTTCGGTACAACACTGAGAAAATGATCTAAGCAAAGGTTCAAGCGCATCTATTTTCTCACGTTCATCATCCAAGATTGAAGAATCAACAAAAACAAAATCCACAACGTCTTTCTCCTAAGTACATCAATCCAGATCAAGGAAACGATGAAGACTAAATTTATAACCATCAACATGGAAGTCACAAAATTTCAAAATCAAAAGCAAAAAAAAAGTGTTCGCTAAGTCAAAGCAAATCAAAACTTGACTTAGGCAAAAGATAGGGCATCTTGATGGACTGGAAATTCAAAAGAATTGGTCCATGCAAAATAAGGGATTAAAAAATAAATAAATTGGAGAACAATCTTGTGACTGTCGCCTCAAGAACCTCAAAGTCTTCTCATCAATGCTTGGATCTTATCAATGCTTGCATCTTGTCAATGCTTTTCATCGGTGCTTGGATCTTTATCTACGCTTCTCATCATCTGCACGACTATGAAATTTCTCTTGGGGATTAAACACATATATTGGATTAATTGAACTTAGGATTGAAGAACATCAAGGAGAATGGGGTGAGATAAATAAACTTTGAGGCTTATATCTTTTGTTTCTTAAACCATGAACTATGGCCATGTTACAACCTCTAAAAGTCCTAATTGAAGCTAGGTTCACTATGAAAGCATGCTCAACAAGATTTGTGTTAAACTGACTCCTATGTTTGTTAAAATTATTAATCATCTTCGCTTCTTCGAATATTCATCTTCTAATATTCCATTTATTTTCAAATAATCAATTTTTATTTCAAGAACTTGCATGTGCATCAAATAGAATTACTTTTTCAAAATGTACAATTTTATCTACGAATCAATACTTAGCATCAAGGAAATTTCAAATTAGGTCTGATCAAAGGCAGCATTTCCAAGAAGCTTCTAACTAGGGGGAAAAGCATCTAAGGGAATCCCTACAAACAGGGGCAAAGACTAATGATCATATGAGTATATCACACAAAGATACCATTGACAAGGGGTGATCATTCCGAGGTTCAATCAACTTCGATCCAAATTTCAAAGCACTGTTCAAACAAGGGACATACCTTTCAAAGAAGCATTCCTTAATCAGGTCATATCACAATAGGGTATGACTCAGTTTCCTTGTTTTAACAAACCTCTCAAGGCCTTGATTCAGGGACATCCTTCCAAGACTCAAATGTTGGGGCAGTACGTACCAGGTTCATCCTACTGCATATAGAGTTCAAATTCTTCAAGCCACTTCAAGTACAAACATTTCAAGATTTGAATACTTGGGGAAATCTATGTCAAGTTCATGGTGATGGTCTGAGTTCTTTCTGAAAGTACTTCTTCCAGATCCAAGATATTGAGGGGCACATCTTTCAAAATTTGAATATTATGGAAAACCACTACGAGGTTCGATCAAAAGGAGTTGATTCAAAATGGTTCATCAAAGCCAATCATTTTTTAAGATTCCTTCAATCAGGGGCATAATGCAAAATAGTGGGGTCATTCACATTATGATCAAACTGTTTCCAAGCTCATATCAAAGAGAATCTCCTCCAAGACCCTACCAACAAATTAGGGAAGGACAAGCCACAAAAAGCAAGCTCTCTTCATACTTTCATAATCCTCCAAGGGACCTCTCTTCTACATCAACAATCTTCGAATTCAAAACGAGTATCAGGGAATCATGCAAGCACAACACTCTACAACTATGTGACAAGCATCCTTGTTACATAGGTGACCTCTCTATGTCTCAACCATTTGCGACCCATCATAGGGACACCATTCAAAAAAGCATTCAAGTCATAATCACGAAGCATAAGGCTGCATAAATCATGCATTAGGGCTCTTTGATCCAAAAACCAAGCTATACTTATCATCTCATCCATCTAACAAAGTTTGACAGTATGGGTCGAGCATATCTCAAAAAGCCCAATTACGCATTCGAATTTCAAAATCCAACATACATTTACATACATCAATCAGTTATTCATCACATACATCAATCAATCATTACATTTCATGCATCAATCAAATATACATGCATAGCATAAAACCTTGTTTTATGTGAAGATAATCACCATTGTCAATCAAGCTACAAATTCTACGTTGAATCTCGACAGTAGATTCTCCTAGTTGATCACGGCAGTTGATTATCCGGAAGACCTCGGCAGGAGGTAGTTTCCAACAGAATCTTGACAGTAGATTATCCTAGTTGATCATGGCAGTTGATTATCTGGAAGACCTCGGCAGGAGGTAGTTTCCAATAGAATCTCGACAGTAGATTTTCTTGCTTGATCTCAGCAGTTGATTATTCGGAAGACCTTGGCAGAAGGTAATTCAAATATGAATCTCGACAGTAAATTCTCCTAGTTGATCACGGTAGTTGATTATCCAGAAGACCTCGACAGAAGGTAGTTTCCAATAGAATCTCGATAGTAGATTCTCCTAGTTGATCACAATAGTTGATTATCCGGAAAACATCGGCATAAGGTAGTTTCTAATTGAATCTCGACAGTAGATTCTCCTGGTTGATCACAGCAGTTGATTATCCGGAAGACCTCGACAAAAGGTAGTTTCCAATTGAATCTCGGCAGTATATTCTCCTGGTTGATCACGACAGTTGATTATTCGGAAGACCTCGATAGAATGTAGTTTCCAATAGAATCTCGACAATAGATTCTCCTGGTTGATCATGACAGTTGATTATTTGGAAGACCTCGGCAGAAAGTAACTTAATTTGAATCTCGATAATAGATTCTCCTGGTTGATCATGGAAGTTGATTATCCGGAAGACCTCAGCAGGAGGTAGTTTCCAACAGAATATCGGCAGTAGATTCCCCTAGTTGATCACGTCATTTGACTATCCAAAAGACCTTGGCAGAAGGTATTTCAACTCAATCTCGGTAGTAGATTCTCCTGGTTAATCTCGACAGATGATTATCTATAAGGCCTCGGCAGAAGGTAGTTCTCAACAGAATCTCGGCAGTAGATTCCTTGGAAATCTCGGCGGCTGATTTCCCGTTAAAAAGACTAATATCAAGCATGACGTATGCACAACCATATCAAAATCTGAAGGTCATTTAAACCATTTGGTTCATCTAACATACGGAAACACCAAAGAACATTTGATAAATCACTTTGGTTAAAAAAACGTCGAAAGAGCATCCATACCCATTTCTACGCCTACACCTACGTCTACAACTATGTCAAAGTCCACACCAATATCCACGTCTGCGTCCATACCTATGCTTGCGCCTACGGTACATACATCAAGATCTTGCTAACATCTTTCACCAAATTCAAATCCACTTGGAGATACAATAATTGGCAACAAACACCGTTGGGGAGTTGGCGACTATGAGAACCCGGTGGTTTAACAAAAGAGATTTATCAAAAACATTTTCAAAACACTTGGGGCACACACATGCATTTGAGGCATATACATACATTCAGGGCATGTACGCATACTAGGAGCATACACATACTTGGGCCATACACATACAAGCATTTGGGGCATAAGCACATGAGTATTTTTTTACATATACATTATAAACATGTTGGGCATACCTCACACCTGGATAACACATCAATTTAGGGCATTATGCATGCAGTGCATCTTGCAGAGCTACTTTGGCTGGAATTAAAAATTTTCTTAGGGTTCATCATTAACAAGCTTATTTGTGTAAACTTTATAGTTCAAACTTTAAGCGAATTTGGTGTTTATTTTCTTCATGTTGATAGTTGTGGTTGAGGATGACACAACCAACTTCATCATGAATTTAGTGTTCTTCACGTTAATAGTTATGGTTGAGGATGACACAACCGAATTCATTATGAATTTGGTGTTCTTCATGTTGATAGTTGTGGTTGAGGATGACACAACTGACTTCATCATAAATTTGGAGTTTTTCACGTTGATAGTTGTGGTTGAGGGTGACACAACCGACATCATTGTGAATTTGGTGTTTATTTTCTTCATGTTAATAGTCTTGGTTGAGAGCAGACACAACCGGCATCATCAGTGAATTTGGGGGATCATTTCTTCATGTTGATCGAGTCTTGGTTGAGAACAGACACAAACGACATCATCAATAAAACTTTGGGGTTCAATTCTTCATGTTAATCCTATACCTTAGTTGAGAACAAACACAACTGGTATAACTTCAATCTTATTCAGCAAATATCTCAGTTGAGAACATACACAACTGGTATATCTACGATCTACATCTTCGGTTTAATTATCTAGGATTTGGTTATCAAACTCAAGCTTTTAACTTCAAACCCGTAGTATCTATCTCCTAGGTTGTGATAGGTATACAAATATGCGATATAACTTGTTGCATCGGTCTCAATGTAGCAATAAGTTATCAATCTTTTAACTTATGCTATTTACCTCCTAGGCTACGATAAATATGCAAAAGAATCTACAATCTCTTAGATACTGACGAGTTATCCGTGATGTCGTGTCTAGGTTTTAATCAAAACTTTGGTTCAAACGCCGGTAGGATGATACATCATCATCTACGCCTACTTTTGACATTCATGGGAACACTGTACAACATATCTTTATAATCTTTCAGACAATTTTTGGGGTCTTCCAATATTTAATAAACTTTCGATCAGAACATGCGAGATCCGTGTATTCTCGCACAATTCAATCAAAAGATGATTAAATAGGAGCAACTGTCATACTCCAAATTTGCTCGCCCTTTTATTTCGACGGTAAAAAATATTTTAAATATTATTTTTATAATATTATTTGATTTTTATAGATGTTCATTCTCAAGTCCAGTCAACAATATTTAAAACTTTGTTTTTATAATATTATTTGACTTTTATAAATGTTCGCTTCCAAACCTATTTAAAAATATAATGATTAATTTCAAATTATTTGTATTTTTAAAATAGCAAATATCTGCACACCTTTCATATACTTTCAAATTGAGTTTATTTACAAATAAGTAACACAACACAATTGGTAAAGAATGAAGCTTGCAAGTATAAGGGCGCATGTTTGAATCTCTGTTGGAGCACTTGTGATGTTCTTTTTATTTCTTTTTGTTACTAATTTTCTTTCCTTTTTAGAAATCGGGCTTGGGCTTTTCATTCACTTTAGATAACTTACTTGTTAAGTTTGTTTAACCTAATTCCCACTCTATAAATATGACTCCTCATTGTCTAAAATTTTCATCCAGAATTCACACACAAATCTATAAAAACATACTTTTTTTTCCTTTCAACCTATTACAATTCTTTTTTTCTCTTTTTTGTTTATTTTAGGGTTGTTGTCTATATCTAACAACAACTATTCTTGGCCAAGAATTTTTATGAGGCCTCATTGTTAAATTTATCTTTTTTATTATTATTTTGTTTTATTGGTTATCTTTCCCATATAATGTTATTTGATGTTTTGCTATTTTCCACACTACATTTTCCATACACATTAACTCTTATTATTATTCTTACACTAACAGTTCACGTGCTACATAATTTAGACTGATTCACTTTCAACATAAACTTATCAGCATTTCCACCTTTCTTAAAAGGCAATTGCAAATTAACATTCACAGTTTCTTTCATGTTTTGTTCACTGACTAAAGTCTCAAAAAATTAACATTCGCTGTCACTTTCAAAATTATACTCCAAATCATACAAAACTCTAAACCTCTTTTTACTCACGAATATTGTAAATAGTAACATCAACATTTTCTAATTTTCATTCGTCAATATTACTAATTTTTTCCCACACTTTTCAGTTACTGTCAATATAATTTCATGAAAAATAACCATTATCATGTCATTACACAAGAACTATTATGCAGATTCAAGAACCACGAGCTAATAACAAGTGGGTAGTGATCTTGGGGGTTCCAAACAAACAAAGGTTATGTCAATATTTTCCCAAACTTACAGATTTGTTTTTTGCAAAAATAAAATAAAATAAATGAAAGTCTGAATCTGGAAAAACAGAAGAAAAGGAAGAGTGGAAATTGAACACAACGGATCTTGTCATTCCCTCTGATCCAGTCGCTTCTCAGACGCAGAGATTTCCTCTTCTCCGACCACAACTCACTACATTAGAATAAAAATTAAGAGTGACAACTCTGATTAAAAAACTAATTGCTATACCTACACTAACACATAAAACATCAAATTATAGTTCATAAAAATTATTGGAGAAATTGATAGGTTGAAAAGTTTGGGATTCAACCATCCGAACATGACTCATGTATAAATTCTATAATCCGAACTTATAAAATACTCACTCATTAAGAATTCAAAATATATAATCTAAACTTGTATTTTACTGCAAAATACATGCTTTGTTTGAACCATTTACTTACACAAACATCATTAATAACCATAACATAATCTAATAACGTAATATTTTAACAAAAGAAAACATAATATAACACATAATAAGAAAAATAAAACGTACATCATATTGTGTTCGCACACAACTTATCCTCTTTCCCCTCAACCTCTTGTGTTGCAAGGCATTCTTAGTCTCCTTTAGAATCTATTGCACAAACTCATGAACTATAATTCCATCTTATCTCTCTCTCTCACATATAATAGAGTATATTAGATGTAATGTGTCGAATACCAATGCATTAAGGACAAAACTACTTGCATTGACATTCTATATTTTGTTGCTCTCTATGTAAGTGTTTCCTCCTAAGTTGTCTTGAAGAATCTCCTTTAGGCATGAAAAACAAGTATAAATGTGATATATGAAAATACTACCTCATGTATCCTACCCTAGTCTCCAAATCACGTAGAATATAATGAGTATATTAGCACTAGTCATTTGTAAACAACACATATCCAACTATTCAATATAAATTCAATGAGACTCGATCCAATCAATCCGAAGACTCCGTTCTAATTTAAAAAATAAATTAATTTAAAAAAAATATAATTATAATAATTAAAAATAAGATATAAAAAATATAATTATATATTAATCAAAATAAATTTTAATTATAACTATTTTAAGTTTTGACCATTCTCATAAAAAATGTATTGAGTTTTTATCATTATATATTTTTTTTATTTATGGATTTTTATTGTAGCATTTTGTTTGTCTATTAATACTATTGACAAAAAATAAACCTTCTAAAATATGGGGTCATGTGTTGTAGAGTTTGTTGGTCTTATACAGGCGGACCTTGCATCAAATCAACCTACTAACGACTAATCATAAGTTCAACATAGACAAATGAATATTTGGAAATAGGTTATAATTCGCACGTTCCTAAAGTAGTGTAAGACTAACTTAGGAAGATACTAAAGGTCCGCTTGTTTTATCTTTAAAAAAATAGATTTTTTTTTTATATTTTTAAAAATAATTTTATAAAAATAAATTTTAAAATATTAAAAGTTTTTTTAATTCATTTATTTATAAATAAATAAAATTAATTTCGAAATTTTATAACATAAATATATATTAGTGAAGATTAAATATAGTCGTCGGAATCTCAATTTTTTTTTTTAAATATTTAAAAAATAACTTTTAAGAAAAACTATTTGAAATGCTTAAAAATTTAAGTTTTTTTTTTTTGAAATTTTGCTATCTAAAAAAATTTATAATAAAAAAAATAAAATATTTAAAATAACATTTTAAAAATAATTATTTAAACCAATTTTTCATTTAAAACTTTAATTTAAAAAAAAAAATATTTTTTAAACAAAAATATGTAAGACAAAATACTCATTTTGGTCCCTTAACTATATGCCATAGTTCATTTGGTCCCTTAACTTTTTTTCGTGTCAAATTGGTCCCTTAATTTTCAAAACGTAACCACGTTAGTCCTTCCGTTAGTGAACTGTTAGTCAAAGTCAAAAAACAGGCTACAAGTGACATTTGACTTGCTGAAGTGGCTAATTGGAGTCCAGATGAAAAAAATAATTGAGTTTAGGGGTTTTTTTCCACACCATTTATACTCTCTCCAACACTCATTTTCACGCCTTATTCTCCATTTCACCTTCAATTATGCGGATCAACCTCTTCGCTTAATTGCGCTACGACTTTGTCTCATCTTCGCTCAATAACTTTGTCTCATTCGCGATTCTTCACCGTTGCTTCCTCATCATCTTTTCGAATCTGTTTCGAGTTTCATTTCAGAGCAAGCATAAACAGAATAACATACACGATGAAGAAGAAAGAAGCATAGAGGCTTACCTATCGGAAACTGGTATGATGCGTCTTCGATAGCGATGACAGAAAATCAGCGACCCATGTATGCGTTTCTAATTTTTCTGCGCAAGTGTTTCTTCTTCTCTACTTCATTTTCAATTTTTTTGTGTTTTGTGTTGTTTTCTATGAAGTTGTTGTTGTTGTTGGTTCAGAGAGCATAGAGACTGAGAAATAAACTCGGGTTGAAGGTTGAAGGTTGAATGTTGAAGATGAAATGAGACTGCAAGGATGAAATGAGACCAACATCGAGTTGTTAACGTTTTTCTCTGCTCAATTTGTGGTTTTTTCGGTTTTGATTCATGTAATTTTTGTTGTTGATTTTGAATGATTCCCGAAATTGAGGTTTTAGTTAGGTGGAAAGTTGATTTTTTCAGATGATTAAGAAGATAGCAAGTGGACCGAAGTGTCCTATTATTTGAAAGAATCCAATGGGTATGAATCTTCATGATTTGTTTCTTTGATGTTTTATTATTGTTTGATATGCGAAATATTAGATTAATGATGGAAACACAACTGTTGATGATGGTGAATAAAGATGATGAAGATAACATGTTAGCTCACCTGTCACGTAGGTAAAATTAATGGACGTTTGAGCCCAACTGACGTAAGGGACTTATTTGTTACGTTTTAAAAATTAAAGGATCAACTTGATACGAAAAAAAATTAAAAAGTCAAACTGAATCATAATCTATAATTAAGGAACTAAAATGAATATTTTGACAATATGTAATGATATGAAAATCTTTTCAAAAAAACCAAAACAAATAAGTCCTAAATCACATTATTCACTCGTGATCCTACCAGAGTATATCATTGAGCAGACGTGTGTTGCAGTGAATGGTGGGGAGTAGAAGAACACATATTGTTTAGTAGTGGATCCAACCACTGACTATACGATTTTGGAATAAAGTGTCATTTAGTTTGAGAGAAGAGGTTAGTTCATTAACATGCGCGTACATAGACTTGTAATACATTATAGTAAGTTTAACTGTAATACATGAATGTGTCATATATCTTGCCGGTTACTTCTTCTAGAACTTTGTGGTGGCAAAAATCAACATATATAAGTAATCCAAGTAGTAATGACCTATGTTTTTGAATCGATAGAAGCTAGGAAATTGTTGGTGTAACTTAATGGAGATATATGTTGTTATAATAATAAGATTAAAAAAAAAAAAAAAAGGTTGGTATAACAAGAAATCCCTGCGACGAAAAGAAAGTGATTAGAACAAATCTTAGGTGGCATCTCCGCATCTCAATCGAAGATTCTCCGCTGGTCGACATTCAATTTGTTTCCTTGTCCAATTTCACATTTGTCATTTTCCTTAAATCCCTAATCATCACATTTTCATTCGTAAACCTTTTCTTCCCCCTTTCACATATTCAATATCCTTCAATTGATTTCAATTTCTTTAACAATTGTTTGTAGATAATGGGCAGTGACAATTCAATTGATAAAGATTCCATTGGTTTGTTGGAGAACGATCGAGAAGGGAAAGGGAAAAGGCTATGGAAGAAGGTCAAGTACCAGCTTGTTGAGTATCATTCTTTGCCAGCTTTTCTTAGAGACAATGAGTATATTCTTGGTCACTATCGATCTGAATGGCCTATGAAGCAGGTTTTGCTTAGCATCTTTACAATTCACAATGAAACTCTCAATGTTTGGACGTAAGATAACAACAACACCCTTTTTTGTTGAATTTAATCTCTGCATACTCTTCTTAGTATCGATTTCAGATTTGACTTGCATGCATCATAAGATATTGAATATCATGTTCCTAACTTCTTGTTCTCAATTGTAAAATGAAAAATGTTTTCTCTTGCAGGCATTTGATTGGGTTCTTCCTGTTCCTGGCGTTGACCATATACACAGCCATGAAAGTCCCACAGGTTGTAGATCTTAATTCATTACAGCATTTGCCTGACATCCTCAAGAACGGTGACCTGCATAAACTACAATCAGAACTTTTGACGTGCCTACCTTCCATGCCTGATTTGCAAAGACTCAGGGATGAAATCTCAAGCTGGCATATTAAAGAACTTCTGTATAATTGTTTGCCTGTAAGATTTTCCAGTAGCAATCATACTGATGTTTGTGTTCTGGTAATTACTTTACATCCGACTGCTAGTTATAGTCCTGCTTTCCCTTTTGTGGTTTGAGGAGTGGCAGTGAGGTGTTACTTAGTCTAGCTCACTCATTGATTGTTGATGTATCAGCATGTGTTATTTTCTCTGTATCTTTACTTGTGGATAGATTCTTCTAGTCTTCTTTAAGGGTCTCTAGAATATTGATTAAAAATCAATGTGCTGAAGCACAAAGATATGAGATGCATATCTTATCTGGAGTGCAATAACTGATATGGTAGAGGTTTATAAAAAAACAAATTGAGAGTTAAACTTGATAAAGGAAAAATACTGAATGAAAGGTTAAAGATGTTAGTTCATACAAAATTTCCTTGAAACCTTTAGAATTAAATCTCATATATTTCTGATTAGAAATGTTTTGCTATGTTTTTTTTCTTCTGTTTCTGTTGATGATTAACTACTAACTAGACTTTTGGAGTCAATACAACTTTGCTTATTTCTTTGATGATTTTGTGCAGCACAACGTAAAAGAGGACCTGGCGAACCTAATAGCACCACTGGTGATTAGACCAATTACAAGGTGGCCTTTTTATGCATTTTTAGGGGGAGCCATGTTCTGCTTGCTAGCTAGCAGTGTTTGCCATCTCGTCTCTTGCCACTCTGAACGCGTATCGTACATTATGCTCAGGCTTGACTATGCCGGAATTGCAGCTTTGATATCTACCTCTTTTTTTCCTCCAGTCTATTACTCATTTATGTGTTATCCATTTTTCTGCAACCTTTACTTGGGCTTTATTACTATATTGGGCATTGCCACCATCTTGGTTTCTCTCCTTCCAGTTTTCCAAACTCCAGAATTCCGCACCATCCGTGCATCCCTCTTTTTGGGAATGGGTTTGTCTGGTGCAGGACCTATTCTGCACAAGCTTTTTCTGTTCTGGGGTGAACCTGAGGTGTTTTACACAACTGGTTATGAGATTCTGATGGGTTCTTTCTATGGACTTGGGGCACTGGTTTATGCCACCAGGATTCCCGAACGATGGATGCCTGGGAAATTTGACATTGCTGGACACAGTCACCAATTATTTCATGTATTGGTTGTAGCCGGGGCATACACTCACTATCGTGCAGGGTTAGTTTATCTCAGGTGGCGCGACATTCGAGGTTGTTGATCTAATGAGCTGAGATGATTGTGTGTTAAATACTCTCTGTTGTGATTGTTTGAGTAGTATGTGTGCAAATCCACTCCTCTAATTGATGCAATTTGTGATTATTGTAGAGGAGGGGATATTTATGTAACTATAGCTTATAGACATCATGTATACACATTTAGAATAATAAATTTCCATGCTTTTCATTCGGTGTACGGAATTTAAATTCATATTTTTATGATATATTATTTTCTGCATGATACTTTTCTAAACTTCTCAGAAATTTCCAGAATAGCTTTGAGGCCAAAATAACTTATTTAATTACTAGAATATAAGTTTTGAATATTTGATCTGAAGTTGGAGAAGCTTCATTTTGTCGAAGAAAAGTCAGAAGCTTCATAGTAGACTAACTTGCTTTTGAACACAACTGTATGGAAGATGCTATGTCAAATGTATATAAAAAGTACAAGATAATGCCAAATACCAGTGGAGGATTTGTTTAAACTATACTGCTGTGTGGAAGAAGCAAACAAATCTCCAATTGATTGCTTATTTCGTTAGTACTAATTTGGATCGCTTATTACATTAGCAAACTGCTATTATAAGATCTGCAGTTAAGAGTTAATAACTACCCTTTTCTTATTTTGGCGACATTGTAAAAGAAAAAATGCTAGAACATTACAACATATTGATTGAATCAGTACCTACTCCCTTTCTTATTCTCAATGCTTGTCCTCATGTGCTTTTTTTGTTGGTTAAGCTTGTCTACAATGCAGATTGTGTACTTGGCACTATCTTCTTACAAAGTGAACCAAAAATGAACTTATTCGGCCAGGACTGAAATGATCTTGCAGCACAGTGGCCCACACTAAAGGTGGTATTCAAAGAGAATTTAACATCCCACTCCTAAATTATACACGGCACCCCCCATATTTAATTATTTCTAAAATATCTCTTTCACTTTTTACTTATAAAATTTTTATATTTGTCAAAATTTTACTATTGATCAAAAAGGTTAAAAACGAAATTTACGGAACACCCAACAAATTTTCGGTGCCGAATTTTGACGCATATCGAAAATTCTTTGCATTTTTTAAATTTCTGGTTGCGAATAACTGAAAACTTCAAAAATTCCAGGTGGGATTCACCGGAAATTTCAAAATTTTCGGGACGATTTCCAAAAACATACATAAACCTAAAATTACGTAAATTTCCGGTAGGTAGCATAAAATCGGAAATTTGAAATTTCCGGAATACCAAAAATTTCAGCCAAACACGAAAAATTTTCAGTATGTCTGCAGATGAAATTATATGTCTTTGCGGTCCGGAGTTGACAACTTCAACTTCTACGAATTCATGTACTGATGTTACGCAGTTCTTCACCATAGATATCATATGTTTCCTATTGAATTTACACCTTTTTACTTGTTTTTCACCTTAAATAAATTGATGAAGTTTACTAATGATATGTTGTTGTAATTGGCAGGTTTTTGAATCTCGATCTAAAGTTTTAGATTTGGCACAGTCTATTGGTAAAAAGCATGGTATTGTTGTTGTTACAATTCGTTTCGGTTCTGCTAATAAAACCCGAGGGAGGAAGGATAAATTGATTATGGATTGTGATAGAGGAGGAAATTGCAAAAGAAAAATAAATTTGGGAACACCTCTGATGTTATCTATACTATGAAGGTTAAATGCCTTTAGGGTGAGATACAAGGATGTCAGTTCTCAAAAATTTTAAAATTTTGGTATCGGAAATTTTAAATTTTCGGTTGAATACATGCGCACGGTAAAAAGTGGCATGTTAAATTTTCGTATTCACGGACCTGTAGGCTACAGTATATGGTTCTAGTGGACTGATTCGAGGACCACAACTTTTTGAGAATTTCACTTGACACCCTACAAACGAAACTTGGAACCCCTCCAATTTTTTTAATTCCCAAATTGGCCATGAACAAAATTTGGGGGTGGCAAGAATGAAATTTCTGGTACCCAAATTTTTTTATAAGAATTCTTGAAATTTTTTTATTTTGTACTATCGAAAATTTCTGGTATGATAAAGTAAATTTCGAAATTTCGGTAGTACAATTTGTTTTTTCCAAAAATGAGCTATCAGATTTTTTGAAAATCCAGTAATTTTTTTAAAATTTCCAGTATATTTTTGAAATTTCCGGTAAGAAATCATGAAAATTTGAAAATTTCGATAAATTTTCGAAAATTTTGATAAATTGTATATTTTTTAAAATTTAATAACTTTAGGTAAGAATATAATGGTAAAAAGATACACAATGGGAGAATATAAGTGTGAGGGTGTCAAGTTAAATCTTCCAACTTTATGTGTATTTCTTTTTTCCACACCCATGTTGTGCTACTCAAAATTTCAAAAATAACACTATTTTTTAATTTTAGAATTTAGAGTATAATTTTTTTAATATATCATTCAAACTCCTATTTCTCAACTTCTATTTTCAAAAAAGCTTAATTAGTTAACAGACTCCAGACTCCTGTAAGTTGACGTGTTTTTAGTTTTAATTATTGTATTTTTTATAAGCTTATTATACGTTGATTTTCATTTGATTTTAGTCTGTGGTATTAGTTCCACGTAACAAAAAAGATGAAGTGGCTAACGTTGTTAACATGACTTTATTTTTTTAAAGTTTTAATTGATGAATCAGACGGTGACATAGATTATGTAGTTTGGTCATATTAAAAAGAAGGACCAATCCAAAAGAAAGTGTTATTTTAAAATCTTCTTCTTCCTCCTCATTCCTTCATTTATGCATTATCTTCTCGTTTCCTTTATTTTTGCATATTGAGGCATGTCTAACTTATCTATGGGGGACTCAACCTCGTTTCAAATCTCAAAATATTGCAATTGATCAATAAAGATGTTTTTTGTCTAATTCCACTGAAAGCCCTAAAAGAAAATATTGAAAATGTGTAAATTCAGAGGTAAGTTTGACCTCAACTTATCATTGTTCATTGTACATTGTTAATCTAATTATGTTAATTTTCACTATTCAAATTAATAGGAAATGAATAGTTGTAAGCTCTTCATATGGAATGATAAACTTCAGGACCATCCTCTATATATTCGCAACAAACCAGGACCATCCTCTATATATTCGCAACAAACCAGGTGAACCCAGAATCTCAGGAACTATATGTGAAACACTATTTGAGATTTTCTTTTGGAGGGGGGGGGGGGGGGGGGGGGGTTGGGGGGTTGGGAGAAATAAAGCAAATCCACATCCACATCCACAATTGAAAGTTAAATAAAATAAAACGTCATCATCAATTGAGATTTTAAAAAATAAAATCATTTCAGCAATATTAGTCATCTCTATTTTTATTTTCTTTTAACGGGGAGTTAATGTTAGAGACTAAAGCCAAATGAAAATTAACATATAAGAAATTTATCTTAAAAAAATAGATATAAGGACTAAAATAAAAAACACATAAACTTTCAGGGATCAATTGACTATTTAAAAATTTAAAAATATAAATTCCTCTTCAAATTCTAGAAATCTTAAAATTTACACTTTAAAATTTTAGACTTCACACGTGTTAATTTTTATTTTATTTTTTATAAGTTATACCATTCAGATTCTAGAATATTTGAACATGTAAATACAAAAATTATTGATTTAGAGTACATTGAAATTTTAGAATTCAAACATTAAAAATGTCAATCGTAATATTAGAATTACAACAAAGTATTTTAAGAAACTTAAAAAGTGTCTGATGTTGAAAAAGAATTACAAATGTGAGTAGTGTGGGGAAGTTTCACATTGGTTAAGAATATGGAGATTTAAACATTTATAAGTGGGAGAACACACACATATATAACCTTAAGATTTTGGGTGAATATGTGGCATGTCTTTTACAAGAGTGTATTGCTCCTAAAGGTAGTCCCCAAATAAAAAATATTCCTTACTTGACCCTCTGAATTGCGCCAACACTTGAGAATTGTGCGAGGGGAAAAAATTCTTCTGATTTATATCCAAAGTGGTGCACGGATCCAAACTCACACCACTAATTTTATTTTACAACGTTGCAAAAACTAAACATTGGACATAAGTTATAAAGATGTTACTCAGCATAAGAGAAATGTTAATGTTTATCGTGAGGTTTGTGTTAGAATAAGCTCCAAGATTGACTAAGTAATATGTGCAATTTTCCCGCCTTAAAAAAATATGGATAATTATGAAGAACCTATTTTTAACTTGTATATTTTTAATGTCTTGAACCAACCCAAAATGCTCATGGTACTTGCTCAATGGACTCTTAATGAAAGCGATACTATGGTAAGAGTATGATTAGAAAACTAAGTTATTTAAACTTATATCTTTGGATATTAAGAGGTCTAGATGAATTGCATGAATTTCAGTCTAAAGTGTTAGAAGTAATTTATATTTAGAAGTATTTGTATTAGTCAGAAGCAAAAGCTTCCGAGGTTGCATCCCAGAAGTATATTTAGCTTCTGGGGTTCTAGTTTGTTGTGTTAGCTTAGATATTTAGCATGCTTTTGTTAGGGCCTACGTATAGTTTATTTTATGTATTTAAACAAGTTTATAACTAAGATTTTATAGTAGAGAGTAAGTTGTGGATATAAAATTTGCTTCCTCAACAATTTTTTTTATAGTCGTATCTCTCTCTCTCTCTATCCTTCAATCTTATGCACCAACAGTTGGTATCAAGAGCTCCAACTTGATTCACATGGAAACACGAGTGTATGTGAGGCATGTGTAATTGATTTCAGTTTTCTTGAATTCGTGTTGTATTCACGAATGAAATCGTAATAAAATTGCATTTCTTGATTTTACGAGATTGAGAAACACGAGTGTATGGTGAGATCTGAGTTAGTTTTTAATGCATGTTGTACCCCAAAATTTTCCCTCTCATTTATCAAGACTTTTCTCACAAGACCTCTTGGACTCAAGACAAAATTAAGGTTTGCTCAGCCCAGGACATCTCATCTTGCACCGATACCCCAAAATTAGGGTTTGAGTTTGCACAAGGATTTTTGGACCATCAATGCTTCATGTGACTTTCATACATCATGTTGGACCCCTAAGATTGCTCATGATAAGTTTCAAGCCTTGAACCACATTTTTGACCAGTCAATTGGACAGTTGACCTAAAAATCAGCTATATTGGGGAAAAAGTCAACCATGGCCAATTTACAGTCAAACTTCATAATTTTTTATCCACAACAACATTTTAGACTCATACGTACCATTTGATCAAGTTTGGATCACAACTCCTCAAGAAATTTGATCAAATCATCAAAAGGGCAAAATGGTCAAAATTAGGGTTTTGATTGAGAAAGGGCAATTTATGATTTTTAACCTAGCCAATGACCAATTGGGTTCAAACATGGTTTCAAGGGTTCAATGGAATCATCTTGACCTAATCACATGGTTCAAAAGATCTCAAGTTCATTGGATTGACGGATAAATTTTGCAGTCAACTGATCAAAAGTCAACTGTACACTGAAAAGTCAAACTTTGACTTTTTGGTCAAAATCAAGTGCCAAGGGTCATAATTCATAAAGATATGTCAAAATATGAAACTTGTTCACCAAGAAAACTAAATTTGAAAATTAGGATTTTGAATTTGAAAAAATTTCATAACTTAGAATTTTTCTAAGTATGGAAATTTTCTTATTTTTTCCCAACTTTCCATCACTTTTTCACCATGATGAAATTTGATTCAAAGAAAACTTACAACATGAAAGTTGTAGTTTTACATTAAATCTACAACTTTGCTTCACAAACTTTTCCCAAAAGATGCTTGGATCTCAAGTTATGAATTTGTGAACATAGGTCCATGAACTAAATAACTTAGTGAAAATTTGCCCTAATTTAGGCAGGTTTTTGACCCAACTTCATGGACATTTTTAACCTAGTTCCAAGAGGTATCTCAAAATGCATTTCAAAGATGGATTATAAAGCACATTGCAAGCTTTCCAAAATGTCCAAGAACTCTCCAAGATCATTTGTGGTTAGGGAGAATCGAAGAAGAGAAATTGGCATTTTATCACTTTTGTTCATGCCATTTTCACAAAGTATCAAGTTGCAAATCAGATCCATGATGCTTGTACCTTGAATTACAGGTCCTAAACTCATTCTACACTCCATAATTAAATGCAAACTCAGAGGTTAAAGGCTTTATTCTCACTTTTGAAGCATTGTACAAAGATACATTTCCATTTTTGGCCAAAAGTGCACAATGCCATTTTCATAAAGTAAGCTTTTGCAACTTTGTCCATCTTGAGCCTTGGACCTATCCCTTTGATGCAAACAATTTCCACAGGCCACAAGCAATGTATACCAACTCTCTGCAGCTCACAAGCCAGCCAGTACAAGCATGTTTGCATTGGTCACTTCACTTTTCTTCAAATGCAAGAAAAGTTGCAAAAGAGGTCAGAACTGGTACAACAAGGGAAGAGTGGACTTTGTATCATTCTATACATATTCACAAAGTTATCACAAGAAAAAGAACGAAGGCTTGACATCTGAAACTCTTCAAAACTCCAAAACTTCATTTTTCTGCCAAAACATCTAGTGGCTGCAAAACCATAGCCATTTCATTTTTGGCTCGTGCGTTTTTTGTTTCAACACTTCAAACATCTTATCCACATCATATCAAAGCTATCATAGCCTTTACATTGTTGCTGTAACCCCTGTCTCAGCCATTGCCATTTTCACTTTGGAAGCTTGCAACTTGACTTCTACAGAGACTTCTGGCCATCCACAAAGCAAGCTAGGCATTGAAATAGCTTGAAGGAAGTTCAAGGAAGCTCACACGATCCTCAGGCCTCACTCAAAGTCCCCACATTGCCCTATCCAAATCCAGCTGAAAGAGGTATATTCCTTAAACTCTATCTCTGTATTTAGGCAACTTCAAGCCACGATTTGTGAAGAAAAGATGTAGTCTATAACATGGTGAAGCTGTACATATGCATACTTTCCATTTATATTAACTGAGCTGAGAGAATTTGAAGTTTGAAAAGGCTGAAATTTATAGGTCACAAATTAGGGCTGATAAAATTCTCCCTGATATTTTAGAGTTAGATTACAAATTTTATATGGTTGGAATCGTGATAAAAAATGCTACATGTTTCATGTTATAAGATTTTGTTTTTGTGCAAGCATGTGAAAGTTACAGATTTGAGTTGAAAATGCACGCGAGGAAGAAGCTGGAGGTCAGGGACGAAGCATCTGGGCTTTTTGGCATTTCTGGCCTTTTTGTTTTTGTTTTTCACACCCCTTGACCACTATTTGCACCCCCTGACATATTATTTTATATTTTTGCATTTTTCTTTATATTTTCATATTTATTGCTTTTAATTATTTTTTTTCTGAACATTAAAAATCATAAAAAATAATTTCTTTATTTTTGCATTTTTATTTTATTTTTTCTATTATTTTTTGCATAAAAAATAGTTTATTAGGATAATATACTTTATTTTCTTAAATAAAATTTGTAAATATATTTAAAAATACCGTACATTTTTATTATATTATTTATACACATAAAATATTTATTTTCATACATATTTTAATTTTTAATATTTGTACATAATATTATTTATTATTTTCTTGTACAAAAATGGGTAAAATAATAGTATAGAACATATATTTTATTTTAATTGAAAATTAGGGTTTCACCCTTTCAAAAATAATAATATTTTTTCTCTTATTTTTAGGGTTTAAATAAATCATTTTTCTCATACAAAAATCAAATACAAAACATTTTTTTCATAAATACATTTGCATTGCATTTTAATATTTGTTTATTTATTTAATGTGCACAATATTCAATTAGGTTGTAATAGTATTTTTAGGGTTTATTTTGTGCAATATCCCCATTCAAAAACTTGTATCCCCCCTCCCATAATAATTGTTGTAATAGCTTAGTTTAAATTTACGCAATTTATCACATTTATACCATGTTTAGTAAACTAGGGTTTGCATGACAAGACCAAAAACAAACAAATAGACAAGACCTAATACAAGACAAATCAAAAGCATGTAAAATGACACACATTGCACACAAGCACCCTTAGGGTTTCTCCCACTTGGTTGCCTAAATAAAAATGGCCACGTTACGCATGCGAAGTATCTTGGCAAAACAAAACAAAATAAAGATCATAGTCCCTCGATGACACTATCAAAAGGTTGCCTAAACAAAAATGATCTTGGTCCTCAAACATGCTAAGATACTTGGCAACATTGCTATCATGGTCATACGATGACCCACGCCCGTCCCGTTTACATCCAAAGATAGGGTTGCTTACCCAATCAATGGTAAGTCAACAATGTCAAAGGAATAAAAATGCACAAGAAAGACATTTGAGTAGGTAGATAGCTTCTAGTTACTTGATCAATCTCAAAACAATCATTGATATTTTCAAAAACACACACACATTTCAAAATATTTTAAAAAACATCTTACAAAACATTGAAACATTTTTCAAAAGACAAACATCTTTGTATACATTCTTACGAACGAGAATCATTACAAAGATTGCCTAAACAAAGGCCTCTTTTCAAAATACTTGCAAAACCATAAAAAGCACCATTTCAAACAATTTCAAAGCAAAGCAAGTGATCTAAACAAGTAACTAAGAGCCCATGGAAAACCATGGATGAAAAGGGTGCTAGCACCTTCCCTTTTCATAATCTACCCCCCGAACTCAAGAAAACATCTCAAAGGTCTTTCCTGTGCTTTTTTACCTTTCCTTTTGGATAAAAGAAAAGTCGGTGGCGACTCTTGCTAACCGCAACATTTGCGAACACAAACGCAAAACCTCAAGTCAGTTCTCCCACCGCATCACAGAACTGGCGACTCTGCTGGGGATAATTCTAAAAAGTGTGGTTACCTCAGGGTTTAGATCACCTTTATTTGCTTACAATTGTTTGACTTGTTTTCTTTACATTTTGGTTCTATTGTTTGGGTTTGAATCCTCCACCCGAATTTGGGAAACATTATAGGTAAATACCAATACATTGTGGAAACTGTGCGGGGTATACCGACATGGTCTAAGCAATAGCTATATTAGTGTGACATATTTGTGGGTACCGGTAGCCTTTGAGTCAATCAAAGAGAATACGGGGCCACTGAGTGATGTCATGAAGCACTAATGAACTTTTAGAACCTTTACTTGACCAACTTGTCCTTTTAGGATGTAGTGAGATGACCGGCTTTGGTGCAGTCCGAAGTTGGTAGATACTCGATACTACACTCATTAAGGGTTGGTTTCTTGGAATATTTCGGTCTCCCGTAAAGAGGCTTGAACTGAAACAATGAACAAGGAAGCAATCCAGTGATATTGAGCCTCTTAGAACCCGGTAACTATTTCTAGGACAGGTTGAGCCAACTAAACTTCAAGAGGGTATTTACCTATGAAACCCCATGCAAGCCTAAACTAGGAACTTGCTTGATTTGCTTGTACATATATACTTGTGCATATCATGGACATCATGAACATCATATGAATTCACTAACCATTTCAAGGATTTTGGAGATTCATCTTTGTTCTTGTTTTGTAGGTTATGGATTCATTTCGCAGGAAAACTATCCAAATCAACCTTGTAATAATTCCTCCACAACTCAAGGATCTAGCTTCAAGGATTCCTGAGAATTCTCCATTCACTGAGAGACATGGTCGTCTACTCAACTTGGTCACTTCCAACACAGAGGAGGATATGATGAAAGTTCTCTTCCAGTTCTTTGACCCTTTGCATCATTGCTTCACATTTCCTGACTATCAACTTGTGCCTACTTTGGAAGAATTCTATCAACTTATGAGGATTCCTATTCTCAATCAACTACCCTTCAACGGCACGAAAAGAGATCCAAAGCCTGAAGAGATTGCGCAAGCCCTACACTTGCACTCATCTGATGTCACAACTCATTGGGAAACTAGAAGTGGTGTCAAAGGCTTCTTGTCAAAGTTCCTGTTTGAGAAGGCCCAAAGCTGTTGGAACTCCATAGACTTGCAAGCTTTTGAGGAGGTTGTAGCTCTTCTCATCTATGGGATGGTCTTGTTCCCTAATCCTGACCAACTCATAGATGTGAGCGCTGTCAAAATCTTCATGTCTCGCAACGCGGTGCCTACATTGCTTAGGGATATCCTCCACTCTTTTCCCACTCGTACAATGAGGAAAAGAGGTGTTCTCATGTGTTGTACTCCTCTACTGGAAAGATGGTTTATTTCTCATCTTCCCCAATCAGTCTTGAAGAATGAGCAAGGTTTGAGGTGGTCACAACGGTTAATGACACTTAACCGTTTAGATATTCATTGGTGTTCTCGTTCCAAAGAGAATGTTATTGTTGTTGACCATTATGGGGAATTCCCTAATGTCCCTCTACTTGGCATTAAGGGAGGCATCACCTACAACCCATGCTTGGCTCTAAGACAGTTTGGTTATGCCCGAAGGGATGGCCCACATGATATGCTGATTCAAGGATTGGTTTTCAACTACGACAACGACAACCAAGGACTCCATCAGAGATTCATCCGAGCTTGGAGGATGCCAAACAAGGTGGATAGAAAAACCTTGGGACACAAAAATTCCATCCCTCTTGAGCCTTACCTCAAGTGGGTACGAACCCGCGCCCAAAGTCTTATGATGCCTTATCCCTCCATTCTCCCAGTGATTATAGAGCCTGTAAAGGAAGGAGAGGTTCCATACACCATCCTACATCCTGACATGCCGACATCACTTGAAGACCTACAAAGGAGTTGGATACAACTCAAGGGAGAGCGCGATACTTTCGAAGCCCAATTCTATGAAAGCGAGAAGAAGGTTTTGGAACTCACTCGGCTACTTCATGAAGAGCAGACTCTCAACACCTACATTGCACCAAAGAGGATGCGCAATGTCTTTTTACCTTAGAGTTTTGTATTATTTTGTCCAATGGGCATTGATGTACTCACAATTCTATTTTATTAATATGACGTGTGTTTCTTTTTTTTTTGTTTAAAACAAATTTAAATTTCTGAATCCTTGAAAGCATTGCATGAATACATATCATTCATCATAAGCATAAACAGGTCTTCACACCAAGTTTCCTCATCTCTCTACTGTTTATTTCAGTAAGATGGATATCGAACAAACAGTCAAAGATCTGCAAGCTCAGAATTCATAGTTTCAACAGTTGCTCATGACCTTAGCCAAGGGGCAGGAGGAATTGAAGACTTTGCTAGAGAAAGAAAAAGAGAAAAAGAAGAAGAAGCTAGCTGGTGTGGTTATTATGGGCAGAAGATTTCAGGGACAAGCCAGAAGGACCTTGGAATTCCCAACAACATCTGAGGAGGGGGAGAGAAAAGGAAAAGGAATGGCAGTACCATCGGATTCTTAGGAAGAAGAAGAGGAATAGGAGGACTACTCCGAACAACAATACCCTCCGGCTGATGGCAAGTACAAACACCTTGAAGAGCGACTAAGCGCTATGGAAATCCAGAGAGTACCGAGGCTAGATTTTGAAGAGTTAGGGTTGGTGTCAGGAATTGTAATCCCTCCAAAGTTTAAAGTGCCACTGTTTGCAAAGTATGATGGGGTGTCTTGCCCTAAAATGCACCTCAAATCCTATGTCAGGAAGATTCAACCACACTCTGCCGACAAAGACCTGTGGGTCCACTTTTTCCAAGACAGTTTATTAGGAACGCAACTTGATTGGTTCTACCAGTTAGAGAGAGAAGATGTCCATAATTGGGAAGACTTGGTAGCAACTTTCTATAAACAGTATCAATACAACGTCGACTTGGCGCCAACCCGTACTCAGCTACAAAGTATGGCTATGGCTTATGTGATGCGGTGGGAGAACTGAATTGAGGTTTTGTGTTTATGTTCGCAAATGTTTAGGTTTGGCAAGAGTCGCCACCGACTTTTATTTTATCCAAAAGGAAAGGTCAAAAAGCACAGGAAAGACCTTTGAGATGTTTTCTTGAGTTCGGGGGGTAGATTATGAAAAGGGAAGGTGCTAGCACCCTTTTCATCCATGGTTATCCATGGGCTCTTAGTTACTTGTTTAGATCACTTGCTTTGCTTTTACAATTGTTTAAAATGGTGTTTTGTGTGGTTTTGAAAGTATTTTGAAAAGAGATCATTGTTTTGGCAATCTTTGTAATGATTCTTGTTTGTAAGAATATATACAAAGATGTTTGTCTTTTGAAAAATGTTTCAATGTTTGAAAGTTGTTTGGAAATTATTTTGAAATGTGTGTGTGATAGTTTGAAAATAGCAAGGATTGTTTGAAAGAGATCAAGTAACTAGGAGTTATCTACCCTACTCAAAAATATTTCCTACACATTTTTATTCCTTTGACATTGTTAACCTACTATTGTTTTAGTAGATAACCTTATCTTTGTATGTTAAACGGGACGGGCGTGGGTCATCATATGACCATGATAACAATATTTCCAAGTATCTTAGCAAGTTTTGAGGGACTTAAGATCATTTTTGTTTAGGCAACCAAGATAGCATCATCGAGGGACTATGATCTTTTGTTTTGTTTTGTTTTTGTTTTGCCAAGATACCTAACATGCATACCATGGCCATTTTAAGGCAACAAAGTGGATGAAACTCTAGGGGTGCTTGTGTGCAATGTGTTGTCATTTTTCATGCATTTTTTTGTCTTGTATTAAGTCATGCTATTTGTTTTGATTTTTGGTCTTTGCATACAAAACCCTAGTTTACTATCATGGTATATGAAAATAATAAAATGCATAAAGTAAATCTAGACTATTACAACAATATTATGGGGTGGGGGATACAAGTTTTGAATAGGGGGATATTGCTCAAAATAACCCTAAAACTATTACAACCAAATTGAATTTATTGTACAAATAAATAAATAAACAAATATTTAAATAGGCAATAAAATATAAATATGCAAGAAATGTTTTTTGTATTAATTTTATGTATGTAAAAATAAGTTTATTTAAGTCTTAAAAATAAGAAAATAAAATGATTATTTTTGAAAGGGTGAAAACCCTAATTTTTGTTTAAAAGAAATATTGTTTTCTAATATTATTTTATTTGTTTTTGTTCAAGAATAATAATAATAATATTATGTATAAATATAAAAAATTAAACATGTATAAAAATAATTATTTTTATGTATGAGATAATAAAATAAAAATATTTAAGTATTTTTATTATTTTACAAGTTTATTTAAGAAAATAAAACCTAATAAACTATTTTTATGCCAAAAATAAGATAAAAATAAAATAAAATGCAAAAAACTAAGAAAATATTTTTGGGATTTTTTTAATGTTCAGAAGAAAAAAAATAAAGTCAAAAATATAAAAGAAATGAAAAAAATATGCAAAATAAAGAAAATGGGCCAAGGGGGTGCAGAAAGTAAACAAGGGGTGTGAATAGAACCAAGCCCAAGGCGCCAGGCCCATACAAACTTCATCCCTGACCTTTCTCCTTCGTCCCAAACGCACGCTTCTGTATTCAAAACCAGTTCTTGCTATTCTTTGCATAAAATCAAAAACTTATAACTTGAAAAATGTAGCTCATGATCACACGATTTCAATGATATAAAGAACATGACCTAACTCTCAAAGATCAGAGAGAATTTTAATGGCCCTAATTTCTGACCTAGTTTTTTCATCATGTTCATCATCCAAATACTCTTAGCTCAGTTAATATAAATGGAATCTACGCATATGTACAGCTTAAGCATGTTAAAGACTACATTTTTGCTTCACAAACCTAAGCTTAATGGTGCCTAAATAGAGAGATAGAAACTTGACAAATACCTTGTTCAGTTGAGTTTGGATATGGAAATATGAGGACTTTGAGTGAATCCTGAAGGTCGTGTGAGCTTGCTTGAAGTTCCCTCAAGCTATCCCAATGCTCAGCTTGCCTTGTAGATGCATGAATCTTCCTATAGAAGTCAAACCTGCAAACTCAAAAATTGAAAATGGTGAAGCTTGAAACAGGGGTTATAGTTGCTGAAAAAAGGCCTGGATAGTTTAGGTAGGAGGTATGGAATGTGTTTGAAGTGATTCCAAGCAAAACACACGAGGAAAAATGGAAATGGCTAAGGTTATGCAGAAGGTGCCCTGTTTGGGCAGAAAAATGGGATTTTTGTGGTTTGGGGTGTTTGAGAGGTTATGAAATCATGTTTTAGGCTTGCAACAATGTTCTGAGGTTGTTTGAAATGTTACAAAGTCTTGGTTTTATCAGATACACTACTTCCATTGACTTTTGCAAGTTTACTTGTTTTTGAAGAAAGTTGAAATGACAATGCCCAAAAGCTTGTACTTGCTAGTTTCTTAGCTGCACATAGTTGGTAAACTTTTCCTGATAACTGTGGATCTTGTTTGTAAAAAGATATTAGGTCCATGGCTCAAGATAAACAAAGTTGTAAAAGCAAGCTTTATGAAAATGGTATTATGCACTTTATGCCAATGGATTAATTCAATGTGCAATGCTCCATAGCTCAGAACAAATCCATTGTCCAATGTGTTTGCATTAAATTTTAGAGTGTAGAAGGGATTAGAACCTGTAAAATCAAGTACAAGCATGCTTAGGACAAATTTGCAACTTGAACCATTGTGAAAAATGCCTTGGACAAAAGTGATAATTTGCCATTTTCATTTCTTCGATTCTCCTTAACCATAAATGATCTTGGGAAGTTCTTGGACATTTTGGAAAACTTGTAACATGCTCTACAATCCATATTTGAAATGCAACTTGAGATTTCTCTTGGAACTAGATGAAAAGTTGCCATGAAGTTAGGTCAAAAATCTGCCTAAACTAGGGCAAAGTTTCACTAAGTTAAAAAGTTTTTGGACCCCTATTCACAAAATCATAACTTGAGATCCAAGCATCTTTTGGGAAAACTTTGTGAATAAAAGTTGTAGATTTTGTGTAGGAATACGACTTTCATGTTGGAAGTTTTCTTTGAATCCAATTGCATCATGGTGAAAAAGTTGGGAAAAGTTGGGAAAAAATAAGAAATTTTCATAACATAGAAAAATTCTAAGTTATAAAATTTTTCAAACTTAAACCCTAATTTCCAAATTTAAGTTTCTTGGTGAACAAGTTTCATGTTTTGACACATCTTGATGAAATATGACCCTTGGCACTTGATTTTGACCAAAAAGTCAAAGTTTGACTTTTCAGTGTACAATTGATTTTTGATCAGTTGACTGGGAAATTCATCTGTCAATTCAATGCATTTGAGATCTTTTGAACCTTGTGATTAGGTCAATAAGGTGACATTGAGTCCTTGAAACCATTCTTGAACCCAATTGGTCATTGGCTAGGTCAAAAATCAGAAATTTCCCTTCTACAATCAAAACCCTAATTTTGACCATTTTGCCCTTTTGATGATTTGATCAACTTTCTTGAGGAGTTGTGATCCAAACTTGATCAAATGGTTCATATGAGTCTATAATGTTGATGTGGATACAAAATTATGAGGTTTGACTGTAAATTGGCTATGGTTGACTTTTTCCCCAATACAACTGATTTTTAGGTCAACTGTCCAATTGGTTGGGTAAAAAAGTGATCCAAGGCTTGAAACTTGGTATGAGAAATCTTAGGGGTCCAACATGAAGTATGAAAGTCACATTGAGCATTGATGGTCCAAAATTCCTTGTGCAAACTCAAACCCTAATTTCCGGTTATCAGTGCAAGATGAGGTCTTGAGCTAAGCAAACCCTAATCTGGTCTTGAGTCCACAAAGTCTTGTGAGGAGAATCTTGATAATATAAGAGGGAAAATTTTGGGGTACTACAACTTCCCCTATTCAATCTTCTTGAACCTGAAGAATTAGATTGGCGAGTTTTTCCGTTCGTGACTCGAAGGTAAAAGATGATTGGACACTAGAGTGCCCGTAAATTTGCACTCGTCAAAATGTAGTTGAGGGAATGGGATTAAAGATTCCATTTAGAGATGTGATGGAATATTGTTGGAGATGGGCTTAAAGATGCCATCCAAGAATGTTTTTTGTAAATCAGGAGAAAGAAACATCAGAATGGTATCCGTATCTGGAACGTATCTGAGTTGTATCTGGAGGTTTGAGTCTGAATAAGTGACATAATGGCTTCCGTGTCTGGAGCGTATTTGGACTGTATCTTGAATAGGTGACAGAATGACTTCCATGTTTGGAGTGTATCTGAGCTGGGGAAATCAGAATGAGTGACAGAATGGCAACCGTGTCTGGTGCGTATCTGAACTGTATCATGAGGTTGAGGTCTGAATGAGTAACAGAATGACTTCCATGTCTGGAGTGTATCTGTACTATATTTGAATAAGAGATCTGAATGAGTAACATAATGACTTTTGTGTTTGGAGTGTATCCGTATTGTATCTTGATTTTGAATTCTGAATGAGTAATAGAATGACTTCCGTGTTTGGAGTGTATCTGTACTGTATCTGAATAAGAGATCTGAATGAGTAACAAAATAACTTCCGAGTTTGGAGTGTATCCGTACTGTATCTTGACTTTGAATTTTGAATGAGTAACAAAATGACTTCCGTGTTTGAAGTGTATCCGAACTGTATCTGAATAAGAGATCTGAATGAGTAACAAAATGACTTTCGTGTCTGGAGTGTATCCGTACTATATCTGAAATATTTGAATATTTGTTAAAGATGGCTGTTAATCTTATCCTGAAAAGGGTAAAATGTTAGCTGAAACACAAAGTTATGTTGCATGAAATGTATGATGCAATAAAATGTGTTTTATCAAAGTTTATGATATATGAATGTAATGTATGTGCATGTAAGCTGATTTGCTGTATTGCTCAGGAAAATAAATCCTTGATAGCTGGAGATAATAAAACCCTTGACTGCTGCGGGGGAGAATAAATCCTTGACTGCTGCTGGAGATTCAAAATCTTTGATTGCTGAGGATGAGAAATCCTTGGTGACTGTTGGGGATGGAAAATCCCTGATAACTTCTGTGGGGATGTGAGAATCTTTCATGTCTCGAAGTTGGAGTATTGACAAAATATGTTGTGAGAGTAATGTCAAACTGCTTGAGAAATCTACTTGGGAAATCCAGAGAACCTTTGAAGACTCCTACTGGGGGTTAAATAATGGGAATCCTTACTCGGCTGGGGAATAGGGAAAACTCTGATGATTTCTGCGGGGAACTAAGAATGAGAATCTTCATCCTGCTGGGGAGCAATGAAAACTTTGACGACTTCATGTTGGGGAGTAATGAAGATTCTGGCAACTTTACTGGGGAAATGAGAATGAAAATCTTCAATCTGCTGGGGAGTGAAAAATTCTGTGGGGAAGAAGGCTTACTGCTGGAGAGTAAGTTCAGGACTCTGGGGGGAAAAAGCTTATTCCTGTTTGGAAAAAGTTCAGGAGTTTGGGTTGTATGCCACTCTACTGGGGAGTTATCCTAGATTGGCGATAAAAGTTAACTGTTATCTGGTTGATTCTCAGACTTTAAGACAACTTGCTGGGGAATTTGAGAAAACTAGAGGATTTCCGTTGGGGATTGATAGTTGGAAATTTGACTTGATTGGGGAAGAAGGTTTCATCTCCGCTGAGGATCTGTAGTTCAAAGTTTCGGCTCGGCTGAGGATTGGGAGTTTGAAGCTTTAACTCTGATGGGAATTAAGGGTTTGAAATTATAACTCTGCTGGGGATATGTATTTCAAGGTTTTAGCTCCGCTAGGGATCTAGATGATGTACTGCAGGGGATTTCTCCTGGAATAGCCTAAAGACGTTTCCTATACTTTCAACCTGTCAGTAATTATTCTTTCCCATTTCATTTATTTGTAAACAATGATTATATTTAAATGCATATGCTCATTAATAAATCATTGGACGTTTTCAAATAAAATACAAGTGTAAAAAAAAAGAAAAGGCAAATAGTTTTCTGCATTTTGAAGTATCTTTGTATTAACTTTGTGTAAGTATTTTGTACAAAGGAGACAGACATCCTAGTAAGAGAACGTTGTCATAAAAATGAGAAAAATTTATACAAAGAAAGATGGCTATGTGTAAAAATTCCATGGGGTTCCCATTCTTCTATAGCCTTCGTATCTCTGGATATCTTGTCCATTTGTTGCTTCGTCCGAAGATGATTAAGTTGATCAGAAGCCCGAAGCTTGTCTGTGAAGAAATTATCCTTAAAGTGATCCGATGAGACATAGTCGTACGCTTCAATTCCCTAACTTTTTCCTGGAGCGCCCTTTCGGGTTTTCGATCCACCGAGAAACCCTTTTTTGCCCAAATCGCCCTTTCGGGTTTTCAACTTGCCGGGTGTACATATTTTTTATTTATCCCTAATTTTTGCCTGAACCGCCCTTTCGGGTTTTCAATTCACTGGGATGCCCTTTTTTTGCCTAGGTGTGTCAACCTAGTGGGTTATTTATGCGTAGTATCTTTTGACTATGTCTGCATTCGCAGGGTGCGGCAGGTCGTCACCGTCCATGGTGGTTAAGATCATTGCCCCACCAGAAAGGATGTTCTTGATCACAAATGGTCCTTCGTAGGTAGGAGTCCATTTGCCCCTGGGATCGCTTTGCGGCAAGATGATCCGCTTGATTACAAGATCTCCGACTTGATATACCTGGCGTCTGACTTTCTTGTTGAAAGCTTTGATCATCCGTTTTTGATACGTCTGACCGTGGCAAACAGCAGTAAGTCGCTTTTCATCAATCAAGTTAAGTTGATCAAGCCGGGTATGAATCCAATCGTCTTCACTCAAACCAGCATCTTTCATGATTCTCAAGGAGGGAATCTGAACCTTGATAGGCAAAACAGCCTCCATGCCATATACCAAGGAATAGGGTGTTGCCCCAGTTGAAGTGCGTGCCGTGGTACGGTACCCGTGAAGAGAAAACGATAGCATTTCATGCTAGTCCTTGTAGGTGACTGTCATCTTTTGTATGATCTTCTTGATATTTTTGTTCGCGGCTTCGACAACACCGTTCATCTTTGGCCGATAGGGAGATGAATTGTGATGTTGAATCTTGAACTGCTCGCATAGAGCGGTGATCATAGTATTGTTTAAGTTTGTACCGTTATCAGTGATAATCCTTTCGGGGATACCGTACCGGCAAATAAGGTTATGCTTGATGAAGCGGGCAACAACATTCTTAGTAACAGATGCGAAGGAAGCTGCTTCGACCTACTTGGTGAAATAGTCAATGGCCACCAAGATTAAGCGGTGTCCATTGGATGCTATAGGCTTGATCTCTCCAATCATGTCGATTCCCCACATAGAGAATGGCCAAGGAGTTGTTAAGACATTTAGGGGAACATGAGGTATATGTACCTTGTCCGCATATATTTGACATTTGTGACAAGTCCTGGAATGTTGATAGCAGTCAGCTTCCATGGTAGACCAATAATAGCCTTCCCGTAGGATCTTCTTAGCCATCGTATGCCCGCTAGAGTGAGTGCTAAAGGTACCATTATGCAGTTCAGCCATGATCTGTGCAACTTCAATCTTTTCCACACAACGGAGCAGAATGCAATCATGATTGCGCTTGTACAAGATACCATTGCTCAGGAAGAACTTGGCAGAGAATCTCCTCAAGAACTTTTTGTCATTGACTGAAGCTCCTTCAGGGTATTCTTGAGCCTCGAGATACCTTTTGACTTCATGAAACCACGGCTGGTCCACTACTTCTTCGGTATTAATTTCGTGACAATGTGAAGGTTCGTCCATCCGATCAATCGTGATTTGGGGAGCCTCATTATCCCAGTTAAGTTTAAACATGGATGACATTGTAGCTAGAGCATCTGTTAGCTGATTTTCTTCTCGCGGGAAGTGCTTGAAGGTAATCTGCTTGAAATGTGGTAACAATGTCAAGACATGTTCTTTGTAAGGGATGAGGTTTGGATGCTTAGTATCCCACTCTCCTTTGATTTGACTGATGACCAAAGTTGAGTCTCCAAACAGAATCAAGGATTTAATTCCCAAGTCTATGGAAGCCTTGAGTCCAAAGATGCAAGCTTCATACTCGACCATGTTGTTCGTACATTTGAAGCAAAGTATGGCGGTGAAAGGTGTATGGCAACCTTCTGGAGAGATAAGTACCGCGCCGATAACGTTGCCAAGTGCATTAGAGGCACCATCAAAGTACAGGGTCTATTGGGATCCTTGTTCAGGTCCGTCATATGGTTTGAAATCTTTAATGTTTTCTAAAGTCATGATGTCCTCGTCGGGGAAGTCAAACCTCATGGATTGGTAATCTTCGACAGCTTGATGGGCTAGATGATAAGCTAACACACTCCCCTTTATAGCTTTTTAGGTTGTGTAATGTATATCGTATTCCGTTAGGATCATCTTCCATCTAGCTATTCTTCCAGATAGAGCAGGCTTCTCAAAGATGTACTTGATCGGATCCATCTTAGATATCAGCAAAGTGGTATGAGTCAACATATACTGCCTTAGCCGGCGAGCAGCCTATACCAAAGCGCAACAAGTTTTCTCGAGCAGTGAGTATCGGGTCTTACAGTCGGTAAACTTTTTGCTAAGGTAATAAATGGCATGCTCTTTTCGGCCAGACTCGTCATGTTGGCCCAGTACGCACCCCATTGAATTCTCTAGGACGGTCAGCTACATGATTAGCGGTCTTCCTTCGACGGTGGCATCAAGATAGGAGGTTCTAGCAAATACTCCTTGATTTTATCGAAAGCAATTTGACAGTCATCATTCCATTTAACCACCTGATCTTTCTTCAACAACTTGAAGATTGGTTCACAGGTAGATGTTAGGTGAGAAATGAACCTAACAATGTAGTTTAGGCGTCCCAAGAAACCTCTGACCTCCTTCTCAGTGCGAGGAGCAGGCATTTCTTGTATAGCTTTGACTTTGGCAGGATCAACCTCGATGCCTTTGTTGCTGACGATGAAACCTAAAAGTTTACCGGACCGGACTTCGAATGTGAACTTGTTAGGGTTTAACCTGAGCTTGTACTCCTTCAACCTGACAAACAACTTTTGCAAGTGGTCAAGGTGTTCTTCTTCTATTTGTGATCGGGCTATCATGTCATCTACATAGACCTCTATCTCATGATGTATCATATCATGAAACAAAGCTATCATGGCGCGTTGATAAGTTGCCCCGACATTCTTCAGTCCGAATGACATCACTTTGTAGAAGAACGTACCCCACTGTGTAACAAAAGTAGTTTTCTCCATGTCTTCAGGGGCCATTTTGATCTGGTTGTAACCTGAAAATCCGTCCATGAAAGAAAATACCTTGTGCTGAGCTGTGTTGTCAACCAAGATGTCAATGTGCGGAAGTGGAAAGTCATCTTTAGGGCTGGCCCTGTTTAAGTCTCTGTAATCCACACACATTCTCACTTTTTCATCCTTCTTAGGCACGGGCACAATGTTAGCAACCCATTGTGGATAAGAAGTAACAGCAAGAAATCCAGCATTGAACTGCTCATAACTTCGACTTTGATCTTTTCTGACATGTCGGGCCTCATGCGGCGTAATTTCTGTTTAACTGGTGGACAGTCTTCTCTTGTGGGTAGATGGTGAACCACAATATCTGTATCGAGTCCCGACATGTCTTCGTATGACCAGGCGAAGATCTCAACATATTCATGCAACAACTGAATTAAGCGCTCCTTGACACTCAGCTCTAGGTTGGCACCCACTCTAACTTATTTTTTGTCTTCCTCAGTACCCAAGTTGATTGTCTCTAACAGCTCCTCATGAGGTAGAATGGCCATTTCTTCCTGTTGTAGCAGCCTAGCCAATTCTCCCGGCACCTCACAATCTTCCTCGCCTCCGTATTCAGCATGGTAGACCAGATCTTCAGAGTCACTGAAGGCCATAGCAGAATTATTACCCATGGAATCCAGAATGGAAGGGTACCTGCATTTGTGAGTGTGTGTGTGTGTGTGTAAGGGATAGCCACCTTTAAACAAATAAAATGTAAAAGGAAAGACAATGAACACAAAAGTTTATATGTGAAAACGTCCATGATTCATTAAAATGGCATATGAAGATGAAAAATCAAACCCTTACAAATGGACCTATGTGCCTCGAGTAAGGCACAAGGTTAAAAGTGTACAAATTGTTTGAGAATTATTACAAACCAACATAAATGTTTGAAAGATAAATTACTGTGGTATGAAAGTAATCGGAACAAAGTCTTTTGCTTCCCAATTGCACAGTCCTCCGTCAACAGTTAGAAAAATCCAGTCTTCCAAGTTGCTCTCCTCTTCACTATCCTCCAAAGCATTGACTCCATGGTGGGTGATCTTTACAGGTGGCCCTCCAGCACGGGAGCGGCGTACAGTCTTTTGAGAAGAAGAAGTGAATCCCAAGCCGAATTTATCTGATTTAAAAGGAAAGTCTGGAAGTTGCCCCCAGATCGTGCTTCCTCCTTCTTCAATCACAACCTTTGCATCTTTGAGAGACGACATCCGAGGCATAGGTCTGGTAATCATGGGTACAGAAGCCACTGTCTTGGTTGCCAAAATCTCCTGAGCTACCTCTTCAAAATGCTGAAAAGCGATTTCGATGAATTCGCCATCCAATTCTACATAGCGGAAAGAATTTAGATGGCTTATCATGTATTCCTCTTCGCCATGAACAATTATGATTTTCCCCTGGACAGGGTACTTGAGCATTTGATGCAGAGTAGAAGTGACGGCTCCAGCATTGTGAATCCAGGGTCTTCCCAATAAGCAAGAATAGGAAGGACGGATGTCCATCACATAGAATGTGGAGTTGAAGGTTTCAGTCCCCACTTTAATCGAGATGTCCACCTCCCCGTGGACCATCCTTTTAGAACCATCAAAGGCTCTGACAATTATATTGCTGGGCTTCAAGGTTAAACCTTCACAATCCAGTCTATCCAAGGCTTTCTTCGGTAAGACGTTCAGCGAAGAACCAGTGTCTACCAGTACGTGTGCTAGAGTAGTCCCTCTGTATTCCATCGAGACATGCAAAGCGTCATTATGTTTTCTCCCTTTGGATGTTAGATCAGAATCGGAGAATCCTAGACCATTGTCAGCTGTTAAGCTAGCTACACATTCCTGGAACTGATCCGCGGAGGTTTCCTATGGCTCATGGGCCGTCTTCAAAAATCTTATCAGAGCCTTAGCATGAGCCTCTGAACAAAGAAGCAGGGCCAACATAGAGATCTTTGAGGGGGTTTTCCCCAGTTGTTCCACAACATCATAATCGCTTTTCTTGATTATTTTCAAAATCTCTTCCATTTCTTTTTGAGAGGTTTCAAGGATGACCAACGGTTGAGCCCTCGTCCAGACGGGCTCTTCTTGGATCCCTTTCCCTCTATCATCAGCAGCAGCAGAGGGGACAACCACATGAGTTATAACTTCTTCAATAATTGTAGTTCTCTCAGATATGTTTACCAGTGCGGGGGTAACCTTAGGAGCAGCTGAGGGTCCAAAGACTGCCTTTGGAGGGGAAATCTCTGGAGAGAAAAATCTTCCACCGCGGGTGATTTTTCTCGTTCCAGCAATGTTTCCAATGTCGGAAGTCTCTTCATCAGAATTCTCTTTAGTTGATTCAATTTTTTTAATACCGTGGTAGTAGATTTCTCCACCATAGTTCCACGTTATTGATTTGTCAAACTTGTAGGGGACGGGCCCGGGTATGGTTATCTTCAAAGGTGCAGTCTTCGGAGCGGATGTAATCTTAATAGGTCTTTTGGACACCTTGGAAAGATTGGCGGATATGGTTATTATTGAAACATAATTGACAGGAGTCGGTGTAATAGGAGTCTTTTCAAAAAAGGATTTCTTGGTTATCCATTAGGCGTTGGATGCCTAACTTCAACAATTGACAGTCGGTTTGTAAGGATGAACAAAGGCACCAATCTTCTTCACAACCTGGGAAAATCCCAGCCTTCAGCAAATTCAACTTGATTATCGGTAGCAGAGTTATCAAATCATCAACAGTAGCAACAAAAATATCCTCTTCAACAGCATGGGCATTGTGGCCATACTTTGGCATTAGAGAAAAGATTACATTCGGCTTTTCAGAGGCGTCGAATTCAACTTCTTTAGCGTCTATCAAATCCTGAATCTTATTCTTGAGGGCCCAATAATGGTTGGTGTCGTGCCCCGGGCTCTCTGAATGATAAGAACACTTGGCGTTCAAATGGTAGTACGGAGAAGCGGTATTCGGATTCTTTGGGGACTCTTTCAGACTAGCAAGGTTTAACTTCAAGAGATGGGGCAGAACCTGAGAAGGAGTCATGTTTATCTGGGTGAATTGCCGTACAAGCCTTTCCACCCTTGCTTGGTTGGTTCTTGGTTGATTGTTTCTGGGTTGATCAGCTGCAGACTTCTGAATCATTACGGCCCCCACCGCTGGCCGGCGCTCAACTCTTCCTTGACCTCTTTGGGAGTAGACAGTTGATACTTCCTTCTTTGCTCGAAAAGTCTTTTTGATGGCAGCGGAAGCAGATACATCTTTTTGAATTTTCCCGCTTTTTATGCCGGCTTCAACTCTCTCACCAGTTAGAATCAACTCGGTGAACCCCACAGACGAACTTCCAATCAGGTGATTAAAGAAAGGCCCTGACAGAGTTCCCAAGAACATATCTACTAGCTCCCTCTCAGATAGAGGTGGTTGCACCCTTCCGGCCAAATCCCTCCATTTCTAGGCGTAGTCTTTAAAACCTTCGTTGGTAGCCATGGCCATACTCTGTAGCTGAGTACGAGTTGGCGCCAAGTCGGTGTTATATCGATACTGTTTATAGAACGCGGCTGCTAAGTCTTCCCAATTATGCACATCAGACCTCTCCAACTGGTAAGACCAATCCAACTACGTACTTGATAGACTGTCCTGGAAGAAATGGACCCACAGGTCTTTGTTAGAAGAATGTGGTTGAATTTTCCGGACATAAGATCGTAGGTGCATCTTAGGACAAGACAACCCATCGCACTTAGAAAACAGAGGTACTTTGAATTTAGGAGGGATTACAATTCCAGAAACCAGCCCTAACTCTTCAAAGTCCAGCCCAAGCACTCTCTGTATCTCCATTGCAGCTAGACGCTCTTCCAAGTTCTTGTATTTGTCATCTGCAGGAGGGTACTGCTATTATGAATAGTCTTCATCCTCCTCCTCTTCTTCTTCCTCAGAATCAGATGGCACTGCAATTACTTTTCCCTTTCTTACCCCTTCATCAGAGGTTGATGGAAAATCTAGGACCCTTCTGGCTTGACCTTCAAATCTTCTGCCCAAGGTAGCCACACCAGCCCTCTTCTTCTTCTTTTTCTCTTTTTCCTTCTCTAGCAAGGTCTTGAGCTCCTCCTGCCCCTTGGCCAAGGTCAGAAGTAGCTGTTGAAACTGTGAATTCTGAGCTTGTAAGTCTTTGACCGTTTGTTCAATATCCATCTTGCTGAAATAAACAACAGAGAGATGAGGAAACTTGGTGTGAAGACCTGCTTATGCATATGATGAATGATATGTATTCATGTAATGCATTCAAGGATTCAGAAATTCAAATTTGTTTTAAACAAAAAAGAAACACACGTCATATTAATAAGATAGAATTTGTTAGTACATCAATGCCCCATGGGCAAAATAATACAAAATTCTAAGGTAAAAAGACGTTGCGTATCCTCTTTGGTGCAATGTAGGTGTTGAGAGTATGCTCTTCGTGAAGTTAATGAGTGAGTTCTAAAACCTTCTTCTCACTTGCGTAGAATTGGGCTTCGAAAGTATCACGTTCTCCCTTGATCTGTATCCAACTCCTTTGTAAATCTTCGAGTGATGTTGGCATGTCAGGATGTAGGAGGGTGTATGGAACCTCTCCTTCCATAACAGGCTCTATAATCACAGGGAGAATGGAGGGGTAAGGCATCATAAGACTTTGGGCGCGGGTTCGTACCCACTTGAGGTAAGGCTCAAGGGGGAAGGAATTATTATGTCCTAGAGTCTTACTGTCTACCTTGTTGGGCATTCTCCAAGCTCGGATAAACCTTTGTCAAAGTCATTGATCGTCGTTGTCGAAGTCAAAAACCAAGTCTGGAATCAGCATGTCATGTGGGCCATCCCTTCGGGCATACCTAAACTGTCTCAGAGCCAAGCAAGGGTTGTAGGTGATGCCTCCCCTAATGCCAAGTAGAGGGACATTAGGGAATTCCCCACAACGGTCAATGATGACGACATTCTCTTTTGATCGAGAACACCAATGAATATCTGAATGTGTAAGGGTCATCAACCGTTGTGACCACCTCAAACCTTGCTCATTCTTCAAGACTGATTAGGGAAGATGAGAAATAAACCATCTTTCCAGTAGAGGAGTGCAGCACATGAGAACACCTCTTTTCCTCATTGTTCGAGTGTGAAAAGAGTGGAGGATATCCCCAAGCAATGTAGGCACCGGGTTGCGAGCCATGAAGATTTTGACAGCACTCACATCTATGAGTTGGTCAGGGTTAGGGAACAAGACCATACCATATATTAGAAGAGCTACAATCTCCTGAAAAGCTTGTAAGTCCAAAGAATTCCAGCAGCTTTGGGCCTTCTCAAACAGAAACTTTGACAAGAAGCCTTTAACACCACTTATGGTTTCCCAATGTGTTGTGACTTCAGAGGAGTGCAAGTGTAAGGCTTGAGCAATCTCTTCTGGCTTTGGATCTCTTTTCGTACCGTTGAAGGGTAGTTGATTGAGAACAGGAATCCTCAAGAGTTGAGAAAATTCCTCCAAAGTAGGCACAAGTTGGTAGTCAGGAAATGTAAAGCAATGATGCAAAGGGTCAAAGAACTGGAAGAGAACTTTCAGCATATCCTCCTCAGTTTTGGTGGTGACTAAGTTGAGAAGACGACCATGCCTCTCGGTGAATGGAGAATTCTCAGGAATCCTTGAAGCCAGCTCCTTGAGTTGAGGAGGAATTCTTACAAGGTTAACTTGGATAGTTTTCCTGCGAAGTGAATCCATAACCTACAAAACAGGAACAAAGATGAAAATCCAAAATCCTTGAAATGGTTAGTGGATGCATATGATGCTTCATGATGTTCATGATGTTCATGATGTTATGCACAAGTATATATGTACAAACAAATCACACAAGTTCCTAGTTTCAGGCTTGCATGGGGTTTCATAGGTAAGTACTCTCTTGAAGTTTAGTTAGCTCAACCTGTCCTAGAAATAGTAACCGGGTTCTAAGGAGCTCAATATCACTGGATTGTTTTCTGTGCTCATTGTTTCAGTTTAGCCACTTTACTGGCGACCGAAATATTCCAAGAAAACAACCCTCAATGAGTGTAGTACCGAGTATCTACCAACTTCGGACTGCACCAAATCCGGTCATCTCACTACATCCTAAAAGGCCAAGTTGGTCAAGTAAAGGTTCTAAAAGTCCATTAGTGCTTCATGACATCACTCAGCGGCCCCGTATTCTCTTTGATTGACTCAAAGGCTACCGGTACCCACAAATATGTCGCACTAATATAGCTATTGCTTAGACCATGTCGGTATACCCCGCACAGTTTCCACAATGTATTGCTAGTTACCTATGAATGTTTCCCAAATCCGGGTAGAGGATTCAAACCCAAACAATAGAACCAAAGTGTAAAGCAAACAAGTCAAGCAAGATAAGTATGTAAAGGTGATCTAAAACCCTAAGGTAACCCCGCTTTTATAATATTCCCCAGCAGAGTCGCCAGTTCTATGATGCGGTGGGAGAACTTACTTGAGGTTTTGCGTTTGTGTTCGCAAATGTTTCGGTTTAGCAAGAGTTGCCACCGAATTTTATTTTATCCAAAAGGAAATGTAAAAAAGCATAGGAAAGACCTTTGATATGTTTTCTTGAGTTCGGGGGGTAGATTATGAAAAGGGAAGGTGCTAGCACCCTTTTCATCCATGGTTATCCATGGGCTCTTAGTTACTTGTTTAGATCACTTGCTTTGCTTTTCCAATTGTTTGAAATGGTGCTTTGTGTGGTTTTGAAAGTATTTTGAAAAGAGGCCATTGTTTTGGCAATCTTTGTAATGATTCTTGTTTGTAAGAATGTATACAAAGATGTTTGTCTTTTGAAAAATGTTTCAATGTTTGAAAGTTGTTTGGAAATTATTTTGAAATGTGTGTGTGATAGTTTGAAAATAGCAAGGATTGTTTGAAAGAGATCAAGTAACTAGGAGTTATCTACCCTACTCAAAAATCTTTCCTACACATTTTTATTTCTTTGACATTGTTAACCTACTATTGTTTTAGTAGATAACCCTATCTTTGGATGTTAAACGAGACGGGCGTGGGTCATCGTATGACCATGATAACAATATTGCCAAGTATCTTAGAAAGTTTTGAGGGACTTAAGATCATTTTTGTTTAGGCAACCAAGATAGCGTCATCGAGGGACTATGATCTTTTGTTTTGTTTTGTTTTGTTTTTGTTTTGCCAAGATACCTAGCATGCATACCATGGCCATTTTAAGGCAACAAAGTGGATGAACCCCTAGGGGTGCTTGTGTGCAATGTGTTGTCATTTTTCATGCATTTTTTGTCTTGTATTAAGTCATGCTATTTGTTTTGATTTTTGGTCTTTGCATACAAAACCCTAGTTTACTATCATGGTATATGAAAACAATAAAATGCGTAAAGTAAATCTAGACTATTACAACAATATTATAGGGAGGGGGATACAAGTTTTGAATAGGGGGATATTGCTCAAAATAACTCTAAAACTATTACAACCAAATTGAATTTATTGTACAAATAAATAAATAAACAAATATTTAAATAGGCAATTAAATATAAATATGCAAGAAATGTTTTTTTGTATTAATTTTATTAATGTAAAAATAAGTTTATTTAAGTCTTAAAAATAAGAAAATAAAATGATTATTTTTGAAAGGGTGAAAACCCTAATTTTTGTTTAAAAGAAATATTGTTTTCTAATATTATTTTATTTGTTTTTGTTCAAGAAAAATAATAATAATATTATGTATAAATATAAAAAATTAAACATGTATAAAAATAATTATTTTTATGTATGAGATAATAAAATAAAAATATTTAAGTATTTTTATTATTTTACAAGTTTATTTAAGAAAATAAAACCTAATAAACTATTTTTATGCCAAAAATAAGATAAAAATAAAATAAAATGCAAAAAACTAAGAAAATATTTTTGGGATTTTTTTAATGTTCAGAAAAGAAAAAAAAAGTCAAAAATATAAAAGAAATGAAAAAAATATGCAAAATAAAGAAAATGGGCCAATGGGGTGCAAAAAGTAAACAAGGGGTGTGAATAGAACCAAGCCCAAGGCGCCAGACCCATACAAACTTCATCCCCGACCTTGCTCCTTCGTCCCAAACACGCGCTTCTGTATTCAAAACCCGTTCTTGCTATTCTTTGCATAAAATCAAAAACTTATAACATGAAAAATGTAGCTCATGATCACACGATTTCAATGATATAAAGAACATGACCTAACTCTCAAAGATCAGAGAGAATTTTAATGGCCCTAATTTCTGACCTAGTTTTTTCATCATGTTCATCATCCAAATACTCTTAGCTCAGTTAATATAAATGGAATCTACGCATATGTACAACTTAAGCATGTTGAAGACTACATTTTTGCTTCACAAACCTAAGCTTAATGATGCCTAAATAGAGAGATAGAAACTTGATAAATACCTTGTTCAGTTGAGTTTGGATATGGCAATGTGGGGACTTTGAGTGAAGCCTGAAGGTCGTGTGAGCTTGCTTGAAGTTCCCTCAAGCTATCCCAATGCTCAGTTTGCCTTGTAGATGCCTGAATCTTCCTATAGAAATCAACCTGCAAACTCAAAAAGTGAAAATGGTGAAGCTTGAAACAGGGGTTACAGTTGCTGAACAAAGGCCTGGATAGTTTAGGTAGGAGGTATGGAATGTGTTTGAAGTGATTCCAAGCAAAACGCACGAGGCAAAATGGAAATGGCTAAGGTTCTGCAGAAGGTGCCCTGTTTGGGCAGAAAAATGGGGTTTTTGTATTTTTGGGGTGTTTGAGAGGTTATGAAATCGTGTTTTAGGCTTGCAACAATGTTCTTAGGTTGTTTGAAATGTTACAAAGTCTTGGTTTTATCAGATACACTACTTCCATTAACTTTTGCAAGTTTACTTGTTTTTGAAGAAAGTTGAAATGAAAATGCCCAAAAGCTTGTACTTGCTAGTTTCTTAGCTGCACATAGTTGGTAAACTTTTCATGATAACTGTGGGTGTTGTTTGCAAAAAGAGATTAGGTCCATGGCTCAAGATAAACAAAGTTGTAAAAGTAAGCTTTATGAAAATGGTATTATGCACTTTATGCCATAAATGGATTAATTCAATGTGTAATGCTCCATAGCTCATAAAAAAGCCATTGTCCAATGTGGTTGCATTCAATTTTGGAGTGTAGAAGGGATCAGAACCTGTAAAATCAAGTACAAGCATGCTTAGGACAGATTTGCAACTTGAACCATTGTGAAAAATGCCTTGGACAAAAGTGATAATTTGCCATTTTCATTTCTTCGATTCTCCTTAACCATAAATGATCTTGGGGAGTTCTTGGACATTTTGGAAAGCTTGTAATATTCTCTACAATCCATATTTGAAATGAAACTTGAGATTCCTCTTGGAACTAGGTGAAAAGTTTCCATGAAGTTAGGTCAAAAATCTGCCTAAACTAGGGCAAAGTTTCACTAAGTTAAAAAGTTTTTGGACCCCTATTCACAAAAGCATAACTTGAGATCCAAGCATCTTTTGGGAAAACTTTGTGTATAAAAGTTGAAGATTTTGTGGAGGACTACAACTTTGATGTTGGAAGTTTTCTTTGAATCCAATTGCATCATGGTGAAAAAGTTGGGAAAAGTTGGGAAAAAATAAGAAATTTTCATAACTTAGAAAAATTCTAAGTTATAAATTTTTTTAAACTTAAACCCTAATTTCCAATTTTAAGTTTCTTGGTGAACAATTTTCATGTTTTGACACATCTTGATGAAATATGACCCATGGCACTTGATTTTGACCAAAAAGTCAAAGTTTGACTTTTCAGTGTACAATTGATTTTTGATCAGTTGACTGGGAAATTCATTTGTCAATCCAATGCATTTGAGATCTTTTGAACCTTGTGATTAGGTCAAGAAGGTGCAATTGAGTCCTTGAAACCATGCTTGAACCCAATTGGTCATTTGCTAGGTCAAAAATCAGAAATTGCCCTTCTACAGTCAAAACCCTAATTTTGACCATTTTGCCCTTTTGATGATTTGATCAACTTTCTTGAGGAGTTGTGATCCAAACTTGATAAAATGGTTCATATGAGTCTATAATGTTGACGTGGATCAAAAATTATGAGGTTTGACTGTAAATTGGCTATGGTTGACTTTTTCCCCAATACAGTTGATTTTTAGGTCAACTGTCCAATTGGCTGGGTAAAAAAGTGATCCAAGGCTTGAAACTTGGTATGAGCAATCTTAGGGGTCCAACATGAAGTATGAAAGTCACATTGAGAATTGATGGTCCAAAATTCCTTGTGAAAACTCAAACCCTAATTTCAGGTTATCAGTGCAAGATGAGGTCTTGAGTTGAGCAAACCCTAATCTGGTCTTGAGTCCACAAAGTCTTGTGAGGAGAATCTTGATAATATGAGAGGGCAAATTTTGGGGTACAACAGCTTCCAATGAGGGCTTTAAAGATTATGCGCAAAAGTGGAGAGACCTATCCGAAAGGGTGCAACCTCCTCTATCTGAGAGGGAGTTAGTGGACATGTTCTTGGGAACTCTATCAGGTCCTTTCTTCAATCATCTGATTGGGAGTTCTTCTACAGGGTTTACAGAATTGATCTTAACCGGCGAAAGAGTGGAGGCTGGTATAAGAAATGGGAAAATTCAGAAGGACACGTCTGCCTCAACAGCTGTAAAAAAGCCCTTCACGGGAAGAAAGGAAGTATCTGCTGTCTATTCACAGAGGAATCAGGGAAGAACCGAGCGCCGACCAACGGTGGGGGCCGTTATGATTCCGAAGCCTGCATCAGACTAGCCAAGAACTAACCAGTAAAGGGTAGAAAGGCCAGTTTGACAATTTACCAAGATTAACATGACTCCAGCCCAAGTTCTACCACATCTCCTAAAGTTGAATCTGGCCACTCTAAAAGAGGCCCCAAAAAATCCTAATACTACTTCTCCATATTACCATCCCAACGCCAGATGCGTGTACCATTCTGAAAGTCCAGGGCACGACACCAACAACTGTTGGGCTCTGAAGAATAAGATTCAAGATCTGATAGATGTGAAGGAAGTTGAGTTTGAAGCGCCTGAGAAACCGAATGTTATTTCCGCTCCGATGCCGAGGCATGGTCACAATGCCAACGCTATTGAAGAAGATCTGCTTGTTGCTACCGTGGATGAACTGTTAACTCCGCTCCTAACCATCAAGTTAATTTGTTAAAAGCTGGCATCTTCCCAGGTTGTGACAAAGACTGCCATGTTTCCCTGTCCTCATCATTTGACTGCCCTCTGTTGAAGAAAGGAATCCATCAACTGATTGATAACCAAGAAATCTTGTTTGAGAAAGCTCCTATTTCACCCGTTCCAGTGAAAGAAGTTTCAATAATAACCATCTATGCCAATCCTTCCAGGGCCCCTAAAAGACCCGTTAGGATTACACCTGCTCCAAAGACTGCTCCGCTTAAGATAACAATGCCCGGGCATGCCCCATACAAATCAGATAAATCAGTACCATGGAACTATGGTGGAGAAATCTACTACCATGGTATTAAACAGATTGAACTGACTGCTGAAGAAGAAAGCTCCTAAGAGGACAGTCCCAACATTAGCAATATTGTCGGAACAAGTAAAGTTACCCGTAGTGGAAGAATCTTTTCTCCAGAGATTACTCCTCCAACAATAGTCTTTGGACCCGTGGCCATTCCGAAGATTACCTCTGCACCAGTGATTGTGCCCGCAAGTGTACCTACCAACAAAGACAATACAATTCCTATCCCTACTTCCGCTGCTGATAATAAAGGAAAGAATGTTCAAGAGGAGCCTGTCCAGACGAAGGCTCAATCACTAGCTATTCCTAAAACATCCAAGAAGGAGATGGAAGAAATCCTGAGGATCATTAAGAAAAGTGATTATGATGTGGTTGAACAATTGGGGCAGACCCCTTCCAAGATCTCTATGCTAGCCCTGTTGTTATGCTCTGAAGCACACCCTAAAGCTTTGGTCAAATTTCTGAAGACAGCTCATGTGCCGCAAGAGACGTCTGCTGACCAGTTCGAGGACTGTGTGGCCAGTTTGACAGCTGATAATGGCTTGGGCTTCTCCGATGCTGACTTAACACCCCGAGGGAGAAAACACAACGATGCATTACATGTCTCAGTGGAGTGCAGAGGAACAACCTTAGCTCATGTCTTGGTTGATACTGGGTCATCTCTAAATGTTTTGCCGAAGAAAGCCCTTGATAGATTGGATTGCAAAGGGCTGACTCTAAAACCCAGTAACATAGTGGTGCAAGCTTTTGATGGTTCGAAGAGGATGGTCCACGGGGAGGTGGAAATCCCAATCAAGGTGGGAACTCAAGTCTTCAACTCCACTTTCTATGTGATGGACATCCGTCCTTCTTATTCATGTCTGTTGGGACGCCCCTGGATCCACAATGCCAGTGCTATCACTTCCACCTTGCATCAAATTCTCAAGTACCCCGTCCAAGGGAAGATCATAACTGTCCATGGGGAAGAGGAATATATGATTAGTCATCTGAATTCCTTTCGTTATGTGGAGTTAGATGGCGAGTTCATAGAGACACCTTTCCAACATTTTGAAGAAGTCTCTCCAGAAGTAGCGGTGACCAAGGCGGTATCTTCAATTCCTAAAATCACAAGACCTCCACCTCGGATGTCATCTCTCAAGGATGCAAGGGCAGTAGTGGAAGAAGAGGGGTGCACAATCTAGGGGCAGCTTCCAGACATTCCTTACAAATCAGACAAGTTTGGCTTGGGGTTTACTTCGACTGGTCATAAGGCTGTGCGCCGTGCCCGTGCTGGGGGGCCACCTATAAAGATTAGCAACCGAAGCATCAATGCAGTAGAAGATAATGAAGAGGATGGCGGCTTGGAAGATTGGATATTTCCTACTGTCAGCGAAGGACTGCGCAACTGGGAAGCCAGAGACTTCGTTCCGATAACTTTCATAACTCAGTAATTTAACTTTTACATTTCTGTTGGACTGTAATAATTCACAAATAATTCCCACTTTTAAAACCTTGTGTCTTACCCGAGACACAATGGTCCATTTTTAAGGGTTTTTATTTCATCTACATATGTCATTCAATGAATCATGGACGCTTTTTCACATATAAACCTTTTATGCTCATTGTCTTTCTTTTACATTTTGTTGTTTTAAGATGGCTATACCCTTACACACACCCACACTCACAAATGCAGGTACCCTTCCATTCCGGATCCCATGGGTAACGATACTTCTATAGCCTTCAGTGACTATGAAGATCTGATCTACCAAGCTGAATACGAAGGTGAGGAAGATTGTGAGGTGCCAGGGGAATTGGCCAGATTATTACAGCAAGAAGAAAGAGCAATTCAGCCTCATGAGGAGCAGTTGGATACAATCAACTTGGGTAATAAGGATGATAAAAAGGAAATTAAGATAGGTTCCAATCTAGAGCCGAGTGTCAAAGAGCGCCTAATTCAACTATTGCATGATTATGTTGAGATCTTCTCCTGGTCATACGAAGACATGCCGAGACTCGATACAAACATTGTGGTACACCGCCTACCCACAAGAGAAGACTGTCCACCAGTGAAACAAAAGGTCCGCCGCATGAGACCTGACATGTCAGAGAAGATCAAAGCAGAAGTTATGATACAGTTCAATGCTGGATTTCTGGCTGTTACTTCCTATCCTCAATGGGTTGCTAACATTGTTCCTGTGCCTAAAAAGGACGGCAAAGTGAGAATATGCATGGATTATAGAGACTTAAACAGGTCCAGCCCTAAAGACGACTTTCCACTTCCGCACATCGACATCCTAGTTGACAACACAACTCAACACAAAGTATTTTCTTTCATGGACGGATTCTCAGGCTATAACCAGATCAAAATGGCACTTGAGGACATGGAGAAAACTACATTTGTCACACAGTGGGCTATGTTCTGCTACAAAGTGATGCCATTCGGACTGAAGAATGCCGGGGCAACCTATCAACGTGCCATGATAGCTTTGTTTCATGATATGATACATCATAAGATAGAGGTCTACGTAGATGACATGATAGCCCGATCACAAACTGAAGAAGAACACCTTGATCACTTGCAAAAGCTGTTTGTCAGATTGAAGGAGTACAAGCTAAGATTGATCCCAAACAAGTGTACATTCGGAGTCCGGTCCGGTAAACTCTTAGGTTTCATTGTCAGCAACAAAGGCATCGAGGTTGATCCTGCCAAAGTCAAAGCTATACAAGAAATTCCAGCTCCTCGCACTGAGAAGGAAGTCAGAGGTTTTTTGGGACGCCTAAACTACATTGCCAGGTTCATTTATCACCTAACGTCAACTTGTGAGCCAATCTTCAAGCTGTTAAAGAAAGATCAGGTAGTTAGATGGAACAATGAATGTTAGATTGCTTTCGATAAAATCAAGGAGTATTTGCTAGAACCTCCTGTCTTGATGCCAACCGTCGAGGGAAGACCGCTAATCATGTATCTGACTGTCTTGATGGCACAGTTGATGTTGTTTGCTGAGGGGCATAAGGGTGTACTAAACGACACAATTTGGTAGAAGGGATTGTGACGAGGGGCATAGTTTTAGTACCGAGGGGCACATTTGGCTGTGCTGGCGACATGCTTATGTGTGCCTAGGGACACAAATGCGTGCCTAGGGGCACAAAAAGTTATGCTGAGGGGCATGGTTTTATAATATATTTATATATACTTAGTATTTTCATAAAAATGAAAATAAAAACTATTTTAACTTAATTAAGTTTCAGTAGCAAATTATTAAAAGACCATAGTTAGTAAATAACAGAGTTGGTATTAAAATAGCAGAGACATTAATAACCAATATATATATATATATATATATATATATATTAATAATAAAGATAAATTAGTAGCAGGTTTATTAAATTAGTAGAGTAATGAAATAATAGGATTAGTATGAACTATCAGTAGCAATGTGAGTTTGATAATAGTAGTACATAGAAGAAAAAGTAGTAATTTTAGCAGATAATTATTAAGCCGGTATAGTTGAATTGTCCAAATAATTATACAAAATATTTGTTGTATATTTTAGTCGATACGGTGTGTTGAATACTTGGCTGAAAAATATGAATTTCAGGTGGTATTGAATTGTTAAGCTTATGACCAATGTTGATTTATGTTGAGTTGTCGTGTTGTTGTGATTGTCATTGTGAATTCTTGTTGGTAATACAAAGTTGCATGGAATTTTAAATGATGATGAATTACCTCTATTTACTGATAATAATGGTGATGTGGTCTTATTCTTTGCGATGGATGATGGTTGTTGTAAGTATGTGATAGTGCATTCATTGAGTCATATACATTTGCATACTATGTGATGGGCTGGATTGGAAAACTGCGAAGAAGGCTTATGCCTTGTTGATGACTCTATTTATTGGAAGATTTTTAAGATGGGAGTTCTGCTCCATTGGTACCACATGCATTTGCATAAAGATGAGTTGCATTCGGTATTGCATTCTGAGTCGTTGTGTGTATGATTATGCTTATGATGTTAAAACTTGAGAAGTAGTGAATATGTATGAACTGATTCTAATGTAATATTTATCATATATTCTATTATATTGTTCAATATCTCACCCCTTCTATTTGAATGTTACCCCGATGTTGCTAACATGCAGGTAACCCAGAGTGAAGGCGGTATACCTTCAGTAGTTCGAGTCGGTGTCATTACTTTGATACGTAACACTCGGGGGGGGGGGGGGGGGGGTGAACGCTTGCTGTTTTATTGTTATTATTTCAGTAGATTGAATTTTAAGTTGAATATTATTAAGTAATGGTTGTTTTGAAGTTGTTTTAGTTAGTTAAAGATGTTATACTCTTTTAAGTCGAATATCATGATTCCGCTGCGTAGTTATGAATGTTGCTATTTTAAAAGGTTAATTTTATGTTGTTGTTGGTTCATTCCAGTTTAATGTGTTATGTATCTATTAATGAGTGTCGTTGTTTTAAGTGGAATGTGTAGCATCCTGATTCGGTTGTCGGAATTTTATCACTCTGATTTTTATGATAATCGCTGGGTAGAATTGGGGTGTTACATTAGTGGTATCAGAGCAAGTCGGTATGTCTGACCAAGTTGTCGAGTCGTAGTTTTGTTTAACAATCGAGTATTGTTAATTCTAGTTCTAACCGTTGTTTATATTGTAGTGATAAGTTGAGATGGCTGGAAGGAATGATGCTTCACTTGCTGCTGCTTTAGAAGCAATGGCGAATGCTATGGAGAATCAGCCGAACACTGACGAGAATGTTGGATCCCGTAGTTTGGCGACCTTCTAGAGGGAGAATCCGCCTATGATCCTAATGGAGCGTTAGATTGGTTGAAAGAGATTGAAATAATCTTTCGTGTGATGGACTTCACTCCAGTGTAGAAGGTTCGATATGGTACTTGTAACACCCCAATTCTACCCCAAGCAAATTATGCAAAATAAATCAGAGTTATAAAATTTCATTCATACAAACGAATCGGGACGTCACAAATTCTTCTAACAAATTCATTGCATACATCATGGATATATAACACTTTTAAAACATCGGATGAACCATCGTCATAACATCTTTAATAAAATAATTCAACAACCACGCAGCAGAATTCTTCAAATAACATCTCTAAATAAAACAGCAACTTCGAAACATTTCATATTAATAATAATCATTTCAAAACTCAACAACTGAAAATCAATAATCAAAAATCAGCAAGCGTTCATCCCCCGAGTGTTACATATCAGAGCAATGACACTGGCTCGAACTATTAAAGGTATACAACCTTCACTCGCGATTACCTGCACGTTACCAACATAGGGGCAACATTCAAACAGAAAGGGTGAGATATCTAACAATATAATAAAGCGCATGATAATTAATATATTAAATTAGATCACTAATATCACCACTTCTCATCTCATAATCAACAATAATTACATCATATATTCTCATTCATCAACATCAAATACACTTCATTATTCAATCCTAAAATGCGACTCAAAACTATGCAAATGCATGTGGTACCATTGGAGCAGAACTCCCATCTCAAAAATCTGCCAATTAATAGAGGCATCAACAAGGCATAGCCTTCATCTCAAAATTTTCCAGTCCAGGCCATCTCAACGAGCATAAGCTCCATCTCAAAAATGCAATGTATGCGACTCATCATGAATGTAATGTCAACACTCAATCAACCAAATCTCAATTACCTCAAAACAACAACATCTCATAAACATCTCAGAACAACATCTCATAAACATCTCAGAACAACAACATCTCATAAACATCTCAAAACAACAACATCTCAATTACAGCATCTCATAAACATCTCAAAATAATTTATTAAACATCACTTATTTATCAAATGTCATTTGTTCATCATAACTATTAAACACAACTTTAATAACCACATCTTACTAATAACTCAGATGTATATTAATACTACAGTAATCCATACTATTATTCTGCTATTGTACATCATTATTGTCACTAATCCTACTGTCATAATTCTAACAGCAGCCTCTAAACATCTCACAATTCATCGTTCTGTCCAAAATCCAGCATAATTGTCATCTACGGGAATTAATTCTAAATTCTAAATTAGTTACTAGTATTACACTTCTTATCCATCATTTAAATCATCTAGAATAATGTTCATCGCGTTAGCTAATTAACGCTTCAAACGGCATCTCAAACAACATCTTAAAACTCAAGTTACAGCAACTAAAAGCCAATTCTGTCGAAGATTAGACCTTATGTATCGACACAAAACACTATGGATCGACTCATTCTGGCTTCAAATTCAGCATGTATCGACATATGCTTCTCACCGGTCGACTCATCCTGAGTCGAACACCCTTCATGTATCAACGCATCCTCTCTTCGTGTCGACTCATCCCGAGTCTTGTAACTAACATGCATCGACACAAGCCCTCCTTGTATCAACTCATCCTGAGTCGAACAACTAACATGTATCGACGCAAGCCCTGCATGCATCGACTCATCCTGAGTCGAACACCCTTCATGTATCGACACATCCAACTTGGGGTCGACACATCCTTCGACAGTCTGCATAATTTTCTGTGTTTTCTTCTGTAATTCACTATGGGAATCATATTCTTAACCTTACAAACCTTATTATCATCATGATAAATCATCACCTATCATTATCCTCTAATATTCCATTGATCAAACAACATAATAACATTCTTATTCATCAAAAATTCATCAAATCTTCATCATACATCATTCATGATGCATTCAATTCAAGAACAAACAACAATCACCTCTAACCCCACATATTAAATATCATGAACTCAATTATAAAGTCAGAACCCCACCCTTACCTTGGATCGAAGGTCGCTCTATAATTTTCTAGGTTGAATCTTCGTTCTTGCCGATTTTCCACTTTTTCCAGCAGCTTCACGTTCTCCTAAAATCCTTATTTTTCCTTCTACTGCTCTTTCTCCTTCTATTCTTTCTCACAAATAATAATACAACCCTATTATTATATTATTCCTTATTGGGATCAAAACTACACCCCCTTATTACTTTCACTCACACCAAAAATAGGCCCACATGAAATAATATTAGCTTCTAACATTATTTCACTACATAATAATATTATACCTCTAATATTATTATTTCTTCACTTAATAAAATAAATCCAATTTAATAACACTTCTTCACAAATATTCTAAAAATAATTTAATTAAATAGTTAATTAAATTACGGGCGTTACAATACTCATATGCTGGCAGTCGAGGCTGATGACTGGTGGCTAGAGACTTGTCAGAGGTTGGAAGATGCAGGTGAAATGTCACTTGGGTTGTGTTCCGTAGGGAATTTCTGAGGAAGTATTTTCCTAAGGACGTTCATGGTAAGAAGGAAATTGAGTTTCTTGAGCTGAAGCAAGGGAGTAAGTCGGTTGTTGAGTATGCTGCAAAGTTTGCTGAGTTAGCTAAGTTTTGTCCGCACTATAACAAGGCAAATGCTGAGTTTTTAAAGTGCATCAAGTTTGAGAGAGGGTTGCGCCTAGAGATCAAGAAGGCAGTTGGATACCAGAAGATCTGTGTCTTTTCTGATTTAATTGATAGTTGTAGAATTTATGAAGAGGATAATAATGCTCATTACAAGATTATCAGTGAGAAGATGGGTAAGCACCAACAGAATCGTGGTAAGCCTTATGATGCCCCAGCTAGTAAAGTTAAACAGAAGGTTGCTCAGGGTCAGAGGACTAGTGAGGGAGATTCTCTTGCTGGTGTTGTTTGTTTCAAATGTGTAAGACCTGGGCATAAGATTAATGTGTGTACTGTTGAGGTGAAGAGTTGTTTCCGTTGTGGTAAGACTGGACATGTTGTATCTAAGTGCAAGCATAAGGAGGTGATTTGTTTCAATTATGGTGAAGAAGGACACATTGGTAGTCAGTGTCAAAGACCAAAGAAGGCACAAAACAATGGTAAAGTGTTCGCTTTGGTTGAGGATCAGGTAGCTACTGACAACAGACTCATCAGAGGTACATGCTTCATTAATAGTACTCCTTTAATTACTATTATTGATACTAGTGCTATTCATTACTTTATTGCTACTGATTGTGTTGAAAGATTGGGTCTTATGTTATCTTCTATGAATGGAGAGATGGTCATCAACACTTCAGCCAAGGGGTCGGTGACTACTTCTATTGTGTGTTTAAAGTGTCCTTTGTCGATCTTCAACAGGGACTTTGCCGTTGATTTGGTTTGTTTGCCTTTGAGAGGGATGGATGTGATTCTGGGTATGAACTGGTTAGAGCATAACTATGTTCATATTAACTGTTATAACAATTTTGTGAGTTTTCTACTTCCGAAGAAGAGGAAGTTGGTATGTTGTCTGCTAGACAGATGAGGAAGTTAATGCAAGAAGAGGCTCAGATGTCTCGTTGATGGCGTTGCTATCTGTCGAGAATAAAACTATAATTGAGGAAGTGCAGCTGGTGCGTGAATTTCTCGAAGTTTTCCCTGATGAAATTCCTGATGTACCACCAGAGAGAGAAGTCAAATTTTCTATTAATATTGTACCTGGTACCAGACCTGTTTCTATGGCACCATACAGGATGTCTGCATATGAATTGTCGGAATTAAAGAAGCAATTAGAAGAGTTTCTTGAAAAGAAGTTTCTAAGACCAAGTGTATCGTCGTGGGGAGCTCCAGTGTTGCTAGTAAAGAAGAAAGATGGAAATATGAGACTTTGTGTTGATTATAGACAATTGAATAAAGTGGCGATTAAGAACAAGTATCCACTTCCAAGAATAGATGACTTGATGGATCAATTGGTGGGTGGTCGTGTGTTTAGTAAGATTGATTTGAGGTCGGTATATAATCAGATTAAAGTGAAGGATGAAGATATCCAGAAGACGGCTTTCAGAAAGAGTTATGGACATTATGGGTATTCGGTGATGCCTTTCAGTGTTACCAACGCGTCGGGAGTATTCATGGAATACATGAGCCTTATATTTCATACTTATTTGGATCGGTTTGTAGTGGTGTTCATTGATACATTTTGATTTTCTCTAAGTCGGAAGAAGAGCATGCATAACACTTAAGAATAGTATTGAAAGTCTTGAAAGATAAGAAGTTGTATGCAAAGATGTATAAGTGTGAATTTTGGTTAAAGGAGGTTAGTTTTCTTGGTCATGTGATCTCAGGTGGTGGAATTGTTATAGATCCATCTAAAGTAGATGCTGTGTTGCAGTGGGAAAATCCTAAGTCGGCTACCGATATTAGAAGCTTTTTGGGATTATCTGGTTATTATAGAAGGTTTATCGAAGTTTTTTCTAAGTTGGCACTTCCATTGACTAATATAATACGGTGGGAGAACCGACTTGGGTGTTTTGCATTTGATCGCAATTGTTATGGATGGCAAGAGTTATCACTGACTTTTCTTTTATCCAATAAGGAAAGGATGAAAAGAACAGGAAAGACCTTTGAGATTATTTTCTTGAGTTCGGGGGGTAGATTATGAAAAGGGAAGGTATTAGCACCCTTTTCATCCATAATTATCTATGGGCTCTTAGTGTCTTGCTAGATCTTTTGCTTTTGTTTGAAAGTGTGCTTTGTGGTGGTTTTTGAAAGTATTTTTGAAAAGCGCCTTCGTTTAGGCAAACTTTGTAATGATTCTCGTCTCTATAAGAATGTATACAAAGTGTTTAAACTTTTGAAAAATATTTCAATGGAAAGTGTTGGTGCATTTAAAAATGTGTTTGTGTTTTGAAAATGAGCAAGCAACTAGGAACATTCTACCTTACTCAAAAGTCTTTTGTTCATTCCTCTCTTCCTTTGATATTGCTATCTTACCATTGATTGGTAAGAAGCCTTATCTTTGGATATAAAAGGGACGGGCGTGGGTCATTGTATAGTCATGATAGCAATGTTGTGAGATATCTTAGCATTTCTTTTGAGGGACTAAGATCATTTGTAAAGCAACATTCGAAGCGTCATCGAGGGACTATGATCTTGTATTTTTGATTGTTTTTGCTAAGATGTATCACATACATAACATGACTATTTTTCATAAGGCAACAAGTGGAGTTAACCCTAGAGGTGCATGTGTGCAAAGTGTGTTTGATTGCATGCATTTTTTTCTTTTGATCAGGGTGGTCTACTTGTTGATTTTATCTTGCCATACACCCTAATTACTAACATTTTGTGTAAAGTCAAAAGTGCAGAAAGATAAAATCCTACACTATTACAACCATATTGAATTACATGAAAATATAAAGGCAAAAATAAGGTAAAAGCAAAAAAAAAATGGATCTTTCGATTTAGGGCTGTAAACCCTTCGATTCTTCACTTTCTGGCTCTCTTCGGTCTGGCCTGAAAAGGGATGAAGGCATGACTTTCGACTGGGGCCTGGAGGCTAGCATGTTGTGTCTTTCGATTGGGGTCTGGAAGCCAACATGTTGTGCCTTTCATTTGGGGCCTGGAGGCCAGCATGTCGTGCCTTTCATTTGGGGCCTGAAGGCCAGCATGTCGTGCCTTTCATTTGGGGCCTGGAGGCCAACATGTTATGCCTTCTGTCTGCCTCTTTCATTTGGCCTGAAGGTTAGTATGGAAGCCAGAGGCTTCGTTTCTAACTTTCTGTCTCATGTTTCTTTCGTTTGAGTTTGAATAGAAACATGGCCCAAGGCCATGCCAACATCACCTTAAGGCTAGATTAGTTCTTAAAGCATGTTTAAATTTACAAAGAGAAAAAGCCAAGAAGATTGTTAACCATGACACACATTAAAAGAGTGAAAACGAAAAGAAGAAAATAGTATGTATATGTTTGAAACGAAAAGAAAACTTATTTACATGCTATGCTAGAAACGAAGGGTCAAAGGTTAAGAATGACTTACCTTGTTGGAGATTGGAGCGTGTGCTAGACTTTGAAGTGGTTGCCTTGAATTCCTCTGGATTCGAAGGTAAAGACCAGGGGTGAGCCTTTGACAGTGGATTCGAAAGAAGCAAAACAAGTGAAATGTACTTCTTTGTTGGATTAGAAGGACAGTAAGATGTAAGGATTTTTTTCCAGATTTGAGAGGGACAAGTACTTGGATTCTGGGTTTGGATTTTCAAAAGTGTTTAAGTGTTTGAGAATTTTATGGTGTGTAAGAATTTTGAAGATACGTTCCCCTCTTTTTCCTTCTCTCTCTCCTTGATGTGAAAATGAACTCTCTATTTATAGAGGAAAATTTTTAAATGTTTGGGAGTAAAAATAATAAAATAAAGGCTCAACTGGAAAGTAAGCATCCACTTTTGTCATAGTAGCAAGATGAATGGTTCAGATGGATTGCTTCCTTCAGAAGGAAAATGGGCGCAAGGCTCAAGAAAAACATTTCCTAAAAAGTAGTATCATACTATTAAGGGAAAGTGGTCTTGGACAGCAAATGGGTAAAAGCCTATTTCAACTTGCATAAAAAATTAAATATAGAGTGAGTCATAGGTTTGAGGCCTGAAAAGGGGAAACACATAGCCTAGCCTATGGGTCTAATGTTCAACTTGATGTTTTGAGTCGAATCCTCCATCTTTCTACACCTTTCGACCAGACTAGAACAACATTCGTTCCCACCAGTTATGTGTCTTTCGAATGGACCAATTGTGTATTCTTCGAATGTCCCTCTTCAGCTGAATATGCCATTTTGAGTTCTCTTGCTTTTGATCACTTAGGCCCAAACCTTCGACCAGACTCCAAAGTAAGCAAAATAATTAATCCCCAACTATGGCAAGTCCTTCGAATGGGCCACCAAGTTGTGTGTCATAATGCAACACTATGGCATATTGAAGGGTTTGCAGATGGATTCAAAGGTGATACGAAGGTGCGTTCAAAGCAAACATGCAGATGAAATCGAAAGTCACAGGAAGATAGCCATTCATCCAATTGAAAATTTGTGATTCCAAGGAAAACAGGTGAAGGGCCAATGGTGCAATCGAAGCTTGCAGGCAGGAGCCATTGTCCAAATGAAGCTTGCATGCAGAAGCTATTTTAGTGCATCAAAGAAAATATGTAAGAGGTCAAATGACCAAATGAAACTTATGGACCAAAGCTTGATCAAAGAAGCCAGATGCTCAATCGAAAAATGTAAACCAAAGCCTGCATTGAAGGAGGCCCAAATGTTCAATCAAAGTGTGAGGACCAAAGCTCGCTCGAAGAAGGCAAATGCTCAATCGAAGGATGTAAATCAAAGCTTGTATCGAAGGAGGCCCAAATGCCCAATCGAAGCGTGAGGACCAAAGCTCGCTCGAAGAAGGAAAATGCTCAATCAAAGGATGTAAATCAAAGCTTGTATAGAAGGAGGCCCAAATGCCCAATTGAAGGATGAATCAAACTTGCTCGAAGGAAGCCTAGATGCCCAATTGAAACCAGTATGAATCGAAGCAAGCTTGTTTTTCTTCAATTTTGTCAAGAAAAATCAATTTTTCTACTTTGCCCTCTTTTTGTCTATTTTGTACTTGTGAAAATTTGAGCTTTTTGAAAATCCTTGTGATAAAATGTTTTGAGTAAAGAGAGGGCAAATTTTGGGGTACAACAACTAAGTTGACTTGTAAAGGTAGAGCTTATGTGTGGGACGTTCAATGTAAAGAAAGTTTTACAGAATTAAAGAAAAGATTGACGTCGGCTCCGATTTTGACATTACCTAATCCAGGAGAATATTTTGTGGTATATTGTGATGCTTCTAAGATGGGTTTAGGAGGTGTGCTTATGCAGAATGATAAGGTAGTTGCTTATGCGTCAAGTAAGTTGATAACTCATGAGAAGAACTATCCTACACATGATTTAGAACTTGCTGTAGTTGTTTTTGTGTTGAAGATTTGGAGACATTATCTTTATGGTTCTAGATTTGAAGTATTTAGCGACCATGAGAGTTTAAAGTATTTATTTGATCAGAAGGAATTGAATATGAGACAATGAAGATGGTTGGAGTTGTTAAAAGATTATGATTTCAGATTGAATTATCATCCAGGAAAAGCAAATTTGGTGGGTGATGCATTAAGTCGAAAGACTTTACATATGTCGGCAATGATGGTTAACGAGTTGGACTTAATTGAACAATTCAGAGATATGAGCTTAGTTTGCAAGGTGACACTGCAGAGTGTTATGTTGGGAATGTCGAAGATTAATAATCAATTTGTAGAGAGTATCAAAGAGGCTCAGAAGTTGGATGTGAAACTGGTAGATTTGATGGTTGGAATCGATCAATATGGGAATAATGATTTTAAGTTAGATGCACGAAATGTGTTGAGATTTCATAATCGAATTTGTATTCCTGGTGATGTGGAGATGAAGAAAGTGATTCTCGAGGAAAGTCATAGAAGCAAGTTGAGTATTCATCCGGGGGCTACAAAAATGTCATGATTTGAAGAATTTGTTTTGGTGGCCTGGGATGAAGAGTGATGTGGCTCAGTTTGTATATGCATGTTTAACTTGTCAGAAATCGAAAGTTGAACATCAGAAGCCTATAGGGTTGATGCAACCGTTAGAAGTTCTGGAATGGAAATTAGATAACATTTCAATGGACTTTGTGACGTGATTACCTAATACTCTAAGAGGACATGATTCAATTTGGGTGATTATTAATAGGCTTACAAAGTCGGCTCATTTTATTCCAATTAACATCAGTTTTCCAGTGTCGAAGTTGGTTGAGATTTAGACTAGTGTAATTGTGAAGCTGCATGGTGTTCCTTTATGTATTGTGTCAGATGGAGATCCGAGGTTTACTTCTGATTTTTGGAAGAGTTTGCAAGAAGCGTTGGGTTCTAAGTTGAGTTTGAGTTCAGCGTATCATCCTTAAACGGATGGTTAGACAGAAAGGACTATTTAATCGTTGGAGGATTTGTTGAGAGCATGTGTTCTTGAGCAGGGAGGTTCGTGGGATACTTATCTTTCATTGATAGAGTTCACTTATAATAACAGTTACCATTCTATTATTGGTATGGCACCTTTTGAGGCATTTTATGGTCGGAGATGTAGAACTCCTTTGTGTTGGCATGGATTTGGAGAAAGTGTAGTGCTTGGACCTGAACTTGTTCGTGAGACTACGGAGAAGGTGAAGTTGATTCGAGAAAAGATGAAAGCTTCCCAAAGTAGACATAAGAGTTATCATGACAAGCGAAGGAAGGACTTAGAATTTCAAGTAGGTGACCATATGTTTTTAAGAGTTACACATGTAACTGGTGTTGGGCGAGCGTTGAAGTCTAAAGAAGCTCACTTCTCATTTTATTAGTCTGTATCAGATTTCAGAAAGAGTTGGAAATGTTGCTTATAGAGTGGCTTTACTGCCTAATCTTTCGAATTTGCATGATGTGTTTCATGTGTCACGACTTTGAAAGTATATTTCAGATCCATCTCATGTGATTCATATAGATGATGTGCAAGGAAGAAATAATCTTACTGCAGAGATGATGCCTGTACGGATTGTAGATCGTGAAATGAAGACTCTAAAAGGAAAGGAAATTGCTTTGCTGAAAGTAGTCTGGCTAGGAGCTACCAGAGAAAGCATGACTTGGGAGGTGGAAAGCAAGATGCGGGACTCTTATCCTGAGTTGTTTGAATGAGGTAAATTTTCGAGGACGAAAATATTCTAAGTGGGGGAGAGTTGTAACGCCCGTTGTTGTACCCCAAATTTTTCCCTCTCAATTTCTCAAGAATTCTCTCACAAGATCTCCCTTGAATCAAGACTGCACAAGGTTTGATCAGCTCAAGATACCTCCTCAAACACTGATGACTCAAAACTAGGGTTTGAGTTTGTGCAAGTACAATTGGACATTTAAGGCCTCATATAGTTTCCATGGATCACATTGGGCTCTCAAGCATCAGATCAAAGATGGAACTTCTGAATCCTCGAAAGGAGGAAGAGGAAACTTTCGAAAGGGCAAAGCAGATAGAAAAAGGTGTGCAGTTACAGATAACCATGTCGAATTCAAAATCTGGTTCAGGATGTTCGAACCACATAACTGATCGAAAGGAGTGGTTGGCAGATTTTTGACAAGTCGAAGAAGAGCAAGCTTGCTTCGATCCCCAAGCTTCGACTGGGAAATGGATTCTTCGAGCAACCTGCTTTGATCTACAAGCTTCAACTGGGCAATGGCTTCTTCGAGCAACCTGTTTCGACCCACAATCTTCGACTGAGCAGTGGCTTCCTTCGAGCAACTTGCTTCGATCTCCAAGCTTCGACTGAGCAATGGCTTCCTTCGAGCAACTTGCTTCGATCCCCAAGCTTCGACTGAGCAATGGCTTCCTTCGAGTAACCTGCTTTGATCCACAAGCTTCAACTGGGCAATGGCTTCCTTCGAGCAACCTGCTTCGATCCACCTCTAAACCCTTCAACACACATAGTTTCAACACTATGAATTACAATTTAACAAAAAAACTTGTTGATAATAGTTCATTGCAAGAAGAAGGTATTGGCGACTTAGTCTTTCAAATTAGAAATGGAGGAAAAGTTATGATTAAAGATGTGCTCTTGTACTTGGAATAAAGTGAAAATTGCTAAGTGTTAGACAACTAGTCGAAAAGAGTTTCTCATTTGTCATGAAAGATGGAGTTTTGAGATTGTTCGACACCAAGAACAATTTAGTCTTAAAATCTCTGTTGCCGAAAAACAGGACATTTAAGACAATGATCAATTCGACAGAAGTTCAATGTTTGAAAACTGTTCGACCACAAGGATAGTTGGTTGTGGCATTTGAAGTTTGGACATTTGAACTTTCGACCACTTAATCAACTGATTACTCAAGATATGGTTGCTGGTCTTGAGATGCCTGAAAAAACTTTATGAAGTTTGTTTAGTAGGAAAGTAATCCAGAAATTCTTTCGTTTCGACTATGCCAATGAGATCATCTTGCATACTCAAAATGGTACATTCAGATGAATGTGGTCCATTAGAAGAACATACAATTGGTGGAAAGAATATTGTTTTATCTGTTGATGAGTTTGGTCGAAAGTTGTGGATCTATGTGATCAAAACGAAAGGACAGAGTATTCGCCATATTCAAGATGCTTGTCGAAAACCAGAGTAAAGAAAAATATCAAATCCATAGGCCATTGTGATGCGGTGGGAGAACTGACTTGAGGTTTTGCGTTTGTGTTCACAAATGTTGCGGTTTAGCAAGAGTCGCCACCGACTTTTCTTTTATCCAAAAGGAAAGGTAAAAAAGCACAGGAAAGACCTTTGAGATTGTTTTTGGGTTCGGGGGGTAGATTATGAAAAGGGAAGGTGCTAGCACCCTTTTCATCCATGGTTTTCCATGGGCTCTTAGTTACTTGTTTAGATCACTTGCTTTGCTTTTTCAATTGTTTGAAATGGTGCTTTGTGTGGTTTTGAAAGTATTTGAAAAGAGGCCATCGTTTAGGCAATCTTTGTAATGATTCTCGTTTGTAAGAATGTATACAAAGATATTTGTCTTTTGAAAAATGTTTCAATGTTTTGAAAGTTGTTTGGAAATGTTTTGAAGTGTGTGTGTTTGTTTTTTAAAATAGCAAGGATTGTTTGCAAAGATCAAGTAACTAGAAGCTATCTACCTACTCAAAAAGTCTTTCTTGTACATTTTTATTCCTTTGACATTGTTGACCTAATATTGTTTTAGTAGGCAACCCTATCTTTGGATGTTAAATGGGACGGGCGTGGGTCATTGTATAACCATGATAGCAATGGTGCCAAGTATCTTAGCATGTTTTTGAGGGACTAAGATCATCTTTGTTTAGGAAACCTTTTGATAGCATCATCGAGGGACTATGATCTTTTGTTTTGTTTTGTTTTGCCAAGATACCTAGCATGCATACCATGGCCATGTTTTAAGGCAACCAAGTGGGTGAAACCCTAGAGGTGCATGTGTGCAAGGTGTTATCATTTTTCATGCATTTTGTTTGTCTTGAATTAGGTCATGCTATTTGTTTGATTTTTGTCTTATCATACAAACCCTAATTTACTAAACATGTATATAATGCGATAAATTGCGTAAAGTAAATCTAAGCTATTACAACAATATTATGGGAGGGGGGATACAAGTTTTTGAAATGGGTATATTTGCACAAAATAAAACCCTAATTCACTATTACAACCCAATTGAATTTATTGTACAATAAATAAATAAACAATTATTTAAAAATGCAATAAAATGTAAATATGCAAAAAATGTTTTGTAATTGTTTTATGTATGAGAAAATAACATTATCTAATTCCTAAAAATAATAAAAAAAAATATTATTATTTTTGAAAGGGGAAACCCTAATTTTGGTTTGAAAGAAAATTATGTTTTCTATTATTTATTTATTCATTTTTTGTTTAAGAAAATAATAATAATATTATGTACCAATATTAAAAATTAAATATGTATGACAAATAAATATTAACATGTATAAAACAATAAAATAAAATATTTAAGTATTTTTTTTATTATTTACAAGTTTATTTAAGAAAATAAATCATATTATTATTAATAAACTATTTTTTATGCCAAAAAAAAAATTAAAAAGAAATGCAAAAAATAAAGAAAATATTTTTCAAGATTTTTTCATGTTCAGAAAAATAAATAACAGAAATAAATATAAAAAGAAATGAAAAATATGCAAAATATAAAAAATAGGCTAAGGGGGTGCAAATAGGAAACAAGGGGGTGTGAAAAGTCAGAAATGCAAGGCCCAGGCACGCCAGGCCCATAATCTGTCGTCCCTGTCCTCCAGCCAAACAAACGCGCGCGCTTCTTCTTCAAATTTGGAACTTGCTCATGCTTGCATAAAATCAAAAACTCATAACACAAAAAATATAGCTTATGTACTCACGATTCCAACGATATAAAATTCCTGACCAAACTCTCAAAGATCAGGGAGAATTTTAATGGCCCTAATTTCTGACCTAGTTTTTTCAGCATGTTCAACAACCAAATACTCTTAGCTCAGTTAATATAAATGGAAAGTATGCATATGTACAGCTTCAGCAAGTTAAGGACTACATTTTTGCTTCACAAATCTAAGCATAAGGATGCCTAAATAAGGAGATAGAAATTTGAGAAATACCTTGTTCAGTTGAGTTTGGATATGGAAATGTGGGAACTTTGAGTGAAGCCTGAAGATCGTGTGAGCTTCCTTGAAGTTCCCTCAACCTTTTCCAATGCTTGGTTGTCCTTGTAGATGCTTGAATCTCCTTACACGAGTCAACTTGCAACCTTGCAAAATGAAAATGGTGAAGTGTGAAACTGAGCTCACAGTTGAAATATGAATGCTTGGATAGCTTGAATGTGATGTAGGGAAGATGTTTCAAGGGTTGAAAGGCAAAACGCACGAGCAAGTTTTGAAATGGCAAGTGTTTTGCAGAAGCTGGCCTGTTTTGGGCAGAAATGTGGTTTTTGGTGTTTGAGGGTGTTTTGGAAGCTATGCACTCGTGTTTCTGCTTGTGACAAAGTTCTGAAGTTGTTTCAAATGGAGCCAAGCCTTGCCTTTATCAGATATCCAAGTTGTCTTGACTTTTGCAAGTTTGCTTGCTTTTGAAGAAAGTTGACATGACCAATGCCAAAGGCCTGTACAGGCTTGCTTGCTAGATGCATAGGGTTAGTGTACTTTTCCTGCTGTTTTTGGATCTTGTTTGCAACAAAAGATCAGGTACATGGCTCAAGATTTGCAAAGTTGCAAAAAGCAAGCTTTATCAAAGTAGTATTATGAACTTTATGCCATTTTTGGATTAAACTCATGTACAATGCTCCATAGGCCAGAATAAAGCCAATATCCATTGAATTTGCATTTAATTATGGAGTGTGTAAGGGATTAGGACCTGTAATACCAAGTACAAGCATGCTAGGACAGATTTGCAACTTGAACCATTGTGAAAATGCCTTGAACAAAAAGTGATAAATTGCCATTTCCCTTCTTCGATTCTCCCTAACCATAAATGATCTTGGAGAGTTCTTGGAAATTTTGGAAATCTTGTAACATTATCTACAATCCATCTTTGAAATGAATTTTGAGATACCTCTTGGAACTAGGTGAAAAATTGCCATGAAGTTAGGTCAAAAACCTACCTAAATTAGGGCAAATTTTCACTAAGTTAAAAAGTTTATGGACCCTTATTCACAAAATCATAACTTGAGATCCAAGCATCTTTTTGGAAAACTTTGTGAATTAAAGTTGTAGATTTCATGGAGGACTACAACTATCATGTTGGAAGTTTTCTTTGAACCCAATTGCATCATGGTGAAAAAGTTGTGGAAAATTTGGGAAAAAATAAGAAAATTTCCATACTTTGAAATTTTCTAAGTTATGAAATTTTTTCAAATTAAACCCTAATTTGCAATTTTAGGTTTCTTGATCAACAAGTTTCACATTTTGACATATCTTGATGAATTATGACCCTTGGCACTTGATTTTGACTAAAAAGTCAAAGTTTGACCTTTCAGTGTACAGTTGATTTTTGATCAGTTGACTGGAAAATTCATCTGTCAATCCTATGTATTTGAGATCTTTTGAACTATGTGATTGGGTCAAGATGATGCTATTGAGTCCTTGAAATCATGCTTAAACCCAATTGGTCATTGGTTTGGTTAAAAATCAGAAATTGCCTTTTCTCAATCAAAACCCTAATTTTGACCATTTTGCCCTTTTGATGATTTGATCAAATTTCTTGAGGAATTGTGATCCAAACTTGATCAAATGGTACATAGGATACTATAATGTGATTGTGGATAAAAAAATAATGAAGTTTGACTTTAAATTGGCCATGGTTGACTTTTTCCCCACTACAACTGATTTTTAGGTCATCTCTCCAATTGACTGGGCAAAAATGTGATTCAAGGCTTGAAACTTGTCATGAGCAATCTTAGGGGTCCAAGATGGTGTATGAAAGTCACATGAAGCATTGATGGTCAAAAAATCCTTGTGCAAACTCAAACCCTAATTTCAGGTCATCAATGCAAGGAGATGTCTTGAGCTGAGCAAAGCCTAGTCCTGTCTTGAGTCCAGGAAGTCTTGTGAGGAAAATCTTGATAAAATGAGAGGGAAAATTTTGGGGTACCACAGCTGCCCCTGTTCAATCTTCTTGAACCTGAAGAGTTAGATTGGCGAGTTTGCCGTTCGTGACTCAAAGGTAAAAGATGATTGGACACTAGATTGCCCGTAAATTTGCACTCGTCAAAGTGTAGTCGAGGAAATGGGCTTAAAGATGCCATTTGGAGATGATGGAGTCTTGTTGGAGATGGGCTTGCAGATGCCATCCAAGAATGTTTGCTGAGTTGTAAGTTGTAAGTCAGAAGAATAAGTATCAGAATGGTATCCGCGTCTGGAACGTATCTGAACTGTATTTGGAGACTGAATCTGAATGAACAATGGAGTGGCATCCGCGTCTGGAGCGTATCCAAGCTGTTTCTGAATGTTGAATCTGAATAAGCAATAGAATAGCATCCGTGTCTGGAGCGTCTCTGAGCTGGGGAGAATCAGAATAAGTGACAGAATGGCAACTGTGTCTGGAGCGTATCCATACTGTATCTGAAGTTTTGGATCTGAATGAGTAATAGAATAGCATCCGTGTCTGGAGCGTATCTAAAACTGTATCTGAATCGCAAAACTGAATAAGGGCCAGAATGGCGTTCGTGTCTGGAGCGTATCTGAACTTGAAATTGATAGTTGAATCTGAATGAGAAATAGAATGGCTTCCGTGTCTGGAGCGTATCTAGTTTGTATCTGAAATCTGAATAAGTGATAGAACGACTTCCGTGTCTGGAGTGTATCTGTACCGTATCATGATTGTATACCGTTAATGGTATCTTGTTAGTCTTATCCTGAAAAGGGTAAAACGTTAGCTGAAACACAAAGTTATGTTGTATGAAATGCATGATGCAAAATATGTGTTTTATCAATGTTTATGATATATGGTTGTAATGTATGCGCATGTAAGCTGATTTGCTGTGATGCCGAGGAAAATAAATCCTTGACATCTGGGGATAAAAACTCTTGACTGCTGTCGGGGAAAATAAATCCTTGACTGCTGAGAGTAAGAAAATATGGGCGACTGTCAGAGATAGAAAATCCTTGACAACTTATGTGGGGATGTGAGAATCCTTCATGTCTTAAAGTTGGAGTATTGACAAAAATTCTGTTGTGAGAGTAATGCCAAACTGCTTGAGAAATCTGCTTGGGAAATCTGGAGGATTTTGATGACTTCTACTGAGGGTTACACAATGGGAATCCTTGATCTGCTGGAGAATAAGGGAGACTCTGATGGCTTCTGCGGGGGATTAAGAATGAGAATCTTCATTCTGTTGAGGAGCAATGAAGACTTTGGTGACTTCACTGGGGAATTGAGAATGAGAATCTTCAATCTGTTGGGGAGTAGTGAAAACTCCGGCAACTTTATGATAGAGAGTAAAAACTCTGTGGGGAAGAAGGTTTACTGCTGGAGAGTAAGCTCAGGAGTTTTCGGTTGTCTTCCACTCTACTGGGAAGTTATCCTAGGTTGGGAGAGACAAAAGTTAACTGTTATCTGATTGATTTCCAGGCTTCAAGATAACTTGGTGTGGAAATTTGATGGTTTCCACTGGGGATTTGAAGTCTTGACTAGACTGGGGATGAAGGTTTCAGCTCCGCTGGGGATCTGTAACTCAAAGCTTTTGCTCCGCCGGGGATTGGGAGTTTGAAGTTTAAACTCTGATGGGAATTAAGGTTCAAAATTAGCTCCGCTGGGGATATGTATTTCAAGGTTTTGGCTCCACTGGGGATCTAGATGATGTACTGTAGGGATTGCTCCTGGAATAGTCTAAAGACGTTTTCCTATCCTTTTAGTCTGTCAGTAATCGTTCTTTTCCACTCTGTTTATTTGTAAACAGTAATTATGTTCAAATGCATATGTTCATCAATGAATCATTGGACGCTTTTGCAAATAAAAACACAACTGTAAAAGGCAAATAATTATCTGTACTTCGAAAGAGATATCTTTGTATTTACTTTGAATAAGTGTTTTATACAAAGGATACAAACATCCTAGTAAGAGGATGGTGTCATAAAAGTAAGGGAAATTTATACAGAGAAAGATAGCTATGTGTGTAAAAATCCCATGGGGTTCCCATTCCGCTATAGCCTTCGTAAATACAAATATCTTGTCCATCCGTTGCTTCGCCCGAAGATGATTGGATTGATCAGAAGCTCAGAGTTGTCAGTGAAGGGATTGTCCTTAAAGTGATCCAACGAGACATAGTCATACGCTTTAATTCCCTAACTTTTGCCTGGACCGCCCTTTCGGGTTTTCAGTCCACCGGGAAACCCTTTTTTGCCCAAGTCGCCCTTTCGGGTTTTCAACTTGCCGGGTGTATAGATTTTTTTATTTATCCCTAATTTTTGCCTGAACCGCCCTTTCGGGTTTTCGGTTCACCGGGATTCCCTTTTTTGCCTAGGTGTGTCAACCTAGCGGGTCATTTATGCGTAGTATCTTTTGACTATGTATGCATTCGCAGGGTGCGGCAGGTCGTCGCCGTCCATGGTGGTTAAGATCATTGCACCACCAGAAAAGATGTTCTTGATCACAAATGGTCCTTCGTAAGTAGGAGTCCATTTGCCCCTGGGATCACTTTGTGGCAAGATGATGCGCTTGATTAATAGATCTCCGACTTGATATATCTGGCGTCTGACTTTCTTGTTGAAAGCCTTGATCATCCGTTTTTGATACGTCTGACCATGACAAACAGCAGTAAGTCTCTTCTCGTCAATTAAGTTCAACTGGTCAAGCCGAGTTTGGATCCAATCGTCTTCACTCAAACCAGCATCCTTCATGATTCTTAAAGAGGGAATCTGAACCTCGATAGGTAAAACAGCTTCCATGCCATATACCAAGGAATAGGGTGTTGCCTCAGTTGATGTGCATGCTGTGGTACGGTACCCGTGAAGAGCAAACGGTAACATTTCATGCCAGTCCTTGTAGGTGACTGTCATCTTTTGTATGATCTTCTTGATATTTTTGTTTGCAGCTTCGACAACACCGTTCATCTTTGGCCGATAGGGAGATGAATTGTGATGTTGAATCTTGAACTGCTCACACAAAGTGGTGATCATAGTATTGTTAAGGTTTGTACCATTGCCAGTGATGATCCTTTCGGGGATACCGTATCGGCAAATAAGATTCTGCTTGATGAAGCGGGCAACAACATTCTTAGTAACGGATGCGAAGGAAGCTTCTTCGACCCACTTGGTAAAGTAGTCAATGGCCACCAGAATGAAACGGTGTCCATTAGATGTTGTAGGCTTGATCTCTCCAATAATGTCGATTCCCCACATAGCGAATGACCAAGGAGCTATTAAGACATTTAGAGGAACAGAAGGCACGTGCACCTTGTCTGCATAGGTTTGACATTTATGGCATGTTCGGGAATGTTGATAGCAGTCAGCTTCCATGGTAGACAAGTAATAGCTTGCCCGTAGAATATTCTTAGCCATCGTATGCCCGCTAGAGTGAGTGCCGAAGGTACCTTCATGCAATTCATCCATAATTCTTTTAGCTTCAGTTTTGTCCATACAACGGAGCAGAACAGAATCATGATTGCGCTTGTATAGGATGCCATTACTCAAGAAGAACTTTGCCGAGAATCTCCTTAAGAACTTTTTGTCATTGACTGAAGCTCCTTCAGGGTATTCTTGAGCCTCGAGATACCTTTTGATTTCATGAAACCATGGCTGGTCCACTACTTCTTTGGTATTAATCTCGTGAAAATGTGCCGGTTCGTCCATTCGTTCAATGGTAATTTGGGGAGCCTCATTATCCCAGTTAAGTTTAAACATGGATGACATTGTAGCTAGAGCATCTGCTAGCTGATTTTCTTCTCGCGGGAAGTGCTCGAAGGTAATCTGCTCGAAATGTGGTAACAATGTCAAGACATGTTCTTTGTAAGGGATGAGGTTAGGATGCTTAGTATCCCACTCTCCTTTGATCTGACTGATGACCAAAGTTGAGTCCCCAAACACAATCAAAGATTTGATTCCCAAGTCTAGGGCAGCCTTGAGTCCAAAGATGCAAGCTTCATACTCGACCATGTTTTTCGTACAGTTAAAGCAAAGTCTGGCTGTGAAAGGTGTATGGCACCCTTCTGGGGAGATGAGTACCGCACCGATACCGTTGCCAAGTGCATTTGAGGCCCCATCAAAGTACAGGGTCCATCGGGATCCTTGTTCAGGTCTGTCATATGGTCTGAAACCTTCAACGTTGTCCATTGTCATGATGTCTTCGTCAGGGAAGTCGAACCTCATGGATTGGTAATCTTCGACAGCTTGATGGGCTAGATGGTCAGCTAGCACACTCCCCTTTATAGATTTTTGGGTTGTGTACTGTATGTCGTATTCTGTTAGGATCATCTTCCATCTATTTATTCTTCCAGACAAAGCGGGCTTCTCAAAGATGTACTTAATCAGATCCATCTTAGATATCAACAAAGTGGTATGAGTCAACATGTACTGCCTTAGCCGGCGAGCAGCCCATACTAAAGCGCAACATGTTTTCTCAAGCAGTGATTATCGGGTCTCACAGTCGGTAAACTTTTTGCTAAGGTAATAAATGGCATGCTCTTTTCGGCCAGACTCGTCATGCTGCCCCAATACGCACCCCATTGAATTCTCTAGGACGGTCAGATACATGATTAGCGACCTTCCTTCGACGGGTGGCATCAAGATAGGCGGTTCTAGCAAATACTCCTTGATTTTATCGAAAGAAATTTGACAGTTATCATTTCATTTAACTACCTGATCTTTCTTCAACAGCTTGAAGATTGGTTCACAGGTAGATGTTAGGTGAGAAATGAACCTTGCAATGTAGTTTAGGCGTCCCAAGAAACCTCTGACCTCCTTCTCAGTGCGAGGAGCAGGCATTTCTTGTATAGCTTTGACTTTGGCAGGATCAACCTCGATGCCTTTGTTGCTAACAATGAAACCTAGAAGTTTATCGGACCGGACTCCGAATGTACACTTGTTTGGATTCAGTCTGAGCTTGTACTCCTTCAACCTGACAAACAACTTTTGCAAGTGATCAAGGTGTTCTTCTTCAGTTTGTGATTGGGCTATCATGTCATCTACGTAGACCTCTATCTCATGATGTATCATGTCATGAAACAGAGCTACCATGGCGCGTTGATAGGTTGCCCCGACATTCTTCAGTCCGAATGGCATCACTTTATAGCAGAACGTACCCCACTGTGTAACAAAAGTAGTTTTCTCCATGTCCTCAGGTGCCATTTTGATCTGGTTATAGCCTGAGAATCCGTCCATGAAAGAAAATACTTTGTGTTGAGCTGTGTTGTCAACCAGGATGTCGATGTGCGGAAGTGGAAAGTCATCTTTAGGGCTGGCCCTGTTTAAATCTCTATAATCCACGCACATTCTCACTTTACCGTCCTTCTTAGGCACGGGCACAATGTTAGCAACCCATTATGGATAGGAAGTAATAGCTAGAAACCCAACATTGAACTGCTTCATAACTTCTGCTTTGATCTTCTCGAACATGTCACGTCTCATGTGGCAGACCTTTTGTTTAACTGGTGGACAATCTTCTCTTGTGGGGAGACAATGAACCACAATGTCTGTATCGAGTCCCGACATGTCTTCGTATGACCAGGCAAAGATCTCCACATAATCATGCAATAGCTGAATTAGGCGCTCCTTGACACTCGGCTCTAGATTGACACCTATCTTGATTTCCTTTTTGTCATCCTCAGTTCCCAAGTTGATTGTATCCAACTGCTCTTCATGAGGCTGAATTACTCTTTCCTCTTGCTGTAGTAGTCTGGACAATTCCCCTGGAACCTCACAATCTTCCTCACCTTCGTATTCGGCTTGGTTGATCAGATCTTCAGAGTCACTGAAGGCTATAGCAGTATCGTTACCCATGGGTTCCGGAATGGAAGGGTACCTGCATTTGTGAGTGTGGGTGTGTGTAAGGGACATCCATCTTAAAACAACTAAATGTAAAAGAAATACAATGAGCACAAAAGGTTTAAATATGAAAAGCGTCCATGATTCATTAAAATGACATATGAAATGAAGATAAAGACCCTTACAAATGGACCTATGTGCCTCGGGTAAGACACATGGTTGAAAAAGTACGAATTGTTTTGTGAATTATTACAGTCCAACAGAAATGGAAAAGATAAATTACTACGGTATGAAAGTAATCGGAACAAAGTCTCTTGCTTCCCAGTTGCACAGTCCTCCGCCAACAGTAGGAAAAATCCAGTCTTCCAAGCTGCCCTCTTCTTCACTGTCCTCTAGTGCATTAACCCCTCGGTGGATGATCTTCACAGGTGGCCCTCCGGCACGGGAGCGTTGCACAGCCTTCTGACCAGTCAAAGTGAATCCCAAGCCGAATTTGTCTTCTTTGAAAGGAAAGTCGGGAAGCTGTCCCCAGATTATGGATCCGCCTTCTTCCACCACTGCCCTAGCATCCTTGAGAGACGACATACGAGGCGGAGGTCTGGTGATCACAGGAGTTGAGGACACCGCCTTGGTCACCGCTATTTCTTCAGAAACCTCTTCAAAGTGTTGGAAAGGGGTCTCGATGAATTCACCATCCAATTCCACATAACAGAAAGAATTAAGATGGCTGATCATGTATTCCTCTTTGCCATGAACAATTATAATTTTCCCCTGGACAGGGTACTTGAGCTTCTGATGCAGAGTAGAAGTGATAGCTCCAACATGGTGAATCCAAGGTCTTCCCAACAGGCAAGAATAGGAAGGACGGATGTCCATCACGTAAAATGTTGAATTGAATGTCTGGGTACCCACCTTGATCAGGATGTCCACCTCTCCATGGACCATCCTCTTAGAACCATCAAAGGCTCTGATAATTATATTGCTGGGTTTCAGGGTTAAGCCTTCACAATCCAGTCTATCCAAGGCTTTCTTTGGAAAGACATTTAGAGACGACCCATTATCAATCAAAACATGAGCTAGGGTGGTTCCCCTACACTCCACCGAGACATGTAGCGCGTCATTATGTTTTCTCCCTTTGGAGGTAAAGTCTGCATCGGAGAATCCCAGGCCATTGTCAGTTGTTAAACTAGCCAAACATTCCTAGAACTGATCAGCAGAGGTTTCTTGTGGCACGTGCGCTATCTTCAAAAACTTGACCAAAGCTTTATCATTGCCTCAGAGCACAACAACAGGGCTAACATAGATATTTTGGAGGGGGTCTGCCCCAGTTGTTCAACAAAATCATAATCACTTTTCTTAATGATCCTCAGAATTTCTTCCAATTCTTTCTGGGATGTCTCAGGAATGACTAGTGACTGAGCCTTCGTCAAGACAGGATCCTCTTGAACATTCTTTCCTTTTTTCTCAGCAGCGGAAACAGGGATGGGAATTGCATTGTTATTGTTAGCGGGTACACTTGCAGGTACAATTACTGGTATAGGTGTAATCTTCGAAATGGCTGCGGGTCCAAAGACTGCTGTTGGAGGAGCAATCTCTGGAGAAAAGATTCTCCCACTACGAGTAATTTTGCTTGTTCCGGCAATGTTACTGATATCGGGATTGTATTCCTCTGAGCTTTCTTATTCAATGGTCTGTTCAATCTATTTGACACCATGGTAGTAGATTTCTCCACCATAGTTCCATGGTACCATTTTATCGGATTTGTATGTGGTTGGTCTGGGAATTGTTATCTTCAACAGAGTAGTCACTGGAGTGGATGTAATCCTAACGGGTTTTTTAGGAACCCTGGAAGGATTTGCATATATGGTTATTGTAGAAACTTCTGGAACTGGAATGGGTGAGACAGGAGCTTTCTCAAACAAAATTTCCTTGTTATCAATCAATTGTTGGATTCTTTTCTTCAAAAGAGGACAGTCAAATGGGGAGGACAGGCAAGCATGGAAATCTTGGTCACATCCTTGGAAGACGCCATCCTTCAACAAATTTAACTTGATGGTTAAGAGAGGAGTTGACAGTTCATCCATAGTAGAAACAAACAGATTTCTTCCACAACATTGGCATTGTGCCCATGCCTCAGCATTGGGGCGGAGATAACATTTGGCTTTTCTGGAGATTCAAATTCAACTTCCCTTGCGTCAATTAGATCTTGAATCTTGTTCTTCAGGGCCCAACATTTGTTGGTGTCGTGCCCTGGACTTTCTGAGTGATACGCGCATCTGGCGTTGGGATGGTAATGTGGAGAAGCAGTGTTAGGATTTTTAGGGGCCTCCTTTAGCATGACCAAGTTCAACTTCAAGAGATGGGGTAAGACTTGAGCAGGAGTCATGTTTATCTTGGTGAATTGCCTTACAGGCCTCTCCACCCTTTGCTGGTTATTCCTCGGCTGGTTATTTCTCGGTTGGTCTGATGCAGAATTTTGAATCATCACGGCCCCCACAGTTGGTCGTCTTTCAATTCTTCCCTGATTTCTCTGGGCATATACAGCAGACACTTCTTTCTTTCTCGTGAAGGGTTTTTTTGCAGCAGCAGAGGTAGATGTATCTTTCTGAATTTTCCCGCTTCTAATACCGGCTTCCACCCTCTCGCCAGTTAGAATCAACTCAGTGAAACCTGCAGAGGAGCTTCCAATCAGGTGATTAAAGAAAGGACCTAACAGAGTCCCCAAGAACATGTCCACAAGCTCTCTTTCAGATAATGGTGGTTGCACCCTTCCGGCCAAATCCATCCATTTTTGGGCATAGTCTTTGAAACCCTCATTGGTAGCCATGGCCATACTCTGTAGCTGAGTACAGGTTGGAGCCAAGTCGGCATTGTATTGATATTGTTTATAGAATGCGGCCACCAGATCTTCCCAATTATGCACATCATACCTCTCCAACTGGTAGAACCAATCCAGCTGCGTCCCCGATAAACTGTCCTGGAAAAAGTGGACCCAAAGGTCTTTGTCAGAAGAATGTGGTTGAATTTTCCTGACATAAGATCGTAGGTGCATATTTGGGTAAGACAGCCCATCATACTTAGCAAATAGTGGCACTTTAAACTTAGGAGGGATTACAATTCCAGAAACCAACCCTAACTCCTCAAAGTCTAGCCCAGGCACTCTCTGTATCTCCATAGCAGCTAGACGTTCTTCGAAGTTTTTATATTTGTCATCAGCATGAGGGTACTGTTGTTCGGAGTAGTCCTCATCCTCTTCTTCTTCTGATTTAGAATCAGATGGCACTGTAGTTCCCTTTCCTGTTCCTTCCCCCTCTTCAGATGTTGATGGGAATTCCAAAGTCCGTCTGGCTTGTCCTTCAAACCTTCAGCCCATGATAACTACACCGGCCCGCTTCTTCTTCTTTTTCTCTTTTTCCTTCTCTAGTAGAGTCTTGAGCTCCTCCCGCCCTTTGGCCAGGGTCAAGAGTAGCTGTTGAAATTGTGAATTCTGAGCTTGTAAGTCTTTGACCGTTTGTTTAATATCCATCTTGCTGAAATAAACATCAGAGAGATGAGGAAACTTGGTGTGAAGACTTGCTTATGCATATGATGAATGATATGTATTCATGTAATGCATTCAAGGATTCAGAAATTCAAATTTGTTTTAAACAAAAAAGAAACACACGTCATATTAATAATATAGAATTTGTTAGTACATCAATGCCCTATGGGCAAAATAATACAAAATTCTAAGGTAAAAAGACGTTGCACATCCTCTTTGGTGCAATGTAGGTGTTGAGAGTTTGCTCTTCGTGAAGTTGACGAGTGAATTCCAAAACCTTCTTCTTGCTTGCGTAGAATTGGGCTTCAAAAGTATCACGCTCTCCCTTGAGCTGTATCCAACTCCTTTGTAGATCTTCGAGTGACGTTGGCATGTCAGGATGTAGAAGGGTGTATGGAACCTCTCCTTCCATATCAGGCTCTATAATCACAGGGAGAATGGAGGGGTTAGGCATCATAAGACTTTGGGCACGGGTTCATACCCACTTGAGGTAAGGCTCAAGGGGGATGGAATTCTTGTATCCCAAGGTCTTACTGTCCACCTTGTTGGGCATTATCCAAGCTCGGATGAACCTTTGTCGGAGTCCTTGGTTCTCGTTGTCGAAGTCGAAAACTAAACCTTGAATCAACATGTCATGTGGGCCATCCTTTCGGGCATACCCAAACTGTCTCAGAGCCAAGCAGGGGTTGTAGGTGATGCCTCCCATAATGCCAAGTAGAGGGACATTATAGAATTCCCCACAATGGTCAATGATAATGACATTCTCTCTGGATCGAGAACACCAATGAATATCTGAATGTGTAAGGGTCATTAACCGTTGTGACCACCTCAGACCTTGCTCATTCTTCAAGACTGATTGGTGAAGATGAGAAATAAACCATCTTGCCAGTAGAGGAGTACAACACATGAGAACACATATTTTCCTCATTGTACGGGTGTGAAAAGAGTGGAGGATATCCCCAAGCAATGTAGGCACCGAGTTGCGAGCCATAAAGATTTTGACAGCACTCACATCTATTAGTTGGTCAGGGTTAGGGAACAAGACCATCCCATAGATGAAAAGAGCTACAATCTCCTCAAAAGCTTGCCAGTCTAGAGAATTCCAACCGCTTTGGGCCTTCTCAAATAGAAACTTTGACAAGATGCCTTTGACATCACTTCTAGTTTCCCAATGTGTTGTGACGTCAGAGGAGTGCAAGTGTAAGGCTTGAGCAATCTCTTTTGGCTTTGGATCTCTTTCCGTACTGTTGAAGGGTAGTTGATTGAGAATAGGAATCCTCAAGAGTTGAGAAAATTCCTCCAAAGTAGGCACAAGTTGGTAGTCAGGAAATGTAAAGCAATGATGCAAAGGGTCAAAGAACTGGAAGAGAACTTTCAGCATATCCTCCTCAGTGTTGGTGGTGACCAAGTTGAGCAGACGACCATGCCTCTCGGTGAATGGAGAATTCTCAGGAATCCTTGAAGCTAGCTCCTTGAGTTATGGAGGAATTCTTACAAGGTTGACTTGGATAGTTTTCCTGCGAAGTGAATCCATAACCTACAAAACAGGAACAAAGATGAATCTCCAAAATCCTTGAAATGGTTAGTTCATGCATATGATGCTTCATGATGTCCATGATGTTATGCACAAGTATATATGTACAAGCAAATCACACAAGTTCCTAGTTTAGGCTTGCATGGGGTTTCATAGGTAAGTACCCTCTTGAAGTTTAGTTGGCTCAACTTGTCCTAGAAATAGTAACTGGGTTCTAAGGAGCTCAATATCACTGGATTGTTTCCTTGTTCATTGTTTCAATTCAGCCTCTTTACTGGCGACCGAAATATTCCAAGGAACCAACCCTCAATGAGTGTAGTATCGAGTATCTACCAACTTCGGACTGCACCAAAGCCGGTCATCTCACTACATCCTAAAAGGCCAAGTTGGTCAAGTAAAGGTTCTAAAAGTCCATTAGTGCTTCATGACATCACTCAGCGGCCCCGTATTCTCTTTGATTGACTCAAAGGCTACCGGTACCCACAAATATGTCGCACTAATATAGCTATTGCTTAGACCATGTTGGTATACCCTGCACAGTTTCCACAACGTATTGCTATTTACCTATGAATGTTTCCTAAATCCGGGTAGAGGATTCAAACCCAAACAATAGAACCAAAGTGTAAAGAAAACAATTCAAGCAATATAAGCATGTAAATGTGATCTAAAACCCTAAGGTAACCCCACTTTTATAATATTGTCCCCAACAGAGTCGCCAGTTCTGTGATGCAGTGGGAGAACTGACTTGAGGTTTTGCGTTTGTGTTCACAAATGTTGCGGTTTAGCAAGAGTCGCCACCGACTTTTCTTTTATCCAAAAGGAAAGGTAAAAAAGCACAGGAAAGACCTTTGAGATTGTTTTTGGGTTCGGGGGGTAGATTATGAAAAGGGAAGGTGCTAGTACCCTTTTCATCCATGGTTTTCCATGGGCTCTTAGTTACTTGTTTAGATCAATTGCTTTGCTTTTTCAATTGTTTGAAATGGTGCTTTGTGTCGTTCTGAAAGTATTTGAAAAGAGACCATCGTTTAGGCAATCTTTGTAATGATTCTCGTTCGTAAGAATGTATACAAAGATGTTTGTCTTTTGAAAAATGTTTCAATGTTTTGAAAGTTGTTTGGAAATGTTTTGAAATGTGTGTGTTTGTTTTTGAAAATAGAAAGGATTGGTTGCAAAGATCAAGTAACTAGAAGCTATCTACCTACTCAAAAAGTCTTTCTTGTACATTTTTATTCCTTTGACATTGTTGACCTACTATTGTTTTAGTAGACAACCCTATCTTTGGATGTTAAATGGGACGAGCGTGGGTCATCGTATAACCATGATAGCAATGGTGCCAAGTATCTTAGCAAGTTTTTGAGGGACTAAGATCATCTTTGTTTAGGCAACCTTTTGATAGCGTCATCGATGGACTATGATCTTTTGTTTTGTTTTGTTTTGCCAAGATACCTAACATGCATACCATGGCCATGTTTTAAGGCAACCAAGTGGGTGAAACCCTAGAGGTGCATGTGTGCAAGGTGTTGTCATTTTTCATGCATTTTGTTTGTCTTGAATTAGGTCATGCTATTTGTTTGATTTTTGTCTTATCATACAAACCCTAATTTACTAAACATGTATATAATGCGATAAATTGCGTAAAGTAAATCTAAGCTATTACAACAATATTATTGGAGGGGGGATACAAGTTTTTGAAATGGGTATATTTGCACAAAATAAAACCCTAATTCACTATTACAACCCAATTGAATTTATTGTACAATAAATAAATAAACAATTATTTAAAAATGCAATAAAATGTAAATATGCAAAAAATGTTTTGTAATTGTTTTATGTATGAGAAAATAACATTATCTAATTCCTAAAAATAAGAAAAAAAAATATTATTATTTTTGAAAGGGGAAACCCTAATTTTGGTTTGAAAGAAAATTATGTTTTCTATTATTTATTTACTCATTTTTTGTTTAAGAAAAATAATAATAATATTATGTACCAATATTAAAAATTAAATATGTATGACAAATAAATATTTAATATGTATAAAACAATAAAATAAAATATTTAAGTATTTTTTTATTATTTACAAGTTTATTTAAGAAAATAAAGCATATTATTATTAATAAACTATTTTTTCTGCCAAAAAAAAATTAAAAAATTAAAAAATGCAAAAAATAAAGAAAATATTTTTCAAGATTTTTTCATGTTCAGAAAAATAAATAAAAGCAATAAATATAAAAAGAAATGAAAAATATGTAAAATATAAAAAATAGGCCAAGGGGGTGCAAATAGGAAACAAGGGGGTGTGAAAAGTCAGAAATGCAAGGCCCAGGCGCGCCAGGCCCAAAATCTGTCGTCCCTATCCTCCAGCAACACAAACACGCGCGCTTCTTCTTCAAATCTGGAACTTGCTCATGCTTGTATAAAATCAAAAACTCATAACACAAAAAATATAGCTTATGTACTCACGATTCCAATGATATAAAATTCATGATCTAACTCTCAAAGATCAGGGAGAATTTTAATGGCCCTAATTTCTGACCTAGTTTTTTCAGCATGTTCAACAACCAAATACTCTTAGCTCAGTTAATATAAATGGAAAGTATGCATATGTACAGCTTCAGCAAGTTAAGGACTACATTTTTGCTTCACAAATCTAAGCTTAAGGATGCCTAAATAAGGAGATAGAACTTTGAGAAATACCTTGTTCAGTTGAGTTTGGATATGGAAATGTGGGAACTTTGAGTGAGGCTTGAAGATCGTGTGAGCTTCCTTGAAGTTCCCTCAACCTTTTCCAATGCTTGGCTGGCCTTGTAGATGCTTGAATCTACTTGCACGAGTCAACCTGCAACCTTGCAAAATGAAAATGGTGAAGTGTGAAACTGAGCTCATAGTTGCAAGATGAATGCTTGGATAGCTTGGATGTGATGTAGGGAAGATGTTTCAAGGGTTGAAAGGCAAAACGCACGAGCAAGTTTTGAAATGGAAAGTGTTTTGTAGAAGCTGCCCTGTTTTGGGCAGAAATGTGGTTTTTGGTGTTTGAGGGTGTTTTGGAAGCTATGCACTCGTGTTTCTACTTGTGACAAAGTTCTGAAGTTGTTTCAAATGGAGCCAAGCCTTGCCTTTATCAGATATCCAACTTGTCTTGACTTTTGCAAGTTTGCTTGCTTTTGAAGAAAGTTGACATGACCAATGCCAAAGGCCTGTACAGGCTTGCTTGCTAGTTGCATAGGGTTGGTGTACTTTTCCTGATGTTTGTGGTTCTTGTTTGCAACAAAAGATCAGGTCCATGGCTCAAGATTTGCAAAGTTGCAAAAATCAAGCTTTATCAAAGTAGTATTATGAAATTTATGCCATTTTTAGATTAAACTCATGTACAATGCTCCATAGGTCAGAATAAAGCCAATATCCATTGAATTTGCATTTAATTATGGAGTGTGGAAGGGATTAGGACCTGTAATACCAAGTACAATCATGCTAGGACAAATTTGCAACTTGAACCATTGTGAAAATGCCTTGAACAAAAAGTGATAAATTGCCATTTTCCCTTCTTCGATTCTCCCTAACCATAAATGATCTTGGAGAGTTCTTGGACATTTTGGAAAGCTTGTAACACGATCTACAATCCATATTTGAAATGAATTTTGAGATACCTCTTAGAACTAGGTGAAACATTGCCATGAAGTTAGGTCAAAAACCTGCCTAAATTAGGGCAAATTTTCACTAAGTTAAAAAGTTTATGGACCCTTATTCACAAAATCATAACTTGAGATCCAAGCATATTTTGGGAAAACTTTGTGAATCAAAGTTGTATATTTCATGGAGGACTACAACTCTCATGTTTGAAGTTTTCTTTGAATCCAATTGCATCATGGTGAAAAAGTTGTGAAAAGTTGGAAAAAAATAAGAAAATTTCCATACTTAGAAATTTTGTAAGTTATGAAAAATTTTCAAATTAAACCCTAATTTGAAATTTTAGGTTTCTTGATCAACAAGTTTCACATTTTGACATATCTTGATGAATTATGACCCTTGGCACTTGATTTTGACTAAAAAGTCAAAGTTTGACTTTTCAGTGTATAATTGATTTTTGATCAGTTGACTCGAAAATTCATCTGTCAATCATATGTATTTGAGATATTTTGAACTATGTGATTGGGTCAAGATGATGATATTTAGTCCTTGAAATCATGCTTGAACCAAATTGGTCATTGGCTTGGTTAAAAATCAGAAATTGCCCTTTCTTAGTCAAAACCCTAATTTTGACCATTTTGCCCTTTTGATGATTTGATCAAATTTCTTGAGGAGTTGTGATCCAAAATTGATCAAATGGTACATAGGGGCCTATAATGTTATTGTGGATAAAAAATTATGAAGTTTGACTGTAAATTGGCCATGGTTGACTTTTTCCCCAATACAACTTATTTTTAGGTCATCTGTCCAATTGACTGGGCAAAAATGTGATTCAAGGCTTGAAAATTATCATGAGCAATCTTAGGGGTCCAAGATGGTGTATGAAAGTCACATGAAGCATTGATGGTCTAAAAATACTTGTGCAAACTCAAACCCTAATTTCAGGTCATCAGTGCAAGGAGATGTCTTGAGCTGAGCAAAGCCTAGTCCTGTCTTGAGTCCAGGAAGTCTTGTGAGGAAAATCTTGATAAAATGAGAGGGCAAATTTTGGGATACAACAGCCATGCTACATGATCTTGCTTTGCAGGCCTCAAACTTGTGTTTCACTCCATAATTAATTGTTTACACAATTAATTAAGCTCTTACCCAAGTGTTTAAAGTATTGTCCAAGGCAATTTTCCCTTAATGGCAAAAAGTTACCATTTCCATTTTAGAAAATCAAGCTTTATGCAAATTGTCAATGCATTGAGCCTTGTGACCTTTATCTCTGATTGCAAGCAATATCAAAAGCATGAATCAAGTCTCCTGCACCCAACAAACATCAGGCCATGCTCGTACTTGAACCTTGGAACCATGAAAATCCATTTAACTTGATTTTTTCATTTTCAACTAAACCATAACATGTTATCTTAAGATTCTGGTTACTGCAAGATGTCAAACCTCTTCTCTAAAAATAGAGACATTATTTTCAACATAAAAGAGGAGATTACCAGCCTTAGAACACTCCTAAAACTTCTCAAAACTCCTTGAACTCAGAATCTGCATCGAAAGCCACATTGTTTTCCATTTATGGCTTTGAAGAGTCAACTCCAAAATCCTTTTGTCTTTCAAAGCAAAGTAGTGATCCCACTAGCTTCAGGGAAGTCCAGGCGAGCTTAATCCATCATCAAACCATTTCTGGAAGTCGTGTAGAATTCATTCGAATTTCACTCCAAGAGGAAAGTTTTTCAAACTTGGTACTCTTCATTCAAGCATCATTTGTATATACATTATGAAGAAAAGATATAGATATCATGTCTAGGAAGCTAACCATGTCCATAGTTTTGATTATCTTTGCTTGTACGTTGAGAATTTCATCTCTGATCAGTTAGGTTTTAGTTTTAGTACTGAACAAAATTCATGCTAACCTTCGACCCATAACTTTTGAAAATTACGTGGTTAGATTCATATTCAAATTTTAGGCAGATTTGATGTTTACATTTTTTGATTTGGCTGAAAAATGAAGCTTTTAAAAGCTTAACAATGGAGTTATCATGGTCTGCATGCGCAAGGAAGAAGAAGTTGGGCATTTCAAACATTCAGAAACAAGTTCATTTTATATTTAATTGAAGTTATGTTATGAACGGATGAAACAGACCACCCCAGTGGTACAAATAACGCGCACTAAACCCTTGCCATGTAGAAGATCCTGGGTTCGAGCCCCAGCGAGACCTTTTGTCATTTTTTCCAAATTTTCTCACTTTTTTGTTTGTTTGCAGGAAGCGTGCCTGGGCCTCCATTGATTGGGCCTTGACATTTCCATTTTTTCTAAACCCCCATAACATTAATGTTATATCTTTATCTCATTTTCTTTACTTTGTTATTGCTATTATTATAATTGTTTTTATTAATAAAAAACAACAAAAATATATTTAATTTATTTTTATTTAACTTCTTACAATGAAAAAGACTAAGAATATTTTCCTATTTATTTTCTTTTCTTTAATTTAATCTTAATTTTTCTTTAGTTTAATTAAATTTACTTTTAGTTAAATAGGCCAAAATCTTTCTTTAACAAAATCAAAACAAATTCATTTTCTTTTCATTCATGTGTTGTAAATTATATTCCTTTCAATTCTTGTACATTATTCAAGTTTCAATATGGTTGTAATAGACAATTAGGTTTAAATTTTTGTAATTCCCATTTATAAATTTGTACACCCCATCCCCAAAATGGTTGTAATAGCGTAGGACATTTATTTTCTGCAATTTACCGCTTTCATATAAATGCTAGTAATTAGGGTTTGTATGGAAAGATAAAATCAATGCTTAGAGAATCCTAATTCAAGATAAACTAAGCATGAAAAAAATAAACACTTGCACACTTACACCTATAGGGTTACTCCACTTGTTGCCTTGAGAAAATGGTCATGATATGCACGTGAGACATCTTAGCAAAAACAATAAAAAATACAAGATTATAGTCCCTCGATGATGCTATGAATGTTGCCTTATAAATGATCTTAGTCACTCAAGAGAAATGTTAAGATATCTTACAATATTGATATTCATGGTTATACGATGATCCACACCCGTCCCTTTACATCCAAAGATAAGGCTTCTTACCAATCAATGGTAATATAGAAATATCAAAGGAAGGAAGAAATGAACAAAAGACTTTTGAGTAGGTAGAACGTTCTTAGTTGCTTGCTCACAATCTATATTCAAAAAAACCAAATATCTTTTCAAACACACCAAACACTTTCAAAACATGAAATATTTTCAAAAATCCCAACACTTTGTATGCATTCTTATAGAGACGAGAATCATTACGTAATTTGCCTAAACGAAGGCGCTTTTCAAAAATACTTTCAAAACCATTCACAAACACATTTCAAACAAGGCAATTTCTAAAGTGATCTAGCAAGCAACTAATAACCCATAGATAACTATGGATGAAAAGGGTGCTAACACCTTCCCTTTTCATAATCTACCCCCCCCCCCCCCGAACTCAAGAAAATATCTCAAAGGTCTTTCCTGTTATTTTCACCCTTTCCTTTATTGGATAAAAGAAAAGTCGGTGACGACTCTTGCTATCCGCAACATTGCGATAAAACGCAAAACACCCAAGTTAGTTCTCCCACCGTATTACACCCGTTGATTTAATTAATTATTTAATTAAATTATTTTTGGATTATTTGTTGAAGTTGTGAAATATTGATAATCATGGGTATAAGTTATTAGATTATTATTAATTAATTAATTTGTTGATTAATAATAATAAATGTTGGAATTATTGGTATTAGTGATTGGGCTAATTTTGGTGGTATGTTGTATTAAGGGGGTGTGAGAATTAGGCCCAATAGACTATTATTATTAAGTTTAATAATAATAGAAATTGGGTTAATTTAGAATAAAGAATTGGAAGTTGATCGTAGGATTTACAGAAGAAGGAGAAGTTGCAAAGAAGAGGAATGAGGAGAAGAGGCAAAGCGGGATTCAATCGGAAAATCATAGAGTGACCTTCATCCAAGGTAAGGGTGGGGTTCTGACTCTATAATGGGAATTATGATGAATATTATGTAGGAATTGGGTTGGTGTAAGGTTGCGGTGCACATAATTGTTGTAGTTGTTTATGAATTGTCTGCAAAATTAACCTATTTTATCATTGAATATGTTGTTGAAAATTATTCCATGTTGACGTTGGTATAGTTGCTATGTTGCCGTGATTATACGTTGTGTTGGTCTGGGTTTGAGAAACTAAGAATCAAAGGAAATCTGGACAAGTAGAAGAAACTACAGAAGAGTCTGCGTGAAGACACAATGTGCCGAGCGACACATTTGGTGTGTCGAGTGGCACAATTAATGTTGTCTGCCAAGGGGTATAAGGGTGTATCGACCGACACAATTTGGTAGAAGGGAGTGTGACGAGTGGCATAGTTTTAGTGCCGAAGGGCACATTTGGTTGTGCTGAGTGGAACACTTTATGTGTACTGGGCAACATGCTTATGCGTGCCTAGGGACACAAATGTGTTCCTAGGGGCACAAAAAGTGGTGCCGAGGGGCACAGTTTCATAGTATATTTATATATACTTAGTCTTTTCATGAAAATGAAAATAAAAACTATTTTAACTTAATTAAGTTTCAATAGCAAATTATTAAAAGAACAGAGTTAGTAAATAGCAGAGTTGGTATTAAAATAACAGAGACATTAGTAACCAATATATATATTAACAATAAAGATAAATTAGTAGCAGGTTTATTAAATTAGCAGAGTAATGAAATAATAGGAATAGTATGAACTAGTAGTAGCAGTGTGGGTTTGATAATAGTAGTACAGAGAAGAAAAAGTAGTAATTTTAGCAGATAATTATTAAGCCGGTATAGTTGAATTATCCTAATAGTTATACGAAATATTTGTTGTATATTTTAGTCGATACAGTGTGTTGAATACTTGGATGAAAAATATGAATTTCAGGTGGTATTGAATTGTTAAGCTTATGGCCAATGTTGATTTATGTTGAGTTGTAGTGTTGTTGTGATTGTCACTGTGAATTCTTGTTGGTAATGCGAAGTTGCACGGAATTTTTAATGATGATAATTTACCTATATTTACTGGTAATAATGGTGATGTAGGCTTATGCCTTACGATGGATGATGATTGTTGTGAGTATGTGATAGTGCATTCATTGAGTCATATACATTTGCACACTCTGTGATAGCCTGGATTAGAAAACTGCGAAGAAGGCTTATGCCTTGTTGATGTCTCTATTTATTGGCAGATTTTTAAGATGGGAGTTCTACTCCATTGGTACCACATGCATTTGCATAAAGATGAGTTGCATTTGGTATTGCATTCTGATTCATTGTGCGTATGATTATGCTTATGATGTTAAAACTTGAGAACTAGTGAATATGTATGAACTGATTCTAATGTAATATGTATGATACATTCTATTATATTGTTCGATATCTCACCCCTTCTGTTTGAATGTTACCCTGATGTTGGTAACATGCAGGTAACCCAGAGTGAAGGCGGTATACCTTCAGTAGTTCGAGTCAGTTTCTTTGCTCTGATTGGTAACACTGGGGGGGGGGGGGGGGTGAACGCTTGCTATTTTATTGTTATTATTTCAGTAGATTGAATTTTAAGTTGAATATTATTAAGTATTGGTTGTTTTGAAGTTGTTTCAGTTGGTTAAAGATGTTATACTCTTTTAAGTCGAATATTATGATTCCGCTGCGTAGTTATGAATGTTGTTGTTTTAAAAGGTTAATTTTATGTTGTTGTTGGTTCATTCCAGTTTAATGTGTCATGTATCTATTAATGACTTCCTTTGTTTTAAGTTGAATGTGTAGCATCCTGATTCAGTTGTCGGAATTTTATCACTCTGATTTTTATGATAATCGCTGGGTAGAATTGGGGTGTTACAAGATACGTCATTGTGAAGGAGTCATAAGCATGGGATTTGAGCAAGTCTCAATCCAACTCTAGTGTAGTGTTAACACCCGAGGTAACTTATGAATATATTTTAAAATATGAAGATTATGAAGTTAAGTCAGAGTCAGAAGGATACTTTGAAGACGAATCAGAGTCAGAAGATGATTCTGATTTTGATGGTGCATTTGATTTCAATCCAGGTTATGATGATGATCAAGAATCTGGTGGTCAAGACTCTAGAGGTCATGTTTCTGGAGGTGGTCAAGAATTTTATATTCTTCCTGAAGTAGAAGGATATTATGAACAAGTTCAGAGGCCACATAGAATCAGAAAAAATACTAAGAAGATTTGCAGCATTTGGCACGTGGCAAGATACTGAAGTAAACTGTAACACCCTCTAAACCCCACATAAAATAAATGGCATAATCAAAGTAAAATAACATGCATATCAACGAGGGTGTCACATTTACTTCACGACAACAATACAAATACACTAGTCATTATCATAACACACATTTAGAATCATGTTCCATACACTAACACATATACATCTCGCAGCAGATTAATCCTTTTTCAAAATAATACTAACGATTATAATCCCATACTGACAATCATATAATAAAACATTAGGCACTTAAGGCCATCATCACATACATCTCAATCCAACATAAATATCCAGAGAGTATAACATTTCCCAAATAAACATGAATATAATGAAAACATCATGAAACCAAACGTTCCCCATGTTACATAGACCAGAGCATGACTCACTACCTAGTAAAAGGTATAACTAAAGGACTATCTCCTCTAACTACTCCTTGCAAGAAGCATCGCTATCTTCGGTACCTGAGCGATGTCATATAAAACATCATTCCAACAGAAGGGTGATAATTCATATCATTATGGAAATATATAATAATAAGTAATGCACTACAAATATACATCAAATGAATTCATCACACTCATATAATCATGTATTCAACATACTTCAACATAAGTCACATGATTATATATACAACATTGATCAATGATTAAAGATTCAAAAAGCAATCGCAATTATCACATATGTAACATTCACACCAATATGCACAATGCACACTGTTGTACCCTAAAATTTTCCCTCCCATTTTCTTCAAAAAATAGTCTCATGAGGTCCTCATTTGCTCAAGATAGCTCAAGAGTTGATCAGACAAAGGTTTCTCCTAAGCAATGAGTCTACAACTAGGGTTTTGAGTTTCTCAAGGAAGATTGGATTCCAAAGGTATCAGGTGATTTACATGGTTCTTCATATGTCTTCAAGGATACTCATATCAACTTTCAAGTCTTACATCACAATTTTGCTCAGTCAATGGCTCAGATAATTGAAAATAAACTATATTGGGTAAAAAGTCAACTATGGTAAACATACAGTCAAACTTCAATATTTTTGGTAAACATTAACATTTTGAAGTGATATTCATCAATTGATCAAGGGTTGATCAGTATTCCTCAAGGAAAGCCCTCAAATTATCAAAAGTCAAAAGCTTCCAAATTAGGATTTCCTTAGGAGAAGTCAACTGAACTTTGACCAAGCATAACTTTCACATGCTTCATCAACATTTCCCCAACCAAAGCTCATTTTTAAGGAAATTCAATTATCTAAACCTTTGTATTATTCTCAAGTCCAAAAAGTGCTTCATTTGAGAGATATAAGCCCATGCATTATAGGTCATTTCAAAAGTCAACAAAAAGACACTTTTTGTCAAGGCAACTTACATCAAGATAAAGTCTCCAAATGAAAAAAATGATAAAAATAGAAATTGTATAGGACATATTAAGATTTCCAAAAAGTCCAAGATCACCTTCAAAAGATGAAAATTGAGTAAGTTATGAGTTTCACAAGTTGGGCAATTTTTGAGAAATGCATGAAATCTCAATTGAGCAAATTTATGATTTTGGGCTATTGGGCCTAAGTTTTGGAACTCAAATGTGTTCATAACATGTTTAAAGACCCATAAGTGCATCCATGAATTATTTTAGTCTTTTATTTTATTTATTTTGATTTTATTTATTTAAAATCAAAATTAATTCAAAATAAATACAAAACTATGAACTAGGCATGCAAGTCTTTGTATTGGCCCAAATGTGAAGCTCAAAAAGCCCATGGACAATTACTAAAATCGTTCAAAGCCAAGAAGGGAAGGAAATCTCTTCTTTTGGAAAGTTTTGAAGCAAAATTGAAAATCCATAATGCCATTTGATTTATGCCACAAATGTTAACCTAATGTGATCCCTCATATATACACAAGTTTCAGATCTCAAGGCCAGATATGCAGCTGGTTCCTCTAAGCCTAAGCTTTGTTCACACAATTTTCAAAAAAATACAAGCATCGAATCCTAATTTCCAAAAGTTCTCAGCTCAAACCCGTGATTAAACATCACTCCTGAGATTCCCAGGAGTCTCCCCAGGTCCATAAACACGCCCAATTGTGCTTAAAATGTCCCTCCCGGATTCACCAGTGGTAAGGTTTTGGTTTGTATGTGTATATTTGATTGCAGATATATTTAACATCTTTTTGTGATACAGATGCATTCATAATAGAGTTTAGGACATGAATAAACGATCGCGTGGTATTTTTGGCGTCTGAATCACACACCACCATGTTTGAACTGAGTTAGGGCTTTTTCTTCGTATCTCAATGTACAGGCCGTTTCAGCCTAAACTAATTATTGCAGTGAACTCGTAGGCCATGATTTATAGGGTAGAGTCCCTCTTAATCCTTATTTTGCATGTTTGTGTAGGTTTGGAAGAAATGGATCACCGGAGAAGATGACCGGAGCTAGGGCTCTGGCGCTCTCCGGTCCACTGGGTTTAATATATATTTTGTTTGTTTCAATTCTATAACGAATGATAGCGCATCACAGATGGCAAGACCTTAGACATATGCCTGAATGGGCATGGGTTCGAGTCCCCAATTTGCACCTTATTTTTTGTTATTTTCAGGATAACATGCAAAATTGTTACAAAAGGATTGCTGACTATTCTCAAACATCATGGAAGTGCAACGCAGTTGGCAAGAGTTGTGTGCCTGTGAAGCTAGGGGCGTGGGTTCTACACCCACCCCCTGCATTCTTTTTTCCCTATTATCTTCTAACCTTTTTTTTTCTCTTTAACATTTTTCTTTTTTTCTTCTATTTTTTGTTTTAATTAATTATTTTCTTTTTCTAATCAATTTTATTTAATCAGAAAAAATCACTAAAAATTAGATTTTAGGTTTTGCTTAATTAATTTAGTTTTTTGATAAATAAAACAATTTGATTTAATTTAATCACACTTTGATTTGATTTTATTAATTAATTTGTAAATTAATTAAATTAGAGTTATTATTATTTTACACTATAAAATATTTTTCTAAACAAAAAACCAAAGATAATTTTCTAACGCTTAGATTTTTTTAGGTTTTAATATCTTTCCTTATTTCACAATCTCCGTGGGCTTATTTATTTTTTCGCATTGTAATTTTTATAATTATATAACTGTCAAGGAATGTAATAGATAAATTAGAATTACTGTACTTTTTACCTATTTTATGGTTTGTACTCCCCATTCCTGAAGCTCTGTAATAGTCTAGATTTATTTTTTCGCAATTTATTGTTTTCTTTATCATTGCTAGTTTAATAGGATTGTATGGCAAAGACTAAAAGTAAACACTAGATAACCATAAATCCAAGATGAAAATAACTGAAAACAAATCACCTTGGCACACTCGCACCTCTAGGGTAGCCCCATTTGTTGCCTTGGATAAAAACAGTCATGTCCCTCGAACGTGGGACGCTTTAGCAAAGACCCTCGATTAAAATATCATAGTCCCTCGATGACCCTTCGATCTGCCTCGGTAAAATGATCTTAGTCCCTTATAATAATTGCTAAAGCATCCTACGAGTTGCCTTTATGATTGTACGATGACTCACGCATGTCCCTGAAATATCCAATGATAGGGCTTCCTACTAACTAATGGTAGGATAGCACTATCTAAAGGAAGAGGAAAATAACACAAAATACTTTTGAGTAGGTAGATAACTCGTAGTCGCTTGCTCACAAATAAAAAAATTCTTCACACAAAAACACTTCTTTTCTAAAATATTTTCAAAACAAACAGTTTGTATGCATTCTCAATGATACGAGAATCATTACAAAGTTTGCCGCAGTTAGGCATTTTTTCAAAATATTTTCAAACATACACAAACACAACATTTCAAAAGTGATCTAGCGATTAAGAGCCTGTAGATAACTACAGATGAAAAGGGTGTTAACACCTCCCTTTTTCATAACCTACCCCCGAACTCAGAAAATTCTTAAAGGTCTTTCCTGTTCTTTTCACCCGTTCCTTTATTGGATAAAATGAAAATCAGTGGTGACTCTTGCTATCCGCAACATTTACGATAAAATGCAAAACCAAAAAGCCAGTTCTTCCACCGTATTACGGAGCTGGCGACTCTGTTGGGGAGAAAACTAAAAGTGGGGTTACCTTAAGAGTTAGATCACATTGTAAATGCTTTGCTAGATTTGTATGCTTTACATTACGGGATATGCTTGGGTTTATTTCTTGTATAGATCCTATACCCGGATCTGGGGGAGTTTTAGGTAAGTAGCAATAGATCATGAAAATTGTACGACATATACCGATACGGTTGAAGCAATGGCTACATTAGTGCGACACATTGATTGGTGCTGGTGCCCCTTGAGTTAAGTCAAGGAGAATGCTGGGCTGCAATGTGGTTTCATAAAGCACTAACTGATTGTAGAACCTTAATTGACACAACGTAGTTGTGATACGGTGGCTGAACCGACTGTTTTTACTGGTTTGCGTTTTTTGTTTGCAAATGTTGCAGTAAGCAATAGTCGCCACCGACTTTTATTTTATCCAACAAAGGAAAAGGAAAAAGAACAGAAAAACCTCTTTCGAGATGTTTCTGAGTAGATTATAGAAAGGGAAGGTGTTAGCACCCTTTCTATCCGTGGTTTTCCATGGGCTCTTAGGTACTTGCTCATTTTGAAATTGCTTGTGTGTGTTTTGGAATTTTTTTGTTTAACTTCGTGGTAACCCTTGTATATGTCCTCAAGAGTGTGACGAAGTTGTTTTTGAAAATTGTTTTAAAAGTGTTTGTGTGAAAGAGTTTTTGTTGTTTTGAGCAAGTACTTAAGAGTTTCTACCTACTCGAAAAAGACTATTCATTTTCTAGTTTCCTTTAGATAGTGCTATCCTACTATTAAGGAGTAGGTAGCCCCATCGTTGGAGTTTAAGGGACATTCGAAGGGACAATTACGGTCACAAAAGTAATAATTAGGAAACCTTAGTAGTTACCCTAGAGTCTTAAAGATCTTTCCGAGGCAACATTCGAATGGGTCATTTTTTATCTTTTGGGACTAGAGGGCGACCATTAAAATTCCCTATACTTCATGACCGTTTACCGAAGGCAGCCGAAGTAGGATAAACCCTAGGAGTGAACATGTGCATGTGTTTGATTTTAGTTGATTATCTTGCGCATTTAGGGTTATCTATGTTCAATTAAACATTATCTTTCATGCAACCCTATTAACCATTCATCTAAGCAGTTTATTGTGCAGGAAAATAAATAGCGGAAAGATAAAGTTCCTAGCTATTACAAGGCTTCAGAGCAATTACATAACCAAAATAGGGAATTGAAACAGTAAATGAAATGCAGTAAACCCTAATTAAAAGCTATTACAAACCCGAAGCAAATACAATAATTGGAATTAAAAAATAAAATATTGCGCGCGAGAATTAAATACGGGAATCAAAGTCTAAATTCAAAGAATTGTTTTTGTTGTTATTTTTCAATTGAGAAATTTAACTATTTGCAAATTAACTCTAATTTTCTAATTGATTTTAATTATGAAAAAAAAAGAATTTAAATTGCCCTAATTAAATTAATCTAATTAATTAATGAAATAAAATATTTTCATGAAAAAAAATTGATTTTAATGTTTTTGTGAATTTTTTTGATTTAATAAAATAATATGATTTTTGAAACAAATAAAATAAAAATAAAAATGAATAAAAGAAATAAAAAATAAAAATTAGACTGGGCCTGGTGTGAAGTAGTAATCTGGGAGGTGCTTTGTTTGAAATTTGTGATAGGCCCATTTTTGTTGGCCCAGAGCCTGCGCGAGATCCCATGGGGGTTCCCTTAGATGGTGCATGGTGGACCTTCAGTTCTGGGATGCTGGATCTGCTTGATGGTGGACCTGGTGGGTAGGATCTGTGAGTGCATAGCATAGGCCTAGGTACGAGACACATGGGATCTACAAGCAACAATTAAGAAAATAAGAAAATGCTTGGACCTGGGATCGAACCTAAGTCCCTTTTCTCACCAGCGTTGCCTTTCACCATCTGTGCTACATGAATTGTTTGTTAATATAATAAACAAATAACAACATAAAGTAAACAAGATGGCATGCCCAGAAAACATGCCAACATTCAAACTGCCCAGTGGGACGTTGCCATATCATTGTCTTCTTCCTCAGACTGTCATTTTAGATAAGGAACCTTTACCCACAGACAAGAGTCATCACTAAAGACCTGCAAATCTCCAAAATTCACAACAAGCAACATAAATGCAATTTAAAACCATGGATCTACTGGGTTTGATCCCCTGAGCATGATGGTGCACATGGTTAGGTCCAATTTTTCCTATATGCAGAGTTCCCAATTTAGGACCTTAAACCCTAGCAATGGCATATCACGCATCCTGCACCTAAACATGAATTCTACTACACAGAAAGCTTCTAGGCATCCATATAAACACAAATATGCAATCAAAATAGATTAATAACACAAGAATACACGGATACAAATTTGAAAAAAGTGACAAACCTTGATGATGTTATGCGATGATTACTGGAGCTTTGATGGGTGCAAATGATGTTATTAGCTTCAGGAGGTTCCCAGGAGTGGATTGGTGGCCTTGAAACACCTTGAATTGCCCTCTAAATCAGAATTCGATCACCACTTTTTTTTCAAAAGTTGGAGTTTTTCTGGACTTGTGGAGGCAACCTTTTTGTCATCATTAGGGCTGGAATTCTTGTCTATATGTATGAGAATACATTAGGTCAAAAAAACTGGAACAAATCTTGGAGATTAATGAGAAAGAGATTTGATTTTCAACTTGATTCTTTTCTTTCTAAACTTGGCCAATACATGCTATTTTCATTCCAATCAGCCCTTGCACGATTTATTTGATTTTCTAGCTGTTCATGGACTCATAATGTGCTCACAAAATCAAATATTTGATTTTATTTGATTATTCTACTATTTAAATTGATTTATTTTGATTTAAATGGATAAAAAATAAAAATAAATATTAAAAAATAATAAAATAATAGGTGGATAAGCTCAGGGGTCGTGGGCTATCTTAGAAACAAGTTTCAAACAAGAAAACATGGGCCCATTTGGAAAAAAGGTCATTTTGATCAATGTTGACTTCATGCACATTTCCACAAATTGGTCAACTTTGACAATACATATCTCCATGAATTTTAACCCTAAGAGGGTGTTCTTGGACTTTTTATAGATCTTAGGTTGTCCTCTAAACAGCCCTTTTGGTTTCATCTCAATTTAATCTTCCATGTTTATGTAAGGAGCTTTGACCCAAAAGGTGTTTTTGTTGACTTTTTGAAATGACCTATAATGTCTGAATTCATATCTTTTCATGAGTGCATTTATTGACCTTGGGGAATGCATAGAAGTTGTAGGGAATTGGATTCTCTTCAAAATGAGCCTTGGTTGGAAAATTTATGATAACGTATGAGAAAGTTATGCCTGGTCAAACTTTGGTTAACTTTTCCTGTAGAAACCCTAATTTAGCAACTTTTGAGTTTTGATGAATTTGGGGCATTCCTTGAGGAATCATGATAAACCCTTGATCAAATGATGAATATAACCTCAAAATGTTGATGTTAACCAAAAATATTGAAGTTTGAGTGTATGTGGGTCATAGTTGATATTTGACCTAACACAGTTGATTTTCAGGCATCTGAGCAGTTGACTGAGCAAACTTCTTGTGCAAGGCATGAAACTTGGCATGAATGATCTTGAGGACATATTAGGGAAATGGAAGTCATTTAGGACCCTTGGAACTCAAACATCTTGATAAGGAGTGAAACCCTAGTTTGAGGCTCATTGTCTTAGGAGGAGGATTTGTCTGGTCAATCCTTAGGCATCCTTGGGCAAGTTGAGGACATCTAGGAGTATGTTTTGAATAAAATGAGAGGGAAAATTTTGGGGTACAACAATTGCCCCTGTTCAATCTTCTTAAACCTGAGGATGTAGATTGGCTGGTCTGCCTTTCGTGATCTGAGGGTGGAAGCCGATTGAACACTAGAGTGCCCAGAAATTTGCACTCGCATGAAGTAATACTGACTGGTGATATCGGGAATGGGCTTACAGATTTCATTTGGAAGGTGATAGAGAATCATCGGAGACGAGCTTAAAGATGTCATCCAGAAAATATACCGGTTGTATAAGAGATTCCTTTGCGAGAATTCCTGTACTTGCCGTTGAGGAGGGCTTCACCGGGGAATGTTGATTTATGTCTTGGGAAATAAAGTCTAGGAGCTTCGGTTGTCCATTACTCTACTAGGGAATATGAAATTGACCGTATCTGGTCGGGTACAGGTTTTAACAGTGCTATAAACTGTTGTCCGGAGATAAAAGAGAAGGAACCTGGATAGTAGGCTTACTTCGAAATGAAAGCCTGGATAGTAGGTGTGATACGGTGGCAGAACCGACTATTAATACTGGTTTGCGTTTTTTGTTTGCAAATGTCGCGGTAAGCAAGAGTCGCCACCGACTTTTATTTTATCCAATCAGGAAAAGGAAAAAGAACAGAAAAAACCTTTTTCGAGATGTTTTTGAGTACGAGGGGTAGATTATAGAAAGGGAAGGTGTTAGCACCCTTTCTATCCATGGTTTTCCGCTCTTAGATACTTGCTCATTTTGAAATTGCTTTTGTGTGTTTATGTTTGCTTGTTTGAAAAGTTTTGTTTTACTTCGTTTTAACCCTTGTTTCTATCCTCAAGAGTGTTACGAAGTTGTTTTTGAAAACTTTGTTTGGGAAAGTGTTGGTGTGAAAAAGTTTTTGTTTGTTTGAGCAAGTATCTAGGAACTAATCTACCTACTCAAAAAAGGTTTGTTCGTTTTCATTTTAGACAATGCTATCCCATTATTGAGAAATAGGTAGCATTGTCTTTGGAGTTTTAAGGGACGTTTGAAGGGACGTTATGGTCATTGAAGGTAACATGTAAGGATACCTTATCATTTCAAAGGGACTGTCATCATATAGGCAACATCGAGGGACAAGATCATTTCTCATAGGCAACTCGAGGGACGTTAAGGGACTATGATCTTTATGATGACTTTTAGATTGAGGGTCTTTTTCTAAGATATCCCTACGTTCGAGGGACATGACCATTGTTTTCCAAGGCAACCAAGTGAGGCATACCCTAAGGATGCAAGTGTGAAGCAGTGTTTGTTTTCAGATATTTATCTTGCAATTAAATGATCTATTTAATTGATTAAGCATACAAACCTAGGTTGCTAACAATTATATACAAGCATATAAAATAAAAGCGAGAAAATAAAAGAGTCCTACAATATTACAAGGCCTCGGGGAGGGGTTTACATAACTAAAAAACAGGGATTAAACAATAAATAATATGCGGTAAACCCTAATTAAAAACTATTACAAACCCGAAGCAAATACAATAATTGGAAAATAAAATATTGCACGCAGGAATTAAGTACGGGAATCAAAGTTTAAATTCTAAAAATCTAATCAATTAAAGAGAAGATATTTTTTTGTATTTTATTATTGAGAAAAATATTTGAAATCTTAACCTAAATCTAATTAATTAAAGAAAAATATTTTTCGGTATTTTACTGAGAAAATTAAATATTTGTGAATTAAACCTAATTTGTCTAATTAATTTTAATTATGAAAACAATCAAGTCAATATCATTAAATTAATTATTTTCCAAAAAAAAATTAATTTTAATAAAAAAACCTAATTCTACATTTTTCTGGTTTTCTTGATTTTATGATTAAATAATTTTTTTTGTTGTTTTGTAAAAAAGAAATTAATAAAATAAAATAAAATAAAATAAAGAAAGAAAGTAATTGGGCCTGTGGTGAAAGCAGATTGGGGGTGTGAAGTTGAATTTCATTGAGCACAAATCCTTTGGTCCAATTAGGCGTTTGGATCCAGTGTTGGCCATGTTTGAGGGTTTAGCATGGTCTGCATGTGTTGAGTGTTAGATCTGGATATGATGAGATCTCGTGGTATGGTGATGGAAGTGCATGAGGAGCGCGCGGGGACCTGGAGCATTGGATCTGAAGACACAAATTAGTGAAAATTAACTTTACAAAAGGGCTGGATCAAACCCACCCCCTTTTGGACTAAAGCCTTATCATGCCCTGCCTTGCCAATTGAACCGAGCATGTTAATTATTAACAAAATAATACAAAATAAATATAAGGCAAATAAAGGTCTATGGCCACATGTCAAAAACGCGCACGCTGTGGGTCCCCAATGGTTTGAGTGGACGAATAAGTGAGCACCACGCCATCACCTTCTTCAGGGATCTGTCGTTTTAGATGGGGAACTTTTACCTACAATAGTTTTCTGTCACTATAGGTTGTAGTGACGGATTTTGTTCGTAACTAAAAACCTGTAAAATTCAAAAACGCAGCACAAGCAGAATAAATTCAAACCAAAGGCATGAATCAATTTCAAATCATCTCCTGAGCATGATAGTACCCCTAATTTTGTCCAATTTTGCCTTTATATAGAATTCCCAATTTGGGACCTTAAAACCCTAACAATGGCATCGTGCCATTCCTGCACTTAAACTTCAATAAAACCAATCAAAAACATTGCAAATATGATAGCAAGCATGGATATATGATCAAAACATGTTTATGATGGATAAATCATTGAAAATGAATCTTGAAAAAAGATGCAAACCGTGGCACTGTGAGACGTGATTTCTGAAGGTTTTAAGGCTTGAGGATGATTGGAATGGCTTCAGAACACGTTCAGGAACAAATTGTTGGCTTTGGAATTACTTGAAACGGCCTATGAAAGAGAATACAGTCTGCACTTTTTCTTCCAAAATTTGCAATTTCTTCCCCTTGTTTTCACGACCCCAAACCTTTTTTATGCTTTGGAAATATTGTGTATATATCATAGAATGATTTAGGTCAACAAAAACTGATCATATCTTTGCAAATTATGGAGATTTGATTTCATTCTTTTCCTTGTATGATTTGTTTCCAAAATAGACCAAATTAAGATCTTTTCCAATCAATTAGCTCTTGCACAAATTTTTTGATTTGCTAGCTGTTCATGGACTCATAATATACTCATAAAATCAAATCTTTGATTTTATTTGATTATTCTACTATTTAAATTGATTTATTTTGATTTAAATAGATAAAAATTAAAATAAATAATAAAAATAATAAAATAATATCTGGATAAGCTCAGGGGGTCGTGGGCCATCTTAGGAACAAGTTTCAAATAAGAAAACATGGGCCCATTTGGAAAAAAAATCATTTTTGATCAATATCGACTTCATGCATATTTCCAAAAATTGGTCAATTTTGACAATACATATCTCCCTCAATTTAAACCCTAAGAGGGTGTTATGGGACTTTTTAGAAATCTTAGGATGTCCCCTAAACAACCCTTTTGGTTTCATCTCAATTGGGTCTTCCATGTTCATGTAAGAAGCTTTGACCCAAAAGGTGTTTTTGTTGACTTTTCAAAAGGACCTATAATGTAGAAATTCATATCTTTCTATGAGTGCATATTTTGAACTTGTGGGATGAAGATGATTTGTAGGGAATTGCATCCTATTCAAAATGAGCCTTGGGTGGAAAATTTCTGATAAAGTATGAGGAAGTTATGCCTGGTCAAAGTTTGGTTGACTTTTCCTGTGAAACCCTAATTTAGCAACTTTTGGGTTTTGATGAATTTGTGGAATTCCTTGATGAATCATGATCAACCATTGATAAAATGATGGATATCACTTCAAAATGTTGATGTTGACCAAAAATCTTGGAGTTTGACTGTATATGGGCCATAGTTGACTTTTGACCTATTACAATTGATTTTCAGGCATTTGGGCAATTGACTAAGCAAACTTGTTGTGCAAGGCATGAAACTTGACATGTATGATCTTGAGAACATATTGGGACCATGGAAGGAATTTGGGACCTTTGGAGTTCCCACACGTTGATGAAAATGGAAACCCTAGTTTGAGGTTTGTTGCCTTAGGAGGAGGACTTGTCTAGTCAATCCTTAGTCATCCTTGAGCAATTGAGGACCTAAATGGGCATGTGTTGAGTAAAATGAGAGGGAAAATTTTGGGGTACAACAACTGCCCTTGTTCAATCTTCTTAAACCTGAGGATGTAGATTGGTTGTCTTCCTTTGATGAGAATTCCTGTTCCTGTCGTTGAGGAGGAATCTATTGAGGAATGTCGGTCTCTGTCTTGGGAGAAATAGAATTTTAGGAACTTCAGTTGTCCGTTACTCTACTGGGGAATCATCTCTTAGTCGAGGAGATGAAAATGAACTGCTATCTGTTCGTGCTCCAGGCCTTACAGTGATTTGCTGAGGATGATAAGATTAACTGCTATCTAGTCGTGCTCCAGGTTTCACAGTGACTTACTGGGGATATGAGATTACACTTAATATCTCGTCGTGCTCCAGGCTTTGCAATTTCTCAATTCTTATCTGGTCGTGCTCCAGGCTTCAGAAGAAATTAAGTGGTTATCCGGTCGCATCTGGGTTTCAACTTGAATTTAAGGCATACTAACATCCGTTTGTTTCCAGGCTTCGTAGTAATTAGCTGAGTAAACTGCTATCTGGTAGAATTCCAAGCTTCGCAGTACCTCATACTGTTATTTGGTCGTGCTCTAGGTTTCACAGTGTCTCTTGCCGCTATCTGGTTGTGCTCCAGACTTCACAGCGTCTTATACCATTATTTGGTCGTGCTCCAGGCTTCAGTAATTTGGGGAAATTAAGATACTATTCGGTCGATTTCCGGGCTTTATAGCTTGAATTTGAGATATACCACTATCTGGTCGGTTCCAGGCTTCGTAGTATTTTGTACTGTTATCTGGTCATGTCCTAGGCTTCAGTAATTTGGAGAAATTAAGATATTATCCGGTTGATTTCCAGGCTTCATAGCTTGAATTTGAGATATACCACTATCTAGTCGATTCCAGGCTTCGTAGTATTTTGGAGAAATTAAGACATTATCCGGTCGATTTCCGGGCTTCATAGCTTTTTTAACTGGAATAGAAATCTTAGTATCGATTTGACTGAACCAAGGAAAGGTCTCAAGTTGTCTTCAATTGGGAGAGAAATCTTAGTATCTATTTGACTGAACCCGAGAGAGGTCTCAGATTAACTTTGACTGGCATAGAAATCAGGGGAATCTTAGCCGCGATTCGGCTGACCCAGACCAAAGTCTTAGAACATCTTCAACTAGAATAGAAACCTTAGTGTCGATTTGACTGAACCAGAAAAAATCTTGAAAAGTGTTGGAATATCTTCAACTGGAATAGAAACCTTGGTGTCGATTTGACTGAACCAGAGAAAATCTTGAAAAGTGTTGGAATATCTTAAATTGGAATAGAAACCTTGGTGTCGTTTTGACTGAACCAGAGAGAACTTGTGAGAACTTAATTGCATCTTTCCCTAAAAGGTAAAGAGTTAGTCATATGTAATGTCATAATGTATGAAATGTATTGAGTAATGATGTTCTCAAAATAAATGAGATTGTGCTGTATAATATGTATGCACATGCCATGATGTATGGATATGCAATGCTATTGTGATATTCTCTAACTGGGGAAAATAAATCCTGGACTGCTACTGAAGATTATAAGGAGTTGAGTTCTTCGTTTCCGATGGGGATAGTGACTGAAGATGACTAGCTGGAGATTTATATCCATTCTTCTTGAGAATATTCTTCCGGGAGAGACTTTGTCTGAGAACAATCCTGCGGGGAAATGACTCTGTGGGGAAGGGAGATACTTTGTTGGAAGATCTGCTGATTTGGAGAAATAAACTCAGCTGGGGATGAACTTCCATTGCCGGAGAGAAGAGCTCTGTTGGAGATTGAGCTTCCCCTGTCAGAGAAATAAGCTCTACTCGGTGGAACACTTTATAAACTGCTCATGGTTATAAAACTCGGCTGGGGAATGCAGATATCAGCTTTCTGAAGGAACCTACTAGGGAAGGAATTCCTACTTGGGGATACGGAGGTCGGACCTTGGTTGTATCGGCTCTGTGGGGAATATAGGCATCATTGGCTTGTATGTGATAGTGACTTCACTTCCAACTATCTCTGCCCCTTGTACCATGCTGGAAAAAGTACATGCGGAGATTTTGTGAATAGGTCTATGTCGTGATTGTACTTGAACATGTATTTAATGAGTGTCAGGATGACATCCGTCTCTGGATCGTATCTGAACTGTACTTGAAACATGTCTTGAATGAGTGTCAGAATGACATCCGTCTCTAGATCGTATCTGAAAGCTGAATCTGAATGAGTATAAGAATGGCATCCGTATCTAGAGCGTATCTGAATTGTATCTGAAAGCTGGATCTGAATGAGTATCATAATGGCATCCATATCTGGAGCGTATCTGAACTGTATTTGAAAGCTGGATCTGAATGAGTATCAAAATTGCATTCGTATCTAGAGCGTATTTGAACTGTATCTGAAACATGTGTCGGATGAGTGTCAGAATGGCATCTGTATCTGGATCGTATCTGAACTGTATCTGAAACATGTGTCGAATGAGTGTCAGAATGGCATCCGTATCTGAAGCATATCTGAACTGTATATGGGAGCTGTATTGAATGAGTTTCAGAATGGCATCTATATCTGGAGTGTATCTAAACTGTATCTGAAAGCTGAATCTGAATGAGTATCAGAATGGCATCCGTATTTAGAGCGTATCTGAACTGTATCTGAAAGCTGAATCTAAATGAGTATCAGAATGGCATCCATATCTGGATCATATCTGAACTGTATCTGAAAGCTGAATCTGAATGAGTATCAGAATGGCATCCGTATCTGAAGCGTATCTGAACTGTATCTGAAAGCTGAATCTGAATGAGTATCAGAATGGCATTCGTATCTGGATCGTATCTGAACTGTTTCTCGGTGTATGAAAATCTTGAATAAGTAGCAGAATGACACCCGCATCCGGATCGTATCTGAACCGTTTCTCGATTCTGGTGCTCTTGATGAATGCTGATCAAGGTATAAGTCTTCCACTGATAGACAAGTGACGGGACATAGTTGTACGTTTTAAATCCCTAACTTTTTCCTGGACCGCCCTTTCGGGTTTTCAGTCCATCGGGATACCTTTTGCCCAAGCCGCCTTTTCAGGTTTTCGACTTGTCAAGTGTACATATTTTTTATTATTTTTTATTTTTTTATGTATATCCCTAACTTTTTTCCGAACCCTTTTGGTTAGCCGAGATTCCCTTATTTTTGCCTAGGTGTGTCAACCTAGCGGGTCCTCTTTTTTCATGCATAATATTTTCCGACTATGTCCAGGATTTCATGATGTAGAGAGTTATCACTGTCCATAGTGTTATGTTGTAGTACTGTAAAAAATGTTTTCTTGATGGTACATGATTTGTTGCTAGAATGCGTACGTAATGCCCCAAGAGATTCAGATGGAGATCTTCCCCTGGTTATTTGGCACTTTTGGAGAGACTGCCCCAGGTGTGTTTAGACATCATGTCACGCCCCTTTCTTATGGAAGACCTGTTATTGGAAGTGTCTTTCCCGCTGAGGTGATTCTGTCCATTGAGAGGATATATGTTTATTGAATATCCATTGTGCGGATTTCTCTGATGTCAAATAATTAGTCATATGCCAACAATGTCATTTAAAGAATGCAAAACTCATGTCTGTCTTGAAATTTTTTTTTTGAAAATGTGTTTTGTGTAGTAAAACGAAATTTGCAAGAATGTGATATCAACTCAGGATTCGTAACAAAGCCTACAGGAGTCAGGATACCTTTGTAACAGTATGTTCTCAAACTAACCCATGCTTCAACTAGGACTTTTAAGGGTTATAACGTGTCCTGGTTCACGGTTCAAGAAGAAAAGGATAAAGGCTCAAATTTTATTTGTACCCAACCCGTTCTTCGTGATGTTCTTCAGTCCTATGCTCAGTTAATTGCGCGCTTAGATCCCAATTGAGTCTGGAATCTTTGCTCTGATACTTGGTGATGATTCAGAAATTGAACATTTGTTTTGAAAAGGCAATCATTTTTGTAATCTTCTTTTTGTCGAGGATTTATAGTAACCTCTTTTTTTGGTTTTCGTTATCCCTATTTTTGCCTGAACTGTTTCTTTTGTGATTACAGTCAGCGGGATGCCCCAATTTTTTCTTAAGACTCCTTCATAGGTTTTGACTTAATGGGCTTTTATTTCGAGAGATAATGACTTCCTGTCTTGACTATTATACGAAACCATCACCGTATTTTGTTTTGGAAGGATGTCTTTGATGGCATTCATTGTGTACGAAGCGGCAAATTGTGATTGAATGCGTCTCTGAATTAACTGAGAAAACTACCCTGCCCCAGGTTATGATTAAGGGTTTTAATTTGTGCGAAAAGAAAAACTCCTACTTCTTTGGCTCGAAGGGGTTGACTGGGGATTATCTTCCTTATAACTCCACTATTTAGGATTTGAAACAACGTCTATACATCGTCAACGGGGTCTGTTCGGAAGTGTACTGTAGAGATTGTGGTATCATTTTCGCCATCCTCCCTCTAAGGCTTAGATTTTTAAATCGAGAGTTGAATATCACAAAAGGAAATAAGAACTCATTTTTTGAAATAGTGAATACGAATGAATTGATTCAAGACAAACATGTGAAATGCATTGATGAAATAACGAGGATTGATATGAATAAATGTTCAAACAAATCAAAGTAAAATTACACATTGAAAATTCTAATGAACGAAAAGTCTTCTAGTGAGAACTTGTCACTTCATATGGAATACCTTGGAGGGATGGCAGAAGAACTCAGCCTGATCGTCTTGTGCGAATTCTATCTCTCCTTCATCAATCAAGTCTTGAATTTTATTTCTCAACACCCAACAGTTGTTAGTGTCATGTCCAGGACTGTTGGAGTGGTACGCACATCTTGCATTTGGATTGTACCTTGGGGAGGCTATGTTGGGATTCTGAGGAGGGTCCCTTAACATAACCAACTTGGCCTCAACAGGCGTTGCAATTCTTGAGCCAATGACATGTTGATTTTGTGGAAGCGTATTTCGGATGTATTCTTCTTATGCTGATTGCCCCATTGTTGTTGGCGAGGTTGTGGTTGGGCTTGTGATGTAGTAGCAATCTGGAAAGGCCTGTTCTTGACCAAACCAACCTCTTCTCTCACTGGGGGCTGATTAATGCCTTGATCCATAATTTTAACTATTTGTTTTATGGAACTGCATCCATCTTGGAGAAGCTTGTTGAGGAAGGCTCTTAGCCCTTATTGTCCTCGAGCTAAGTTTTGGATAAGAGCCATCTGCCCCAGCATCTGGATTCTCATTGCTTCTACCTCAGCTTGCAGTTGTTCCAATTATTCATCCTTGTTGTTGTTAGGACGTTCCTTGATCAGATTCCTGACGGAGAGTGTTTTCAGGTCTTCTTGCCCCTTGGATAGATTCAGGAGAAATTCCTTGAACTGGGCATCTTGAGCTCGGAGATCTCTGTTGTCTTGTTGGAGAGCCATTGCTGAAATAAACAGCGAGAACATGAGAGACCTGCTTTGAAACCTGCTTATGCAATGATGTGTATTATATATGTATGCAATGTTTTCAAGGACCTCGCGGGGTAAACAAGAAAATGTCAGAAGTTGAATTTTTCCGCTTTGATTGAAGAACTTTGTATCATTGAGAGTCTTTCTATGAGAGTCAAGCTCACCATATCAAGTGGGTCATAGCCCCTGACTCAAGTTGTTGAGTTTTTATCTTCTGACAAATTGGCTAGAGGAAAATAAATCCCATTGCCCCTTGCTAGGAATTTGGTTCATCATAACCTGCATCACAGGCCCTTGAGATCCTTGAAATTATTAGTATGATATGTCATGTTATGATGCTGTGATGTGTATGCTATGCATCAAGCAAAAATGCAGGGTAAGACACCAATTTATTGGATTTATACAAACAAGGTCCTGCAAGGAATACAAATAAAGCCCTGCAATGAGTTCAAATTGTTAGGCAAAGAAAGCAAACAAGTCACACAAGTAGCCTTAGGTTTAGGCTTGCATGGGTTTTAAGGTCATACCCTCTTGAATCTGGATTAATTCAACCTGTCCTATAAATAGTAATCGGGTTCTAAGGGATCTCAATATCATTGATCTTTCCCCCAAGCCTTGTTCAATCGATGATTGTCTCATAATCAAACAAAACTCAGAAGTCAAACCTCAATAAGTGTAGCATCGAGTATCGGTCGACCTTGGGCATACACCAAAGTCGGCCATCTCGCTACCTCCTACTGGACAAGTTGTGCAATTAAAGGTTCTAAGGTCAGTTGATGCTTTATGACACCACGCGGTGGCCCCGTACATCTCCCTGATTGACTCAAGGGTTACGGGTACCAACAAAAGTGCCACATCAACGTAGCTACTGCTTCAACCGTGTCGGTATACCCTAGCATAACTCCCTCACAGTTTATTTCTACTTACCTAAAAGGTGTTTCCCGATCCGGGTGTAGGATCAAATAACCAAAACAGTTCCCATAAAATATATAGAAAGCAAGACAATCAAGAGAAAGCAATTAAATATGACCTAAATCCTAAGGTTTACCCAACTTTATATTATTTTCCCCAGCAGAGTTGCCAGTTCTGTGATATGGTGGCAAAACCGACTGTTAATACTGGTTTGCTTTTTTTGTTTGCAAATGTCGCGGTAAGGAAGAGTCACCACGAACTTTTATTTTATCCAATCAGGAAAAGGAAAAAGAACAGAAAAAACATTTTTCGAGATGTTTATGAGTACGGGGGATAGATTATAGAAAGGGAAGGTGTTAGCACCCTTTCTATCCATGGTTTTCCATGGGCTCTTAGATACTTGTTCATTTTGAAATTGCTTTTGTGTGTTTATGTTTGCTTGTTTTGAAAAGTTTTTTTTACTTCGTTTTAACCCTTGTTTCTGTCCTCAAGAGTGTTACGAATTTGTTTTTGAAAACTTTGTTTGGGAAAGTGTTGGTGTGAAAAAGTTTTTGTTTATTTGAGCAAGTATCTAGGAACTAATCTACCTACTCGAAAAAGGTCAGTTCATTTTCCTTTTAGACAATGCTATCCCGTTATTGAGAAATAGGTAGCATCATCGTTGGAGTTTTAAGGGACGTTTGAAGGGACATTATGGTCATTGAAGGCAACATGTAAGGATACCTTAGCATTTCGAAGGGACTGTCATCATATAGGCAACATCGAGGGACGAGATCATTTCTCATAGGCAACTCGAGAGACGTTAAGGGACTATGATCTTTATGGTGACTTTTAGATTGAGGGTCTTTTGCTAAGATATCCCTACTTTCGAGGGACATGACCATTGTTTTCCGAGGCAACCAAGTGAGGCATACCCTAAGGGTGAAAGTGTGAAGCAGTGTTTGTTTTCAGATATTTATCTTGTAATTAAATGATCTATTTAATTGATTAAGCATACAAACCTAGGTTGCTACCAATTATATACAAGCATATAAAATAAAAGCGAGAAAATAAAAGAGTCCTACGCTATTACAAGGCCTCAGGGAGGGGTTTACTTAACCAAAAAACGGGGATTAAATAGTAAATAATATGCGGTAAACCCTAATTAAAAACTATTACAAACCCGAAGCAAATACAATAATTGGAAAATAAAATATTGCACGCAGGAATTAAGTACGGGAATAAAAGTTTAAATTCTAAAAATCTAATCAATTAAAGAGAAGATATTTTTTTGTATTTTATTATTGAGAAAAATATTTGAAATCTTAACCTAAATCTAATTAATTAAAGAAAAATATTTTTCGGTATTTTATTGAGAAAATTAAATATTTGTGAATTAAACCAAATTTGTCTAGTTAATTTTAATTATGAAAACAATCAAGTCAATATCATTAAATTAATTATTTTCCAAAAAAAAAACAAATTTTAATAAAAAAACCTAATTCTACATTTTTGTGGTTTTCTTGATTTTATGATTAAATAAAAAAATGATTTTTTTTGTTGTTTTGTAAGAAAGAAATTAATCAAATAAAACAAAATAAAATAAAGAAAGAAAGTAATTGGGCCTGTTGTGAAAGCAGATTGGGGGAGTGAAGCTGAATTTCATTGAGCCCAAATCCTTTGTCCCAATCAGGCGTTTGGATCTAGTGCTGGCCACGTTTGAGGGTTCACCATGGTCTGCATGTGTTGAGTGTTAGATCTGGATATGATGAGATCTTGTGGTATGGTGATGGAAGTGCATGAGGAGCGCGCAGGGACCTGGAGCATTGGATCTGAAGACACAAATTAGTGAAAATTAACTTTGCAAAAGGACTGGATCGAACCCAACCCCCTTTTGGACTAAAGCCTTATCATGCCCTGCCTTGCCAACTGAACCAAGCGTGTTAATTGTTAACAAAATAATACAAAATAAATATAAGGCAAATAAAGATCTATGGCCACATGTCAAAAACGTGCGCGTTGTGGGTCCCCAATAGTTTGAATGGACGAATCAGTGAGCACCACGCCATCACCTTCTTCAGGGATCTTTCGTTTTAGATGGGGAACTTTTACCTACAACAGTTTTCCATCACTATAGGTTGTAGTGACGGATTTTGTTCGTAACTAAAAACCTGTAAAATTAAAAAACGCAGCACAAGCAGAATAAATTCAAACCAAAGGCATGGATCAATTACAAATCATCTCCTGAGCATGATAGTACCCCTAATTTTGTCCAATTTTGCCTTTATATAGAATTCCCAATTTGGGACCTCAAAACCCTAACAATGGCATCGTGCCATTCCTGCACTTAAACTTCAATAAAACCAATCAAAAACATTGCAAATATGATAGCAAGCATGGATATATGATCAAAACATGTTTATGATGGATAAATCATTGAAAACAAATCTTGAAAAAAGATGAAAACCGTGGCACTGTGAGGCGTGATTTCTGAAGGTTTTAAGGCTTGAGGATGATTGGAATGGCTTCAGAACACATTCAGGAAAAAATTGTTGGCTTTGGAATTACTTGAAACGGCCTATGGAAGAGAATACGGTCTGCACTTTTTCTTCCAAAATTTGCAATTTCTTCCACTTGTTTTCATTCCCCAAACCTTTTTTATGCTTTGGAAATGCCGTGTATATATCATAGAATGATTTAGGTCAACAAAAACTGATCATATCTTTGCAAATTATGGAGATTTGATTTCATTCTTTGCCTTGTATGATTTGTTTCCAAAATAGACCAAATTAAGATCTTTTCCAATCAATTAGCTCTTGCACGAATTTTTTGATTTTCTAGCTGTTCATGGACTCATAATATGCTCATAAAATCAAATCTTTGTTTTTATTTGATTATTCTACTATTTAAATTGATTTATTTTGATTTAAATGGATAAAAAATCAAAATAAATAATAAAAATAATAAAATAAAAGCTGGATAAGCTCAGGGGTCGTGGGCCATCTTAGGAACAAGTTTCAAACAAGGAAACATGGGCCCATTGGGAAAAAAAGTCATTTTGATCAATATCAACTTCATGCATATTTACAAAAATTGGACAATTTTGACAATACATATCTCCCTCAATTTTAACCCTAAGAGCGTGTTCTTGGACTTTTTAGAAAGCTTAGGATGTCCCCTAAACAACCCTTTTGGTTTCATCTCAATTGGGTCTTCCATGTTCATGTAAGAAGCTTTGACCCAAAAGGTGTTTTTGTTGACTTTTCAAAAGGACTTATAATGTAGAAATTCATATCTTTTTATGAGTGCATATTTTGAACTTGTGGGATGATTATGAATTGTAGGGAATTGCATCCTATTCAAAATGAGCCTTGGATGGAAAATGTCTGATAAAGTATGAGGAAGTTATGCCTGGTCAAAGTTTTGTTGACTTTTCCTATGAAACCCTAATTTAGCAACTTTTGGGTTTTGATGAATTTGGGGCATTCCTTGATGAATCATGATAAACCCTTGATCAAATGATGGATATCACTTAAAAATGTTGATGTTGACAAAAATCTTGAAGTTTGACTGTATATGGACCATAGTTGACTTTTGACCTAGTACAGTTGATTTTCAGGCATCTGGGCAATTGACTGAGCAAACTTCTTGTGCAAGGCATGAAACTTGACATGGATGATCTTGAGAACATATTGGGATCATGGAAGGAATTTGGGACCTTTGGAGTTCCCACACCCTGATGAAAATGGAAACCCTAGTTTGAGGTTTGTTGTCTTAGGAGGAGGACTTGTCTGGTCAATCCTTAGTCATCCTTGAGCAATTGAGGACCTCAATGAGCATGTGTTGAGTAAAATGAGAGGGCCAATTTTGGGGTACAACAGTAGGGATATGATAAGGAACCTGGATAGTAGGGTTACTTCGAGATGAAAGCCTGGATGGTAGGGCTATGAGAAGGAACCTGGATAGTAGGGTTACTTCGAGATGAAAGCCTGGATAGTAGGGCTATGAGAAGGAACCTGGATAGTAGGGTTACTTTGAGATGAAAGCCTGAATGGTAGGGCTATGAGAAGGAACCTGGATAGTAGGGTTACTTCGAGATGAAATCCTAGATAGTAGGGCTATGAGAAGGAACCTGGATAGTAGGGTTACTTCGAGATGAAAGCCTGGATGGTAGGGCTATGAGAAGGAACCTAGATAGTAGGGTTACTTCGAGATGAAAGCCTAGATAGTAGGGCTATGAGAAGGAACCTGGATAGTAGGGTTACTTCGAGATGAAATCCTGCATGGTAGGGATATGAGAAGGAACCTGGATAGTAGGGTTACTTCGAGATGAAAGCCTGGATAGTAGGGCTATGAGAAGGAACCTAGATAGTAGGGTTACTTCGAGATGAAAGCCTGGATGGTAGGGATATGATAAGGAACCTGTATAGTAGGGTTACTTCGAGATGAAAGCCTGGATAGTAGGCTATGAGAGTGAACCTGTGTAAGGTTTCTTCGTGATGAGTTTGGGTAAAACTGCATTTGAATCGAGAAGGAACCTCGGTAAGGTTGCTTCGTGATGAGTTTGGGTAAAACTACATCTGAACCGAGAAGGAACCTGGGCAAGGTTACTTCGTGAGGAGTTTGGGTAAAACTGCATTTGAACCGAGTAGGAACCTGGGTAAGGTTGCTTCGTGAGGAGTTTGGGTGAAACTACAATGGGAAATTGTAAGGAGGAACCTGGGTAGGATTACTTCGGGATAAGTCTGTGTAAAACTTCAGGAGGAACTTGGGTAAGGTTGCTTTGTGATGATTCTGTGTAAAACTTAAGGAGGAACCTAGGTAAGGTTACTTCGGGATAAGTTCGTGCAAAACTTCAGGATGAACCTGGGTAAGGTTACTTCGGGCTAAGTCTGTGTATAACTTTTGGAGGAACCTGGGTAAGGTTACTTCGGGCTAAGTCTGTGTAAAACTTCAGAAGGAACCTGGGTAAGGTTACTTTGTGATGAGTTTGTGTGAAAATTTATTTGGAAATGTATGAGAAGGGGCCCATGTAAGATTTTTCAGGATAAACCCGTGTGAAGCTGCATTTAGGAGAGACCCGTGTAAGATTGCTTTGTGACGAACCTGTGTAAAGCTGCATTTGGTCGTGCAAATAATTACTCTGTTTAGTTTCAGGAGCTAATCTTGGACCTGCTGGAAATTATTGATGATAACCATCTTTCCTAAATAGGTACATGATTAATTATATGTGATGCATGAAATGCATTGTGTGATGATGTTCTCAAAATAAATGAGGTTATGTTGTATACAATATGTGTGCGCATGTCATGATGTATGAACATGAAATGCTATTTGTGACATATCTGAGTCTGGGAAAATAAATCCCTGACTGTTGTTGGAGAGTACTGGAAACTGAATTCTCGACCGTTGTAGAAAAAGTGGTTCTTCTACTTCCGCTAGGGATGGTGAATATTCTACCGGGGAGAGACTCGGCTTGAGAATAACTCGGCGGGGAAATAACTCTGTTTGAGAGAGGAGATACCTTGCTGGAAGATTTTGCCGATTCAGAGAAATAAACTCCACAGGGGGGTAAACTTCTGTAGCTGGAGGAATAAACTCTGTTGGGGATCAAGCTTTTGTATTCAGAGAAATAAACTCTGCTCGGGAGAAAACTATATGAACTGCTTGTGATTATAAAATTCGGCTGGAGAATATAGACATCAGCTCTCTGAAGGAACTTTGCTGGGGAGAGTAAATCCTGTTTGGGGAAGCCGATGTCAGAGCTTTGGTTGCCTCTACTCTGTGGGGAGTTGTCAGTGTCCATAGTGTTGTGTTGTAGTACTGTCAAAAATGTTTTCTTGATGGCACATGATTCATTGCTGGAATGCGTGCATAATGCCCCAAGTGATTCAGATGAAGATCTACCCCTGGTTATTTGGCACTTTTTGAGAGCCTTCCCTAGGTGTGTTAGACATCATGTCATGCCCCTTACTTATGGAAGACCTGTTATTGGAAGTGTCTTTCCCACTGAGGTGATTCTGTCCATTGAGAGGATGTTTGTTCATTGAATATCCATTGTGCGGATTTCTCTACTGTCAAACAATTAGTCATATGCAAACAATGTTATTTAAGTACTTGCTCAAAACAATTCATTTTTACAACACACTTTTCAAAAAACTATTTTCAAAAACACTTTATCACACTCTTGAGGACTGATACAAGAGTTACCATAAAGCAAACAAAATCTTTCAAAACACACAAACACACAAACAATATTCAAAATAAGCAAGTAACTAAGAACCCGTGGAAAACTACGGATGGAAAGGGTGCTAATACCTTCCCTTTCCATAATCTACCCCCTTACTCAAAATCTCGAAAAAGGTCTTTTTTGTTTTGTTTTTTTCACCCTTTCCTTTGTTGGATAAAAGAAAAGTCGGTGGCGACGATAACACTTACTTTGCACTTGTTTTTGACTCTGATTTCACATGTTATTTAGGTTTTTTTTATTGTTTTCTCTTATTATGCCTATCTTTTGTTTTCTTTTCAGGTATTTCAATTATCCAGAGCTCCCATGAAGAAATGAAGGAAAACAGGCGGAAAAATAGGAGTTTAGGTCAAATTTGCACTCATGGCGTCCACCATGGCGCTAGCCATAGGGTAGGCCATGACGTGGACCACCTCCTGCTGACCTCAACTTCCACGTTCCCCACTTCCTTTCATTTACACTCATGGCGGGCGCCATGGCCTCTATGGCAGGCGCCACCTTTGGCCGATGTCCCCCCCCCCAAAGGAGTTGGGGGGCATTCCTGTGATTTCCTGCATTCTTCATCCTCTATAAATAGAAGTTCCCGATTTAATTTCAATTCACCCAAGCTTAGTTGCAAACTTGATCCAACCGTAGTTGTGAACTTAAGCCATATAATTTCACCATTATAAAGCAATAACTCTTCACATTGGGGAATTATTGCACTGTTGATTTAGTCTATGATCGAGTTCGTAGATTGAGTCTGTAATCGAGTTTGGAGAACTTCGGCAGAAGTTTATCCTGCCACATTTATTTTCAACTGCTGTTTATTTTCAGTCGCATTTTACTTCCAGTTTGTACCAGATTTAAAACCTCCCCGTTTGGAGCAGGTTTCTATTTATATTTCCCGCACCTGCTTTTACTTTTTTTATTTCCCGCACCTCCTTTTACTTTGTTTATTTCCTGCACATGCTTTTACTTTGTTTATTTCATTCACTGCATTTACTTTGTTTATTTCCCGTACCTGCTTTTACTTTGTTTATTTCCCGCACCTTCTTTTACTTTATTTATTTTCTGCACTGCTTTTACTTTGTTTATTTCCCGCACCACACTTTAAATTATTTACTTTCTCGCATGATTTATTTTAACATGTCTGTTTACATTCCCATGTCAGGCTAAACCTTACTGGGCTAGAATGTAAGGAATCTAGTTAGATCGATATTCCAAATAATGTGTCAATAGAAATGCTTATGGGCTATTTTGGTTTTTAATACGAGTTTTCTGTACTTTATTGTTGTTGGGTAAGATCGAAAGCCGTCCAACCCTTTGTTAAACTCGGTTAGTTCTAACCGGTCAAAGGAAGAGAAAGCGCTTTGTCCGGTTAGCTAGGGATTTTTATTATCAAAGAAATCAATTTTGAAACTATTTTCGGACGTGTTTATAGGGTTAAAGTTAGGTCCCCTTTTTATTAGAAATTCCATATCAAAATACTATTTAACTTGGTCAAGTACTTTATTTCTTAAAAATAGGTTTATTACTTTAACGCAATGCGCGCCTTTTTATAAGTGACGAGTAAACTCGGTTCTGATTACGCGAAAGTGACAGTTCCTGTTAAATTAGTTATTTTCTTTAGTAGAAAATATTTCCCTATAAGTAGTTCTATTCCGAAGCATTGCGAATATCATCTGACTATGTGAATTACATTCGACCCTGCTTTTATATCTGAAGTTTATTTCTCCGCACTTTACTTTCTTGCATGCTCAATTCCCTGTTTAATATTGACTTAGCTAAACACCGTAACAATAGGAAACGATAGATTGATGATTGGTCTTTGTGGATCGATAATCTTTTATATTACTCTGACGGGATTCGTACACTTGCGAATACACTGCATCAAGTTTTTGGCGCCGTTGTCGAGGAACGAATTTCGTCAAATTTCACACCCTATAGTCGCACCGTCTAGACTAAGTTTTACATTCCGGTTGATGCGAAGATATCGCAACACCGGAACCTTATTCAATCCTTTAGCGAAACCTGAACATTACATCCATTTTCTCCATAGAATTAGAAAAACTATGGCCGAGAATCGTAACCAAAGACCCCTTAAGGAATTTTCCCAACCGTCAGATGAGGAACCTAGTTCAAGTATCGTAAACCCAGCTATAACCATAAATAATTTCGAACTAAAACCCTCATTGCTATAATTGGTGCAATAAAACCAATTCGGTGGTCTCGCTTCTGAGAACCCGAATCAACACTTAAAAACTTTTATACAATTAGCAGACACTTTAAAATGCAATGGTGCTTCGCCTGAGGAAATACGACTAAGATTATTCCCTTTTTCCCTCAGAGATAAAGCAAGAGATTAGTTGGATTCCCTTCCACCCAATTCAATAACAACCTAGGAAGACCTTAGGAGAGTATTTCTCGCAAGATATTTTCCCCCCAGCAAAACTGCTGTCCTTAGAAACCAAATCACTAGATTTAACCAAAACCTAGGAGAATCACTTTTTAAAGCATGGGAGAGATATAAGGACCTGTTAAGAGCCTGTCTACACCATGGATTAGAACAATGGCTAATCATCCACACCTTCTATAATGGACTCCATTACAACACGAAGATGTCTATCGATGTTGTCGCTGGTGGCGCATTGATGAATAAAACTTACCTAGAAGCATGCGCTCTCATTGAGGACATGGCCCAAAACCATTACCAATAGGGAATAAAACGAGCTACGGTAGAGAAAAAGGAGACCCAAGGAGGAAACCATGAGATAAGTTCTTTAGACATGATGCAAGTTAAAATGGACGCTCTTGCCTTAAAAGTTCAAAACATGTCTCAAAACCCTAATATTGTAGCCGCAGTAGCTTCAAAATGCAAACTCTGTGGGACCCAAGGACATCAACCTGCGGAATGTAACTTGTTGAATGAGCCTTGATCAAACCAAGTAAACTACACCCAAGGAAACCCATTTTCAAACACTTACAACCCCAGATGGAGGAATCACCCAAACTTTTCTTATAAAAACAATAGCCCAATACAAAACTCTGCACCTCCGAGACCTACAAGTTTCCAAGCGCAAAGACTAAATCAACCTATGCAAGCTATGGCACCCAAACCAAACCTTGAGAAAATCATGTAAAATTTCATTTCAGCTCAAACCCAGCAAAACAAAGAGTTCCTAAATCAGAATATTCACGTGAACGAACTAATCGCGCAATTAGGAACTAAGGTTGATCAGATAATTACGCATAACAAGATGCTTGAAACCCAGATCTCGCAGATAGCTCAAACACAAGCCCCACAAACTACACCTGGAGGACAATTCCCTGGACAACCTCAACCATATCCTAAAGGGCAAGCTAATACCATTTCCTTACGAAGTGGGACTACTTACGTTGGACCCAAGAAACCAGCCATGAGTACACCCTCATAACCTAAGACAAATGTTTTGCCTACAGACCAAGTGGAGGAAACAGAGGAACCCGAAAAGCAACAAGAACCAGAATTAAAAGATAAAACTTATAAATCACCACCCCCGTACAAACCCCCAGTCCCATTTCCGTAAAGACTTAAACAAACCAAACTTGACAATTAATACCAGAGATTCATTAAAGTTATAGAAAAACTCCATGTAAAGATTCCTTTCACCGAAGCCATCACTCAGATACCATCTTATGCTAAATTACTAAAAGACATCCTGACCAACAAGCATAGACTTGCTGATCTAAAACCTATCGAATGCAATGTCATTTCAGAAAATAAACTTGCAAAGAAAGAAAAGGATCCAGGAAGTTTTTCCATTCCTTGTATCTTAGGAAATCATACTATTGACAAATCTTTCTTAGATCTAGGAGCTAGCATCATCCTTATTCCTTTAGCAGTTTGTAGAAGGTTAAACTTAGGAGAATTGCAGCCGACTAAAATGTCTCTCCAGCTGGCTGATAGATCAGTTAAGTATCCTATAGTCATACTTGAAGACATACCAGTTAAGATCAGTCAGCTATATATCCCAATTGATTTCGTGGTTATGGATATTAAAGAAGATGAAGAAATCCCAATCCTCTTAGGTAGACCATTCCTATCAACAGCCGGAGCCATATTGACGTTAAGAAAGGAAAATTAACATTTGAGGCGGGTGATGAAAAGATAGAATTTATTCTTTCAAAGTTCTTAATAGAACCAGTCATATGAGATGCCTGTTATGCCATCGACTTCATTGACGAGTGTATATTGGAACTTAAGCGAGAGGAATCTAACAAAAATATCAAGTTACCTTTGACCCCCATTATGGAGGACGATGGATTTAAAAGTTTAGAACCTTACATTGATGACGACCTCTTTGAATGTTTATCGCTTACTCCCGATCCCATGCCTTGCCCTTTGAAACCATCTTTAGAACTGAAGGAACTTCCCCAGAACCTCAGATACGAATTCTTAGATAAAGAGTTAAATTGTCCTGTTATAGTTAACGCTATTTTAAGTCAAGACGAGACAACTCAACTCTTATAGATCTTACGAAAATATCCCTCAGCTTTAGGGTATAAAATCTCCGATTTAAAAGGAATAAGTCCATCGGTGTGCATGCACCAGATCTTGTTAGAGGAAAACTCAAAACCCTCAAGAGAACATCAAAGAATAATAAACCCTATAATGAGCGATGTTGTTAAAAGAGAAGTTCTTAAGTTACTAGAGGCTGGTATAATTTACTAAATATCAGATAGTAATTGGGTAAGCCCTGTGCATGTGGTGCCAAAGAAAGGAGGCATCACAGTCATAGAAAATGAGAAAGGTGAGCATATTGCTAAACAAACAGAAGGAGGTTGTCGTATGTGTATAGATTATAGAAAATTAAACAAAGAAACCAGGAAGGATCATTTCCGTCTTCCATTTATAGATCAAATTCTCGAACGTCTAGCTAGACACTCGCACTTTTGTTATCTAGATGGATACTCAGGATTTTTCTAAATACCTATTCACCCTGAGGATCAAGAGAAAACAACCTTCACCTATCCTTATGGAACGTTTGCCTATAGACGAATTCCCTTCGGACTCTAATGCCCCTGCCACTTTTCAATGTTGTATGATGTCTATATTTGCATATTACCTAGATGGAATAATTGAAGTTTTCATGGACGATTTCTCGGTGTGTGGATTCAATTTTAAAGATTGTCTCTCCAACCTCGAAAAAATCCTTGAAAGATGCGTAGAGGTGAACCTAGTGCTAAACTGGGAAAAATTCCATTTTATGGTTAATGAAGGTTTAGTATTAGGACACATTGTCTCCGAAAGAGGCATTAAGGTCGATAGAGCCAAAATTGAAGTTATAGAAAACCTCAGCCCACCTAAAACCATTAGGGAGATTAGAAGTTTTCTTGGACATGCTGGTTTTTATCGGTGTTTTATAAAAGACTTCTCTAAAATAACAAAAACCTTTGACTAATCTTCTAATGAAGGACGTTGAATTTGTTTTTGACGAGAAATGTCTCGAAGCTTTTAAATTTTTGAAACAAGCACTGATTTCAGCTCCGATCATGCAACCCCCAGATTGGACACAACCTTTTGAAATCATATGCGATGCCAGCGATTATGCAGTTGGTGCTGTTCTAGGACAACGAGAATACAAGAAATTACATGTTATATATTATGCTAGTAGAACCCTAGATACCGCCCAACTCAACTATGTAACAACAGAGAAAGAATTACTGGCAGTAATTTTTGCGATAGATAAGTTTAGGTCCTACCTAGTTGGAGCAAAGATCATTGTTTACACTGATCATGCCTCCATACGTTATCTATTAAATAAAAAGGACGATAAACCTAGATTACTTAGATGGATCATGTTACTCCAAGAGTTTGATCTAGACATTAAGGATAAGAAAGGCACATAGAATGTTGTCGATGACCACCTCTCTAGATTAGAACACTTAAAACCTGACTTATTGCCTATAAATGATGATTTCACCTATGACAAACTTATAGCTAAGACTGATGATTTTGAGCCTTACAGAGATAAAGATTTTGAAAAAATTTCAGTAATGAAGAGTGTACCTCGGTACGCTGATTTTGTAAACTACCTAGCTGCATATATCATACCCCCTGATCTAAATTACCAACAGAAAAAGAAGTTCTTCAAAGATGTTAAACATTTCTACTGGGATGAACCACTCCTATTCAAGAGGGGAATATATAATATTTTCAGGCGTTGCGTCCCAGAAGAGGAAATAGAAGACATCATCAGACATTGTCATTCTGCACCTTATGGTGGACATGCAGGTATATCTAAAATGCACGCCAAGATTCTTCAAGAAGGCCTTTATTGGCCAACTTTATGGCGCGATGTTCATGCCTACATTGTCAAGTGCGACCGATGCCAATGCACCGGGAACATATCAAGACGTGACGAGATGCCAATGAGGAATATCCAGGAAGTTGAACTCTTTGATGTTTGGGGTATAGACTTTATGGGACCATTTCCACCTTCAATGGGAAATAGGTACATTTTGGTAGCTGTGGACTACGTGTCTAAATGGATTGAGGATATTGCATCACCCACAAACGACACAAGAGTGGTAGTTAAGTTATTTAAGAATATCATTTTTCCGAGGTTTGAAACACCCCGTCTCGTTATAAGTGATGGAGGATCACATTTCATATCCAGAATATTTGATAAGCTCTTGAGTAAGTATGGAGTAAAGCACAAAGTAATAACACCTTATCCTCCACAGACAAACAGCCAAGTAGAAGTGCCTAACAGGGAGATTAAACAAATCTTAGAAAAAACCGTTTCAATTTCCAGAAAAGATTGGTCTCAGAAGCTACATGAAGCACTATGGGCCTACAGAACAACTTTTAAAACCCCTATTGGAACAACCCCTTACCAATTAGTCTATGGAAAATCTTGTCATTTACCCTTAGAGTTAGAGCATAAAGCCTATTGAGCCATTAAGACTCTGAATTTGGAATATTTGTATGCTGGTGAAAAGCGCATCCTTGACATTCATAAATTGGAGGAATTTCTCCAGTCTTCCTATGAGAATGCTATAATATATAAAGAAAGAACCAAAACTTGGCATGACAGAAGAATTGTAAAGAAAGATTTAAATATATGCGACCTTGTTCTCCTTTCCAATTCCAGGTTGCGAATTTTTCCTGGCAAGTTACGTTCATGATGGACTGGTCCTTTTGAGGTCAATAGAATCCTAAGATCTGGAGCAGTCGATATCAAGAAAAATTCTTGTAGCCTATTCATCATTAATGGGCAGAGGTTGAAGCACTACGAAGGAGGTGACATTCCCACCAACTACTCCAGCCACACTCTAATTGATCCACCAGTACCAGTTTCTAATATATGAAGTTTACTCGTCAAGCTAACGACGTTAAACAAGCGCTGCATGGGAGGCAACCCATGGGTTTATTTTTATTTTTTTGCATTTATTTACTTTTTACTTTATCAAATTTTATTTTTATCTTTATATTAACAGTTGTAAAATTTATGATTTCAGGCATCACCTGCTAGACTTCTTTGCTAACTACATTTTTCAGGATGGAGCATTTCGATGACATGCATGTTTCCTTCCGAGATGACACTCAGAGACAACGCTATGCGGTCCTTTCACAGCGACCCATGGTACCGACCAAATATCCAAACCATATTTGCATGGTAGCTCTTGGCTTAGAAGCCAGTATCAAGTATCTATGCAACCAGCTAAAGTGGGACGAGTATGAAGATGACCTAAATGTGACCTACAGGAACCTCACCTTAGAGTTCCTCAGTTCATTCGAGTTTGAGCCCTATAATGGCCAGGATGGATATCTTACTTTCAGGTTATTCGGGATAGAATACTGTTTTACCCAGAGGGAGTTTGGCGACTTGCTAGGCTTCCATACCACACCCGATGTTATACCTGAGCTACCAGTTGGCTATTTCGTGACTAGGGACATAGAGAAATTCCGGAGAGATATTACTGCTGGAGGGAGCCTTGATCCTTCCACTCAGCTATCCCCTGTTATTCACAACTCCACTTTTAGGTATTTTCAGATGGTTATTGCTCACACTTTCTTAGGGAAGGTCGACACTGATACCCATGCTAGCGAGGAGGAGAACTTTTTCCTCTAATGTGCGACCCAGTCTCGCCCTGTAGCCTGTGGAAATTTTCTGCTGCGGAATCTTATGATGACTTCTAAGTCTGCTGAAGGTATCCTCCATGTGGGAGGGACATTGACTCAGATTGCTTCTGCTTTGGGTCATACAAGTAAGTTATCTTACCTTACCTCCTACTGTGGATATACTACAATGGACATTGATTTCTGTTTGGATCGTGGGCTGATGAGAAGAGTCTACTTTAATCCCAACCAATATAGACTCCTAATTGATAATGAAACCGTTCACGATTTTACCTTGCATGATCCCATGATGACCAATGTCCATAACCCTACCTATTGGACATATGCCTTAGAAGGTCTTGGAGAGACCGTGGACGAGCAAAAATCACCTTAGTTACCCGAGTATCATCCATCTCCATCGCCAGAAAGGACCACTGTATTCTCTAATAATTTCTCTTTGCAGCAACCCAACATCTATGCACAGGTTGCTGAGCTACATAGAGAGGTAGCCCAACTTTGTCAGATAGTTGAAGACCTATCTCTTTAGGTTATGGTTTCCGATGCTACTCACTCTACTGAGGCAAACCTCCTACAGCAGGAAATTGATGATCTTCGCAGTAAGTTAGCTGCAGCTCATGGTTGAGTCGACCAAGGACCCTACTACTCCTTGATGATCTTGATTCATATCTGCACTATTTTGTTGTTTTGTTGTTTCTTTTATCATGTTGTTTCCTTTTTCAGACTTATCTATTTTTTTTCCTAACTCTTGCATTCTACTTTCTTTTTATTTTTATTTTTTGCGACTTACCATAATTAAGTATATTTCTATTTTATCATTTTTTCTCTTTAATTAATTATTTATTTTATTTTTATGAGTTTTATTATTTTCAAGTTATAAACATAAAAGAAAAAAATTCAATACACCAATCCTTGGAAGCACCAAATGAAGAATTGTTGTTTGCACCTACGAGAAGAAATTGGAATAAGAAGCCCAAACCAACAAAACAAAGAAATTTGAGCCCAACCCGAATTTCAAACATGGCGCCCGCCACCAAGACCATGGCGCCCGCCACGGGGTCTAGGATTATAACGTGTAGATTTTAAAAAACCTCCCACTTTCTCCATTTTCAACCCCAAAACCACCCAAAAACTATCATTTTATCAACCACCTACTACCCCATTAACCACTCCAACATCCATTTTTCTAACCTTCATAAAAATTCAAACTTCCTCCTCCCAATGTCCAACACCCATTTTGAAACCCATTTTGAAACCCATTTTTTTTTCAATTTTCTTCCAAAGGAGAAAAAATGGAGTTCAACGGATACGTTCTTCGTGAAGGCAAACCCGGAGACTGACAACAGAAAATCCTTGAAAAATTGCAAGGACGAGAAATTGTCTCAACCAGGTATGTCGATGAAAACTGTCTGTATACTTTAGGACTTTATCATAGTTTTTTTTCATTTAGCTGACATCCTAGGATTGCACGAGATTTTTACTAGAAAAGAGCCCACCTTTGAGAGGCTAACTCGGGAATTCTTAAGTTCCCTAATTTATTTGGTTCACCCCGACACTGCTAGTACTGTCGATACAGTTAAATTCCGTCTGTTTAATGTTGAATATGAATATAGCACCGATGAACTAGCAGCTCTGTTAGGTATTCCTCATGGTGATGGCGCTATTTGTGAGACCCCTTTGGATTCTGAATGGTCCACTGATGCATTTTCCTTCTGGCGTTAATTGTCAAACTCTTCTATAAATTCTTTTGAAGGAATTTTAGCATCATTGATCCATAACCCGGCTATTCGAATTTTTTGATATATACTCGCCTGTACTATTTTTGGCCGGGAGAATCCAAACAAGGTAAATGCTAGAGAACTTCTATTTTTGCAAGGTAGTCTCACTAATAGAAGAATTAATTCAGTCTCGTTTATGATTGCTCACATGATTGTTGTCCTGAGACACACTGGGACCATAGCTTTTGGAGGACTAGTTACATCTATTGCTAGAGCTCTGCACCTCGACACTGAGATAGCTACCCTAGCACCCCTGCCTCCCCGCACAATTAATTTGAAATTTCTAAAAGATATGAAATTGTGCAAGGTGAGGAGAGCGGGTGGCTTTGAACTTATGGTTCAGGGTGTCGCTATCCCATCAGTCATCATGCCTTACACTAGACGTACTGATGTATGAATTGCAAGGAACTGGACCTACGATCTAGATGCTCCACCTTTTACGGGTCCATTACCTCTTAATGTTCCACTTGGGGATGGACACGAGACTGATGAAGAATACGAGCAGAGGGATGAACCTCATGCCCCACCTGTGTCCCCCCACCATGCTTCACCCGCACACACTGCACCTTCTACTTCTAACACTTTTGCAGGTACGGCTCCTGGCTTCTACATCACTGAAGAGATGTGGTGTGACCAGCTAGCCCGGGAGGAGAGAAGATATGGTTTACTTTCTGCCATCCAACAACAGCTGGCAGATAACATGAGTTTTAGAGAGGTGTCACGACAGCAGACATGCCGCTCTTTTCAAAGTCTTTTGGAATATTAATTGGCGATATCCCGTAAGCAACATAGGCAACAAGCCCAGTTTCAGAGGCACTCCTCCCTCATGGAGGCCACTCAAGGTTCCCTTTTAGGCAACCTTTGCGAGATTTAGAGTTCACAGATTGCCTTGTCACTACAAGAAAATTAGTGTTTAACGACACAAAAATTGCGACAGTTATGTGATAACTGTCGTAATTGACATATAGAGACAGTGTTTACGACAGTTGACACCAACCGTCCCTAATATTTATTTTGCGACGGTATATTTAACCATCATAATATTATTATTACGACGGTAAAACAACCGTCGGCCCCCATTTAACACTTTTAACATTGATTTTTCACCAACAACTAGTCACGACGGTAAAATTAACCGTCCTAAAAGGCATATCACGACGGTAAAGCACCCGTCGCACCCTTAAACCTTTCACGACGGTAAAATTATCCGTCCTAAAATTCATTTCACGACGGTAAAACAACCGTCGCACCCAAAATCTTTAAAAATTCTCATGGGCACGACGGTAAAACACCCGTCGCAGTAAAAAAGTTAAAAAGCTCATAAAACATCGATTAGAATGTTTCTTTAACAGTATATTGGAATTCCTTGAACAAGTTCTGTTTCCGCGGCATCCTCGACGAATCAATCGGCGAGGGAACCCATTTCCTCATCCCATGGGTTCAAAAACCCTACATCTTCGATATCAAAACCCGCCCCCATACTTTCTCATCAATATCCGGCACCAAAGATCTTCAAATGGTTAACCTAACTCTCCGAGTCCTCTCTCGTCCCGACACCGCGAAACTCCCTGTCATCGTTCAAAACCTCGGTCTTGAATATGACGAGAAAGTCCTCCCTTCGATCGGTAACGAAGTTCTTCACTTGGTTTGTTGGGATTGCTATGGCTGAGATATGTTCATCTTTCCCGGTTTGTCTCTTCTCATAAAGTTTATGCATGTACCAGTGAATTAGTGAATAATTTACATAACTAATTTTCAATTTTGATTCAATCTATAACAGACAACTGGTTCTCTAAATTAACCTTTTTCGTGTTGATTTCTTTACCCAAAACCCCTGAATTTCATGACCCATTTTGATTTTCTCGTTTTTGTTTTTATTTTCGATTTTGTTTGGTTATTTGCTAGGTTTATCATGTTTAAGGTGATCAAAGTACTTGACTTTCGCACCCTTGTAATATATATGATTAACCTGATTGGTGCTTTTGTTTCTCCAATTTTTGTAACCCTATTAATTTCATATTATATATTTCAGGAATGACAAAAGAAGTAAAAAAAAAATCCTTTTTTTTTAGGCATGAACTGTTGTTTTAGTTCTGGTTGCAAATTGCAATATTCATGAACAACAACTGTACACCAATTAACAAAATGTTGTCACAATGCCGATTGTTGCAGTTCTCTTTTTGATTCAGTTCTGTTTTTCAGGTTTGAGAGGATAACTTAGTTTGGTTTATCACCAACTTCCATGCCCAGGATGGACAATTGTAAAGATTTTCTAAGTTGGGTCGACCCTGATACGTCTCTCAATATTTTCAAGTGTCTGGATGATCCAGCAGATCTAGCCCGCGTCAGTTGTGTTTCACGATCTTGGAGAGACTTTGGTGAGTTATAGACGTTTAGTTGTATTTTATTTTTATATTTTAATGCCTCAGTCTCAAGAGGAGTTCAAGTTTAGATTCTCCGTGGCATACATTTTACGTTTCATTTTATTTCTGATCTGTTTGTCCTTTTAGAATTGTGTTCTTTGCTATATTTTGAGTATCCAACCTCATATTGCTCACATGTTTACAACTTAAAGATCCTATTTTGATGTTCTGGTTTTTGCAGTGGTTGCAAACGGCCTTTCTAAGCAGTTGTGCTTGAGAATGTTTCCTCAATTATCAAGAGTTGCTTGTGTTGTTGAACTAAACCAGGACGGAGTGAAGGAACACTCAGAGGTTGGATCTAGCCAATCTAATGAATGTCTAGCTCTATGGAAAGATCATAGAGTCTATAATTATCTTGCTAGATCCTGCTTATCTCCTGTTGCTATGGATTGCATAGATAAGGCAATCAGTGCTTCTAGCACTGATAATTTTCCTCAGGAGAGCATTGTTAATACTCTAGAGGAAAGAGACAACATTGCTGGTAGATTTTCCTATTGGTCGAGTAGCGGACAAAGCAATCCCAATGTGCCTGAGACATTAACATACCAGTTGGCTTCTCAAATATGTGTTATTACAGAAATCAATATTCAGCCTTTCCAAGGTGATGTTTGAAATCTTCATAAACTATGCGCTCGACTCATTTATTTTAAATTTTTATGTTTTTTTGCTAACAATTTTTTTGTTAACTGACCAGCTCACTTTCAGATGGGGTCGCCAATATATTCAGCAAAATCTGTTAGGTTCAAAATGGGTCATCTTAAAGCCTCTTTAGATGATTTAACTGATGCGTTTGTATGGACCTATACATCTCCGGAGTTTCCAATGGCTCAGGTTTGTAACTTCTTATATCTTAGCTTGTTTCTATTTTTAGCCGGTCCAAAATGGGGACCATTTTCTTCATGGTGCTGTGCTTGGCTTGAAACCATAGGTCTTATTGCTGGGATAGGGACTCAGGTAAAAGGACTAATTCGGTTAAACTTCGACTCGGTGTTTTCATAGAATGTGTGCATCGTAACTCATACTTTTCATGGTTGGAATTCGGAAAGGCGTATGCAGGATCACAAACATTGCAGAGTATAATCCTACTCTCGACAGGAACGAATAAAGGCGGAGGGTACTTTGCCCCGAAATGGCTATTCTTATGTATGTACCTTGGCCTCACTGTTATTTGGGCAGCATTGAACACATTTGCGTTAGAAGTTATCGCCTTCATCGATATAATTTCAATATGGTGGCATGTACTTTTGCTTCTTTATCTAACTATTCCAACTTACTGATTACAGTGAATGCGTTGTATCTTGACTCTAAAATGTACATCACAATTTACTCATAATCATTTTTACTGTGACAGGTTATTGGTGGAGCAGTGATAGTTATAATGTTACCTCTAGTGGCACTAACTACACAATCAGCTTCATATGTATTCACAAACTTTGAATTAGCACCTAATACAACAGGAATATCAAGCAAACCGTATGCGGTGATTCTATCGTTTCTTGTGAGCCAATATTCCCTCTATGGATACGATGCTGCAGCGCATCTAACCGAAGAAACTAAAGGCGCAGACAAGAACGGACCTATTGCAATACTAGGTAGTCTTGCCATCATTTCAGTATTTGGTTGGGCTTATATCTTGGCACTCACATTCAGCATTCAGGTATAAATAAATATAATTAACCAATTAACACTTTAGTTTTTGACAGAAGAGTGATAATTAACACCGGTTTCCATCTCTGATTCAGGATTTCGCTTATCTTTATGATCCAAACAATGAGACTGCTGGAGCATTTGTGCCAGCACAGATATTGTATGATGCATTCCATGGAAGATATCACAATTCTGCAGGAGCAATAGTTCTACTATTTATAATTTGGGGTTCTTTCTTCTTTGGTGGACTTTCAATCACCACAAGCGCTGCCAGAGTCGTAAGTACTACGACCCTACGAGCCTTTTTGATTTTGATTGATTTATTTGAGTTTATCTTAAACAATGTAATTTTCAGGTTTATGCACTGTCAAGAGATAAGGGAGTGCCGTTTTCGTTCCTATGGCGAAAATTGCATCCAAAGCACAAGGTTCCTACAAATGCTGTATGGCTATGTGCAGCAATATGCAATATACAAAGTTTGTTCTTCAGATTCAAATTCCAGTATACTTTGAATAAATATTACAAACAATTATGCCTTTGACTGAATCTGCAAAATTAGAGACTTGTCGAGGATTTATAATGGAGTAATTTTCACGCAGTAAAAATGGAACAATCATGGAAATGGATCGAACGTCCAATGATTTGTGCAAATTGGATATTTTAATCATTCTTGTATTTTGTTCTAATAGCGTCTCTCTAAAAAGGTATAGTGTAGCTATACTTTTTAAGCTCAAAATTCATGAAATCGGCTTGTTGAGATTATTTCATTTAAGAAAATTTATTAACCTTCAAATGTGCTCAGTAGGAAGTTTTTTAGTGTATTTTCTCATTCTTGTGATTATCTCGTTATTTTGTGTTGTCATTTTGTCCTGTTAATGCAGGGTTTCGTTACAAACAATGAGAGAGCTTTAGAGGAGCTATATGGGGACGAGGAGAACAATAAAAAAGCTGTTGCATGTTTGAATGTGATGGCTACTCGAGTTGCTTCTGTTTTTGCTTCATTAAGAGTATGTAGTCAATGCTCTTTGACTCTTTGCCGTAGGAATTTGAAAATTTTAATAGTTTCCCATATTATGTCAATGTTCTAAATCATGTAATTTTCTCTAGGAATTTCCTTTTGTTCGATTTCATGCTGCCCGGTCACTAGATGCGAACACAATGACTACTCTTCATGATCTTATTCCTACAAAGCTTGCTGCTGGTGTTTGATTCTGTACTCACTGTATTAATGATTCAATCATTATTGAAAATAACATTGTTGCCTAATTTGGAATGTTTCTATGACCTGAAAAATCATGACAAATTTTTTGTTTATGATATTTGATTGAGTCTGGATATGACGGAGAGAAACTCTTCTCTTTTGTGCACACTGTGCCAACTTTGCTGTTTATCTGTTTTCATTAAATATTTCAGCCACACCTCTAATACTAACCACCCTAGGCTGATATTTGGATGTTGTTACAGAAGATGGTTCAAGCACTTCCACAATACAGTGAACAAATCGACAAGCTCTCCCTCCATGTGGAGGTTAGTTCTTGATACCCGGAAAAATTATTTAATTGTTGTATGATATTCGTTGTAAATAATGTATTTTTTAAAATAATTATTATTAGTAATTTGTATTTGGCCCATTAGGTTAAACTAGTCTATATAAACAGATTAGTGCCTGTGCATTATTCGTTCATACCTGAAGTATATTACTCAGTTTTCTTAATATGGAAAAGAAGTGTTCTATCTTCACGTGGAAGCAAACCTGTCACACTGTTGTTTTAGATATAGGGATTTTAGAGAAAAAGACAAGGGAAAGAATAGAGACTTCTAAAAGGAAAAAAAAAGGCTGTAATACCTAGCAATACCACATTATAATTATATTAGTTCCTTATTGCCACCATCTCCCTTTAAAAAGAAAGTTTTCTTTTTGTAATCTGTAGCAATATATATTTTAGCTATATGTAGTTTAATTAGATCTATCTGTATTTTAGTTCCTTATTTTTCCATCTCCCTTTAAAAGGAAAAAATGGAAGGTGACACTGAATAATCGCCGTAGTGTCTTCTTACAGAGGGAATATTTTGTTGACAATAAAGAAAGGGAGGGATATAACACCCTTGATTCCCTAAGGTTTATTATAACATCAGCAACTTTACTTTAGAAGTTATAGCAGTTCTTAGTTACAAACTGCCATAAAACAAAACACAATTGCTTTTATCATTATTTTAACTACTGGATGACAGAACTATACTATGTATTGGGAAAGTTCTTTGTTCAAAATTTAATGAATTAACACAGGCAATCATATTCTTAACGCAAAGGGACAAGGCGAGGACAAAGGAAATTGAACTCTTAATGCAAATGCAGAATTTTAGTGGAAGACAGGTATATTATTTTGACGCATTTAAAGTTAAATTTTATGAGTATTATTTTAAAGATTATTATTTTAATACCTTTTTTTAGGGATTGGAATCACCCGCTAATGGTAGACGTTCATCTGAGTCTAGCTACCGTATTGGAGATAATGGAACTTCAGGGGGGACAAATTAGACTTTGCTATGATCGAGATAATTAGATTGTGAACTTTCTCATGTATTTTTGGCATAATGATACTTATTATTATAAGATTAGGAATTGATATATTTTGGGTTTTTTGTACTACTTGACATGATTATGGAACTCGCATTTTACATGATTATGGAACACACATTTTTTTGGATATTATAATGCTTATTTGATGTTAAATATTTTTTATTGAAATTATTTTTACTATATTACAAAGTGATAGAAAATAAAACAAAAAATAATACTATAAATAAATATATTAAAGATAAAAATAACACAAAAAAAAAACTATATTTAAAATTTTTTACATAGATAATAATTTAAATAAAAAATATATATAATAGAAAAATAAAAAAAATCAAGACATAAACAAAAGTCATGGCGACAGTACCGAACCGTCGTAATCAACAATTAAAAATAATCAACAAAAGTCATGACGGTATCGAACCGTCGCCATAAACAATTTAATCAATTTCAAAAGATATTCACGACAGTATCGAACCGTCGCCATCAATAATTAAAAGAAACTCAAAAGATAGTCACGACGGTATCAACCCGTCGTAAACTTGAACGACAGTTTTTGTAACCGTCGCGAAATAGGTTGGGGACACACACTTCTGCGACGGTAAAGCAACCGTCGTGGAATGCAAATTGCGACGGTTTTAACCGTCATAATCTACAAAAATACCTGTCGTAATCTGCCAATTTTCTTGTAGTGTGTCCGCCAGATTTGACCAATTCGAGGCTTCTTAGAGCAGTCGTCGTCGCAGCCGATCCCGTCATCCTAGATATTCACCGTAGGATGGTGAGGGACCCATCTAGCCTTAGTACTTTACCAGGTGACTCTTTCCTTATCTTATTTCGTAACATTGGGGACAATGCTCGATTTAAGTGTGGGAGGAGATTTACTCGCATTATTTTCTTGCTTTATTTTTTTCCTCGCTTTATTTTCCTTTCCTGCATTTTCCTTCTCGTTATTTTACTTCTTTATTTGCTTTAATTGGCTTGTTTGCTTTCTTTTCAAAATAATACATGTGTTTGACGATTCATCTGTATCTGTATGGTCTAGTGTATGTCCGCTCCCCCATTTCTTAAGCCTAACCAACAAAAATTTCTAAGAAAAACACTATGTTTTAAACTAAGTTGGGCTATAAGACCTGGTTGAGGTAGGATGTAGTATGACTTGGGAAAGCCCTTTTGAAGCATCGGCATCGTTTTTACACCTTAAGCTTCGTAAATTTAGGAATTCGATCCCGATACCCCCTATGTCGTGGCCTTAAAATTTTCATTCTTAAATCCTTGAATAGTTTATCCTAGCAGTCAGCCCCGGTCTAAGCATGCTCTACATAGAGGACCGAAGAGAAATGAATGATCTATATGCTATGTTCTTATTATAAACTACAACCCCGGGATATGTGACCCTCACAAACTCATTTAACTCAAAAAAAGTTGTATGTTGAAAAATAAAGCAAAAGCAAAAGCAAAAGCAAAAGCAAAAGAAGAAGAAAAAGAAAAAGAAATTTTTTTTACCCATCTTTAGTTGGTTCAGAGGTATCTGGTGCTGAACTTAGTAGGGCAGATTACGATCCGATCCCCCATAACTATAAATGGGTAAATAAAAGGGGTTACACTAACTTTTTGTACCAGAGCCCTGCGTTTTATGATCAGAATCACTACCCAGTCATTTACTATGAGCATGTACGAATAACGGGCTTAATGTGATTGCGCCTGAATGAAAAAGGATTAGAAAAAAAGGAAAAATATAGGCCTAAGCATAGTGGCATGATATGGATTGGTTTGTAAAAGAACGAAGCTTATGTCTGTTTTAAGGAAGAGTGTCACTACGATATCTTTGGTTTGAATCAGTCAGTACCTATCAATACATCCCTGTTTTAATTCCAGAGGCCCCTTGCAGCCCAACTTGTTCACTAACACCATTTTTTTTCTTGATCTATTTAGAGTTTTTGCTTGAGGGCAAGAAAAGGTTTAAGTGTGGGAGAATTTGATAACACTTACTTTATACTTGTTTTTTACTCTGATTTCACATGTTATTTAGGTTTTTTATTATTGTTTTCTCGTATTATGCCTATCTTTTGTTTCCTTTTCAGGTATTTAAATTATCCAGAGCTCCCCTGAAGAAATGAAGGAAAACAGGCTAAAAAGCAGAAGTTTAAGTCAAATTTTCACTCATGGCGTCCACATGGAGCCAACCATAGGGTAGGCCATAACATAGACCACCTCCTACTGACCTCAACTGCCACATTCCCCACTTCCTTTCATTTACACTCATGGTGGGCGCCATGGCCTCCATGGCGGGCGCCACCTTTGGACGATGTTTCCCCCCCCCCCCCCCCAAAGGAGTTGGGGGGAATTCCTGTGATTTCCTGCATTCTTCATCCTCTATAAATAGAAGTTCCTGATTTCATTTCAATTCACCCAAGCTTAGTTGCAAACTTGATCCAACCGTAGTTGCGAACTTAAGCCATATAATTTCACCATTGTAAAGCAATAATTCTTCACATTGGGGAATTATTGCACTGTTGATTGAGTCTATGATCGAGTTCGTAGATTGTGTCTGTAATCGAGTTTGGAGCACTTCGGAAGAAGTTTATCCTGCCACATTTATTTTCAACTGCTGTTTATTTCCAGTCACATTTTACTTCCAGTTTGTACAAGATTTAAAACCTCCCCGTTTGGAGCAGGTTTTTATTTATATTTCCCGCACCTGCTTTTACTTTGTTTATTTCCCGCACCTGCTTTTACTTTGTTTATTTCTCGCACCTGCTTTTACTTTGTTTATTTCCCGCACCTGCTTTTACTTTGTTTATTTCCTGCACTTCTTTTACTTTATTTATTTCCCGCACCTGCTTTTACTTTGTTTATTTCCCGCACATGCTTTTACTTTGTTTATTTTCTGCACTTCTTTTACTTTGTTTATTTCCAGTACCGCACTTTAAATTTTTTACTTTCTCGCATGATTTATTTTAACATGTTTGTTTACATTCCCATGTCAGGCTAAACCTTACTGGGCTAGAATGTAAGGAATCTAGTTAGATCGATATTCCAAATAATGTGTCAATAGAAATTCTTATGGGCTATTTTGGTTTTTAAATCAAGTTTTCTGTACTTTATTGTTGTTGGGTAAGATCGAAAGCCGTCCAAACCTTTGTTAAACTCGGTTAGTTCTAACTGGTCAAAGGAAGTGAAAGCGCTTTGTCCGGTTAGTTAGGGATTTTTATTATCAAAGAAATCAATTTTGAAACTATTTTCGGACACGTTTATAGGGTTAAAGTTAGGTCCCCTTTTTATTAGAAATTCCAAATCAAAATACTTTTCAACTTGGTCAAGTACTTTATAAGTGACGATAAGAAGGTCTGATTAGAGAGTAAACTCGGTTCTGATTACACGAAAGCGGTCATTCCTGTTAAATTAGTTCTTTTCTTTAGTAGAAAATATTGCCTTATAAGTAGTTCTATTCCGAAGCATTGCGAATATCATCTGACTATGTGAATTACATTCGACCCTGCTTTTATATCTGAAGTTTATTTCTCCGCACTTTACTTTCTTGCATGCTTAATTCCCTGTTTAATATTGACCTAGCTAAACACCGTAACAATAGGAAACGATAGATTGACGATTGGTCTTTTTGGATCGATAATCTTTTATATTACTCTGACACGATTCGTACACTTGCGAATACACCTCATTAGGCGAATCTTGCTTACTATAACATTTGCGAACAAATAACGCAAACTAGTATATAACAGTCGGTTCTTCCACCGTATCACAGAACTGGCGACTCTGCTGGGGAAATAATAAAAGTGGGGTTTACCTTAGGATCTAGATCATTTATAATATGTTTTCTTTGTCTTGATTACTTTACTTTTAAGGGTATAGTTTGGGTTACTATAGATCCTACACTTGGTTCTAGGGATACCTTTTAGGTAAGTAGCAATAAATCCTGGAAACTGTGCGGGGTATACCGACACGATTGAAGCGATGGCTACGTTGATGCGACACTTTGGTTGGTACCAATAGCCCTTGAGTTAATCAAGGAGAATAAGGGGCCGCTGCGTGGTGTCATGAAGTGTCAACTGACCTTAGAACCTTTAAATGAACAAGTTGTCCATTAGGACATAGTGAGATGGTCGTCTTTGGTGTATTCCCAAAGTCGGCAGATACTCGATGCTACACTCATTGAGATTTGACTCTTGAGTTTTGTTTGGTTGCGAGTCAGTCGCCTATCGGACGAAACTTGTGGGAAATATCATTGATATTGAGATTCCTTAGAACCCGTCTACTACTTACAGGACAGGTTGAACCAATCCAACTTCAAGAGGGTATGACCTTAAAACCCATGCAAGCCTTAAACCTAAGGTTTTGGTGTGATTTGCTTGTGCTTGCTATATATGTGATTTCTTGGCATAATCATGACATCATAACATGGCATATCATACTAACCATTTCAAGGATTTTCTAGGGCTTATCTTTGTCTTGTTTTGTAGGACATGACATCTGCTCGCAGGAACACTATCCAAATCAACCTTGTGAAAGTGAATCCTCAACTCAAGGAGTTAGCATCAAGGATTCCTGAAAGCTCTCCCTTCACTGAAAAACATGGTCGACTTCTCAACTTGGTCACTTTAACCCCTAATGAATAAATATTAAAGGTGCTCTTTTAGTTCTTTGACCCGTTGCACAACCGCTTCACTTTTCCTGATTACCAGTTAGTGCCTACTATGAAGGAGTTTTCTCAGTTATTGGGTGTACCTATCCTTAATCAGCTACCATTCAATGGTACGGAAAGAGACCCAAATCCTGAAGAGAATGCTCAAGCTCTGTCTTTACAACGATCTGATGTAGTGGCAAATTGGGAAACCAGAAGAGCTGTCCAAGGATTTCCAGTTAAGTTTCTATTGGAGAAAGCTCACTATTTTTGGGATAGTATGGATTTACAATCTTTTGAAGAGGTGTTGGCCCTTCTCATCTATGGGATGGTACTATTCCCTAACACGGACCAACTCATAGATGTGAATGCGGTTAAGATTTTTCTGTCTCATAATCTGGTACCTACCTTACTTGGGGATATTCTACACTCTCCGCATACTCGCACTCTAAAGAGAAGAGGGACCCTTCTGTGTTGCACTCCTCCTTTGGCTAGGTGGTTTATGTTGCACCTACCCCGGTTTATTCTGAGAAATGAGCAGGGTATGAGGTGGTCTCATAGGCTGATGTCCCTTACACATTCAAATATTCATTGGTGTTCGTGATCCTCGGAGAATGTTACCATCATTGATCGTTGTGGGGAATTCCCTAATGTCCCTCTTTTAGGCATTAGGAGAGGAATCACTTATAATCCTTGTTTGGCGTTGCGACAGTTTGGTTATGCTATAAGGGATGGTCCTCACGACACACTCATCCAAGGAATCACATTTGACTATGAGAATGATGTTCAGGGTTATCGTAAGAGGTTCATTCGATCTTGGTGCATGATGAACAGAGTTGATAGCAAGACATTGGGTCACAAGAATTCCATCCCACTTGAGCCTTACCTCAAATGGATGCGAGATCGTGCTCAATGTCTTATGATGCCTTACCCTGCCATCTTACTTGTGATTGTGGAGCCAATTGCTGAAGGAGACACTCCTTACATTATTCTTCATCATGATATGCCAACTGATTTTGAGGAGCTATGAAAATCCTGGATCCAACTCAAAGAAGAACGGGATACCTTTGAAACCCAATTCTACGCCAGTGATAAGAAGGTTCTAGAGCTCACCTGGTTACTTCACGAGGAGAGGAATATAAATGCCTACATTGCACCAAAGAGGATGCACCTGTGGGAAACTTGAGTCTTCTTTTGCTTGGAGAATTTTATTGTTGCTTTGTTCCCTTTGTGAGCCCAAGACGCATTATTATGAACAATAAAATATGTTAATACAACTAACATTTGTTCTCTTTCTGTTTAAGCAAATTTGAGTCTTAGAAATCCTTGAAAACATTGCATATATATATCATACATATCATTGCATAAGCAGGTTTCAAAGCAGGTTTCTCATCCTCTTCGTTGTTCATTTTGCAATGGCTCTAGAACAAACAGTGAAGGATCTACAGACTCAGAATGCCCAGTTTCATCAGATGATCATGGCTATGACCAAGGGGCAAGAAGAACTGAAAGCCCTGATTGTTAAAGAAAAGAAGAAGCCAAGGAAGCCAACTGGGTTAGTGAATATGGGAAGAAGGATCAGAGGACCAGTGTGGCGAGCCTCTGAACTGGTAACTTCATAAAAGGAAGGAAACAATCAAGAGGAGGAAACAAGAGAGGAAGACTCCAGTCCAAAAGAATCTGATGATGAATCTGACTATGATGAGGAGGATTATCCTCTTGCTGATGAAAAATAAAAACAGTTGGAGGATCATTTGAATGCAATAGAGGTCCGGAAGGTACCGGGTATGGACTTTGAAGAGTTGGGTTTGGTCTTTGGGGTTGTCATCCCACAAAAGTTCAAGGTGCCAGTGATTTCCAAATATGATGGGGTTTCATGTCCCAAAATGCACCTCTGATCTTATGTGAGGAAGATACAACCTTACACTGCTGACAAGGACTTATGGGTCCACTTATTTCAAGATAGTCTGTCCAGAACTCAACTAGAATGGTTCTACCAGCTGGAAGGGGCCAACATCCATAATTGGAAAGACCCGGTTGCTGCTTTCTACAAGTAGTATCAGTACAATGCAGACCTTGCTCCCATCCGCACACAACTCCAAAATATGTATATGGGTTCGAGCGAGGGCTTTAAAGACTATGCTCGGAAGTGGAGGGACTTAGCATGAAGAGTCCAACCCCCTGTATGATAGGGAGCTAGTGGATATTTTTCCGGGTACCCTGTCTGGTCTGTTTTTCAATCACCTGATTGGAAGCTCCTCAGCCGACTTTACTGAATTGATCTTGACGGGATAAAGAGTGGAAGATGGAATTAGAAGTGGTAAGATCCAGAAAGATGCGTCCTCCAGTGCAGCAAGGAAGCCATTTTCTGGGGGAAAAAAGGTTAGTGGTGTGTACAATCAAAGGAATCTGGACAGAACTGAACACCATCCGACAGTGGGGGCTATTATGATCTCTAAACCTGCACCTACTCAACAAAGGAATAATCAACCTAGAGCAGAAGGGCCGACAAGATAGTTTACCTAGATAAATATGACTTTGTCTCAAGTTTTTCCATAGTTATTGAAGTCCAATATGGTAACTCTGAGGGAAGCTCCGAAGAATCCTAATATTGCCTCTCCCCGCTATAATCCAAATGCTCGATGCGCCTACCACTCTGAGACTCCGGGTCATGATACAAGTGACTGATGGGCTTTGAAAAACAAGGTGCAAGACCTTATTGAAGCAAAGGAGATTGAATTCGATGCTCCAGAAACTCCCAATGTCATAACTGCACCCATGCCCAAGCATGGCCCGGGATCAATGCTATTGATGTTGTCTCCGCCACAGAAGATGCTGACAGTAGCTATGACATGGATAGCTAGATCTTCCCTACTACTAACGATGGACTCAGTAACTGGACAACAAAAGACTTTGTACCAATTACTTTTATTCATAAGTAATTGTCTTTCTTGTTTTTGGATATGTAATAAACAATATAAAAATTTTGGCCATGTGTCTTACCCGGGGCACAATGGTTTATTTGGGAGGGTTATCATGTTTCAATTTCATATGGCATTAATAAAGCATTGGACGTTTATGCATACAAATTTTGCGCTCTCTGTTTTTCTTTTCTGCTTTTTAATTTATCTATACACCTATGCTCTTACACACACCCACATATCAAACTGCAGATTCATATCCACTCTAGATCCCATTGATAACAGTTCTGCTATTGCCGATTATGACTTTGAAAATCTGATCAACCAAGCCGAGGACGAAGGTGAGAAAGATTGTGAGGTACCCGGAGAACTTGCCAGACTGTTATAGCAGGAAGAAAGGGCTATACAGCCTTATGAAGAGCCATTTGAGACAATAAATTTGGGCACAAAAGAGAACAAAAAAGAGGTCAAGATAGGTGAAAATTTGGAGCTTAGTGTCAAACAACGTTTGATTAGATGTTTCATGATTATGTTGAGATCTTTTCCTGGTCATATGAAGACATTCCCGGACTAGACACCGATATTGTGGTTCATCGCCTGACGAGTAAAGAAGATTGCCCTCCGGTAAAGTAGAAGGTTCGTCGTATGCACCCTGAAATGTTAGAGAAGATCAAAGCAGAGGTTATGAAACAGTTCAATGCTAGTTTCCTAGCTGTCACTTCTTATCCCCAATGGGTTGCTAATGTAGTTCCGGTGCCTAAAAAAGATGGTAAGGTGCGGATGTGTGTGGACTACCGAGATTTGAACAGGGCAAGCCCCAAGGATGAATTCCTGCTTCCCCATATTAACATTCTGGTTGACAACACCGTAACACAAGATCTTTTCCTTCATGAACGGTTTCTCTGGTTACAATCAGATCAAGATGGAACCCGAAGACATGGAGAAGACAACCTTCGTCACACAATGGGGCACTTTCTGTTACAAAGTGGTGTCGTTTGGATTAAAGAATGTTGGGGTAATCTATCAGCGAGCCATGGTATCTCTGTTTCATGACATGATTAACCATGATATAGAAGTTTATGTTAATGACATGGTAGCCAGATCCCAAACTGAGGAAGAGCACCTTGATCATCTACAAAAGCTGTTTGATAGGTTGAAGACGTACAAGCTGAGGTTAAATCTGAACAAGTGCATCTTCGGGATAAGGTCTGGTAAACTGCTAGGTTTCATTGTTAGTGATAAGGGCATTCAGGTAGACCCTGAAAAAGTGAAGGATATATAAGAGATGTCGGCTCCTCACACTAAGAAGGAGGTCAGAGGCTTCTTAGGACGCCTAAATTACATTTCCAGGTTCATTTCCTATTTAACTGCTACTTGTGAGCCAATCTTCAAACTCCTAAAGAAAGATCAAGTGGTAAAGTGGAATGACGAATGCCAGACTGCCTTCGAGAGAATCAAGGAATACCTTCAAGAGCCTCCAATTCTGATGCCTCCGATTGAAGGAAGACCTTTGATAATCTACTTAACAGTGTTAGATAATTCAATGGGGTGTGTGCTGGGGCAGCATGACGAGTCCGGTCGAAAAGAGCATGCAATATACTACCTTAGAAAAAAGTTTACCGACTGTGAGACAAGATACTCACTGCTCGAGAAAACTTACTGCACTTTGGCATGGGCTGCTCGCCGACTGAGACGATATATGTTGACCCACACTAATTTGTTGATATCTAAGATGGATTTGGTCAAGTACATATTCAAGAAGACCGCTCTCTCCGGAAGAATAGCAAGATGGCAAATGATTTTGACCGAATACGATATCCAATACACGACCCAGAAAGAAATCAAGGGAAGTGTACTAGCTGATCATTTGGCTCATCAGGCTGTGTGTTGTACCCCAAAATTTTCCCTCTCATTTCTCAAGGATTTTCTCACAAGATCTTCTATGACGTCAAGTTTGCAGCACAGATACATCAATTTAGGCTTGAAATTGGCACAAAGGCAAAATGGTCAATTGCATACTAGAAAGTCAAACTTTGACTTTTTTGTCAACATTACATTCCAAGGATTAAATTTCATCAAGACATTCAAAAATATGAAACTTGATCATCAAGAAATCAAGAAAGTCAAAAGTCAACTTGAAAAGTCAAGATTTCCAAGACTTAGAAATTTTCTAAGTGTTTTTTATACATGATAATCTCATTTCTTCCTGCCAACTTTTCACCTTGATGCAAGATGATTCAAGAGAAGTTTCCAACATGAAAGTTGTAGATCTCCATAATATCTACAACATTTCTTTACACAACTTCTCTTAAATATGCTTGGATCTCAAGTTATGAATTCATGAAGTCATGACATTTTCATTTAACACTTAGAGTAATTTTCAGCTATTTTGGTTAGGTTTTTATCCCAACTTCTTGCCCATTTTTCATCAAGTTCCAGTTTGATTTAACAAAAGTGGCCAACATGAAATTTATAGAGGGTGTTTCAAGATTTCCAAAACATCCAAGAGCATGAATTTATCATATTTGAGCTAGAAGATACAAGGATCTGAAGTTGAACATCCATTCTTGAATTACAAGCCATTTTTGTTGAAGAACACAAAATCCAATTGGCATGATGTGCTGCATAATCTCACTTTGTAGGTCTTGTGACTTGCAAATCTCAACATAATTTAATGCTTACAACCACTTTTGAGCTATTACCCAAGTGCTTAAGCCATTGTCCAAAGGATCTTTCCATGTATGGCATAAGGACATCATTTCTATTCTTGAAAAGAAAACTTTTTGTACAAAGTTTGTCTTGAGCCCATACTTTATTTATTCCTGACTTCACTCCACCATAAAACAGGGAAACCAACCTCTCTAAACCAGCAACTTTGGTACTTCATCTTGGAACCATGGAGTACTTGGCATAGTTTGATACTTACATCCTAACCAAACCATAGCATGTGGTGTTGTAAACATATTCAGCCTTTGCACAAACCTCTTGCCTATAAATAGAAGAAGCATTTGCAAGACAAAGAGGTTGGAAAAAGGTTAGAAAAAATAGAGAAAGAGAACAAGGAAAACAGCCAGTAGTTTTATTGATAAACCTTCAAAAAAAAGCCATAACAGTCCATAAAACCTCCACTCTTGAGCTTTAAAGTCTAAACCTCTAAGCCTCTCACACTTTGCACATTCCATCTAAAAACCATCCAAACATTTCATACCACGCAGAGGCCGTTTAGTAACTTTCAACAAAAAAGGAAAGTCTAGCAGCCTGTTGGAGCTTCCTTAAGGTTCACACAACATCTTGAAGGGTATTTGTAGGATGTAGTAATCACTATTTTTGAAGCTAATCATTTTTCATGTTATTCATTTATATGTTAAAAACTAACTGATGTATGCAAAGAATGGTGTTTAAGGCAGAAAAAGGCAATATGTATCGACACATATCCATATGTGTCGACCCATCTTAGTGAAAATACAGGGTATGAGTCGACACATGACCCTCATGCATCGACCCACACTGAGTTCAGGTCACAAAACAGAAGCTGGAAAGGACTATGAGTCGACACATACGCATTTCACGTTGATGCAAAAAGGTGTATGAGTCGATACATCCCATTATGTGTCGACTCATACTGAACAAATTTCATAAAATAGGCGCTGGAAAAGCCTATGAGTTGATACATACGCATTCTGCATCGATACAAGAAGGTGCATGAGTCGACACATCCCATTATGTGTCGACCCATACTGAACTAATTTTTTTTTACAGGGGTATGGAAAAGCTATGTGTCGATGCATAGCAGCATGGGTCGACACATAGCAGTTCAAAATGCATTTTTCCTTTATTCTACACTGTTTTCACATTCTTTTCATTATCATTCGATGTGGTTGTAATATTTTAGTTCCTACTTCATCCCCATTGTTAAATTGTATCTCCATCCCCCTAAAGTGATGTAATAGCTTAGATTTTATTTTCCGCATTTTTACTTGCTTTTCATATATTGCTAGTAAATAAGATGTATGGCAAGATAAAATCAACAAATAGATGACTTTCCAAAACAAGACAAAATGCATGCAAACTAACACACTATTCACACATGCACCGTTAGGGTAATCCCATCTCGTTGCCCCTTTGGGAAAATAGTCATATCCCTCGAGCATGGGCGTTTTAGCAAAGACCCTCGATAAAAAGATCGTAGTCCCTCGATGACCCTTGATGTTGCCTTCGGTAAACGATCTAGTCCCTAAAACGACATTGCTAAAATGTCCCATATGTTGCCTTCTATGACTATACAAACGTCCCAACGCCCGTCCCTTCACATCCAACGATGGGGCTTCTTACCAAATCAATGGTAAGATAACAACATCTAAAGGAGGAGGAAAAGCACATTTAAGACCTTTCGAGTAGGTAGAGTCGCTCTTAGTTACTCGCTTTCTCATTACAAAAACATTTTTACCCACACTCTCACCTTTGAACTATTTCCGAAACAAACACTTTGTAGGTGTTCTTATAGAAACGAGAACCATTACGAAGTTCCATTTTCAAAATACTTTCAAAAACACATCTCACAAATACACCTTTGAACTATTTTCGAAACAAACACTTTATAGGCGTTCTTATAGAAACGAGAACCATTACGATGTTCCATTTTCAAAATACTTTCAAAAATCACCACCACAAGCACACATTCAAACAAAAGCAAGTGATCTAGCGGGTAACTAAGAGCCCATGGAAAACCATGGATGAAAAGGGTGCTAATACCTTCCATTTTCATAATCTACCCCCCGAACTCAAAAAACATCTCTAAAGGTCTTTTATGTGCTTTTTCACCTTTCCTTTTTGGATAAAAGAAAAGTCGGTGGCGACTCTTGCTAAACCGCAACATTTGCGAACATAAACGCAAAACATCAAGTCAGTTCTCCCACCGTATCACAGAACTGGCGACTCTGTTGGGGAATTAAAACTAAAAGTGGGGTTACCTTAGATTTAGGTCACCTTTACTTGCTTTCATTGTTTGATTTGTATGCTTTACATTTTAGTTCCTTGTGTGGGTTTGTTTTAAATCCTACACCCGGATTTGGGGGCACCTTTTAGGTAAGTAGCAAAAATGAAGATCCAAACCTACAAAGTAGGAACAAAGATGAAGATCCAAACCCTTAAAATGGTTAGTGGATGCATATGATGCTTTATGATGTTCATGATTGAAATTCTGGCAGCAGATACTCAATGTCACGTTCAATGTTATGACACCGTATCTGACTTTCTATAAGACAGTAAATACAAAAACAGTAAAGAACACAGTCAATTGTTTACCCAGTTCAGTGTGCAACAACACCTACTCTGGGGGATACCAAGCCAGGGAGGAAATCCACTATAAGAGATATTAATTCAGGAATAAACCAACCAGTTTATCTCCTTCACTTAAGACCTACCCAATGCAACTTCAATCTAAGAACAACTTAAACCTGAGTTCCTACTCACTCCCCCTCAATCACAGCAGTGATACTTAAAACAATTGACTAATGAATTGATGAAGACACTCTTTAAAACATACACTTGATTATGCTTCACAGCTTTTTAATCAAGCAACACAAACACTCTTGCTTCACAGCTTTGAGTGATACATAAACCTAACTTGACTTTGCTTCAAAGCTTTAGTCAAGAGACACAAAACACTCTTGCTTCAAAGCTTTGAGTGATACAAAACCCTTACAATTAAAACCTATTCCAAGTCACTTATCACAATGATACTTGCTTGGATTACAATAGTTAAAACTATACAGCTTCTAAATGATCTTCTGTCAAAAGGGATGAATTCCAAACAGCAGCCCTGTTGAATATATAGCAGCTGCTTCTTCAGTTAGGGTTTCCACACAAAGCTAGGGTTAATTCCGTTTTGACCTTAAGACTTGGTCACAGGACTTTATCAACCAGGTTAGGGTTGAGCTAGGTTAACCCCAAGACCACGAGAGATTCTGTTCTGGAAAGACTGAGTCATTTTCCTGAAAAAACTCAGAATTAACCAAACTGCATAACTGTTAGTTCAGAACAGGATGTCTTAACATTTGTTATGACATCTGAATTCCTGTTTACTGATTTTGGTAAATGTGATCATTTTGCAAAATGCTCAGATACACACTCATAAACAGCAGCACCTGTATGACATTATTTTTCTGCAAAGGTACCTAATAAATCAGTACCTAGTAGACTAGAATGTTATGACATCAGTCATGACATTCACACATCTGGTTTTACCAAAAATGTATGCCAATAACTAAACAACTACAAACTCCCCCTTTGGCATATTTTTGGCTAAAGCCCCTAAGCAATCAGAGATAGATAGCAGCAGAATAAATATGACTGCAGAAAAATAGAATGTCTATCAAATAATTGACCACATAATAATATCTCCCCCCTCTTTAGCCACAAATGGGCCAAAGATACATGTTCTTAAATGTTTATACAGTCATCCAGAATAAAAACAACAACTAAAATCTGAACACACTTGCAAACCCTAGAAACCTTTAAGCACTATCCCCTTCAGAGGAGCTAGTATCTTCAGTATTGAGTTGATCTTCAGCAGCACCCTCTTCCCTTCTGTTTCCTTCAGCTTCCTCCTTTTCTAACCTGGCAATTAGGTTTTCTAGGGTCTTTTTCCTAGTCTCCAGCTCTTTGCATGTCTCTTTCAATACAGCTATAACATCAGATGTTTTAGACTGAGTCTTTACAGATGATGTCTCAGCTGATGTTATGACAATATCAGGAGCATGAGATCCCTGAAATAGCTTGTAGTGTAACCCTAGAGCAGGAGCTCTTTTGCAAGCAGTATCTCTTGCCACCAGGATATCAGGGTACTGTGCAAGGATAATTCCACACAGGAGGGAGGGAAAGGCAATAGGGCCTTTGACAACAAAGCTACCAGCATGTTTTAGAGTTTGTTCAAAAATATACCTGCCATAGTCAAATTCAGTCTTGGTTCCCACAGCATAAATAAATCTCCCCAATCCTATGGAGATAGTAGATTTATGGTTTGTAGGGACCCAGTTGGCTGCACCAATCTTGTGCAGGATGGCAAATTTCATGCTTAGTTTGCTGGCATTCAGCTTGCCTTTCAAGGTCCAGCACTTGACTTGTCTTGCTGTGATGGTTTGATAAACTTCATTGTCAGTGACTTCCAGTTCAGGGCAATCCTCATTTGATCTTCCAAGAATTTTGTTAATTTCTGATGGAGAGAAATTAACCCTTCTTCCTCTAACATAAACACATTCAAAGTCAGCTGACCTTCCATCAACACATTCATCAGACAAGTTCACTATAAATTCCTTGACCAGATTTTCATAGCACTTGGTAAATTTTACCACAGTCTTCATCAGTCCAGCAGCTTTGATCAGGTCCATGATTTCCTTGCAATCCATGGCATCATTGTTTAGTTCTCTTTCTAAAGCTATTCTCTTCAAGCAAACATACTTCCATCTGTTGGCATTGTCAGGATGGTGAAAAGAGATGTTGTCTGTTGGGACTTCAGGAACTCTAGCAATTTTGCTGGAAGGGAGTTTCCTTCTGATAGAAATTTCTTCAGCCTCAATTTCAAATTCTGATTCCTCATCAGAATCAGAAGACTCAGGTTCTTTTCTCTTCTTTGTAATTGGTTGTCTACCAGTATGCACTTGGGCTTTCACCTTCCCTTTGGACTGACCAGTTTTCACAGATTCTACCCCGGTCTTGCCTTCAGCCTTGGATTTCTTATCAGCAGGTTTCACTTTGGTCATACATTTTGCAGCATTCTGATTACCCTTTCTTTTCATCATTATCCTAGCTATGCTAGGGTTTACATTGGCAATTAGATCATTGTCTGAGTATTCCTCATCCACATCAATGACAGGTGGATCAACAGTCTTCTCTGAAGGGTTCTGAATGTTGTCATTTGGTGTCACAACATTCTCAGAGACATCTACATTTGCTTCAACATTTGGGCTTGCTGATTCTTGATTTAATGGGACAGAAATCCCCAGTACAGAGTGGTTTTCGCTTAGTATTCTTGTAACAAGCCTAGCAATTGCTTGATGTACTTGAGCTGATCCTTCCCTATTTGGTACAGAGGAAGAAGGATGAGAAGGATTACCAGAAGCAATAGCTTGAGCTCTTCCTGCATGCCTAGTTCTCAGCTTTTTGACTTTGGAGGGGTCAGTTGCCATTTCTCTGAGAGGAGTGATCTCCAGGACTTCAGAATCTATGCATGTGGTGATTGCTCGAGAATCTTGGTCAGATGATGAAGATGAAGTGGTCGCCTTGGTTGAAGATGATGTTTGAGACATTTTGATTGACTTAGAGCACCAGTAGCAATTTGAGAGAAAACTTTGATTGAGAGAAAGGAATAGGTTGCAAAGTCGAGAGAGGTAGGAGGCAAATGAGAGTCTATTCAACTTCTTAATAATTTTGAAAGAACTGGAAAAACATATGATTAACCCACTAAAAATAGACTTAACAAAAATAACTCCTTCAACCCTTGCTTTAAGCAAAATTAATTGCTATAATTTCTCATGTTGGCAAATACCCATCTTGCCCCTCAAGTTTTCAAGTTGATTTCCATCAAGAGCCTTGGTAAACACATCAGCCAGCTGTAGCTTAATGACACCATGTTCCAGTTTAATCATCTTCTTCTCTACAAGGTCAATGTGCTTGGTCCTGCTATGCTGAATAGGGTTCTTGGAAATATTGATTGTATTCAGATTGTCACAATACAATGTCACAACATCTTGTGAGACATTATACTCAGTGAGCATCTGTTTTGTCCAGATAATTTGAGAACAGCTACTACCAGCTGCAACTATTTTAGCACAGAGTTAAAAAGGCAATCTTTTGACATGAATCATAGCTCTGGAAGATTCCTGTATGATCCTATTTTTCCTTCTGTCAACTCCATTTTGATGAGGAGTTATAGGAGAAGAGACTTCATGACTCATTCCTTCTGAGAAACAGAATTTATTAAACTTGTTGTTTCCAAATTCCTTGTCATGATCACTTCTGATTCTGACAATACATCCTTCTTTTTCAGTTTTCTTGCACTGTTCTCTAAAAACTTCAAGGTTATTCACCACATCATAGACATATCTCTTTTTACCAAGCCTTTCAATTTGATGTTCACCACAAACCCTCCTTTTATCAATTTGCAGTCTTGGAATCCTTCTGACTGCTTCCATAGAGATAGTTCTTTTCATTCTTCTTAGATGAAGATGGCCAAGTTTATGGTGCCACAGTTTCATCTCTTTTTCTTCTTTGGTAATAGAACACATAGTGGAGTTATTAGTGTTCTCAGGCTGCCACAAGTAACAGTTATCTTTAGATCTGATTCCTTTCATTACAACTTCTAGTTTTTCATTAATTACTAGACTTTCAGATTTTGAGAAGTTGACCTTGAATCCTAGATCACACAATTGACTGATACTAATGAGATTAGCAGTCAGGCCTTTTACCAATAGTACTTCATTCAGATTTGGAACTTCAGGGCAGTCCAAATTACCAACTCCTTTGATTTCACCTTTAGCACCATCTCCAAAGGTCACATAACTAGTGGTGTGAGGTTTAACATGATTGAGAATGCTCTTTATTCCAGTCATGTGCTTAGAGCACCCACTGTCAAAGTACCAGCCTTCCTTTACAGAGACTCTCAGGGAAGTGTGGGCTATCAGGGCAGTAGCCTTTTTCTTCCATTGAGGAGTATGTGGTACCCTTTTTGACTTAGGTTTAACAACTGAGTTTTGATTAGGGTATCCATGCAATTTGAAGCAGAAAGGCTTTATGTGGCCATACCTCCCACAATGATGACATCTCCATCTTTGGTACCTTTTCTTCATATGTCTTTGTTCCTGATGTTGAGAGTTGTGTTGAGACATCTGCTTTGACATTTGTTTATTAGACGTGATCTTCTTGTCTGCACCTGATTTCTTTGCTGCCACAAATCCTAGACCAGACTTGTTTCCCACGGTTTGTCCAACCTGAAGGATTTCTTCCAATTTGTCTGTTCCATTTGTCAGCATCTTGACAGATTTGGTCATCTGGTTTAGTTTTGAGTTCAGCATTTGAACTTCCCTTTCTAGATGACTTATAGTTTCAAGGTCTGCCCTTTTTCCAGCCTCCAGCTTTATGATGAGTTTTGATTGTTTCTCATTTTGCACACAGACTTCAGTACTTCTGATACACAATTTCTTGTAAGTATCATCCAGTTCTTCAAATGTTACTTCCTCATCACTAGTGTCACTTTCAGAGGTACAAACACCAGTTAGTGCAGTAACTAGTTTGGCAGATTCTTCTTCAGAATTACTTTCTGAATCATAGTCAGACCAGGTAACAGTCATTCCTTTCTTTTGTTTCTTAAGAAAGGTAGGACATTCAGCTCGAATATGCCCATATCCTTCACAACCATGGCATTGAATTCCTCTCCCTTGATTTCCCTTCTCTTCTGACCTTGGTCTTCTGCTGGAACTGTCAATGTCAGAGGGGATGTTATGAACATTCGACCTTGACTTTGGATCTATTCTTTTGATAAGTTTGTTGAATTGTCTTCCAAGCATGGCTATAGCTTCTGAAATATTTTCTACTTCATCCTCCTTGTTTTCAACATCAGTGTTGGATACAAGTGCTATGCTCTTGTTCTTCTTGTCACCATTTTCAGTGATCCCCATCTCAAAAGTCTGAAGAGACCCAATAAGTTCATCCACTTTCAACTTGCTGATGTCCTGGGCTTCCTCTATGGCAGTTACCTTCATTGCAAATCTTTTAGGCAAGGATCTGAGAATCTTTCTCGACAATTTTTCTTCTGACATCTTTTCTCCCAATGCTCCTGAGGTGTTGGCAATCTCCAAGATGTTCATGTGAAACTCATGAATGGTTTCATCTTCCATCATTTTTAGATTCTCAAACTTGGTAGTCAACATCTGAAGCCTTGACATTTTTACTTTGGAAGTGCCCTCATGGGTAGTTTTGAGAGTGTCCCAAACTTCCTTGGCCAGTTCATATTGATGTACTAGTCTGAATATGTTTCTATCAATTCCATTGAACAAGGCATTTAAAGCTTTGGAATTACCCAGGGCTAACTCATCTTCTTCTTTACTCCAATCTTCCTCAGGCTTCAGACTGATTGTCCCATCTTTCTCAGTTATGGTGGGATGGTTCCATCCTTTGTCAGCAGCTCTCCAAGCCTTTTTGTCCAGAGATTTTAAGAAGGCAATCATACGAGGTTTCCAGTAGTCATAATTTGTTCCATCCAGAATGGGTGGTCTATTTCCAAAAACTCCTTCTTTGTCCATAGTGCCAGAAAGTGATATCCCTAGATCTCACCCAGTAATACATCAGGGTGCCTGCTCTGATGCCAATTGAAATTCTGGCAGCAGATACTCAATGTCACGTTCAATGTTATGACACCGTATCTGACTTTCTATAAGACAGTAAATACAAAAACAGTAAAGAACACAGTCAATTGTTTACCCAGTTCAGTGTGTAACAACACCTACTCTGGGGGCTACCAAGCCAGGGAGGAAATCCACTATAAGAGATATTAATTCAGGAATAAACCAACCAGTTTATCTCCTTCACTTAAGACCTACCCAATGCAACTTCAATCTAAGAACAACTTAAACCTGAGTTCCTACTCACTCCCCCCCAATCACAGCAGTGATACTTAAAACAATTGACTAATGAATTGATGAAGACACTCTTCAAAGCATACACTTGATTATGCTTCACAACTTTTTAATCAAGCAACACAAACACTCTTGCTTCACAGCTTTGAGTGATACATAAACCTAACTTGACTTTGCTTCAAAGCTTTAGTCAAGAGACACAAAACACTCTTGCTTCAAAGCTTTGAGTGATACAAAACCCTTACAATTAAAACCTATTCCAAGTCACTTATCACAATGATACTTGCTTGGATTACAATAGTTAAAACTATACAGCTTCTAAATGATCTTCTGTCAAAAGGGATGAATTCCAAACAGCAGCCCTGTTGAATATATAGCAGTTTCTTCTTCAGTTAGGGTTTCCACAAAAAGCTAGGGTTAATTCCGTTTTGACCTTAAGACTTGGTCACAGGACTTTATCAACCAGGTTAGGGTTGAGCTAGGTTAACCCCAAGACCACGAGAGATTCTGTTCTGGAAAGACTGAGTCATTTTCCTGAAAAAACTCAGAATTAACCAAACTGCATAACTGTTAGTTCAGAACAGGATGTCTTAACATTTGTTATGACATCTGAATTCCTGTTTACTGATTTTGGTAAATGTGATCATTTTGCAAAATGCTCAGATACACACTCATAAACAGCAGCACCTGTATGACATTATTTTTCTGCAAAGGTACCTAATAAATCAGTACCTAATAGACTAGAATGTTATGAAATCAGTCATGACATTCACACACCTGGTTTTACCAAAAATGTATGCCAATAACTAAACAACTACAATGATGTATGCACAAGTATATGTACAAGCAAATCACTTAAGATCCTAGTTTCAGGCTTGCATGGGGTTACATAGGTAAGTACCCTCTTGAAGTTTAGTTGGCTCAAACTGTCCTATAAATAGTAACCGGGTTCTAAGGAGCTCAATATCACTGGATTATTTTCTGTGTTCGTTGTTTCAGTTTAGCCACTTTACTAGAGACCGAAATATTCCAAGAAAACAACCCTCAATGAGTGTAGTATCGAGTATCTACCATCTTCGGACTGCACCAAAGCCGGTCATCTCACTACCCCTAATAAGGCTAAGATGGTCAAGTAAAGGTTCTAAAAGTCCATTAGTGCTTCATGACATCACTCAGCGGCCCCGTATTCTCTTTTATTGACTCAAAGGCTACCGGTACTCACAAATATGTCACACTAATATAGCTATTGCTTCAACCATGTCGGTATACCCCACACAGTTTCCACAACGTATTGCTATTTACCTATGAATGTTTCCCAAATCCGGGTAGAGGATTTCAAACCCAAACAATAGAACCAAATGTAAAGCAATCTAAGAAAACAAGGTAAGCATGTAAAGGTGATCTAAACCCTAAGGTAACCCCACTTTTAGATTTTTATTCCCCAGCAGAGTCGCCAGTTCTGTGATACGGTGGGAGAACTGACTTGAGGTTTTGCGTTTGTGTTCGCAAATGTTTCGGTTTAGCAAGAGTCGCCACTGACTTTTTATTTTATCCAAAGGAAAGGTTAAAAAGCACAGGAAAGACCTTTGAGATGTTTTCTTGGGTTCTGGGGGTAGATTATGAAAAGGGAAGGTACAATCACCCTTTTCATCCATGGTTTTCCATGGGCTCTTAGTTACTTGTTTATATCACTTGCTTTTGCTTTTCAATTGTTTAAAATGGTGCTTTGTGTGTGGTTTTGAAAATGTTTTGAAAAGAGGCCTTGTCTAGGCAACCTTGGTAACAATTCTTGTTTGAATGTTTTACAAAGGTGTTTGTCTTTTGAAAAGATTTTTCAATGTTTGAAAGTTGTTTTGGGAAAATGTTTTGAAATTGTATGTTTTTGAAATTAGCAAGGATGGTTGCGAGTTTGATCAAGTAACTAAGAGCATCTACCCTATCTACTCAAAGATCTTTCCTACACATTTTAACCCTTTTGACAATGTTGTTTTACCATTGCATTTGGTAAACAACCTTGTATTTGGATGTTAAACGGGACAGGCGCGGGTCATCGTGTTGACCATGATAGCAATTGTGCTAAGTATCTTTAGCAAATTTTTGAGGGACTAGATCATTTTGTATAGGAAACTAAGATAGCGTCATCGAGGGACTATGATCTTTTTGTTTTGATTTTGTTTTGCCAAGATACTCAACATGCATACCATGGCCATTTTAAAGGCAACAAGTGGATGAAACCCTAGGGGTGCATGTGTGCATTGTGTTGTCAATTTACATGCTTTTATGTCTTGTATTAGGTATAGCTATTTGTTTTGATTTTGGATATTGCATACAAACCCTAATCTCTATCATGCATATTTGAAAGCTATAAATGCGTAAAAGTAATCTAAGTTATTACAACATTGATATGGGGAGGGGGATACAATTTTGGATAGGGGATATTTGCAAGAAATTGAAACCCTAAAATTATTACAACCAAATTGAATTAATTGTGCAAATAAATAAAATAGGCAAATATTTAAATAGACAATTAAATAAATATGCAATATATTATAAATATGCAAAAAAATGTTTTTGTATTATTTTTATATATGTAAAAATAAAATATTTAATGCATTAAACATAAGAAAATAAAAGGTTATTTTTATTAAGGGTGAAAACGCTAATTTGTTTTAAGAAAGTGTATATATTAATTATATTATTTATGTACAATAAAATAATAAAATAAAATATATACAAATGTCAAAAAATAAAAAAATATTAGAAAAAAAAATATTATTTAAGTATGTAAATAATAAAAATAAAAATATAATATTTTTATGTATTATTTTCAAGTTTTTATTAAAGAAAATAAAAGTATGTTATTTAATAATTATTTCTATGTCCAAAAATAATAATAAAAAAAATAAAATAAAATGTGAAAATTTATGAAATTGTTTTTTGGTATTTTTTAGTGTTTAGAAAAATGAAATAAAATCAGAAACTAAAAAAAGAAATGAAAAACATAAAAATATAAAACAATGGGCCAAGGGGGTGTGAGAAGTAAGTCAGGGGTGCAAAAAGCACGAACAAGCCAGGCCCAACCCAGACTTGCCTTCGTCTTCAACCTTTGAATCAAAAAACGCGCGCCTTGTGTACAACTTCGTATCTCCTATTTCAGTTCTTAAAAACAAAAAATTGTAACATGAAAGTTATAGAGCATAATCACATGATTCTAACCATGTAAAAAACTTAATCTAACTCTCAAAGACCAGAGAGAATTTCTCTGGCCCTAATTTCTAACCTAACTTTTTCATAAAGTTCATCAATCAAATTCTCTCAACACAGTTAACTTAAATGAAATCTATGCATATGTACAACTTAAGGGCAATGAGTACTACATTTTTTATTCACAAACCTAAGCTTAATGATTCCTAAATAGAGAGATAGAAAGTTGGAAAATACATGCTTCAATTGAACTCGAGTATGGCAATGTAGAGGTTTTCAATGAGGCCTTAGATGCTTGGGAGCTTGCTTGAACTTTCTTGGACCTTCCCAATACTTAGTTTACTTTGAACTTGCTTGAACAAGCTTGTAGAAGTCAACCTGCACAATCAGATTTCAGAAATGGTGAAGCTTGAAATCAAGGTTACAGTCACTGGCCAATGGTTGGGATAGCTTAGGTAGGTTGTATGGAGTGTGTTGGAAGAGGTTTGGGGAAAAACGCACGAGTGGTTTGTGAGATGGAGGTGCAACTGCAGAAGCTGCCCTGTTTTGCAAAAAGATGGTGTTTTGGTGTTTTGGAAGGCTTGAGAAGTGGTTAGCTCGTGCTTCTGACTTAAGGCAATATGCAAAACTTATTTTGAATGGTTACAAAAGTTAGTTTTATCAGATACAAGAGTTCTCTTTCTTTTTGCAAGTTGACTTGGCTTTTAAGAAAAGTGTGAAAAAAAAATGCAAAGGGTTGTACCACATAGCTTAGGGTCTTCCAAGAGTTGGTAATAATTGCCTGATGTTAGTGAACTTTGTTTGCTGCAAAAGAAAGGGTTCAAGGCTCAAGAGGAACAACTTGACATAAAGCCAACTTTATGAAAATGGCAATGTTGCCTTTTTGCTATTTTTGGATTAATCCCTTGTGCAAACCTCTATTGATCAGAACAAAGCTTCAATCCATTGAGTTTGCATTCAATTTTTGAGTGTGGAAGGGTTTAGAGACCTGTGAGCAAGTACAAGTAAGGCTGGATAGAATTTGCAATTTGTAGCAACATGAAAAATGCCATGGATCAAAGTGACTTTTTGCCAAATTCAAACCTTCGATTCTCCCTAACCATAAATGATTTTGGAGAGTTATTGGACATTTTGGAAAGCTTGTAACATGCTCTACAATCCATATTTGAAATGAATTTTGAAATTCCAACAGGAACTAGGTGAAAAATGGCCATGAAGATAGGTCAAAATCCTGCCTAAACTAGGACAAAATTTCACTAAGTTAGAAAGTTTTTGGACCCTTATTCCAAAATTCATAACTTGAGATCCAAGCATATTTTGGGAAAACTTTGTGATTCCAAGTTATATATTTTATGGAGGACTACAACTTTCATGTTGGAAGTTTTGTTTGAATCCAATTGCATCATGGTGAAAATGTTGGGCAAAGTTGGGAAAAAATAAGAAAATTTCATAACTTAGAAAATTTCTAAGTTATGAAAATTTTCAATCTTAAACCCTAATTTGCAAAATTAGGTTTCTTGGTGAAAAATTTTCATGTTTTGACACATCTTGATGAAAAATGACCCTTGGCACTTGATATTGACCAAAAAGTCAAAGTTTGACTTTTCAGTGTACAGTTGATTTTTGATCAGTTGACTGGAAAATTCATCTGTCAATTCAATGCATTTGAGATCTTTTGAACCTTGTGATTAGGTAAAGATGATTCCATTGAGTCCTTGAATCCATGCTTGAACCCAATTTGCCATTGGCTAGGTGAAAAATTAGAAATTTCCCTTTTGCAGTCAAAACCCTAAAAATGACCATTTTGCCCTTTTGATGATCTGATCAAATTTCTTGAGGAGTTATGGTCCAAACTTGATCAAATGGTTCATATGAGTCTATAATATTGATGTGGACCAAAAAGCATGAGGTTTGACTGTAAATTGGCCACAGTTGACTTTTTCCCCAATACAGCTGATTTATAGGTCAAATGTCCAATTAACTGGGCAAGAATTTGATTCAAGGCTTGAAACTTGGTATGGGCAATCTTGTAGGTCCAACATGAAGTATGAAAGTCATATTGAACATTGAAAGTCCAAAAATCCATCTGCAAACTCAAACCCTAATTTCAGGTCAACAATGCAAGGAGATGTCTTGAGCAGAGCAAACCCTAGCTTGGTCTTGAGTTCAAAGAGTCTTGTGAGGGGAAATTTTGATAAAATAAGAGGGGAAATTTTGGGGTACAACAAGGACATAGTGAGATAACCGGTTTCAGTGTAGAGATGAAAATTGGTTGATACTCGATGCTACACTCATTGAGACCAGACTTTTGGGATATCTCTGTCGCAAGAAAAGATTGATTGAGCTGAGACAATGCCTAAAAGAAAGATCGGTGATATTGAGACCTCTTAGAACCCGGTTACTATTAACTAGGACAGGTTGAGCCAACTAAACTTCAAAAGGGTACTTACCTACAAACTCCGTGCAAGCCTAAAACTAAGGATTTGTTTGATTTGTGTGAATATGATTATTTGTATATAAACTTGCTTACCTCGCATATTTGTACATAACATCATACCATATCATTTTCAATGACATTGAACCATAGCATTTCAAGGATCTCAAGGGTCTTTGATGCAGAGTCACGTTGAACCAAACGTCTATCAAGAGGCAAGAGGATTTATTTCCCTCTAACTAAACACCGTCAAAATCAAGTACAACAAACCGGAGTCAAGGGCTATGACCCACTTGACATGGTGAGCTTGATTCTCGTGGAAGGACATCCACCAATACAAAGTTCTCCAATAAAAGCTGTTGATCAAAGTTCAATCTCTAACTTTTCTTGTGTTTACCCCACGAGATCCTTGAAAACATCATCCACATATCATGCATCATATCATTACAGGTTTCTCCCATACAGGTCTTCTTATCTTCCTACTGTTTATTTCAGTAAGATGGATATGGAACAAACGGTAAAAGATCTCTAAGCTCAAAACGCTCAATTCCAACAAATGTTTCTGGCTATGGCTAAGGGGCAAGAGGACTTGAAAGCTCTCCTTCTCAAAGACAAGAATAAAAAGTCCAAAAATTCAATAGGCGTCCTGAACTTGAAAAGAAGACCTGGAGGAACAGTCAAGGGAACTCTAGATCTTTCAACTCCATCCAACACGGGGGATAGTCTTGAAGAAGACCACAATTTGGAGATTGATGAAGTTGAAGCCGACTACTCCGAGGAACAATATCCTCCCACTGATGACAAGTACAAACAGTTTGAGGATTGCCTCAGTGCTATGGAGATTCAACAGATACCTGGCTTAGATTTAGGAGACATGGTGTGATCGATGGAAATAGAACTGACTGTTTTGAAGCTGGTTCGTGAAATGTCGCGGTAAGCAAGAGTCGCCACCGTCTTTTATGTTCTCCAACAAGGAAAGGACAAAAGCACAGCAAAATTCCTTTTCGAGAATGTTTCTCGGTTCGGGAGGTAGATTTATAGAAAGGGAAGGTGTTAGCACCCTTTCTATCTGTGGTTATCCACGGGCTCTTAGGTACTTGCTCACTATGTTTTCAAATTTTTTTTGCTTTTCAAGTGTTTGTGGGTTTTGAAAAAGTTTAGTTTGAAAAACTTCTAGGTAACTCTTGTATCAGTCCTCAAGAGTGTATGAAGTATTTGTTTGAAAACTTTTTGAAAGTGTAGGTGCGAAAAGATGTTTTTGTTTTTTGAAAGAGCAAGTACCCAGGAGAAATCTACCTACTCTAAGGAATTAAGCTGTGTAAGAGTCCTTTAGACAGTACTATCCCACTATTGAGAAGTAGGTAGCACCGTCGTTGGAGTTATTCGGGTCAATTCGATTATTAGGGACATGTGTGGTCACCAAAGCAATAGTAGGACACCTTAGCGGTAACCCTAATATCCTAGATCCTTTTTATCCGAGGCAACCGTTTCGAGGCAACTGGATCTTTAGACAGGAGGGCAACCTCTAAAACACCCTATACTTAATGACCACGTCGAGGCAACCAAGTGAGGCGTACCCTAGGAGTGGCATGTGCGAGTGTGTCAAGTTTCATGTTAATTGTCTTTGCACATTTATATGGTGAGCTACGAGTTGATTTTATTTTTCAGACAAGTCTTGTCATGCATAATTAACAGTTAAATAATTGTGCGGAAAATAAAGTGCAGAAAGTAATTCTACGCTATTACAAGGCGTTGGGTATTTACATCGCCAAAAACATAACCCTTGAAAATAAATTGCGGAAAGTAAAGAAAGCGATAAAAGAGGTCCTAATTATCTATTACATCCTCAAAGCAGATACAATAATATAATCAAAATAATAAAGTACGCACAAAAGAAATTGAATCAGGACGTCCTTAGGGTTTTGACCCTTTTTGAGAAAAGAATTGAAATTTGGTCCTTTTTTGCAATTAAATTAAATATTAAACCTAATCTACTAATTAATTAATTAATTAAAAGAAAAAAGTATTTTTAGTTTTTTAGGTCTTTAATAAAAATAAAATAAAAGGATTAAAATTGGCAAAAGAAAAACCCTAATTCTAGATTGATTTTATTTATTATGAAAAAGATTAAAATTGTCCTAATTAAACAACTAAACTAATTAATTAGAATTTATTTACAAAAATAATAAATAATAATAGAAATGTTTTTTAGGTTTTCTGAATTTTATTGTGAAAAATAATTTATGAATTAATTAAATAATAATAATAATAATTATTAAAAGAAAATAAAAAGAAAGAAAATAAATAAAAAAAAAGGAAATAGAAACCAGGGGGGTGTTGGACCCATAAGAGGTGAATTTGGAAATTCCAGCCCATTAAGCTTCCAGGCCTGTTTGACTTCTGGGATTGTCTGCACGTTGCTTTGACTAGGAGTATGGTGTTCAGCACCTTATGGCCATTAGATCAATGCCTGAGGACACATGGCGTATTGCTGATGGAAGTTCATGGTGGAATGCTTTTAAGTGCCTGCACATGATTACGTTAAACAAAATAATATGGAATTTTGGGTGGACCTGGGAATCGAACCCAGGTCCCAATGGTTCTTGGAAAACGCATCTACCACTAAGCCAGGCGCCTGTATTTGATATAATAATAAGCAATGAAAATAATATATAAAAAAAACAACGCATATGCTGTAAAACAAATAAAGCGCGCCTTTTATTTGAACGACCCAATAGCATGTCACCACGTCTTCATCTCCTTCGTTTGCCTGCAACAAATACAATTAGATAGCGGGGGTTTTTAACCCCCACAAAGTGTGACGACCAAAAATAGCGAATAGAGCTACGCTCTATATAAATATGGCGCGATGGTCCTGTTAGATTCGTATGAATCTCTTGAATTCAACCATATGCGTTGGAGGTTCCAATTTTTCCTGGATAGTAAAGCCCTAATTCAAGAACTCAAAAACCCTAAAAATCGTTAATGGCAATTCACAATCCTGTGCATTATAATCCAATTAATCAATACCAATAGCTTTGTATGGATGCAAGCAATACAAAACAACCTATAAATCACATCAAATGCTCATGAATTGTGAGTTTCGATTCTGAAAAAAGTGGACAAACCTTGATTCTGTTTGGAGCGATTTCTCAAGCTTCAGCACTTGATTTTGATTCCAAAAGATCCCTGAGAGTTCCTGCAAGGTGTTAGAAACAAGAAAAGGCTTTGAATCACGTTGGAAGGTGGAATTCAGTTTTCACTTTTTTTTATTTTCTCCAATATGCTTATGGCTTTTCTACAGGAGTTCTTATGTGTTTTGCATTAGGGTTAGGTTGTGTGCATATAATGGAATGAAGCTAGGTCAAAGTTTGGGCCTTAATCCATGTGTATGGGAGAATTAGGTTTACACTTTCCATCATTGACAAACTTTCCATATTTGAAGCAAATCTAAGATTTCATGCACAAAATAGCCCTAGCACGAATTTGTCAGCTGGCACATGATGTATGAAAGCTGTTTCAAATCATAAGATACTATTCCATTGATTTTTAGATTTTATTTGAATTATTATAGATTTAAAGTGAATTAAATCAATAAAAATTAAATAAAATAGAAAAATAAATGTTTGATCTTGAAATTAATCATGGGACACGTGTGTGGCATGACAAGGCTGAATCAAGTGGAAGAAAGTGGGCCCTTTTGTCAAAAATTGAAGTTTTAAGGATAGTTGACCTTTGCAAATTCATGAAAATTTCCCAACTTCTCCAATGCATATCTTGCTCAATTTTGATCATATGAACATGTTCTTGGACATTTTGGAAAGGTATTGAAGTCCACTAACCAATGCCTTTGGTACCATGTCATTTGGATTTACCAATCTCAAATTATGGTCTTTGACTTAAAGTGCATTTTTGTTGACTTTTGAAATTGACCTATAATGTAGAAATTGATAACTTTTTGTGAGAGCATTTCTTGGACTTGGAATGTGAAGATGAGTTGTAGGAAATCTCATCCCCTTCAAAATGAGCATTAGATGGTATTTTTCTGATGAACCATGAAAACGTTATGCCCTGGTCAAGATACAGTTGACTTTTCTACTGTCCAAAAATAGTAACTTTTGCATCTTTGATGATTTTTGAGCCATGCTTGTGGAATCATGATCAAGACTTGATAAAATGATGATTGTGGCCTCAAAATAAGATGTTGACTAAAAATTCTGGCTTTTTACTACAAAATGACCATTTTACCCCTACAGCTGATTGTGAACCAAATAGGGCTTTTGACTGTGGAATTTGATGTTGTGAGTCTTGAGATTTGGCATATAGATGCTTGACAATGTATATAGACCTATGGGACTTGATTGAGCCATTGAAAACCTCAAATTCCTTGAAGGAACCAAAACCCTAACTTTGACTGGCTCAGGAGGCAGTTGGACTGTGTAACCTGGAGTAATCTTGAACCATTTGAAGATGATTCTTAATAAACTTTGAAGAATATGGGAGGGAAAATTTTGGGGTACAACAGTTGCCCCTGTTCAATATTCTTAAACCTGAGGATGTAGATTGGCTTGCGTGCCTTTCGTGATCCGAAGGTGGAAGATGATTGAACACTAGAGTGCCTAGAAATTTGCACTCACATAGTGTAGTATCAGCAGTGTGATGGCGGGAATGGGATTATAGATGCCATTTGGAGAGATGATGGATAGGAGGATGGGCTTATAGATGCCATCTGGAAATGTAATGGATAGTTGTGGAGATGGGCTTAAAGATGCCATCTGGGAATGTGACCTGGTAGGTTGAGAGAAGGAACCTGTGTAGGGTTGCCTGATGATGAGTCCGTGTAAAACTGCATTTTTGAAGGAAGGAAACCTGTGTAGGGTTGACTGATCATGAGTCCGTGTGAAACTGCATCTTGGAAGGAAGGAAACCTGTGTAGGGTTGACTAATGATGAGCCTGTGTGAAACTGCATCTTTGAAGGAAGGAAACCTGTGTAGAGTTTACTGATGACGAGTTCGTGTAAAACCGCATCTTTGGAGTTGAAGGAAACCTGTGTAGGGTTTACTGATGACGAGTCCGTGTAAAACTACGTCTGGAGTTGAAGGAAACCTGTGTAGGGTTTACTGATGACGAGTCCGTGTAAAACTGCGTCTGGAGCTGAAGGAAACCTGTGTAGAGTTTACTGATGACGAGTTCGTGTAAAACTACGTCCTTGGAAATAGAGAACCTGTGTAGGGTTTCTTGGTGACGAGTCCGTGTAAAACTACGTCTTTGGAGTTGAGAGAACCTGTGTAGGGTTTCTATGATGACGAGTCCGTGTAAAACTGCGTCTTTGGAAAGAACGAACCAGTGTAGGGTTGCCTGATGATGAGTCCGTGTAAAACTACGTCTGGAGAGATAGAACCTGTGTAGGGTTTCTATGATGACAAGTCCGTGTAAAACTGCGTCTTTGGAAAGAAGGAACCGGTGTAGGGTTACTGTGAGATAAACCCATGTAAGAATTTTGAAGGAACCAGGGTAAGGTTACTGTGAGATAAGCCCATGTAAGACTTCTGAAGGAACCGGGGTAAGGTTACCTTGACGATGAGTTCGTGTAAAACATCGTCTTGGAACTGAGGAGGAACCGGCGTAGGGTTTCCTGAGGACGAGTCCGTGTAAAACTACATCTGAAATTGAGAAGGAACTGGTGTAGGGTTTCCTGGCGATGAGTCCGTGTAAAACTACATCTGAAGTTGAGAAGGAACCGGTGTAGGTTTTCCTAAGGATGACTCCGTGTAAAACTACATCTGAGATTGAGAAGGAACTGGTGTAGGGTTGCCTAAGGATGAGTCCGTGCGAAACTGCATCTTTGAAGGAAGGAAACCTGTGTAGGGTTGACTGATGACGAGTCCGTGTGAAACTGCATCTGAAATGGAGAAGGAACCTGTGTGGGGTTACTTTGATGACGAGTCCATGTAAAACTGCATCTGAGATTGAGAAGGAACCGGTGTAGGGTTGCTTCATGATGATCAAGTAGATAAATGTCCTGTCTGGTTTCAGGTATTAACCCACGATCAGTCGTCCACAGAATTTTCCTGGCTTGTTACAGGCGTTGATCTGGAACTGCAAAGGTAGATGGTAATCATCTTTTGATTGACCTTTTCCTGAAAAGGCAAAACATTAGTTGTATGCAATGTCATGATGTATGAACTGCATGCTGTCATGATGTTCTCAAGAATGAGATCGTTTCGTATGCACTTTATTATGTATGTAAGCAGGAGATATGAAATGTGATATGTTTATGAATGTATTTTCGTCTAGGAAGATAAATCCTTGACGAATGCCGGGAAGTTCGTTGAATCCTGGGCTGATGTTGAAGAGTAGAGTCCTTCGCTTCCGCTGGGGATAATGATTGTAAGAATAAACCGGTAGGAGAAGATGACTCCGTTGGGGAATAAACTTGTTGGAGAGATTACTCTGCGGGGAAATACTCTGTGGGAAGAGATACTTTGCTGAGGTTTGAATGGGAACTTTGCTGGGGATTCTGTTGATAAGTTATGTTGGGGATAGAAGATGAACTCCACTGGGGGATAGGAAGAACTTCGCCGAGGACGGTCTTTCCGTGGTAATTAGCTGAGGATAACCCAGTTATAAGCTCTGATGGGGAATAACCTTTGAATATGGTCGGGGAGAGATGCACATACTCTGCAGGTGATAAGCTTCCAGAATCTACTGGGGATAAGCTTCCAGAATCTACTGGGGATAAGCTTCAACTCTCATGGGGGAACTTTTTGGACTGCACTGGGGAATGGCTCCACTGGGGTGTCTGGTATTCCACCGGGGAACAATCTTATATTAAGACTGTCGGGGATGCTTGCTGAAGAATATCTATACTCCGCTGGAGAATATTGGGATCTTCTGGGGATATCCAACTTCCTTAGGGCTGACAGTAGCCTAACTCTGCTCGGAGGAGAGTGTTGCTGACTTGCTAGGGATACTGTGCCTTTTCAGGGCTTATGGGAGACTAACTCTGCTTGAGGAGAGTGTTGCTGGATCTAGCCCTACTCTGCGGGGAGTGGAGATATCTTGGTTACATTCTTCAGCCGAGCTTACCGTGATACCTTGGGGACAGAGTAGCTTGTACAGTTCGGACAATTCTTATTGCCCCAGTTTCTGCGGGAGAAGAAGGCCTATGAGGAGCTTGATAACTGCCGATTGACAAATCTTCTTCTGGTAGGCAAGTGACGAGGTGACGGGACATAGTCGTACGCTTTGATCCCTAACTTTTGCCTGGACCGCCCTTTCGGGTTTTCAGTCCACCGGGATACCCTTTTTTGCCCAAGCCGCCTTTTCAGGTTTTCGACTTGCCGGGTGTACGATTTTTTTCATTTCATCCCTTATTTTGCCCGAACCCTTTTGGTTCGCCGGGAAGCCCTTATTTTTGCCTAGGCCAGTCGACCTAGCGGGTCTTTGAATATGCGTAGTATTTTTTCGACTATGTCCATGTTCTCAGAGTGTCGGGAGTTGTCACTGTCAGTAGTGTTGTGTTGTCATACCACCAGAAGATGTTCGATCATGCAAGATTCGTTGCTGGAATTCATGTCCAATGCCCCAAGTGACTTAGATGGAGGTCTGCCCCTGGCTATTTGGCACCTTGAGAGATTCCTTGAATCTTGACTTCACTGCCCCAGATTATGGACAATGATCATGCCTGCCCCTTGGTTGGAAGTGTTTCTTCCACTTGAGGTGACCCTTTTGTTGAGAAGGCATTTGTTCACTAGATATTCGTCGTGCGAATTTCTCTGCTATTCGAACAAATAATCATATGCAAACAATGTTATTTTAAGAATGCAAAGCTTATGTCTGTCTTGAAGTTTTTGAGAATGCATTTTTCAATAAAACAAGCAAATTTTGTAAAATGTGATGTCAACTCAAGATTTTACAGTGAGCCTTAAGGAGTCAGGATACCTTTTGTAACAGTATGCTTTTGAACTAACCCATGCTTCAGCTAGGACTTTTTGAGGGTTGTAACGTGGCTTGGTTCACGGTTTAAGAAACAAAGGATAAAGGCTCAAATTATATTTGTACCCACCCGCTCTTCGTGATGTTCTTCAAACCTAAACTCAGCTGATCGTGCGTTAGACCTTGTTTGAGTCTTTGCTCTGATATACCAGTGATGGTTCAGATACTGGAAGTTTATTTTGAATAGGCAGTCATTTCTTTTGTTGAGGGTTTGCAGGACCTCTTTCTTTTTTATTTCATTATCCCTGTCTTTTTTTTTGCCTGAACTGTTTCCTTTGTGGTTACAGTCAGCGGGATGCCCCAGTTTTTGTAAGTCTCCTTCATAGGTTTTGACTTATTAGGCTTTTATTTTTTTGAAAGATAACGACTGCCTGTCTTTATGATTATTGGGAACCATCACTGTCTCTTGTTTTTGGAAGGACTCCTTTGATGTCATTCGTCGTGCATTTGGATCAACTGAGAGAACTACCCTGCCCCAGGTTATGATTAAGGGTTTTAATTTTCGAAAAGAAAAACTCCAACTTCTTTGGCTCAGAGGGGTTGACGAGGGATTGTCTTCCTTATAACTCCAGTGTTTAGGAATTGAAACAATGCATGTACCTCATCAGCGGGGTCTGTTCAAAAGCATACTGTAAAGATCGTGGTATCGTTTTCGTCATCCTCCCGCAAAAGGCTTAGAATTTTCAATCGAGAGTTGAACATAAAAAAAAATAAAAGCAATGTTGAATATAGTGAACACAATTACTTCAAAACAGACATGTGTAATGCATTAATGAAATAACAATGTTTGACATGAATAAATGTTTGAACAATCAAAGAAAAATACAACTTGAACATTCGAATGAACAAAAGCCTCTCAATCCTAGCCATGTTTTGGCAAGGGAGCAGTGATCACATTAGGAGTCTCAGCAGGCTCGAATTCGATCTCCTTAGCATCGATCATATTCTAGATCTTGTATTTCAGCGCCCAACAATCCTCAGTATCGTGCCCCGGGCTGCCGGAATGATAAGCACACCTCGCATCTGGGTTGTAGTTTGGAGAAGAGGTCTTGGGATTTGCAGGAGGGTTGATCACCGCAATCAGATTCATCTTCAACATGTGCTGCAATGCTTGTGACAATGGCATGTTGATGTTGGTGAATTGTCTTTTAGGCTCGTCCGGCCTTCGTTGATTTCCCTTTTGCTGTTGTCGGCGTGGTGTAGAACCAGAGATCAGGATTGCCCCTACGTGTTGGTCACGACGACTCTTTTGACTGTACGTAGCATTAGACTCTTTCTTCCCATGGTAAGGCTTTTTCTGAGTGTTAGAAGGTGTAGCTTCTTGAATCTTCCCAGCCTTGATACCAGCTTCAATTCTTTCCCCAGTCAAGATCAAATCTGTAAACCCAGCAAAAGAATTCCCAATCAGATGGTTGAAGAACGGGCCAGACAGGCTCCCCAAGAACATGTCAACGAGCTCACGGTCAGTGAAAGGTGGCTGCACCCTTCCAGCCAAGTCTCTCCACTTTTGAGCATATTCTTTGAATCCTCCACCCGTCCCCAGTGACATACCCTAGAGTTGGGTACGCGTAGGAGCGAGGTCGAAATTATACTGATATTGCTTGTAAAAGGCAGCAGCAAGGTCCTCCCAGTTGCGGATGTTGGCTCCTTCCAACTGATAGAACCACTCGAGTTGAGTCCCTGACAGACTGTCCTGAAAGAAGTGAATCCATAAATTCTTGTCTGCCGTGTAGGGCTGGATCTTCCTTACGTATGAACGGAGGTGCAACTTAGGACAGGAAGCTCCGTCGTACTTTGCAAAGGCAGGTGCTTTGAACTTATGAGGAATCACTACCCCAGAGGATAGACCTAGATCTTCGAAGTCCAGGCCGAGCACTTTCTGTATCTCCATAGCACTTAACCGGTCCTCTAGCTGTTTGTACCTGTCTTCAGCAGGAGGATACTGTTCATCATTGAAATCCGTCTCGTTGTCGGAGACCACGGGACTAGGAACCCTTCTCTCTTGGGGACTGTCTTTGCCCACAGATGAAGTAGTCAGCTCAACCTCATTCTGTAGTCTATTCCCAGATCTACATCTAGTGTTGAACAAAACCGTCCTCTTCTTCTTCTTCCTCTCCTTCAGAATCAGAGTCTTCAAATCCTATTGACCCTGGGCTAGGCTCATAACCAACTCTTGGAACTGGGCATTCTGGGCCTAGAGGGCCTTGATAGGTTGTTCGGCGGAAGGTTCAGTGGACATGATGATTGCTGAAATAAACAGCGAAGAAGATAAGTGACCTGTCAAAGGAGTACCTGTAATGCAATGATATGTATGTATGCATGAAATGTTTTCAAGGATCTCGCGGGGTAAACATAGAAACTTGTTAGAGTTTGAATCCGGTAGCTTGATTGAAGGAACTTCATGTTGTTGAGAGTCCTTCTTCAAGAGTCAAAGCTTACCATATCGAGTGGGTCATAGCCCCTGACTCAAGTTATCATGTTTTGATCTCCAAACAACCTCGGCTAGAGGAAAATAAATCCCCTTTTGCCCCTTGCTAGACATTTGATTCATCATGACCTGTATCACAAACCCTTGAGATCCTTGAAATGGGTTAGTCCTTATGCAGGATGTATGCAATGGTATGATGGTATGATGTTATGCTATGCGTGGGGTGATGTAAGTGAACCCTGTTATGAGTCCAGATTAAGGACTATAAACAAAACATGCAAGGAACCCGTGTTGTCAGATAATAAGTACATGCAAGTAATTCAAGTTTGAAGGCACACAAGTCACACCAGAAAGCCCTTAGAGTTTAGGCCAGCATGAAGTTTAGGTACTACCCTCTTTCAGTTTCATTGGTTAAGACCTGTCATAGAAAATAGTAACCGGGTTCTAGAGGATCTCAATATCACTGACTACCCTCAATCGGTCATAACTCCAGCTTCACAATCTTTTCTTGCGGCCATAACCATCGCGAGAGTTTAGCCTCAATGAGTGTAGCATACTGCTACTGTTCTATGGCCAAGTTGGGTCAATTTAGGGTTCTAAGGTCGGTTGGTGCTTAATGACTCCTCAGAAGACCCATATTCTCCTCGTTCCAACACAAGGGATATCGGTACAGACCAAGGTGTCACACCAACGTACTCACTGCTTCACCCGTGTCGGTCTATGCCGGACAAGTCCCTCACAGCTTATGCTACCTAAAAGGGTATTCCCCAGATCTGGGTTAGGATCTATGAAACTCCGATGCAAGCCCACAAATATAAAAGCAATCAAGATATACAATTGAAAACATAAGAGTGGTCTAATCCTAAGGTACACCTCACTTATAAAGTATACAGATATTCCCCAGCAGAGTCGCCAGTTCTGTGATCGGTGGAAATAGAACTGACTGTTTTGAAGCTGGTTCACGAAATGTCGCGGTAAGCAAGAGTCGCCACCGTCTTTTATGTTCTCCAACAAGGAAAGGACAAAAGCACAACAAAATTCCTTTTCGAGAATGTTTCTCGGTTCGGGAGGTAGATTTATAGAAAGGGAAGGTGTTAGCACCCTTTCTATCCGTGGTTATCCACGGGCTCTTAGGTACTTGCTCACTATGTTTTCAAAAATTGTTTGCTTTTCAAGTGTTTGTGGGTTTTGAAAAAGTTTAGTTTGAAAAACTTCTAGGTAACTCTTGTATCAGTCCTCAAGAGTGTATGAAGTATTTGTTTGAAAACTTTTTGAAAGTGTAGGTGCGAAAAGATGTTTTTGTTTTTTGAAAGAGCAAGTACCCAGGAGAAATCTACCTACTCTAAGGAATTAAGCTGTGTAAGAGTCCTTTAGACAGTACTATCCCACTATTGAGAAGTAGGTAGCACCGCCGTTGGAGTTATTCGGGTCAATTCGATTATTAGGGACATGTGTGGTCACCAAAGCAATAGTAGGACACCTTAGCGGTAACCCTAATGTCCTAGATCCTTTTTATCTGAGGCAACCGTTTCGAGGCAACTGGATCTTTAGACAGGAGGACGACCTCTAAAACACCCTATACTTAATGACCACGTCGAGGCAACCAAGTGAGGCGTACCCTAGGAGTGGCATGTGCGAGTGTGTCAAGTTTCATGTTAATTGTCTTTGCACATTTATATGGTGAGCTACGAGTTGATTTTATTTTTCAGGCAAGTCTTGTCATGCATAATTAACAGTTAAATAATTGTGCCGAAAATAAAGTGCAGAAAGTAATTCTACGCTATTACAAGGCGTCGGGTATTTACATCGCCAAAAACATAACCCTTGAAAATAAATTACGGAAAGTAAAGAAAGCGATAAAAGAGGTCCTAATTATCTATTACATCCTCAAAGCAGATACAATAATATAATCAAAATAATAAAGTGCGCACAAAAGAAATTGAATCAGGACGTCCTTAGGGTTTTGACCCTTTTTGAGAAAAGAATTGAAATTTGGTCCTTTTTTGCAATTAAATTAAATATTAAACCTAATTTACTAATTAATTAATTAATTAAAAGAAAAAAGTATTTTTAGTTTTTTAGGTCTTTAATAAAAATAAAATAAAAGGATTAAAATTGGCAAAAGAAAAACCCTAATTCTAGATTGATTTTATTTATAATGAAAAAGATTAAAATTGTCCTAATTAAACAACTAAACTAATTGATTAGAATTTATTTACCAAAATAATAAATAATAATAGAAATATTTTTTAGGTTTTCTAAATTTTATTGTGAAAAATAATTTATGAATTAATTAAATAATAATAATAATAATTATTAAAAGAAAATAAAAAGAAAGAAAATAAATAAAAAAAGGAAATAGAAACCAAGGGGGTGTTGGACCCATAGGAGGTGAATTTGGCAATTCCAGCCCATTAAGCTTCCAGGCATGTTTGACTTCTGGGATTGTCTGCACATTGCTTTGACTGGGAGTATGGTGTTCAGCACCTTATGGCCATTAGATCAATGCCTGAGGACACATGGCGTATTGCTGATGGAAGTTCATGGTGGAATGCTTTTAAGTGCCTGCACATGATTACGTTAAACAAAATAATATGGAATTTTGGGTGGACCTGGGAATCGAACCCAGGTCCCAATGGTTCTTGGACAACGCATCTACCACTAAGCCAGGCGCCTGTATTTGATATAATAATAAGCAATGAAAATAATATATAAAAAAAACAACGCATATGTTGTAAAACAAATAAAGCGCGCCTTTTATTTGAACGACCCAATAGCATGTCACCACGTCTTCATCTCCTTCGTTTGCCTGCAACAAATACAATTAGATAGCGGGGGTTTTTAACCCCCACAAAGTGTGACGACCCAAAATAGCGAATAGAGTTACGCTCTATATAAATATGGCGCGATGGTCCTGTTAGATTTGTATGAATCTCTTGAATTCAACCATATGCGTTAGAGGTTCCAATTTTGCCTGGATAGTAAAGCCCTAATTCAAGAACTCAAAAACCCTAAAAATGGTTAATGGCAATTCACAATCATGTGCATTATAATCCAATTAATCAATACCAATAGCTTTGTATGGATGCAAGCAATACAAAACAACCTATAAATCACATCAAATGCTCATGAATCGTGAGTTTCGATTCTGAAAAAATTGGACAAACCGTGATTCTGTTTGGAGCGATTTCTCAAGCTTTAGCACTTGATTTTGATTCCAAAAGATCCCTGAGAGTTCCTGCAAGGTGTTAGAAACAAGAAAAGGCTTTGAATCATGTTGGAAGGTGGAATCCAGTTTTCACTTTTCTTTTATTTTCTCCAATATGCTTATGGCTTTTCTGCAGCATTTCTTACGTGTTTTGCATTAGGGTTAGGTTGTGTGCATATAATGGAATGAAACTAGGTCAAAGTTTGGGCCTTAATCCATGTGTATGGGAGAATTAGGTTTACACTTTCCACCATTGACAAACTTTCCATATTTGAAGCAAATCTAAGATTTCATGCACAAAATAGCCCTAGCACGAATTTGTCAGCTGGAACATGATGTATGAAAGCTGTTTCAAATCATAAGATACTATTCCATTGATTTTTAGATTTTATTTGAATTATTATAGATTTAAAGTGAATTAAATCAATAAAAATTAAATAAAATAGAAAAATAAATGTTTGATCTTGAAATTAATCATGGGACACGTGTGTGGCATGACAAGGCTGAATCAAGTGGAAGAAAGTGGGCCCTTTTGTCAAAAATTGAAGTTTTAAGGATAGTTGACTTTTGCAAATTCATGAAAATTTCCCAACTTCTCCAATGCATATCTTGCTCAATTTTGATCATATGAACATGTTCTTGGACATTTTGGAAAGGTATTGAAGTCCTCTAACCAATGCCTTTGGTCCCATGTCATTTGGATTTACCAATCCCAAATTATGGTCTTTGACTTAAAGTGCATTTTTGTTGACTTTTGAAATTGACCTATAATGTAGAAATTGATAACTTTTTGTGAGAGCATTTCTTGGACTTGGAATGTGAAGATGAGTTGTAGTAAATGTCATCCCCTTCAAAATGCGCATTGGATGGGATTTTTCTGATGAACCATGAAAAAGTTATGCCCTGGTCAAGATACATTTGACTTTTCTACTGTCCAAAAATAGTAACTTTTGCATCTTTGATGATTTTTGAGCCATGCTTGTGGAATCATGATAAAGACTTGATCAAATGATGATTGTGGCCTCAAAATAATATGTTGACCAAAAATTCTGACTTTTGACTGCAAAATGACCATTTTACCCCTACAGCTGATTGTGAACCAAATAGGGCTTTTGACTGTGGAATTTGATGCTGTGAGTCTTGAGACTTGGCATATAGATGCTTGACAATGTATATAGACCTATGGGACTTGATTGAGCCATTGAAAACCTCAAATTCCTTGAAGGAACCAAAACCCTAATTTTGACTGGCTCAAGAGGCAGTTGGACTGTGTAACTTGGAGTAATCTTGAACCATTTGAAGATGATTCTTGATAAACTTTGAAGAATATGGGAGGGCAAATTTCGGGGTACAACACATGGGTTTGGTTTCTGGAGTGGTCATCCCGCCAAAGTTCAAAATCCCTACCTTTGCCCTGTACGATGAAGTCTCTTTCCCTGAGATGCACTTAAAGTCTTATGTCCGCAAGATTCAACCATACACAACTGATCCAAAGCTTTGGATCCATTTCTTCCAAGAAATCCTGGCAGGGACTCAACTCGAATGGTTCTATCAATTGGAGAGTTCTCGAATCCACACCTGGGAGGATTTAGCTGCTGCTTTCTACAAGCAGTATCAGTACAATGCTGATCCTGCACCAACTCGTATGCAATTGCAGAACATGACCATGGGTTCCAACGAGAGCTTCAAAGGATACGCCAAAAAGTGGAGAGATCTAGCTGGTAGGGTGCAACCCCCTTTAACTGATAGGGAGCTGATTGACATCTTCATGGGAACTCTGACATGACCTTTCTTCAATCACTTGATCGGAAGCTCCTCAGTCGGGTTCACCGAGCTGATACTGATCGGCGAAAGGGTCGAAGTTGGCATCAAAAGTGGAAAGATTCAAGAAGATACACCTTCTGATGCTCATAAAAATCCATACAGTGGGAAGAAAGAGTCTAATGTTGTGTACAGCCGAAAGAATCGTCATGATCAACAGGTAGGGGCAATCCAGATCTCTAATCCTACATCTGTTCAACAAAGACAGGGCAATAGGCGTAGGGTAAGATATCAAGAAAGGCAGTACACTAACATCAACATGCCTTTGTCTTAAGCATTACAACAATTGTTGAAGGTGAAACTGATCACACTAAAGGATCCTCCTCAAAATCCCGATACCTCCTCTTCTAAGTACAATCCGAGCGTAAGATGTGCCTATCATTCTGACATTCTCGGACATGACACCGTCGGCTGTTGACTTTGAAGAACAAGATTCAAGACTTGATTGATGCCAAGGAGATCGATTTTGGCCCTCTAGAGACTTCAAACGTGATCACTGCTCATATGCCAAATCATTGAGAGCGTCTTTGTTTCATTTGAATTTTCAAGTTGTAATTTCTTTTGTTATTCAAACAATTACCTGTTAATGTCAAACTTTGTTTCATTAATGCATTGCATATGTTTGTCTTGAATTATTTCATTTTCATTACATTTAAACTATGCTTTCTACTTTCTTTATGACATTCAACTCTTGCTAAAAGTTACAAGCCATTAGAGGGAGGATGACGAAAACAATGCCATAATCTCATACAATATACTTTTGGACAGACCTTGCTAACGATGTACATGCATTCTTTCAAATCCTAAACACTGGAGTTATAAGGAAGATAATACCTAGTCAACCCCTTCGAGCCAAAGAAGTAGAAGTTTTCAGTTTTAACACAAATTGAAACCTTTAATCAAAACCTGGGGCAGGGTAGTCTCTCAGTTAATTCAAACGCGCGTTTAGCCGCAAACTCTCATTTCATAATACAACGAATGACATCAAAAAAATTCCTCTGGAATCAAAATATGGTGATGGTTCCCTATCACATAGGCAGTCATTATCTCTCAAAAAGAAAGGCCCACTAAGTCAAAACCTACAAAGGAGACTTAAGAGAACTGGGGCATCCCGCTGACTGTAATCTCAAAACAAGAACAGTCAGGAAAAAATCAGGGATAACAAATCAAAAAGAGGTCAATACAAATCCTCAACAACCTGAAAAAAATGTTGCAAAAATGACTGCCTTCCAACAAACTTAACATGTCTGAACCATCACCAAAATGTCATTCCAGACTCAATTGGAATTCAAACGCACAATTATCTGAGTTTAGGACTGAAGAACATCACGAAGAGCGGGTGGGTACAAATACACTTTGAGCCTTTATCCTTTGTTTCTTAAACCGTGAACCAAGCCACGTTACAACCCTTCAAAAGTTCTAATTGAAGCATGGGTTAGTTCGAATACATACTGTTACAAAAGGTATCCTAACTCCTGTAAGGTTTTACTCTAAATCCAGAGTTGAATTACAAACTTCTTTACCTGCTAAAAATGCATTTTTCAAAACATCAAGACAAACATAAACTTTGCATTACTTGAATATCATTGTTTGCAATTGGCTATTTGTTTGACAGCGGAGAAATTCACACAACCAATGTCCGATGAACGAAAGCTCTCTCGGTGAAAAAAATCACTTCAAGTGGAATGACACTTCCAACGAAAAATCTCCTATAAACAAGGGGACATGACATGTCACTATCCAGCACACTTGGGGCAGTCCAGTCAAGGTTCCAAGAAATATCCCAAGAATTGTAGAGCAACCAGGGGCAGGCCTCCATCTCCGTCACTTGGGGCATTGAACGCCAATCTCAGCAAAGGGTTACGTACAGTCAAACATTTCCTAGCAGTGCCATAAACACTCGCTACTAGGGGCAGTGAAAAATCTCCCCAAAATCCTTCTCATAGGATGACTCCCGGCCAAAGTTTCAATCTCTGATAACCTCTTCCCAGCTAAGTTGACCTCAAAAATCCTCGAGGATTTTTCTCCAGTAAAGTCGTCGCCTCTCCAATAGACTGAGCAACATGGTTTATTTCCCCAACAAACGGCAGTATTCTCCAACTTGAGTTTGCCTCTATGACTAGTACAAATCAGAGGACCACAACCCCTCTTCCCCAGTAGACTACTCTACAATCCCCAACAAGTTACTGCAAAACCTGGACCCGACCAGATATCAGTTCAACTTTGACTCCTCAGTAGAGCAACGAATGACTAAGACTCCTAAACTATTTTCCCAAGCAGGAATAAACATGCTCCCCATAGAGTTTTCAACATGCCCCAACGGAGTTCTCCTCAAAAAATAAAACATGAATCCCTCGTGGAAACATTCTAAAGCAAAGTTTGAAGACACACCTACTCTTCAACAGCAATCTGGGATTTAATAACTCCCCAACACTTGTCAAAGATTTATTCTCCAAGACAAAATTACATTTCAACAACATTCATAGCATAGGCATACCAAATACATATAACATAAATCTCATTTATTTTGAGAACATCATTACGCAATGCATACATCATGACATTGCATACAACTAACTCTTTACCTTTTCAGGAAAGATCAATCAACAGATAAAGTTCATCATCTTTTGAGGTAGTAATCGTTCAAGATTCCTTCATCATCCTACTGAGGTAGTAATTATCCAAGATTCCTTCATCATCCTGCTGAGGTAGTAATCGTCCAAGATTCCTTCGTCACCCTTCTTAGGTAGTAATCATCCAAGATTCCTTCATCATCCTGCTGAGGTAGTAGTCATCCAAGATTCCTTCATCACCCTGATAAGGTAGTAATCGTCCAAGATTCCTTTGTCACCCTACTGAGGTAGTAATCGTCCAAGATTCCTTCATCACCCTGCTGAGGTAGTAATCATCCAAGATTCCTTCATCATCCTACTGAGGTAGTAATCGTCCAAGAATCCTTCATCATCCTACTGAGGTAGTAATCATCCAAGATTCCTTCATCACCCTGTTGAGGTAGTAATCGTCCAAGATTCCTTCATAATCCTACTGAGGTAGTAATCGTCCAAGATTCCTTCATCATCCTACTGAGGTAGTAATCTTCCAAGATTCCTTCATCATCCTGCTAAGGTAGTAATCGTCCAAGATTCCTTCGTCACCCTGCTGAGGTAGTAATCGTCCAAGATTCCTTCATCATCCTGCTGAGGTAGTAATCGTCCAAGATTCCTTCATCATCCTGCTGAGGTAGTAATCGTCCAAGATTCCTTCATCACCCAACTGGGGTAGTAATCGTCCAAGATTCCTTCATCATCCTACTGAGGTAGTAATCGTCCAAGATTCCTTCATCATCCTGCTGAGGTAGTAATCGTCCAAGATTCCTTCGTCACCCTGCTGAGGTAGTAATCGTCCAAGATTCCTTCATCATCCTGCTGAGGTAGTAATCATCCAAGATTCCTTCGTCACCCTGCTGAGTTTTCAGATACAGCTCAGATACACTCCAGACGTGGATGCAATTCTGATACTCATTCTTTCAACTTACAAATTACAATTCAACAAGCATTCTTGGATGGCATCTACAAGCCCATCTCCAACAAGATTCTATCACCTCTCCAAATGGCATCTTTAAGCCCATTCCTCCTATCATCGCATCACCGAGTGAAAATTTCTGGGCTCTCTAGTGTCCAATCATCTTCCACCTTCGAGTCACGAATGGCAAAACTCGTCAATCTAACTCTTCAGGTTTAAGAAGATTGAACAGGGGCAGCTGTTGTACCCCAAAATTTTCCCTTTCATTTCTCAAGGATTGTCTCACAAGATCTTCTATGACGTCAAGTTTGCAGCACTGATACATCAATTTAGGCTTGAAATTGTCACAAAGGCATAATGGTCAATTGTATACTAGAAAGTCAAACTTTGACTTTTTGGTCAACATTACATTACAAGGATTAAATTTCATCAAGACATTCAAAAATATGAAACTTGATCATCAAGAAATCAAGAAAGTCAAAAGTTAACTTGAAAAGTCAAGATTTCCAAGACTTAGAAATTTTCTAAGTGTTTTTTATACATGATAATCTCATTTCTTCCTGCCAACTTTTCACCTTGATGCAAGATGATTCAAGAGAAGTTTCCAACATGAAAGTTGTATATATCCATAATATCTACAACATTTATTTACACAACTTATCTTAAATATGCTTGGATCTCAAGTTATGAATTCATGAAGTCATGACATTTTCATTTAACACTTAGAGAAATTTTCAGCAGTTTTGCTTAGGTTTTTATCCCAACTTCTTGCCCATTTTTCATCAAGTTCCAGTTTGATTTAACAAAAGTGGCCAACATGAAAGTTATAAAGGGTGTTTCAAGCTTTCCAAAACATCCAAGAGCATGAATTTATCATATTTGAGCTAGAAGATACAAGGATATGAAGTTGAACATCCATTCTTGAATTACAAGCCATTTTTGTTTAAGAACACAAAATCCAATTGGCATGATGTGCTGCATAATCTCACTTTTCAGGTCTTGTGACTTGCAAATCTCAACATAATTTAATGCTTACAACCACTTTTGAGCTATTACCCAAGTGTTTAAGTCATTGTCCAAAGGATCTTTCCATGTATGGCATAAGGACATCATTGCTATTCTTGAAAAGCAATCTTTTTGTACAAAGTTTGTATTGAGCCCATACTTTATTTATTTCTTACTTCACTCCACCATAAAACAGAGAAACCAACCCCTCTAAACCAGCAACTTTGGTACTTCATCTTGGAACCATGGAGTACTTGACATAGTTTGATACTTACATCATAACCAAACCATAACATGTGGTGTTGTAAACATATTCAGCCTTTGCACAAACCTCTTGCCTATAAATAGAAGAAACATTTTCAAGACAAAGAGGTTGGAAAAAGGTTAGAAAAATTAGAGAAAGAGAACAAGGAGAACAGCCAGTAGTTTTATTGATAAACCTTTAAAAAAAAGCAGTAACACTCCATAAAACCTTCACTCTTGAGCTTTAAAGTCTAAACCTCTAAGCCTCTCACACTTTGCACATTCAATTTAAAAACAATCCAAACATTTCATACCACGCAGAGGCCGTTTAGTAACCTTCAACAAAAAAGGAAACTCTAGCAGCCTGTTGGAGCTTTCTTAAGGTTCATACAACATCTTTAAGGGTATTTGGTTTCAAAACCTAAAGTGCAGTTTTAAGGTAAGTCATCTTTACCTTGCCTTTTTCATACATCAAATTTTCTATTTATAGGATGTAGTAATCACTATTTTTGAAGTTAATCATTTTTTCATGTTATTCATTTATATGTTAAAAACTAACTGATGTATGCAAAGAATGGTGTTTAAGGCAGAAAAAGGCAATATGTATCGACACATATCCACATGTGTCGACCCATCTTAGTGAAAATACAGGGTATGAGTCGACACATGACCCTCATGCATTGACCCATACTGAGTTCAGGTCACAAAACAGAAGCTGGAAAGGACTATGAGTCGACACATACGCATTTCACGTCGATGCAATAAGGTGTATGAGTCGATACATCCCATTCTGTGTCGACTCATACTGAACAGATTTCACAAAACAGAAGCTGGAAAAGCCTATGAGTCGATACATACGCATTCCGCGTCGATACAAGAAGGTGCGTGAGTCGACACATCCCATTATGTGTCGACCCATACTGAACTAATTTTGTTTTACAGGGGCAGGGAAAAGCTATGTGTCGATGCATAGCAGCATGGGTCGACACATAGCAGTTCAAAATGCATTTTTCCTTTATTCTACACTGTTTTCACATTCTTTTCATTATCATTTGATTTGGTTGTAATATTTTAGTTCCTACTTCATCCCCATTATTAAATTGTATCCCCATCCCCCTAAAGTGATGTAATAGCTTAGATTTTATTTTCCGCATTTTTACTTGCTTTTCATATATTGCTAGTAAATAAGATGTATGGCAAGATAAGATCAACAAATAGATGACTTTCAAAAACAAGACAAAATGCATGCAAACTAACAAAATATTCACACATGCACCCTTAGGGTAATCCCATCTCGTTGCCCCTTTCGGAAAATAGTCATGTCCCTCGAGCATGGGCGTTTTAGCAAAGACCCTCGATAAAAAGATCGTAGTCCCTCGATGACCCTCGATGTTGCCTTCGGTAAACGATCTAGTCCCTAAAACGACATTGCTAAAACGTCCCATATGTTGCCTTCTATGACTATACAAACGTCCCAACGCCCGTCCCTTCACATCCAACGATGGGGCATCTTACCAAATCAATGGTAATTTTAGTAACATCTAAAGGAGGAGGAAAATCACATTTAAGACCTTTCGAGTAGGTATATTCGCTCTTAGTTACACGCTTGCTCACAACAAAAACATTTTTACCCACACTCTCAGCTTTGAACTATTTTCGAAACAAACACTTTGTAGGCGTTCTTATAGAAACGAGAACCATTACGAAGTTCCATTTTCAAAATAATTTCAAAAACACATCTCACAAACACACCTTTGAACTATTTTCGAAACAAACACTTTGTAGGCGTTCTTATAGAAATGAAAACCATTACGAAGTTCCATTTTCAAAATACTTTCAAAAATCACCACCACAAACACACATTCAAACAAAAGCAAGTGATCTAGCGAGTAACTAAGAGCCCATGGAAAACCATGGATGAAAAGGGTGCTAATACCTTCCCTTTTCATAATCTACCCCCCGAACTCAAAAAACATCTCTAAAGGTCTTTCCTGTGCTTTTTAACCTTTCCTTTTTGGATAAAAGAAAAGTCGGAGGCGACTCTTGCTAAACCGTAACATTTGCAAACACAAACGCAAAACATCAAGTCAGTTCTCCCATCTTATCACACTGTGGATGACTACCAGTCCATGAACCTTGAATTCCAGGATAAGAACATCATGCTAGTAACTGACTGTGAAGAACCTGGACCGGACGAAGGACCTGAGGAAGGATCCCGATGGACTATGGTTTTTGATGGGGCCTCTAATGCACTCGACAATGGCATCGGTGTTGTAATCATATCTCCTGAGGGTTGTCATACTCCTTTCACCGCAAAATTATGTTTAAATTGTACCAACAATATGGCGGAGTATGAAGCATGCATCATGGGTCTCAAAGCTGCTATTGACCTGAGAATCAAGTTCATAATTCTAACCACCATGGATGGTGACGACCTTCTTCACCCTGTTAATGCAGACATAGTGAAAAGATACTACGCATAAATAAAGACCCCATAGGTCGACTGGCCTAGGTAAAAATAAGGGCATCTCGGCGAACAAAAAGGGTTCGGGCAAAAATTAGGGATAAAAACAAAAAAAAATTGTACACCCGACAAGTCGAAAACCTGAAAAGGCGGCTTGGGCAAAAACGGGTATCCCGGTGGACTAAAAACCCGAAAGGGCGGTCCAGGCAAAAGTTAGGGATTTGAAGCGTATAACTATATCCCATTAGATCAACTTGCGACCAGACTTCAGTATCAACTACCAAGCTCAAATGGAATCGATCAATCCAGTCACCTTCGGACGAGTAGCAAAGTGATGAGACGCTCAAAGACATAGGGGCAATAGTAGAATGGAAACTCCAAGGGATTATTACACATAGATGTTTTCTCTTTGTACACTATTTTATGTAAATTTTTATTTCTTATGATGGCGTTCTCCTACTAGAACGTCGGTCTCTTTGTACAAAATGCCTATTATAGGCGAACTTCAAAAAAATCAATACAAATCATTCCTTGAAAGTACAAAACTATTTGTTTTTATTTTTCTGTTTTTTTTTTGCAAAAACATCCAATGACTTATTTTTACATGTGCATTTAAATATGATCACTGTTCACAAATACTTGCTTAAAAAACAGAAAGACAGTTGCTAATAACTTTAAGGAACAGAGCAAAGTCTAAGAAACAATTTGTAGTCCCAACAGTTACTCCCCCAAGCAGGTATAGGGGCAGAGACAGTTTGAGATGAAGTCACCATTACAATGCGACCCCATGACGTCTATGTTCCCCACAGAGCAGCCCAAGCAGGAATTACCTGCTCCAGCTGAAATCTGTATCCCCCAGCCGAGTTTTATAATTTCAAACAGTTCATAAAACCTCCTCCCAGGTAGAGTTTATTTCTCCAACTGCGGAAGCTCATTCCCTAATAGAGTTTATGTCTCTACAGCGGCAATACCTTCCAACAAAGTATCATTCTCCCTCCACAGAGTTATTCTCAAGCAGGAGTTAAGAGTCCCCGGCAGAATATCCTTAGACAGACAGAGGAAATCCCCGACAAATCATCTTCATTCATCATCCTCATTGGAATGGAAGGACTCAACTTCCCAATACTCTTCAGCAGCAGTCTGGGATTTACTTTCCCCGACTAAGAAACATCACAATAGCATCCCCTATTCATACGTTGTGGCATGCGCATACACATCGCATACAGTATAATCTCATTTATTTTGAGAGCACCATCACAATGCATTTCATACATCATGACATTACATACAACTAACTCTTTGCCTTTTTCAGGGAAAATAAGCATTGACTACTTATGTGATATGGTAGTCTTCTCAAAAGCTACGTCTAACGAAAGGCTATTTCAGCATTTTCCTCAAAAATACATTCGCACAAGACCTTCTCTGGTTCATTCAAATCGACACTAAGATCTCTCTGATTTCCCATCCAGATGAAGATATTCCAAGACTTTTGTCTGGTTCAGTTAAATTGACCCTAAGATTCTTCTGATTTCCATTCTAGTCAAAGTTAATTAAAGACCTTCTCTGGATCAGTCAGATCGCCACTAAGATCTCTCTGATTTCTATTCCAGTTGAAGATATTCCAAGACTTTTGTCTGGTTCAGTTGAATTGATCCTAAGATTCTTCTGATTTCCATTCCAGTCAAATTTAATTAAAGAAATTCTCGGGTTCAGTCAGATCGACACTAAGATCTCTCTGATTCCTATTCCAGTTGAAGATAACCCAAGACTTTTGTCTGGTTTAGTTGAATCGATCCTAAGATTCTTCTAATTTCTATTCCAGTCAAAGTTAATTCAAGACCTTCTCTGGTTCAGTCAGATCGCCACTAAGATCTCTCTAATTCCTATTCCAGTTGAAGATATTCCAAGACTTTTGTCTGGTTCAGTTGAATCGATCCTAAGATTTTTCTGATTTCCATTCCAGTCAAAGTTAATTCAAGACCTTCTCTGGTTCAGTCAGATCAACACTAAGATCTCTCTGATTCCTATTCCAGTTGAAGATGACCCAAGACTTTTGTCTAGTTCAGTTGAATCGACACTAAGATTCTTCTGATTCTTATCCAGTCAAAGTTAATTCAAGATCTTCTCTGGTTCAGTCAGATCGACACTAAGATCTCTCTGATTCCTATTCCAGTTGAAGATATTCCAAGACCTTTTACTAGTTTAGTTAAATCGACACTGATTTTTCTGATTCTTATCCAGTCAAAGATAAATTAAGACCTCTGCTGGTTTAGTTTGAACCGACCATTGATTTGTTACTGATTCTTAACAGTTTAATCTCATTTCCCTAATAAGTCGCTATGAAGCCTAGAGTACGACCAGATAGCAGTCAGCCTTATCATCCTCAGCAAGTCACTGCGAAGCCTGGATCCTGACCAAATAGCAATTCACTTCTGTCTCTTTGGTCAAGGATGACTCCCCAGTAGAGTAATGGACAACCGAAGCTCCTAGACTCTATTCACCTAAAAAAATATTCCTCGGTGGACTCCTCCTCAGACAACAGGAACATGAATCCCCACAAAGAGACTCCTTACGAAGTCAACATCTATTTTGGATGGCATCTTTAAGCCCATCTCCGACGACTCACCGTCATATTCCTTGGATGGCTTCTTTAATCCCATCTCCGACAGTCTTATGTCATCTTTTCCAAATGGCATCTGTAATCCCATTCCCGATATTATTCACCAGCAGTCTCACTTCAGGCGAGTGCAAATTTCTGGGCACTCTAGTGTTCAATCATCTTCCACCTTCAGATCACGAAAGGCAAACAAGCCAATCTAAATCTCCAGGTTTAAGAAGATTGAACAGGGGAAGCTGTTGTACCCCAAAATTTTCCCTCCCATTTTCACTCAAGACAAGCCCATTGAGGTCCCCAACTTGCCCTAAGACAACTAAGAATTGACCAGACAAATTCTCCTCCTAAGGCAATGAACCCCCAACAAGGGTTTCAATTTTCATCAAGATGGTTTAGATCCAAGGATCCAAAATGTTCTCCATTGTCCTAATATGTATTCAAGATTATCCATGCCAAATTGCATGCTTTTCACAATAAGTTTGTTCAGTCAATTGCTCAAGTATTGGAAAATCAACTGTGTTAGGTCAAAAGTCAATTGTGGCCCATGTACAGTCAAACTTCAATATTTTTGGTCAACATCAACATTGTTAAGTGATATCCATCATTTGATCAAGGGTTGGTCATGATTCCTCAAGAAATGCTCTTAATTCATTAAAAGTCAAAAATGGCAAATTAGGGTTTCTATAGGAAAAGTCAATTAAAATTTGACCAAGCATAACTTTCTCATACTTTATCAGAAATTTTCCAACCAAATATCATTTTGAAGAGAATCCAATTCCCCACAACTTATCTCCAGCCCTTAAGTTCAAGAAATGCACCATTTGAAAGATAAAAGTTCATACATTACATGTCATTTTCAGAAAGTCAACAAAAGCCACTTTTTTCCAGGACCTTTTACATAAAGATAAAATCTTCAAATGCAAAATTGATCAAAAGAGGGATTGAAGTAGACATCATGGGCTTTCGAAAAAGCCTAATATCATCATCATGATATAAATATTGAGAAATTTATGGCTTGCCCAAGTTTGGAAAATTTGGGAATTTTCAAGAATTATCCATTGAGTAAATTTGAAGTTTTAAGGTAAGGGCTCAATTTATTGGACTTCAAGCATCTTCATAAGTTTATATAGGACCTCTAAAATTATTCATGCCATGCCTTGCATTTGCTAAATATTTTATTCATATTTATTTTAATTTATTTCAAATAAATATTAAATAAAATGTATAAAATAATTGAAAATGGGCTTTGAGCTTTGGGTTAATGTTTTGGACAACCTAGGCCCATAAAATATCACAAAGTAACCTTACCCAGGTTCCCCCTAAAGGACTACACAAACTCATCACGAGCAACCTTACCTAGGTTCCTTCTGAAGTTTCACTCAGACTTATCCCAAAGCAACCTTACCCAAGTTCCTTCTCGGTTCAGATGCAGTTTTATCCAAACTCCCCACGAAGCAACCTTACCTAGGTTCCTTCTTAGTTCAGATGCATTTTTACCCAGACTCATCATGAGAAACCTCAACCGTGTTCCTTCTAAAGTTTCACTCAGACTTATCCCAAAGCAACCTTACCTAGGTTCCTTCTCGGTTCAGATGCAATTTTACCCAAACTCCCCACGAAGCAACCTTACCTAAGTTCCTTTTCAGTTCAGATGCAGTTTTACCCAAACTCCTCATGAAGAAACCTTACCCAGGTTCCTTCCCATAAGCCCTTCTATCCAGGGCATTCATTTCAAAGAAACCCTACGACCCAGGTTTCTTTTCTCTTACCTCTAGACGACTGTTTACAACACTGTAAGACCTGGACCTGATCAAACACAATTGTTTTTGCATTTCCCCAGTAAATCGTGATGCAGCCTGTACACTGACCAGATATGCAGTTCACCTCTGGAGTTAATTCCCCAATAGAGTAACAGACAACTAAAGCTCCTAAAATTCTATTTCTCCTAAGACAGATACCAACATTCCTCAACGGATTCCTCCTCAATGACAGGAGCAAGGATTCTCATCAAAGGAATATCTCAGGAAATCAACATCCTCTAGATGGCATCTTTAAGCCCATCTCCCACGGTACTCTATCACGTCTTGGATGGCATCTTTAAGCCCATCTCCGACAATTCTCTAGCAACTTCCAAATGGAATCTATAAGCCCATTCCCAATATCACAAATCAAGTATCACTTCATGCGAGTGCAAATTTTTGGGCACTCTAGTGTTCAATCATCTTCCACCTTCAGATCACGAAAGGCAGGCTAGCCAATCTACATCCTCAGGTTTAAGAAGATTAAACAGGGGCAACTATTGTACCCCAAAATTTTCCCTCTCATTTTACTCAATACATGTCCATTGAGATCTTCAATTTGCTCAAGGTTTCCCAAGAGTGGACTAGACAAACTCTCTCCTAAGGTAGTATACCTCAAATTAGGGTTTCATTCTTCATAAAGATGGGTGAACCACAAAGGTCCAAAATTCTTTCCAAGGTCCTAATATGTCCCCAATATCATCCATGCCAAGTTTCATGCCTTGCACAAGAAGTTTGCCCAGTCAACTTCTCAGATGCTTGAGAATCGACTATACTAGGTCAAAAGTCAATTGTGGCCCACATACAGTCAAACTTCAAGATTTTTGGTCAACATTATCATTTTGAAGTGATATACATCATTTGATCAAGGGTTGATCATAATTCCTCAAGGAATGCTCCAAATTCATCAAAACCCAAAAGTTGCTAAATTAGGGTTTTGTAGGAAAAGTCAACCCAACTTTAACCAAGCATAACTTCTTCATACTTTATCAGAAATTTTCCCAAGGCTCATTTTGAAGAGGATACAATTCCCTACGATTCATATTCAGCGCCCAAGTTCAAAATATGCACTCACAAAAAGATATGAATTTTGACATTATAGGTCCTTTTAAAAAGTCAACAAAAACACCTTTTTGTTCAAAGCTTCATACATAAACATGGAAGATCCAATTGAGATGAAACTAAAAGGTTTGTTTATAGGACATCCTAAGCTTTCTAAAAAGTCCAAGAACACCCTCCTAGGGTCAAAATTGAGAGAGTTGTGCATTGTCAAAGTTGGCAATTTTTGGAAAATTGTCAAAAGTCAACATTGATCAAATTTGCATTTTTTTCCAAAGGGGTCCATGTTTTCTTATTTGAAACACGTTTCTAATAGGACCCACGACCTCTGAGCTTTTCCACCTATTATTTTATTATTTTTATAATTTATTTTGATTTTTTATTCATTTAAACCAAAATAAATCAAATTAAATGGTAAAATAATAAAAGAAAAATCAAATCTTGGGATTTTTGTGCACATTATGAGTCCATATACAGCTAGCATGGCATGTAATTCGTGCAAGGATGATTTAGATTGAAAAATTAATGATTGGAGCTATTTTGGAAAGAAATCATACAAGGCCAAAATCAAATTAAATCTTCATAATTCCTCAAGATACCATGAGATTTCTTCCATTATTTTTTACCTAAATTCCTCCTCTATATAAACACAAGACCCTCATACACTAGGGGGCACGGAATTGGTTGTCCAAAAACACTCTCTATAAACCTAAAATTCTGTCAAAACTAGTGCAAAGTCAAAACCGAAGATCCAGCCACTTTCAGTCCAAGCCATCAATTACAAATCATTCCTGAGGTATCTAAGGGTAAGAATAGGTCGAAATTCATGGCTATTGATGCTTGAAACAAGCATACTCATCTTCTCCAATTTGCTTTTCTTTCAAACATTCATATAATTAATTTCATGCATTGCTAATGTTTATTAACTGTCCAAATGAGTTCTTGTTGTTACGTAGAACAGGTTTGAATCACAAACAATAGCTTGGCTTGGTGGATGAGGCGCCTAACTGTGACCCAAGGGGCATGGGTTCATCACCCACCCCATGCATTTTTCACTTTTTTGACTATTTTCTTTTCTAACCCTTTTCATTTATTTATTTTTCACTTGATTTGTTTTCTATCATTAATTTAATTAACATATAAAATCACAAAAAAAATCATTAAATATTAGTTGTAGGCTTTTAATTAATTAAAATAATTTTTGACATAAAAGTTGTTTTGATTTAATCAATATTGATTTTATTTCATAATTAACTTGTAAATTAATCAGAGTTAGGTTTTTTATTTATTAATTCACACTTTTATTATTTTCCTAACAATTTACTGCAGATTCAGTACATCACCATTCCACGCGTCCATCATACACTCACAAATCCTACCCTTTGGATCATCCCTTGGTCCAGATCCAGCGTCCAACCACAGCAGCCCATGGTGCACTCTCTGAAGCTAATCCATATGAGATCACACGCAAGGAACATGGGCCAACCAATTTGGGCCTAACAATTTGGCAATACACCCCCAGTCTGCATTCTACCACACAGGCCCAATCTTTTCTTTTTTTTATATTTTATTTTATTTCTTTTTATTGTTTTAATTTATTTATTTTATTTATTTTCCAAAAATCATTTTTAATCAAAACATAAAAATCAGAAAATCACAAACAATATTAGGTTTTCATAATTAAAATCAAGTAAAAATTAGGTTTAATTCTTAATTTTAATTCCTTCTCAAAATAAAAACACAAAAATAGGTTAATTGTTTTTTTCCCATTAATTTAATGATTTTTCATAATTAAAACTTAATTAGTGATTAGGATTTTTTGCAATTTATTCTTTATTTCCTTAAATAAAAATGACAAAAAATGATTTTTTTTCTTTAATTAAATTCAATTTGGTTTTCAAGGGTCAAAACCCTAATTTCTCGCATTTACGTTTGTCGTACGTACTTTTCATTATATTTTTGTAATTGCTCTGAGGTTGTAATAGTCTTTTAAACTAGGGTTATATTTACTGTTTAATTTCCCTCCAAGTTTTGGTTATGTAATCCCCATTCCCCGAAGCCTTGTAATAATTAGATTTACTTTTCCGCTCTTAACTCCGCAAACTACAAACTGCTTAGATGTATGTTAATAGGATTGTATGAAAAGACAAACAGAAAATTAATACGGTAGAAAACCCTAAATATGAAAAGATAAATTAACTGAAAATTACACTCGCACATGCTCACTCCTAGGGTTTGCCTCACTTGGTTGCTTCGGAAATAATGGTCGTGTCCCTCGAATGTAGGGATATCTTAGCAAAAGACCCTCAATCTAAAAGTCATCATAAAGATCATAGTCCCTTAACGTCCCTCGAGTTTCCTACGAGAAATGATCTTTTCCCTCGATGTTACCTACGAATATATGATGACAGTCCCTTCAAAATGCTAAGGTAACCTTACATGTTGCCTTCAATGACCATTACGTCCCTTTCGATAGTCCCTCAAACATCCAACGACGGTGCTACCTACTCCTTAATAGTAGGATAGAGCGGTCTAAAGGAAATGAGAACAAACAATCTTTTTTCGAGTAGGTAGAATCTTAAGTACTTGCTCAATTAAAAACTCTTCACACAAACACCTTTTTAAAACAAATTTTCAAAACAAACTTCGTCACATCCTTGAGGACTGATACAAGGGTTATCACGAAGTAAAACATTTTCAAAACAAGCACACACAAGCAATTTCAAAAATGATCAAGTACCTAAGAGCTCATAGATAACTACGGATAGAAAGAGTGCTAACACCTTCCCTTTCTATAATCTACCCCCCGTACTCAGAAACATCTCGAAAAAGGTTTTTTCTGTTATTTTTCCTTTTCCTTGTTGGATAAAATAAAAGTCGGTGGCGACTCTTGCTTATCGCGACATTTGTGAACAAAAAACGCAAACCAGTATTAACAGTCGGTTCTGCCACTGTATCACACCAGGGACTTGTTCCAACCATCCTTAAAGCTTGCAAGGTCCCAGATTACCGGATCCAAGCTATCACCATTTTGGTATAATCTCAAATTCGAATCTCTATTTTTATTAATTGTTGAATGTTCTAATGTGTGTATATGAGTTCCTGGATATCCTTAGAGTAGGTTAGGGGAATTACATGGAATGCATGACATCTAGAACATGAGATACCATGTACCATCAAGTACTGCCCACATTGGATCCAAGGATGGACCTGGGCTTCACAATCTGGGCTTAGCGAAATTTCAATTTCACCCCCCATTCTACTTCAGCCGTCAAGCCCAATTCCTTTTCTTTTTGCTTTATTTAATTATTTCATCTCTTAATCATTTTAATTATAATAATAAAAAAACTCACAAAAAATTTAGGCTTAGACTTTTTTAATTAAATAATTATTATTTTTTAATTAATTAATTAATTACAACTTTAACCTTTTTCTTAATTAAAAATGAATTAGAATTTAAGTCTAATTACTTTTTTTTCATAATAAAAAAAACCACAAAAAAAGCTTAGTTTATTTTTCTTAATTTAATTTTCTAAGTAGACTTTAGGATAATTAATTTAATTATTTTTCTTAAATCAAAAAACAACAAAAAAGATTTTTCTTATTAGGTTTTAGATGAACTTTTAACCTTTCGCGCGTTATTTATTTTTCGCATCTTTATATTCATGTAACTGCATACTGGATGTAATAATTAATAGGATTTTATCTGCTTTCTTTATTTTCCTTCTCCCAATTTTTGTACATTATAAATATCCCCCTCTCCGAAAGCCATGTAATTGTTTAGATTTACACTTTCTGCACTTTATTTTCTGTACAATATTACTGTTAGTAATTAGGCGTGCATGACAAGATAAAGTCAATTAATCGTTAGATCACTAACCTCAAGATAATATAACTTAAAAAACAAACTTCTCACACTTTCACCCTTAGGGTATTCCTCACTTGGTTGCCTCGGAAAATAATGGTCATGTCCCTCGAACGTAGGGATATCTTAGCAAAGACCCTCGGTACTAAAGTCATCAAAAAGATCATGGTCCCTAATGTCCCTCGAGTTGCCTACGAGAAATGATTTTGTCCCTCGATGTTGCTTATATGATGACCGTACCTTCGAATGCTAAGATATCCATACATAATGCCTTCGATGACCATAACGTCCTCTTCGATAGTCCCTCAACATCCGACGATAGGGATACCTACTCACTAATAGTAGGATAGCACTATCTAAAGGAAAGGAGGAAAAGAACGTCCTTTTTCGAGTAGGTAGATAGTTGTTAAGTACTTGCTCAAAACAATTCATTTTTACAACACACTTTTCAAAAACTATTTTCAAAAACGCTTTATCACACTCTTGAAGACTGATACAAGAGTTACCATAAAGCAAACAAAATATTTCAAAACACACAAACACACAAACAATTTTCAAAATGAGCAAGTACCTAAGCACCCGTGGAAAACCACGGATGGAAAGGGTGCTAATACCTTCCCTTTCCATAATCTACCCCCTTACTCAGAAAATCTCGAAAAAGGTCTTTTTCTGTTCTTTTCACCCTTTCCTTTGTTGGATAAAAGAAAAGTATGTGGCGACTCTTGCTTACCGCAACATTTGGGAACAAAAAATGCAAACCAATATATAACAGTCAGTTCTACCAATGTATCACGTTGTGCAACTCATATCTTGCTCAATTTTCATATTTTTAAGATGATCTTTGACTTTTCGGAAAGCCCAAGATGTCCTCTACACTTTCTATTTTAATAATTTTTGCATTTGGAGATATTATCTTAATGTAAGTTGCCTTGACAAAAAGTGTCTTTTGTTGACTTTTTGAAAATGACCTATAATGTATGAGATCATATCTTCCAAATGAAGCATTTTTTGGACTTGAGAATAAAACCAAAGTTGTAAATAATTGAATTTTCTTCAAAATGGGCTTTATTTGGGGAAAAGTTGATGAAGCATGTGAAAGTTATGTTTGGACAAAGTTCAGTTGACTTCTCCTAAGGAAAACCCTAATTTGGCAAATCTTGACTTTTGATGATATGAGGATTTTCCTTGGGGAATCATGAACGAACATTGATAAAATGATGAATATCACTTCAAAATGTTGATGTTGACCAAAAATATTGAAGTTTGACTGTATCTTGACTACAATTGACTTTTTGATTAATACATTTGATTTTCCAACATTTGAGTTATTGACTGAGCAAACTTGTGATGTAGGACTTTAAAATTGACATGAACCTTGTTGTGGACCTATGAAGAACCATGGAATCCACTTGAGACCTTTTAAAGCCAAATTTCCTTGAGAAAATCCAAACCCTGGTTGCAGGCCTTTGGTTTATGAGGTGCATCTTGATTAGTCAACCCTTGAGTGTCTTGACTATTTGAGAAGCCTTGTGTTGTACCCCAAAATTTTGCCTCTCACTTATCAAGAATTTTCTCACAAGATCTCATTGTGCTCAAGACTGCACTAGGGTTTGATCAGCTCAAGACACCCCCTCATGCACTGATGACCAAAATTAGGGTTTGAATTTGCACAAGGATTTTTGAACTATCAATGCTTCATATGACTTTCATGGATCATTATGGACCCCCAAGATCACTCATGTCAAGTTTCAAGCCTTGGATCACACTTTTGATCAGTCAATTGAACAGTTGACCTAAAAAATCAGTTGTATTGGAGATAAAGTCAACCATGGCCAATTTACAGTCAAACTTCATAATTTTTCATCCACATAAACATTTTAGACTCATATGTATCATTTTATCAAGTTTGGACCACAATTCCTCAAGAAATTTGATTAAATCTCCAAAAGGGCAAAATGGTCTAAATTAGGGTTTTGACTGGGAAAGGGCAACTTCTGATTTTTGACCTAGAAAATGGTCAATTGGTTTAAGGCATGATCTCAAGAGTCCAATTTCATCATTTTTACCTAATGACATGATTCCAAACATTGCAAGTCCATTGGATTGACAGATGAATTTTGCAGTCAACTGATCAAAAGTCAACTGTATACTGAAAAGTCAAACTTTGACTTTTTGGTCAAATTCAAGTACCAAGGATCACGATTCATCAAAACATGTCAAAATATGAAACTTGTTCATCAAGAAATCAAGAATTTAAGGTTTCATCTTGAAATGTTAAAATTTCTTAACTTAGAAATTTTTCTAAGTATGGAAATTTTCTTATTTTTTCATAACTTTAAGCCAAATTTTCACCATGATGCAAGATGATTCAAGAGAAACTTCCAATATTAAAGTTGTATATCTCCATAAATTCTATAAATTTGATTCACACAACTTCTTCCAAAAGTGCTTGGATCTCAATTTATAATTTTGTGAATACATGCTCATGAACTAAAAAAGACTTAGTGAAATTTTGCCCTAGTTAGGCAGATTTTTGACCTAACTTCATGGCAATTTTTCACATAGATCCAAGAGTAATATTCAAAAGCAATTCAAATATGAGTTGAAGAGAATATTTCAAGCTTTCCAAAATGTCAAGGAATTCCTTGAGATCATTCTTGATCAAGGAGAATCGAAGTCAAGAAGTTAGGGTTTTCAAACTTGAATTACAAGCCATTTTGTGAAGAACACTTGATCCAATCTTCAAGCATGTTGTACAAATATTGCTTTGCAGGCTTCAAACTTGATAATAACTCAATTATTTAATATTTACACAATTGATAGAGCCATTGTCCAAGCATTTGATCCATTATCCAAGTTGCATTTCCATTTTGGGAAGAAAGACACCACTTCCATTTTGGAAAAGTGACTTTAATCACAATGTCAACTCTTCTTGAGCCCATACATTGTTGTTTCTGACTCAAAATAATTTAAAAACAAGAAGCAACATATATACAGCCTTCTAACCACCCTGCAAATCCTCGTACTTCACATTGAAACCATGTTTGTCAACTTTGCTTCAAAAACAAGTAACAAGCCATAACATGTGATTTCAATTTCTGAGTTGTTTCAAGCCTCAAAACCTCTTGCCTATAAGTACATACACTATTTCCAAGATGACACACGAATGCTAGTGCTCTGAAACTATCTCAAACACTCAAAAACCGTAAATCAGCACAAAAACACCATTGATACACAATTTTGAACCAAAACTCATCATCTTCATTTCCACTTGTGCGTTTTGAAAACCAATCATTTAAACACTTTACATACATCATACCAAAGTAATACAGGCCCCTGTTTCAAGAATGTAACTCCTCCATCACTATCCACCATTTTTAAACATCAAGCTTGCAGGTTGACTTGAGTAGAGAAGTTGAGGAACTTTCAAGGCAAAATAGGAGTTAGAATACACTCAAGGAGGTCCAGGAAAGCTAAACAGATCCTAGGGCCATCTCAAAAGTTGCTCAAACTCCATTCACGACTCCAACTGCAAGAGGTAAATTTTCAAACTTCTATCTCTTCATACAAGCATCATTTGATCCTGATTATTGAAGACAAAATGTAGATATCTTTGCTCTAAAGCTAACCATGTTCATAGTTCCCATTTATATTGACTGTGTATAGAGAATTTTGGATTTGAATTTTATGAGAAAATTAGGTTTCAATTTAGGGCCAGCAAAATTAGTTTTCATCTTTGACTTTTAGCTTACATAAGTTATATAGTTAGGTTCGTGGGAAGAAACACCACAACTTTCATGTTTGAACTTTCCATGTTTGTGGAGAGATGAAGAAGATACAGGTGGTCTGGCCAGGCGTGAGGAAAAAGACGAAGTAAGCCTCAGGGTTCGTTTTATTTTATATATTTATGGTTTGGTTGTATGACCGGATGAAACAGCCACCCCAGTGGCAAACGCGCGCGTACTAAGTCACTTCTTACCTAAAAGGCGAGGGTTCGAACCAATGTGAACCCCCCTTTTGTATTTTTTTTTCATATTTTATGACCTTCTAACATATTTTTTGCAGGCGCTGGGCCCTTTGGGCCTGACATTGTTTTTCTTTATTTGCTAACTCACCTCCCTACTTACTTTTGGCACCCCCTGGCCCATTTATTTTTATTTACTTATTTATTTCATTTTTCCTTTTAAATATATTTTCTAAAATACCAAAAAAATTATAAAAAATATAAAAAATAATAGATTTATGTTTGATATAATTTAATTATTTTTTCCACACAAAAAAATATTTTTATTCATTATACTTTATTTATCATTACTAATTACCTTGTAAATTAAATTAAAACTAGGTTATTATTTATTTAAATATATTATTTTAATATAAAAAAGTCCAAAAATATTTCACAACACCATATATTATTTTCAAGACAAAAATACAAAAAAAATACTTTTTTCTTTAAACTTATTTTCTTTAAATCAACTAAATAGAATTAGGGTTTTATTCAAAAATCTTTTCTTAATTAATTTATTTTCTTAGTTAATTTAAGTTAATTTAATTTTGATTTAATTATTTTTCTCTAATTAGGTTTAGGTTAAAATCTCTTTCATATAAAAATCCAAACACAAGAATCATTTCTTTCAATTTGCATTTGTACTTTATATATTTCTTCAATTATTTGTACATATTACATTTGGTTGTAATAGATTAATTAGGTTTATATTATTGTAATCCCCATTCATAAATTGTATACCCCCTCCCACAAATGTTGTAATAGCATAGTAACTTTAAATTTCGCAATTTATCGCTTTTTACATAATATGCTAGTAATTAGGGTTTGTATGGAAAGAATAAAATCAATCAAATAGAAAACCCTAATTCAAGACAAAAACAAGCATGAAAACAACACAATTGCACACAAGCACCCCTAGGGTAAAATTCACTTGGTTGCCTTATACAAAATGTCGATACTACGCATGTAAGGTATCTTAGCAAAAACAAACAAATACAAGATCATAGTCCCTCGATGACGCTATCTAAGTTTCCTTACAAATGATCTTAGTCCCTCAAAAAGAATGATAAGATGTCTTGCAAACATTGCTAATCATGGTTATACAACGACCCACGCCCGTTCTGTTTACATCTGAAGATAGAGTTACTTACCAAATCAATGGTAAGATAACAATGTCAAAGGAAAAGAAAATGAACAAGAAAGACTTTTGAGTAGGTAGAATGCTCCTAATTACTTGCTCAAATTCAAACAAACATCCTTGCTAGTTTCAAAACAATCACATACACTTTCAAAACATCTTACAAAACTTGAAAACATTTTCAAAAGATCAAACATATTTATATACATTCTTACAAACAAGAGTCATTACAAAGGTTGCCTAAACAATGGCCTCTTTACAAAATACTTTCAAAAACCACACAAAGCACAATTTCAAACAAAAGCAAGTGATCTAGCAAGTAACTAAGAGCCCATGGAAAACCATGGATGAAAAGGGTGCTAATACCTTCCCTTTTCATAATCTACCCCCCGAACTCAAGAAATAAATCTCAAAGGTCTTTCCTGTGCTTTTTCACCTTTCCTTTTGGATAAAAGAAAAGTCGGTGGCGACTCTTGCTAACCGCAACATTTATGATAAAACACAAAACACCCAAGTCAGTTCTCCCACCGTATCACACCTTGAAAGAATGTTTTGAGAAAAGTGAGAGGAAAATTTTTGGGGTACAACATGTTCGATTATTAAAATAATCCTCAAGGATATAGTTAAAGGTTTATACATGCTTGTGGCATGGTAAGCAAGATTGATAGTAAGGATTTAGGATAAAATAACTCCATCCCTCTGGAGCCCTATCTCAAATGGGTACGAGCTCGCACTCAAAACCTCGTGATGCTATATCCAGCTGTCCTACCAGTGATCATGGAGCTTATTGTCGAAGGAGACGTTTCTCGCACCATTCTCCATCTAGACATGCCCACTTACCTTGAAGAATTGCAGAAGTCTTAGATTCAACTCAAGGAAGAATGGGATACCTTTGAGACTCAATTCTACGCAAGTGAAAGAAAAGTGTTGGAGCTCACAAAGAAACTTCACGAGGAACAGAGTTTTAATGCATACATCAACACAAAGAGGAAGTGTCCGTGGGAGACTTGAGTCTTAGGTTTTAGGAGTTCATACCGTTGTATCTTTGAGACCATTTTATTTTCATTGTAAGCCTAAGAGGAAATTGTAATTTTGAGTTTACTAATAAAATTCTTTGTTTTTGTTTCCTCTTGGTTAGAAAATTCAAATCTCCTAAGGTCCTTGAAAACATTGCATTTACATATCATGCGTCATTATATAACATGTTTTTCACACAGGTTTTCTCATCTACTTACTATTTATTTCGGTATAAGATGGCCCTCGAACAAACTTTCAAGGATCTCCAGGCTCAGCATGCACAATTTCAAGAGACTCTTCTGAATCTAGAACAGAGGCAGAAAGATCTGATGGCCCTCGTCGCCAAGAAAAAGAAGACTAAGAAGCCAACTGTTATCCTCAATATGGGGAGAAGGTTCAAAGATCATGATCAACCGATTCAAGTGTGTTGTACCCCAAAATTTTCCATATCATGTTTCCCAAAACATTTCAAGCAAAATCACCAAGTTGCTCAAGATTGCTCAAGAGTTGGATAGTCAAATCATCTCCTAAGGCAGTCAACCTCAAACTAGGGTTTTATGTTGCATCAAGGTCCTTACATCCAAATGACCTCCAGTTCTCCCCAATGTCCTAATATGTTCTCAAGCTCATCCATGTCAAATTTCAAGCCTTGCAGAGGAAGTTTGGTCAGTCAATTGCTCAAGAGGTCCAAAGATCGACTATGCTAGGGCAAAAGTCAACTGTGACCCAAATACAGTCAAACCTCAAGATTTTTTGTCAACATTCTCATTTTGAAGGATAATTCATCATTTGATAAAGGTTTGATCATGATTCATCAAGGGTTGCTCAAAATTCATCAAGACTCAAAAGTTGCTAAATTAGGGTTTTGAAGGAAAAGTCAACTCAACTTTGACCAAGCATAACTTTCTCATACTTTATGATAAATGACCCATCCAAATCTCATTTTGAATAGGATTCCATTTCCTACAATCCATCTTCACACCACAAGATCAAGAAATGCACTCACAAAAAGTTATAAATTTGGACATTATAGGTCATTTTTTAAAGTCAACAAAAACACCTTTTTTGCCAAAGCTTATAACTTGATAATGGAATATCAAAATGAGATTATATCAAAAGGGTTGGTTATATGACATCTCAAGCTTTCTAAAAAGTCAAAGAACACTTCCAAAAGTTCAAAATCGAAGAAGTTATGCATTGTTGAAGTTGGGCATTTTTGCAAAATTGCCAAAAGTCAACTATCCCTAAAACTTCAAATTTTGTCAAATGGGCCCATTCTTTTCCACTTGATTTGATCTTGTCACACTCCACACGTGTCCTAGCTTTAGCCTTGTGACCTTTTCTCAATTTTATTATTTAATTTGTTTTTTTAATGAATTATTTCATTTTTAATCAATTTAAATCAAATAAAATCCAAGTATTAATTATTTGATCTCTTTTTGGCTATTTCAGGACCTAATAATTATCATCAATGGGATCAAATTTGAATCAGCCATTCCATGTGCAAAGAGATTGTTTCTTGGACAAAATAAGCAAGTTATCAATGATGAATCAAATCATATCTCCAAACATCAATGCACAAGGATTCAAGTCCAAATTCTTGACCTAATCCAATGCAGCATACATATACAATGCAAAGAGGCACGAATTAGGGGTTGGAGGCTGCAAAATCACAAGAACAAAACTTGAGAAAACTTGGAAAAAGTGTGAATCTGAAATCGTGTTTAGAGACAGTTTCAATACAAAATCTCAACACCACTCCATTATTGGTCAATCATTGAGTGAGAAGAAATCAAAAGTAAGCTCTCTCCACCCCTCAATCGCGCTGTAAGTCTCTCTGAAAATCGCTCTGCACTTGAAATCATAACTCCATATTTCTGCATCTTTTGAACAAATCTTTGGTATAATCATGCTTATCGTTCAATTTCTAAGCTTTATGCATCATTTAATTGCGTTTTCATGAGCCATAGCCCTGTAACCGAACCTAGGGTTTTGGAAGTTTATTTTTGGGCGTTTTCTCTACAGGTAAAATCAGCACCATTAATGGATATAGGCGTGCTCAGGATGCTCAGACGAATCGAACCATGGTCTTAGAATCAATTTTAGTGGCCTAGAATAGATTTTGGAATGCACATGCACATTTAGCTGCGGATGTAAATCCGCAGGTAAAAAACTAGGGGCAAACGGAGAAGGCGAAGACGTGGCCCTTTCCAATTGGCCCATTCAAATACTTGGCGCGTGTTTTTAATTTTCTGGCATATTGTTTGTTTTCCCAATATAATAATTACTGTCCATTCCACTAACAATTAAAAGGCGTTGGCTGAGTGGTAGTGGAGCATATGCATTGGCTAACAGGACCTGGGTTCGAATCCCAGGTCCCCCACATATTTGTTATTATTTTCTTCCAGGTATTCCAATGCAAGCTTTAACGCATGGTTCACCATACACCCTCATGCAATCAGTGGACAGATGGCCTGCAGACCAAATCTGATGGTCTAGATGGGAGATCCACCATGGTGCCTAGTCAAAGTGCATACGTGGAATCAGGAGAAGTCAAGGCGGGCTTGCACAAATGGGCCATCCAATTGCCAATCTCACCCCCAAATCAGGCCCAAAACCCCCTTGGTTATTTCTATTTATTTCTTTCTTTTTATTTTATTTACTTATTTGATTAATTATTTTTATTCTCACTAACCAATTAATCTTTTTCTTAATAAAATCAAAAACCAAAAAATATATTTTATTTATTAAAATTAAATTCAGCACTTTATTTTTGTAAATAAATATTAACTTAATTAATTTAGTCTAATTAGGAATTAACTTTAATATTTTTGCAATAATTAAAATTAATTTAGACAATTAGGTTTTTATTAACTTCGATCAAATTTATTTTATTTCTTTAAATATCAAAAATCCAAAAATATCTTTTTTTAATTAATTAATTTAGTTTATTTCCTTCAAAAAATAACAAAAAAGTCACTTTCTTTCAAAAAGGGTCAAAACCCTAAAAACTCGTCCGATTTAATTTCTCGCACGCGATCCGTTTTTATCATATTATTGTACCTGTTTCTGGAATGTAATAGTTTAATTAGGACTTTAAATTATTTTATCGCTTTATTTATTTTCCGCATTTTAATTTCAAGGGTTGCTTTTGGCAATGTAAATACCCGACGCCTTGTAATAGTTAGTTTAATTTCCGCAATTTAATTTCCGCAACTTATAAACTGTTAGATGTTTGATAATAGGGAATGCATGACAAGATCAAATGTTTGAACCTAAAATATCCATTGACATGTACAAAGATAAATAACTGAAAAACAACACACTCGCACATGCGCACTCTTAGGGTACACCTCGCTTGGTTGCCTTCGAACGTGGTCATTGAGTATAGGAAATTTTAGAGGCCGCCCTCTTGTCCTAAGATCAAAGTTGCCTCGAAATGGTTGCCTCGGATAAAATGATCAAAGACATTAGGGTTACCGCTAAGGCGTCCTAACATTGCTTTAGTGACCACACGTCCCTTAATCGAATTGACCCTTAAAACTCCAACGACGGTGCTACCTACTCATCTATAGTGGGATAGCATTGTCTGAAGGACATTAGCACAGATTGATTCCTTTTTTCGAGTAGGTAGATGGTTCTTAAGTACTTGCTCTTTCAAAACAAAACAAAACTTTTCGCACTTACACCTTTCAAGCAAAAACTCTTTTCAAACCCACAAACACAAAGAAAAGCAAATTTTGAAAACACTTTGAACAAGTACCTAAGAGCTCGTGGATAACTACGGATAGAAAGGGTGCTAACACCTTCCCTTTCTATAATCTACCCCCCGGACCCGAGAAACATCTCAAAAAAGGAATTTTTCTATGCTTTTTTCCTTTCCTTGTTGGATAAAATAAAAGACGGTGGCGACTCTTTCTTACCGTGACATTTTGCAAAAACAAACGCAAAACGCGAACCAGCATTCCAAAAACAGTCAGTTCTCTCCCACCGTATAACAGAACTGGCGACTCTGCTGGGGACGCTTAATAAGTGGGGTGTACCTTAGGAATAGTTCATAATGTTTTCAATTGCTTGACTTGTATGCTTTATATTTGTGGGCTTGTATCGGAGTTACTATAGGTTCTAACCCGGATCTGGGGGATACCTTTTAGGTAAGTAGCAATAAACTGTGAGGGAACTGTACAGCGTAGACCGATACGGTTGAAGTAGTAGCTACGTTGGTGTGGCACTTTAGTATGTACTGATATCCCCTGTGGCACAACGAGGAGAATATGGGTCTTCTAAGGGGTCATTAAGCACCAACCGACCTTAGAACCTTTAAATTGACCAACTTGGCCATAGAACAGTAGCAGTATGCTACACTCATTGAGACTAAACTCTCGCGATGATTCCGACCGCAAGAAAAGGTTGCTAAACTGGAATTATTACCGATCGAGGGTAGTCAGTGATATTGAGATCCTCTAAAACCCGGTTACTATTTCTAGGACAGGTTGAACCAACTAAACTGAAAGAGGGTAATACCTAAACTCCATGCCAGCCTAAACTTAAGGCTGTTTGTGTGACTTGTGTACCTTCAAACTTGAACTACTTGCACATTCTTGTTATCTGACAACATGAGTTCCTTGCAGGTTTTGTTTATAGTCCTTATCCAATAATTTGGATTTATTGCAGGGTTTACTTACGTCACTTCACACTTTTGCTTAAACGCATAACATACACATCATAACATCATGCCTTAACATTTCCTTAACCATTTCAAGGATCTCAAGGGTTTGTGATGCAGGTTATGGTAAATCAAATGTCTAGCAAGGGGCAAAGGGGATTTATTTTCCTCTAGCCAAGGTTGTCTAGAAATCAAAACATGATAACTTGAGTCAGGGGCTATGACCCACTCGATATGGTGAGCTTGACTCTTGAAGAAGGACTCTTAATGACACGAAGTTTCTTCAAACAAATTCTAACAAGTTTCTTGTTTACCCTGCGGGATCCTTGAAAACATTGCATACATACATATCATTGCATAACAGGTCTCCCAGTACAGGTCTTGTTAGAACAAAGTTTGAATCTACTACCCTAAGTTTAAGTTTTGATGATAACAAAATGAAAGGATATATTAATTATGTGATTCATATAAGAACTATTTGCTACCTAAAATATTACTTTCTATTTTGCAGAAACTCTGATAGGTATCAGCAAGAGCACACCTAATCAGCATCAGAATATTAGTTATCAACATCAGCATCAGAAGTTGCTATATCAGAATACCAGAATCAGAAGAACAACTCACGTGATTGCTGAAGCTTGATGAACAGAACTGCGCTCAACACTCTGATAAAGACAACAATAGTTCATCAGCACTTAAGCAGAGTCAGAATGAGCCAAAGCCAGAACACGCTTTAAGTAGCAACGATACTGTGCATTCAAAGCGAATTATTACCAACTGCATCATTCCAGACAAGATCTGCTCAATAAGGAAAGTTTGTTATTGGCATTGAATCAAGATTATTGCTCCAACGTTCAACAAATTCAGTGCTATATAAACAACACAATGAAGATTGAATTGGCTAATGCTCTACATCATATTACACGCCTAAAAGCTACTCATCATCCTCTCATTCTCAGTTTGCTAAAAAGCTCCATAATTCCTTACTCAATTATCTTTAGCAATCTAGTTTCAATAAGCTTAAGTTGTGTAATATCACAGTTGTGATAAACAGTTTTGTAGAAAACATTCACACACCTACTTCTCTTCTTTGTAAGAAAGTGTTTCCTTGACAAACCGGGTTGTGGTTTGCATCAAGAAGGCTTTAGCAGGTGTTAAAGCAGATTGTAATATTCAGTTGAATATAGTGGATTAAGACCTCGTTGGAGAGAGGCGAAATCACCTTGACGGGTGGACTGGAGTAGTTTGAGATCAAACGAACCAGGATAAAATATCGTGTTAATTGCATTGATTTTCAGTTTTACAATTCAACCCCCCTTCTTGTGTTTTTCACTTCTTCAATTGGCATCAGAGCGCCTGGTTCTGAGCTAAAATACTTAACCGTGTCAGTACAAGATCCAGCGTCAGAAAAACACAATGGCAGGAAATTATTCTCACACCAGCAATGACAACCATGAGGACAGAGACAGATTCAGCGGCAAACCTCTAGTCTTTGATAGAGAAAATTTTGATTACTGGAAAGACAGAATTGAAAGCTTCTTTCTGGCACATGATGCTGATCTGTGGGACATGGTGACAGATGGATACACGCACCCTGTGAATGCAAGCGGTCAGAAGATTGATAGGAAAACAATGTTTTGAAAATACAAAACATCCTGGTTTTGAAAATACAAAACATCCAGAACATGTTTTCAAACTAAAGAAGTCACTATATGGTCTGAAGCAAGCTCCCAGAGCTTGGTATGAAAGACTAAGTAACTTTCTGATAGAAAATGAATTCACCAGAGGGAAGGTGGACACTACCTTATTCTGTAAGTCAGTTAAGAATGACATCTTAGTCTGTCAAATTTATGTTGATGATATTATTTTTGGTTCTACTAATCCTTCTCTTGGAAGAAAATTTGCGTATGCAGGCAGAATTTGAGATGAGCCTCATGGGGGAACTGAAATTCTTTCTAGGAATTCAGATCAATCAAACCCCAGAGGGAACTTACATTCATCAGAGCAAATACATCAGAGATCTTCTGAAGAAATTTGACCTCTCAGAATGTAATCCATCAAAGATTCCAATGCATCCCACGTGTATTCTGGAAAGAGAAGAGGTAAGCAAAAAGGTAGAACAGAAAGTCTACAGAGGTATGATTGGTTCTCTCCTTTATCTGACAGCTTCAAGACCTGATATATTATTCAGTGTATGTATTTGTGCTAGATTCCAATCAGATCCTAGAGAATCTCACTTAACAGTTGTTAAGCAAATTTTCAAGTATCTGAAAGGTACTACTAATCTGGGTTTGTTTTATAGAAAATCTAGTGATTACAGTTTAGTAGGCTACTGCGATGCTGACTTTGCTGGAGACAGTGTAGAGCGTAAAAGTACTTCTGGAAGCTGCCAGTTTCTGGGAGAAAATCTGATCTCTTGGTCCAGCAAAAGGCAATCCACAATTGCGCTATCAACAGCAGAAGCTGAGTACATAGCAGCAGCAGGATGTAGCACACAAATGCTCTAGATGAAAAGTCAGCTTGAAGACTTCCAGATTTTTGAGAGTAACATCCCTATACTCTGTGACAATACTTCTGCTATTTGCTTAAGTAAGAATCCAATTTTACATTCTAGAGCTAAGCATATAGAAATAAAACATCATTTCATTAGGGACTACATTCAGAAGGGAATTTTGAACTTAAAATTTATAGATACAGACCATCAATGGGATGATATCTTCACTAAACCCCTTTCTGAAGATAGGTTCAATTTCATTCTGAATCATCTCAGCATGAAAATCTGCCCAGAGTGAAAATGTTTTAATTCCATATATTTATCTTCAGAATGTATTTGTTTTACTGTGAACTTCTGATCAATCTCTTTTCAGAAAGATAGAACATGCAGATTGTATCAGATGTTAGTCTTAAAGATCTGAGCGTTGCAGTTCAAAGATAGACATGTTGATCACTAAATCAAACAAGTGTCATCCAATCATCAGCAAATCTCTGAAGCAGAACGCGTTCACGCTTCTGAGAAGGCAAAACGCTGATTGGGTGCATTGAGACACATGTCTGGTAACCGTTTCAAGTATCTTTCTCAAATCCCCCAAAATCAGCAAGCATTAAATGAAAGTAATCATGTTTTTAAAACGCAATCATGATTTTATTTCTCTTTCTTGAAACCGTTTACTCTTTCAAAATATTCTGAAATCTATTTAAGAACGTTAACTTCTCACATTAATCTTTTACAGTTTCTCATTATCTCTCAAATATTTTCTGCATTTTCTCTGTGTTCATCTCTTTCAAATTTAAACCCTTTTTCTTAGTTTATCAGAAAAACCCTAAGTGTGAACATGGCAACCTCCAGCAGTGCTTCTGCAGGTTCTTAGAAGAAAGCTTCCTTTGAACAGTACCAAGTTCCATTCATAACACTCCTTACACCAGTGAAGAATCTAGAAGTGTTGTCTGAAATGATTATTGATTTTGGCAGTCTGAAAGAGAATGGTTTTGACTTGACAGAAGAAATTAGGGCACAGAAATGGGAGAGATATTTTGACAGGTTGGTTGGACCAACATTCCCAATGTTAGTCAAGGAGTTCTGGATTCATGCATCTGCTTCAACGCATCAAGTCACCTCCTACATAATGGGAAAGAAGATTGTGATCACTGAGGATCACATAGCAAAGTTGATTGGTTACAGTGGCAGTGGCGTCCGCTGTATTGATATGGCTGAAAGATGCTCTGACATAGGTGTCATAGCAGAAAGGATTTTCACCCATGGGGTGCCCAACAGCAAGATCAGAGATCTAAAGGATCACCACAGAGTTTGGGCGAAGATCATTCTGGGGTGTTTTAATCATAGGAAGCCAACTAGTTCCCCTGATTACATAAATATAGATCAGCAGTTTCTGATCTATTTTATCAATCAGAAGGTAAAAATCAACTTGGCTCATCTTCTGTTTAATCACCTCAGAACAAGCGTGAAGGAAACCAGGGAAGAAGAAAGAACAAAGAGGGATTGGATACCCTTTGGAAGGTTAATATCAGATATTCTGACTGAGAATAGGCTGATAGAGCACCTGATAGAAGCTCAAGAGTTAAGCACCATTGAACCAACTATTGGCAAGCCTCTGAACGCGAAGAATCTGAAGAAAATGAAGTTAATAGAGAATATCAGAAAGGAACCCAGCGTTACTCCTACTGCTGACATCACCAGCAGAAGAGTCCCACTGAGTGACTTTCCTTTATTTTCTGAGATAGAATCTAAACCAGTGGTGGTTCTCAGATACCTAGACACGTTCAAGGCTGATGGTACAGATCCCAAGCTGAATATCAAAGATCTGCATCAACCTCAACCAGAAGTTACACTGAAGAAGACGAAGAAAAGGAAGGCCCCTTCAGAAGGAACATCCCAGCAGACACCCAAGAAAAGAGGTAATTTATCTGCTGCTTCTGTTTTAAATTCGTCTGCTATTCCAACATCTATCCCCACTCCAGCTTCTCATGAAATCCAAATCCCCATACCAACTATAGATGAAACTGAACCAGAAGATGACCCTTCTGAGGCACTACAACTCAGAAGACCCCGCACCAAACATCCCAAACCAACAACTTCAACAACATCAGCACTTGACAAAGTTCTGTCTAACATTGATCAACGTGCTTCTGATCACCTTCCCAATAATCCAAACACTGAACCAGATATTGCCAAATCTCCTCAACCAGAACAACCTCTCTCACCCATTCCAGAAGAACCACATGTCCCTGAACAACCAGAAATTCCTCCTCCTTCTCCACAACCAGCAATTCCTTCTCCCTCTCCTCAACCATAAATTCATCCACCATCTCCTCAACCATCACCTCCTCAACCTGAGTTTCATCATTCTGAAACTCCATCTCCTCCACCTTCTGAACCTCATTCACCTTAATCCTCTGAGCCACAACCTCTGGCAATACAGTTTCCATGTGGAACAACTATAACAATGGCCCAGCTGCCATCCTCGCCTGAAACCACACCACCAAACACTCCCAAAACCCCAAACAGTCCAATCATTATTTCTGATTCTCCCACTCCATCTCCCAAACAAACAGCTCCCAAGCAAACCACAGAAGACCCCAGCAGGACCTTCATAGATTTAACTATCCTTGACCGTCTTGCTGATCTGAAAAATAAAATAGCCATTCCAAAACCAAAACAGCCAGATGTTGGCTCTGGCATTATGAATTTTGAAACATGTTTGCAGCAGTGGATTGCTTCTCTGAAGAAAGTCTGTCCTGGAATGATTGATCCAGCTGCCTCAGACCAGCTCTGGTCATAATTCAGAATTTGGGTACGTGCTGAAGCTCTAAAATTGCAAGACATCAATTATGAGCAAGCACAGCAGAATTTCAGCAAGCTTCTGAACGAAGTAGGAAGTCAGCTGTTGAAAGAAGATGTGCTCCTTCTGGATAGTGAGCCATGGTCTGAGAAGCGTCCAGATTCAAAGGTGCAGCCAGAAGAAGATCAGACTATTCAAGCTGAAGCCAGTCAAGCTGAAGATGTTGCAGAAAGCTCTCAGAAGCTCCCTGCTTCTGATGTTTCTCAAGCTGCCTTGGACAGGCAGACTCTGGAAGAGCTGAAGCTGAATGATATCCGTCTGCAGCAAAGGATGGATGAAAATGACCAGAAGATGAAGGAAAGGATGGATGTGCAGGATAGTAAGATAGACACAGTAGTCAGCATGGTGCACAAGCAGAATGAGACTGCTGATCAGATTAAAGCAATGCTGGAGACTCTGTTCACACGCCTTCCTCCCCAACCTTAGATTTTCATTCATTCCATTTTCATGTTTTCTTTGCATATCTTCTGTACTGTTCTGTCTGGCTCTGACTATCTTAATATGACAAGTTTTTCTGATCTAAATGTTTTAGCACATCACTTACACTTTTTGATTGCTGACAAAAAGGGGGAGAATAAGAAAGATATTTTTTCAATAACGGATTACTAAGACAGAAAATCTCAAACATTCTAACTCTGATATACTTGAATATGTTTTCTGTTTTTGCTTAAGTCTACAGGTACAAGAATGCTCTCTGATATTCTGAAGACTAAAGCTCTGATAAAGCTCTGATATTCTGATCTGGAGCTCTGCTCTGATATTCTGATCTAAAGCTTCTGACAGTCAAAGCTCTGATATTCTGATGTTCAAAGAAAGGCAATAAAGATCTGATCCTAAAGAACTCTTGGAATTAAAAAGGGAAGTAATAAATTCAGGGGGAGTATCTCTCAACTCTGATATCTTTTTATCCCTTATCTTTGATAACTTCTTACTCTGATACATCTTATCATTTAGTTATCTCTGATACTTCTTCACGTTATTTTCAATTAAAAATATCTAGTTTTTGTCATCATCAAAAAGGGGGAGATTGTTAGAACAAAGTTTGAATCTACTACCCTAAGTTTAAGTTTTGATGATAACAAAATGAAAGGATATATTAATTATGTGATTCATATAAGAACTATTTGCTACCTAAAATATTACTTTCTGTTTTGCAGAAACTCTGATAGGTATCAGCAAGAGCACACCTAATCAGCATCAGAATATTGGTTATCAACATCAGCATCAGAAGTTGCTATATCAGAATACCAGAATCAGAAGAACAACTCACGCGATTGCTGAAGCTTGATGAACAGAACTGCGCTCAACACTCTGATAAAGACAACAATAGTTCATCAGCACTTAAGCAGAGTCAGAATGAGCCAAAGCCAGAACACGCTTTAAGTAGCAACGGTACTGTGCATTCAAAGCGAATTATTACCAACGGCATCATTCCAGACAAGATCTGCTCAATAAGGAAAGTTTGTTATTGGCATTGAATCAAGATTATTGCTCCAACGTTCAACAAATTCAATGCTATATAAACAACACAATGAAGATTGAATTGGCTAATGCTCTACATCATATTACACGCCTAAAAGCTACTCATCATCCTCTCATTCTCAGTTTGCTAAAAAGCTCCATAATTCCTTACTCAATTATCTTTAGCAATCTAGTTTCAATAAGCTTAAGTTGTGTAATATCACAGTTGTGATAAACAGTTTTGTAGAAAACATTCACACACCTACTTCTCTTCTTTGTAAGAAAGTGTTTCCTTGACAAACCGGGTTGTGGTTTGCATCAAGAAGGCTTTAGCAGTTGTTAAAGCAGATTGTAATATTCAGTTGAATATAGTGGATTAAGACCTCGTTGGAGAGAGGCGAAATCACCTTGACGGGTGGACTGGAGTAGTTTGAGATCAAACGAACCAGGATAAAAATATCGTGTTCATTGCATTGATTTTCAGTTTTACAATTCAACCCCCCCTTCTTGTGTTTTTCACTTCTTCAGGTCTCTCATCTTCTCGCTGTTTATTTCAGCAATGGCTTTCCAACAAGACAACCAAGGTCTTCAAACTCAAGAAGCTCAGTTCAGGGACGTATTCCTAAACCTATCCAAGGGGCAGGAAGAGTTGAAAACACTCCTCGTCGGGAACTTGGTTAAGAAAAGTCCTGAAGACAATAAGGACGAACGGCTGGAACAACTGCAAGCTGAGTTCAGTGCCATGAAAACCCAGATGCTGGGGCAGATGGCTCTTTTCCAAGGCTTAGCTCGGGAACAAGAAGAGCTGAGAACCATTATCAACCAGCTTCATCAAGACAGATACAACAACATGAAACAAACAGTCAAGGCCGGGGACCAAGTCATTAAACAACTTCCGAGAAGTCAAAGGTTTGGTTTGATGAAGAATAGACCTCTCCAAGTTGCTACTACCTCACGGGTCCAACAATAACCTTGCTATAAACAACGAGTTAATCAGAGTAAGCCAAATATACCCAAGAGGCAGTTTACCAAGCTCAACATGCCGATGTCTCAAGCTTTACAACACCTGTTGAGATTGAATCTGGTGACGTTAAGGGACCCTCCTAAGAATCCCAACATAGCCTCCCCAAGGTACAATCCTGATGCAAGGTATGCATATCACTCCAACAGCCCGGGGCATGATACTAACATCTGTTGGGCGTTGAGCAACATAATTCAAGACCTGATTGATGAAGGAGCATTGGAACTCACACAAGACGGTCAGATTGAATTCTTTTGCTATCCCCCCAAGGTTCTCCATTTGAAGTGACAAGTACTGAGACGAGAAGACTTTTTGTTCATTAGAATTTTCAAGTTATAATTTTCTTTTGATTGTTCGAACATTTATTCATGTCAAACTTTGTTACTTTATCAATGCATTGCATATGTCTGTTTTGAATCAATCCATTCGTATTCACTATATTCAAATTGCTTTCATTTTTGTGATGATCAACTCTCGATTAAAAAAAATTCTAAGCCTTTAGAGGGAGGATGACGAAAATGATACCAAAATCTCTACAGTATGCTTTTGAATAGACCCTGCTGACGATGTACAGGCATTGTTTCAAATCCTAAACAGTGGAGTTATAAGGAAGATAATCCCTCGTAAACCCCTTTGAGCCAAAGAAGTTGGAGTTTTTTCTTTTCACGAATTAAAACCCTTAATTATAACCTGGGGCCGGGTAGTTTTCTCAGTTTAATCTAGGTGCGCAATGAATGGCATCAAAGAAGTCCTTCTGAAACAAAAGACGGTGTTGGTTCTGTATAATCGTAAGGACATACAGTCATTATCTCTCAAAATAAAAGCCCAATAAGTCAAAACCTGTGAAGGTGACTTAAGAAAAACTGGGGCATCCCGCTGACTGTAATCAGAAAAAGAAACAGTTCATGCAAAAAACAGGGATACTAAAAACCAAAAGGGAAGAGATCCTGCAAACTCTCAACAAAATGATTGCCTGTTCAAAATAAATTATCAGTATCCGAACCATCACTGGTATATCAGAGCAAAGACTCAAACAAGATCTAATGCATGATTAGCTGAGTTTAGGATCGAAGAACATCACGAAGAACGGGTGGGTACAAATAAAATTTGAGCCTTTATCCTTTGTTTCTTAAACCATGAACCAGGCCACGTTATAACCCTTAAAAAGTCCTAGCTAAAGCATGGGTTAGTCCGAAAGTATACTGTTACAAAAGATATCTTGACTCCTGTAGGGCTTGCTGTAAATCCTGAGTTGACGTCACATTTTACAAAACTTTCCTATCTTACTGAAAAAATGCATTTTCAAAAACTTCAAGACAGACATAAGCTTTGCATTCTTAAAATAACATTGTTTGCATATGACTATTTGTTCAAACAGCAGAGAAATTCGCACGACGAATATCTAGTGAGCAGAAACCTTTTCAATAAAAAGGGTCACCTCAAGTGGGAAAAAACACCCCCAACCAAGGGGCACGGCATGAGCATTGTCCATCATCTGGGGCAGTTATGTCAAGATTTAAGGAATCTCTCAAAATGCCAAATAACCAAGGGCAAATCTCCATCTGAATCAATTGGGGGATTGGACATGAATTCCAACAACGAATCTTGCATGATCAAACGAAGATCTTCTGGTAGTATGGCAACACAACACTACCGACAGTGACACCTCCCTACATCCTGAGAGCGTGGACATAGTCAAAAAGTACTACGCATAATCAAAGACCCGCTAGGTTGACTGGCCTAGGCAAAAATAAGGGCTTCCCGGCGAACCCAAAGGGTTCGGGCAAAAATAAGGGATGAAAATGAAAAAAAATATGTACACCCGGCAAGTCGAAAACCTGAAAAGGTGGCTTGGGCAAAAAAGGGTATCTCGGTGGACTGAAAACCCGAAAGGGCGGTCCAGGAAAAAATTAGGGATCAAAGCGTACGACTATGTCTCGTCATCTCGTCACTGGCCTACCAGAAGAAGACTTGTCATTTTGACCGAAAGATACCAAGCACCTCATAGGTGGGGATAATACTCGATCCACAGGGCCTCCGCAGGCACCTTCTCCCGCAGAAATAGGGGCAATAAGAATTGTCCAAGCTGTACAGTTGCTCTATCCACCAGGTACAAAGGTAGATTCAGCTGGAGAATATGGCTAAGGTACTTTCACTCCCCGCAGAGTAAGGCAGTAATGATAACTCTCCCCAACTGAGACTTACAACTGTGAATGAATCGGTAATATTCTCCCCAGGCAGAGTTTATCTACCATCAGCACTAAAAAGGCTTGATATCCCTGGCAGTCTTAATATTCCCCAACGGAGTATAAGGAACGTTCCCCAACAGAATACAAGATACCCCCCAGTGGAGTCAATATTTTCCCAGCACGGTCTGAAGAAGCTTCCCCGACGGAGTTGAAGCATCATCCCCAATAGACTCTGGAAGTTTATCTCTAGCCGAGTACAAAAATAAATCTCCCCAGCCAAGTTCAAAAGATCATTTCCATCAGAATTCAGAGGGTTATCCCCACAAAAGTCTAACAGGTTTGTCCCCAGCAAATCGCAACTGAAAGATCATCCCCAGCGAAGTTCTTTCCTTTCACAAGCAGGAATTCAATCCTCAACAGATTCAGTATCACCAGCAATGGTAATCCATCCTCAGTAGAGTTTATCGTTGAAATCCTCAGCAGAGTATCTCTTCCCCACAGAGTAATCTCCTCATCAGTTTATTCCCCAACGGAGTTATCTTCTCCTGCAGGTTTATTCTCACAATCACCTTCGTTCGTCATCCCCAGCGGAAACGAAGAATTCAACTCTATTCTCCAGCAGTTATCCGGGATTTATTTTCCCCAGCTAAAACATTTCATTTCCATACATCATGATACATGCATATACGCATCATACCATACAATCTCATTTATTTTGAGAACATTATTGCTTGATGCATATCATGCATTGCATATGACTGACCTTTACCTTTCAGGAAATATGCAGTTAAATTCTCAACTATGTGGAAGACCTCCTCTGGTCCAGTTAAATTGATTCCTAAAGATTTTTCTGATGCCGATCCAGTTGAAGTTATTCCAAGATATTGTCTGGTCCAGTTAAATCGATTCCTAAAGATTTTTCTGATGTCGATCCAGTCAAAGTTAATCCAAGACCTCCTCTGGTCCAGTTAAATCGATTCCTAAAGATTTTTCTGATGCCGATCCAGTTGAAGTTATTCCAAGACCTTGTCTGGACCAGTTAAATCGATTCCTAAAGATTTTTCTAATGCCGATCCAGTCAAAGTTAATCCAAGACCTCCTCTGGTCCAGTTAAATCAATTCCTAAAGATTTTTCTGATGCCGATCCAGTCAAAGTTAATCCAAGACTCTTGTCTGGTCCAGTTAAATCGATTCCTAAAGATTTTTCTGATGCCGATCCAGTCAAAGTTAATCCAAGACCTTGTCTGGTCCAGTTAAATCGATTCCTAAAGATTTTTCTGATGTCGATCCAGTCAAAGTTGTTCCAAGACCTTGTCTGGTCCAGTTAAATCGATTCTTAAAGATTTTTCTGATGCCGATCCAGTCAAAGTTAATCCAAGACCTTGTCTGGTCCAGTTAAATCGATTCCTAAAGATTTTTCTAATGCCGATCCAGTCAAAGTTATTCCAAGACCTCGTCTGGTCCAGTTAAATTGATTCCTAAAGATTTTTCTGATGCCGATCCAGTTGAAGTTATTCCAATACCTTGTCTGGTCTAGTTAAATCGATTCCTAAAGATTTTTCTGATGTCGATCCAGCCAAAGTTAATCCAAGACCTCCTCTGGTCCAGTTAAATCGATTCCTAAAGATTTTTCTGATGTCGATATAGTAAAAGTTAATCCAAGACTCTTGTCTGGTCCAGTTAAATCGATTCCTAAAGATTTTTCTGATGCCGATCCAGTCAAAGTTAATCCAAGACCTTGTCTTGTCCAGTTAAATCGATTCCTAAAGATTTTTCTGATGCCGATCCAGTCAAAGTTATTTCAAGACCTTGTCTGGTCCAGTTAAATCGATTCCTAAAGATTTTTCTGATGCCGATCCAGTCAAAGTTAATCCAAGACCTTGTCTGGTCCAGTTAAATCGATTCCTAAAGATTTTTCTGATGCCGATCCAGTCAAAGTTATTCCAAGACCTCGTCTGGTCCAGTTAAATCGATTCCTAAAGATTTTTCTGATGCCGATCCAGTTGAAGTTATTCCAAGACCTTGTCTGGTCCAGTTAAATCGATTCCTAAAGATTTTTCTGATGCTGATTCAGCCAAAGTTAATCCAAGACCTTGTCTGGTCCAGTTAAATCGATTCCTAAAGATTTTTCTGATGCCGATCCAGTCAAAGTTATTCCAAGACCTTGTCTGGTCCAGTTAAATCTATTCCTAAAGATTTTTCTGATGCCGATCCAGCCAAAGTTAATCCAAGACCTTGTCTGGTCCAGTTAAATCGATTCCTAAAGATTTTTCTGATGCTGATCCAATCAAAGTTAATCCAATACCTCCTCTGGTTCAGTCAGATCGCCGATAAGATCTCCCTGATTCGTATTCCAGTTGAAGTTATTCCAAGACCTTGTCTGGTCCAGTTAAATCGATTCCTAAAGATTTTTCTGATGCCGATCTAGTAAAGTTAATCCAAGACCTCCTCTGGTTCAGTCAGATCGCCGATAAGATCCCTCTGATTCGTATTCCAGTTGAAGTTATTCCAAGACCTTCTCTGGTTCAGTTAGATCGATGATAAGATATCCCTGATTCCTATTCCAGTCGAAGTTCAGACCACATATCAACCGTCTCCAAATGGCATCTGTAATCCCATTCCCGACATCACAATGCTGATACCACTTCATGCGAGTGCAAATTTCTAGGCACTTTAGTGTTCAATCATCTTCCACCTTCAGATCACGAAAGGCCCGAAAGCCAATCTATATCTTCAGGTTTAAGAAAATTGAACAGGGGCAGATGTTGTACCCCAAAATTTTCCCTCTCATGTTTCCCAAAACATTGCAATCAAAATCTCCAAGTGGCTCAAGATTGCTCAAGAGTTGGATAGCCAAATCATCTCCTAAGGCAGTCAACCTCAAACTAGGGTTTTGTGTTGCATCAAGGTCCTTACATCCAAATGACCTCAAAATCTCCCCAATGTCCTAATATGTTCTCAATCTCATCCATGTCAAATTTCAAGCCTTGCAGAGGAAGTTTGGTCAGTCAATTGCTCAAGAGGTCCAAAAATCGACTGTGCTAGGGTAAAAGTCAATTGTGACCCAAATACAGTCAAACCTCAAGATTTTTTGTCAACATTATCATTTTGAAGGATAATTCATCATTTGATCAAGGGTTGATCATGATTCATCAAGGGTTGCTCAAAATTCATCAAGACTCAAAAGTTGCTAAATTAGGGTTTTGTAGGAAAAGTCAACTCAACTTTGACAAAGCATAACTTTCTCATACTTTATTAGAAATGACCCATCAAAAGCTCATTTTGAAGAGTATGCAATTTCCTACAATCCATTTTCACACCCCAATATCAAGAAATGCACTCACAAAAAGTTACAAATTTGGACATTATAGGTCATTTTTGAAAGTCAACAAAAAAACCTTTTTTTGCCAAAGCTGATAACTTGAGCATGGAATATCAAAATGAGATTAGACCAAAAGGGTTGGTTAGAGGACATCTCAAGCTTTCTAAAAAGTCAAAGAACACTTCCAAAAGTTCAAAATTAAAGAAGTTATGCATTGTTGAAGTTGGGCATTTTTGCAAAATTGCCAAAAGTCAACTATCCCCAAAACTTCAAATTTTGTCAAATGGGCCCATTCTTTTCCACTTGATTTGATCTTGTCACACTCCACACGTGCCCTAGCTTCAGCCTTGTGACCTTTTGTCAATTTTATTATTTAATTTGATTTTATAATGAATTATTTCATTTTTAATCAATTTAAATCAAATAAAATCCAAGTATTAATTATTTGATCTCTTTTTGGCTATTTCAGGACCTAATAATCATCATCAATGGGATCAAATTCGAATCAGCCATTCCATGTGCAAAGAGATTGTTTTTTGGACAAAATAAGCAAGTTATCAATGATGAATCAAATCATATCTCCAAACATCAATGCACAAGGATTCAAGTCCAAATTCTTGACCTAATCCAATGCAGTATACATATACAATGCAAAGAGGCATGAATTAGGGGTTGGAGGCTGCAAAATCACAAGAACAAAACTTGAGAAAACATGGAAAAAGTGTGAATCTGAAATCGTGTTTAGAGACAGTTTCAATACAAAATCTCAACACCACTCCTTTGCTGGTCAATCACTGAGTGAGAAGCAATCAAAAGCAAGCTCTCTCCCCCCCTCAATCGCGTTGTAAGTCTCTCTGAAAATCGCTTTGCACTTGAAATCGTAACTCCATGTTTTTGCATCTTTTGAACAAATCTTTGGTATAATCATGCTTATCGTTCAATTTCTAAGCTTTCTGCATCATATGATTGTGTTTTCATGAGCCATAGCCCTGTAACCGAACCTAGGGTTTTAGAAGTTTTTTTTTGGGTGTTTTCTCTACAGGTAAAATCAGCGCCATTAATGGATATAGGCGTGCTCATGATGCTCAGACGAATCGAACCATGGTCTTAGAATCAATTTTAGTGGCCTAGAATAGATTTTGGAATGCACATGCGCATTTAGCTGCGGATGTAAATCCGCAGGTAAAAAACCAGGGGCAAACGGAGAAGACGAACACGTGGCCCTTTCCAATTGACCCATTCAAATACTTGGCGCGTGTTCTTAATTTTATGGTATATTGTTTGTTTTCCCAATATAATAATTACTGTCCATTCAAGTAACAATTAAAAGGCGCTTGCTGAGTGGTAGTGAAGCATATGCATTGGCAAACAGGACCTGGGTTCGAATCGCAGGTCCCCCACATATTTGTTATTATTTTCTTCCAGGTATTCCAATGCAAGCTTCAACGCGTGGTTCACCATACACCCTCATGCAATCAGTGGACAAATGGCCTCCAGGCCAAATCTGATGGTCTAGATGGGAGATCCACCATGGTGCCTAGTCAAAGTGCATACGTGGAATCAGGAGAAGTCAAGGCGGGCTTGCACAAATGGGCCATCCAATTGCCAATCTCACCCCCAAATCAGGCCCAAAACCCCCTTGGTTATTTCTATTTATTTCTTTCTTTTTATTTTATTTACTTATTTGATTAATTATTTTTATTCTCACTAACCAATTAATCTTTTTCTTAATAAAATCAAAAACCAAAAAATATATTTTATTTATTAAAATTAAATTCAGCACTTTATTTTTGTAAATAAATATTAACTTAATTAATTTAGTCTAATTAGGAATTAACTTTAATATTTTTGCAATAATTAAAATTAATTTAGACAATTAGGTTTTTATTAACTTCGATCAAATTTATTTTATTTCTTTAAATATCAAAAATCCAAAAATATCTTTTTTAATTAATTAATTAATTAATTTAATTAATTTAGTTTATTTCCTTCAAAAAATAACAAAAAAATCACCTTCTTTCAAAAAGGGTCAAAACCCTAAAAACTCGTCCGATTTAATTTCTCGCACGCGATCCGTTTTTATCATATTATTGTACCTGTTTCCGGAATGTAATAGTTTAATTAGGACTTTAAATTATTTTATCGCTTTATTTATTTTCCGCATTTTAATTTCAAGGGTTGCTTTTGGCGATGTAAATACCCGACGCCTTGTAATAGTTAGTTTAATTTCCGCAATTTAATTTCTGCAACTTATAAACTGTTAGATGTTTGATAATAGGGAATGCATGACAAGATCAAATGTTTGAACCTAAAATCAACATAGATAACCATTGACATGTACAAAGATAAATAACTGAAAAACAACACACTCGCACATGCGCACTCTTAGGGTACACCTCGCTTGGTTGCCTTCGAACGTGGTCATTGAGTATAGGAAGTTTTAGAGGTCGCCCTCTTGTCCAAATATCATAGTTGCCTCGAAACGGTTGCCTTGGAAAAATGATCTAAGACATTAGGGTTACCGCTAAGGCGTCCTAACATTGTTTAGTGACCACACGTCCCTTAATCGAATTGACCCTTAAAACTCCAACGATGGTGCTACCTACTCATCTGTAGTGGGATAGCATTGTCTGAAGGACATTAGCACAAATTGATTCCTTTTTTCGAGTAGGTAGATGGTTCTTAAGTACTTACTCTTTCAAAACAAAAAAAAACTTTTCGCACTTACACCTTTCAAGCAAAAACTATTTTCAAACCCACAAACACAAAGAAAAGCAAATTTTGAAAACACTTTGAGCAAGTACCTAAGAGCCCGTGGATAACCACGGAAAGAAAGGGTGCTAACACCTTCCCTTTCTATAATCTACCCACCGGACCCGAGAAACATCTCAAAAAAGGAATTTTTCTATGCTTTTTTCCTTTCCTTGTTGGATAAAATAAAAGACGGTGGCGACTCTTGCTTACCGCGACATTTTGCAAAAACAAACGCAAAACGCGAACCAGCATTCCATAAACAGTCAGTTCTCTCCCACCGTATCACAAAGTGGATGATATCTCCTCTAAGTAAGATGACAACCAGGAAGAGGATGGTAGAAGCATCAAGCTTGAAGGAAGAAATATTCAGGGTTCTGAAGATATAGACTACTCTGATGAACAGTATCCTCCTGCAGATGATAAGTACAAGCGGTTGGAAGATTGACTCAAAACTATGGAAATCCAGAAAGGGCCTGGATTGGAGTTTGGAGAACTAGGTATAATCTCGAGGGTGGCCATCCCTCATAAGTTCAAGGTCCTCGTCTTTGCTAAGTATGATGGGGTCTCTTGTCCCAAACTCTATTTGAGTTTATATGTTCGAAAGATCCAACCTCATACTTCTGACCAGAAATTATGGGTCCATTTCTTTCAAGAAAGTTTGGCCGGCACTCAACTTGAATGGTTCTATCAGCTGGAGGGAACTAACATCCATACATGGGAAGACTTGGTTGCTTCTTTCTACAAGAAATATCATATAATGCTGATCTGGCGTCGACTCGTGTACAATTGCAAAACATGTCCCTGGGCTCGCATGAAGGGTTCAAGGAGTATGCATAAAAATGGAGGGATCTAGATGGAAGGGTTCAACCTCCTTTGACTGACCGAAAATTGGTAGGTATGTATATGGGCACTTTGACAAGCCCATTCTTTAATCTTTTAACTGGAAGCTCGTCGTCTGGTTTTACGGAGCTGATTCTGACTGGGGAAAGATTTGAAAGTGGTATTAAAATTGGAAAGATTTTGAAGGCTACATCTTCTAATATTATGAAGAAGCCATTCGGTAGCAAAAAAGGAACCAATGTTGTCTATGGCCAGAAGAGCCATAGTAAAAATGAATGCCATCAGTCTGTGGGAGCGGTATTGATCTCTAATCCGACACCTGTTTAACAATAACAACAGGGCAACCGACAAAGGCCAGACGCTCTATTAAGGAAATTTACCAAGATCGGCATGCCTTTATCTCAAGCATTGCAATATTTTTTAAAGGCTAAACTCATTTCACTACGGGATCCTCCCCAGAATCCCAACACATCCTCTCAAAAGTACAATCCAAACGTAAGGTGTGCCTATCATTCTAACAATCCTGGGTGCGACACCAATAATTGTTGGGCACTGAAAAGAAAGATTCATGATATGATTGATAATAAGGAAATTGAGTTCGATCCTCCGGAGACTCCAAAAGCGATTACTGCACCTATGCCGAAGCATGACAAGGGCATAAATGTTGTTGAAAATGTTCTATGTGTTACCTCTGTAAGTGATGTGGTTACTCCTCTCTCGGCAATCAAAAAGAATCTGTTACAGGCTGGTTTATTTTTGGGTTGTGTTAAAGGATGTTATTATTGTGCGGTCCAACCTAATGGCTATGGGTTATTGAAGGAATGAGTGTAGCGCCTGATGGATGAACACATAATTTTGATAGGGAAAGTTCTGTATGCATAGAATTTGTGCCAAGATTTGTCTGTCATATCTGTACTCCTGTCAGGATCACTTCCAAGGATCCTGTAAGGATTACCACCAATCCAAAAGTTACTCCTTTGATTATCACTACATCTGGACCCATCCCATATGATAACGAGAAATCGTATCGCATAATTGCTACGTTTTTAATCCATTTTCATACTACATTAATCCATTTAACTCCCGATTGTTCCGAGTTTTTATGTCTTTTCACACGTACAACATGTTTCAAGTCAAGTTAGTGAAAGAGATCATATGAAGAAAGCTAACATGAAAATCAGAAGAAAAGGAGCAAATCTGCAAAGTCCTGTAGATTTTGAAGCTGTGACGGTCGTCACACATCTATTACGAGCGTAACGCGCTCACATCATGAAGAATACTCATCACACATCATTGGAAAACGTAACACGCTATTTAAGCGTATTACGACCGTCACCTTAGCCTTACGACCGTCACGCGCCTAAACTAATGTTATGGAGAACGTGGAAGCATGGGCAACGTAAAGAAAGGAGTATTCACTCCTACGATCTCTCAACCTCACCAACGCCCAGTCCTAGTTTTTCTCCACTAAAGAAGTACAAGTACACGTTCCTATTATTTCTTAACTACCAATTTCTCCTCTATAAATAGGAGAGATTTCAATGAAAAAAGGAGAGAGTTTTATTTTACAGAATTTCTTGCGGAAGCCCTGCCAAATTTACGAACCATCAGTTTTCATTTTTTGTTCTTGTTTTATTTCCCTTTTACCATTTAATAGTTATTTCCAACATTAGGAAATCGCTATTTTAGTTAGAATTTATTTTTAGTCTCAGACTTCGTTTCAAGCTTCGATTCCGAAGGTTCCAATCTTGCCGACTTGTGGAAGAGGGAGCTTGAGGGATAGTATTATTATTCAGATTTTTGATCGCATTTAATTTAATTTTAATACAATTTGTTTACGTTAAATTACCTTTATTTATTTATTTATCATGAATGTTTTATTGTTTCCCGATTATATTTCCTGTCTGTCTGTTTCAAGTACCATGACTAGCTAAATTTCTAGAGTCGGGATGTGATAATAGTAACTAAATGGATTAAATTGTTCCTAAGCTAAAATCCAAATTAACTTAATTTCTGGCTGTGACTTTTTATAATTAAAATCAATCTTTTTGTTACGAGATTAAGAAAAGTAGAATAGGTTAGGATCAAGACCACGAAAGTCTGAGGTTTTAACCGGATAGCTAAAGTCAGGCATTTGATTTAAATACAGCGAGAGCGCTTTAAAACGAATTAGATTTTATTAAGTTTTCAAAGAGTATTTTCTAAACACTTATGGGCTAGCGAGAGCAGGCATAGGGCTTTAGGGGTATAATCCGAGATAAGACCACGAAAGTGTGAGTTAAGGGTTTTTAAACTGATAATTTCTATAGAACCATCTAAGTTAAACATCTTTATATGCTTAGGTTCGATTAAATTCGCTTAGGTTCACTATATTACATACCGACCATTTTATCATTATTATTATTCCCTTAATTCGATTTAGTTCTCCTCTACTTTAACCTCTAAAAAAACCAAACGTGACAACATTTGCCTTAGCTAAACTAGCAAACCTTTATAGCACTAGAGTGATTACAAAGTCCTTGTGGGTTCGACATCTTTTTATTACTACCGCGATAGGCTGTGCACTTGCAGTTAAGATACCGTTAGACACATTAAGTCGATCGCGACATCAAGTTTTTGGCGTCGTTGTTGGGGACTTTGATTTAGTCACTAGTGCACTCATAAAGTAGCACTGTATAGACTAAGGCAACTATTTATTTTTCCCTCTGTTGTATGCCAAATACTCGCTCCCGAAGCGAGCCTTTGCATCTACAAATCAACGATATCGAGCACTATCTCAGAGTAAGACGCCGAATTCAAGAGTACCGTGATCTTAACAATCTTCCTCCGACTAAGCTTCCTGATATCTCAATCCCTGAGTTAATTGAGGAATCGAAGATGGCTGACGTACCAAATCCACTGCGTGCTCTTAAGGATTACACAGTTCCTTCTCAAGCGGAGCCTCACAACAGCATTGTCGCTCCTGCTATCGCTCGAAATGATTTCGAGTTGAAACCTTTGCTTCTATCCACCGTTCAGCAGAACCAATTTTCTGGATCTCCTACTGACGACCCAAACCTACATCTGTCAGTGTTTGTGCAGTACGTAGACACTATAAAAGCGAATGGTGTTAACCCCGAGGAGATACGATTGCACCTATTTCCTTTTTCTTTAAGAGATAGAGCTCGAGCATGGCTCCAATCTCTTCCTTCAAACTCAATAACCACATGGGATGAGTTGAAGAAGGTCTTTTTGGCTAGATATTTACCACCAAGCAAAATTGTTATGCTCAGAGCCAACATCAATGGTTTCAGACAAAAAGATAACAAATCACTTTTCGAAGCATGGGAACGCTATAAGGACATGATTAGACTCTATCCTCATCATGGTTTAGAAGAATGGCTGATCATTCATACGTTCTATAACGGTCTCTTGTACAACACAAGAATGACTATAGACGTTGCTGCTGGTGGCGCATTGATGGATAAACCATATACCGAAGCAAATCAACTTATCGAAAGCATGGCTCAGAACCATTATCAATGGGGAAGCGAAAGAGCTAATATGGAAAAAACTCAAACAAAAGGTGGCATGATTGAAGTGAATAGTCTGGATCAAGTCAACGCTAAAGTGGAAGCCCTTACCCAAAAGCTAGAAAATCTTACCACCACTCCCGCAGCTACCGTGGCTGCGGTAGCTCAAGCTTGTGATCTATGTGGTCTTCAATCACACCCTACTCCAAAATCCCCACTTCTAACAGGAGTTCCAACTGAACAAGAGAATTACATACAGGGAAACCCTTATAGCAATACCTATAACCCTGGTTGGAAGAATCATCCAAATTTTTCATATAAAAGCAACAATGCGTTGTACACACCTGGACAAGCTCCTGCCACGCCACCTGGCTATCCAAAAGCTAACCCAAATCACCCCAATAATGGACCTAATACATCCAATGCCCCTAGGAAATCTAATCTTGAAATCATGATAGAACATTTCATTGCTTCTCAATCTCAGACTAATAAAGATGTTCTAAATCAGAATTTACATACTAATGAGCAGATTAAACAATTATCTAGTAAAGTTGACGCTTTGGCTACCCATAATAAGATGCTCGAAACTAAAATTTCACAGGTAGACCAACAACAAGCATCTACTGCTGCCCCAGCTAGATTTTTCCCTGGTCAACCACAACCTAACCCAAAAGGACAAGCTAACGATGTAATACTGAGAAGTGGAAAGGAACTTGAAGGACCTGTTGATCCAAGACTCAAAAATCCAGCCATGTACCAAAAGTAGAACAAGCCAACTGAAATTGAGAATGAACCAAAGGAAAAGGAAAACAAAAACCAAGAGGCAGTGGAGAAAGAGAAGCCTTATGTGCCTCCACCACCCTATAAATCGCCGATTTCGTACCCTCAGAGACTTACCAATTCCAAAACGATGGGCTAATTCAAGAAATTCGTTGAACTTTTGAAACAACTGAATATCATAATACCGTTTACAGAAGCTATCACTCAGATGCCCTCGTATGCTAAATTTCTCGAGGAAATTCTATCTAACAAGAAAAAGATAGAAGACAATGGAACAGTTACACTTACTGCTAAGTGTAGCGCTATTATTCAAAACGATATGCCCCCTAAGTAAAAAGATCTAGGTAGTTTCTCTATACCTTGTAACATTGGAAAGTTTGTCATAGACAAAGCTCTATGCGACTTGGGAGCAAGTATCAGTGTTATGCCCCTATCTATTTGCAAAAAGCTGGAGATGGGAGAACTTAGACCCACAAAAATGTCCGTTCAATTAGTTGACCGATCAGTTAAATACCCTGTAGGAATACTGGAAAACGTTCCAGTTAGAATAGGTCAATTCTATATCCCGACCGATTTCATAATCATGGACATTACTGAGGACTCAGTTACTCCTATCATATTAGGAAGACCCTTCCTAGCCACAACTGGAGCTATAATTGACGTAAAGAAGGGCAGACTGACATTCGAAGTTGGAGAGGAAAAAGTGGAATTCATCCTTACTCAATTCTTACAAGCACCAGCCATGAATGACACATGTTATCTAATCGACGTTATAGACGAGTGCGTAAGAGAGATGGAAGCGGAACATACCACATACTCTGAAATAATGAAAATCCAAACCCCTCTGATATTCGAAGACGACAATTGGCGTGAACCATATCAAGATGATAGCCTAAGCGAAAGTCTAGCACTTACACCTGATCATATGCCATGTCCAAAGAAACCGGGTTTAGAATTAATAACCTTACCCATGAACCTAAGATACGAATTCCTAGATACCAAATGTACGTGACCAATAATAGTCAATTCCAGTTTAGGAACGCTCGAAACTAAGAAACTTTTAGACGTTCTAAGAAAGTACCCGACTGTATTAGGTTATAACATATCCGACCTGAAAGGAATATGTCCTTCAATTTGTATGCATCGTATTATGCTAGAAGAAGATTGCAAAACCTCTAGAGAACCTCAAAGAAGGATTAACCCAATCCTTAGCACTGTAGTCAGAGATGAAATTGAGAAGCTATTAGAAGCAGGAATCATATATCCAATCTCCGACAGTAAATGGGTTAGCCCAATACACGTCGTACCGAAGAAAGGAGGTATCACTGTTGTGAAAAACACAAAAGGCGAACCGATAACACAAAGAGCGGTAAATGGGCATAGAGTGTGCATTGATTATAGGAAACTAAACAAAGCTACTCGAAAAGACCATTTTCCTCTACCCTTGATAGATCAAATGTTAGAGGAATTAGCCAAACATTCCTACTTCTACTATCTAGACGGTTATTCCGGATTTTTTTCAAATTCCTATTCACCCTGATGATCAAGAGAAGACTACATTCACATGCCCCTATGGAACGTTCGCTTACAGATGAATGCCCTTCGGATTGTGCAATGCCCCAGCAACCTTTCAATGATATATGATGTCAATCTTTGCAGATTTCATCGATAACATCATGGAAGTGTTCATGGACGACTTCTCTGTTGCGGGCAAAGTTTTGAAGGATGCCTATCAAACCTAGAAAAGATTTTAGAAATATGTGTGAAAGTAAACCTCGTGCTTAACTGGGAAAAATGCCATTTCATGGTCAGAGAAGGAATTGTACTAGGACATGTTATATCTAACAAGGGAATTGAAGTTGACAAAGCTAAGATAGAAGTCATAAAAGAACTTCAACCACCTAAGACCGTTCGAGAAATACGAAGTTTTTTAGGACACGCCGATTTCTACCGACAATTTATCAAAGATTTCTCAAAGATCACTAAACCACTTACCGGTCTATTAATGAAAGACGCTGAGTTCATATTCGATGAAGATTGTCTTAAAGCATTTGAAACTCTAAAATCAGCCCTTATCACCGCACCAATCATGCAACCACCCGATTGGAGATTACCTTTTGAAATCATATGCGATGCAAGTGACTACGCCATAGGCGCAGTCCTTGGACAAAGGAAGAACAAGAAACTTCACGCAATCTACTATGCCAATAGAACGCTAGACTCAGTTCAAATGAACTATGCCACAACTGAGAAAGAGCTATTAGTAGTTGTCTTTGCGCTTGACAAATTCCGTTCTTACCTAGTAGGAGCAAAGATAATCATCTACACAGATCACACTGCTATCAAATATCTACTAACTAAGAAGGATTCAAAACCAAGACTCCTCAGATGGATCCTACTTTTGCAAGAGTTTGATCTAGAAATTAAGAATAAGAAAGGAACGGAAAACGTCGTAGCAGACCACTTGTCAAGATTAGAAGGTATAAAACCCAAACAAGTACCGATTAATGACGATTTTCTGTATGAACAGCTGATAGCGCAAATAAGAAGCGATCTAGCTCAATTAGATCTAAACATACCAAAAGCCAAGGAAGCCGTGGAAGCGGTCCATACAACCATGGGATTGCCATGATATGCCGACATAGTCAACTACTTAGCTGCATGCGCGCTCCCACCGGACTTAACTTATCAACAGAAAAATAAATTCTTCCATGATCTCAAGTACTATTATTGGGATGAACCTTTATTATTTAAAAGAGGACCGGACGGAATTTTCCGCTGATGCGTACCTGAAGAAGAAATAGAAGATGTTATCTCTCACTGTCATTCATCTCCCTATGGAGGAGATGCAAGAACTTCTAAAACTTGTGCAAAGATCCTACAAGCCGGCCTATTCTGGCCTAATCTATGGAAGGATGTCCACATCGCTGTTAAAAACTGTGATCGGTGTCAACGCACCGGTAATATTTCAAGACGCGATGAAATGCCTCAAAGAGGAATACTAGAAGTAGAAATTTTTGATGTTTGGGGAATCGACTTCATGGGACCCTTCCCATCTTCTTTCGGAAAGAAGTATATACTCGTAGCTGTCGATTATGTTTCAAAATGGATTGAGGCTATAACTTCTCCTACAAATGACACACGAGTAGTAATTAAGCTCTTTAAAAACACAATCTTTCCAAGATTTGGTGTGCCTAGACTTGTCATTAGTGACGGTGGCTCTCACTTCATTTCGAAGATATTCGACAAATTATTATCTTATGGAGTCAAACACCACGTAGCAACACAGTATCATCCACAAACCAGTGGACAGGTCAAAGTCTCGAACAGAGAAATTAAATAAATCCTAGAGAAAATTGTCGCCATATCTAGGAAAGATTGGTCATCTAAGCTTAACGAGGCTTTATGGGCTTATAGGACAACCTATAAGACTCCTATAGGAACTACACCCTTCAAGCTTGTGTACGGAAAATCCTGTCATCTCCCGGTAGAACTAGAGCATAAGGTGTATTGGGCAATCAAAACGCTCAATATAAACTACACTACCGCTGGAGAAAAGAGAATCCTCGACTTGAATGAATTAGAAGAATTGAGATTAGACGCTTATGAGAATGCTAAGATATACAAGGAAAGAACCAAAAGATGGCACGATAAGCGCTTATCCGGGAAAGAATTCAGTGTGGGAGACGTTGTGCTACTATTCAACTCTAGACTTAGGCTCTTTCCTGGAAAACTGAAATCCAAATGGTCTGGTCCTTTTGAAGTTACAAAAATATTCCCTAGCGGGGCAATAGAAATTAAGGATAGGAATAGTGACCCGTTCACAGTGAACGGACATCGATTAAAACAATATCATCATATTGAGAATAGAAACTACGCGAATAGTCTAAAACTTTTAGATTTACCCACTATTTCCCCTGAATAATCTACTGCTAAGCACTATGTCAGGCTTATGATGTTAAAAACAGCGCTTAGTGGGAGGCAATCCACCTATTTGTTTTTTCTATTGTTTCCATTTGTTTTTATTTATTACTTTTGATTTTCTTTTCCGTTTCTGCATTTATTTCTTTTAAAGCCTTATTTTCATTATTTTCTTTTCCATTTTTCCTAAAAATCTTTATACAACTGCTGCTGATTTTCAAACAACTTTATTCGCTACAGGTTTTCTGAAAAAGTCTTTTTCTATCCTACCTTCTCCCCTGATTTGTTTCCCCATTTAGTATTTACTATGGAAACCACTTTTAGAGGAAGGAATCAAATGAGGAGATTTGAGGAATTGTCACACAGGAACATTGGTATGACTTTGTATTATGATGAACCAACCATGGACACTTTAGGTATTAAGGATAGTGTCCTTTATCTGTTTAACCAACTGGGATAGGAAAAAGCCCACATTAAGCATAAGTTTGTTACATACCGCGAGCTTACCCTTGAATTTTTTAGCTCCCTAGTTCATATACCTGAGGGCGGTTTTGGAACCAGAAAAGGATTTATAGCTTTCAGACTATTCGGTATTGAATTCATTTATAACCATAAAGAATTAACTGACCTACTAGGATTCCCTAGCGGACCTTTTGCTTTTACTACCACCCAGGCGGAATTAATGGATTTCGAGCTAGATTACTTTTAGGGAACCTTAACCGAAAACTACCGCCCTGAGCCGGATAGCATGGACAATAATGAAATACACAACCCCGCTATCCGCTATTTTCATAAGATTCTAGCCCATACTGTATTCGGAAAAGAACAGAACTGTACTGTAGTGTCTAAGGATGAGATGTTTTTATTGCAATGTATGACCCAAGGCCGACCTGTTAATGTTATGCCATTCTTGATGCAAACCTTTTCTCGCATTGCTCAGAACCCTAATGAACCGATCATCGTAGGAGGCCTAGTCACCATGATTGCCAATGCCCTCGGACTTAGATACCAACTGCATATGTGTACACAATTTGGTTCTATCCGCCCTATGAATATTGATTTCTGTTCGACCTAAGAATAATAGGAAATCTAGGTCTGCACCTTTCGAATACCTGATAAGGGATGAAGTTGTCACTTTATTTACACTTCCAAACCATGCCAAAGTGAGTGCCCACAATCGCGACAACTGGCTTTATGAGCTAAACCCTCCCGACCATCCTTCAACACCTGAGACACCACAATCTTACCAAGTTAGTGATGCTACAATGTTTGATGAGAGTGATCCTGAGACCCCTTCTGGTTACTATGATGGTAACAACATTGCAGAGGATATTGATGCCCCTGAAATAACCAAAGGAGAATACGCTAAAAATTTGAACAAAATCTTTACCACACTGGATGTTTATCAAATTGACATTAATGGAATCAAGGACGAGTTGAAGAGCATGCGTCTGGACATAATAGGCTTGACTGATATAACTGTGGAGAAATTTTATCACATAAATGCAGCTTTCGAAGATTTAAAAACGCGACTTGGATGAAGTAGCAGTGATCAACATTTGTTTTTACTTTTCTTTCTGTTTTATGTTTCTAGGTAGTTTCCCTTTTAAGATTTCATTTTAAACAAGCTTACTTTCTGTAAATTTTTAAATTTCTGTTAAAAACAGATATTTATTTCAATTTCAGTTTGTTTTTATTTTCATTAAATTTAATGTGGGCTACATCAAAAATTAAATTCACTGCATATTAATCATCATTCTGCAAAATTTTGTTATAAGGTGTGTTGGAATTGATCTGCATGTTTATTGTGCCGAATTACTATGTTATAAGGTGTGTTGGAATTAAACTGCTTCACTTATTTCATAAGTGTAATTATTTGTAGCTGTGACGATCGCAACAACCCTGTGATGAGCGTAACTCGCATTTCACCGTGTTACGCTCGTCAGCCCCCTGTGACGGTCGTCATGCGCGTTTGAAAACATCTTCTGCTATTACAGAAGCCGTTCTCCTTCCTAGCTCTACCTTCCTATTTTCCCAAACCGTTCCGCCACCCATTCAATATTTTCTTAAATCACCCACTCCAACAATTAAATTCCATTCCTCCACTCCATTTCCCCACTCATATTCCAACCCCTTTCATGATTCAACCTCTTGCATACAATATGGCCAACAACCAGCAAATCCCCAATCTCACTTTCAGAGCAGGCGACCAAGGTGAAACCCAGTGATTAAAATTCCAGAAATTCTAACGCCGCGGTCTCCAACCAACTCGATATGTTGACCTCGACTGTCTGAGGAATTTGGGACTGCTTGAGAGCGTCCGACAACTTTTATAGAATGTAAACTTGTGGAATCTGTGCCGCCAACCGCAACCCATCTATGAAACTCTCACCTTGGAGTTTCTGAGTTCATTTTCCTACATTACCCCTACTGGAGCCACCAACCAACTCTCTGGCGTGGCCAAATTCCGTATGTTTGGCACTGAGTATCAGTTGTCACAATCTAATATCGCGCGACTGCTCGGTTTCAGTTCCGACAAAGGTGTCCACCTCCGGGTGCCGGATAATTTCGGCGAGGAAGCATTTAATTTATGGCACACCATGACAAACATTCGTGCCGGATCTTATGACCACCTCAACGCCACCCATATCCATAATCCGGCTATCCGATATTTTCACCGCATCCTTTGCAACACCATCTTCGCCTGAGATAGCAACCACAAGCTCAACTCCAAAGAGCTTTTCTTCATGCATTGTGCATTCACCGGCCAGAAAATCAATGTCGCTCCATTTCTGTTGGCCCATATTCACTCCATCTGCGCTAGAGGCGGCAAACCCTTCTATTTCGAAGGGATTGTCACTTCTCTTGCTATAGCTTTGAATCATGGTGCCACTCTCACTGATATACCTTCTATGGCGTCGGGATTGCTTACTCTAGACCACTGCAAAGCTGCCCACCTCATATATGAGCGGGAAGATGGCAAATTCCATCCTGTGATCAGAAACATCGTTTATAATAACGTTACTTTGCCTTGCAGGGACCGAATCGACCCTCAAAACAAAGCCAATTGGCTATTCGATCATGCAGCTCCCGAGGGCCATGTTCCTATACATGAAGACCAGCCTGATGCTGTAGATGTGAAAAACACAAGAAGGGGGGGTTGAATTGTAAAACTTAAAACAAATAGCTTGACAACACAGTATTTTTATCCTGGTTCGTTTGATCTCAAACTACTCCAGTCCACCCATCAAGGTGATTTCTCCTCTCTCCAACGAGGTCTTAATTCACTATTCTCAAAGAATTACAACAGCTACTTTAACAACTGTTAAAGTCTTCTTGAGTACAACCACAATCCGGTTAATCTCAAGGAACTTCTTTTACAAATGAAATGAACAAGTGTATTTTTGTTTTCTTACAAAACTGTATATCACAACTGTGATAATTACACTAAAATAAGCTCGGAATGAGATGATTTTGCTTAAGCTTTGAATATGCGTGGTTTTTGATAGCTTAGCAAAATTGAGTGCGTATGTGCGTGCTTCTTTTTACAGGCAGTCCTGTTTATATAGGCAAGCAAAGATACGTTGTCCATAAAGCAGGTTTAATGATAATAATGCACTTTCCTTTTGTAGAAGATCTTTGTCTGAAGAAAGCCGTTATCATTTAATTCAGTCTTGAATAACCAGTAACGCTTCAGAATCTTCTTTGTTGTATCTGCTGATAATGCTTCAGAGTGTTGATGACTTGGTAAAGATGTCTTTGGTCAGAGTCAGAGTGTATTTGTTAAGGCGTAGATTCTGGTCATCAAACTTCAGTGTTTCAGCGTGTAACATGGGTTGTTGATCTTCTGATGTTGATTCCCTACTGATGCTGATTCCATCAGAGCTTCTGCATATACAAAGCATAATTTTAAGGAGCATAATTGTTCTTTGTATATACTTTAGAAATAATATTATTCTATGTATTTTGTTATCATTAAAACTTTAACCAAGGGTTGTAGATCAAACTATGTTCTAACAATCTCCCCTTTTTTGATGATGACAAAAACCAAATTTTTCAATAAAGAATAAATAACAAAAGGTATAGAGTTAAGTAGAAAAACTCCCCCTGAGTTGATTGCTTCCTTTTAATTCCATGAGTCTTTGAGCATCAGAATCTTACTGTATCTTTCAGCAGAGTTTTGTATCTGTTCAAGCTTTTTAGAAAGTAGATTAGAATGTTTGAGACTTATGTCTCAGTAATCCGTTATTGAAAATATCTTTTTCTTTCTCCCCCTTTTTGTCAGGTATCAAAAAGAACACATAATCAGAGCCAAAATGAGTTGATATTAAAAACAAAATCAATGATAAGTTCAGAGCTATGTAGAGAATATTACAGAAAAACAAAATTTTTAAACATAGGAAAATCTAAGAGGGAGGAGGAAGACGTGTGAACAAAGCTTCCAAAAAGCCCTTGATTTGGATGTTGGTTTCCTCCTGCTTAGTTAACATGCTCTTGATTTCCGAAATTTTGTCATCCTATTAATCCATTCTTTCCTGCAACAAAATATCAGATCTCTTCAGGTCTTCTAAAGTCTGCCTTTCATAGGAGGAAGCTTGAGGATCTTCAGCAACTGGATGCTTCTCAGAGCATTCTGCAATGTCCTCTTTTTGACCCAGTTCTTCAGCAGGAATCATCTGCTCTGGAGAATCAGTCAGATTGAGATCTTCTGACTCTGGTTGAACTTTGTCTGCTGGACGATGTTCAAACCAGGGAGTATTGTCCAGAGGGAGAACTTCTTCCTTGAGTAGCTGGCTCAGAACTTGATCTTCAAAAACTTTTAGCAGGTTGCTGAAGTTCTGTTGAACTTGTCCGTAGCTTTGTTCTTGCATTTTATGAGTTTCAGAACATACCCATTTTTTGAAACTTGTCCAAAGATAATCTGATGCAGCAGGATCAATCAGCTCAAGACTAGCTTGCTTCAGTAAAGTTATCCACTTCTACATTTCTGTTTCAAATATCAATAAACTGGTACCAACATCTGGTGTAGGTTCAGATGGTTTTGGTTTTGGAATGGCTGTTTTGTTGGTTATGGCAGCCAGGCATTCAAAAATAGTTAAGTCAATGATAGTTTTGGCATGGACATTTGGATTGATATTTGATGAGGAAGTGGGAGAGTCTGGAATGATTATTGGACTTGATGGGGTGTTTGGTGGAGTTGATTCTAGTGAGGAGGGAATTTGGGGAATACTGATGGTCAGGGGTATACCGATGTTCAGAGGTTCAGTGATTCCAGGAATGGGAATGGGATCAGAATTAATAGTTTGGTTGGATTGATGGTGATAAAGTTCTGGTTCGCAGGATTCAGGGGGTTGGACCTCAGAAGTTTGTACTTCTGGGTAATGGTTCAGGTTGTGGAGAAGGTGGATGAGTTTCTGGTAGTGGAGAGAGTGGAATTTCTAATTGAGGTGCTTCTGAAATGGTTTCAGAGTTTGGATTTACTGGTATGGGAGCAGATATATGCTGGTCAAAGGTTTCAATGTCTGATAGAACTTTTGCAAGTTCTTGTTAAGTTACTTCATTATTTAGATTTATAGGTAGGGAGTGAGATCCTCTAAGAGTTAAAGTTTCTGAGGGGTCAAATTCAATGTCAAAGTCATCTAGTGTTTTTGGAGTAGGGTTTTTTGATTGAGTTGGGATTGGTACAGATGTTGATACAGATACTGAATCTAAAATAGTTACAGAAGAAGGATTACCTCTCTTTTTAGCTGCTTTGGGAGTGCGCTGGGATGATCCTTCTGCTGCAGCCTTCCTTTTCTTGTTTTTTTTCAGCACAACTTCTGGAGCCTTCTACTGTAGATCCTGAATGTTTAAATCTGGTATTGTACCATCTCCCTTGCATGCATCCAGATATCTGACTATTATCTCAGGTTTAGAATCAATTTCTGAGAACATGGGAAAGTTATCCAGAGGAATTCTTCTGCTGGAGATTGTTGCAAAAGAAGTGACACTGGGTTCCTTCTTGATGTTCTCAATGATCTTCATCTTCTTTAGATTCTTTGCATTCAACTGTTTGCCAATAGTAGCTTCTAAAGTGCTGATTTCCTGAGCTTCTGTTAGATGATCAATCAGCTTATTCTCTGTTAGAATATCTGATATGAGCCTTCCTAGGGGTATCCAGTCCCTTTTTGTGCGCTCCTCTTCTCTGGTCTCCTTAACACTAGTCCTTAGATGGTTGAACAACAGATGAGCCAGATTCACCTTAATCTTCTGGAAGATGAAGTAGATCAGAAACTGCTGATCAATATTGATGTAGTCAGGAGAGCTGGTTGGCTTCCTGTGGTTTATGCATCCCAGAATAATCTTAGCCCATATTCTGTGATGGTCTTTTAGATCCCTTATCTTGCTGGAGGGAAGGCCCATAGTGAAGATTTCTCTAGCAATTAGGGTGACATCAGCACATCTTTCAGCCATGTCTATGCATCTTACGCCACCACCACTATAGCCTATCAACCTTGCAATAAGGTCTTCAGTTATGACTATCTTCTTCCCCATTATGTATGAAGTAACTTGATGGTTGGAAGATGAAGCATGAATCTAAAATTCCTTCACAAGGGATGGGAATGTTGGACCTACCAGACGGTCAAAATACCTGTTCCATCCTTGAGCATTTACTTCTTCAGATAGATTAAACCCGTTCTCTTGAAGACTGTTAAAGTCCACAATCAATTCTGAGAGAACTTCTAGATTTTTGATGGGCGTGAGAAGAGTTCTGAAGGGTGTTAGAACAAAGTTTGAATCTACTACCCTATATTTAAGTTTTGATGATAACAAAGTGAAAAGATATATCATTTATGTGATTCATGTATGAACTATCTGCTGCTTAAATTATTATATTCTGATTTGCAGATACTCTGATTGATATAAGCAAGAACACATCTAATCAGCATCAGAATTTGGTTCTTGACACCAGCATCAGAAGTTGCCATATCAGAATGTCAGAATCAGATGATCAACTCACGTATATGCTGAAGCCTGATGAACAAGACTGCGCTCAATACTCTGATAAAGAAACACAACAGTTCATCAGCAGCTAAGCAGAGTCAGAATGAGCCAAGCCAGAACTTGCATTAAGTAAGCAACGGTATTGTGCATTGAAAGCAAATTAATACCAACGGCCTCATTCCAGACAAGATCTGCTCGATAAGGAAAGTTTGTTATTAGCATTGAATCAAGAATATTGCATCCAACGTTCATCATCTCAGTGCTATATAAACAAGACTTTGAAGATTGAAATGGCTAATGCTCTCCAAATCTCTACACGCATAAAAGCTGATCAAAATCTTCCTTCTCTCAGTTTTGCTAAACACTACACACTCTGATATTCTATCATTGTTTAGCAATCTAGTTTCTAAGCTTTAATTTGTGTATAGATCACAGTTGTGATACAGTTTTGTAGAAAACATTCACACACTTGGATTTGATTTTTTGTAAGAAAGTGTTTCCTTGACAAACCGGGTTGTGGTTTGCATCAAGAAGGCTTTAGCAGTTGTTAAAGCAGTCTGTAATATTCAGTTGAATATAGTGGATTAAGACCTCGTTGGAGAGAGGCGAAATCACCTTGACGGGTGGACTGGAGTAGTTTGAGATCAAACGAACCAGGATAAAAATATCTTGTTCATTGCATTAGATTTCAGTTTTACAATTCAACCCCCCCTTCTTGTGTTTTTCACTACTTCAATTGGCATCAGAGCGCCTGGTTCTGAGCTAAAACACTTAACCGTATCAGTACAAGATCCAGCGTCAGAAAAACACAATGGCAGGAAACAACTCTCACATCAGCAATGACAACAATGAGGACAGAGACAGATTCAGCGGCAAACCTCCAGTCTTTGATGGAGAAAACTTTGATTACTGGAAAGACATAATTGAAAGCTTCTTTATGGCACATGATGCTGATCTGTGGGATATGGTGACAAATGGATACACGCACCCTGTGAATGCAAGCGGTCAGAAGATTGAGAGAAAAACAATGTCTGACCAACAAAAGCGTGACTTCAAGAATCACCACAAGGCCAGAACCATCCTCCTCAGCGCCATCTCATATACAGAATATGAAAAGATCTCCAACAGAGACACAGCAAAGAACATTTTTGACTCACTCAGAATGACGCATGAGGGCAACGTTCAGGTCAAAGAAACTAAAGCTCTGGCGCTCATTCAGAAGTATGAGGCGTTCAAAATGGAAGAATCTGAATCCATTGAAACAATGTTCTCAAGATTCCAGATTCTGGTAGCTGGTCTCAAGGTTCTGGACAAAGGATACTCTACTGCTGACCATGTCAAGAAAATCATCAGAAGTTTACCCAAGCAGTGGAGACCAATGGTTACAACTCTGAAGCTAGCTAAAGATCTCAACAAAATCACTCTGGAGGAACTTATCAGCTCCCTCAGAAGTCATGAGATAGAGCTAGAAGCTGACGAGCCTCAGAAGCAAGGTAAGCCTTTAGCATTAAAATCTAACAAAAAATTTGAGTCTAAAGTTTTGCAGGCAGTTGAAGAAACATCTGATGGATCCTCATCAGAAGAAGACGAACTCTCTCTCCTTTCCAGAAGAGTAAATCAACTGTGGAAGCAAAGACAAAGGAAGTTCAGAAATCCCAGAAGATCTGATCAGAACGAGTCTTCTTCCAGATACAGAAGGACAGATTCTTCCTCTGGATACAGAAGATCTGAAGGCTCTTCCAGTAGCAAAAAGCCAAACACCAAGGAAATCATCTGCTATGAGTGCAATGAGCAAGGACACTATAAGAGTGACTGCCCAAAGCTTCAGAGGGAAAAGCCCAAAAAGAAGTTTGGAAGAGAGAAGAAGAAAAGTCTCATGGCTACATGGGATGACTCTGACTCGTCTGAAGCTGACTCAGAATCAGATGATGAGAGGGCAAACATAGCTCTCATGGCTAACATCTCAGAAGATAGTGAAGCTTCTGAATCAGACTCAGAATCAGATACTGAAGAGGTATTTCCTAACTTTGCTGTTAACTTTACAAAGGCTGAACTTGCTGAAAGCCTTAATGAGATTCTGGAACGGTATCAGCAAATTAGAGTTAAATTCAGAGACCTGAAAAGGAATCTTGAATCTGACTCTAATAAGACTGAGAGTCTCAAATTGGAGAATTCTGAGCTGAGAAATAAGATTTCAAAATTAGAAAACACTTTACAAAACTCTCGGAAGGAACCAATTTCTGAAACTCCCAGCAACGCTGATGAGATCATCAAGGAGTATGATCACAGTTTCCAGAAGTTCCTCGCTAAAAGCATAGATAGAAGCAAAATGGCTTCAATGATCTATGGAGTTAGAAGAAACGGCAGGAAAGGAATAGGATACCAAGGTAAGGTTCCTACACCAAAGAATGTCATGGACTTAACAATTAAACACACTCCTCTGAATTCACATTTTGTGTATGGTCACACACATGATATTAAATACACTAGCAGTAAGCACTCTGTGAAACCAAAATTCAACCAGAGTTTTGGTAAAACTAACAAATCAGGACCCAAGAAAATCTGGGTACCTAAGGATAAAATAATACATGTTGCAGATATCTTTAGCAGCAAGTCAGAAACACCAGTCATGGTACCTGGACTCTGGCTGCTCACGACACATGACGGGAAGAAGGCATATGTTCCAAAGCCTGGAACTTAAGCCAGGAGGCCACGTTGGCTTTGGAGGCAATCAGAGGGGAAAGATAATTGGCTCTGGAACTGTAGGTAATGGAAATCTTCCCTCTATTAATAATGTTCTGCTAGTAGATGGATTGATGCATAATCTGTTATCCATAAGTCAATTAAGTGATAACGGTTATGATATAATCTTTAATCAAAAATCATGTAAAGCTGTTAGTCAGAAAGATGGGACTATCCTGTTTAATGGTAAGAGGAAAAACAACATTTACAAAATCAAACTTTCTGAACTAAAGAGTCAGAATGTAAAATGCCTTCTGTCTGTTAACAACGAGCAGTGGATCTGGCACAGAAGATTGGGGCATGTTAGTATGAGAAGAATATCTCAGATTAACAAACTCAATCTGGTCAGAGGACTTCCTAATTTGAAGTTCAATTCAGATGCTCTGTGTGAAGCATGTCAGAAAGGCAAATTTGCAAAACCTTCTTTTAAATCCAAAAATGTTGTTTCTACCTCTAAGCCATTAGAACTTCTGCACATTGACTTATTTGGACCAGTTAAAACTGCTTCAGTCAGTGGCAAGAAGTATGGGTTAGTAATCGTAGATGACTATAGCAGATGGACATGGGTAAAGTTCTTAAGACACAAGGACGAGTCACACGCTGTGTTTGTTACCTTCTATAACCAAGTTCAGAATGAAAAGGATCTTAGAATCGTTAAAGTCAGAAGTGATCATGGTGGAGAATTTGAAAACAAAGACTTTGAGTCATTCTTTAATGACAGAGGCATTCTGCATGATTTCTCTTGTCCTAGAACTCCCCAACAAAATGGAGTTGTAGAACGAAAGAACAGAACATTGCAAGAAATGGCCAGAACCATGATCAATGAGACAAACGTTGCTAAGACCTTCTGGGCAGAGGCAATAAACACAGCGTGCTACATTCAGAATAGAATCTCAATAAGACCTATTCTGGAAAAGACTCCATATGAATTGTGGAAGAACAGAAAGCCCAACATTTCATACTTTCATCCATTTGGATGTACTTGCTTTATATTAAATACAAAGAATTATTTGAACAAGTTTGACTCTAAAGCACAGAAGTGTATTATGTTAGGATACTCTGAACGCTCAAGAGGGTACAGAGTATACAATACAGAAACACAGATTGTGGAAGAATCAATCAGTGTTCGTTTTGATGATAAGCTTGACTCTGAAAAGTCAAAGCAGAATGAAGTTTTTGCAGGTATGGAAATTGAATTTACAGGTTCTGAAGACAAGTCATCAGAATCTCTCAACACAGACACTTCTTCAACGTCTGAAAGGAGCACTGCTAGCAATCCTACAGCAGCTGCTGATCAACCTCAGAAGAGATTACCCAGAAGCAGCTTGGATCACCCAGAAGAGACTATCTTAGGAAGAAAGGAAGATCCAATCAGAACAAGAGCAAGCTTCAGAAACTCTGAAGAAACTCTTATGGGACTTGTGTCTCTGATTGAACCTTCTTCTATTGATGAAGCACTTCTGGATAATGACTGGATTCTGGCAATGCAAGAAGAGCTGAATCAATTCACCAGAAACGACGTATGGGATCTTGTTCCCAGACCAAAAGGATTCAACGTCATTGGAACAAGATGGGTGTTCAGAAACAAGCTAAATGAACAAGGTGAAGTCATCAGAAACAAGGCACGACTGGTTGCACAAGGTTATAGTCAGCAAGAGGGGATAGACTATACAGAAACCTTTGCCCCAATCGCCAGGTTAGAATCTATCAGACTTTTAATTTCATTTGCTGTTAATAGAGGCATCACTCTGTATCAGATGGATGTCAAAAGTGCATTCTTAAATGGTTATATAGAAGAAGAAGTCTATGTACACCAACCCCCTGGTTTTGAAAATACAAAACATCCAGAACATGTTTTCAAACTAAAGAAGTCACTATATGGTCTGAAACAAGCTCCCAGAGCTTGGTATGAAAGGCTAAGTAACTTTCTATTAGAAAATGAATTCACCAGAGGGAAAGTGGACACTACTCTATTCTGTAAATTAGTTAAGAATGACATCTTAGTCTGTCAAATTTATGTTGATGATATTATTTTTGGTTCTACTAATCCTTCTCTTGGAAGAAAATTTGCTAAGTGTATGCAGGCAGAATTTGAGATGAGCCTCATGGGGGAACTGAAATTCTTTCTAGGAATTCAGATCAATCAAACTCCAGAGGGAACTTACATTCATCAGAGCAAATACATCAGAGATCTTCTGAAGAAATTTGACCTCTCAGAATGTAAGCCATCAAAGATTCCAATGCATCCCACGTGCATTCTGGAAAGAGAAGAGGTAAGCAAAAATGTAGAACAGAAAGTCTACAGAGGTATGATTGGTTCTCTCCTCTATCTGACTGCTTCAAGACCTGACATATTATTCAGTGTTTGTATCTGTGCTAGATTCCAATCAGATCCTAGAGAATCTCACTTAACAGCTGTTAAGCGAATTTTCAAGTATCTGAAAGGTACTACTAATCTGGGTTTGTTTTATAGAAAATCTAGTGATTACAGCTTAGTAGGCTAATGCGATGCTGATTTTGCTGGAGACAGAGTGGAACGTAAAAGTACTTATGGAAGCTGCCAGTTTCTGGGAGAAAATCTGATCTCTTGGTCCAGCAAAAGGCAATCAACAATTGCGCTATCAACAGTAGAAGCTGAGTACATAGCAGCAGCAGGATGTAGCACACAAATGCTCTGGATGAAAAGTCAGCTTGAAGACTTCCAGATTTTTGAGAGTAACATTCCTATACTCTGATAATACTTCTGCTATTTGCTTAAGTAAGAATCCCATTTTACATTCTAGAGCTAAGCATATAGAAATAAAACATCACTTCATTAGGGACTATATTCAGAAAGGAATTTTGAACTTAAAATTTATAGATACAGACCATCAATGGGCTGATATCTTTACTAAACCCCTTTCAGAAGATAGGTTTAATTTCATTCTGAAACATCTCAGCATGAAAATCTGTCCAGAGTGAAAATGTTTTAATTCCATATATTTACCTTCAGAATGTAATTGTTTTACTGTGAACTTCTGATCAATCTTCTTTCAGAAAGATAGAACATGCAGATTGTATCAGATGCAAGTCTAAAGATCTGAGAGTCTAAGCTCAAAGACAGACGTGCTGATCACTACATCACACAAGTGTCATCCAATCATCAGCAAATCTCTGAAGCAGAACGCGTGCACGCTTCTGAGAAGGCAAAGCGCTGATTGGGTGCATTGAGACACATGTCTGGTAACCGTTTTTAAGTATCTTTCTCAAATCCCCCAAAATCAGCAAGCATTTAATGAAAAGTAATCATGCTTTTAAATTGCAATCATGATTTTTCTCTTTCTTAAAAACGTTTATCTTTTCAAAAATATTTTGAAACTCTATTTAAACACATTAATCTCTCATTCTCATTCTTACAATCTCTCACTAATACTCAAGCACTCTCTGCATATTTCTGTGTTCATCTCTCGCAAAACCTTTTTCTCAGTTTCTTCTCAAAACCTTTTTAGTGTGAACATGGCAACCTCCAGCAATGCTTCTGCAGGTCCTCAGAAGAAAGCATCATCTGAGCAGTATCAAGTGCCATTCAGAACACTCCTCACTCCTGTGAAGAATCTTGAAGTGCTTTCTGAATTAATCATTGATTTTGGAAGCTTGAAGGAGAACGGTTTTGACCTAACTGAAGAAGTTAGGGCACAGAAGTGGGAAAGGTATTTTGACAGGTTGGTTGGACCAACATTCCCTATGCTAGTCAAGGAATTCTGGATTCATGCCAAGGCTTCAACGCATCTAGTCACCTCCTTCGTTATGGGGAAGAAGATTGTGATCACTGAGGATCACATTGCAAGGTTAATCGGTTACAGCGGCGGTGGCGTCCGTTGTGTGGACATGGCTGAAAGATGTGCTGATGTGGGCGTGATAGCTGCAAGGATTTTCACCCATGGGGTGCCCAGCAGCAAGATCAAAGATCTGAAGGATCATTACAGAGTTTGGGCTAAGATAATTCTGGGGTGCTTCAACCATAGGAAGCCAACCAGTTCACCTGATTACATAAATGTGGACCAGCAGTTTCTGATCTACTTTATTGATCAGAAGGTAAAAATCAATTTGGCTCATTTTCTGTTCAACCACCTCAGAACAAGTGTGAAGGAAATCAGGGAAGAAGAAAGAACCAAGAGGGATTGGATACCCTTTGGAAGGTTGATATCAAATATTCTGACAGAGAATAGGCTGATTGAGCATCTGATAGAAGCTCAGGAGTTAAGCACCATTGAACCAACAGTTGGGAAACCTCTGAACGCAAAGAACTTGAAGAAGATGAAGTTGATAGAGAATATCCAAAAGGAACCCAGAGCTACTCCTATTGCTGATATCACTAGCAGAAGAGTTCCTCTGAGTGACTTTCCTTTATTTTCTGAGATAGAATCTAAACCAGAGGTGGTTCTCAGATACTTGGATGCATGCAAGGCAGATGGTACAGATCCAAATCTGATTATCAAAGCTCTACATCAACCTCAGCAAGAAGTGACTCTGAAGAAGACGAAGAAGAGGAAGGCACCTTCAGAAGGATCATCCCAGCAGACACCCAAGAAAAGAGGTAATTTATCTGCTGCTTCTGTTTTAAATTCTTCTACTATTCCAGCATATATTCCTCCTCAAACCTCTCATAGAATCTCAATCCCCATCCCTACCATAGATGAAACTGTACCAGAAGAGGACCCTTCTGAGGCATTAAAACTCAGAAGACCCAAAACCAAGCATCCCAAACCAACAATCTCCACAACATCAGCTATTGACAAAGTGCTGTCTGACATTGATCAACACACTTCTGATCAACCAAACTCTGAACCACAAATTGTCCCTCCTCCACAACCAGAACAACAGCAATCTGCTGAAGAACCAGAACAATAACAACCACTCTCATCAATTCCAGAAGAACCCCTTATCCCTGAACAACCAGAAATTCCAACAACTTCTCCTCAACCAGCAATTCCGTCTCCCTCTCCTCAACCAGAAATTAATCCACCATCACCTCAACCAGAGTTTCATCACTCTGAAACTCCCTCTCCTCAACCATCTGAACCTCATTCACCTCAACCATCACCTTTGGCAATCTAGCTTCCAGGTGGAACAACGATCACCCTAGCACAATTGCCATCCTCACCAGAATCTACACCACCAAATACTCCCAAAACACCACCCAGTCCAATCATAATTTCTGATTCTGAAACTTCATCTCCAAAACAAACAGCTCCCAAGAAAACCACAGAAAACCCCAGCAGGACCTTCATAGACTTAACCAGTCTTGACCGTCTTGTTGATCTGAAACATAAAATAGCCATCCCTAAACCAAAACAACCAGATGTTGGCTCTGGTATTATGAATTTTGAAACAGGTGTGCAACAATGGATTGCTTCTTTGAAGCAAGTCTGTCCTGGAATGATTGACCCAGCTGCTTCTGATCAGCTCTGGTCATAATTCAGACTTTGGGTACGTGCTGAAGCCCTCAAGTTGCAGGATATCAACTATGAGCAGGCACAACAGAATTTCAGCAAGCTTCTGAATGAAGTTGGAAGTCAGCTTCTGATAGAAGACGTGATCCCTCTGGATAGTGAACCTTGGTCTGAGAAACAGCCAGCTTCAAAGGTGCAACCAGAAGAAGACAAGACCATTCAAGCTGAAGAAAGTCAAGCAGAAGATGTTGCAGAAAGCTCTCAGAAGCTTCCTGCTTCTGATGCTTCTCAAGCTGCCTTGGACAGGCAGACTCTGGAAGAACTAAAGCTGAATGACATGCGTCTGCAGCAGAGGATGGATGAAAACGACCATAAAATGAAAGAAAGAATGGATGTGCAGGATAGAAAGATTGACACTGTTGTCAGCATGGTGCACAAGCAGAATGAGACTGCTGATCAGATTAAAGCCATGCTGGAGAACCTGTTCACACGCTTACCTCCCCAACCTTAGTCTTTTTTCATTCATGTCTTTTTCATGTTTTCTTTGATTTTCTGATGTACTATTTGAATATGTTTTGTAATATTTTCATGTTTTGATTCTGAACCTTTCAATATGACAAGTTTTTCTGATCTTAATTGTTTTAGCACTCACCTACACTTTTTGATTGCTGACAAAAAGGGGGAGAACAAGAATGATATTTTAAACAATAACGGTTAACTAAGACAGAAATTCTCAAAAATTCTAACTCTATTACTTGAAAATGTTTTTTCTGTTTTGCTTAAAGTCTACAGGTACAAGGAAGCTCCTGGACACTCTGAAGACTAAAAGCTATGAAGCTCTGATCACTATGAAGCTCTGATTCGCTCTGAGACTCTGATCCAAAGCAAAGCTCTGACAAGAAAAGCTATGATACGCTGATCTGAAGCTCTGCTCTGATATGCTGATCCAAAGCTTCTGATAGTCGAAGACTCTGATACTCTGATGTTCAAAGAAAGGCAAAAAGATCTGATCCTGAAGAACACTTGTAATCAAAGGGAAGTAATAAACTCAGGGGGAGTATCTCTCAACTCTGATATCTTTTTACTCCTTATCTTTTTACCTCTTACTCTGATGCATCTCTCTGATACCTTTTCACGTTATTTTCATTTAAAAAATATCCAGTTTTTGTCATCATCAAAAAGGGGGAGATTGTTAGAACAAAGTTTGAATCTACTACCCTATATTTAAGTTTTGATGATAACAAAGTGAAAAGATATATCATTTATGTGATTCATGTATGAACTATCTGCTGCCTAAATTATTATGTTCTGATTTGCAGATACTCTGATTGATATAAGCAAGAACACATCTAATCAGCATCAGAATTTGGTTCTTGACACCAGCATCAGAAGTTGCCATATCAGAATGTCAGAATCAGATGATCAACTCACGTATATGCTGAAGCCTGATGAACAAGACTGCGCTCAATACTCTGATAAAGAAACACAACAGTTCATCAGCAGCTAAGCAGAGTCAGAATGAGCCAAGCCAGAACTTGCATTAAGTAAGCAACGGTACTGTGCATTGAAAGCAAATTAATACCAACGGCCTCATTCCAGACAAGATCTGCTCGATAATGAAAGTTTGTTATTAGCATTGAATCAAGAATATTGCATCCAACGTTCATCATCTCAGTGCTATATAAACAAGACTTTGAAGATTGAAATGGCTAATGCTCTCCAAATCTCTACACGCATAAAAGCTGATCAAAATCTTCCTTCTCTCAGTTTTGCTAAACACTACACACTCTGATATTCTATCATTGTTTAGCAATCTAGTTTCTAAGCTTTAATTTGTGTATACATCACAGTTGTGATACAGTTTTGTAGAAAACATTCACACACTTAGATTTGATTTCTTTGTAAGAAAGTGTTTCCTTGACAAACCGGGTTGTGGTTTGCATCAAGAAGGCTTTACCAGTTGTTAAAGCAGTCTGTAATATTCAGTTGAATATAGTGGATTAAGACCTCGTTGGAGAGAGGCGAAATCACCTTGACGGGTGGACTGGAGTAGTTTGAGATCAAACGAACCAGGATAAAAATATCTTGTTCATTGCATTAGATTTCAGTTTTACAATTCAACCCCCCCTTCTTGTGTTTTTCACTACTTCAAAGGGTTCTTCATATTGTTATGAGGAATTTGTTCTCTGAGTACTGGTAGTTGGGTTGCTTGAGGAAGACATGTTCACACAGAGAGTTTTGAGAAGAGATTGAAAAGGGTTTTGAAAAGGATGCAAACTGAAATCAATTAGATTGTAGAGAAAGTGAAAGTGAAAGAGTGTAAAGAGTGAGAGATGTGTTTAAATATATTTTTGAAAAAGATTTTGAAAACGTAAACGGCAAGAGAGAGAAATAAATTATAATGATTATGAGCATTTAATGATAGCTGATTTTTGGGGATTCAGAAAGATATTGGAACAGTTACCCATGACATATGTCCCAATGCATCCAATCAGCGCTTTTGACCTTTCAGAAACGTGAACGCGTGTTCAGCCTCAGAAAGTAGCTGATGAATGGATGACAATCGTTTGCTTAAGTGAACAGTACATTTATATCCTTGAAATGAAGCGCTCAGATCTTCATGGATAAATTCTGATACAGTCTGTACTTTTAAAGATCTGAAGGCAGATTGATCAGTAGTTCACAGAAAATAACCAAAATTCTGAAAGTTAAGATATGGAAATAAAATTGTTTTATTCCGAGGAAAGCTTCATGCTAAGATGTTTCAGAATGAAGTTAAACCTATCTTCAGAAAGAGGTTTTGTAAAGACATCAGCCCATTGATGGTCTGTGTTAATAAATTTTAAATTGAGAATCCCTTTCTGAATATAGTCCCTAATAAAATGATGTTTTATTTCTATATGCTTAGCCCTAGAATGCAAAATAGGATTTTTACTGAGACAAATAGCAGAAGTATTATCACAGAGGATAGGGATGTTACTCTCAAATATATTGAAGTCCTCAAGTTGACTTTTCATCCAGAGCATTTGCGTGCTACATCCAACTGCTGCTATGTATTCAGCTTCTGCTGTTGATAGAGCTATTGTGGATTGTCTTTTAGTAGACCATGAGATCAGATTTTCTCCCAGAAACTGGCAGCTTCCAGAAGTGCTTTTACGTTTTATTCTGTCTCCAGCAAAATCAGCATCATAGTATCCTACTAAGCTGTAATCACTTGATTTTCTATAAAACAGACCCAGATTAGTAGTACCTTTCAGATACTTGAAAATTCGCTTAACTGCTGTTAAGTGAGATTCTCTAGGATCTGATTGGAATCTAGCACAAATGCAAACACAGAATAGAATGTCAGGCCTTAAAGCCGTCAGATAGAGAAGAGAACCAATCATACCTCTGTAGACCTTCTATTCTACCTTGTTACTTACCTCTTCTTTTTCCAGAATGCATGTGGGATGCATTGGAATCCTTGAGGGCTTACATTCTGAGAGATCAAATTTCTTCAGAAGTTCTCTGACATATTTTCTCTGATGAATGTAGGTTTCTTCTGGAGTTTGGTTAATCTGAATGCCTAAAAAGAACTTTAGTTCCCCCATTAAGCTCATCTCAAATTCTGCCTGCATACATTTAGCAAACTCTCTTCCCAGAGAGGGTTTAGTGGATCCAAATATAATGTCATCAACATAAATTTGACATACTAAGATGTTATTCTTAACTGTCTTACTGAATAGGGTTGTGTCCACTTTCCCTCTGGTGAATTCCTTTTCTAACAGGAAGTTACTTAGTCTTTCATACCAAGCTCTGGGAGCTTGTTTCAGACCATAGAGTGACTTCTTTATTTTGAAAACATACTCTGGATTTTTGGAACTTTCAAAACCAGGGGGTTGGTGCACATAAACCTCTTCTTCTATATAGCCATTTAAGAATGCACTCTTGACATCCATCTGATACAGAGTGATGTGTTTATTAACAGCAAATGAAATTAAAAGTCTGATAGATTCTAACTTGGCGACTGGAGTAAAGGTTTATGTATAGTATATCCCTTCTTGCTTACTATAACCTTGTGCTATCAGTCGTGCTTTGTTTCTGATGACTTCACTTTGTTCGTTCAGTTTGTTTCTGAACACCCATTTTGTGCCTATGACGTTGAATCCTTTTGGTTTGGGAACCAGATCCCATACGTCGTTTCTTATGAACTGATTTAGCTCCTCCTGCATTGCCAGAATCCAGTCATTGTCCAGAAGTGCTTCATCAATTGTTGTTGGTTCAATCAGAGAAACAAGTCCCATGAGGGATTCTTCAGAGTTTCTAAAGGTAGATCTTGTTCTGATTGGATCTTCCTTCCTTCCTAAGATTGTTTCTTCTGGGTGATCAATTCTGCTTCTGGATGGTATTTTCTGGAGTTGATCAACAGAAGGTGTTGGATTGCTTATAGTGACTCTTTCTGAAGTTGAGGGGGTGTCTCTGTTGAGAGCCTCTGAGTTGTCTTTAGTACCTGTGAGTTCAACTTCCATACCTGCAAGGAATTCATTCTGCTTTGACTTTTGAGAGTCAAGCTTATCATCAAACCGAACACTGATTGACTCTTCAACAATCTGTGTTTCTGTATTGTATACTTTGTACCCTCTTGAGCGTTCAGAGTATCCTAACATAATGCACTTTTGTGCCTTAGAGTCAAACTTGTTCAAATAATTTTTTGAATTCAAAATAAAACATATACATCCAAATGGGTGAAAATAGGAAATGTTGGGTTTTCTATTCTTCCACAATTCATATGGAGTCTTTTCCAGAATAGGTCTTATGGAGATTCTATTATGAATGTAACACGCTATGTTTATTGCTTCTGCCCAAAAGATCTTAGCAACGTTAGTCTCGTTGATCATGGTTCTGGCCATTTCTTGCAATGTTCTGTTCTTTCGTTCTACAACTCCATTTTGCTAGGGAGTTCTAGGACAAGAGAAGTCATGCAGAATGCCTTTTTCATTAAAGAATAATTCAAAGTCTTTATTTTCAAATTCTCCACCATGATCACTTCTGACTTTGATGATTCTAAGATCTTTTTCGTTCTGAACTTGGTTGTAGAAGGTAACAAACACAGAGTGTGACTCGTCCTTGTGCCTTAAGAACTTTACCCATGTCCATCTGCTATAGTCATCTACGATTACTAACCCATACTTCTTGCCACTGACTGAGGCAGTTTTTACTGGACCAAATAAGTCAATGTGCAGAAGTTCTAATGGCTTAGAGGTGGAAACAACGTTTTTGGATTTGAAAGCAGGTTTTGCAAACTTGCCTTTCTGACACGCTTCACACAGAGCATCTGAGTTGAACTTCAAGTTAGGAAGTCCTGTGACCATATTGAGTTTGTCAATCTAAGATATTCTTCTCATACTAACATGTCCCAATCTTCTGTGCCGGATCCATTGCTCGTTGTTAACAGACAGAAGACATTTTACATTCTGACTTTTCAGTTCATAAAGTTTGATTTTATAAATGTTGTTTTTCCTCTTTCCATTAAATAGGATAGTCCCATCTTTCTGACTAACAGCTTTGCATGAATTTTGATTGAAGATTATATCATAATCGTTATCACTTAATTGACTTATGGATAACAGGTTATGCATTAATCCATCAACTAATAAAACATTACTAATAGAGGGAAGATTTCCATTACCTACTGTTCCATAGCCAATGATCTTTCCCCTCTGATTGCCTCCAAAACCTACATGGCCTCCAAGCTTAAGTTCCAGGCTTTGGACCATATTCCTTCTTCCCGTCATGTGTCGTGAGCAGCCAGAGTCCAGGTACCATGACTGGTGTCTTTGCTTTGCTGCTAAAGATATCTGCCACATGTATTATTTTATCCTTAGGTACCCACATTTTCTTGGGTCCTGATTTGTTAGTTCTACCAAAACTCTGGTTGAATTTTGGTTTGACAGAGTAATCACTACTTGTATATTTTATGTCATGTGTGTGCCCATATATAAAGTGTGAATTAAGTGGAGTACGTTTTATAACTAAATCCATGGCATTTTTTGGGGTAGGAATCTTACCTTAATATCCTATCCCTTTTCTGCCATTTCTGTTAACTCCATAGATCATTGAAGCCATTTTGCTTCTGTCTATGTTTTTAGCTAGAAACTTCTGAAAGCTGTGATCATACTCTTTGATGATCTCATCAGCATTGCTGGGAGTTTCAGGGATTATTTCCTTCTGAGAGTTTTGAAATTGATTTTCTAATTTTGAAATTTTATCTTTTAACTCAGAATTCTCCAATTTGAGACTCTCAGTCTTATCAGAGTCAGAAGCAAGATTCCTTTTCAGGTTTCTGAATTTGACTCTGATCTGCTGATACCTTTCCAGAATTTCATTAAGGCTTTCAGCTAATTTAGCCTTAGTAAAATTAATAGTAAAGTCAGGGAATACCTCTTCTGTATCTGATTCTGAGTCTGAACCAGAAGCTTCACTGTCTTCAGAGACGTTTGCCATGAGAGCTATGTTTGCTCTTTCATCATCTGATTTTGAGTCAGCTTCAGATGTATCAGAATCATCCCATGTAGCCATAAGACTTTTCTTCTTTTCTTTGCCAAACTTCTTTTTGGGCTTCTCCTTCTGAAGCTTTGGGAAATCACTTTTGTAGTGCCCTTGCTCGTTACACTCATAGCAGATGATGTCTTTGTAGTTTGGCTTTTTTTATCCTGAAGAGCCTTCAGATCTTTTGTTTCTAGAGGAGGATTCTGACTTTCTGTATCTGGAGGAAGATTCATTCTGATTTTTTGATCTTCCGGGATTCCTGAACTTCCTTTGCCTCTGCTTCCACAGTTGGTTCACCCTTCTGGAGAGTAGAGACAATTCATCTTCTTCTAATGAGGATCCATCAGAGGTTTCTTCCACAGCCTGCAAAACTTTGGAGTCAGATTTTTTGTTAGATTTTAATGCTAATGGCTTACCTTGCTTTTGAGGTTCATCTGCTTCTAGCTCTATCTCGTGACCTCTGAGGGAGCTGATGAGTTCCTCCGGAGAGATTTTGTTGAGATCCTTGGCTAGCTTAAGCGCTGTGACCATTGGCCTCCACTGTTTTGGCAAGCTTCTGATGATCTTCTTGACATGATCAGCAGTGGAATATCCTTTGTCAAGAACTTTTAGACCAGCAACAAGAATTTGAAATCTTGAAAACATAGCTTATATTGACTCATTGTCTTCCATCTTGAATGCCTCATACTTCTGAATGAGCGCAAGGGCTTTTGTTTCTTTGACTTGAATGTTGCCTTCATGTGTCATTCTTAGAGAATCAAACATATTCTTAGCAGTTTCTCTGTTTGATATTTTCTCATATTCTGAATATGAGATGGCGCTGAGAAGAATTGTTCTGGCCTTGTGATGATTTCTGAACTCACGCTTTTGCTGATCAGACATCATTTTCTTGTCAATCTTCTGACCACGTCCATCCACTGGGTGTGTGTATCCATCAGTCACCATGTCCCACAGATCAGCATCATAGGCCAGAAAGAAACTCTCAATTCTGTCTTTCCAGTAGTCAAAGTTTTCTCCATCAAAGACTGGAGGTTTGCCACTGAATCTGTCCCTTTCTTCATTGTTGTCATTGCTGATGTTTTGACTTGGTCCTGCCATTGTGTTTTTCTGACGCTGGATCTTGTACTGACACAGTTAAGTGTTAAAGCTCAGAACCAGGCGCTCTGATGCCAATTGAAGATGTGAAAAACACAAGAGGGGGGGGGGGGGGGGGGTTGAATTGTAAAACTTAAAACAAATAGCTTGACAACACAGTATTTTTATCCTGGTTCGTTTGATCTCAAACTACTCTAGTCCACCCGTCAAGGTGATTTCGCCTCTCTCCAACGAGGTCTTAATTCACTATTCTCAAAGAATTACAACAGCTACTTTAACAACTGTTAAAGTCTTCTTGAGTACAACCATAATTCGGTTAATCTCAAGGAACTTCTTTTACAAATGAAATGAACAAGTGTATTTTTGTTTTCTTACAAAACTGTATATCACAACTGTGATGATTACACTAAAATAAGCTTGGAATGAGATGATTTTGCTTAAGCTTTGAATATGTGTGGTTTTTGATAGCTTAGCAAAATTGAGTGCGTACGTGCGTGCTTCTTTTCACAAGCAGTCCTGTTTATATAGGCAAGCAAAGATACGTTGTCCATAAAGCAGGTTTAATGATAATAATGCACTTTCCTTTTGTAGAAGATCTTTTTCTGAAGAAAGCCGTTAGCATTTAATTCAGTCTTGAATAACCAGTAACGCTTCAGAATCTTCTTTGCTGTATCTGCTGATAATGCTTCAGAGTGTTGATGACTTGGTAAATATGTCTTTGATCAGAGTCAGAGTGTATTTGTTAAGGCGCAGATTCTGGTCATCAAACTTCAGTGTTTCAGCGTGTAACATGGGTTGCTGATCTTCTGATGTTGATTCCCTTCTGATGCTGATTCTATCAGAGCTTCTGCATATACAAAGCATAATTTTAAGGAGCATAATTGTTCTTTGTATATACTTTAAAAATAATATTATTCTATGTATTTTGTTATCATCAAAACTTTAACTAAGGGTTGTAGAATCAAACTATGTTCTAACAGATTCCCCCGCAGACGAGATGCAAGAAGAGTTGGATAGAGCTGCCCCCGTTCATGACATTCTGGGACCTTCATCCGCACCACCTCCTATCTCTCTTGAGGACATTCTCCGAGCCATCCACCAGCAAAATCAAATGGGTGCAGCACTTGAAAGAAGACAACAGGAGCAATATGACTATTTATGTGCATAAAACGCTCAGATTTTGAGTGGCCAGCGGAGCATGAACGAGAGGTTGGACGAGGCCCTGTATGAACTAAACGCTTTAAGATTGGACGTCAACACTCTTGGCTTTCATGACACTGATACCGAAGCTACGCCCACCAGGCGATCATGCACCAGGAGTAGAGAACGTGGCCATCAGTAGTTTTTATTCTTAAGTAGTTTGCTTTTTCTGTTTCTTTTTTTATTTGTATTTGTATTTGTATTTCCCCGCCTTTATACCACAACATTGAGGACGATGTCGAATATAGTGTGGGAGAGGTACCTTTCCATTTTCCATTAAACAAGTAATTTTTTACGATATTTCCCAGTTTGAATTCTTCCCCGCTTTATTTAGCCATTCCAAAAATTTTTGCTTTATCTTCGCATAGCCCGACATACCTATCTTAATGAAATCCTAGTTAGGAAGCCGAAACGATTCAACAAGATCGATACGGTTATGACACCTTAGACTTCCTACTTACGTGATCCGTTTCAATAATCGTTATACCTATATCTTGAGTTTTTGTTCTAAAGTAACCCGTAGTAGTTTATACTAGCAGTCAGCACTGTCTTGACACAAACCACGTGGGGAGCCGATGAATATAAGTGTTTGATGCCTAATCAATGAAATATCCTTATTATCTCACTGCTAAAAAGGAAAAAGTTGCACCAAAATACAAGGCCGCATATAAGAGATGAGCAAATAATGAAGGAGTCCATTGTTGGTTGGTTCAGATGTATCTGGTTCTGAACTTGGTAGGGCGTGCTACGGCTCGATCCCCCACAACCTCCAATTCGGATAATATGTGTAGGGTTTCCACATTCGTGTATCAGACCCCGTGCTAAAAGGATCAAAGTCACTAACCGGTTACTCCACTACGTGTGTACTAAGACAAAGGGCTTAATGTGATTGCGCTAGAACAAACCAGGTGAAATAGGTACAAGAGACTCTAGGTAGAATTATAACGAAATTATTGGACAGTTTGTTTAAAATGGAAGTCCATGACTTAGCTTATTGCTCGTGTCATTAGCGTATCGTTAGTGTTATACTTAAGTATCGGTCGAACTAACGATTGATTTCCCGTAATTGTTTTGAAAATCAAAGGTATGTTATGCATGTGCGCCTGATAAAACTTGTCCGATCTTTCTAAATGATTATTTGCTTGAGGACAAGCAAAGGTTTAAGTATGGGGGAATTTGATAACGAGAAATCGTATCGTATAATTGCTACGTTTTTAGTCCATTTTCATACTACATTAATCCATTTAACTCCCGATTGTTCCGAGTTTTTATGTCTTTTCATAGGTACAACATGTTTCAAGTCAAGTTAGTGAAAGAGATCACATGAAGAAAGATAACATGAAAATCAGAAGAAAAGGAGAAAATCTGCAAAGTCCTGCAGATTTTGAAGCTGTGACGGTCGTCACACATCTATTAAGAGCGTAACGCGCTCACATCATGAAGAATGCTCGTCACACAACATTGACGAACGTAATGCACTATTTAAGCGTCTTACAACCGTCACCTTAGCCTTACGACCGTCACGCACCTAAACTAACATTATGGAGAACGTGGAAGCATGGGCAACGTAAAGAAAGGAGTATTCACTCCTACAATCTCTCAACCTCACCAATGCCCAGTCCTAGTTTTTCTCCACTAAAGAAGTACAAGTCCACGTTCCTATTATTTCTTAACTGCCAATTTCTCCTCTATAAATAGGAGAGATTTCAATGAAAAAATGAGAGAGTTTTATTTTACAAAATTTCTTGCGGAACCCTGCCAAATTTACGAACCATCAGTTTTCATTTTTTGTTCTTGTTTTATTTCCCTTTTACCATTTAATAGCTATTTCCAACATTAGGAAATCGCTATTTTAGTTAGAATTTATTTTTAGCCTCAGACTTCGTTTCAAGCTTCGATTCCGAAGGTTCCAATCTTGCCGACTTGTGGAAGAGGGAGCTTGAGGGATAGTATTATTATTCAGGTTTTTAATCGCATTTAATTTAATTTTAATACAATTTGTTTACGTTAAATTACCGTTATTTATTTATCATGAATGTTTTATTGTTTCCCGATTATATTTCCTGTATGTCTGTTTCAAGTACCATGACTAGCTAAATTTCTAGAGTCGGGATGTGATAATAGTAACTAAATGGATTAAATTGTTCCTAAGCTAAAATCCAAATTAACTTAATTTCTGGCTGTCACTTTTTATAATTAAAATCAATCTTTTTGTTACGAGAGTAAGAAAAGTAGAATAGGTTAGGATCAAGACCACGAAAGTGTGAGGTTTTAACCGGATAGCTAAAGTCAGGCATTTGATTTAAATACAGCGAGAGCGCTTTAAAATGAATTAGATTTTATTAAGTTTTCAAAGAGTATTTTCTAAACACTTATGGGCTAGCGAGAGCAGGCATAAGGCTTTAGAGGTATAATCCGAGATAAGACCACGAAAGTGTGAGTTAAGGGTTTTTAAACTGATAATTTCTACAGAACCATCTAAGTTAAACATCTTTATATGCTTAGGTTCGATTAAATCCGCTTAGGTTCACTATATTACATACCGACCATTTTATCATTATTATTATTCCCTTAATTTGATTTATTTCTCCTCTACTTTAACCTCTAAAAAAACCAAACGTGGCAACATTCGCCTTAGCTAAACTAGCAAACCTTTATAGCACTAGAGTGATTATAAAGTCCCTGTGGGTTCGACATCTTTTTATTACTACCGCGATAGGCTGTGCACTTGCAGTTAAGATACCGTTAGACACATTAAGTCGATCGCGAAATCACCATATTCCTCGGAGAAAGCTATTCCATGGAATTATGGATCTGACGTCTACTATCATGGCGTTAAACAAGAGTTGTTTGATGATGAAAAGGTTGATCCCAACATTGACAATATTGCAGGGACTAGCAAAATTACTAGAAGCGGAAGGATTTTCTCCCCAGAAATCTCTCCACCTGTTCAAGTCATAGTTACTAAGTTAACTGCCAAGGCTCGGGGAAAAGAGCCAATGATAGAGCTTTCCCGGACGGAGGTGCCCAAAGGAACCACAGTCAAAGATACATCTGTACAAAACATGGAGGAAGTTTTGAAGATCATCCAAAGGAGAGACTATAAAATTATTGAACAACTGGGGAAGACCCCATCCAAAATCTCCATGTTATCTTTACTGCTGTGTTCTGAAGCCCATTCGCAGGCTTTAGTAAAATTCTTGAAGACTATTCATGTGTCACAAGATATCTTGGTTGATCAGTTTGGAAGTTACGTGGCTAGTTTGACAAATAATAATGGCTTAGGCTTCTCCGATGCTGACCTGACTCCGGAGGGGAGAAATCATGATAGGGCCCTGTATGTCTCTATTGAATTCAGGGGCACTACGTTGGCACATGTGTTAATTGATACTGGCTCTTCTCTAAATGTTCTGCCAAAAGGCGCTCTTGACAAACTAGATTGTGAAGGGTTCATGCTGAAGCCCAGTAATATCATAGTTCGAGCCTTTGATGGATCCAAAAGAATGGTTCATGGAGAAGTGGACCTCCCAATCAAAGTTGGTTCACGGATTTTTGAGTCCACCTTCTATGTAATGGACATTTGGCCAGATTATTCTTGTCTATTGGGATGTCCCTGGATCCATGGGGTAGGTGTTGCTACCTCCACCTTGCACCATAAATTAAAGTATCATGTAAAAGGGAAGGTTGTTACTGTCTGCGGAGAAGAGGAATACATGGTCAGCCACCTAAATTCATTCAGATACATGGAGATGGACGGGGAATTCATCGAAACTCCCTGTCATACTTTTGAAGTGATTTCCCCTACTGCTGTTAAAGATGTTTATTCCATTCCAAAGGCCACTAGGATCCCGTACAAGATGTCTTCCTTGAAAGATGCCAAGGCTACTATAGAAGAAAGTGGTTGTACTATTTGGGGTCAACTTCCTGATATCCCTTATAAATCTGACAAGTTTGGTTTGGGCTTTGCTGCAGAAGGTCAAAGTGTTGTTCGTCGCGCTCAGGATGGAAGACCTTCATTCCGTATCAGCAATAACGAAGTCAACACTATAGAGGATGCTGACAATGATTGTGATTTCGACAGCTGGATATTCCCTACCATTGGTGATGAACTTGACAATTGGAAAGCATAAGACATTTTCCATATCTCCTTTATCCAGGAGTAATAACTACATTCTTGTCTTATTGCTTTTAAAAAAAATATTTTGGTTATGTAATAAACAATGAATTTAACCTTGTGTCTTACCCGGGGCACAATGGTTCATTTGTTAAGGGTTGATAATCCATAAACATTGTTCATTTAATAAAAACATTGGACATTTTACATTCAAACTTTGTGATCACTGTCTTTCTTTTATCTTATTCATTTTCAAATAGCTATGTGTTCTCACACACACCCACACACTACATTGCAGATCCTCATCCACTCAGGACCTCGTTGACAACAATTCTACTATTGCCGCTTATGACTTTGAAAATTCGATCTACCAAGCCGAGGACGAAGGTGGGGAAGATTGTGAAATACCTGGAGAACTTGCCAGACTCTTAATATAAGAAGAAAAGGCTAACCAACCACATGAAGACCCATTCGAAGTTGTAAACTTGGGTACCAAGAAAGACAGAAAAGAGGTTAAGATAGGCGCCAACTTAGAGAGCAGTGTCAAGAACAGATTAATCCAGATGTTGCATGAATATGTTGAAATCTTTGTTTGGTCATACGAAGACATGTCAAGGCTCGATACTGATATTATGGTTCACTGTCTACCATTGAAAGAGGGTTGTTCTTCGATTAAGAAGAAGTTTTATCGCATGCATAATGAAATGTCAGAAAAGATCAAAGTCGAGGTTATGAAGCGATTCAACGTAGGGTTCTTAGTAGTGACGTCATATCCTTAATGGGTTACTAATGTTGTCCCGGTACCAAAGAAATATGGCAAGGTATGTATGTGTATAGATTACAAGGATCTGAACATAGCGAGCCCCAAAGATGACTTCCCACTGCCACATATTGATGTCTTGGTCGACAACACCGCTCAGCACAAGGTATTCTCCTTCATAGATGGTTTCTTGGGTTATAATCAGATCAAAATGGCGCATGAAGACATGGAGAAAACTGCCTTCATCACACAATGGGGAACTTTCTGTTACAAGGTTATGCCTTTTGGGTTGAAGAACACCGAGGCAACTTATCAGCGTGCCATGGTAGCCTTATTCCACGACATGATTCACCACGAGATAGAGGTCTACGTCGACGACATGATAGCAAGGTCACATACTAAAGAAGAGCATCTTGATCATCTACATAAATTATTTAAAAGACTAAAGAAGTACAAGCTGAGGTTGAATCCGAACAAGTGCACCTTTGGGGCGAGGTCTGGTAAACTCCTGGGTTTCGTCGTTAGTGATAAGGGCATTGAGGTTGATCCCTCCAAGGTCAAAGCCATTCAAGAAATTATTACTCCCCGTACTGAGAAGGAAGTCAGAGGTTTCTTAGGACGACTGAATTACATTGCCCGATTCATTTCCTATTTGACTGCTACTTATGAACCAATCTTCAAGTTGTTGAATAAATATCAAATAGTAAAGTGAAATAACGACTGTCAAATAGCCTTTGATAAAATTAAGGAGTAACTACAAGAACCCCCAATTCTGATGCCACCAGTTGAAGGAAGGCCTCTAATCATGTACTTAACAGTGCTAGAGAACTCAATGGCGTGTGTACTAGGGCACTATGATGAGTCTAGTCGAAAAGAGCATGCAATATATCATCTTAGCAAAAAGTTTACCGACTGTGAAATAAGATATTCACTGCTCAAGAAAACTTCTTGCGCTTTGGCATGGGCTGTTCGCCAACTAAGACAATATATGTTGATCCATACTACCTTGTTTATCTCTAAAATGAATCCCATCAAGTATATATTCGAGAAGCCAACTCTCTCCGGAAGAATAGCCTGATGGAAAATGGTCTTAACAGAATACGAAATTCAGTACACCACTCAAAAAGAAATCAAAGGAAGTGTACTGGCGGATCATTTGGCGCATCAAGCTGTAGACAACTATCAGTCTATGAATTTCAAATTCTCAGACGAAAACATTATGCTAGTTACAGATTATGAAGAACTTGGATCGTATGAAGGACCTGAGCCAGGATCTCGATGGAATATAGTTTTTGACAGAGCTTCTAACGCACTTGGAAACGGAATCAGTGATGTAATTATCTCTCTTTAGGGTTGTCATACACCCTTCACTGCCAGACTCTGCTTTGACTGCACCAACAATATGTCTGAATATAAAGCGTGCATCATGGGTATTAAAGCTGCTATTTATCTGAGAATCAAGTTCTTAAGCTTATATGGGGACTCAGCTCTAGTAATCAGTCAAGTTAAGGGAGAACGGGATACGAAGCATCTGAATCTTATCCCTTACTGAGAACATGTGCTAACCTTGATTCTGTATTTCAAAGAGAATAATTTTGAGCATATCCCAAGAGAAGAAAATCAGTTGGAGGACGCATTGGCTACCATGTCATCCATGTTCAAGGTCATATGGGACAATGAGGCTCCCAGAATTACCATTGGAAGATTCGACGAACTGACACACGGCTATGAAATTGGTGTTGATGGACTAGAGGAAAAACCTTGATTTTATGAAGTGAAAAGGTACCTTGAGACTCAAGAATACCCTAAAGGGGCATCAATCAATGACAAGAAGTTCCTATGAAGGTTCTCGGCTAAGTTCTTTTTGAGCAATGGAATTTTATATAAGCGCAATCATGATTCAACTCTGCTTTGTTGTATGGACAAGAAGGAAGCAGAAGAAGTTATGCAAGATATGCACGAAGGTATCTTTGGTACTCACTCCAGTGGTCATACTATGGCTAAAAATATTTTGAGAGCGGGTTACTATTGGTCGACTATAGAAGCCGACTGTCACCACCACTCGAGAACTTGTCATAAGTGCCAAATCTATGCTGATTAAGTTCATGTGCCTCCAATACCTCTAAACGTCATGACTAATACATGTCGATTCTCAATATGGGGAATTGATATGATTTGATAGATCAAACCTACTTCCTCTAATGGACATCACTTCATTCACGCCGCCATTGATTACTTTACAAAATGTGTAGAAGCAACCTCGTTTGCCTCTGTTACTAAGAATGTGGTTGCCCGGTTCATAAAACATAACCTTATCTGTCGATATGGCATCCTCGAGAGGATTATCACAGACAATGGTACCAACCTCAATAACACTATGATTACTGAGCTCTGCATGCAGTTCAAGATCAAGCACCAAAACTCTTCTCCGTGTCAACCAAAGATGAATGGCGCAGTGAAAGCCGCCAATAAGAACATAAAGACGATTATACAAAAGATCGATGTGACATACAAATACTGGAACAGGATGTTAATGTTTGCTCTTCATGGATATCGAACGTCAGCATAAACATCAACTAGGGCAACCCCATTCTCTCTGGTATATGGTATGGAAGTTGACCTACCTGTCGAAGTTCAGATTCCCTCTCTGATAATTATGAAAGATGATGACTTAGATGAAGACGAGTGGATTCAGACTAGGTTGGATCAGTTAAATCTAATCGACGAGAAAAGGCTTGTGGTTGTCTGTCACAGCCAAATGTATCAGAAGCATATGATCAAGGCACTCAATAAGAAAATAAAGCATCAGGTATATCAAGCTGGTGACTTGGTAATAAAGCACATCATTCTACCATAAGGTGATCCTAGGGGGAAATGGGCTCCCACCTACGAAGGGCCATTTGTCGTCAAGAAAATATTTTCGGGCGGTGCCATGACACTAACCACCATGGACGGTGAAGATTTCCCGCACCCTGTGAATGCAGACATAGTCAAAATATACTACGCATAAAAATAAACCGCTAGGTTAACTGGCCTAGGAAAAAAGAAAGGGCATTCCGGTGAACCAAAAGGGTTTGGGCAAAAATTAAGGATATATATAAAATATTGTACACCCGGTAAGTCGAAAACCTGAAAAGGCGGCTTGGGCAAGAAAGGGTATCACGGTGGACTGAAAACCCGAAGGGGCGGTCCAGGAAAAAGTTTGGGATAAAAGTGAATGACTATGTCCTATTGGATCACTTACAGTGAGCTTTATTACCAACATCAAGTTCAAATGATACATATCAGTTCAATCGCTTTCTTCCGACAACGAGGGATGAGATACTTGAAGACATAGAGGCAATAGCAGAGTAGGAACCCGACGAGATTATTCCCACATAGCTATTATCTTGTTTACACTTTGTACTATTTTCATTTCACGACAATTTCCTCTTACTAGGATTTATGTCTCTCTGGATAAAATCGTCTGTTTATGGGTAAACTATCAATAGCAATACAAATTTCAAAATTTAAACTTTTTTGTTTTTCTGTTTTGTTTGCAAAAATGTCCAATGACTAAAATTGAATGAACATATGCATATGAATACAATTAACTGTTAACAAATATATGCATAAAAACAAGAATAAGCATTTACTCAAGACCCTAGGAGTTGGGATAACGTTCAAGCTATCCACAAATCCCCACAAAGTCATCTTAACAAAGATATGTCCCGTACAAAATGGGATACACCAATCATATTCACTAGAAAATCACCCCAGCGGATAAAAGAATTTGATCTTTTTCCCGGTAATATCTCCCACCTACGGAGTTCCAATCAGTAAAGTTTATGGAAATTCTCTTCCCCAATTGGTTTATTCCTCCAAAACTATAAAAGCCCTTGTAGATTTCTTCTCTCCATCAGAGTTTATTTCCTCAGCAAGAGTGTTTCCTCAGCAGAGTATTTCTCCGTCAACAAGGTTTATTTCCCAAATAAGGTTTATTTCCCTAATAGGGTTTATTTTCCCAACAGATTATAATCTCCCCGGCTTGAGTCTGCTTCTACCACAAATTACCAGCAAAATTCTCATCTCCAAGCAAAGGGCAATCCATACCCTATCCCTAGAGAGTTTGCTACTGAATCTGAAATCGAATTAGGTATCATTCAACCTTACTCTCTCAGACGAGTCGGCATTCAACCCATCTCTTGTTCCAGTCATGGTATATAAGAACTAAATTCCCCAGTAGAGCAGTGAACAACCAATGTTCTTGGACTCTTCTCCCTAAAAATGAATCAACATCCTCCAACGGAGCTTCCTCAATCAAAAAATAGGAATACCCATAAAGATCGAAGATACACATGCTCTTTATCCCCAACAACAGTCAGAGATTTATTTTCCCAGACAAAGATACTGCACAAGTTTACAAATACACTTCAATAACATTTCACATCCATACATCATTTACGAACAACATAACACATGCATACGAAACACATATGGCACAGTCTCATTTATTTTGAGAACATCATTACACAATATATTTCATACACCATGACATTTCATACAACTAACTCTTTACCTTTTCAGGAAAGATCAATCAACAGACAAACATCATCAACTACTTGTATGACCAGACAGTCTTCTCAAAGGCTACATCTGACAAAATAGATACTTAAGCAATTTCCTCAGAAGGTCATTCTCAAAGAGACATCTTCCTCCCGTTGAAGTTGGGCATAGATATATTCTGGATCAGATTAAATCGAGTGTAGATTTATTCTGATACTTCTTCCAGTTAAAGACGGGTATATATATCTTCTGGATCAGATTAAATCAAGCATATATTTATTCTGATACTTCTTCCAGTTGAAATCAGTCGTACACATCTTCTGGCTCAGATTAAATCAAGCATAGATTTATTCTGATACTTCTACCAGTTGAAAACAGCCGTACACATTTTCTGGCTCAGATTAAATCGAGTGTATGATTTATTCTCATACCTCATCCAGTTGAAGACGAGCATAGAAATCTTCTGGATCAGATTAAATCGAGCGTATAGTTATTCTGATACTTCTTCCAGTTGAAGACGATCGTAGATATTTTCTGGCTTATATTTAATCAAGTGTAGATTTAGTCTGATACTTCTTCCAGTTAAAGACGAACATAGACATTTTCTGGCTCAGATTAAATCGAGTGTAGATTTATTCTGATACTTCTTCTAGTTGAAGATGAGCGTAGACATCTTCTAGCTCAGATTAAATCGAGCATAGATTTATTCTGATACTTCTTCCAGTTGAAGACAATCGTAAATAGCTTCTGGATCAGATTAAATCAAGCGTAGATTCATTCTGATACTTCTTCCAGTTGAATACGAGCGTAGACATCTTCTAGATCAGATTAAATCGAGCATAGATTTATTCTGATACTTCTTCCAGTTGAAGACAATCGTAGACATTTTTTGGCTCAGATTAAATCGAGTCTAGATTTAGTTTGATACTTCTTCTAGTTAAAGACGGATGCATACATCTTCTGGAGCAGATTAAATCAAGCATAGATTTATTCTGATACTTCTTCCAGTTGAGACGAGCGTAGACATCTTCTGGCTCAAATTAAATTGAGCGTAGATTTATTTTGATACTTTTTCCAGTTGAAGACAGTCGTAAATAGCTTATGGATCAGATTAAATCAAGCCTAGATTCATTCTGATACTTGTTCCAGTTAAAGACGAGCGTAGACATCTTCTGGATCAGATTAAATCGAGTTTAGATTTATTCTAATACTTCTTCCAATTGAAGAAGGTCGTAGACATTTTCTGGCTCAGATTAAATCGAGCATAGATTTATTCTGATACTTCTTCCAGTTAAAGACGGACGCAGACATCTTCTAGCTCAGATTAAATCGAGCGTAGATTTATTCTGATACTTCTTCCAGTTAAAGATGGTCATAAATAGATTCAGACTCAGATTAAATCAAGCTTAGATTTATTCTGATATTTCTTCCAGTTGAAGACGGGCGTACACATCTTCTGGCTCAGATTAAATCAAGCGTAGATTTATTCTAATACTCCTTCCAGTTGAAGTCGGGCGTAAACTTATTCTAATTTCTATCAATGGTTACTTTGGATTGCATCTATAAGACCATCTCCGATGACTCTCTATTACCTCTCCAAATAGCATCTTTAATCCCATTCCCGATACAATATCCAACAATGTTACTTCTTGCACAGGCTAGTGCAAATTTTTGGGCACTTAAGTGTTCGTTCCTCTTCTACTTTCAATTTGCGAATGGCGGACATGTCAATATAACTCTTCAAATTTAATAAGATTGAACAAGGGCACCTGTTGTACCCCAAAATTTTCCCTCCCATTTTCTTCAAAAAATATTCTCATGAGGTCCTCATTTGCTCAAGATAGCTTAAGAGTTGATCAGACAGAGGTTTCTCCTAAGCAATGGGTCTACAACTAGGGTTTTGAGTTTCTAAAGGAAGATTGGGTCCCAAAGGTCTCAGGTGATTTCCATGGTTCTTCATATGCCTTCAAGGATACTCATATCAAGTTTCAAGTCTTGCATCACAAGTTTGCTCAGTCAATGGTTCAAATAATTGAAAATCAACTATATTGGGTAAAAAGTCAACTATGGTCAACATACAGTCAAACTTCAAGATTTTTGGTCAACATCAACATTTTGAAGTGATATTCATCATTTTATCAAGGGTTGATCATGATTCCTCAAGGAAAGCCCTCAAATCATCAAAAGTCAAAAGTTGCCAAATTAGGGTTTCCTCAAGAGAAGTCAACTGAACTTTGACCAAGCATAACTTTTGTATGCTTCATCAACTTTTCCCTAACCAAATCTCATTTTGAAGCAAATTCAATTCTCTACAACTTTTCATTTATGCTCAAGTCTAAAAAGTTCTTCATTTGAGAGATATGAGCCCATACATTATAGATCATTTCAAAAGTCAACAAAAATACACTTTTTCAAGGTAACTTACATCAAGATAAAGTCTCCAAATGCAAAAATGATCAAAAGAGAAATTGTACAGGAAATATTGAGCTTTCCAAAAATTCCAAGATCACCTTAAAAATATGAAAATTGAGCAAGTCATGAGTTGCACAAGTTGGGTAATTTTTGAGAAATGCATGAAATCTCAATTTAGCAAATTTGTGATTTTGGGCTATTGGGTCTAAGTTTTGGAATTCAAATGTGTTCATAACATGTTTAAAGACCCCTAAGTGCATCCATGCATTGTTTTAGTCTTTTATTTTATTATTTTGATTTTATTTATTTATTTAAAATTAAAATTAATTCAAAATAAATAAAAAACTATGAACTAGGCGTGCAAGTCTTTGCATTGGACCAAATTTGAAGCTCAAAAAGCCCATGGACAATTACCAAAACTGTGCAAAGCCAAGAAGGGAAGGAAATATCTTCTTTTGGAAAGTTTTGAAGCAAAATTGAAAATCCATAATGCCATTTGATTTACGCCACAAATGTTAACCTAATGTGATCCCTCATATATACACAAGCTTCAAATCTCAAGGACAGAGACGCAGATGCTGCATCTAAGCCTAAGCTTTGTTCATAAAATTTTCAAAAAAATACAAGCATCAAATCCTAATTTCCATAACTTCTCAGCTCAAACCAGTGATCAAACATCACTCCTGAGATTCCCCAGGAGTCTCCCCAGGTCCATAAACACGCCCAATTGTGCTTAAAAGGTCCCTCACAGATTCATCGGTGGTAAGGTTTTGGTTTGTTTATGTATATTCGATTGCAAATATATTTAACATCTTTTTGTGATACAGATGCATTCATAATAGATTTAAGGACATGAATAAATGATCACATGGTATTTTGGGCGTCAGAATCACGCAACACCATGTTTGAACTGAGTTAGGGCTTTTTCTTTGTATCTCACTCTACAGGCCGTTTCAGCCTAAACTAATTATTGCGGTGAACTCGTAGGCCATGATTTAGGAGGTAGAGTCCCTCTTGATCCTTATTTTGCATATTTGCATAGGTTTGGAAGAATTTGATCACCGAAGAAGACGACCGAAGCTAGGGCTCTGGCGCTCTTCGTTCCACTGGGTTTAATATATATTTTATTTGTTTCAATTCAATAACCAATGATAGCGCAACGCAGATGGCAAGGCCTTGGACATGTGACTGAATGGGTTGGGTTTGAGTCCCTGTTTTGCACCTTATTTTTTGTTATTTTCAGGATAATTGGCAGAATTGTTACAAAAGGGTTGTTGGCTATTCTCAAACATCATGGAAGCGCAGCGCAGTTGGCAAGAGCAGTGTGCCTGTGAAGCCAGGGGTGTGGGTTCTACACCCACCCCTGCATTCTTTTTTTCCTTTTTATCTTCTAACCCTATTTTTTTCTCTTTAACATTTTTCTCTTTTTCTTCTATTTTTTACTTTAATTAATTATTTTTTTTATTTTCTGACCAATTTTATTTAATCAGAAAAAGTCACTAAAAATTAGATTTTAGGTTTTGTTTAATTAATTTAAATTTTTGATAAATAAAAAAAATTGATTTAATTTAATCACACTTTGATTTTATTTTATTAATTAATTTGTAAATTAATTAGAATTAGGGTTATTATTATTTTACACTATAAAATATTTTTCTAAACAAAACACCAAAAATATTTTTCTAACGCTTAGATTTTTTTAGGTATTAATATCTTTCCCTCTTTCACAATCTTCGCGCGCTTATTTATTTTTTCGCATTGTTATTTTTATAATTATGTAACTGTCAGGGGATGTAATAGATAAATTAGGATTTTTGTACTTCTTCCCTATTTTATGGTTTGTACCCCCATCCCAGAAGCTCTGTAATAGTCTAGATTTACTTTTCCGCAATTTACTGCTTTCCTTATTATTGCTAGTTTAATAGGATTATATGGCAAAGACTAAAAGTAAACGCTAGATAACCATAAATCCAAGACAAAAATAATTGAAAACAAATCACCTTCGCACACTCACACCTCTAGGGTAGCCCCATTTGTTGCCTCAAATAAAAACAGTCATGTCCCTCGAATGTGGGACGCTTTAGAAAAGACCCTCGGTTAAAAGATCGTAGTCCCTCGATGACCCTTCGATGTTGCCTCGGTAAAATGATCTTAGGCCCTTACAATAATTTCTAAAGCGTCATACGAGTTGCCTTTATGACTTTACGATGACCTGCACCTGTCCCTCAAACATCCAATGATATGGCTTCCTACTAACTAATGGTAGGATAGCACTATCCAAAGAAAGAGGAAAATAACGCGAAAGACTTTTGAGTAGGTAGATAGCTTGTAGTTGGTTAGTCACAAACAAAAACATTCTTCACACAAAAACACTTCTTTTAAAAATATTTTAAAAACAAACACTTTGTATGCATACTCAACGATTCGATAATCATTACAATGTTTTCTGCACTTAGGCATTTTTTAAAAACATTTTCAAACATATACAAACACAAATAATTTCAAAAGTGAGCTAGTGATTAAGAGCCCGTAGATAACTACGGATGAAAAGGGTGCTAACACATTCCTTTTTCATAACCTACCCCCCGAACTCAGAAAATTCTCAAAGGTCTTTCCTGTTCTTTTCATCCTTTCCTTTATTGGATAAAAGAAAAGTCGATGGTGACTCTTGTTATCCGCAACATTTGCGATAAAACACAACCAAAAAAGCAGTTCTCCCACCGTATTACACACACCAATTCAACATTTCACATAGACACATGTGAATCCAATGCAACTCAATGCAATATTCATGTAGTAACAAATGTTATCATACAGGTCCTGCCAGGTCCATATCTCCAAGACAGACAACCACCAATAAAAGCTCGATTCAACCTTAAGCTTTCAAACCCCTCAGCGTTAGGTTTGGGACAAGTTACTAATTCCCACGGAATTACCAAACATTGCCCCTTGATATAAATGATGCATGTACATGTGCAATTTCAACAATCATGTGCAATTAAGACCATCTCCATATCTTAATCATACAAACATATTTCACATAATTCAATATGTTTGAATTATCTTCACCAAATTGTACAACATACATCAATCATGTCATCAACCATATACAATGCATTCTCATATAATTTATCATCTCACCACATTATTATAACATGTAGCAAACAAGTCCAAACCATGTTATGTTCAATCAACATCAATTTCCCAATAATTACATACACAAAATCAAGTAATAGTTTCTCATCAAAAGACATCCAAAACAATCCAAAACACATCAAATAAATTATTAAAATGCATGTAAATAAATGATAAATCATAAACATCCATAATCTAGAACAGTTTCAGAAAATAACAATTTTTGCATCCCAAACCGCGCTAAGCGGCCTCGCGAAAAACCAATTTTTTTTGCTTATGGACAGTTCTTCTTGTTACGAATTTCTCAACCAAAAATCATTCCAACACCCATTTTTCACAAATTAAATGTATTATAACCTATATCTAACATATAGAATCAAATACAAACATCAAAACATGATTTCCAACATCAATTTCATGATTCTACATTCAAACCCTACCAAGTCAAAATCTAGAAATTGAAGAACAAATCCCTATTTTCATGTTACTAACCATCACATACCATTACATACACCCATAAATCAAAGAATAGTCAACCTTACCTTAGATGTAGATACTTCTAGGATTCTTTTTCTTTCTTCCTCTTTTCTCCTCTCCTCTTCTCTTCTCTTCTCTTCTCTTATCTTACCTTCTCTTCTCTTCTCTTCTCTTCTCTTGTGTTACAAATTCCCTCTCTTTGTTTTGCAAAACCCTTTACTAACTCTTGTTTCATTAATTTGCTTTAACCCACTCTCATACTAAACCATCACCAAGGTCCAATTAACTAATATTTATATTTTCACACTCACTAACCCAATTACTCAAATAACACATATACTCCAATTAAATCAATTATTCATGTAATCACACAAAATCAAATAATTAAATAATTATCAAACCAAATAATAATTAATATGGCAAACAAATAATAAAATAATAAATAGAAAAATTGGGGTGTTACATAGACTCTAAGGGAGAACTCGTTCAGTGGGTCATATTAGTAGACTCTGACCCCATTAATATTGAAGAAAGACTTAAGAAGAAAGTTTGACTGAAGGCCGTGGAAGAAGAAATTGAGGCCATAAACAGAAACAATACTTGGGAGTTCTGAGCTTCCAAAAGAGAAAAAAACTGTCAACATCAGATAGATTTTCTAGGTGAAATTAAAGCTAGATGGATCAATTGGAAAACACAAAGCAAGGTTAGTTTCAACAAAAATCTAGATTAGATTACTTTGAAGTGTTTGTGCCTGAAGCTAGACATGAAACAATCAGATTGGTGATTGTTATACAACTTCTAATAGAAATTGGCCTATGATGCATCTGGATGTGAAATCTGCATTTCTGAATGGTTGATTACAAGAAGAGGTATACGTGTCACAACCTCATGGATTTGTGAAAAAGAATCAGGAAGAGATGGTATATAAGTTATGAAGTGTTGTATGGACTAAAACAAGCTCCTAGAGCTTAGAATCTGAAAACTGATTCATTTTTCAAGCTACAAGGATTCATAAAGTGTGAGATGGAGTGTGGCGTTTATGTACAACCTAATTTTAAAGACAATATGATTCTGGTGTGTCTTTATATTGATGACATATTATTAACAGGAAGTTGTCAAGAAGAGATGGTCAAGTTTAAGAAGGTGTTGATGAATGAGTTTGAGATGACTGATAATGAAAATATGGTATATTTTCTAGGGATGAAGATTATGTACTCTAAAAAGGGTATCATTTTGCATCAGTTTAAATATGAACTTGAGCTTCTGGAGAGGTTTGAGCTAACAAATTGCAAGACTGCAATCACACATGTTGAGATAAATCACAAGCTGGATTCTGATGTTAAGGGTGATAATGTAGATGCTACAACTTTTAAACAGTTGGTTGGCTCATTGAGTTATCTGTGTAACACTAGAACTAACATTTGTTATGTAGTTGGAATGACGAGTTAGTCTATGAACAAGCCAACATGGTCAGATTACCAAGTTATTGTCAGGATTCTAAGGTATATTAAAGGGACTCTGAGGTATGGAGTGTTGTTCCCTTCTGATGTTAAAACTGATGCATAGTTGATATGCTATTCAGACTCAGATTGATGTGGAGACAGAGTCGGCAGAAGAAGTAATTTTGAATGTTTTTACAAGTATCTGAGAAGTCCCATTTCTTGGTGCTCCAAGAAGCAACCGGTGGTTACATTGTCAACTTGTGAAGCTAAATATATTGCAGAAGCTTTGAATGCGTGTCAAGCTATTTGGTTGATGAATTTTTTGCAGGATCTAAAGATCACGGTGAGAAAACCTATGAAGTTGATGATTGATAACAAATCAGCCATAAGCCTTTCTAAGAACCCAATGCTTCATGGGAGAAGCAAGAATATTGACACGAAGTTCCAATTTCTGAGAAGTCAAGTCCATAATAGAGTGATAGAAGTTGCACACCATAGCACCCAAAAGCAACTTGCAGGTGTTTTGATGAATGATGTCAATACTAAACACTTTATCTATTTGAGGGATGAAATTGGTGTTATAGAATTTAATTAGCTGAAGATGAATTAAGGGATGGTGTTACAAGTAATTCATATTCAGAATTATTTGTGTTAGCCAGAAGCAGAAGCTTATATGGCTGCGTCCCAGAAGTATGTTTAGCTTATGAGGTTCTAGTTTTTTTGTTAACTTAGCTATTAAACATACCCTTGTTAGGGCCCACGTGGTAGTTTATTTTGTGTATTTAAACAAGTTTGTAATTAGGGTTTTGTAATAGAGAGTAAGTTGTGAATATAAAATTTTCCTCCTCAACAAATTTGTTGTAGCCATCTTTCTCCCTCTTCTTCAATCTTGTACACCAACGTAAACATAAAGGATGTGTGAAGAACTTGGGTTGAAGCTAGAAAAACCATATTACCATGTCCGTGGCGAATTGAGAATGATTTTACCAAAGCTAGTGTGGGTTGGTGTACCAATATCGCTTCAATCAACATTAATTGAGAGTTCTATTAATTGAGAGTTCTATTTAATGAGATGTTCTTATGAAGTAATGATGGAAAAGGGTGTGTTCTGGACTGGGCCCGACAGGCCCAACAGCATTGCCAAGGCCCAATCCAAATGGACTTGCTGAGGACCACGCCGACCAAGGGGTCACAGTCGTGCCCGACGTACTCCCTGAGGTCACGTGTTTGACATCTACATCTCCAGCTCGACATCCTGCTGTCCAGCTCGACATCACCTCGAGCACCCCTAACTAGGGCAGACTCAGTCCACTACACTCCCAATGAGACCCCGAAAAGACCGCGTTTCCGTCCGCCCGCACTTCACGCAGAACATCTAGGAAGGGAACCACGTGCGGGTCCCCACTACGCACGTAGAACCTGGCAGTTCCTCCATTGGGCCAAACCTGCCCGGCCCAATGAAGGAACCTTGGCCCAGCGCTGGGGGCTATAAATACCCTCTGTTTCCAGAGGGTCAGGTATTCATCATTCTACCCATACACTTATTATTGCCTGCTCGTGCTTCTACTTACTTCAGCATCGGAGTGCCTTGCAGGTACCCCCCCCCCCACCTCGTTCAAAAAGCTTTCAGCTCGGAGCCAGCCGTGACGGTCCATTTCTGATCAGGTCAGATCAGTGGCGCCATCTGTGGGAAACTAGCTTCCCCGTCTTACAAACAACTCAAAAGACCAAAGCTCAAAATTCAACTACCTGTCATGGCTGATCCAGCTCGCAATGAGCAGAACGTCCGTGTCGCCGACACCAATAACGGCACGGCGGACAAAAACGGACACATCGATAACCCCGGCGACCCCGACCATAGTACCATTCCTATGACGACCGCCCCTGGAACTTCCTCCTACAGGGACGGGGCTACTGCATCATCCTCCCCGCTCCCACCACCACTTGAAGACGACCCGGCGGCCCTCGCTCATTACAGAGCTTCCCGGTTCCATGAAGTCCCAGTTCCCGCCGGAGCAGATGCCACGACTCAGGCACTGTTCGCGGCCATTAATCAGACAAACTATCTCATCTTCGCCCAAGGAGAAAGACTAAGGGCCCTTGAAGATGACCGAAGACCCCCGAGGAGGCATCGGAGGCCACATTCTCCACCTCCTCGGGTCACAGAAGTTCGACACCCTTCTCCCCCGCGGAGACACTACAGGGAGAACTCCAGAAGCCCCTCACCCCGGCCAAAGCAGAGGCGCCCCTATTTAGAGAGACAGCCCGTCATCCCTGCCGGAGAACCCAGTCGCGACCCGGCAAGGCACGACAAGAGACACGCCGGGGACGGGCGTGTAACATTCAACCACCGAGCATCACGCTCAAGGGAGACTCAGCACGACCACCGTGCCAGACAATACTACAGGTCCCCATCTCTGTCTCCGGAGAGGAGCGACGAGAACGACCCCCGCGGTCCCCTGTCGCAGGCCATCATGGATGCACCCATCCCCCCGGGCATGGAGAAGCCCCCACATCTGAAGGAGTGTGACGGAGTTGCGGACCCGGTCGACCACATTGACGGGTTCGAGGCCATGCTCCATTATCATAATGTCGGGGGACCCATCAAGTGCCGTCTTTTCCCCACGACTCTCAGGAAGGCGGCCATGGACTGGTACAAAGGCCTCGCCCCGGGCTCAATCACCTCGTGGCGGAACCTGAAGAACCAGTTCATCAGTTCCTTCACCGCTTCTCGACGCCATCCAAAGACCGAGGCAGCGCTCGAGGCCATCATCCAAAGACAGGATGAGACCTTGAGGGAGTTCATCAACCGCTTCAACCGAGAAGCGATACAGGTCCCCTGCACGGACCACATGAAGAGATATCTGTTGGAGAGGGGGCTCCTCCCCGGCACAGAATTCAGAAAAGCCGTGGGAATCGAGCCGCCCAGGTCTTTCGACGCCCTCCTCGATAAAGCTCGAGCATATATGGATTACGAGGAGAGGGAAGCTGCCAACAGGGCCCGAGACTCCAGGACTCGGGGTCCCAACAATAGCAGCAGCTCACGCCAAGAGGCTCCTCCCCGACGTACCGGGGAGAAAAGGAAAGAAGACCGACCCCGGGAAGTCCGGGAACAAAGGGGCCCCTCGGGCCATTTCACCGAGTACACTCTGCTCACAGCTTCCCGCGAGCGTATTCTGGCGGAGTGTGCCAGTACAGACTTCAAGGACGGCGGCGTCAAGCGTCCCCGACCTGCTCCCGCCAAGCCAGGGGCGGACAAAAATAAATACTGTCAATACCATAGGAGTCATGGTCATTTGACAGAGGACTGCGTCCACCTCAAGGACGCCATTGAAACCCTCATCAAGGGAGGGAGGCTCGCGCAATACAGGCGAAACGACGCTCCCCGTCGTGACGCCCATGAAGCCAAGGAGCCAGAAGAAGACGCCCGACCATCAGACGAGTCGGTGCCCATCCAGACCGCCTTCTCGGTAACCAGGCCCGAGGATTTCGACATTCCCGAGCACCTGCAGGAGCCGCTGACAATGCACAGCAGGTGGGAATACTTTCCCTCCGCCATGGTCATCAACGGGGGAGGGTTCAACGACCTCACCATCAATTCAGCTAAGAGGAAGTTGGACGAGCTGGTCGACGCGGCTCCCCCGCAAACAGTAACGTTCGAAAGGGTGAAGGGAAGGTCAGAGCCCATCACCTTCTACCTAGAAGAGCTCCCCGGTGGAGCCCCGAACGCGGTCATCCCCTTACTGATAAGGGCAAGAATGGCTAATTTCGACGTGCATCGCATCCTGGTCGACGAGGGGAGTTCCGTCGACGTGATGTACAGCCAACTATTTCGAACCTTACAGCTGGACGACTCACATCTCTCTCCGTATGTGGGGTCGGATCTACAAGGCTTCAACGGCTCGACTTCCAAACCTTGGGGTTATGTCGAGCTCCTGGTTACGTTCGGTGAAGGAACGGCTACGAGACAAGTTAAAGTTCGTTTCCTCGTCATTGACTTCCCGTCTCTATACAATTGCATCTTGGGGAGACCGACACTGGCAGAGCTGACAGCGGTGCCCTCGACCGTCCATCTAAAGATGAAGTTCTACACCAGGAGGGCACGGGTAGCCACCATCCAAGGAGACCTAGCCGCTGCCCGCAGGTGCTTCAACGCTGCTTCTAAGGGACGGGATACCGTCGACATAGGGACCAGACCCGCTAAAAGGACAAAACAGGAGCCCGACAGGAAAGCATCCCCCAAGGAAGAAGTCCATAAAGCTCCACCAAAGGTCGACTCCATAGCCCTCGACACCCGCTTCGATCAGGACGAGCCATCCAGCAGCGAGCAAATCCCACTCTGACCAATACCGGACGGGGATTTTGAACTCGTTCCCCTCGGCACAGACCCGACCAAGGGAGTGAAGATTGGCAAAGACCTCCCCGACTTGGCCAGGAAGCAAATCAAGGCCTGTCTGCGCGAGAATGCTGATCTCTTCGCCTGGAGCGCTGCGGAGATGCCCGGACTCGACCCTGAGGTCGCCTGTCACCACCTCGCCATTGATCCAGCCGCCAAGGCCGTAGTACAACGTAGGCGTAGGCAGTCTCCAGAAAAAGCAGAGGCTGCTGAAAAAGCTGTAAAAGACCTCCTAGAGGCAAATTTTATTTCTGAAGCCCGGTATTCCACCTGGCTGTCAAATGTTGTACTTGTGAAAAAGAATAATGGAAAATGGAGAATATGCGTTGATTATACTGATCTCAACCGGGCTTGCCCGAAAGATGCTTTTCCCTTGCCTAACATAGATATGCTGGTCGACAATTCGGCCGGCTACAAAACTTTGTCGTTCATGGACGCCTATTCGGGATATAACCAAATCCCAATGGCCCTGGACGACAAACACTGCACGGCATTCATGACCAGCTCGGGCAACTATTACTACAACGTAATGCCCTTCGGACTGAAAAATGCCGGAGCAACTTACCAACGCATGATGAACAGAGTTTTCAACAAACAGATCAGCGGCATGCTCGAGGTATATATGGACGACATGATCGTCAAATCCCGAGCAGACACCGATCACGCAGCTCATCTCAAGACAATCTTTGCCCAAACAAGACAGTGTAAAATGAGGTTCAACCCCGAGAAATGTACGTTCGGGGTTAAGGCAGGAAAATTCCTTGGATTCTATCTAACAGAACGGGGAATCGAAGCCAACCCCGACAAATGCCGGGCATTCTCCGACCTCCCAACACCGACGTCGAAGAAGTCGATACAAATCATGAACGGCATGCTTACGTCGCTGTCCCGCTTCGTCGCGAAGTCCGCTCAGCACGCCCTCCCCTTCTTCAAACTCCTTCGAAAGGAAGCAGCCTTCGAATGGAATGAGGAATGCGAGCAGGCACTACGCCACCTAAAGCAAAGTCTGTCTCAGCCGCCCGTGCTATCTCGACCAGACGACGGGGAACCGCTGTACTTGTACTTGGCCGTTTCAAACGAAGCCATCAGCGCAGCTCTTGTCCGCGAGACCCCCGACGGGCAGAAACCCGTCTACTTCACGAGCAAGGCCTTACAGGGGCCCGAAAGCAGATACCAGCAGATAGAAAAGGTTGCTCTGGCCCTCGTCAATGCTGCGAGGAGGCTCAGACACTACTTTCTAGCCCACACCATCATCGTACGAACCGACCAACCGGTGAGGCAACTCCTGGGTCGGCCAGATATGGCGGGCAGGATGCTGAAGTGGTCCTTGGAACTTTCCGAATTCGACATTCAGTACGAAAGCAGGAAAGCCCTGAAAGCACAGGCCTTGGCCGACTTTGTCGCGAAAATGACCACTCACGACCCTCCCCCAGGGAAAGAACACAAGTGGACCATCTTCGTCGACGGAGCATCCAGCTCGTCCGGAAGCGGCGCAGGAATCCTCCTGGAAAACGAGGAAGGCGTAGTAATCGAGCACTCCTTAGCTCTCTCCTTCCCGACGTCAAACAACCAGGCAGAATACGAAGCCCTACTCGCAGGGCTGAGACTGGCCGAGGACCTGGGAGCCCGCGAGGTACAGATCTACACCGACTCCCAGCTCGTCGCCTCTCAGGTACAGGGGAGCTACCAGGCCAAAAACGACAACCTCATCGAGTATTTGAACTTAGTCAAAAAACACATGACAAAGTTCGTACGAGCAGAAATTTCACATGTTCCCCGCGAGCAAAACACGAGGGCGGACATATTGTCCAAACTCGCGAGCACACGAAAGAAGGGCAGGAACAAATTCGTCATCCAGGAATCTCTAGCGCGTCCAACTATCGAACAACCCTCGACTACAGTCGAGATCCATGCCATCGGGTATGCTACGTCCTGGATGACCCCGGTTTATAATTTCCTAACAAAAGGAGAACTCCCGTCGAACCGAGCAGAAGCTACCATCACCAAGCGACGAGCATGTTCGTACGTGGTTCTCGAGCAGAAACTGTACCGAAGAGGATTCTCCATCCCCCTCCTGAAATGCATCAACGAATCCATCGTCCCCGAAGTACTGCGGGAGATACACAAAGAGATCAACGCCCAGCACATGGGCGGTAAATCCTTAGCAAGGAAAGCCCTTCGAGCAGGATACTACTGGCCGACGATGCAGCAGGATGCCAAGGAACACGTCAAAAAATGTGATAAGTGCCAGAAACACGGGGACATGCACCTCGCCCCTCCGCACGAGCTGAGCATACTGTCATCCCCATGGCCGTTCGCCTGGTGGGGTATGGACATCCTCGGGCCCTTCGTGCAAGGAACCTATCAGAACAAATTCCTCATCGTCGCCGTGGATTACTTCACGAAGTGAATCGAGGCCGAGGCCCTCGCAAAAATCACCTCACACAATATCCTCCGTTTCTACAAAAGAAACATCCTCGCCAGATTCGGAATTCCGCGGGCCCTGGTGACCGACAACGGTACCCAGTTCACCGACCACGGGTTCCAAGACTTCGTCACTAAACTAGGTACAAAGCAACATTTCACGTCAGTCGAACACCCTCAGACCAACGGGCAAGCCGAAGCCGCGAACAGAGTCATCCTCCGAGGACTCAAACGTCGACTCGGGGAGGCCAAGAGGGGATGGGTCGAGGAGCTCCACAGCGTCTTGTGGGCATACCGAACCACGCCCCACTCAACGACGGGCGAGACCCCATTTTGGTTGACGTATGGCACCGAGGCTGTTATCCCAGTTGAAATCATGGAACCTTCCAGACGAACAGAGAACCCCCTCGATGAAGAAATGAACGACGAGGCGCTAAGGGACGAACTCGACCTAGTCGAGGAAATCCGATCGGGTGCAGCCCTGCGCGAAGCCACCCTAAAACAACGAGTGGCTCTACGCCACAACGACAAGGTCATCAAACGCGAGTTCGAAATCGACAGCCTGGTATTACGTAGGAACCAGAAGGATTCCCGCGAAGGGAAGCTGGCCGCGAACTGGAAAGGACCTTATCGCGTCCACGGCACCACTAGTACCGGGGCATACTATCTCGAGCAATTAGACGGAGAGCCATTACCACGACCCTGGAACGCTGCTAAGCTAAAGCAGTACTATAGTTAAAAACTACCAACACCTAGGACCCTCGACCATCGGCACCCGCGCCTAGTCGACGAGGAAAAACGTCCGACTCCGTATAGAGGCTGAGGTACAAGCCCGACATACGGCTAAAACGCACAACATCGCTCGACAAACGAGACCGATCGACAGTGCCCGACATGGACAGCTACACCGAGCACCACCGTCGTAGTACCCATAAGGAAGAACACCCAGCTCGCGATGGGCAGTTCACGCCAAGGGAAAATAGTCCCTACCGGGCTTCGCGCCCGACTGAGCAACTTCGCTCCATATGCCCGACAAGTCGTCAAGAATGACGGGCCATCTAAAAGGGTCAAAGGGAAGTCTCTCCCCTCGAGCGCAACACTTAGGTGACTCCGGCCAGCGAAAGAAGGCCGGGCACATATACAAATGGAAGACGGGAAGACTCGCCCGCTAAATCACAGCCACTTACGGACACTCATCGGGCCCATGACTTAGGCTAAATTTTATGCAAATATATAAGATTTCAAACACGGACAAAACATTCAAATGTAAAACAGCATTCATTCAAATAAAAATGCCCGAAGGCGACAAAGCAAACAATTATAAACCGACCAAGAAGGCCGGCGATGTTCATAACGTACAACCGACGGGCACGCAGGCCCAAAAAATACAAGTATCAAAGGCACGCAGGCCCGCTATCCTACGATCAGGTGTCCCCGGAACCATCAACATTGACGACTGGAGAGTCAGGCGGGGGCACGATCGCGCCATCCACTATCTGATGTGTGTAGCCCGTCCCCTCAGTGACCAGACCAGGGTTTAACAAGGAAAGCTGGCCGACTGCGGAGTCGAACCCCTCCTCCAGAGCACTGACGCAATCTGCCTCGAGTAGCCGGATATGGGCGACCAGCTCCGATCGACTCTTCAAAGCCGCTATGTCTTCCGGCTCATCCTCGGCAGGCAGCATGGCAACTTTCATGTCCTCGATCTGTTGGGCCAAGCGCCCGACATCGGTCTCCAGACGATCCCTGTCCGCGCGGAGAAGCTCTCCCTCCTCGGCCAGCTTCCCCGACCTTTCTTTCTCCAGGACCAACATCTCCCTCTCAGCATCCATCAGCGATGTCTGCTCGCGGAACATCTCCTCGGAGCGTTCCAGGGCAGTCTTCAACTTCCGCGAGCTCGAGGTGAGAGCCGCTTTCTCCTGCTCAAGTTCTTCAATACGGACAGGATCCCCCCCGTCCTCGGACAACACCAGGGCCATTTCGGCCATTTTCACCAGCCCGTCCATGCTGGCGGCCAGATTCCTCTTCCGATCCTCCTTACTCATCCTTTTGATAGTCTCAGCCTCGTCGGCAACCACTGACAGAGGGAATCTCTCGAAGAAACCCTCCTCTTTGAAACAAGGGGGAAACCCGAAAGACCTGACGGCGCTGGTGTCCTCGCTGACAGCCGGACCGCTTTCCACCCGGGTCCTCTTTCTTTGTATCAAGTCGGCATTAGGATCGACCTCTTGAACCTCTATGATCCCGTCTGACGCGGCCCCCGAGCTGGGCGACGAATCCACCCTCACCACCTGAGGAGCGCCCGGACTATGTGGCGGGCCCATCCTCGTCGCCTGGGGAGCCTTCACGACCCTCCTGCCGCGCTTCTGGTCGCAAGACAGCTTCAAAAGTCTTTCCCTTCGACCGGCCATCGAGCCTGCACAAAATAAAAGACGGGTTAGTGTCGAGCAAGTTCATAAATAAATGACGAGCAAAGAGATTCAAGCAATAAACGACCTAGCAGACGAGCATCCTGCCTGAACGTCTGACACTCCACGAGTGCCTTAGTATCAATCGGCCGGGACTCAAATGTCGGATAACCCTCTGCATCCAAGACATCTTCCCCTTCCCTCGTGGCCCACCGGGCGGGGTGGAAGCTGTCAACGAACCGACAAAGAGTGGCGTACGCCTCCTCGTCCTCCGAACACATGTCCCCGGCAGCAGTATGGTAGTATCCAGTCCCGTGCTCGTAGTGCCTGAACATCCAATGCACAGGGAACTTGGCTGTACGGGCCATCACGGGATACCCATCGTTTCCTAAGACCGCCTCCCCGTCATCATCGCTTATGGGCGCCTCCTCCTCGTACAAGGATCCTAAAGCAGATGTGGTAACTGGCCGCACGACATACCACTTGTCTTTAAAACCCCTCACGGAGTCCATGTACATTTTGAAATGTCTCCTCGACTGTTTTAAGGAGACCCAGCTGTGTTTCCCTCCTCGGGACTGGCGCTGTAGATGAAAAATTCTAAAGAAGAGCGGTATGGTCGCCCCGATCCTCAGAAAGCGACATGTCAGCTCAAACGCCCGGATAAAGGCGAGTGAGTTCGGGTGTAGCTGCGACGGGGCCAACTCCAGATGGGTGAAGACCCCGGTCTGAAAGTCACTGAAGGGCAGCTGCAGCCCAAGATCTTTGAACGCGATCTCGTACATCGGGAAGCTATACTCTGGGTACATCGAGCAGATCCGGGCACGGGAGGTCGGACGCATGACAACGAAATTCTTTTGGAAATCAGGCTGGCCCTGACCCGCTTCGAGGACAGCATATGGATTTCGGTCACGCCGGCTATATATCGACGCGATTCCTCAGGGCTCGGCGCCCACCCAATCCAGCAAAGGGTCGTCGACAGTATCAATCAAGCTCACCGCCTCATCGGCACTTTGTTCCTCATGTTCGTGGCGTCCAGAGGAGCACGGCTCGTCCGCCATGGTTACCTGCAGAGCACGGGAAACCAGTCAATTGGGCATGAAACCATACGCTCGACTTAGCAGACCGAGTGTAGTGTACGACTAACCACGTCGTCCCAAGCACGACCACAAGGTATGAACATGGCGAGCCACTCTCCAAACCGACTACGCGGCCACTCTCCAACATGTCGATCCAAGGTATGAACATGGCGAGCAACATCATGAGACCTACGGCCAGGACCATGAACATACCGAACGCGATCATGAATCAGGCGCCCTGGATCATGAAGACCCCGGGCAGCGCTGCTGATTATTACCTAAAACTATGAATCTACCGGCCAAGAGCATGTGTTTGCCGGTCCTAAGCATGAATATGTTGAGCTAAGCATGAGTTTATCGGGCTAGTCCCACGCGCACAGTCCCTAAAACGTCTACAAACGCTGAAAATCATGCATTACAACAGGAAAATCAAGAAGATAAGTCACTTACTTGAATCAAAAAGAGGATTCGGCTACGGAGGAAAAGAATCTGTAAACAGAAGATCGCAGCTATGAAAAATCTGGAAGAACAACAGCAGTGGGAGCGCAAAGAGTAGAAACGTGTTATGGGGCCCAAGGTTCCTATTTATAGTGATGACGTGGAATACCAAACGTCACCTCGGGCAACCACGGGGTTTCTATCCTCGACACACTGCTCCCAACGCAATGATGACCCTATCTTCATAGGGTGGCGGCACAGTTCCCAAAAGATACCTCGTGTGCTCGACAGACACGCGCCAGCAAGGATCCTCCGAGCATCCACCGCGAAAGATTTATCTCCGAGCACGACGCGGAGAGGCCCTCGAGGACCTGCATCTCCGACCCGGGCGCGAGACCCCGAAGCGGAAACGACCTGAGATCAAGCCATGGCTCCTAACAAAGGAACCACGACTTGGGGGGCTCCTGTTCTGGACTGGGCCCGACAGGCCCAACAGCATTGCCAAGGCCCAATCCAAATGGACTTGCTGAGGACCACGCTGACCAAGGGGTCACAGTCGTTCCCTACGTACTCCCTGAGGTCACGTGCTCGACATCTACATCTCCAGCTCGACATCCTACTGTCCAGCTCGACATCACCTCGAGCACCCCCAACTAGGGTAGACTCAGTCCACTGCACTCCCAACGAGACCCCGAAAAGACCGCGTCTCTGTCCGCCCGCACTTCACGCAGAACATCCAGGAAGGGGACCACGTGTGGGTCCCCACTACGCACGTAGAACCTGGCAGTTCCTCCATTGGGCCAAACCTGCCCGGTCCAATGAAGGAACCTTGGCCTAGCGCTGGGGGCTATAAATACCCTCTGTTTCCAGAGGGTCAGATATTCATCATTATACCCATACACTTATTATTGTCTGCTCGTGCTTCTACTTACTTCAGCATCGGAGTGCCTTGCAGGTACCCCCCACCTCGTTCAAAAAGCTTTCAGCTCGGAGCCAGCCGTGACGGTCCATTTCTGATCAGGTCAGATCAGGGTGTAACCTGAGAAAGACAGTAGATGAGAGATCCATGTAGAGTTTTTATTTTTCCATGCCCATTAGATTCCCACATATCAGTACGATTGTGAGAAATGCATGTAGAGTTTTTATTTCAGAAGTTCCCAAATTTTGGCTAAATTAACAATTAAGCACTAACAACTATGAGGTGAAAAATTTCCTAAATTCCTCACTTATGGGAGAAAACCAATTCACGATGTTTTCTTCTTCATCACCAATTGAACCCATAATTGATACTCTGAACACTTCTATCTTGATCATCTTTTTGTGCCTGTTTCTTTTATATATTTAATTGATTTATTTGGCTTTAGAAAAAACAATTGATCATATTTAATCTATTATCCTTCAAAAACTATCAAATTTTCTTCAATTCATGGTCAAAGAGTTTTCAATAAGATGAATGGAGAAGGTTCATAAAGTATCCAAATGTGACTTTTTTTATGGCAAACTTGTTTCATAAAGAAGAAGAAACTACATAATTACAAATTACAATGCCAGAACTTGGTATATGGACCGTCCAGGTTCTAGAACCTAAGGACTTACCAATACCAACCAAATTGTGAGCATCAGTATTCAGATCCCTACTAATAAACATGACAGAAACATTACAAAAACAAGAAATAAGAGATCTACAATCACTAGCAGTTGGTTCTAAATCAACATTGAACACAATTCTATTGATACAATCCACCACCACAAGCGCATCTTATTGCACAACAAAACTCTCTAGACCCAAATCTTTTGCAACCTACAGTGACCAGCGAATAGCCAACATCTCCGCAGAAGAAGCATTCGTCATGCTATCGAGTCTCCTAATAGAAGCCAAGCAAATATTAGAATAATGATCCTTTATTATGAAATTGAGCGAGATAATTCCTTCCTCGAAGCAACCAACATCTGTTTGAATAGTCCAACCCAACTAATTATCCATCTTTAGTGTGACTATGCTATTCCCCATATCTGAATAAAGGAAGCCCCCAGTTTCCTCAATAATTGAATTCCAGATTTCAGCAGTAACCGTGCTTGAGTCTGCTTTAATAGCCTTGAAAACAACACAATTCCTTAACAACCATATTTTCCAGAAACAAACCGCTATATCTTGCCCTAATTTAGTGTCTTTCCTTGGGAAATGTTGCAAAACCAGTCCTCAATACCACTAGAAGTGGGAACACGAATTCCCAACGGACTCGAGAAAAAAACCCTTATGATAAAATCACAACGAAGAAAAAGATGCACGTTACTTCCCAAATCAGAATTGCACAAAGGGCATAAGCCATCACTCAACGTACCTTTCATGAGGAGATTAATTTTCATTAGCAGAATATCTTTAAAGAGTCTCCATATAAAATTCTTAACTCTTGGGTTCACCTTTAATTTCCAAAGCTGATTCCAGATTTTTGACTTACCCTTGAAGGATGGCCCTGGATTAAACTTGCGCCTTTGTTCCCCTAGCTAATGATAGATTATTTATCGAATAGTTGATGTCAATTTTGTGGTGCTAAATTAATTTATCCTCGGGAAGGTCAAAAGAAAGGGGGATGTTGTTTATATGGTTAACATCAATAACATCAAAGTTTTCTCTAAGGGTGTCCATTTTCCAACAAGCCAGATCAAAATCAATGAGGCCTACCTTTGTGATAGGGGTAAGGACCCTAGCCGGAACCGATATTTGGAAACCCGGAAGAGTTGGAATCCAACAATAACCCCTTATACTAACCTTTTCTCCATTTCCAATTCGCCATCTAGAGCCATTCAGAACAACATCTTTAGAACTCAAAATGCTACGCCAAGCAAAGCTAGTATTGAAGCCGCACTGAGCATGAGTAATGGAACATCGAGGGTAGTATCGCCCTATGAAAAAATCTCTCCATTAGGGAACCATCTTCCTGCAACAGCCGCCAGAATTGCTTACCCAATAGACTAGTGTTGAAATCAAGAATGCCCCTAAAACCAATACCTCCATCTCCTTTTGAACGAGCCAATTTCTCCCACTTCAACCAATGAATCTTCCACTCTCTTTATTTAGATCCCCACCAAAACTTAATGATCATATATTCGATTTCTTTACAAGAACTCTTCGAGATTCGGTAGTAACTCATGATATACGCTGGGATTGCTTGCGCAACTGCTTTGATCAAAACTTCTTTACCAGCCTTAGAAAGAAAATTCTCCTTCCACCCCTTAACCTTCTTCCAAACCCTCTCAACAACAAGTTTGAACACTTCCTTCTTAGACCTTCCAAAAACAATCGGAAGCCCCAAATAACGTGAATGATTATTTACCCCACGAAAACCCAACTTGGCCTTGATTCTACCCGTAGTAGCCTCCCCCACATTACCACTAAAGGAAACCCCATATTTGTAGGCATTCACCACCCGACCTGAGGCATCTTGATAAAGCTTGAGAATATGGTGAATTCGGCAACCTTCCCCCTCACTAGCTCTAGCAAAAAGAAGACTGTCGCCTGCAAAGAAAAGATGAGAAATGATAGGAGACTTATGTGCCACTTTGATACCATGAATCTTATTGTCGACCACATCATTTCTTATATTTTTCATTAGTAAGTTAAAATAAAATTTCTTTTTCTTGGATTGTAATGTTAATCCTAAGTTGAAAATTTTAATTAAAATTCATCTTTTGTAAGAGGTTGTTAAATATAGAGGTGGTAAAACGGTTCCGACCCATCGGACATGTCTGTTTTATTTTTATTTTTTGCGGGATGGATCAAGGTTTTAACCATGCATCCTCTAATATGTCTATTCTTTCTGTCTTATTTTTTCGGGCTTTTGCGAACATGTGTGTTGTACCCCAAAATTTTTCCTCTCATTTTCTTTCAAGATCTTCTCTTACATGGGTGGTTGCAAACATTTGCTTGAGGAAAGTAAAATTTGAAGATGAACAAAATGACCTTCGATTGGAACATCAGAGCTTCTTTCGATTGAAACATCAAAGTTTCCTTCAATTGAAACATCAGAGCTTCTTTCAATTGGAACATCAGAGCTTCCTTCAATTGGAACATCAGAGTGTCCTTCAATTAGAATATCAGAGTTTCCTTCGATTGGAACATCACAACTAAGTATCCTTCGAATGGCATATCAGTGCAGAGGTGTCCTAATCTAAAATGTTCTAGTAAGGAAAACTCTGAGCCTTTCGAATTCATGTAGACTGTGGCTCAAATGAAGAAGCACTGGTGAGGAGAGCCTTGAGAAATTAGAATTGGAACCCAGATCCATCAAGAAGAATAATGCTTGGTGGTTGATCGAAGAAACTCTGATGCTGAGAATATGAGCAATCCAAATCAGGACTCAAAGCCATCGAAGAGAGCAGAACAACACTTCGACCAGTCAGTAAGATAATGCTTCAATTGGTCAAGTTCAAATCCATCTAAGAGAGCAAAGCTTGAGACTTAATAAAAGGAACCATGATGAAAGCCTTGAGCCAAATTCAAACAGAACACCTATCATAACCTGTCCAGGTTCACTCAAAGTTCAAAATGGCATGTTTTCCTTGCAAATATGGCAAGAATTCAATTTTGGTCGTGGCTTCAATTCCTGAGTTAAGGGCCAGATTATTTCCTTGTTTGTTCTTAACTCCACAAGAGCTGATTCAACTAGGGTGATTTTCTTCAAATCAAGCGATCGAAGCAGAGGGTGGCTCAACCGAATGAGCCATGGTAATGAAGATTGTGCAATTTGAATTAGAATTCAGAGCCTTCGAAGGAAATAATGCTCTGATGAGGAAAGCTCTGAGTAATTCGAATTGGAGCTTAGAGCCTTCGAAGAGAACAAATTAGAAGGGAAATGGGTCTGCAGGGGCATGTCAGCTTTCAATTTCCATCATATTGGAGGCCCAAACAACTCATAACAGGCTGGCAGTAACGCATGAAAATAGATTGACACCTAATTGAATCAAATATAGCAAGTTTTTATGAAGAAATCAAATCAAATATCTTCATCATAATGGACCAAGATTTGATACACAAATGTTGACCTAAAATCCCTTGCCTATATAAACCTCATAATCTCAGAGAAAAAGGACACACATATACTGCCTCACAAAAAACGCATCCTGCCTCCAAGAAAGCCCAAAAAGTTGCACCAGCCATCCCACGTTCAGGATTCCAAATCTAAGTATCTTCAGTGGGTAAAAGCTTTTAATCTTATTCAATCTACAATGTAAACTCGTGTGGATTGCATTTTCATATTATTCTTGTTATTTTTAAATGGTTTAACAAATCGAAACTCGTGGCATAGACATTTGCAAATCGAAGTAGTCCAGAGTTTCACTTTTTGTTTGACCCTGAAACTAACAAAACTTACAGGATTCAAATGTTAGTTTTCCTTTATCCAGATTGAACAGTTAGCTCAGATGGTAAAAGAAGGCGTGCACTGGATGGAGGACCTGGGTTCGAATCCCAGGTCAGGCATTTTCAATTTCTTTCTAACATGTTATATGCAGATTTGATACGTATAATGGCCAAGCGCTCATCATACACCATCAGATCATAGTTGATCCAGATCTAAACGCTTCAACATGCAAATCCATGGTGCATCCTCTGGAGGTCAGCAGCGCTGAATCCCATGTTGACTCTGGGCTTGCCATTTTTTGGGCCTAACATTTTCCATATCATCAGCACCCCCTAATTGTTGATTAACACCTAGGCCCATGTTCTAATCCTTTTATTTATTTTATTTATTTATTTTCATTTTCATTTTTTCTTGATATAAAAAAATCATAAAAACTTAGGATTAGTTTTTTTTAATTAAATAAATAATTTCTGAATTAATTAATTAACTTTAACTTTTCTTCAAAAAAAAATTAAAACAAGTTAGAGTTTAGGTTTAATTTCCTTAAAAACAACAAAAAACTTAGATAATTTTCTTAATTAAATTTTATTTATCTAAATAAATTTCAGGATAATTAATTTAGTTGTTTTTTCCAAAAAAATCAAAAACAAAAAAAATTATTCTTAGGATTTTAGACGTCCTTTTATTTCGTGCGCGTTATTTATTTTCGCATTTATTTATACTAATGTAATTGCCTACTAGATGTAATAGATTAAGTAGGACTCTTTACTGCTTTCTTTATTTTCCTTCCCCCAAATTTTATGACATGTAAATATCCCTCTCCCTGAAGCTTTGTAATAACGTAGGATTTACTTTTCGCACTTTATATTTTCTGCACAATATTACTCTTAGTAAGTGGGATTGTATGACAAGATCTGAAAACAAACGGTAGAACACACTAATGTTTAAAGATAAATAACTGAAATATAACACACTTGCACATACTCACCTTTAAGGTACTCCCCACTTCTGTTGCCTTCGGAAACATTCACAATTCTCGAAACGTGAGAATTTTTAGTGGTTGTCCTTTAGTTCAAAAGATCATAAGTCCCTCGATGACCCTTTGGACGCCGCCTCAGTTAAAAAGTGATATTAGAACTTTAGGAAAATTACTAAAAGTTCTTGCCCAGTTGCCTTAGTAACCGTAAACGCCCCTTCGATAGTCCCTCAACATCCAAACGATAAGGCTACCTACTCACTAATAATAGGATATCACTATCTAAAGGAAAGGAGGAAAAGAACACCTTTTTCGAGTAGGTAGATAATTGTTAGGTACTTGCTTAAAAACAACTTTTTCACACTTCACACTTTCAAAAACATTTTCAAAATGCTTTATCAACACTCTTGAGGACTGATACAAGAGTTATCATAAAGCAAACAAGCTTTTCAAAACACACAAACACGAAAGCAACTTTCAAAAATGAGCAAGTACCTAAGAGCCCGTGGAAAACCACAGATGGAAAGGGTACTAACACCTTCCCTTTCTATAATCTACCCCCTTACTCAGAAACTCTCGAAAAAGGCCTTTTTCTGTTCTTTTCACCTTTCCTTTATTGGATAAAAGAAAAGCCGGTGGCGACTCTTGCTTACCGCGAAATTTACGAATACAAAATGCAAAACCAGTATAACAGTCGGTTCTGCCACTGTATCACAGAAGTGGCGACTCTACTGGGGAAATTTTAAAAAAAGTGGGGTTTACCTTAGGGTCTAGTTCATTTCTAAATTGCTTTCTTTGTTTGTTTTGATTGCTTTACTATTAAAGGTTTGATTGAGATACTATAGATCCTATACCCGGATCTGGGGCATCTTTTTAGGTAAACATCAATAGATCATGGAGACTGTACGGTGTAGACCAATATGGTTGAAGCGATAGCTGTGTTGGTGTGACACTTTGGTTGGTACCAGTATCCCTTGTGTTGAATCGAGGAGAATACGGGGCCACCGCGTGGTGTCGTGAAGCACTAACGAACCTTAGAACCTTAGTTGAACAAACTCAGCCATTCGAAAGTAGTGAGATAGCCGACCTCGGTGTAAAGCTGCGAATCGGTTGATACTCGATACTAAACTCATTGAGATTGGACTTTTGGGATGTTTCGGCCGCAAGAAAAGATTACTGAGCTGAAATAATACCAATAAATAAAGATTAGTGATATTGAGATTCCTTAGAACCCGATTACTATTTCTAAGACAGGTTGAGCCATCTGAACATTCAAGAGGGTACTTACCTTAAACCTCATGCAAGCCTTTGAACCTAAGGTCTATTGTGTGATTTGCTTGTGTTTATCTGCGATTTAAGCATAATAATGACATCATAAACATCATAACATTCATTCTTCATTTCACTAACCATTTCAAGGACGAAGGGAATTTATCTTTGTTCTGTTTTGCAGATCATGGCTCCCGCTCGTAGAAACACTATCCGAATCAGCTTTGTGAGAATTCAAGGGTTCCGGAAACTTCTTATTTCACTAAAACATTTGGTCGACTTCTCAACCTAGTTACCTCGGGCTTTGATGAGAAGATGATGAGTGTATTATTTCAGTTCTTTGACCCTAAGCACCACTGCTTCACCTTTCCGGACTATCAGCTGGTACCCACCATGGAAGAATTCTATCAGTTACTGGGCATACCTATTATGGATCAGTTTCCTTTCACCGGTTTGGAAGAAGCTCCAAAGCCAGAGTTCATTGCAGCAACTTTGCATCTGAAACGGTCTGACATTGTATCCAACTGGGAAATAATAAGTGAAGTTAAGGGTTTTCTAGCCAAGTTACTAATAGAGAAGGCTCAGCTGTTTTGGGATGATTTGGACTTCCAGGATTTTAAGGAGTTCTTAGCCCTTCTAATCTATGGGTTAGTATTGTTCCCTAATCCAGACTTACTCATAGATGTGAATGCTATCAAGGTCTTCCTCTCTCGCAACCATGTGCCCACTTTACTCTGAGACCTCTTGCATACCCTACATACTCGTACCACAAAGAAAAGAGGGATTCTTATGTGTTGTGTGCCATTGCTGATAAGGTGGTTTATCTCTCACCTCCCTAAATCAATACTGAAGAATGAAGAAGGTTTAGGTTGGTCGCAAAGGATAATGTCACTTTCTTACATGGATATTCTCTAGTATACCCGATCTATGGGAGATATTTCTATTATTGATAGCTGCGGGGAATTCCCTAATGTCCCACTACTTGGCATTAGGGGAGGCATAACTTATAATCCTTCTCTGGCTCTGTGATGATTTGGTTATGCTCGAAGGGATGGTCCTCACGAGATGCTTATCCAGGGCATTGTATTTAACTATGAGGATGATGTTCAAGGGTATCGTCAAAGGTTCATACGAGCCTGGGGCATGGTAAACAGACTTGATACCAAGACTTTGGGGCCGAAGACTTCCATCCCTATGGAACCTTATCTTCAATGGGTACGAGCTCGCGCTCAGAACCTTGTGATGCCATATATAGCCATCTTACCAGTGATTGTGGAGCCCATTATAGAAGGGGATGTTCCTTATACAGTTCTCCATCCTGACATGCCCACTGATCTTGAAGAGCTGCAGAGATCCTGGATTCAGCTGAAGAAAGAGCGGGATACATTTAGAGATCATTTCTACACCCATGAGAAGAAAGTGTTGGAGCTCACGAAACAACTTCACGAAGAAAAAGGTCTTAATCTATATCTCAGCACGAAGAGTAAGCGCCCATGGGAAACCTGATTTCTTAGGTTTTAGAATTTTTCAATTGTAAGCCTAAAAGGCAATTGTATTTTGGATTCTACTAATAAAATATTTGTTTCATTTTGGCTCACAAATTTAAATTTCTCAAAGTCCTTGAAAACATTGCATACGCATATCATACATGTCATTGCATAAACAGGTTTCAAAGAGGGGTTCTTATCTTTGTTGTTGTTTATTTCATCAAGTAAAGAAATGGCTCTTGAAAAAAACATCAAGGATCTCCAGGCACAAAACGCCCAGTTCCAGAAAATGTTCGTGGCTTTAGATAAAGGGCAAGAAGATCTGAAAGCTCTCATACTGAAGGACAAAAAGAAGAAAGCAAAGAAGCCGACTGGTGTAGTGAATTTGGGAAGGAGGATCAGAGGACCAGTGCAGCGAGCTTTAGAACTAGCAACTTCGACAAAGGAAGCCGAATGATAATGAATCTGATTATAATGAGGAGCAGTATCCTCCTGCTGATGATAAATACAAACAACTGGAGGATCGTCTAAGCGCAATGGAAATCCAGAGGGTACCTGGGTTGGATTTTGAAGAGCTGAGTTTGGTTTCTTGGTTTGTCATCCCGCAGAAGTTAAAGGTTCTGGTGTTTTCTAAGTATGATGGGGACTCATCTTCCAAGATGCATCTCCGATCTTATGTGAGGAAGATTCAGCCTCACACCGCTGACAGCGATTTATGGGTCCACTTCTTCCAAGACAGTCTATCCGGGACTCACCTTGAGTGGTTCTATTAGCTGGAGAGAATCAATATTCGTAACTGGGAAGACCTGGCTGCTGCTTTCTATAAGCAGTACAAATATAATGATGACCTTGCTCTGACCTGTACATAATTCTAAATTATGCCCATGGGTTCTAGCGAGGGTTTTTATGGTGGCAGAACCGACTGTTATATACTGGTTTTGCATTTTTTTGTTTGCAAATATGCGGTAAGCAAGAATCGCCACCGTCTTTTCTTTTATCCAACAAAGGAAAGGGTGAAAAGAACAGAAAAAGACCTTTTCGAGATATTTCTGAGTAAGGGGGGTAGATTATGAAAAGGGGAGGTGTTAGCACCCTTTCCATCTGTGGTTTTCCATGGTCTCTTAAAGGTTTTATCATTTTAAAAATGCTTTTGTTCTTTGTATGTTTGAAAATGTTTTGAAAAGCCTTAGTGCAGAGATTTACTTTGTGTTTAACTCTTGTATCAGTCCTCAAGAGTGTTAACAAAGTAAATGTGTGAAATTGGTTTTTTTGAAAATTAGTATTTGTATGTAAGTGCAAAAAGTATTTTTTGAGCAAACTTCTAATATCTATCTACTATTTATACTCGAAAATGGCGTTCTTTTCCTCTTTTCCTTTAGACAGTGCTATCCTACTATTAGGGAGTAGGTAGCCTTGTCGTTGGATATTTTTAGGGACAATCTAAGGGACATTGCAGTCACAAAGGCAATTATGGAGATGCTTTAGCAATTCTGTTTTAAGGACTTTATCATTTACCGAGAAGGCAACTGTAGGGTCATCGAGGGACTATGATCTTTTAATTTTACGGGTCTTTGCTAAAACATTCCTGCCTCATGACTGTTTTTTAAAGGCAACCAAAGTGGGCATACCTTAGAGGTGCTTGTGTGCAATTGTGTTGTGTTTCAGTTATTTTTGTCTTTTTGTTAAGTTTGATAGCATTTGATTATTAGTCTTATCATACATGTCTAGTTATTAGCAGTTAATATGAAAAACAGTAAAAAGAAAATGCAGAAAATAGAGGTCCTACGCTATTACAAGGCTTCGAGGAGGGGATTTACATTATACAAGGATAAAGGGGATAAAGCAGTAAATATCATAATTTTATCTATTACATCCGGTAGGCAGATACAATAATAGTAAAAAATACGGAATTAAATAAACGCCCGTGAAAATAGAAAAGATGTCTAAAAATCCTAAAGTAAAAATGTTAAAATAATTAATTTATTTATTTACAAAATTAATTTAGTTGGAAAAACAACTAGCCTAATATTTTTGTGATTTTGATTTTAATGTTAATTAAAAAAGGTAAAAACAAAGAAATGAACCAAAAAGTAAAAATACAAATGGGGGCACCCTTCAATTGTAGGGAAAGGGGGGGCTTTGATCCCAGGAAAAACTACAGTATTCGATTCAGGAGAGATATGGCCTTTTTGATTCAGAAGAAAATGCCTTCTTTCGATTGGGCTAAGGAGTAAGCATGACTAGCCTTCGATCTAGGGAAAGGGAATGCCCTTCGATCCTCGAAGAGGGTGTCTTCTTCGATCCAGAAGGCCATGTGTGATACGGTGGAAAAGAACTAACTGTTTTTTAGAATGCTAGTTTGTGTTTTACGTTTGTTTTTGCAAAATGTCGCGGTAAGCAAGAGTCGCCACCGACTTTTATTTTATCCAACAAGGAAAGGAAAAAAGCACAGAAAAATTCCTTTTTCGAGATATTTCTCGGGTTCGGGGGGTAGATTATAGAAAGGGAAGGTGTTAGCACCCTTTCTATCTGTGGTTATCCACAGGCTCTTAGGTACTCGCTCATATTGTTTTCAAAATTTTGCTTTCTTTGTGATTGTGGGTTTGAAAAAATGTTTGTTTGAAAAGTGTAAGTGTAAAAAGATTTTGTTTTTTTGAAAGAGCAAGTACTTAGGAACCATCTACCTACTCGAAAAAGGAATCGTTCTATGCTATCTTCCTTTAGACAATGTTATCCCACTATTGATAAGTAGGTAGCAGCGCCGTTGGAGTTTAAGGGTCAATTCGAATGCGGGACTTACGGTCACCAAAGCAATGTTAGGATGCCTTAGCGGTAACCCTAATGTCTTAGATCATTTGTTTTGAGGCAACAATATCCGAGGCAACCGTTTCGAGGCAACTATGATCTTTGGACAAGAGGGAGACCTCTAAAACTACCTATACTCAATGACCGCGTACGAAGGCAACCAAGTGGGGTGTACCCTAAGAGTGCGCATGTGCGAGTGTGTCGTTTTCAGTTTATTTTATCTTTGTACATGTTAATGGTTATCTAAATTGATTTTAGGTTTAAACATTCAATCTTGTCATGCATCCCTATTATCAAACATCTAACAGTTATATTTTGCGGAAAATAAATTGCGGAAATTAAATTACAAGGCGTCGGGTATTTACATCGCCAAAAGCAACCCTTTGAAATTTATATGCGGAAAAATAAATAAAGCGATAAGAATAATTAAATGGTCCTAATTATCTATTACATTCCGGGAACAAATACAATATCGAATAAATAGATCGCGTGCGGGAAAATTAAATCGAGCGCAAGTAGGGTTTTGACCCTTTGTTAATTAAAGAAAAGATTTTTTTTGTTTGTTTTTGAATTAAAGAGAAATTATCTAAGCTAATTATTAAATTAATAAATTAATTAATTAATTAATGAAAATAAATATTTTTGGATTTTTGATATTTAAAGAAATAAAAATAAAATTGATCAATTTTAATAAAAACCTAATTATGTCTAAGTTAATTTTAATTATTGAAAAATATATTAAAGTTATTCCTAATTAATGGCCTAAATTAATTAAATTAATATTTGTTAATAAAAAAATAAAATATTGAAATTTAATTTAATAAAGAAAATATTTTTTGGTTTTAATTTTATTAAAGGAAAAAAAATTGATTGGTTAGAAAATAATGAAAATAATTAAATTAAATAAAACAAGAATAAAATAAAATATAGAGAAGAGAGGGTTTGGGCCTGTTTTGGGGGTTTGATCAACAATTTTGTGGCCCAAATGAGCTGGCCATGTATTGACTTTCTGGATTCCCTATGCGCCTTTTGACTTGGTCCCATGGTAGACTCTCATCCTGGATCACCAGATCTGGCCTTGGGCCATCTGGCAACTGATTGAGTGAGGGAGTATGGTGGGTTATGCGCTTGGATTTGCATGAGAATACCTGAAGAAAAAATACAAAGAGCAATTTGGAGGACCTGGGATTCGAACCCAGGTCCTGTGGGATGTGCCAATGTTCGCTTGCCACCAGGCCATTGTGTTTTAGTTGTTATTGATATACATAATAATAATAATAATGAAAGAAAAAATAATCATATGCCAGAAAAAGTAAAACAAAGCGCGTGTGTTTTGAATCAACCACTGGAGAGGCGACACGTCTCCATCTTCTTCCTCACGTCCGTGGCTAAAACTCTGCAACACCTATAGCCACGGACACCGCCTGTCACTAAAGGTTGTGCATCCCTATAATCCACTGTGAGCCATGGAAATGAAATCTAAGGGCATGGTTGTGCTCGTCTCATCGTCCCGGTCACAATCATGCCCTTCTCATCAGCCAATTTTCCCTGAAAAAGAAATGCCCAAAAACAAACCACGAACCCTAGATATGGTATCTCACAGTATGAGTCACATAAACAAAATTGGATAATGTAAAAAGCTTAGAAACTTGATGAGGATAATGAATATGCAAATAGTTTGTACAAAAGATGCAGAAATAAATATTTGCAAATTCAAGAAAGAAGCGATTTTTTGTGACTCTTACAGTGGTTTTGGGCGTGTTTGAGAGCTTGCTTGGGATCCAGGAGGTTTATGTGATCACCCAGGAATTGATTGAGATCGTCCTTGGCTTCTGAATTTGCCTCTAAGTGGGAATTCGAACTCAAGCTTTTTCACACTTTTTTCAAATTTTGTTTGGTTGGTTCTTGCAGCCTCTAACCATCATTTTCGTGCCTTTGCCTTCCTTATGTAATGTATATTGCATTAGGGTAAGAAACTTGGTACAAATCTCTCCATATCAATGCTCATGAATTGGATTTGATTCCACCATTACGACCTTCCAAATTTTGCCTAAATCATATCTTCTTGTAACCAATGCACTTGATTTGAATTTGACTCACATAATAGTTGTATTCAAAGCCTAAATCAACCAAAAAATCATGAGTTATAAATACTTTTGATTTTATATGATTTTATTTAATTTAAAGTGAATAAATTCAATTAAAAATCAAATTAAATAATAAAAATAAGATATGGGTTCATGGTTGAAGCTAGGACACGTGGGCAATCATGCAAGCCCAAATCAAGTGGAAAAGACTGGGACCATTTGACAAAATTTGAAGTTTTGGGGATAGTTGACTTTTGGCAATTTTGCAAAAATGTCCAACTTCAACAATGCATAACTTCTTCAATTTTGAACTTTTGGAGGTATTCTTTGACTTTTTAGAAAGCTTGAGATGTCATCTAACCAACTTGTTTGATCTCATCTCATTTTTATATTCCATGCTCAAGTTATAAGCTTTGGAAAAAAAAGGTGTTTTTGTTGACTTTCAAAAATGACCTATAATGTCCAAATTTATAACTTCTTGTGTGTGAATTTTATGATCTTGGGGTATGAATATGGATTGTATTAAATTACATCCTCTTAAAAATGAGCTTTGGATGGGTCATTTATCATAAAGTATGAGAAAGTTATGCTTGGTCAAATTTGAGTTGACTTTTCCTACAAAACCCTATTTTAGCAACTTTTGAGTCTTGATGAATTTTGAGCAATCCTTGATGAATCATGATCAACCCTTGATCAAATGATTAAATATCCTTAAAAATGAGAATTTTGACAAAAAATCTTGAAGTTTGACTGTTTATAGGTCACAGTTGACTTTTGCCCTAGCACAGTCGATTTTTGGACCTTTTGAGCAATTGACTGAGCAAACTTCCTCTGCAAGGCTTGAAACTTGACATGGATGACCTTGAGAACATATTAGGACATTGGGGAGCACTTGAGGTCATTTGGACTCAAATATCTTGATGCAACACAAAAAAACCTAATTTGTGGTTGACTGCCTTAGGAGATAGCTTGACTGTCTAACCCTTGAGCAAACTTGAGCAACTTGGAGATTTTTATTGCAATGTCTTGAGAAATATGAGAGGGAAAATTTTGGGGTACAACAGCTGCACCTGTTCAATCTTATTAAACCTGAGGATGTAGATTGGCTTTCGTGCCTTTCGTGATCCGAAGGTGGAAGATGATTGAACACTAGAGTGCCCAGAAATTTGCACTCGCATGAAGTGGTATCAGCTTTGTGATGTCGGGAATGGGCTAACAGATTCCATTTGGAGGTTGTTGGTAGGAGGATGGGCTTACAGATGCCATCTGTAGGAGCGTCGATCGCGTAAGAAATTCCTTAGTGAGAACGGGCATACCTGTTGTTTGTAGAAGATTCCGCTAGGGAATTCTATCTTTTATTGAGATTTAGGAACTTGCCTGTACTTCAAATGAGAGAATGCCTCGGTTGAGTCTTAAGAACTTGTCCACAATTCAACTGGGGGGAAACATCTTCATCAAGATCTAGGACTGTCTGGTCTTCAACATAGTATACCGTTGAGATTGTAGAACTCGTCCATACTATGACGGAGGAAAACATCTTCATCAAGATCTAGGAACTGTCTGGTCTTCAACGTAGTATACCATTGAGATTGTAGAACTCGTCCACACTATGACAGAGAGAAACATCTTCATCAAGATTTAGGAACTGTCTGGTCTTCAACGTAGTATACCGTTGAGATTGTAGAACTCGTCCACACTATGATGGAGGGAAACATCTTCATCAAGATCTAGGAACTGTCTGGTCTTCAACGTAGTATACCGTTGAGATTATAGAACTTGTCCACACTATGACGGAGGAAAACATGAAGATCTAGGAACTGTCTGGTCTTTAACTTAGTATACCGTTGAGATTATAGAACTCGTCCACACTATGACAGAGGGAAACATCTTCATCAAGATCTAGGAACTGTCTGGTCTTCAACGTAGTATACCATTGAGATTGTAGAACACGTCCACACTATAAAGGAGGAAAACATCAAGATATAGGAATTGTCTGGTCTTCAACGTAGTATACCGTTGAGATTGTAGAACTCGTCCACACTTTGACGGAGGAAACATCTTCATCAAGATCTAGGAACTGTCTGGTCTTCAACGTAGTATATCATTGAGATTTTAGAACTCGTCCACACTTTGTCGGAGGAAAACATCAAGATCTAGGAACTGTCTAGTCTTGAACGTAGTATACAGTTGAGATTGTAGAACTCGTCCACACTATGACGGAGGAAACATCTTCATCAAGATCTAGGAACTGTCTGGTCTTCAACGTAGTATACCGTTGAGATTGTAGAACTCGTCCACACTATGACGGAGGAAAACATCAATATCTAGGAACTGTCTAGTCTTAAACGTAGTATACCGTTGAGATTGTAGAACTCGTCCACACTTTGACGGAGGGAAACATCTTCATCAAGATCTAGGAACTGTCTGGTCTTCAACGTAGTATACCGTTGAGATTGTAGAACTCGTCCACACTATGACGGAGGAAAACATCAAGATCTAGGATCTGTCTAGTTTTCAACATAGTATACCGTTGAGATTGTAGAACTCGTCCACACTATGACAGAGGAAACATCTTCATCAAGATCTAGGAACTGTCTGGTCTTCAACATAGTATACCGTTGAGATTGTAGAACTCGTCCACACTATGACGGAGGAAAACATCAAGATCTAGGAACTGTCTGGTCTTCAACGTAGTATACCGTTGAGATTGTAGAACTCGTCCACACTATGACGGAGGGAAACATCTTCATCAAGATCTAGGAACTGTCTGGTCTTCAACGTAGTATACCGTTGAGATTGTAGAACTCGTCCACACTATGACGGAGGAAAATTGTCGAGATTGAGAACCTTATCCGAAATTCAACCGAGGATAATTCAGTTGAGTTTTAAGAACCGGTCAGGTCTTCGACATAGCTGAGAACTTAACTGCCTCTTTCCTGAAAGGTAAAGGCCAGTCATATGCAATGCATGATATAGATCAAGAAATGATGTTCTCAAAATAAATGAGATTGTGTTGTATGATGCGTATATGCATGTATCATGATGTATGGAAATGTAACGTTTTAGCTGGGGAAAATAAATCTCGGATAGCTGCTTGAGAATAGAGTTGAATTCTTCGTTTCCGCTAGGGATGGTGAACGAAGATGATTGTGAGAATAGACCAGTATGAGAGGATAACTCTGTTGGGGAATATACTGATGAGGAGATTACTCTATGGAGAAGAGATGCTCTGTTGAGGATTCCACTGATAAATTCCGCTGGGGATGAATTACCGTTGCTGGTGGTATTGAATCCTGTTGGGGATTGAATTCTGTTTGTGAAAGGAAAGAACTTCGCTGGGGATGATCTTTCAGTTGCGGTTTCACTAGGGATAACCTGCTAGACTCTTGTGGGGATAATCCTTTGAGCTTTGCTGTGGACAATCTTCCTTTGGACTCGGCTGGGGATATTTATTTTTATACTCCACCAGGGACGAACTTCCGGAGTCTACTGGGGATGATTCTTCAACTCCACTAGGGAAGCTTGTTCAGACTGCGCTGGGAAAATTTTAACTCCACTGGGGATATCTTGTATTCTGTCAGGGAATATTCTTACACTCCGTTGGGGAATATTAAGATTGCCGGGGATATTAAGCCTTTTCAGTGTTGGTGGTAGAAAAACTCTGCTTGGGGGGAGAATATTATTGATTCCTTTACAGTTGCAAGTCTCAGCTGGGGAGAGTCCATCATTACTGTCTTACTCTCCGGGGAGTGAAAGTACCTTGGTCATATTCTTCAACTGAATCTACCTTGTACCTGGTGGACAAAGAAACTATACAGCTTGGACAGTTTTATTTGCCCCTGTTTCTGATATTACGAGTAATTCGTCTTTTGTTTCGCATGTAAATATTTATGAGCAGCAATTAATATCAAGTGCATATATCAAAAATGAACATTGGACGTTCTTTGTAAAACAAAACAGATAAAAGAAAAACAGCTTGAAATTTGTCTGAAAATGAATTGTATTGATTTTTAAGTTTGGCCTGTGAACATGCGTTTTTATACAAGAGGCTGACGTCCTAGTAAGAGAACACCGCCGAACAATAGAATTTACACAATTTGTGAAAAACTTAACTAAAACAGCTATGTGAATGATCCCACTGGGTTCTAACTCTGCTATTGCCTTTATGTCCTCGAGCATCTCATCACTTTGCTACTTGGTTGAATAGATCAGATTGATTAGTGCCGTCTGAGCTTGATAGTTGATATCGAAGTCTGGTTGCAAAGTGATCCAATGAGGCATAGTATTACGCTTTAATCCCTAATTTTTGCCTGGACTGCCCTTTTGGGTTTTCAGTCCACCGGGATACCCTTTTTTGCCCAAGCCTCCTTTTCAGGTTTTCGACTTGCCGGGTGTACAGTTTTTTCATTTTCATCCCTTATTTTTGCCCGAACCCTTTTGGTTCGCTGGGAAGCCCTTATTTTTGCCTAGGCCAGTCGACCTAGCGGGTCTTTGATTATGCATAGTATCTTTTCACTATGTCTGCATTGACGGGATGAGGAAGGTCGTCACCATCCTTGGTGGTTAGAATCATAGCTCCTCCTAAGGAAATGTTCTTAACCACAAATGGCCCTTCGTAAGTAGGGGTCCATTTGCCCCTGGGATCACCTTGAGGTAGTATGATGCGCTTGATAACCAGGTCCCCAACTTGATACTCTTGTCGTCTGACTTTCTTGTTAAATGCCTTAATCATCCGCTTTTGATACGTCTGACCATGACAAATAGCAGTGAGTCTCTTTTCATCGATTAAGTTCAGCTGATCAAGCCGGGTCTGAATCCAGTCATCTTCGCTCAAACCTGCATCTTTCATGATCCGGAGAGATGGTATCTGAACTTCAATGGGCAAGACTACCTCCATACCATATACCAAGGAATAAGGTGTTGCCCCTGTTGACGTCCGTGCTGAGGTACAGTACCCATGAAGAGCAAATGGTAACATCTCATGCCAATCTTTATATGTCACCGTCATCTTCTGCACAATCTTCTTAATGTTTTTATTAGCCGCTTCAACAGCCCCATTCATCTTCGGCCGGTAGGGAGAAGAGTTGTAATGTTGTATCTTGAACTGCTTGCAGAGCTTAGTGATCATCTTGTTATTGAGATTTGTACCATTGTCCGTAATGATCCTCTCTGGTACACCGTATCGATAAATCAGATTGTGCTGAATGAACCGTGCCACGATGTTCTTGGTTACTGTAGCAAAGGAAGCTGCTTCCACCCACTTCGTAAAGTAATCAATTGCTACCAGGATGAAACGATGCCCGTTGGATGCCGTAGGTCTGATCTCGCCGATCATATCAATGCCCCACATTGCAAAAGGCCAAGGTGTCGTCAAGACGTTTAGAGGAACTGGAGGTATGTGCACCTTATCAACATAGACTTGGCCCTTGTGACATGTCTGAGAATGCTGATAACAGTCGGCTTCCATTGTGGACCAATAATATCCTGCCCGTAGGATTTTCTTTGCCATGGTATGTCCACTAGAGTGAGTTCCGAAAGTACCTTCATGTAAATCTGCCATGATCCTTTCTGCCTCGTTCTTATCCACACATCGCAGTAAAGTTGAATCATGGTTACGCTTGTAAACAATGCCATTGCTGATGAAGAACTTTGCCGCGAACCTCCTCAAAAACTTCTTATTATTAACAGATGCATCCTCGGGGTATTCCTGAGCCTCAAGGTATCTCTTCACCTCATGAAACCAAGGTTTATCTGCTACCTCTTCAGTCTCAATGTCACAGTAATGTGCAGGTTCGTCCAATCTTTCAATGATAATTCGGGGAGCTTCATAGTCCCAGTTGACTTTGAACATAGAAGACATTGTAGCCATCGTGTCCGCTAACTGATTCTCCTCTCTAGGGAAGTGTTCAAAGGTTATCTCTTCGAAGTGCGGAAGCAAAGTCAATACATACTCTTTGTAAGGAATGAGATTTGGGTGTTTCGTATCCCACTCGCCTTTGATCTGACTGATCACGAGAGTGGAATCTCCAAAGACACTCAAGAACTTAATCCTTAGGTCAATTGCTGCTCGAAGACCCATGATGCACGCTTCATACTCTGCCATATTGTTGGTGCAGTTGAAACATAGTCGGGCGGTGAACGGAGTATGAGAGCGTTTAGGAGATATGATCACAGCACCAATGCCATTACCCAAAGTGTTCGAGGCTCCATCAAAGTACATAGACCATCGGGATCCTTCCTGAGGTCCTTCATTCGGTCCAGGTGTCTCATAGTCAGTTACCAACATGATATTCTCATCCAGAAATTCAAAGTTTATAGACTAGTAATCATCCACTGCCTGATGTGCCAAGTGATCTGCCAACACACTTCCTTTGATTGCCTTTTGGGTTGTGTATTGGATGTCATACTCAGTTAAGATCATCTGCCGTCTTGCTATTCCTCCGGACAAGGCAGGCTTCTCAAAGATATACTTGATTGGATCCATCTTTTATATCAACAGGGTAGTGTGAGTCAACATATACTGTCTCATCCGGCGAGCAGCCCATGCCAAAGCGCAACAAGTTTTCTCGAGCAACGAGTATCAGGTCTCGAAGTCGGTAAACTTTTTGCTAAGGTAGTATATAGCATGCTCTTTTCGGCCAGACTCGTCATGTTGACCCAGCACACACCCCATTGAATTATTGAGTACTGTCAAGTATAAGATCAAAGGTCTCCCTTCAACTGGTGGCATCAGAATGGGTGGCTCTTGGAGATGCTCTTTGATTCTTTCGAAAGCGGCCTGACATTCATCGTTCCATCTTACCACTTGATCTTTCTTCAGTAGCTTGAAGATTGGCTCACAAGTAGCAGTCAGGTGCGAGATGAATCGGGCAATATAGTTCAAACGTCCCAGAAAGCCTCTGACTTCTTTTTCTGTTATGGGAGCTGGCATTTCCTGTATAGCCTTCACCTTTGCAGGATCCACTTGAATACCTTTGTCACTTACGACGAAACCCAACAGCTTACCGGATCTCACCCCGAAGGTGCACTTGTTCGGGTTTAACCTCAACTTGTACAACTTCAACCTGTCAAATAACTTCTGAAGGTTGTCAAGATGCTCTTCCTCCGTCTGGGATCTTACAATCATGTCGTCGACGTATACCTCAATCTCATGATGGATCATGTCATGGAACAAGGCTACCATGGCGCACTGATACGTTGCCCCAGCATTCTTCAATCCAAAAGGCATGACCTTGTAGCAAAAGGTACCCCATTGGGTAACAAAGGTTGTCTTCTCCATGTCTTCGGGAGCCATCTTAATCTGATTATAACCGGAGAAACCATCCATAAAGGAGAAGATCTTATGTTAAGCGGTGTTGTCAACCAGAACGTCGATATGAAGCAGTGGGAAATCATCCTTGGGGCCTTCCCTGTTCAGATCCCTATAATTGACACACATTCGAACCTTACCATCCTTTTTCGGCACAGGAACCACGTTAGCTACCCACTGAGGGTAAGAAATAACTGCTAGAAAACCGGCGTCAAACTGTTTCATAACCTCAGCCTTGATTTTCTCAGACATATCTGGGCACATTCGGCGGACCTTCTGTTTCACTGGAGGACAGTCTTCCTTGGTGGGCAATCGGTGAACCACAATATCGGTATCCAACCCAGGCATATCTTCATAAGACCAGGCAAAGATCTCGACGTAGTCACGCAGCATCTGAATCAACCGTTGTTTCACACTGAGCTCCAGATTTGCACCGATCTTGACCTCTTTCTTGTCTATCTCTGTACCCAGATTCATTGTTTCCACTGACTCTTCATGCGGCTGTATAGCCCTCTCTTCCTGGAGTAGTAGTCTAGCAAGTTCGCCAGGCACTTCACAATCATCTTCACCTTCGTCTTCGGCTAAGTTGATCAGATTTTCGAAGTCATAACTGGCAGTAGCAGATTCGTTGCCAGTGAGATCCAGAGTGGATGTAGACCTGTATATGTGAGTGTGTGTAAAATAGTTGTTTTGCAATATGTAATAAAAGAAAAACAAGGAGCGCAAAATTTGAAATGAAAGAAAATGTCCAATGTTTTTATTAATGATATATGAAAATGACACACATAAAGCCCTCATGAATGAAGCCACAGTGCCCCGGGTAAGACACCAGGCCGTAAAGTTTAAAACATAGTCTGTTACAAATTCAAAACAAAAGTCTCATTACTGGGTAACAAAAGAAATTGGGATGAAGTCCTTTGCGGTCCAGTTGCTTAGTCCTCCATCAGTAGTGGGATAGATCCAACTGTCAAACTCAGGCTCTTCAATGTCGTCTCCAATGGCATTCACTCCTGAATTGCTGATGAACAAGGGAGGTCTTCCGATCCGTGCATTCCGAACAGCCTTCTAAGCTTCTGCAGCGAAACCAAAACCAAATTTGTTAGTCTTATGTGCGAAATCAGGGAGTTGGCCCCAATTCGCACACCCACCTTTCTCAACAACAGCCCGGACATCCTTGAAGGAAGCCATCTTCATTGGAGGATCTTCAACAACAGTCTCAGTCGATGCCAGTGTTTGGGAAACCTCTTCAAAATGTTGAAACAGGGTCTCAATGAACTCCCCATCCATTTCTACATATCGAAAAGAGTTGAGGTGGCTCACCATGTACTCCTCTTCTCCTTGCACTGTCACAATTTTCCCTTTCACCGGGTACTTTAGCTTCTGGTGGAGCGTAGACGTCATTGCCCCAGCTTTGTGGATCCACGGACGACCCAGCAAACATGAATAAGATGGTCGAATGTCCATCATATAGAATGTAGTGCGAAAACCTGAGAACCAACCTTAATCGGAATATCCACTTCTCCATGCACCATCCTCTTAGACCCATCAAAGGCCCTGACAATAATGTTGCTTGGTCTCAGCTCCAACCCTTCACAGTCCCACCGATCTAGTGCTTTCTTAGGCAAAACATTCAATGAGGAAACAATATCCACTAATACATGAGCAAGGGTAGTTCCCCTGCATTCAATGGAGATATGCAGGGCCTCATTGTGATTCTTCCCTTTAACAGTTAAGTCGGCGTCAGAGAAACCGAACCCATTATCAACAGTCAGACTAGCCACGTAATCTTTAAACTGATCAGCTGATGTTTCTTGCGGTACATGTGTAGTCTTCAGGAAAGCAATCAGAGCCTTGGCATGGGCTTTTGAGCATAGCAACAGTGACAACATAGAGATTTTGGATGGGGTTTTCCCCAGCTGCTCGACCACATTGTAGTCGCTCTTTTTGATGATTTTTAAAATCTCTTCCATCTCTTATCTAGAGGCTTCAATGGTAATCTTTTTTGGTGCCTCCGTCTGGGCAGGCTCACTGGTGGTCCCTTTGCCCCGAGTATCAGATGACTCAGAGACAGGGGTAAGAATGGGAACTTGAACAAGAATAGCAGCAGGTACACTCGCAGGTGTAATAACAACAGGTTTCTGGGCAGTTGGTGGAGAGATATCAGGGGAGAAAAGTCTTTTATTGCGGGTGACTTTGGCAGGTCCAACAATATTGCTGATGTCTACATCAGCATCCAAATCTTGTTTAACTCCGTGAAAATAAACACCAGCCCCGTAGTGCCAAGGGACAGCTTTATCAGATGTATAGGGGATATGCCCAGGAACACTGATGATCAACGGTGCGATTCTTGGAACAAATGTAATTCTAACAGGCTTTCTCGAGGAAGCCTTGGAAGAATTGTCGAAAATGGTGATTGTGATCGGTGGATCTGGAACTGACTGTTTAACGCTGGTTCGCGAAATGTCGCGGAAGCAAGAGTCGCCACCGTCTTTTATTTTCTCCAAATGGAAAGGACAAAAGCACAGCAAAATTCCTTATGAGATAGTTTCTCAGTTCGGGAGGTAGATTTATAGAAAGGGAAGGTGTTAGCACCCTTTCTATCCATGGTTATCCATGGGCTCTTAGATACTTGCTCATTTGTGTTTTCAAAAGTGTTTGCTTTTCAATTGTGAGTGAGTTTGAAAAAGTTTCGTTTAAAGTTTTCAGATCGACTCTTGTATCAGTCCTCAAGAGTGTTTGAAAAATTGTTTTTTGAAAGCTTTTTGAAAAGTGTCGGTGTGAAAAGAAGTTTTGATTTGTTTTGAATCAGAGCAAGTATCTATGAGTCATCTACCTACCCTAAGGAATTAGGCTGTGTAAATTTCCTTAAGGTAGTGCCATCCCACCATTGAGAGGTAGGTAGCACCACCGTTGGAGGTGTTCGGGTCAATTCGAGGTTCGGGACATGGTGATCACCGGAGCAATGGGAAGACACCTTAGAAGCTACCCTCATGCCAGGTTCCCGGATCATGAGGACTTACTAAGACATCCTCTACTCGACGATCACCTTTCGAGGCAAGGCAACAGTGAGGCGTACCCTAGGGGTGGTGTGTGATTTGTGTGCCAGATTCGTTTATTTTTTGTCTTTTGTCATGTCATTGGTGATCTAACGTTTGTTTTTATTTTTGTCCATTCATTCTTTCATGCCTTGATTAACAATTTAAAATTGCGGAAAGTAAAAGATCTAAGCTATTACAAAAGGCGTGGGTCCACATCGCCAAAATTTCTCGAACCCGATTTGACAGAAAAATAAAGAATTAATGAAAATAAAGTGCGAGCAATTAGTTACACGGCTTCGGGAGAGATACATAAATATTGAAAAGAATAAAAATAAATATGCGAATTAAATAAGAATTAAAACGATGGCGTTGGACCCTTTTGCCAATTTAAATTAAATGGTGACATTAATTAATTAAAAAGAAAGAAATTGTTTTTTTGGTATTTTTTAGTATTTTAGGATTTTAATGAAAAAGAATTAATTGAAATTAAATGCTTACCCTAATTCTATTATTTTTGATTTATTAAGAAAAGATTGAATTCTAACCTAAAATTAACCCTAATTAATTTACATGCAATTTTAATTACAAAAATAAATATTTAATTATTCTAATTATTATGAAAGAAAAAATAAAAAGGAATAAAAAGAACATTAATTAAACCCTATTTCTACATTTTTTAGATTTTTATTATGAAAATATTAAATTAAACCCTAATTTAATAACTAAATGAATTAATACAATTTATTTATGAAAATACTAAAATAAAATATTTATTATATTTTTTCTCTTTTTCTGATTTTTTATGGTGTTTTTTATATTTATGAAAATAATAAATTAATTAAACAAACAATAATTAAAAGAAAACAAAAATTATGAAAAATAAAGAAAGTGAAGAAAATTTGCAAACCAAAGGGGGTCTGCCCCTAATTTGAGGTGTTTCTCTTAGCAATCTGGCCCAAGGTTCTGAGGCCCTTTTGACTTTTTCCAGGCAGCGTGTGATGCATTGACTAGAGTCCAATATACTCTCCAATTCATGGCCTTTGATCTGATGCTCTGGGACACGTGGACGTTGGATTTTGAAGATGCATGATACGCTCCAGCCTTGAAACTGCATGGGAATATTGATTGCAAAATAATATGGGAATAATGAAGACCTGGGGCTCGAACCCAGGTCTTGAACGTTAACACACACATGCCTTGCCAATCGTACCAAGCGCGTTTTCTGTATAATAAAGAACAAACAAATATTATAAGAATAAAAACATGAGTTAGTGCTTTTTAGCGCGAAATTTTAAACTAGCCAATCCACTGATGCCACGAGGTCATCTTCTTCCTCGTTCCTGAAACATAAAACATAGGCCACGGTTTTCATGGTGTTCCCTTAGGCATGTTTCTGGAAAATAGCGAATAGGCGTTGGATGCTCATAAATTGAGCGCGAGGATGGCTTCCTGATCGTCTCATCGCACTGTATTGAATGGCCTTGGTTTCACACTCCAATTTTTCCTCATTTAAAAAACCCCAATTCGTAGCTTGTAGAACCCTAGAAAACAATAATGGCAGATTCGCCTATGGGTGATGAAAATTCAATTGGAGCACACCGTTAGCTTCAGAAAAGTCTCATTAGTACAAATCCATGAATAAAATGCAATGATATGGTTTAAGTAATAGAATACGATTATGCAAAAAGAGTGATACAGTTCACCCTTGAATTACCAATTCTTTGAGTATGGGGCTAAGTTTTTGATTGGAATCGTTTACTGGCAACCCTGGCAAGCTAATGGAATAGGTTTTGAGGCTTGAATCGACCTGCAAGTAGGTTTTCAGAATTTGAGTTTTCAAAGAAAATTTCAAGTTTGGTTTTCTATGTTCTTGCGCAGCTTAGTGTTTTTTGCATTAGGTTTGTGTTCCTTGTATAAGTATCAATGAATTAGGTCAAAAAAGACAATCCAAATCCTTTGCATTCATGGTTTTTGAGATTTGATTTTCAAAGATCTTTTTTCAATATTTTTCATGCACTTTTGCTCTCAATCATATCCAATCAATTCAATTCCTTCCAAATCTGATCATGCACGAATTATTGAGTATATTTCATGCACAAAAAGATTGAAAAACTTAGGTTAGATATTTTTCATGTATTTAATTGATTTAAATGAATTATTATTAATAAAAATTCAAATAAATAAATAAAAAATGAATAAAAACTTCCCTTTGGGCCAAGTGGTCGTGCACATGTCTTGGATGATGAATTGTGGAAGAAAAATAGGCCCATTAGCAATTTTAAGTCATTTGAAGCAATGTTGACTTTTCAAAATATCCAAAAATTTCCCAACTTCCACAAGGCATAACTTGCTCAATTTTTAAGCTTTGCTCATGTTCTTGGACATTTTGGAAAGGTCTTTGAGTACTCTAACCAATGCCTTTGGTCCCATGTCATTTTGATTTACCAACCTCAAGTTATGGCCTTTGACTTAAAGTCCCTTTCTGTTGACTTTTGAAAATGACCTATAATGTTGAAATTGATAACTTTTTGTGAGAGCATTTCTTGGACTTGAAGTATGAATATGAGTTGTAGGAAATGTCTTTATCTTAAAAATGAGCTTTGGATGGAATTTTTCTGATAATCCATGTGAAAGTTATGCCCTAGTCAATTCACAGTTGACTTTTTCAGCTGTCCAAATAAGGAAACTTTTGCATCTTGATGATTTTTGAGCCAAGCTTTGAGAATCATGATCAAGCATTGATCAAATGATGTTTGTGGCTTCAAAATGATATGTTGACCAAAAATTTGAACTTTTGACTGTCAAATGACCATTTTGCCCCTATAGTTGACTGTAGTGCAATTAGGGTTTTGACTGTGCAATTTTGTGCTGAAAGTCTTGAAACTTGGTATGAGGATGCTTGACCATATTTATAGGCATGTGGGACTTGATTGGACCCTTGGAAACTTCATTTTCTTGATCAGAATAAAAACCCTAATTTTGACTGCTTAGGAAGCTCTTACACTGTGCAACCCTTGGAGAATTTTGCAGCTTGACTTGGCAAATCTTTGAAGAATATGGGAGGGAAAATTTTGGGGTACAACAGTGATGATAGCAACTTCTTCAGTGTGAACTAAAGGAACAACAGTCTTCTCAAACAGAATTTCTTTACTATCCATCAGGCGTTGGATACCTGACTTCAAATGATGGCAACCGGTAGGTAGGACAGAACACATACGACAACCTTCATCACAGCCCAGAAATAAACCGGCTAATAAAAGGTTCTTATTTACAATCATTAAAGGGGTAACAATGTAGTTCACAGAAACCACAAACAAGTTTTCATCTATAGCATTTACTCCATGCTTGGGCATGGGAGCAGTCACACCATTAGGTATTTCAGGCGCCTCAAACTCAATCTCCTTAGCATCAATCAAATCCTGTATTTTGTTCTTCAAAACCCAACAATCATCTGTATCATGCCCCAGGCTATCAGAGTGAAAAGCACAACGGGAATTAGGGTTATACTTTGGTGATGTTGTGTTTGGATTCTTCGGGGCCTCCCTTGGAATCACCAAGTTGGTCTTTAATAACTGCGGCAGAATCTGAGATAAAGTTATGTTGAGCTGAGTGAATTGCCTTCGCGGTCTCTCGGCCTTTGGCTGATGGTTGTGATGAGGAGCACCAGCAGGTCTTGAAATAACAACTGCATTAATAGCTTGGCGGTGTTCAGGTCTATTCTGGCTTTTCGAACTGTAAACAGCACTGGACTCCTTCTTAAAAGGCTTCCTCTCGGTGCTCGATGAAGCACCCTTTTGTATTTTACCAGACTTAATACCATCCTCAATCCTCTCACCGGTCATTATCAGCTCCGTAAACCCGGACGAAGAACTTCCAATCAGATGGTTGAAATACGGATCAGACAAGGTCCCCAGAAACATATCCACAAGTTCCCGATCAGCCAAGGGTGGTTTCACTCTACCAGCAAGATCCCTCCACTTCTGAGCATAATCTTTGAAACCTTCGCCCGCACCCATTGACATACCCTGGAGTTGGGTACGTGTGGGAGCGAGGTCGGCATTGTATTGGTATTGCCTGTAGAAAGCAGCAGCTAAGTCTTCCCAATTACGGATACTGGCTCCTTCTAACTGGTAAAACCACTCAAGCTGAGTCCCTGAGAGACTGTCTTGAAAGAAGTGGATCCATAGGTTCTTATCAGCGGTGTACGGCTGAATCTTCCTTACATACGACCAGAGGTGAAGTTTCGGGCAAGAAACTCCGTTGTACTTAGCAAAAGCTGGTGCCTTGAATTTGTGGGGAATCACCACCCCAGATGATAGACCCAGATCACCAAAGTCCAGACCAGGCACTTTCTGAACTTCCATCGCATTCAAACGGTCTTCCAGTTGTTTGTATCTATCCTCGGCCGGAGGATACTGGTCTTCATCGAAGTCCATCTTATTGTCTGAAACCACAGGGCTAGGAGCCCTCCTTTCTTCCTGACTATCTTTCCCTCCAGATGAAGTGGTCAAATCAACTTCATCTCGTAGCCTGTTTCCAAACCTGTGACCTGTGTTAAACAGGATTGTCCTCTTCTTCTTCTTCTTCTCTTTCAGAATAAGGGTCTTCAGATCTTGCTGACCCTTAGCTAGATTCATGAACAGCTCTTGGAATTGGGCATTTTGAGCCTGCAGAGCCTTGATTGCTTGTTCAGTCGATGGTTCAGAAGACATGATGCTGAAATAAACAGCGAAGAAGATGAGAAAACCTGTAAAGGTACCTGTTATAAGGTGCATGGAATGAAATGTGTATGATATGATTTCAAAGACATCGAGATATTCAAATTCGTAAACAAGAAATGAAACACACTTTTATTAGATAAACTTGAAATTCAAATTGTTCACAAATGCCCTTAAGGCGTTACAGGAAAGGAAATACTGGAAAGTAAATAAAAACTGGAAATAATCAAAGGACATCAATGCTTCCATGGTCGTTTGCCTTTAGTGCTGACATAGTCATTGATGATCTGCTCCCTCTCCAGTTGCCTAGTCAACTTCTGGATCTTTCTCTCTTGCTCGTGATACTTTTCTCTATAAGTATCCCGTTCTTCTCTCAGCTGCATCCAGGACCTCTTCAATGCCCCAATGTCAGTAGGCATGTAAGGGTGTAAAATAGTAGGAAGAACCCCCTCTTCATTAGCAACTTCAACAATGATAGGCAAGACGGCTTCATACGACATTCCCAGCTTTTGGGCACGGGTACGAACCCATCTATGATATGGCTCCATCGGAAGTGAAGTCTTTGGGCCCAACTCGTGTGGATCAGATCTGTGAACTCTATCCCAAGCCCTTATGAATCTGCGGCATTGCTCGTCACTATCCCCTTGAAAATCAAAGATTATATTAGGCATTAGCAGCTCGTGAGGTCCTTCCCTTCTGGATTTCCCAAACTAACGTAAGGCCAAGCATGGATTGTAATTAATTCCTCCATGGGTTCCTATCAGTGGAACATTGGGGTATTCCTCACAGCGATCAATAATGGCCACCTCGTCCATACCCTTAATAGTCCAAATGATGTCATTGTGAGAGAGAGACATAACCCTATAAGCCCAACCCATGCTTTCTTTGTTCTTCAGCACTGATTTGGGGAGGTGCGAAATAAACCACCTCGCCAATAACGGAACACAGCACATCAAGGTTCCCCGCTTCCAGGCAGTACGGGCATAAAGCTGATGAAGAATGTCACCCAAGAGAGTGGGTACAGGATTACTAGAGATGATGATTTTTACCGCATTCACATCAACAAAGGAGTCAGAGTTAGGAAACAATACCAAGTCGTATATCAGAAGAGCCAGAATATCTTCGAATGCCTGGAAGTCTAAACTATCCCAGAAGTGATTAGCCTTACCAACCAAGAACTTAGTCAGAAAGCCCTTTGCTCCGCTACGAGTTTCCCAATTAGTCATTACCTCATCATTTGTCATATGAAGGGCTGAAGCAACCTCTTCTGGCCTAAGGATCTTCTCCCAACCTGTAAACAGGGTCTGCTCCAGAATAGAGATACCGAGCAGATTAGAGAACTCTTCCAAGGTAGGGACCAACTGGTAGTCTTGAAAAGTAAAGCAATGGTACAGTGGATCATAGAACTGGACTAGGACACTCATCATCTGCTCGTCCAACTTGGAGGTGACCAAACTAAGAAGATGCCCATGTCTTCTGATGAAGGAGGTAGTATCAGACATCTTTGCAACCAATTCTTTAAGCATAGTGGGAACCTGGACAAAGTTGATCCGGATGGTATTCCTACGCATAGGTGCCATAACCTACAAAACAGAACAAAGATGAATCCCTCCTGTCTTTGAAATAGGTTAGTCCAATGCAAGATGTATGCAATGTTATGATGTCATGATGTTATGATAGAAAGCACACCACAAGTATCCACAAATAGCAAACATGGTAAAGGCACACAAGTCACAGAGAGAGCCCTTAGATTTCAGCCTGGCAAGGAGCTGAAGTACTACCTTTTTTCAGTTTAGTTGGTTTAAACCTGTCCTAAAAATAGTAACCGGGTTCTAGAGGATCTCAATATCACTGACTACCCTCGATCGGTCATAATTCCAGTTTAGCAATCATTTCTTGAGGCCGGAATCATCGCGAGAGTTTAGTCTTAATGAGTGTAGCATACTGCTACTGTTCTATGGCCAAGTTGGTCAATTTAAAGGTTCTAAGGTCAGTTAGTGCTTAATGACCCCTTAGAAGACCCATATTCTCCTTGTTCTAACACAAGGGATATCGGTACAAACTAAAGTGCCACACCAATGTAGCTACTGCTTCAACCGTATCGGTCTACACCGTACAGTTCCCTCACAGTTTATTGCTACTTACCTAAAGGGTGTCCCCCAGATCCGGGTTAGGATCTATAGTAACTCCGATTCAACCAACAAAGATAAAGCATACAAGTCAAGCAATTGAAAACATTATGAATTATTCCTAAGGTACACCCCACTTATAGAGATCCCCATCAGAGTCGCCATTTCTGTGATACAGTGGGAAAGAACTGACTGTTTTTTGGAATGCTGGTTTACATTTTGCGTTTGTTTTCGCAAAATGTCGTGGTAAGCAAGAGTCGCCACCGACTTTTATTTTATCCAACAAGGAAAGGAAAAAAGCACAGAAAAATTCCTTTTTCGAGATATTTCTCGGGTTCGGGGGGTAGATTATAGAAAGGGAATGTGTTAGCACCCTTTCTATCCGTGGTTATCCACGGGCTCTTAGGCACTCGCTCATATTGTTTTCAAAATTTTGCTTTCTTTGTGATTGTGGGTTTGAAAAAAAGTTTGTTTGAAAAGTGTAAGTGTAAAAAGATTTTGTTTTTTTGAAAGAGCAAGTACTTAGGAACCATCTACCTACTTGAAAAAGGAATCGTTCTATGCTACCTTCCTTTAGACAATGCTATCCCACTATTGATGAGTAGGTAGCACCGTCGTTGGAGTTTAAGGGTCAATTCGAATGCGGGACTTACGGTCACCAAAGAAATGTTAAGATGCCTTAGCGTTATCCCTAATGTCTTAGATCATTTGTTTTGAGGCAACAATATTCGAGGTAACCGTTTCGAGGCAACTATGATCTTTGGACAAGAGGGAGACATCTAAAACTACCTATACTCAATGACCGCGTACGAAGGCAACCAAGTGAGGTGTATCCTAAGAGTGTGCATGTGCGAGTGTGTCGTTTTCAGTTTATTTTATCTTTGTACATGTTAATGGTTATCTAAATTGATTTTAGGTTTAAACATTCAATCTTATCATGCATCCCTATTATCAAATATCTAACAGTTATATTTTGCGTAAAATAAATTGCGGAAATTAAATTACAAGGCGTCGGGTATTTACATCGCCAAAAGCAACCCTTTGAAATTTAAATGCGAATAAATAAATAAAGCGATAAGAATAATTAAATGGTCCTAATTATCTATTACATTCCAGGAACAAATACAATATCAAATAAATAGATCGCGTGCGGGAAAATTAAATCGAGCGCAAGTAGGGTTTTGACACTTTGTTAATTAAAGAAAAGATTTTTTTTGTTTGTTTTTGAATTAAGAAAGAAATTATCTAAGATAATTATTAAATTAATAAATTAATTAATTAATTAATGAAAATAAATATTTTTGGATTTTTGATATTTAAAGAAATAAAAATAAAATTGATCAATGTTAAAAACCTAATTATGTCTAAGTTAATTTTAATTATTGAAAAATATATTAAAGTTATTCCTAATTAATGGCCTAAATTAATTAAATTAATATTTGTTAATAAAAAAATAAAATTTTGAAATTTAATTTAATAAAGAAAATATTTTTTGGTTTTAATTTTATTAAAGGAAAAAAAAATTGATTGCTTAGAAAATAATGAAAATAATTAAATTAAATAAAACAAGAATAAAATAAAATATAGAGAAGAGAGGGTTTGGGCCTGTTTTGGGGGTTTGATCAGCAATTTTGTGGCCCAAACGAGCTGGCCCTGTATTGACTTTCTGGATTCCCTATGCGCCTTTTGACTTGGTCCCATGGTAGACTCTCATCCTGGATCACCAGATCTGGCCTTGGGCCATCTGGCAACTGATTGAGTGAGGGAGTATGGTGGGTTATGCGCTTGGATTTGCATGAGAATACCTGAAGAAAAAATACAAAGAGCAATTTGGAGGACCTGGGATTCGAACCCAGGTCCTGTGGGATGTGCCAATGTTCGCTTGCCACCAGGCCATTGTGTTTTAGTTGTTATTGATATACATAATAATAATAATGAAAGAAAAAACAATCATATGCCAGAAAAAGTAAAACAAAGCGCTTTGAATCAACCACTGGAGAGGCGACACGTCTCCATCTTCTAACTCACGTCCGTGGCTAAAACTCTGCAACACCTATAGCCACGGACACCGCCTGTCACTAAAGGTCGTGCATCCCTATAATCCACTATGAGCCATGGAAATGAAATCTAAGGGCATGGTTGTGCTCGTCTCATCGTCCCGGTCACAACCATGCCCTTCTCATCAGCCAATTTTCCCTGAAAAAGAAATGCCCAAAAACAAACCATGAACCCTAGATATAGTATCTCACAGTATGAGTCACATAAACAAAATTGGATAATGTAAAAAGCTTATAAACTTGATGAGGATCATGAATATGCAAATAGTTTGTACAAAAGATGCAAAAATAAAGATTTGTGAATTCAAGAAAGAAGCGATTTTTTGTGACTCTTACAGTGCTTTTGGGCGTGTTTGAGAGCTTGCTTGGGATCCAGGAGGGTTATGTGATCACCTAGGAATTGATTGAGATTGTCCTTGGCTTCTGAATTTGCCTCTAAGTGTGAATTCAAACTCAAGCCTTTTCACACTTTTTTCATGTTTTGTTTGGTTGGTTCTAGCAGCCTTTAACCATCATTTTCGTGCCTTTGTCTTCCTTATGTAATGTATATTGCATTAGGGTAAGAAACTTGGCACAAATCTCTCCATATCAATGCTCATGAATTGGATTTGATTCCACCATTACAACCTTCCAAATTTGGCCTAAATTATATATTCTTGTAACCAATGCACTTGATGCTAATTTGACTCACATAATAGCTGTATTCAAAGCCTAAATCAACCAAAAAATCATGAGTTATAAATACTTTTGATTTTATATGATTTTATTTGATTTAAAGTGAATAACTTCAATTAAAAATCAAATTAAATAATAAAAATAAGATATGGGCTCATGGATGAAGCTAGGACACGTGGGAAATCATGCAATCCCAAACCAAGTAGAAAATAATGGCCCCATTTGACAAAATTTGAAGTTTTGGGGATAGTTGACTTTCGGCAATTTTGCAAAACTGTCCAACTTCAACAATGCATAACTTCTTCAATTTTGAACTTTTAGAGGTGTTCTTGGACTTTTTAGAAATCTTTGGATGTCTTCTAACCAACACTTTTTGTCTCATCTCATTTTTATATTCCATGCTCAAGTTATAAGCTTTGGAAAAAAAGGTGTTTTTGTTGACTTTCAAAAATGACCTATAATGTCCAAATTTATAACTTCTTGTGAGTGCATTTTATGATCTTGGGGTATGAAGATGGATTGTAGGAAATTGCATCCTCTTTGAAATGAGCTTTGTATGGGTCATTTATCATAAAGTATGAGAAAGTTATGCTTGGTCAAAGTTAAGTTGACTTTTCCTACAAAGCCCTAATTTAACAACTTTTGAGTCTTGATGAATTTTGAGCAATCCTTGATGAATCATGATCAACCCTTGATCAAATGATGAAATATCCTTAAAAATGAGAAATTTGACAAAAAATCTTGAAGTTTGACTGTTTATAGGTCACAGTTGACTTTTGCCCTAGCATAGTCGATTTTTGGACCTTTTGAGCAATTGACTGATCAAACTTCCTCTGCAAGGCTTGAAAATTGACATGGATGACCTTGAGAACATATTAGGATACTGGGGAGCACTTGAGGTCATTTGGACTCAAATATCTTGATGCAACACAAAAACCCTAATTTGGGGTTGACTTCCTTAGGAGATAGCTGGATTGTCCAACTCTTGAGCAAACTTGAGCAACTTGGAGATTTTTCTTGCAATGTCTTGAGAAATATGAGAGGGAAAATTTTGGGGTACAAAACCATGGCTTCGATCTAGAGAAGGTGTCTCCTTCGATCTAGGATTTTATACCTGCAAAAGTACGTTAGCGAAATAAAATGCAGGACCTAGATATCGAAACCCAGGTCCTTCGATCCTGCACTTGCTGGGTCTTTTCAGGCTATGTCTGCAGCAAATGTTAGCAAATGAATAACATGACCTGGGTGCCAAACCCAGGCCCTTTGATCCTGTCTAGGATGGAAAATCGAAGGTAACAACAAGTAGTGATGTGTTATGCAAATGTAAAGTTGGACAATTTACCCTTTCTTACCAGCAGATTGAGTCTTTGATTTGGGCACTTGCTAGAGGTGAGCACCTTCGATCTGGGGTTTCTGGGCTTGGCTGCTTTTGCTGAGGGGTAGCTTTGTCTTGGAAAACTCTGGCAACCTTTGATGGATTTCGTGGGCAGCCTCTCTCCGATGTTTTTTTTCCTCGTTTTGTCCCCCCTTTTTGATGCAACACTTGTGACCTCTTTACATATAGGGGTAGAGGGGACAAGAAGGCAAAGTTTTAAACAACCTTGATTGTGTTTGAAAGCCATGAATGAGAATTTGTGACGTTGGCCAAACACATGGGATCTTGTCTCCTTTTTTTGAATTTTGACAACCGAGTGGAGTTAACCCTAGGAGTGAACATGTGCAACAGTGTGCTTTTTTCAGTTATATTTATCTTGCAGTTTGGTGATCTACGATTGATTCATTAATCATACACGCCTGGGTTGCTAACAATTATATACAAGCATACAAAATATAAAAGCAAAAATTAAAAATGCATGGTAAATTAAATGCGAGAAGTGATTGGCCGACCTAGAAATCTAAATTGCGAAAATATTTACTTTATTTTTAACGGAAAAGTTAAGTTAAGTACAAAATTAGACCTAGTTCTAATTATTTTGAATTATATATAAAAAAAATATTAAGTTACCCTAATTTAATTAATGCTAATTAACTAATAAAATATTTTTACAAAAAAAAGAATTTTTGATGTTTTTTATGATTTTGATTAAAATAAAAAATGATATATTTTTTATGTTGCTAAAATACTTAATTAATAAATAATAAAAATAGAATTAAAATAAAAATAAAGGGTGAGAAGTTGGGCCTGTAGGGGCAACCCGGGGGGGTGCGTTCTGGAATTTTTGTCCAGGCCCACTATTCTGAGCCCAACATGCGCCAGATCCAGTGTGTCGGTCTCCTGATGATCCAAGGTATGATTGCGCGTATGGGACGTTGGATCTGGATGTGATGAGCTCTTGGGGGTTAGATTGGAGGTCGTATGATACTCTTGTGAAGGTGAGGTGCATGGGATCTGAAAAGAAATATTTGGAAAACAAGAAAATGTCTGGACCTGGGATCCAACCCAGGCCCTCCCACTTACACATGTGCTTCGTTGCCAGTTGCACTAGGATGTTAACTTGTTAATATAACAACAGTAATATGCCTTATATGAAAATGAGTGATTAACTAGAAATTTAAAAAAGGTGCGCGCTTATTCAAAACAATCAATGGGATCAAGCCATATATCTTCTTCTTCCTCCATCGTGTTAGATAACGACCTTTTACCTACGAACGATGTCAGTAGCTACAACCATGTGTCATTCAAAAATCAAATACAAGCAATATAAATTCCCATGGAGACCTTGAATCGACTGGGCTTGAAGCCCCGTACACCATGGTACCCACGTCTAGCCTTAATTTTTCCTGCATTAGGAAACCCTAAAATGGAGCTTGAAACCCTAGGAATGGCATTTCGTGATTCCTGTACCTATACTTAAATTAAACAATCCAGATACGTTGCATACATGATGATAAACATGAATATGTATTTAGAATACGTTTATGATGCCAAAATTAATGAAAACAATATTAAAAAAATAGCAAACCGTGAGGCTAGATGAGCGTGATTCTGGATGTTTCAGGCCTCGAGGATGATTGTTATTGCTTCAATGATCACCCAGGAACACGATTTGACCTTCAACACGCCTTGAACAGGTCTATGATTGAAAATCTGATTCTCACTTTTTTGCAAAAATTGAAACCTTGGTTCTTTCTCTTGGAGGCAGCTGCGCGTCTGAATCCTCTTGTTTAGGGTTCACCATGATCTTGTATATGTATGGAATCAAATTAGGTCATTTGTTTTGGCAAGAATCAAAGATATGAATGTGTTTTCAATTTGTTTCCATTCTTTCTAATTATGGAGATTCTCTCCTTTCATGGCATGGCACGATCTTTCTTGGCTATTGACAGCACAGGAGATATTCATTTAATGCAAAAAAACATCCCAAAAACAAATTATGTGATTTGTTTTGATTTTATTTCAATGTTAAATGAATTAAATCACAATAAATCAAATAAATAAGTGGATTAGGCATGGAGTGGTTCATGGGTCATGGACCATGTTAGGAACAAGCTCCAAACTTGAAAAGATAGGCCCATATGGAAAAAATGCACTTTTAGGCACATTTGACATTTAGCAATTTTGTAAAAATGGTCAACTTGGACAAGGCATATCTCCTCCAATTTTAACCCTAGAGAGGTGTTCTTAGATTTTTTAGAAATCTTAGGATGTCCCCTAAACAACCCTTTTGGTCTTATCTCAATTGGATCTTCCATGTTCATGTGAGAAGCCTTGACCCAAAAGGTGTTTTGTTGACTTTTCAAAAGGACCTATAATGTAGAAATTCATATCTTTTGATTAGTGCATATTTTAAACTTGTGGGATGAAGATGAATTGTATGGAATTGTATCCTCTTCAAAATGAGCCTTGGATGGAAAATTTATGATAAAGTATGAAGGAGTTATGCTTGGTCAAAGTTTGGTTGACTTTTCCCGAGAAACCCTAATTTAGCAACTTTTGAGTTTTGATGAATTAGGGGCATTCCTTGAGGAATCATGATCAACCCTTGATCAAATGATGGATATCACTTCATAATGTTGATGTTGACCAAAAATATTGAAGTTTGACTATATGTGGGCCACAATTGACTTTTGACCTAATATAGTCGATTCTCAGGCATCTGAGCAGTTGACTAAGCAAACTTCTTGTGCAAGGCTTAAAATTTGACATGGTTGATCTTGAGAACATGTTGGGACCATGGAATGCATTTGGGACCTTTGGAGTTCACACATTTTGATAAAAATGGAAACCCTAGTTTGAGGTACATTGCCTTAGGGGAGAGTTTGTTTGGTCAACTCTTGGGCCTCCTTGAGCAAGTTAAGGACCTCAATGGGCATGTATTGAGTAAAATGAAAGGGCAAATTTTGGGGTACAACAGCTGCCCCTATTCAACCTTCTTAAACCTGAGCATGTAGATTGGCTATCTGCCTTTCGTGATCTGAAGGTGGAAGATGATTGAACACTAGAGTGCCCAAAAATTTGTACTCGCAGGAAGTGATACTTTATTTAGTGATATCGGGAATGGGAATACAGATGCCAATTGGAAGTTGTTAGAGAATCATCGGAGATGGGCTTAACGATACCATCCAGAAAACATATCGGTTGCCTAAAAGATTCCTTTATCAGAATTCCTGTACCTACCATTGAGGAGGACTTGATTGGAGAATGTTGATTCACGTCTTGGAAAATATAGACTACGAGCTGTGGTTGTTCATCTCTCTACTGGGGAATTAACTTCGTGTTATAAATTGTTGTATGGAGATGAAAGAGAAGGAAACTGGATAGTAAGGTTACTTCGAAATGACAGCCTGGATAGTAGGGCTATGAGAAGGAACTTGGGTTGTAGGGTTGCTTCAGAATGAAAGCCTGGATAGTAGGGCTGTAAGAAGGAACCTGGATAGTAGGGTTACTTCGAAATGAAAGCCTGGATAGTAGGGTTGTGAGAAGGAACCTGGATAGTAGGGTTACTTCGAGATGAAAGCCTGGATAGTAGGGCTATGAGAAGGAACCTGGATAGTAGGGTTACTTCGAAATTAAAGCCTGGATAGTAAGGCTATGAGAAGTAACGTGGATAGTAGGGTTACTTAGAAATGAAAGCCTGGATAGTAGGGCTATAAGAAGAAACCTGGATGGTAGGGTTACTTCGAAATGAAAGCTTGGATAGTAGGGTTGTGAGAAGGAACCTAGATAGTAGGGTTACATCGAAATGAAAGCCTGGATAGTAGGGCTATGAGAAGAAACCTGGATGGTAGGGTTACTTCAAAATGAAAGCCTGGATAGTAGGGCTGTGAGAAGAAACCTGGATAGTAGGGTTACTTCGAAATGAAAGCCTTGATAGTAGGATTGTGAGAAGGAACCTGGATAGTAGGGTTACTTCGAAATGAAAGCCTGGATAGTATGGCTATGAGAAGAAACCTGGATGGTAGGGTTACTTCGAAATGAAAGCCTGGATAGTAGGGATGTGAGAAGGAACCTGGATAGTAGGGTTACTTCGAAATGAAAGCCTGGATAGTAGGGTTGTAAGAAGGAACCTGGATGGTAGGGTTACTTCAAAGCAAAAGTGTAGATTAGTTGACTCGTTCGATTTAGGGAGTTGAGTTTCTATTAGTCGTCTGCAGGCGTGACCTGTATAACTGTTGGATTTGTTGAAGCTGATCGTCTTCCTTAGAAAGATAACATGGTTAATTATGTGTGATGCATGAAATGCATGGTGTGATGATGTTCTCAAAATAAATGAAATAATGTTGTATATGATATGTATGCGCATGTCATGATGTATGTACATGAAATGCTATCGGAGTATGTCCGGGTTTGGAAAGATAAATCCCAGACTGTTGCTAGAGACTCATGAATATTCTGTCAGGAAGAGATTCTGCTTGAGAATAAACTCTGCGGGGAACAAACTTAGGAAGTGCATTTTTGTACCTGAAGTGATGAACTCTGTCAGGGATTGAGCCTATTTATCCAGAGAAATAAACTCTTCTTGGGGGATGAAATTTACTGGCCCGCCCGTGATTATGAAATTCGGCTGGGGGATATAGCTGTTAGGTTTCTGAATGACCCTGGCTCGGGAGGTTACGTCCTGTTTCGGGAAACCTGACATCAACGCTTTTGAATACTTTTACTCTATGGGGAGTGTATGTACTGATGATTGTGCTCCAAAGCTGACTTTATCCCGGTTACTGCTAGGCAGAGTAACTGTCGGGTTTGGCACTTCTTGTTTTTGCCCATGTTTCTGGAATTACGAGTAATTGTCTTTGTTTCTTATGTAAATATTTATGAGCAGCAATCATTTTCAAATGCATATGTCAAAAATAAATCATTGGACGTTCTTGCAAAACAAAACAGAAAAAGAAAAACAACTCAAAGTTTCTTGTGAAAATGATTTGTATTGATTTTTGAAGTTGGCATGTAATAGGCGTTTTTGTACAAGGAGGCTGACGTTCTAGTAAGAAAACGTCGCCGTAAAAATAAAAGCTATACAAATTTGTGTAAAATAAAAATAGTTATGTGAATCAACCCCATTGGGTTCCAACTCTGCTATTGCCCTTATATCTTCAAGCGTCTCATCACTTTGTTGTTTGTCCGAAGTTGATTTGGCTGATTAGTGTCGTCCGAGCTTGATAGTCGATACTGAAGTCTGGTCGCAAGATGATCCAATGAGACATAGTGATACGCTTTATATCCCTAAATTTTTCCTGTACTGCCCTTTCGGGTTTTCAGGCCACCGGGATACCCTTTTTTTCCCAAGCTGCCCTTTCAGGTTTTCGACTTGTCGGGTGTACAGATTTTTTTTCATTTTCATCCCTTATTTTTTCCCGAACCCTTTTGGTTCACTGGGAATCCCTTATTTTTGCCTAGGCCAGTCAACCTAGAGGGTCTTTTGATTAGGCATAGTATCTTTTCACTATGTCTGCATTGACGGGGTGAGGAAGGTCGTCACCGTCCATGGTGGTTAGAATCATAGCTCCACCCGAGAAAATGTTCTTAACCACAAATGGCCCTTCGTACGTGGGAGTCCATTTGCCCCTGGGATCACCTTGCGGCAGTATGATGCGTTTGATCACTAGATCCCCGACTTGATATTCTTGATGCCTGGCTTTCTTGTTAAAGGCCTTGATTATTCGTTTTTGATATGTCTGACCATGGCAGACAGCAGTAAGTCTCCTTTCATTGATTAGAATTAACTAATCAAGTCGGTTTGGATCCATTTGTCTTCGTTCAAACTTGCATCCCTTATAATCTTGAGAGAAGGTATCTAGACTTCGATGGGTAGGACTGCCTCCATGCCATATACCAGAGAGTAAGGTGTTGCCCCTGTCGACGTCCGTGCTGAGGTACGGTACCCATGAAGAGAAAACGGTAACATCTCATGCCAGTCTTTGTATGTCACTGTCATCTTCTGTACAATCTTCTTGATGTTCTTGTTAGCTGCTTCAACAGCGCCATTCAATCTCCGGCCGGTAGGGAAAAGAATTATGATGTTGTATCTTGAACGTTTTATAGAGATTGTTGATCATTGTGTTGTTGAGATTTGTACCATTGTCAGTAATAATTCTCTCTGGCACACCATATCGATATATCAGATTATGTCGGATAAACCGCGCCACGACTTTCTTGGTTACTATGGCAAAAGAGGTTGCCTCAACCCACTTCATGAAGTAATCAATGGTTACTAGGATGAAGAGATGTCCATTAGAAGCAGTGGGCCTGATTTCTCCGATCATGTCGATGCCCCACATTGCAAAGGGCCACGGAGCTGTCAAGACGTTTAAGGGGACTGGCGACACATGCACCTTATCAGCATAGATTTGGCACTTATGACAAGTTTGAGAGTGCCGATAACAATCAGCTTCCATAGTGGACCAGTAATATCCTGCCCGTAGGATCTTCTTAGCCATGGTATGTCCACTGGAATGGGTTCCGAAGGTACCTTCATGTAAATCTATCACCATCCTCTCTGCTTCGCTCTTGTCTACACACCGTAGTAATATAGAGTCATGATTGCGCTTATAGAGGATTCCATTACTGAGGAAGAACTTTGCAGCGAACTTCCTCAGAAACTTCTTATCGTTGACAGATTCCCCTTCGGGATACTCTTGAGCCTCGAGATATCTTTTGACTTCTTGAAAACCAGGGTTTGTCTGCCACTTCTTCGGTATCAATTTCACAGCAGTGTGCTGGTTCATCCAACCTCTCAATGGTGATTTAGGGAGCTTCATTTTCCCACCTAACTTTGAACATAGAAGACATGGTAGCTAGTGCGTCTGCTAACTGGTTCTCCTCTCGTGGGAAATGTTCGAAAGTTACCTCTTCAAAGTGTGGGATCAATGTCAACACGTACTCTTTGTATGGGATGAGATTCGGATGCTTCATATCCCATTCGTCTTTGATCTGGCTTATTACCAAGGCTAAATCCCCGAAAACATCCAAGAACTTGATCCTAAGGTCAATAGCGGCTTTGAGACCCATGATGCAGGCTTCATACTCTACCATGTTGTTAGTGTAGTTGAAACATAGTCAGGCGGTGAAAGGAGTATGACAGCCCTCGGGAGATATGATTACAGTGCTGATGCCATTACCCAGTGCGTTCGAGGCTCTGTCAAAAAACATAGTCCATCGGGATCCTTCCTCGGGTCCTTCACCCGGTCCAGGTTCTTCGTAGTCAGTCACCAGCATAATATTCTCATCCGGGAACTTAAAATTCTTGGACTGGTAGTCATCCACGGCCTGGTGAGCCAAATGATCAGCCAATACACTCCCCTTGATTTCTTTTTGGGTCGTATATTGTATATCTTACTCAGTTAAGATCATCTACCATCTTTCTATTCTTCCGGAGAGAGCGGGTTTCTCGAAGATGTATTTGATCGGATCCATCTTGGATATCAACAAAGTAGTGTGGGTCAGCATATAATTTCTTAGTCGGCGAGCAGCCCATGACAAAGCGCAACAAGTTTTCTCGAGCAGTGAGTATCGTGTCTCAAAGTCGGTAAAATTTTTGCTAAGGTAGTATATCGTGTGCTCTTTTCGACAAGACTCGTTATTCTGCCCTAGCACACACCCCATTGAATTGTCTAGTACTGTTAAATACAATATCAAAGGTTTTCCTTCAACCGGAGGCATCAGAATTGGCGGTTCTTGAAGGTATTCTTTGATTCTTTCGAAATTGGTCTGGCATTCATAATTCCACTTTACCACTTGATCTTTCTTCAAAAGCTTGAAGATGCGCTCACAAGTAGCAGTCATATGTAAAATGAACCTGGCGATATAATTCAAGCGTCCCAAGAAACCTCTAACTTCCTTCTCTATACAAGGAGCCAGCATTTCTTTTACAGCCTTTACCTTTGCAGGATCTACTTGGATGCCTTTGTCGCTGATGATGAAACCCAGAAGTTTACCGGACCTTACCCCGAAGGTGCACTTGTTCGGATTTAACCTCAGTTTGTATATCTTCAACCTGTTGAATAAATTTTGTAGATGATCAAGGTGCTCTTCCTCAGTCTGAGACCTGGCTATCATTTCATCAACATAAACTTCGATCTCATGGTGAATCATATCATGGAACAAAGCAACCATGGCGCGCTGATAAGTTGCCCCGGCATTCTTCAACCCAAAAGGCATCACCTTGTAGCAGAAGGTGCCCCACTGTGTGATGAAGGTTGTCTTCTCCATGTCTTCAGGAGCCATCTTGATCTGGTTGTAGCCAGAGAAACTGTCCATGAAGGAGAAGATTTTGTGTTGCACGGTATTGTCAACCAGAACATCAATGTGAGGAAGAGGGAAGTCATCCTTGGGGATTGCCGTGTTCAGATCTCTATAATCCACACACATCCGTACCTTACTGTCCTTCTTAGGTACTGGAACAATGTTAGCAACCCACTGTGGATAAGAAGTGACAGCTATGAATCTTGCGTCAAACTGCTTCATGACCTCAGCCTTGGTCTTCTCTGACATTTCAGGGCGCATACGACGTACCTTCTATTTAACTGGAGGACAGTATTCTTTGGTCGGCAGACGATGAACCACAATATCAGTGTTTAAGCCCGACATGTCTTCATATGACCAGGCAAAGATCTCAACGTAGTCGTGAAACATTTGTAACAACCGCTGTTTGATCTTAACTTCCAAATTTGCATCAATCTTGACTTCTTTTCTGTCTGTTTCCGTACCCATATTTATCGTCTCAATCGGCTCTTCATGAGGCTGTATAGCCCTTTCTTCCTGCTGTAATACTCTAGCAAGTTCTCCAGGCACCTCAAAATCATCCTCACCTTCGTCTTCGGCTTGGTTGATCGGACTTTCGAAGTCATAACTGGCAATAGCAGAGCCGTTATCAATGGGATCCGGAGTGGATATGGATCTGCAGTATGATACGTGAGTGTGTGTAAGAGCAAAGTTGTTTTGATAAAGTGAAAACAGAAAAGAAAAACATAGAGCGCAAAATTTGTATGCAAGAAACGTCCAATGTTTATTAATGATATATGAAATGACAAATAATAGCCCTCACAAGCAAAGCCAATGTTCCTTGGGAAAGGTACAAGGCGCAGAGTTTTAAATTGTTTACTACAAATCTCAAAACAAGTAAGACAATTACTACATAATAAAAGAAACTGGTATAAAGTCCCTAGTCGTCCAGTTATTCGGTCCATTGTTGGTAGTTGGGTAGATCTAGCTATCAATGTCTGAGTCTTCCTTGCTGTCTTCAATGGCATTAATTCCCTGATTACTGATGCGTATGGGAGGTCCTCCAGCCTGAGCGCGTCGAACAACCCTTTGAGCTTCTGAAGTGAAGCCCAAACCAAACTTGTCAGTTTTATGAGTGAAATCAGGGAGCTGTCCCTAGTTGGTACACCCACCTTTTTCAACCACTGCTCTGGCGTCTTTGAGGGAAGCCATCTTCAAAGGAGGTTTATTGGTAGTAGTTTCAACCAATGCCAAGATCTGGGGAACCTCTTCAAAATTATGACAAGGAGTCTCTATGAATTCCCCATCCATCTTTACGTACCTGAAGGAATTGAGGTGGCTCACCATTTACTCCTCCTCACCACGCACAGTGACAATCTTTCCTCTTACTGGATACATCAGCATTTGGTGCAGTGTAGAAGTAACTGCCCCAACTTCATGGATCCAAGAGCGACCCAACAAACAAGAGTACCACGGCCGGATGTCCATTACATAGAAAGTGGACTCAAAAGTCTGGGAACCTACTTTGACCGGGATGTCCACTTCCTCATGCACCATTCTCTTCGACCCATCAAAATACCTCACCATAATGTTACTAGGTTTTAAGGTCAACCCCTTGCAATCCAACCGATCCACTGCCTTCTTAGGCAGGACATTCAGCGAAGACCTAGTATCTACCAGCACATGAGCCATAGTGGTGCCCCTGCACTCAATAAGGACATGCAGAGCATTATTATGATTCCTCCCTTTTTGTGTCAGGTCCGCATCTGAGAAACCCAACCCATTTTTCAGCAGTCAGGCTAGCCACACAATCTTTGAATTGATCAGCTGAGGTCTCCTACGGCACATGCACAATCTTGAGGAATGTAATCAAAGCCTTCGCATAGGCTTCGGAACACAACAACAAAGACAACATGGATATCTTTGAGGGGGTTTGCCCCAGCTGCTCGACCATGTTGTAGTCTCTCTTTTTGATTATTTTCAGTATTTCCTCTATCTCTTGCTTAGAGGCTTCCACGGCAATTTTTCTAGGTGCCTCCGTCCGGGCAGGCTCACCTATAACTTCTTTGTCGCGGGAACTAGATGATTCGCCAACAGGGGTAATAATTGGAGTAAGAACATGATTCGTAGTTGATGTACCATCAGGAATAGCAGACAGAATGACAATAGGCCTGTTGATAGTCTTAGGGGAAATCTCGGGAGAGAAGACCCTTCCACTTTGGGTAACCTTGTTGGTCCCGACAATGTTACCAATATTAGGATCAGCCTCTTCATTTTTCAGATCTTGTTTGATGCCATGATAGTACGCATCAGCACCATAATGCCAGGGGACAACTTTGTACGAGGCATACGGGACAGGACCAGGAACAATGATTATTAGCGGAGAGATTCTTGGAGCAGATGTAATCCTAACAAGTATTCTCGAGGAGACCTTGGAAGGATTGGAGGAAATGGTTATAATGGCAATGTCTTCAGATGGAATAACAGGAACCAAAGTTTTCTCGAACAAAATTTCTTTGTTGTCCATCAGGCGTTAAACACCTGACTTCAGCAAATGGCAACCAGAAGGCAGAAATGAACACATGTGGCAACCTTCACCACAACCCGGAAATAAACCGGCCAATGGCAAATTCTTCTTCACAGTTATGAGAGGAGTAGAAACTTTATCCACCAAGGTCACAAATAAGTCGGTATCAACAACATTAACTCCACGACCGTGCTTAGGCATGGGAGCAGTTATGACATTGAGATTTTCTGGAGCATCGAAATCAATTTCCTTGGACTCGATCAGATCTTGTACCTTATTTCTTAGAGCCCAGCAGTCATTGGTATCATGGACAGGACTCTCAGATTGATAGGCACATCGAGCATTTGGATTATATCAGGGGGATGTGGTATTCAGATTCTTGGGAGCCTCTTTTAAGGTCGCCAAGTTGGATCTCAGCAGATGAGGTAGAACTTCAGCAAACGTCATATTGATTTGGGTAAACTGTTGTTGTGGTATTTCCACCCTTTGTTGATTGTTTCATTGTGGAGCAGCCGTAGGCCTAAGTATCATTACGACACTCACTGTCTGACGATGTTCAGCTCTGTTTTGGCCCCTCAGGCTATAGATAACACCGGCTTCCTTCTTGCCAATGAATGGCTTCTTTACTGAACTCAAAGAGGCATCCTTCTGTATGTTGTCGCTCCGAATCCCAGCTTCTACTCTCTCTCCAGTCAGAATCAGCTCGGTTAAACCAGCTGACGAGCTGCCGATCAAATGATTAAAGAATGGACCAGATAGCGTCCCCAGAAACATATCGACCAACTCCCTATCAGACAATGAGGTTTGAACTCTTCCAGCCAAGTATCTCCACTTCTGGGCATAATCTTTAAAGCCTTCACTTGCCCCCATGGACATACTCTGGAGTTGAGTACGACTAAGAGCAAGGTCGAAGTTATATTGGTACTGCTTAATAAAAGCAGCAGCCATATCTTTCCAGTTTCGTACATTGGCTCTCTCCAGTTGGTAGAACCATTCAAGCTGGGTCCCTGACAGACTATCTTGAAATAAATGAACCCACAAATTTCTATCAGCGGTTTGAGGCTGGATCTTTTTTACATAAGAGCGGAGGTGGAGTTTTGGGCAGGCACCCCATCATACTTTGCAAAAATTGGAGCTTTGAACTTATGCGAGATGACCACTCCCGACACCAATCCCAATTCTTTGAAATCTAGCCCAGGTATCCTCTGGACTTCCATAGAACTCAAACGATCTTCCAACTGCTTGTATCTATCCTCAGTGGAAGGATATTGCTCATCATTGTAGTCGGTATCATTGTTAGAAACTTCGGGACTGGGGTCCTTCTCCCTTGTCTCTTCTTCTTGATTCTCCCCTTCTTTGGATGAAGAGGTCAGATCGAGTTGTTGCTTCAGAGGCCCTCTAAACCTTCTACCCATATTCAGAATATCGACAACCTTCTTCTATTTCTTTTTCTCTTTCAGGATGAGGGCTTTCAAATCCTCCTGCCTTTTTGCCAGATTTATGAACATCTGCTGGAACTGGGCGTTTTGTGTCTGAAGATCCTTGATGCTTTGTTAGGAAGACATTTCTGCTGAAATAAACAGCGAAGAAGATGAGAAACCTGTGATGGTACCTGTACATGCAATGTTATGAATGGGATGCGCACACAATGATTTCAAGGATTCTTAAAGGCTCATATTTGTTTAACCCAAAGAAAACACATGTTAATTGCATTAATAAGTTAAAATTGTTACAAATAATGCCCTTTAGGCTTACAAAACAAAACTTAAAGCAAAAAGAAACTAGGTCTCCCAAGAGCGCATCCTTTTTGGTGCAATGTAGGCGTTTATGTTCCTTTCTTCATGGAGTATCCTAGTGAGCTCCAAGACCTTCTTCTCGATAGCATAGAACTGAGCTTCAAATGTATCCCGCTCCTCTTTGAGTTGAACCCAAGATTTTTGTAACTTTTCATGATCGGTTGGCATGTCAGGATGATGACCAAGTGAAGTAGTATCTCCTTCAATAGCTGTCTCCAGAGTTACTGGTAGGACAGCAGGGTAAGGCATCATGAGACTTTAGGCGCAAGCTCGTATCCACCGGAGATAAGGCTCAAGAGGAATGGAATTCTTGTGCCCTAGCATCTTGCTATCAATTTTATGCACCATGCCCCAAGCTTTTATGAACCTACTGTGGTACCCCTGAGCATCATTCTCATAGTTGAAGGCGATTCCTTGGATAAGCGTGTCGTGAGGACCATCTCTTCTTGCATAACCAAACTGACGCAAGTCCAAACAAGGGTTGTAAGTGATTCCTCCCCTAATGCCTAAGAGAGGTACATTAGGGAATTCACCACAGTGATCGATAATGGTAACATCTTCTGAGAACCGCGAACACCAATGAATGTCTGAATGCTTAAGGGACATCATCCTACGAGACCATTTCAAACCCTGTTCATTCTTCAAAACAGACATGGGTAGGTGCGAAATAAACCGCGTATCCAATAGAGGAGTGCAAAACAGGAGGGTCCCCCTTCTCTTTAGAGTGCGAGCATGCAGAGAGTGTAGAATATCCCTGAGTAATGTAGGTACTGGATTATGATACAGAAAAACCTTAATAGTGTTCACATCTACCAGTTGATCCGTGTTAGGGAAAAGTATCGTCTCGTAAACGAGAAGTGCCAGCACCTCTTCAAAAGCTTGTAAATCTAGGGTATCCCAAAAATGGTAAGCCTTCTCGAATAGAAACTTAACCGAAATTCCTTGGACATTCCCTCTAGTCTCCCAATTTATCACTATGTCAGGCCGTTGTATGGACAAAGCTCTAGCAATCTCTTCAAGCTTTGGATGTTCTTATGTATCGTTGAAAGGTAACTGATCGAGAATAGGTACCCCCAACAACTGAGAAAATTCCTCCATAGTAGGTACTAGCTGGTAATCCGGGAAGGTGAAACAATGGTGCACATGATCGAAGAACTGAAACAACACTTTTAATAATTCTTCATCAGTTTTTGCAGTGACCAAATTGAGCAACTGACCATGATGTTTAGTGAAATGAGAAATTTCAAGAACCCTTAATGCCAGGTCCTTAAGTTGGAGAGACACTTTCACAAGGTTAATCTGTATAGTGTTCCTACTGGCGGATGCCATGTCCTACAAAACAAAGCAAAAATGAGCCCTAGGAAATCCTTGAAATGGTTAGTCATGATATGCCATGCTTATGATGTCATGATTATGTTAGAAAATCACAAATATAGCAAACAACAAGCAAGTCACACCAAGTCCTTAGGTTTAAGGCATGCATGAGTTTCAAGGTCATACCCTCTTAAAGTTGGATTGGTTCAACCTGTCCTATAAATAGTAACCGGGTTCTAAGGGATCTCAATATCACCGATCTTTCCCCCAACTTCATTCAATAGGCGATTGACTCACAACCAAACAAAGCTCAAGAGTCAAACCTCAATGAGTGTAGCATCGAGTATCTGTCGACCTTGGGAGTACACCAAAGTCGGCCATCTCGATATGTCCTACTGCCCAAGTTGTGCAATTAAAGGTTCTAAGGTCAGTTGATGCTTCACGACACCATGCAGTGGCCCCGTACTCTCCCTGATTGACTCAAGGGTTACCGGGACCAACCAAAGTGCCACATCAACGTAGCTACTGCTTCAACTGTGTCGGTATACCCTGCACAGTTCCCTCACAGTTTATTCCTACTTACCTAAAAGGTGTTCCCCAGATTCGGCTGTAGGATCTATATAACCCCAACAAAACCTTTGAATATAAAGCAGGCAAAGCAAAAAGGCAAGCAATCAAGTTAATAATGACCTAGATCCTAAGGTATACCCCACTTCAATATTCCCCAACAGAGTCGCCAGTTCTGTGATACGGTGGCAGAACCGACTGTTATACTGGTTTGCATTTTGTATTCGCAAATGTCATGGTAAGCAAGAGTCGCCACTGACTTTTATTTCATCCAACAAAGGAAAAGGGAAAAGAACAGAAAAAAACCTATTTCGACAATGTTTGAGTACGGGGGGTAGATTATAGAAAGGGAAGGTGTTAGCATCCTTTCTATCTGTGGCTTTCCACTGGCTCTTAGGTACTTGCTCATTTTTAAATTGCTTGTGTGTGCTTGTTTTAAAAAGGTTTTACTTCATGATGACTCTTGTATCAGTCCTCAAGAGTGTGACGAAGTTTGTTTTGAAAATTGTTTTGAAAAGTGTTTTTGTGAAAAAGTTTTGTTTGAGCAAGTACCTAGGAACTAATCTACCTACTCGAAAAAGGTCTTGTTCTTTTTCCTTTAGACAACACTATCCTATTATTAAGGAATAGGCAGCACCATCGTTGGAGTTTAAAGGGACGTTCGGAGGGACGAAATGGTCTCTGAAGGCAACAAGTAGAGATACCTTAGCATTTCGAAGGGACTATCGTCATAAAATCAATTTGTAGGAAACTCGAGGGACCAGTAGGAACTATGATCTTTATGACGACTTTGAATCGTGGGTCATTGCTATGGTATCCTTACATTTGAGGGACACGACCATTATTTCCGAGGCAACCGAGTGGAGTAAACCCTAGGAGTGAACATGTGCAGCAGTGTGCTTTTTTCAGTTATATTTATCTTGTAGTTTAGTGATCTATGATTGATTCATTAATCATACACGCCTGGGTTGCTAACAATTATATACAAGCATACAAAATATAAAAGCGAGAAAGTAAAAGTCCTACGCTGTTACAAGGCTTTGGGGAGGGGATTACATATTCAAAAACCCGAGAAAAATGATGAGCAAAATATTAAACCTAATTTAACTATTACAACTTGGGAGCAGTTACAATATAATGATAAAAAGAATATTAAAAATGCACGGTAAATTAAATGCGAGAAGTGATTGGCCGATCTAGAAATCTAAATTGCAAAATTATTTATTTTATTTTTAACGGAAAAGATAAGTTAAGTACACAATTAGACCTACTTCTAATTATTTTGAATTATATATTAAAAAAATATTAAGTTGCCCTAATTTAAATAATGCTAATTAATTAATAAAATATTTTTACAAAAAAAAAAGAATTTTTGATGTTTTTTATGATTTTGATTAAAATAAAAAATGATATATTTTTGATGTTGTTAAAATATTTAATTAATAAATAATAAAAATAGAATTAAAATAAAAAGAAAGGGTGAGAAGTTGGGCCTGTAGGGGCAACCCAGGGGGGTGCATTCTGGAATATTTGTCCAGGCACATTATTCTGAGCCCAACATGCGCAAGATCCAGTGTGTTGGTCTCCTGATGATCCATGGTATGACTGCGCGTATGGGACGTTGGATTTGGATGTGATGAGATCTTGGGGTTAGATCTGAGGTCGTATGATACTCTTGTGAAGGTGAGGCGCATGGGATCTGAAGAGAAATATTTGGAAAACAAGAAAATGTTTGGACCTGGGATCGAACCCAGGTCCTCCCACTTACACATGTGATTCGTTGCTAGCTGCGCTAGGATGTTAACTTGTTAATATAACAACAATAATATTCCTTATATGAAAATGACTGATTAACTGGAAATTTAAAAAAGGCGCGCACTTATTTAAAACAACCAATGGGATCAAGCCACATATCTTCTTCTTTCTTCCTCCGTCGTGTTAGATAACGACCTTTTACCTACGGATGATGTCCGTAGCTACAACCCTGTGTCATTCAAAAATCAAATACAAGCAATATAAATTCCCATGGAGAACATGAATCGACTGGGCTTGAAGCCCTGAACACCATGGTACCCATGTCTAGCCTTAATTTTGCCTGCATTAGGAAACCCTAAAATGGAGCTTGAAACCCTAGGAATGGCATTTCGTGATTCCTGTACCTATACTCAAATTAAACAATCCAGATACGTTGCATACATGATGATAAACATGAATACATATTTAGAACACGTTTATGATGCCAAAATTAATGAAAACGATATTAAAAAAAATAGGAAACCGTGAGGCTTGATGAGCGCGATTCTGGATGTTTCAGGCCTCGAGGATGCTTGTTATTGCTTCAATGATCACCCAGGAACACGATTTTACCTTCATCACGGCTTGAACTGGTCTGTGATTGAAAATATGATTCTCACTTTTTTGCAAAAATTGAAAACTTGGTTCTTGCTCTTGGAGGCAGTTGCGCATCTGAATCCTCTTGTTTAGGGTTCACCATGATCTTGTATATGTATGGAATCAAATTAGGTCTTTTGTTTTGGCAAGAATCCAAGATATGAATGTGTTTTCAATTTGCTTCCATTCTTTCCAATTATGGAGATTCTCTCATTTCATGGCATGGCACGATCTTGCTTGTCTACTGACAGCACATGAGATCTTCATTCAATGCAAAAAAATCCCAAAAACAAATTATGTGATTTGTTTTGATTTTATTTGATTTTATTTCAATTTTAAATGAATTAAATCATAATAAGTAAAATAAATAAGTGGATGAGGCATGGAGTGGTTCATGGGTCGTGGACCATGTTAGGAACAGGCTCCAAACTTGAAAAGATAGGCCCATGTGGGAAAAAATGCACTTTTGGGCACATTTGACTTTTGGTAATTTTGCAAAAATGGTCAACTTTGACAAGGCATATATCCTCCAATTTTATACCTAGAGAGGTGTTCTTGGACTTTTTAGAAATCTTGGGATGTCCCCTAAACAACCTTTTTGGTCTCATCTCAATTGGATTTTCCATGTTCATGTGAGAAGCCTTGACCCAAAAGGTGTTTTTGTTGACTTTTCAAAAAGACCTATAATGTAGAAATTCATATCTTTTGATGAGTGCATATTTTGAACTTGGGGGCTGAATATGAATTGTATGGAATTGCATCCTCTTCAAAATGAGCCTTTGATGGAAAATTTCTGATAAAGTATGAAGGAGTTATGCTTGGTCAAAGTTTGGTTGACTTTTTCTAAGAAACCCTAATTTAGCAACTTTTGAGTTTTGATGAATTAGAAGCATTCCTTGAGGAATCATGATCAACCCTTGATCAAATGATGAATGTCACTTCAAAATGTTGATGTTGACCAAAAATATTGAAGTTTGACTATATGTGGGTCACAATTGACTTTTGACCTAATACAGTCGATTCTCAGGCATCTGGGCAGTTAACTGAGCAAACTTCTTGTGCAAGGCTTGAAATTTGACACGGGTGATCTTGAGAGCATATTGGGACCATGGAAGGCATTTGGGAACTTTGGAGTTCACACATATTAATAAAAATTGAAACCCTAGTTTGAGGTACATTGCCTTAGGGGAGAGTTTGTCTGGTGAACTCTTGGGCCTCCTTGAGCAAGTTGAGGACCTAAATGGGCATGTATTGAGTAAAATGAAAGAGAAAATTTTGGTATACAACATATGTCACCGTCATTTTCTGTATAATTTTCTTGACATTCTTGTTAGCAGCCTCCATAATGCCATTCATCTTCGGTTGGTAAGGGGAAGAATTATGATGCTGGATCTTGAATTGCTTACAGAGTTCGGTGATCATTGTATTGTTGAGATTTGTACCATTGTCAGTAATGATTCTCTCTGGCACACAATATCAACAAACTAGGTTATGCTTGATAAATTGCGCCACAACATTCTTGGTAACAGAAGCAAAAGAGGCAGCCTCAACCCACTTCTTGAAGTAATCAATGGCTACTAGGATGAAGCGATGCCCATTGGAAGTGGTAGGTCTAATCTCTCTGATCATGTCAATGCCCCACATTGCAAAGGGCCATGGATCCTTCAAGACATTCATAGGAACCATAGGTATATGCACCTTATCAGCATAGATCTGGCATTTGTGGCAAGTTCGAGAATGCTGATAACAGTCTGCTTCCATAGTGGACCAGTAGTATCCTGCATGTAGGATCTTTTTAGCCATGGTGTGTCCACTAGAGTGGGTGCCGAAGGTACCTTCGTGTAAATCTTTCATAATACTCTCTATTTCGCTCTTATCTATGCACTGAAGTAAAGTAGAGTCATGATTACGCTTATAGAGGATTTCATTGCTGAGGAAGAACTTTGCGGCGAACCTCCTCAAGAACTTCTCATCATTGACAGATGCCCCCTCGGGATACTCTTGACCCTCAAGATACCTTTTCATTTTGTGTAACCAAGGTTTATCTGCTACCTCTTCAGTGTCAATCTCATAGCAGTATGCTAGTTCATCCAACCTCTCAATAGTGATCCGAGGAGCTTCGTTGTCCCACTTGACCTTGAACATAGATGACATGGTAGCTAGCGCGTCCGCTAACTGATTCTCTTCTCGTGGGAAATTTTCAAAGGTGACCTCTTCGAAGTGTGGAAGCAATGTCAACACATGTTCTTTGTAAGGGATAATATTCGGGTGCTTCGTATCCCACTCACCTTTGATCTGGCTGATTACCAAGGCTGAATCCCCGAACACACTCAAGAACTTGATTCTCAGGTCAATAGCAGCTTTGAGACCCATGATGCATGCTACATACTCCTCCATATTATTGGTACAGTTGAAGCATAATTTGGAGGTAAGAGGAGTATGACATCCTTCAGGCAATATGATTACAGCACCGATTCCATTGCCGAGTGCATTGGATGCCCCGCCAAAAACCATAGTCCATCGGGATCCTTCCTCAGGTCCTTCATCCGGTCCAGGCTCTTCATAATTAGTAACCAACATAATATTCTCATCCGGGAATTTAAAGTTCATGGATTGGTAGTAATACATAGCCTGATGAGCCAAATGATCAGCTAGTACACTTCCCTTGATTACTTTATGGGTCGTGTATTGGATATCATATTCGGTCAAGATCATTTTCCATCTTGCTATTCTTCAGGAGAAAGTAGGCTTTTCAAATATGTACTTGATCGGATCCATCTTAGATATCAACAAAGTGGTGTAGGTCAACATATACTGTCTCAGCCGGCGAGTAGCCCATGCAAAAGTGCAGCAAGTTTTCTCGAGTAGTAAGTATCTTATCTCACAGTCGGTAAAATTTTTGCTAAGGTAGTATATTGCATGCTCTTTTCGACCGGACTCGTCATGCTGCCCCAGCACACACCCCATTGAATTATCTAACACTGTTAAGTATATTATCAAAGGTCTTCCTTCAATCAGAGGCATCAGAATTGGAGGCTCTTGAAGGTATTCTTTGATTCTTTCGAAGGCAGTCTGGCATTCGTCATTCTAGTTTACCACTTGATCTTTCTTAAAGAGTTTAAAGATTGGCTCCCAAGTAGTAGTTAAATGGGAAATGAACTTGGCAATGTAATTTAGGCGTCCTAAGAAGCCTCTGACCTCCTTCTCAGTGCGGGGAGCTGGAATCTCTTGTATAGCCTTCACATTTGCAGGGTCTACCTGAATGCCTTTGTCACTGACAATGAAACCTAGCAGTTTTCCAGGCCTTACCCCGAAGGTGCACTTATTTGGATTCAACCGCAGCTTTTACGTCTTCAACCTATCAAACAGCTTTTGTAGATGATCAAGATGCTCTTCCTAAGTTTGAGACCTGGCTATCATGTCATCAACATAGATCTCTATTTCATGGTGAATCATGTCATGGAACAAAGCTACCATGGCTCGCTGATAGGTCGCCCCAGCGTTCTTCAACCCAAACGGCATCAATTTGTAGCAGAAAGTGTCCCATTATGTGAAGAAGGTTGTCTTCTCCATGTCTTCAGGTGCCATCTTGATTTGATTGTAAACATAGAAACCATCCATGAAGGAAAAGACCTTGTGTTGTGCGGTATTGTCAACCAGAATGTCAATATGGGGAAGCAGAAAGTCATCCTTGAGGCTTGCCCTGTTCAAATCTCGGTAATCCATACACATTTGTACTTTGCCGTCCTTTTTAGGCATCGAGACCACATTAGCAACCCATTGGGGATAAGAAGTGACAGCTAGGAATCCAATGTTGAACTGTTTCATAACCTCTGCTTTGATATTATCTAACATTTTAGGGCGCATACGGCGGGCCTTCTGCTTTACCAGAGGTCAATCTTCTTTAGTTGGTTGACGATGAACCACAATATCCGTGTCTAGTCCTGGAATTTATTCATATGACCAGGAAAAGATCTCAACATAATCATGCAACATCTGAATCAAACGCTATTTGACATGAAGCTCCAAATTTGCACCTATCTTGACCTCTTTTGTGTTCTCTTCTGTGCCCAAATTCATTGTCTCAACTGGCTCTTCATGAGGTTGTATAGCCCTTTCTTCTTGCTGTAACAGTCTGACAAGTTCTCCGGGTACCTCACAATCTTCCTCACCTTCATCTTTGGCTTGGTTGATTGGATTTTTCAAAGTCATAATCGGCAATAGCAGAACTGTTATCAATAGGATCCATAGTGGATATTGATTTGCAGTTTGATACGTGGGTGTGTGTAAGAGCATAGTTGTATAGACAAAGTAAAAAGCAGAAAAGATAAACAGAGAGTGCAAAATTTGTATGCATAAACGTCCAATGCTTTATTAATGACATATGAAATTGAATTATGATTGCCCTCACAAATAAACCACTGTACCCCGGGTAAGACACAAGGCCATAGAGTTTATACTGTTTATTACATATAAAAAAACAAAAATACAATTACTTATGAACAAAAGTAATCAGTACAGTCTCTTTATGTACGGTTATTGAGTCCACCATTGGCAGTAGGGAAGATCCAACTGTTCATGTCATCGCCACTATCACTGTCTTCCAAGGCGTTGACTCCATGATTGCTGATACAGAAGGGAGGTCCTCCAGCATGAGCACGACAAACATCCCTTTGAGCCCCTGAAGAGAAACCTAATCCAAACTTGTCAGACTTATATGGTATGTCAGGGTGCTGACCCCAGATGGTAGACCCACCTTCTTCAATAACTTCTTTTGCATCTTTGAGAGAAGCCATCTTCAAGGGAGGTCTAGTGATCCATGGCAGATTGGTGACAGCTTCAGTTACTGCCATAGTCTGAGGTACCTCTTCGAAATTCTGACACGGAGTCTCGATGAACTCGCAATCCATTTCTACATACCTAAAGGAGTTCAGGTGGTTGACCATGTATTCTTCCTCATCATACACCGTGACAATCTTTCCTTTTACCGGGTACTTCATCAACTGATGCAGAGTAGATGTGACAGCTCCCGCCCCATGGATCCAAGGGTGACCCAATAAACAAGAATAGGATGGTCTGATATCCATCATGTAGAAGGTGGAGTCAAAGGTCTGAGAACTAATTTTGATGGGGATGTCCACCTCCCCGTGCACTATTCTCTTCGAACCATCGAAAGCTCTCACCACTATGTTGTTGGGCTTCAAGGTCAGACCTTCGCAGTATAGCCTACCCAGAGCCTTCTTGGGAAGCACATTCAATGATGAACTAGTATCTACCAGGACATGGGCCAAAGTAGTTCCCCGGAATTCGACGGAAACATGTAGCGCATTATTGTGTTTTCTCCCTCTGGGTGTCAAATCAGCATCGAAAAAACCCAAACCATTATCCACCGTCAGACTGACCATAAAATCTTCGAATTGGTCCGCAGAGGTTTCTTGTGGCACATGGGTCGTCTTAAGGAACTTCACCAAAGCCTTTGCATGGGCTTCGCAGCACAATAGTAAGGTCAGCATGGAAATCTTTGAAGGGGTCTGCCCCAATTGCTCGACCACATTGTAGTCGTTCTTTTTGATGATCTTCAAAATTTCTTCTATTTCCTTCTTGAAATCCTATGGGATAGATATTGACTGCGCCTTCGTCCGGACAGGCTCAATCAATATGTCTTTTCCTCGAGACTCGGTGATAGGGGTGTCAGTAGGGGTGATCACAGGAAATGTAGTTGTATCAGCAAGAACAAAAGTAGGAATAATCATGGGACTAGTAACAGCTTTCAGAGGAGAAATCTCTGGGGAGAACACTCTTCCACTTCTGGTTATTTTTCTGGTTCCCATAATATTGCCAATGTCGGGGTCAGCCTTCTTAGAAACCTGGTCTTCATCATTCATCCAATCTTGCTTGACGCCATAGTAGTAGACGTCACCCCCGTAGTTCCAGGGAACTGTTTTGTCTGAGGAGTATGGGATTGGTCCTGGCATAGTAATTATCAATGGAGTCACCTTCGGAACAGATGTAATCCTGATGGGTCTTTTGGTGGAGACCCTAGATGGATTGGCAGAAATGGTTATTATTGAAACATCCTTGTAAGAAGTGTTTGGAACAGGAGTCTTTTCAAACAAAATCTCTTTGCCGTCCATCAGATGCTGGACACTTGCCTTCAATAAATGACAACCATTCGGTAGAGATAAATAGAGATGGCCACCTTCACCATAACCCGGAAATAACCTGGCCTTCAAATGGCATCTCTTGATGGTCAGGATAGGAGTAACAAGTTCATCAACAGCAGTAACAAACACATCATCTTCAATAGAGTTGACACCACAGTCGTGCTTGGGCATAGGAGCAGTGATAACATTTGGAGTCTATGGGGCTTCGAATTCAATTTCCTTCGCCTCGAGAAGGTCTTGCACCTTGTTTTTCAAAGCCCAGCAGTTGTTGGTATCATGGCCTGGACTTTCTGAATGGTAAGCACAACAAGCATTAGGGTTTTAGTGAGGAGAGGTAGTGTTGGGATTCTTCGGAACTTCCCGCAAGGTTACCATATTAGATTTCAACAAATGTGGCAAGACTTGATACATCATCCTATTTATTCGGGTAAACTGTCTTACCGGCATTTCTGTTCTTGATTGATTATTCCTTTGTTGGGTGGGTGCAGGTTTAGAGATCATGACAGCCCCTACTGCTGGACGACGTTCAGTTCTGTCCTGATTCCTTTGATGGTATACAACACCAACCTCTTTCTTCCTGGCCTCCTTACTGTACTGGAGGATGCATCCTATTGAATCTTCCCACTCTTAATTCCAGCTTCCACTCTTTCTCCTATCAGAATCAATTCAGTGAAATCGGCTGAAGAGCTTCCAATCAGGTGATTGAAGAATGGACCAGATAGGGCCCCCAGAAATATATCCACTAGTTCCCTATCAGACAGAGGAGGTTGGACTCTTCCTGCTAAGTCTCTCGACTTCTGAGCATAATCCTTAAAGCCATCACTCGAACCCATAGACATATTTTGGAGTTGTGTACGGGTGGGAGCAAGGTCTACGTTATACTGATACCGCTTGTAAAAAGCAGTAGCCAGGTGTTGTACCCCAAAATTTGCCCTCCTCTTTTCCACAAGAAATCACAGCTTCGGGCTTTTCCTGATTTTTCAGATTGGCTTAAGAATCGGTCAAACAGACTTTTCTCATCAGTCAGACAAAATTAGGGTTTCCATTGATTTTGAATCAGTTCAAGCAGATTGTTAGGGTTTGGTTGAGTTTGGCTCATGGTTTGATCAGGCAGACGTTTCTTTGACATTAAATTAAGAATTAGGGTTTGCACACGCAGTTTCAGAAGAATTTGAATCCAGTGTTTTAATTGGTTGTTACACTGCTTTGACGTTTGCTCAAGATTTCTGTTTCTCAAGGTCTAAACATCTGGGACATGGGCTGAGGCTTCTGATTGAGAGTTTGAAGTGTTTGGTCTAATCAGTGAAATAAAGGACATATGGACGTTGCTTGTTTAACTGTGCGATGTTTTTTGGTTATTCGGAATGCCAGACGTTTATTGATTACTTATAATTTCTAAGTTAAAATTATTGGATAATTTCCAATTATTATAACTCAAGAAATTAAAGTAATTAAATAAATGAATGCAGAAGAATTAAAGAGATATCTGACAAAAAGACTTTTATTTATTTTTAATTATTGGTACAAGTGTTATTTAAATATAGTAATTATTTACAAGTATTTATAATAATATTTATTACAATGATTAAAAGTAAAATAAATTATATCCTAAATCTATCCTAAATCTTCATCTTCTACTGCTGCTCTCCATTGCTCAACTGATTTTTTTCATCTGCAAAGACAAAAAAAAGAAAGAAGTCAAATGCAGATGAATTAAAAAAAGGCAGACAGATAATTAAAGCTCATCATTAAAAGTGTTGGCCGGAATCAGTTTGTTCGCCCTCTCTGCAAATCACAAGAAGACTCTTGGTTCAAAAAGAGGGAAATAAAATGTTTGCAAGCATTGGAATTAATTAAATGTACAAGGCTGCATAATTTCAAATTGCAAAGTGTCAACAAAAATGTCAAAATGGACAAACTGAATATGCCAAACAAATTACAAAGTCCAAACTGAACTGCACATATGCAAACTGAAAAAATGCCTAACCAAGTCCAAAATGTCAACCAAACTGTCCAAAAGCTGTCAAAACTGTCCAAAGAAGATATCAAAGATATGCAGGAAATCTGGAAAAGAAGAAAGTACACAGAGCAAAGCTAACAATGCAAGCAAACATATTCAAATCTTATCATCATTTTCCAGCCACACTTTTTCAGAGTAAGTACAGTCTAAAGCAATAAAAAATGCTTTTTATCTGTGGAGAGAGAAAAGAGAGAGAGAAGGGGAAGGCTTACAGTTTTGCAGGCTGAGGCTAGAGATATTAAACAAGATATACCAGAACAGTAAAGGAAGAGGCAGAAAACACAATATACACCACAAACTGTAAGATTGCAAAAGAAAAGCAAAAACATACAGCCTGCCTCAAGCTTAGAAACCAGGCTCACCACAAACTGTAACACAAGCCTGGAGCCTGCTAGCTTTCCTCCAACAAGCTTAAAACTATTCAAACCTATTACAACATGAAAGCCTGAAGCAAACTCACAAACAAAACCTTGGTTCAAACAAGCCTGTACCAGAAACAAATTTCCAAACTGATACCATATAAAGCCTGTCAAAAACTACAGCATTCAAGCAAGCCTTTCAAAGCCTAAGCTCCAAACAAACCTGCATATACCACAGGCCTGCCTGTACAATAAACCTACCTCAAAGCCAAAACTCCAAAAGCCCTCAAATCAAAAAGCCTGTTTCAAAACTGTTTCAACCTGCTGAAAAAAACAGTTACAAGCCTTAAAGCCTGTAAACATCACGCCTTGAAGCCTATCAACACAAACCAAACTACCTGTTAAGCTTCAATGAAGAACCTGCCTGTCCCAACCAAACCAGGAAAATCTCAAAAAAAACAAATCTTTGTTCAAAAGCAAATCCAAACTCTCAGAACTGATGTTCATCATTGAGTAACATAGGCAACTCAGATATCAAAATTCATCAAAATCATCAATATCAGAACAACAAGGTTCAACAACATCAACATTTCAACAACAAGTATCTCAGAGCACGCAAACAGAAGAAGAAGAGAGAACTAAAAGCTAGGGTTTTCAGACGTTCATCACAAAACCTAACAAAAGAAAGATACCAGGAATACCAGAACAAAGCTCATCAACATCATACTCCCTCCGCCTCCGGCCTCCTAAAACGCCTCCAGTCCATTCCTCGTCTCCTCTCCAAAGGTAGTACCTCTTCCCTTTCTTTAACACCTCACAAGAAACAAATAATAATACAAAAGAATCAGAATAAATAAAACATGCAAGAGGAATCCAAAGACCCTAAAAACGCACGAAGAGGAAACTGAGAGAAAACGCTACCTTTCCTTTATCATTGCCTGAACGATCGTGAGGAGGAAGAAGTGGAGATGGCGTCTGGCAGCTGAGGCGAAGGGAGGAGCATCAGTGGCCTCCGTTCAAGAAAGTAAAGAGGCGAAGAAGGAGAAGATGAGAGCGCCGTTCGTACCACTGTAAACCCTATTCTGAACAAACAAAAGCAAACCCTAACAAATTCAATTGTAACACGTCTTGGGCTGTCGCCCCATCCAAACGCCTAAGCCCATAAAAACTGGCATACACCCCCTCTGATTCTCTTTCAAATTTTGTTTTGGGCCAAGAACAAACTCTAAGGCCCATTTAATCTTTTATCCATTTTTTTATTTATTTCTAGCTAATACTATTTTTTCTATCACTTTATTTTTTATAAATAACTTATACTAATATTTTTGTTAAATAAAAATGATACATTAATTTCCTTTTTTGTAAAATGTTTATTAATACTTTTTTTATCACATTTAAGAGTACATAAAAATAGGATTTTTTCTAAATTAAATAATTTTATTTTTTAGAATTTTTGTTTAATAAACCTTTGTATACAAACTAAAATACATAAACATTAATTTTCTTTAACTTAAAACATTTTTCTTTCCTTTTTCTTCAAAACCCTTTTGTATATAAAACATTAACAAAATATGCAAACAATGGATTTTTGTTAAGTTAAGATATTTTCTCTTTAAAAAAACCTTTTTTTGTTTATAATTAACAAAAACCCTAAAATAAATAAATACTTAATATTGCATTAGGTTAACATATTTTTCTCATTTGTAAATAATCACGTATACTTTCACAAATACTTTTGATACATTGCTTTTATTCTTATACATTGCTACATTTTACATTGAGAATGCGATTCGATTTGGTTGTAAATATTATTTGGACAATACTCCCCTGATAAGACTCATCCCATTTGTAAACATTTGTACCCCCATCCCCGGATACTTATTTGTAATAGCTTAGACTTTAAATTCCTGCAATTTATCGCTTTCTATAAACTGTATAGTAATTAGGGTTTGTATGCGAAGATTCAAAATCAACCGCTAGATAACCTAATACAAAGATAAATGCATGACAATCAATACACAATTCACACTTGCACCCCTAGGGTAATCCCGCTTGTTGCCTTCCAAAATGGGTCATGTTGCATGTTGAGTGTCTTTGGCAAAACAAAAACAAATCAAATGATCATAGTCCCTCGATGATGCTTTCTCAAGTTGCCTAAAAAATGATCAAGTCCCTTGAAGGAAAAATTGCCAAAGACACTTGGCACCATTGCATTCATGGTCTAAACGATGACCCGCGCCCGTCCCGTTAACATCCTAACGCAAGGTTGTTCACCAAATACAATGGTGAAACAACACTGTTAAAAGGGTTAAAACATGAGAAAAATCTTTGAGTAAATTTAGGGGTAGACAAATCTTAGTTACTTGATCAAACTTGCAAAACACACTTGCCTACTTTCAAAACACACTCGACAACACAACTTTCAAAACAACTTTCAAAAACATCGAAACATCTTTTCAAAAAGACAAACACCTTTACAGATACTCAAACAAGAGTCATTACAATGGTTGCCTAGACAAGGCATCTTTTTCAAAACATTTTCAAAACCACACACACAAAGCACCATTTCAAACAATTGAAAAGCAAGGCAAGTGATCTAAGCAAGTAACTAAGAGCCCATGGATAACCATGGATAGAAAGGGTGCTAATACCTTCCCTTTCTATAATCTACTCCCCGAACCCACGAAAACATCTCAAAGGTTTTTCCTGTGCTTTTTAACCTTTCCTTTAGGATAAAGTAAAAAGTCGGTGGAGACTCTTGCTAAACCGAACAAGTGCGAATACAAATGCAAAATCCCAAGTCAGTTCTCCCACCGTATCATAGAACTGGAGACTCTGCTGGGGAGTAATTTAAAAGTGGGGTTACCTTAGGGTTTAGATCACCTTTACACACTTGCTTTGATTTCTTTGATTTCTTTACTTTTTGGGTCCTTGTTTGGGTTTGTTGTAAATCCTACACCCGGATTTGGGGGCACCTTTTTAGGTAAATAGCAATAAAACTGTGAGGGAACTGTGCGGGGTATACCGACATGGTTGAAGCAGTAAGCTATGTTAGTGTGACATATTTGTGAGTACCGGTAACCCTTGAGTTTAATCAAGGAGAGTACGGGGCCGCTGAGTGATGTCATGAAGCACTAACGAACTCTTAGAACCTTACTTGACCATCTTAGCCTTTTTAGGGGTAGTGAGATGACCGACTTTGGTGCAGTCTGAAGTTGGTAGATACTCGATACTACACTCATTGAGGATTGTTTTCTTGGAATATTTTGGTCTCCAGTTAAGTGGCTAAACCAAAACAATGAACACAGAAAATAATCCAATGATATTGAGCTCCTTAGAACCCAGTTTCTATTTTAGGACAGGATGAGCCAACTAACTTCAAGAGGGTACTTACCTACAAACCTCATGCAAGCCTAAACCTAAGGACTTGTTTGCATTGTGTGAATATGATTACCTATATATACACTTGCTTGCTTTTGCATACATGTACATAACATCATGACATCATACCATAGCATTTTCAATAACCATTTCAAGGATCTCGAGGGTCTTTTGATGCAAGGTCACGTTGAACCAGACGTCTACCAAGGGGCAAGAGGTTTCTCCTCTAAACAAATGCCATCAAAGATCAAGTGCAACAACTTGAATCAGGGGCTATGACCCACTTGACATGGTGAGCTTGATTCTCATGGAAAGACATCCGCCGGTGCAAAGTTCTCCAATCAAAGATCAAGGTTCAACCTATAACATTCTCTTGTGTTTACCCCAAGAGATCCTTGAAAACATTGCATACATATATCATACATATCATTGCATAACAGGTTTCTCCCATACAGGTCTCCTTATCTTCCTACTGTTTATTTCAGTAAGATGGATATGGAACAGACGGTGAAAGATCTCCAAGCTCAAAACGCTCAATTCCAACAAATGCTTCTGACTATGGGTAAAGGGCAAGAGGATCTGAAAGCTCTCCTTCTCAAAGACAAGAAGAAGAAGTCCAAGAAAGCAGCAAGCATCCTGAACTTGAGAAGAAGACCTAAAACCTTATACCTTGGAACTCCATCCAACATAGGGGATCGTCTTGAAGAAGACCACAATTTGGAGATTGATGAAGCTGACTACTCCGAAGAACAATATCCTCCCGCTGATGACAAGTACAAACAGTTGGAGGATCGCCTCAATGCTATGGAGGTTCAACAAATACCTGGCTTGGATTTAGGAGACATGGGTTTGGTTTCTGGATTGGTCATCCCTCCAAAGTTCAAAATCCCTACCTTGGCCCTGTATGATGGAGTATCTTTCCCTAAGATGCATCTAAAATCTTATGTCCGCAAGATTCAACCATACACAACTGATCCAAAGCTTTGGATCCATTTCTTCCAAGAAAGCCTAGTAGGGGCTCAACTCGAGTGGTTCTATCAATTGGAGAGTTCTCGCATCCACACCTGGGAAGATTTAGCTATGGCTTTTTACAAATAGTATCAATACAATGCTGATCTTGCACCAACTCGTGTGCAATTGCAGAACATGACCATGGGTTCCGACGAGAGCTTCAAAGGATACGCTCAAAAGTGGAGAGATCTGGTTGGTAGGGTGCAACCCCCTTTAACTGACAGAGAGCTGATTGACATCTTCATGGGAACTTTTACTGGGCCTTTCTTCAATCACTTAATTGGAAGCTCCTCAGCTGGGTTCACCGAGCTAATACTGACCGGTGAAAGGGTTGAGGCTGGCATCAAAAGCGGAAAGATCCAAGGAGCTACACCCTCTGATGCTCAGAAAATTCCCTACAATGGAAAGAAAGAGTCTAATGCTGTGAACAGTCAAAAGATTCACCATGACCAACACGTAGGGGCAGTCCTGATCTCTGGTTCTACGTCGCACCGACAACAGCAAAAGGGAAATCAACGAAGGCCAGACGAGCCTAAAAGACAGTTCACCAACATCCACATGCCGCTGTCTCAAGCACTGCGACACTTGTTGAAGATGAATCTGATTGCATTGATAGGGCCTCATCCAAACCCCAAGACTTCTTCTCCTAACTACAATCCCAAGGCCACATGTGCTTATCATTCTGACAGTCCCGGGCATGATACTAACGATTGTTGGGCTTTGAAGTACAAGATTCAGAATTTGATTGATGCCAAGGAGATTGAGTTTGGTCCTCCGGAGACTCCAGCGTGATCACTGCTCCTATGCCAAATCATTGAGAATGTCTTTGTTTCATTTGAATTTTCAAGTTGTAATTTCTTCTGTTATTCGAACAATTATCTGTTAATGTCAAACTTTGTTTCATTAATGCATTGCATATGTTTGTCTTGAATTCATCCATTCGTTTTCACTACTCTTATGTTTTCTTTATTTAACTCTTGATAAAAAGCTACAAGCCTTTAGAGGGAGGATGACGAAACAATACCATAATCTCATACAGTATGCTTGTGAACAGACCTTGCTGATGATGTACAAGCATTTCTTTCAATTCCCAAACACTGGAGTTATAAGGAAGATAATCCCTAGTCAACCCCTTCGAGCCAAAGAAGTAGGAGTTTTATGTTCTAAACAAATTAAAACCTTTGATTTAAACCTGGGGCAGGGTAGTCTCTCAGTTAATTCAAAAAAAATGCGCATTGAAGTCGCAAACTCTCAGTTCGTAATACAACGAATGACATCAAAAACATTCCTTTGGAATCAAAAGACAATGATGGTTCCTTATCGCATAGGCAGTCATTACCTCTCAAAAGAGAAAAGCCCATTGAGCCAAAACCTATAAAGGAGGCTTAAGAAAGCTGGGGCATCCCGCTGACTGTAACCTCGAAAATAGGAACAATCAGGCAAAAGTTAGGGATAACAAATCAAAAGAACGAGGTCACTACAAATCCTCAAAACAACATGAAAAATGTTGCAAAAATGACCGCCTTCCCATAAAATTCAATTGGTGAACCATCACCAAAAAAGTAGTTCCAAATTCGAATAGAGTTCGACGCACAATTAACTGAGTTTAGGATTGAAGAACATCACGAAGAGCGGGTGGGTACAAATATGCTTTGAGCCTTTATCATTTGTTTCTTAAACCGTGAACCAAGCCACGTTACAACCCTTCAAAAGTCCTAATTGAAGCATGGGTTAGTTCGAAAGCATACTGTTACAAAAGGTATCCTGACTCTTGTAAGGCTTTGCCCTAAGTCTTGTGTTTAATTTGTCTTATAAAAAGTTTTCTGCTAAAAAACGCATTTTTCAAAACTTCGAGACAGACATAAACTTTGCATTACCTAAATATCATTGTTTGCATTTGGCTATTTGTTTGACAGCGGAGAAATTCACACAACGAATATCCGATGAACGAAAGCTCTCTCAGTGAACAAAATCACTTCAAAAAGGATGACACTTCCATTACAAAAACCTCCCATCAACAAGGGGGCATGACATGTCACTATCCAGTTAACCTGGGGCAGTCCAGTCAAGATTTCAATAAATCTTTCAAAATCCATTTAACCTGGGGCAGTCCAGTCAAGATTTCAACAAATCTCTCAAAAGTTCTGTGAACTTGGGGCAAGTCTCCTTCACCATCACTTGGAGCATTCGAATGTCAAGATCAAGGTCGTTCAAATTCCTTCATCAACTGTTGGAAGATGCAGTTTTATACGGACTCATCATCAGGAAACCCTACACCGGTTCCTTCTCAAATTCAGATGCAGTTTTACACGGACTCATCATCAGGAAACCCTACACCGGTTCCTTCTCAAATTCAGATGCAGTTTTACACAGACTCATCATCAAGAAACCCTACACTGGTTCCTTCTCAAATTCAGTTGCAGTTTTACATGGACTCATCATCAGGAAACCCTACACCGGTTCCTTCTCAAATTCATATGCAGTTTTACACGGACTCATCATCAGGAAACCTTACACCGGTTCCTTCTCAAATTCAGATGCAGTTTTACACGGACTCATCATCAGGAAACCCTACACCGGTTCCTTCTCAAATTCAGATGCAGTTTTACACGGACTCATCATCAGGAAACCCTACACCGGTTCCTTCTTAAATTCAGATGCAATTTTACACGGACTCATCATCGGGAAACCCTACACCGGTTCCTTCTCAAATTCAGATGCAGTTTTACACGGACTCATCATCAGGAAACCTTACATCGGTTCCTTCTCAAATTTAGATGCAGTTTTACACGGACTCATCATCAGGAAACCCTACACCGGTTCCTTCTCAAATTCAGATGCAGTTTTACACGGACTCATCATCAGGAAACCCTACACCGGTTCCTTCTCAAATTCAGATGCAGTTTTACACGGACTCATCATCAGGAAACCCTACACCGGTTCCTTCTCAACTTTAGATGCAGTTTTACACGGACTCATCATCAGGAAACCCTACACCGGTTCTTTCTCAAAATTCAGATGCAGTTTTACACGGACTCATCATCAGGAAACCCTACACAGGTTCCTTCTTTCAACTTACCAAATTACAATTCAACAATCATTCTTGGAGGACATCTTTAACCACATCTCTAGTAACTATCCATCATGTCTCCAAATGGCATCTGTAAGCCCGTTCCCAACATCACGATACCTGAAACCAGCCAGGACAACTATCTCGCCGACCAACCTTTTCAAGATCCCAGATCAATACCTGCAGCGATCAAAAGATTCTTGTAATCCCCAGCGGAGCTAAAACTTCCAACTATCAATCCCCAAGCAGAATGAAGACTCTCATTCTCAGTTCCTCACAGGATATTCAGATATTCCCCAGTGAAGATCTCCTCAAGACAGGAATCCCCAGTAGATTGGCATACAACCCAAGCTCCTGATTCCCCAACGGTGGTCCCAGGACTTCTCATTTTCAACGATCAAAAGATTCTTACAATCTCCTGCAGCAGTCAAGGATTCACTTTCCCCGGCAACAGTCAAGATTCTATTATCTCCAGCCATCCAGGGTTCATCTATCCTCAGCAAGACAGCTCATCAGCTTACATGCGCATTCATTACATTCATATCATAAACATTGATATAACATATATTGCATCATACATTTCATGCAACATAACTTTGTGTTTAGCTAACATTTTGTCCTTTTTAGGATAAGAATAAAAGGCTATCATTAACAATTATCCAAGATGCAGTTCTACACGGACTCATCATCAGGCAACCTTATACCGGTTCCTTCTCAATTTCAGATGCAGTTTTACACGGACTCATCATCAGGAAACCCTACATCGGTTCCTTCTCAAAATTCAGATGCAGTTTTACACGGACTCATCATCAGGCAACCCTACACCGGTTCCTTCTCCATTCCAAGACTTCTGAAAACAGTTTACGGGTTCTCCAGACACGAATGTTAACCTATCGCTTGTTCAGATTCTTCAACTTCTGAAAACAGTTTACGAATTCTCCAAACACGGATGTTAATTTATCGCTTGTTCAGACTCAACTTTTGAAAACAGTTTACGGATGCTTCCCAACATGCATGTTGCTCTATTGCTTATTTAACTTCAAGACTTCTGAAAACAGTTTACGGGTTCTCCAGACACGGATGTTAACCTATCGCTTGTTCAGATTCTTCAACTTCTGAAAACAGTTTACGGATTCTCCAAACACGGATGTTAATATATCGCTTGTTCAGACTCAACTTTTGAAAACAGTTTACGGACGCTTCCCAACATGGATGCTGCTCTATTGCTTATTCAACTTCAAGACTTCTGAAAACAGTTTACGGGTTCTCCAGACACGGATGTTAACCTATCGCTCGTTAAGATTCTTCAACTTCTGAAAACAGTTTACGGATTCTCCAAACACAGATGTTAATCTATCGCTTGTTCAGACTCAACTTTTGAAAACAGTTTACGGACGCTTCCCAACATGGATGTTGCTCTATTGCTTATTCAACTTCAAGACTTCTGAAAACAGTTTACGGGTTCTCCAGACACGGATGTTAACCTATCGCTCGTTCAGATTCTTCAACTTCTGAAAACAGTTTACGGATTCTCCAAACACGGATGTTAATCTATCGCTTGTTCAGACTCAACTTTTGAAAACAGTTTACGGACGCTTCCCAACATGGATGTTGCTCTATTGCTTATTCAACTTCAAGACTTCTGAAAACAGTTTACGGGTTCTCCAGACACGGATGTTAACCTATCGCTTGTTCAGATTCTTCAACTTCTGAAAACAGTTTACGGATTCTCCAAACACGGATGTTAATTTATTACTTGTTCAGACTCAACTTTGGAAAACAGTTTAAGGACACTTCCCAACATGGATGTTGATCTATTGCTTATTCATCTCAAAGACCTCTGAAAACAGTTTACGGGTTCTCCAGACACGGATGTTAACCTATCGCTTGTTCAGATTCAAGACTTCTGAAAACAGTTTACGGATTCTCCAGACACTGATGAAGACAGCTTACAGATGCTTTCAGATACGGATGTCAATCTATTGCTTATTCATACCCCCAGTTCAGAGATGTTCCAAAACATGGATACCTTTTTGATACTCACCCACTAACCAACGACATACAGTTCAACAAACATTTCCAGATGGCATCTTTAAGCCCATCCTCCTGCCAGCAATCTCCAGATGGCATCTTTAAGCCCATCCTCCTACCAACATTTCCAGATGGCATCTCTAAGCCCATCCCCCTGTCAATTCACCAAATGACATCTTTAAGCCCATTCCCTCAAACTACGCTTTGACGAGTGCAAATTTTTTGGGCACTCTAGTGTCCAATCTCCTTTTACCTTCGAGTCGCGAACGGCAAACTTGCCAATCTAACTCTTCAAGTTCAAGAAGATTGAACAGGGGCAACTGTTGTACCCCAAAATTTGCCCTCCTCTTTTCCACAAGAAATCACAGCTTCGGGCTTTTCCTGATTTTTCAGATTGGCTTAAGAATCGGTCAAACAGACTTTTCTCATCAGTCAGACAAAATTAGGGTTTCCATTGATTTTGAATCAGTTCAAGCAGATTGTTAGGGTTTGGTTGAGTTTGGCTCGTGGTTTGATCAGGCAGACGTTTCTTTGACATTAAATTAAGAATTAGGGTTTGCACGCGCAGTTTCAGAAGAATTTGAATCCATAGTGTTTTAATTGGTTGTTACACTGCTTTGACGTTTGCTCAAGATTTCTGTTTCTCAAGGTCAAAACATCTGGGACATGGGCTGAGGCTTCTGATTGAGAGTTTGAAGTGTTTGGTCTAATCAGTGAAATAAAGGACATATGGACGTTGCTTGTTTAACTGTGTGATGTTTTTTGGTTATTCGGAATGCCGAACGTTTATTGATTACTTATAATTTCTAAGTTAAAATTATTGGATAATTTCCAATTATTATAATTCAAGAAATTAAAGTAATTAAATAAATGAATGCAGAAGAATTAAAGAGATATCTGACAAAAAGACTTTTATTTATTTTTAATTATTGGTACAAGTGTTATTTAAATACAGTAATTATTTACAAGTATTTATAATAATATTTATTACAATGATTAAAAGTAAAATAAATTATATCCTAAATCTATCCTAAATCTTCATCTTCTACTGCTGCTCTCCATTGCTCAACTGATTTTTTTTATCTGCAAAGACAAAAAAAAAGAAAGAAGTCAAACGCAGATGAATTAAAAAAAGGCAGACAGATAATTAAAGCTCATCATTAAAAGTGTTGGCCGGAATCAGTTTGTTCGCCCTCTCTGCAAATCACAAGAAGACTCTTGGTTCACAAAGAGGGAAAGAAAATGTTTGCAAGCATTGGAATTAATTAAATGTACAAGGCTGCATAATTTCAAATTGCAAAGTGTCAACAAAAATGTCAAAATGGACAAACTGAATATGCCAAACAAATTACAAAGTCCAAACTGAACTGCACATATGCAAACTGAAAAAATGCCTAACCAAGTCCAATATGTCAACCAAATTGTCCAAAAGCTGTCAAAACTGTCCAAAGAAGATATCAAAGAGATGCAGGAAATCTGGAAAAGAAGAAAGTACACAGCAAAGCTAACAATGCAAGCAAACATATTCAAATCTTATCATCATTTTCCAGCCACACTTTTTCAGAGTAAGTACAGTCTAAAGAAATAAAAAATGCTTTTTATCTGTGGAGAGAGAAAAGAGAGAGAGAAGGGGAAGGCTTACAGTTTTGTAGGCTGAGGCTAGAGATATAAAACAAGATATACCAGAACAGTAAAGGAAGAGGCAGAAAACACAATATACACCACGAACTGTAAGATTGCAAAAGAAACGCAAAAACATACAGCTTGCCTCAAGCTTAGAAACCAGGCTCACCACAAACTGTAACACAAGCCTGAAGCCTGCTAGCCTGCCTCCAACAAGCTTAAAACTGTTCAAACCTGTTACAGCATGAAAGCCTGAAGCAAACTCACAAACAAAACCTTGGTTCAAACAAGCCTGTACCAGAAACAAATTTCCAAACTGATACCATATAAAGCCTGTCAAAAACTACAGCATTCAAGCAAGCCTTTCAAAGCCTAAGCTCAAAACAAACCTGCATATACAACAGGCCTGCCTGTACAATAAACCTACCTCAAAGCCAAAACTCCAAAAGCCCTCAAATCAAAAAGCTTGTTTCAAAATTGTTTAAACCTGCTGAAAAAAATAGGTACAAGCCTTAAAGCCTGTAAACATCACGCCTTGAAGCCTATCAACACAAACCAAACTACCTGCTAAGCTTCAATGAAGAACCTTCCTGTCCCAACCAAACCAGGCAAATCTCAAAAAAAACAAATCTTTATTCAAAAGCAAATCCAAACTCTCAGAATTGATGTTCATCATTGAGTAACATAAGCAACTCAGATATCAAAAATCATCAAAATCATCAATATCAGAACAACAAGGTTCAACAACATCAACATTTCAACAACAAGTATCTCAGAGCAAGCAAACAGATGAAGAAGAGAGAACTAAAAGCTAGGGTTTTCAGACGTTCATCACAAAACCTAACAAAAGAAAGATACCAGGAATACCAGAACAAAGCTCATCAGCATCATACTCCCTCCGCCTCCGGCCGCCTAAAACGCCTCCAGTCCACTCCTCGTCTCCTCTCCAAAGGTAGTACCTCTTCCCTTTCTTTAACACCTCACAAGAAACAAATAATAATACAAAAGAATCAGAATAAATAAAACATGCAAGAGGAATCCAAAGACCCTAAAAACGCACGAAGAGGAAACTGAGAGAAAACGCTACCTTTCCTTTATCATTGCCTGAACGATCGTGAGGAGGAAGAAGTGGAGATGGCGTCTGGCAGCTGAGGCGAAGGGAGGAGAATCAATGGCCTCCGTTCAAGAAAGTAAAGAGGCGAAGAAGGAGAAGATGAGAGCGTCGTTCGTACCACTGTAAACCCTATTCTGAACAAACAAAAGCAAACCCTAACAAATTCAATTGTAACGCGTCTTGGGCTGTCGCCCCATCCAAACGCCTAAGCCCATAAAAACTGGCATACACCCCCTCTGATTCTCTTTCAAATTTTGTTTTGGGCCAAGAACAAACTCTAAGGCCCATTTAATCTTTTATCCATTTTTTTTATTTATTTCTAGCTAATACTATTTTCTCTATCACTTTATTTTTTATAAATAACTTATACTAATATTTTTGTTAAATAAAAATGATACATTAATTTCCTTTTTTGTAAAATGTTTATTAATACTTTTTTTATCACATTTAAGAGTACATAAAAATAGGATTTTTTCTAAATTAAATAATTTTCTTTTTTAGAATTTTTGTTTAATAAACCTTTGTATACAAACTAAAATACATAAACATTAATTTTCTTTAACTTAAAACATTTTTCTTTCCTTTTTCTTCAAAACCCTTTTGTATATAAAACATTAACAAAATATGCAAACAATGGATTTTTGTTAAGTTAAGATATTTTCTCTTTAAAAAAACCTTTTTTTTGTTTATAATTAACAAAAACCCAAAAATAAATAAATACTTAATATTGCATTAGGTTAACATATTTTTCTCATTTGTAAATAATCACGTACACTTTCACAAATATTTTGATACATTGCTTTTATTCTTATACATTGCTACATTTTACATTGAGAATGCGATTCGATTTGGTTGTAAATATTATTTGGACAATACTCCCCTGATAAGACTCATCCCATTTGTAAACATTTGAACCCCCATCCCCGGATACTTATTTGTAATACCTTAGACTTTAAATTCCCGCGATTTATCGCTTTCTATATACTGTATAGTAATTAGGGTTTGTATGCGAAGATTCAAAATCAACTGCTAGATAACCTAATACAAAGACAAATGCATGATAATCAATACACAATTCACACTTGCACCCCTAGGGTAATCCCGCTTGTTGCCTTCCAAAATGGGCCATGTTGCATGTTGAGTGTCTTTGGCAAAACAAAAACAAATCAAATGATCATAGTCCCTCGATGACGCTTTCTCAACTTGCCTAAAAAATGATCAAGTCCCTTGAAGGAAAAATTGCCAAAGACACTTGGCACCATTGCATTCATGGTCTAAACGATGACCCGCGCCCGTCCCGTTAACATCCTAACGCAAGGCTGTTCACCAAATACAATGGTGAAACAACACTGTTAAAAGGGTTAAAACATGAGAAAAATCTTTGAGTAAATTTAGGGGTAGACAACTCTTAGTTACTTGATCAAACTTGCAAAATACACTTGCCTACTTTCAAAACACACTCCACAACACAACTTTCAAAACAACTTTAAAAAACATCGAAACATCTTTTCAAAAAGACAAACACCTTTGCATATACTCAAACAAGAGTCATTACAATGGTTGCCTAGACAAGGCATCTTTTTCAAAACATTTTCAAAACCACACACACAAAGCACCATTTCAAACAATTGAAAAGAAAGGCAAGTGATCTAAGCAAGTAACTAAGAGCCCATGGATAACCATGAATAGAAAGGGTGCTAATACCTTCCCTTTCTATAATCTACTCCCCGAACCCACGAAAACATCTCAAAGGTTTTTCCTGTGCTTTTTAACCTTTCATTTAGGATAAAATAAAAAGTCGGTGGCGACTCTTGCTAAACCGAACAAGTGCGAATACAAACGCAAAATCCCAAGTCAGTTCTCCCACCGTAGCACACCAGGTCTTCCCAATTACGAATGTTGGCCCCTTCTTGCTGGTAAAACTATTCTAGTTGAGTTTCGGACAAACTATCCTGAAAGAAGTGGACCCATAAGTCCTTGTCAGCAGTGTGAGGTTGGATCTTCCTCACAAAAGATCAGAGTTGTATCTTGGGACATGAGACCCCATTTGTTGTACCCCAAAATTTTCCCTCCCATATTCCACAAGATTTGTCAAGAATCATCTTCAAATGGTTCAAGATTTCTCAAGGGTTGCACAGTCCAAATGCCTCCTAAGCCAGTCAAAATTAGGGTTTTTGTTCCTTAAATGAATTTGAGGTTTTAAATGGTTCAATCAAGCCTCATATGCCCATATACATTGTCAAGCATCTACATGTCAAGTCTCATAGCTCACAAGGTCAATTTGCACAGTCAAAAGCCCTATTTGCCCCACAGTCAACTGAGGGGCAAAATGGTCATTTTACAGTCAAAAGTCAGAATTTTTGGTCAACATCTTATTTTGAGCACACAATCATCAAGATGCAAAAGTTACTATTTTTGGACAGTAGAAAAGTCAATTGTATATTGACCAATGCATAACTTTTTCATGGTTCATCAGAAAAATTCCATCCAATGCTCATTTTGAAGGGGATGACATTTCCTACAACTCAACTTCACATTCCAAGTCCAAGAAATGCTCTCACAAAAAGTTATCAATTTTTACATTATAGGTCAATTTCAAAAGTCAACAAAAATGCACTTTAAGTCAAAGACCATAACTTGAGATTGGTAAATCCAAATGACATGGGACCAAAGGCATTGGTTAGAGGACTTCAAGACCTTTCCAAAATGTCCAAGAACATGTTCATATGATCAAAATTGAGCAAGATATGCATTGGAGAAGTTGGGAAATTTTTGTGAATTCGCAAAAGTCAACTTTGCTCAAAACACTTGGTTTTTGCTAATGGGCTTCAAATTTCTTCTTGAAACTTTATCCAAGGCCTATGCACGACCCATCAAGCTTAAATTGATTTATTTTCTTATTTTTATTAATTAGTTGGATTTTTAATCAATTTTAATTCATTTAATTAATTTAAATTGTAGGAAATATCAAGATATGGTTTTTCAATCTTTTCATGAAGCAAATATGACCTAAAAGAGCTGGCAAATTCGTGTGCACATCAAGGGGACAAGAATCTCCAAGTTTGGCAAGTTTTTCCAATCAAAAAGATTCAAAAATATATGATTGCAAATCAAATATTCAAACCATTATTTCATGGATCTTTGCCCAAGGATTTAACCTGATTCTATTCTACTATAAGTACACAAGTCAACCCTAATGCATTGGACGTGAAAATTGCTGCAGAAAAGCCATAGCAACATTGAAAAAAATCAAAGAAACTTGAAAAATGTTTTCCTAGTTCCAGGCTAATTCAGAGCTTTTTATTAATTCTAACACATTGCAGGGGTCCCAAGGAAGGTGTAGGAACCAAAACCAAGCGTTTAATCTCAAGAAATCACCAAGAACAGCTTCACGGTTTGCTGGTTATTTTGAAAATCGAATTGCTTATTTCATGCATCATTAACACGATTTATTGTTTGTTTTGCATTGTTTGAGTCCATAGGAAGCTAATGGTACATGTTAATTGGATTATGATGCACGGAATCAAGAATCACCATTGATGAATTTTAGGGTTCCTAAGCCTTGAATTTGGGGATTCAGTAACCAGGAAAAATTAAGCTTCATGAGGCCCATGGTTGAACTCGTTGCATTCAGACGAATCAAAAGCTACCATCGCGACATATTTATATAGCCTGTAGGGCTATTCGCTATTATTGGTCATCTTGTTTTGTGGGGGTTAAAACCCCTCGCTATCTGTTTGTCTTTTACAGGGAAAAAGGAAGACGATGATGACGTGCTGATTCCTGGTTGGAGCATTCAAAAATAACGCGCGTTTATTTGTTTGTCCAGCATATTAGTTGTCTCTTAATATTATAATTGTTTGTTAGTATATTAACAAAGGCGTGCAGATGGCTCAGTGGATGGTGTGTTGGCTGTGTATCATTGGGACCTGGGTTCGATTCCCAGGTCCCCCAAAATTCCTATATTATTTTTCATAACTTGATCACATGCAGGCTTCAGGCTACGTTCCACCATGTGCCTCCAACCAACAACGCGCCAAGTGGCCTTATGCATCAATCCAATGGCCAGGAGATGAAGAACACCATATTCCCTAGTCAAAGCATGCGTGGACAATTCCCTAAAGTCAAACAGGCGGAATAGCTTAATGGGCCAGAATTGCTTGCTAACCTCCATATTGGGCCTTCACCCCCCTGGTTTATTTTTTATTTTTTTATTTTTCCTTTCTTTTATTTTCTTTTATTAATTATAATTATTATTATTATTATTTAATTACCTCACAAATTATTATTTTCATAATAAAATCAGAAATATAATTATTATTATTATTATTAATTTCACCTTAATTTAACTATTTTTGTAAATAAATTCTAACAAATTAACTTAGTTTAATTAGGTTTAACTTTGACTTTTTCACAATAAATAAAATCAATCTAGAATTAGGGTTTTTCTTGACAATTTTAATTTCCCTTTTATTTTATTTTCATTAAAAACTAAAAAATACTTTTTTTCTTTTAATTATTTAATTAACTAGAATTAGGTTTAATTAATTGCCAAAAGACCAAAATTCCATTCTTTCTCACGAAGGGTCAAAACCCTAAAGACTTTTCCCGATTCAATTCTTTCACGCGCATGTTTATTCTTGATTCCTATTTTGATCATATTTATGTATTTGCTCCGAGGATGTAATAGCGTAATTAGGACTTTTATCGCTTTCTTTATTTTCTCGCATTTACTTTTCAAGGGTTATGTTTTTGGCGATGTAAATACCCGACGCCTTGTAATAGCGTAGATTTACTTTCCGCAATTTATTTTCCGCACAATTATTAACTGTTAATTATGCATGACAAGACTTGCTTGAAAATTAAAACCAACTCTTAGTTCACCATAATACTTGTGCAAAGATAATCTTAACATGAAACCTGACACACTCGCACATGCCACTCCTAGGGTACGCCTCACTTGGTTGCCTCGAAGTATAGGGTGTTTTAGAGGTCGCCCTCCTGTCTAAAGATCCAAGTTGCCTCGAAACGGTTGCCTCGGATAAAAAAGGATCTAGGACATTAGGGTTACCGCTAAGGCGTCCTACTATTGCTTTGGTGACCACACATGTCCCTATAATCGAATTGACCCGAATAACTCCAACGACGGTGCTACCTACTTCTCAATAGTGGGATAGTACTGTCTAAAGGACATTTACACAGCTTAATTCCTTAGAGTAGGTAGATTTCTCCTGGGTACTTGCTCTTTCAAAAAAACAAAAACAACTTTTCGCACCTACACTTTCAAAAGTTTTCAAACAAATACTTCATACACTCTTGAGGACTGATACAAGAGTTACCTAGAAGTTTTCAAACTAAACTTTTTTCAAAACCCACAAACACAAGAAAAGCAAACATTTTTGAAAACATAGTGAGCAAGTACCTAAGAGCCTGTGGATAACCACGGATAGAAAGGGTGCTAACACCTTCCCTTTCTATAATCTACCTCCCGAACCGAGAAACATCTCGAAAAGGAATTTTGTTGTGCTTTTGTCCTTTCCTTATTGGAGAACATAAAAGACGGTGGCGACTCTTGCTTACCGCGACATTTCGCGAACCAACATTTCAAAACAGTCAGTTCTATTTCCACCGATCACAGAACTGGCGACTCTGCTGGGGAATAATATAAGTGAGGTGTACCTTAGGATTAGGTCATTCTATGTTTTCAATTGTATGCCTTGTATGCTTTAATTTTGTGGGCTTGTATCGGAGTTTCATAGATCCTAACCCGGATCTGGGGAATACCCTTTAGGTAAGTAGCAATAAACTGTGAGGGACCTGTCCGGCATAGACCGACACGGGTAAAGAAGTAGCTACGTTGGTGTGACACCTTGGTCTGTACCGATATCCCTTGTGTTGGAACGAGGAGAATATGGGTCTTCTAAGGAGTCATTAAGCACCAACTGACCTTAGAACCTTAAATTGACCAACTTGGCCATAGAACAGTAGCAGTATGCTACGCTCATTGAGGCTAAACTCTCGCGATGGTTCCGGCCGCAAGAAAAGGTTGCTAAGCTGGAGTTATGACCGATTGAGGGTAGTTAGTGATATTGAGATCCTCTAGAGCCCGGTTACTATTTTTAGGACAAGTCTTAACCAACTGAAACTGAAAGAGGGTAGTACCTAAACTTCATGCCAGCCTGAAATCTAAGGGCTCTCTGGTGTGACTTGTGTGCCTTTGCCATGTTTGCCTTTTGTGAATACTTGTGGTGTGCCTTTATCATAACATCATAACATTGCATACATCTTGCATGAGGACTAACCCATTTCAAGGATCTCAAGGGTTTGTGATGCAGGTCATAATGAACCAAATGTCTAGCAAGGTGCAAAAGGGGATTTGTTTTCCTCTAGCCAAGGTTGTCTGGAGATCAAAATATGATAACTTGATTCAGGGGCTATGACCCACTCGATATGGTGAGCCTAACTCTTGAAGAAGGACTCTCAGCAACATGAAGTTCCTTCAATCAAGCTACCAAATTCAAATTCTAACGATTTCTTGTTTACCCCACGAGATCCTTGAAAACATTGCATACATATATCATACATATCATTGCATTACATGTGCCCCTTTCACAGGTCACTTATCTTCTTCGCTGTTTATTTCACCAATCATCATGTCTACTGAACGTTCCACTGAACAAGCTATCAAGGCCCTCCAGGCCCAGAACGCCCAGTTCCAAGAGTTGGTAATGAGCCTAGCCCAGGGTCAACAGGAGTTGAAGGCTCTAATTCAGAAGAAGAAGAAGAAGAGGACTGTCTTGTTCAACACTGGACGAAGATTTGGGAATGCACTGCAAAATGAGGCCGAGCTGACTACCTCATCTATAGGCAAAGACAGTACCCTCCTGCTGAGGACAGGTATAAACAGTTGGAGGACCGCTTAAGTGCTATGGAGATTCAACAGGTGCCCGGGTTAGACTTTGGAGACCTAGGCTTATCTTCTGGGGTGGTGATCCCTCACAAGTTCAAGGCACCTGCTTTTGCAAAGTACGACGGGGCTTCCTGTCCTAAGCTGCATCTCAGATCATATGTAAGGAAGATCCAACCTTACACTGCTTACAAGAATCTATGGATCCATTTCTTCCAGGATAGTCTTTCAGGGACTCAACTCGAATGGTTCTATCAGCTGGATGGAGCCAGTATTCGTAACTGGGAGGACTTGGCTACTGCATTTTATAAGCAGTATCAGTATAATTCCGACCTCGCTCCTACGCGTACCCAACTCCAGGGTATGTCACTAGGGACGGGTGAAGGATTCAAGGAGTATGCTCAAAAGTGGAGAGACCTGGATGGAAGGGTGCAACCACCTTGACTGACTGTGAACTTGTGGACATGTTCTTGGGGACCTTGTCTGGTCCGTTCTTCAACCATCTGATTGGAAATTCTTCTGCTGGGTTTACAGATCTGATCTTGATTGGTGAGAGAATAGAAGTTGGTGTCAAGTCCGGGAAGATACAGAAAGGTGCCTCCTCGAGCACTGAAAAGAATCCCTTCAAGAAAGAATCTAGTGTTGTTTATGGTTCAAGGAAACAGAATAAACCGGAACTCCGCCAAGCTGTCAATGCGGTGGTAATTTCAAAGCCTGCTGCTGCTCCTCGGCATTATAACTAACCAAGGGGTGAGAGACCCAGAAGGGAGTTCACTCGACTCAGTATGACCTTGTCCCAGATATTGCCGCAGTTGCTGTCAACCAATCTGGTAACTATAAAAGAGACTCCGAAGGTGGTAAACACAACGTCTCCAAAGTACAATCCCAATGCCCGCTGCGCTTATCACTCTGACAGCCCAGGGCATACTACGGATGATTGTTGGGCTCTGAGGAATAAGGTTCAGGACCTTATTGATGCTAAAGAGATAGAGTTCGAGGCACCCGAAAGGCCCAATGTGGTGACTGCTCCCATGCCCAAGCATGGAGTGAATATTGTTGAGGAGGACCTGTATATAGCCTCCGTGGATGATATTATTACTCTGTTGTTGACTGTCAAGAGAAACTTGTTGCTTGCCGGTTTATTTCCGGGATGTAGTAAAGGTTGCCATCTATGTTCTGTTTCACCTGCTGGTTGTCCTTTGTTGAAGTCAGGCGTCCAAAACCTGATGGATAACAAAGAGATCTTGTTCAAGAAGATTGCTGTTCCTGCTACCCCTACCGAAGAAGTGTCCATTGTTACTATTTTCAACAACTCTCCTAAGGCTCCCTCAAAGAAGCCTGTCAAAATCATGTCTACTCAGAAGGTTGCACCTATAATCATCACTGTTCCGGGGCCCATCCCCTATACATCCGACAAAGCTGTCCCTTGGCACTACGGGGCAGATGTTTATGTGCTTGGAGTTAAACAAGAGTTTGATACTAGTACCGGCGTCAGTAACATCACCGGGCCTGCTAAAGTCACTCGCAGTGGCAGGCTCTTCTCACCAGATATTGCCCCTCCAGCTATCCAGAGACCTATTGTTATCACACCTGCAAGTGTGCCTGCTTCCCTTCCTGATCAGGTTCCTATTTCTACCCCTGCTGCCGAGTCATCTGACGCTCGGGGCAAAGGGATTGCTACTGATGGGCCTGCCCAGACGGAGGCACCGAAGACAACCAATGTTGAAGCTTCCAAGCGAGAGATGGAAGAGATTCTCAAGATCATTAAGAAGAGTGATTTCAATGTAGTTGAGTAGCTGGGGCACACCCCATCTAAAATTTCCATGCTATCACTGTTGTTGTGTTCAGAGGCCCATGCCAAGGCTCTGATTTCCTTCCTAAAGACGGCCCACGTGCCACAAGAGACATTTGCTGATCAATTTACCGATTGTGTGGCCAACTTAACTACTGATAATGGTTTGGGTTTCTCCGACGCTGATTTAACTACAAAAGGGAAGAACCATAACGACGCCCTACATGTCTCCATTGAATGCAGGGGCACTACTCTTGCCCACGTTCTGGTTGACACTGGTTCTTCATTGAACGTACTACCCAAGAAGGCTCTAGACAGGCTGGATTGTGAGGGTTTAGAGCTCAAGCCAAGTAACATTGTTGTCCGGGCCTTTGACGGGTCCAAGAGGATGGTACATGGTGAAGTTGACATTCCAATCAGAGTTGGTTCGCAGGTCTTTGATTCTACATTCTATGTTATGGACATCCGACCGTCCTATTCTTGTCTGTTGGGTCGCCCATGGATCCATAAGGTTGGAGCTGTGACTTCCACACTACATCAGAAGCTGAAATACCCGGTCAAGGGGAAGATCGTAATAGTTCAAGGGGAAGAAGAATATATGGTCAGCCACCTTAACTCGTTCCGGTATATAGAAATGGATGGGGATTTCATTGAGACCCCCTTTCAACACTTTGAAGAGGTTCCTCAGACACTGGCTGCAGCAGAGACCGTGATCGAAGATCCTCCTTTGAAGATGGCTTCCTTAAAGGATGCCCGGGCTGTGGTTGAGAAGGGTGAGTGTGCAAATTGGGGCCGACTTCCTGATTTCACTCCGAAGACTGACAAGTTTGGTTTGGGTTTCACTGCAGAAGCTCAGAGGGCTGTTCGTCGTGCAAGGATTGGAAGACCTCCTGTGATCATCAGCAACTCGGGAGTTAATGCTATTGAAGACAACATGGAGGAATCTGAATTCGACAGCTGGATCTACCCAACGACCAACGGTGGACCAAGCAACTATACTGTGAAAGACTTCATACCTATTACTTTTGTCACTCAGTAATAAACTCCTTTGTTTTGAATTTGTAACAGACAATAATTTGAAACTTTATGGCCCGGTGTCTTACCCGGGGCACCGTGGCTTCATTTGTGAGGGCTTTTGTGTGTCATTTCATATATCATTAATAAAAACATTGGACGTTTTTTTGCATTTCAAATCTTGCGCTCCTTTTCTTTCTTTATTATATATATATTGCAAAACAGCTATATTTACACACACTCACCTATACAGGTTCCAATCCACTCTGGATCTCACTGGTAACGACCCTGCTACTGCCAGTTATGACTTCGAAAATCCGATCAACTTAGCCGAAGACGAAGGTGAAGATGATTGCGAAGTGCCTGGTGAGCTTGCAAGATTGTTATTCTAGGAAGAGAGGGCCATTCAGCCACATGAAGAGCCAGTGGAAACGGTAAATCTGGGTACTGAGACAGACAGAAAGGAAGTCAAGATTGGTGCCAATCTGGAGTCTAGTGTGAAACAACGGTTGATTCAGATGCTGCATGACTACGTGGAAATCTTTTCCTGGTCTTACGAAGATATGCCTGGGTTGGATACCGACATTGTGGTTCATCACCTGCCTACCAAGGAAGACTGCCCTCCGGTAAAGCAGAAGGTCCGCCGTATGCACCCAGAGATGTCCGAGAAAATCAAAGTTGAGGTTATGAAACAATTCGACACCGGTTTTCTAGCAGTAACTTCTTACCCTCAGTGGGATGCCAACGTGGTTCCAGTGCCGAAGAAGGATGGTAAGGTCCGAATGTGTGTTGATTACAGGGATTTGAACAGGGCGAGCCCCAAGGATGATTTCCCTCTGCCTCACATCGACGTTCTGGTTGACAACACTGCTCAACATAAGGTATTCTCCTTCATGGACGGGTTCTACGGTTATAATCAGATCAAGATGTCTCCTGAAGACATGGAGAAGACCACTTTTGTTACTCAGTGGGGCACCTTTTGCTACAAGGTCATGCCTTTTGGGTTGAAAAATGCTGGGGCAACCTACCAACGTGCCATGGTTGCCTTGTTTCATGACATGATCCATCATGAAATTGAAGTATATGTCGATGATATGATTGCAAGGTCCCAAACTGAGGAAGAACACCTTGACCATCTGCAGAAGCTGTTTGACCGATTGAAGTTGTACAAGCTGAGGTTGAACCCGAACAAGTGTACCTTCGGGGTAAGATCTGGAAAATTGTTAGGCTTCGTCGTGAGCGACAAAGGTATTCAAGTGGACCCTGCCAAAGTGAAAGCCATACAAGAGATGCCAGTTCCCAAGACAGAGAAAGAAGTCAGAGGCTTTCTAGGACGGTTGAATTACATTGCCCGATTCATCGCACATCTAACTGCTACCTATGAACCAATCTTCAAGCTACTGAAGAATGATCAAGTAGTACGTTGGAACGATGAATGTCAGGCCGCTTTCGAAAGAATCAAAGAGTATCTCCAAGATCCGCCCATTCTTATGCCACCGGTTGAAGGGAGACCTCTAATCCTATACTTGACAATACTTGACAGCTCAATGGGGTGTGTGTTGGGGCAGCATGACGAGTCTGGCCGAAAAGAGCATGCCATTTATTACCTTAGCAAAAAGTTTACCGACTGTGAGACCCGATACTCACTGCTCGAGAAAACTTGTTGCGCTTTGGTATGGGCTGCTCGCCGGCTGAGACAGTATATGTTGACTCACACTACTCTGTTGATTTCAAAAATGGATCCAATCAAGTACATCTTCGAAAAGCCTGCCTTGTCCGGAAGAATAGCAAGATGGCAGATGATCTTGACGGAATATGACATCTAATACACGACTCAAAAGGCAATCAAGGGAAGTGTGTTGGCTGACCATTTGGCACATCAGGCAGTGGATGACTACCAATCTATGAACTTTGAATTTCCAGACGAAAATATCATGGTAGTGACTGATTGTGAAGTACCTGGACCGGATGAAGGACCCGAGGAAGGATCCCGATGGTCTATGCACTTTGACGGAGCCTCAAACGTTTTGGGTAACGACATTGGCGCTGTGATCATATCTCCAAAAGGCACTCATACTCCACTTACCGCCCGGCTATGTTTCAACTGCACCAACAACATGGCGGAGTATGAAGCGTGCATCATGGGTCTTCGAGCTGCAATTGACCTATGGATCAAGTTTCTGAGTGTCTTCGGAGATTCCGCTCTCGTGATCAGTTAGATCAAAGGCGAGTGGGATACGAAACACCCAAATCTTATTCCTTACAAGGAGTATGTGTTGACGTTGATTCCCCATTTCGAGGAGATAACCTTTGAACACTTCCCAAGAGAGGAGAATCAGTTGGCGGACGCACTGGCTACGATGTCTTCTATGTTCAAAGTCAAATGGGACAACGAGGCTCCCCGGATCATTATTTGGAAATTGGATGAACCTGCATATTGTTGTGATCTTGAGACTGAAGAGGTAATTGAAAAACCTTGGTATCATGAAGTGAAGAGGTACCTTGAAGCTCAAGAATACCCCGAGGGCACATCTGTTAATGACAAGAAGTTTCTGAGAAGGTTCGCGGCAAAGTTCTTCCTCAGCAACGACATTCACTACAAGCGAAACCATGATTCAAATTTACTGCGGTGTGTGGATAAGACTGAAGCAGAAAGGATCATGGCAGAGCTGCATGAAGGTACCTTCGGAATGCATTCCAGTGGACATACCATGGCAAAGAAAATCCTTCGGGCAGGATATTACTGGTCCACAATGGAAGCCGACTGTTATCAACATTCTCGGACGTGTCATAAATGCCAGATCTATGCTGATAAGGTGCACATTCCTCCAGTTCCTCTGAACGTCTTGACAGCACCTTGGACTTTTGCAATGTGGGGCATTGATATGATCGGCGAGATCAGACCTACAGCATCCAACGGGCATCGTTTCATCCTGGTAGCGATTGATTACTTCACAAAGTGGGTCGAAGCAGCTTCCTTTGCTACCGTAACCAAGAACGTAGTGGCACGGTTCATTCGGCATAACTTGATCTGTCGATACGACGTCCCTGAGAGGATCATTACGGACAATGGTACCAATCTTAACAACAAGATGATCACTGAGCTCTGCGAGCAATTCAAGATACAGCATCACAACTCTTCTCCTTACCGGCCGGAGATGAATGGGGTTGTAGAAGCGGCAAATAAAAACATTAAGAAGATTGTGCAGAAGATGACAGTGACCTACAAAGATTGGCACGAGATGTTACCGTTTGCTCTTCATGGGTATCGTACCTCAGCATGAACATCAACAGGGGAAACACCCTTTTCCTTGGTCTACGGCATGGAGGCAGTCTTGCCGATTGAAGTTCAAATACCCTCTCTCCGGATAATGAAAGATGCAGGTTTGAGTGAAGATGACTGGATTCAGACTCGGCTTGATCAATTAAATCTAATTGACGAAAAGAGACTCACTGCTATTTGTCATGGTCAGACGTACCAAAAACGGATGATCAAGGCATTTAACAAGAAAGTTAGACGACAAGAGTATCAAGTTGGGGACCTGGTAATCAAGCGCATTATTCTACCTCAAGGTGATCCCAGGGGCAAATGGACCCCTACATACGAAGGGCCATTTGTGGTTAAGAACATCTTCTCAGGAGGAGCGATGATTTTAACCACCATGGATAGTGACGACCTTCCTCACCCCACCAATGCAGACATAGTAAAAAGACACTACACATGATTAAAGACCCGCTAGGTTGACACACCTAGGCAAAAACAAGGGCTTCCCGGCGAACCAAAAGGGTTCGGGAAAAAATAAGGGATGAAAATGAAAAAATCTGTACACCCGGCAAGTCGAAAACCTGAAAAGGCGGCTTGGGCAAAAATGGGTATCCCGGTGGACTGAAAACCCGAAAGGGCGGTCCAGGCAAAAATTAGGGATAAGCGTAATACTATTTCTCATTGGATCACCCTGCATCCAGACTTTGGTATCAACTATCAGGCTCGGACGGCACCGATCAATCAACTTCATCTCCAACTAAGCAGCAAAGTGATGAGACGCTTGAAGACATAAAGGCGATAGCAGAGTTGGAACCCAGTGGGATTTTTCACATAGCTGTTTTGTTTTTCTTTTCACAAAATTGTATAAACTCTATTTTGTTCGGCGGCGTTCTCTTACTAGGACGTCAGCCTCTTGTACACAAAGCGCCTATTTACAGGCAAACTTCAAAAATCAATACAAGCTCACTTCTCAGACAAATTGCCAATTGTTTTTCCTTTATCTGTTTTGTTTTGCAAAGAACGTCCAATGTTCATTTTTGATATATGCATTTGACATTAATTGCTAATCACAAATATTTGCATGCGAAACAAAGGACTAATTACAGGTGATATTAGAAACAAGGGTAATAAGAATTGTCTAAGCGGTCTAGTTGCTCTGTCCACCAAGGTACCAAGGTAGGTTCGGCTGAAGAATGTAACCAGAATACCTTCACTCACCGCAGAATAAGACAAGAGTCAGTCATGCTCTCTCCTCAAGCAGAGTTGGTCTCCCATCGGCCCTAAAAAGGCACAGTATTCCCCAGCAAGTCAGCGATACTCTCCCCAAGCAGAGTTAGTCTACTGTCAGCCTTAAGGAAGTTGGGTATCCCCAGAAGATCTCAACATTCCCCAACGGAGTATGCAGATGTTCTTAAGCAAGCATCCCCGGCAGTCTTAATATTCCTCGACGGAAATATTAGATTGTTCCCCGGTGGAATACAGACACCCCAGTAGAGCCACTTCCCCAGTGCAGTCCAGAAAGTTTCCCCAGGAGAGTTGAACCATCTCCCCAGTAGATTCTGGAAGCTCGTCCCCTGCAGAGTATAAATATCTCTCCCAGCCATATTCAAAGGTTATTCCCCACCAGAGTCTAACTGGGTTATCCTCAGTGAATTGCCACGGAAAGACGTCCTCAGCGAAGTTCTTCCTATCCCCAGTGGAGTTCCCCAACAGAGCTTATCAACGGAATCCCCAGCGGAGTTATCATTTAAAATCTCAGCGAAGCATCTCTCCCCACAGAGTATTTCCCCGCAGAGTAATCTCTTCACCAAGTTTATCCCCCAACGGAGTCATCTTCTCCTACAGGTTTATTCTTGCAATCATCTTCGTTGATCATCCCCAGCGGAAACGAAGAACTCTACTCTTCAACATCAGCCCAGGATTCAACGAACTTCCCGGCATTCGTCAAGGATTTATTTTCCCAAACGAAGATACCTTCATAAACATCACATTGTTATACATCATGATACATGCATATACGCATCCTATCACACAATCTCATTTATTTTGAGAACATCATGACATCATGCATTTCATACATCATGACATTGCATACAACTAATGTTTTGCCTTTTCAGGAAAAGGTCAATCAAAAGATATTACCATCAACTTTTGAAGTTCCAGATTTGATACTTGTATCTAGCCAGGGCATATCTGTGAGCGATTGATTGTAGATCTATACCTGTATCTAGCCAGGAAAGTATCTGCATGAAGAGATTGAAGATCAACACCTGTAACAGGCCAGGAAATTATCTTTCATTCTCAGGTCAGAGGTCTACACCTGTATCCAGCCAGGAAAGCTATCTCGACCAACCTTTTGAAGTTCCAGATTCGATACATGTATCTAGCCAGGGCATATCTGTGAGCAATTGATTGTGGATCTATACCTGTATCTAGCCAGGAAAGTATCTGCATGAAGGGATTGAAGATCAATACCTGTATCTAGCCAGGAAGTCATCTTTCTTTCTCAGGTCAGAGGTCTACACCTGTATCCAGCCAGGAGAGCTATCTCAACCAACCTTTTGAAGTTCCAGATTCGATACCTGTATCTAGCCAGAGCACATCTGTGAGCGACTGATTGTGGATCTATACCTGTATCTAGCCAGGAAAGTATCTGCTTGAAGGGATTGAAGATCAATACCTGTATCTAGCCAGGAAGTCATCTTTCTTTCTCAGGTCAGAGGTCTACACCTGTATCCAGCCAGGAAAGCTATCTCGACCAACCTTTTGAAGTTCCAGATTCGATACCTGTATCTAGCCAGGGCATATCTGTGAGCAATTGATTGTGGATATATACCTGTATCTAGCCAGGAAAGTATCTGCATGAAGGGATTGAAGATCAATACCTGTATCTAGCCAGGAAGTCATCTTTCTTTCTCAGGTCAGAGATCTACACCTGTATCTAGCCAGGAAAGCTATCTCGACTAACTTTTTGAAGTTCCAGATTCGATACCTGTATCTAGCCAGGGCATATCTGTGAGCAATTGATTGTAGATCTATACCTGTATCTAGCCAGGGCATATCTGTGAGCGATTGATTGTAGATTTATACCTATAACTAGCCAGGAAAGTATCTGCATGAAGAGTTTGAAGATCAATACCTGTAGCAAGCCAGGAAACCATCTTTCTTTCTCAAGTATGCAAGTTCTCGCTAAGGAATCTCTTACGCGATCGACACCCCTGGATGGCATCTTTAAGCCCATCTCCACAACTATCCATTACATTTCCAGATGGCATCTATAAGCCCATCCTCCTATCCATCATCTCTCCAAATGGCATCTATAATCCCATTCCCGCCATCACATTGCTGATACTCTACTATGCGAGTGCAAATTTCTGGGCACTCTAGTGTTCAATCATCTTCCACCTTCGGATCACGAAAGGCACGCAAGCCAATCTACATCCTCAGGTCTAAGAAGATTGAACAGGGGCAATTGTTGTACCCCAAAATTTGCCCTCCCATATTCCTCAAGATTTTTCAAGAATCATCTTCAAATGGTTCAAGATTTCTCAAGGGTTGCACAGTCCAAATGCCTCCTAAGCCAGTCAAAATTAGGGTTTTTGTTCCTTCAATGAATTTGAGGTTTTAAATGGTTCAATCAAGCCTCATATGCCCATATACATTGTCAAGCATCTACATGTCAAGTCTCATAGCTCACAAGGTCAATTTGCACAGTCAAAAGCCCTATTTGCCCCACAGTCAACTGCAGGGGCAAAATGGTCATTTTACAGTCAAAAGTCCGAATTTTTGGTCAACATCTTATTTTGAGCACACAATCATCATTTGATCAGGTATTTATCATGATTCCACAAGCATGGCTCAAAAATCATCAAGATGCAAAAGTTACTATTTTTGGACAGTAGAAAAGTCAACTGTATATTGACCAAGGCATAACTTTTTCATGGTTCATCAGAAAAATTCCATCAAATGCTCATTTTTAAGGGGATGACATTTCCTACAACTCATCTTCACATTCCAAGTCCAAGAAATGCTCTCACAAAAAGTTATCAATTTTTATATTATAGGTCAATTTCAAAAGTCAACAAAAATGCACTTTAAGTCAAAGACCATAACTTGAGATTGGTAAATCCAAATGACATGGGACCAAAGGAATTGGTTAGAGGACTTCAAGACCTTTCCAAAATGTCCAAGAACATGTTCATATGATCAAAATTGAGCAAGATATGCATTGGAGAAGTTGGGAAATTTTTGTGAATTTGCAAAAGTCAACTTTGCTCAAAACACTTGGTTTTTGCTAATGGGCTTCAAATTTATTCTTGAAACTTTATCCAAGGCCTATGCACGACCCATCAAGCTTAAATTGATTTATTTTCTTATTTTTATTAATTAGTTGGATTTTTAATCAATTTTAATTCATTTAATTAATTTAAATTGTAGGAAATATCAAGATATGGTTTTTCAATATTTTCATGAAGCAAATATGACCTAAAAGAGCTGGCAAATTCGTGTGCACATCAAGGGGACAAGAATCTCCAAGTTTGGCAAGTTTTTCCAATCAAAAAGATTCAAAAATATATGATTGCAAATCAAATATTCAAACCATTATTGTATGGATCTTTGCCCAAGGATTTAACCTAATTCTATTCTACTATAAGTACACAAGTCAACCCTAATGCATTGGACGTGAAAATTGCTGCATAAAAGCCATAGCAACATTGAAAAAAATCAAAGAAACTTGAAAACTGTTTTCTTAGTTCCAGGCTAATTCAGAGATTTTTATTAATTCTAACACATTGCAGGGGTCCCCAGGAAGGTGTAGGAACCAAAACCAAGCGTTTAATCTCAAGAAATCACCAAGAACAGCTTCACGGTTTGCTGGTTATTTTGAAAATTGAATTGCTTATTTCATGCATCATTAACACGATTTATTGTTTGTTTTGCATTGTTTGAGTCCATAGGAAGCTAATGGTACAGGTTAATTGGATTATGATGCATGGAATCAAGAATCACCATTGATGAATTCTAGGGTTCCTAAGCCTTGAATTTGGGGATTCAGTAACCAGGAAAAATTAAGCTTCATAAGGCCCATGGTTGAACTCGTTGCATTCAGACGAATCAAAAGCTACCATCGCGACATATTTATATAGCCTGTAGGGCTATTCGCTATTATTGGTCATCTTGTTTTGTGGGGGTTAAAAACCCCCGCTATCTGTTTGTCTTTTACAGGGAAAAGGGAAGACGATGATGACATGCTGGTTCCTGGTTGGAGCATTCAAAAATAACGCGCGTTTATTTGTTTGTCCAGCATATTAGTTGTCTCTTAATATTATAATTGTTTGTTAGTATATTAACAAAGGCGTGCAGATGGCTCAGTGGATGGTATGCTGGCTGTGTATCATTGGGACCTGGGTTCGATTCCCAGGTCCCCCAAAATTCCTATATTACTTTTCATAACTTGATCACATGCAGGCTTCAGGCTACGTTCCACCATGTGCCTCCAACCAACAACGCGCCAAGTGGCCTTATGCATCAATCCAATGGCCAGGAGATGAAGAACACCATATTCCCTAGTCAAAGCATGCGTGGACAATTCCCCAAAGTCAAACAGGCTGAATAGCTTAATGGGCCAGAATTGCTTGCTAACCTCCATATTGGGCCTTCACCCCCCTGGTTTATTATTTATTTTTTTATTTTTCCTTTCTTTTATTTTCTTTTATTAATTATAATTATTATTATTATTATTTAATTACCTCACAAATTATTATTTTCATAATAAAATCAGAAATATAATAATTATTATTATTAATTTCACCTTAATTTAACTATTTTTGTAAATAAATTCTAACAAATTAACCTAGTTTAATTAGGTTTAACTTTGACTTTTTTCACATTAAATAAAATCAATCTAGAATTAGGGTTTTTCTTGACAATTTTAATTTCCCTTTTATTTTATTTTCATTAAAAACTAAAAAATACTTTTTTTTTCTTTTAATTATTTAATTAACTAGAATTAGGTTTAATTAATTGCCAAAAGACCAAAATTGCATTCTTTCTCAAGAAGGGTCAAAACCCTAAAGACTTTTCCCGATTCAATTCTTTCACGCGCATGTTTATTCTTGATTCCTATTTTGATCATATTTATGTATTTGCTCCGAGGATGTAATAGCGTAATTAGGACTTTTATCGCTTTCTTTATTTTATCGCATTTACTTTTCAAGGGTTATGTTTTTGGCGATGTAAATACCCGACGCCTTGTAATAGCGTAGATTTACTTTCCGCAATTTATTTTCCGCATAATTATTAACTGTTAATTATGCATGACAAGACTTGCTTGAAAATTAAAACCAACTCGTAGTTCACCATAATACTTGTGCAAAGATAATCTTAACATGAAACCTGACACACTCGCACATGCCACTCCTAGGGTACGCCTCACTTGGTTGCCTCGATGTGGTCATTAAGTATAGGGTGTTTTAGAGGTCGCCCTCCTGTCTAAAGATCCAAGTTGCCTCGAAACGGTTGCCTCGGATAAAAAAGGATCTAGGACATTAGGGTTACCGCTAAGGCGTCCTACTATTGCTTTGGTGACCACACATGTCCCTATAATCGAATTGACCCGAATAACTCCAACAACGGTGCTACCTACTTCTCAATAGTGGGATAGTACTGTCTAAAGGACATTTACACAACTTAATTCCTTAGAGTAGGTAGATTTCTCTTGGGTACTTGCTCTTTCAAAAAAACAAAAACAACTTTTCGCACCTACATTTTCAAAAAGTTTTCAAACAAATACTTCATACACTCTTGAGGACTGATACAAGAGTTACCTAGAAGTTTTCAAACTAAACTTTTTTCAAAACCCACAAACACAAGAAAAGCAAACATTTTTGAAAACATAGTGAGCAAGTACCTAAGAGCCCGTGGATAACCACGGATAGAAAGGGTGCTAACACCTTCCCTTTCTATAATCTACCTCCCGAACCGAGAAACATCTCGAAAAGGAATTTTGCTGTGCTTTTTTCCTTTCCTTGTTGGAGAACATAAAAGATGGTGGAGACTCTTGCTTACCGCGACATTTCGCGAACCAGCATTTCAAAACAGTCAGTTCTATTTCCACCGATCACACCATCATACTTGGCAAACACCGGCACCTTGAACTTTTGTGGGATGACAACCCCAGAGACCAAACCCAACTCTTCAAAATCCAGACCTGGTGCCTTCCTGAACTCCATCGCATTTAAACGGTCCTCCAGCTGTTTATATTTTTCATTAGCAGGAGGGTACTGCTCCTCATGATAGTCGAATTCATCATCGTGTTATTTGGGACTGGAGTCTTCCTCTCTTGTTTCATCATCTTGATTGCTTCCTCCTCTTGATGAAGTTATCAGTTCAGAGGCTTGCTGCACTAGCCCTCTGATCCTCCTTCCCAGATTCACTAACCCAGTTGGCCTCTTTGGCTTCTTCTTCTCTTTAACAAGCAGGGCTTTCAGTTCTTCTTGCCTCTTGGTTAGAGCCATGATCATCTGTTGAAACTGGGCATTCTGAGTCTGCACATCTTTCACTATTTGTTCTAGAGCCATTGCTGAAATAAACAGCGAAGAAGATGAGAAACCTGCTATGAAACATGTCCATGAAATGATATGTATGATATGTTTATGCAATGTTTTCAAGGATCTTACTGGATTTAAGCTCTTTTAAACAAAACAAAAAGCAAAACCTTTTATTAGCAAGTTTTTTAAAGAAACAAAATATTACACAAGGATAAGCATTAAAAATAAGTTCCTAAGTCTCCCATGGGTGTTTCCTCTTGGTGTTGAGGTAGGTATTGAGGTTTCTCTCTTCATGAAGTGTTTTTATTAATTCCAGCAACTTCTTCTCACTTGTATAGAATTATGATTCAAAAGTATCTTGTTCCCCCCTGAGCTGAATCCACGACTTTTGCAACTCTTCGAAGTTGGTTGGCATATCAGGATGGAGAATAACACAGGACTCGTTCCCTTGGATAATAGGTTCTAAGATCACTGGTAAGATGGAATCGTATGTCATCATAAGACTTTGGGCTCGAGCTCTCACCCATTTGAGATATGTTTCCAAAGGGATGGAGTTCTTACGCTCCAAAGTCTTACTATCAATCCTCTTAATAATTCCCCAAGAGCGGATGAACCTCTGACGATAATTTTACGAATCATCTGAGTAGTTAAACACAATACCCTGGATGAGCATATTCGGTGGACCATGTCTTCGTGCATAGCTAAACTAATGTAGTACTAAAGAAGGATTGTAGGTGTTTCCTCCCCTAATGCCAAGGAGTGGCACATTAGGAAATTCTCCGTGGCGATCAATAAAAGAAATGTCTTCTTGAGAGCGAGGACACTAATGGATGTCGGAGTAAGAGAGATACATTAGTCTTTGACTCCATCTTAAGCCTAAATCATTTTGCATTATTGACCGAGGAAGGTGTGAAATAAACCACCTATATAGCAGAGGGAAACACATGAGAGTTCCTCGCTTCTTCAGAGTATGAGCATGGAGAGAATGTAGGATGTCCCCGAGCAAGGCAGGAATCGAATTGTGAGCAAGAAAGATGTTGATGGAATTCACATCTCTAAGTTGATCTGAATTAGGAAACAAGACCAACCCGTAGATCAATATGGCTAATACATCTTCGAAGGCATGATAACTCATAGCATCCAGGAAAATCTGAGCTTTCTTTATCAGGAAATTTGCAAGGAGACCCTTAAATTCAACGTCAGATGGCTTCAAGTGCAGAGTTACGGCAACATCTTCAGAAGCTGGGTCTTGTTCTAAACTAGTGAAAGGTACTCGCTCTAACATAGGTAAACCAAGTAACTTAGAGAATTCTTCCAGGGTAGGCACCAGTTGATTATCGGGGAATGTGAAGCAATGGTGCTTAGGGTCGAAAAACTGGAATAAGACACTCATTAATCCTTCGTCAAACCCGGTGGTAACCAAACTGAGCAAGTGACCGTGTCTTTTGTGGAATGATGAGTCATAGGGGACTTTCAAGACTAATTACTTAAGCTTAGGAGGAACTTCTAGGAAGTGAATCCGGATGGTTTTCCCATGACCTGAATTCCTATCCTACAAAACAGCCAAGAGGTAAATCTAGCAAGTCCTTGAAATGATTATTATATGAATGTCATGATGTTTATGATGTCATGATTATGCTAAAAATCACAGATAAACATAAGAAAATCACACAATAGACCTTAGGTTCAAAGGCTTGCATGAGTTTTTAAGGTATGTACCCTCTTGAATGTTTATTTGTCTCAACATGTCCTATTAATAGTAATCGGGTTCTAAGGAGCCTCAATATCACTGACCTTCCCTTCAGAAATTGTTTCAGCTCCGCACCGAAGTATTGCGGCCAAAAAATCCTGAAAGTCCAGCCTCAATAAGTGTAGTATCGAGTATCAACCAATCTTCAGTCGGAACCAAATTTGGTCATCTCACTACTTCCTAATGGCTAGGATGAGTCAATTAAAGGTTATAAAGGTAAGTTAGCGCTTAGTGGCACTATGAGGAAGCCTAATGTTATCCTTAACTTACTCAAGGAATATTAGTACAATCTAAAGCATCGCGCTAACGTAGCCACCACTTCGTCCGTATCGGTCTATGTCGTACAGCCTCCATGGTTTATTGCTACTTACCTAATAAGGTGCCCCAGATCTGGGTGTAGGATACTTTAGTAACAACCCAAGCAAACCCTAAAAGATAAAGCAAGAAAACACACAATAAAGCAATTTAATAATGAACTAACTCTAAGGTAAACCCCACTTTTTTAAAATCCCCAGTAGAGTCGCAAATTCTCTTTTACAGTGGCAGAACTGACTGTTATATACTGGTTTTGCATTTTTTTGTTCACAAATCTGCCGTAAGCAAGAGTCACCACCATCTTTTCTTTTATCCAACAAAGGAAAGGGTGAGAAGAATAGAAAAAGACCTTTTCGAGATATTTCTGAGTAAGGGGGGTAAATTATGGAAAGGGAAGGTGTTAGCACCCTTTACATCTGTGGTTTTCCACGGGCTCTTAGAGGTTTGCTCATTTTTAAAATTCTTTTGTTCTTTGTGTGTTTGAAAATGTTTTGAAAAGCCTTAGTGCGGCGATTTACTTTGTGTTTAACTCTTGTATCAGTCTTCAAGAGTGTTAACAAAGTAAATGTTTGAAATTGTTTTTTTTGAAAAGTAGTATTTGTGTGTAAGTGCAAAAAGTATTTTTTGAGCAAACATCTAACAACTATCTACTTTTTATACTCGAAAAGGGTGTTCTTTTCCTATTTTCATTTACACAGTGCTATCCTACTATTAGTGAGTAGGTAGCCTTGTTGTTGGATGTTTTTAGGGACAATCGAAGGGACGTTATAGTCACAAAGGCAATTACGGAGATGCTTTATCAATTTTGTTTTAGGGACTAGATCATTTACCGAGAAGGAAACTGTAGGGTCATCGAGGGACTATGATATTTTGATTTTACGGGTCTTTGCTAAAACATTCCTGCCTCATGACTGTCTTTTAAAGGCAACCAAATTGGGCGTACCTTAGAGGTGCTTGTGTGCAATTGTGTTGTGTTTCAGTTATTTTTGTCTTTTTGTTAAGTTTGCTAGCATTTGATTATTAGTCTTATCATACATGTCTAGTTAGTAGCAGTTAATATGAAAAGCAGTAAAAAGAAAATGCAGAAAATAGAGGTCTTACGCTATTACAAGGCTTCGGAGAGGGGATTTACATTATACAAGGATAAAGGGGATAAAGCAGTAAATATCCTAATTTTATCTATTACATCCGGTAGGCAGATACAATAATAGTAACAAATACGGAATTAAATAAACGCGCGTGAAAATAGAAAAGACGTCTAAAAATCCTAAAGAAAAGAAGTCTTTTTTTTGTTGTTTTTGGTATAAGAGAAAACAAGGCCTACGTCTATTTAATTTTAATTTTGAGAAAAAAATGTTAAAATGATTAATTAATTTATTTAGAAAATTAATTTAGTTGGAAAAACAACTAGCCTAATATTTTTGTGATTTTGATTTTAATGTTCATTAAAAAGGGTAAAAATAGAGAAATGAACCAAAAAGTAAAAATACAAATGGGGGCACCATTCGATTGCAGGGAAAGGGGGGGGCTTCGATCCCAGGAAAAACTATGGTCTTCGATTCAGGAGAGATGTGGCCTTTTTGATTCAGAAGAAAATGCCTTCTTTCGATTGGGCTAAGGAGTAAGCATGACTAGCCTTCGATCCAGGGAAAGGGAATGCCCTTTGATCCAGGCAGGGGATGTCTTCTTCGATCCAGAAGGCCATGGCTTCGATCCATAGAAGGTGTCTCCTTTGATCTAGGATGATATACCTGCAAAAGTACGTTAGCGAAATAAAACGCAGGACCTGGGTATCAAAACCCAGGTCCTTCGATCATGCGCTTGCTAAGTATTTTCAGGCTATGTCTGCAGTAAATGCTAGCAAACAAAGAACATGACATGGGTGCCAAACCCAGGCCCTTTGATCCTGTCTTGGATGGCAAATCGAAGGTAACAAAAAGTAATGATGTGTTATGCAAATGTAACGTTGGACAATTTACCCTTTCTTACTAGCAGATTGAGTCTTCAAATTGGGCACTTGCTGGAGGTGAGCACCTTCGATCTGGGGTTTCTGGGCTTGGCTGCTTTTGTTGAGGGGTGGATTTTGCTTGGAAAACTCTGGAAACCTTTGATGGATTTTGTAGGAAGCCTCTCTCGAATGTTTTTTTCGTTTTGTCCCCCCTTTTTGATGCAACACTTATGACCTCTTTATATAGAGGGGGTAGAGGGGACAAGAAGGAAAATTTTTAAACAAGCTTGATTGTGTTTGAAAGCTATGAATGAGAATTTGTAACATTAGCCAAACACATGGGATCTTGTCTCCTTTTTTTGATTTTTGAATGATATGTAACTGGCCTTCAAATGCTCCCTTTTGAATGGGCTGATGGCCTCCTTCGAATGCTCCCTTTCGAATGGGCCTTTTCATGTTCTTCGAATGGACCCCTTGAAATCTTCTTCGAATGGACCTTTGCATGGTATTTGAATGGAACTTTTGAAAACTTCTTCGAATGGACCTTTGCATGTTTCTCGAATGGACCCTTTGAAAGCTTCTTCGAATGAACCTTTGCATGCTCTTCGAATGGACCCTTTGACAGCTTCTTCGAATGGACCTTTTGGAATGCCAATCAAAGGGCCTTTGTTGACATGCCAATCGAAGGACACTGTTACCATGCCTGATGAAGCTTCCTTGACACAATGCCAAATCGAAGGATCCCTTGCCATGCCAATCGAAAGGCTTGGCCCAGGGTCAAACGAAAGAGTCTTTCAGAATGCCAGTTGAAGGCTTTGACACAATGCCAATCAAAAGGCTTGTCATGAGGCCAATCTAAAGGCCTTGTTAACAGGTCAATCAAAAGACCTTTGTTTATGCCAATCGAAGGGCGCTATGTGGATGCCAATTGAAAGACATTTTGGGGATGTCAATCGAAAGGCATTTTGGAGAGGCCAATCGAAAGGCACTTTGGAGTGGCCAATCGAAAGGCACTTTGGCCAATTTCAAAATTTGTTGTTTTTCTTCAAACAAGTGTTTGTAACCACCCATTTAAGAGAAGTTCTTGTAAAAAATGAGAGGGAAAATTTTGGGGTACAACAAAGGGCTTTAAAGACTATGCCCAGAAGTGGAGAGACTTAGTAGGAAGAGTCCAGCCTCCTCTGTCTGATAGAGAGTTGGTGGACATGTTTTTGGGTACTCTATCTGATCCGTTTTTCAACCATCTAATTGGAAGCTCCTCAGCTGGTTTTACTGAGCTGATCTTAATTGGAGAAAGAGTAGAAGCTAGGATTAAGAGTGGAAAGATTCAAAAGGATACCTCTTAAAGTGCATGAAAGAGACCTTTTGTGGGAAAGAAAGAAGCCAGTGCTGCTTACAGTCAAAGAAATCAGGGCAGAACCGAACATCGTCCAACGGCGGGGACTGTAATGATTTCCAAGCCTGTAGCTACTCAACAACAGAACAATCAGCCCAGAGCAGAAAGGCATATGAGACAATTTACCCGGATCAATATGACTTTGTCTCAATTTTTACCACACTTACTGAAATCCAACCTGGTAACTTTGAGGGAAGCTCCCAAAAATCCCAACACTGCATCTCCTCACTATAATCCAAAGGCTCGGTATGCCTACCATTCTAAAAGTCCAGGTCATGATACAAACGACTTCTAGGCTTTGAAGAACAAGGTGCGGGATCTGATCAAGGAAAAGGAGATTGAATTCGATGCGCCAGAGACTCCTAATGTTATAACTGCCCCCATGCCCAAGCACGACCATGGTGTTAACGTTGTTGACGATGATATGTTTGTTGCTTCTGTTGGGGAACTTGTTACTCCTCTCATGACTGTTAAAAGGAATCTATTGCAAGCCGGTTTATTTCTGGGTTGTGGTGAAGGTTGCCACTTATGTTTATCTCTACCAACTGGTTGCCATTTATTGAAAGAAGGTGTTCAACGCCTGATAGATGATAAAGAAATTTTATTTGAGAAGACTCTAATCACAAGTGTTTCATGTAAAGACATTTCTATTATAACCATTTTCGCCAATCCTCCCAGGGTCTCCACCAAAAGACCCGTCAGGATTACATCTGTTCTAAAGTTTGCTCCCCTGATCATCATAATGCCAAGACCAATACCATATTCCTTGGATAAAGTTGTTCCCTAGAATTATGGGGCTGGCGTCTATTACCATGGCGTCAAGCAAGACCTGTTGGCTGCTGAAGACAAAGTTACTGAAAGTAATGATCCTGACATCGGCATATCGTTGGGACCAGTAAAATAATAAGAAGCCGAAGAATGTTCTCTCCCGAGATCTCTCCTCCTAAAACTGTTACTACTCATGTGATCATTCATGTTGCTGCTCCTGCTAATACTCCCATTACTACTCTTGTGATTATCCCTGTTGCTACCCCTGTCACCGAGTCGGCTGAGACTCGGGGTAAAGAGATATTGGTTGAGCCTGTCCAGATGAAGGCGCATTCAGAATCCATTCTGGGGGTTTCTAAGAAGGAAATGAAAGAAATATTGAAAATAATTAAAAAGAGTGACTACAATATGGTTGAACAACTAGGGCATACTCCTTCCAAGATCTCAATGGTGGCCCTACTATTGTGCTCTGAAGCCTGTGCAAAGGCTTTAGTCAAATTCCTCAAGACAGCTCATGTGCCACAAGAAACCTCTGCTGATCAATTCGAAGATTGTGTGGCTAGTTTGACCGCTGATAATGGACTGAGTTTTTCTGATGCTGATTTGACACCCAGAGGAAGAAAACACAATGATGCGCTGCATGTCTCCATCGAATGCAGGGGCACTACTTTGGCCCATGTTCTAGTGTGTGATACAGTGGGAGAACTGACTTGAGATTTTGCGTTTGTGTTCGCACTTGTTCGGTTTAGCAAGAGTCGCCATCGACTTTTTATTTTATCCAAAGGAAAGGTCAAAAATCACAGGAAAGACCTTTGAGATGTTTTCTCAGGTTCGGGGGGTAGATTATGAAAAGGGAAGGTGCTAGCACCCTTTTCATCCATGGTTTTCCATGGGCTCTTGGTTGCTTGTTTTTAGATCACTTGCCTTTGCTTTTCAATTGTTTGAAATGGTGCTTTGTGTGTGTGGTTTTGAAAATGCTTTGAAAAAGAGGCCTTGTCTAGGAAACCTTTGTAATGATTCTTGTTTGAATATATACAAAGGTGTGTGTCTTTTTGAAAAGATATTTCAATGTTTTGAAAGTTGTTTTCGAAATTGTTTTGAAGTTGTATTGTGAAGTGTGTTTGAAAATGGCAAGGATGTTTTGCAAGCTTTTGATCAAGTAACTAAGAGTTGTCTACCCTATTTTACTCAAAGATCTTTCTTATGTTTTTAATCCTTTTAACAGTGTTGTTTCACCATTGTATTTGATGAACAACCTTGTGTTAGGATGTTTAAACGGGACATGCGCGAGTCATTGTATACAATCATTGAAAGCAACTTGTAAGACGCTCTAGCAATTTTGTAAGGGACGAGATCGTTTTATCGAAGGCAACATCGAGGGTCATCGAGGGACTACGATATTTGTTTATCGAATGGGCATTTGCTAGAGTGTCTCATACTCGAGGGACATGATTGCATTTTCCGAGGCAACAAGCGAGGTTACCCTAGAGGTGCAAGTGTGCATTGTGTTTGTCATTTCATGCATTTATTCTTGTATTAGGTCATCTAGCGATTGATTTTAGACTTTCACATACAAACCCTAATCTTTAATCATGGCATAATTAAAAAGCATAAAGTGCGAGAATTAAATTCTAAGCTATTACAAAAGAGTATCCGAGAATGGGGGTACAATCATTTACAAATGGGGATGAGTCTCTCAAGAATAATAATATCCCAAATATTATGGGTTACAACCAAATCGAATCGACGCAATTCAACATAATATTATAACAATTTATAAAATAAGGAAAATCAAAGAAATATGGGATGCATGTATTTATTTACAAATGAACAAATGAAATTTTACCCAATAAAGACTTAAGTATTATTATTATTATTGTGTTTTTATTAATTATGTAAAGGAAAAAAAATTTATAAGAAAGAAAAATTATCATCTTGTATTTTATTAAATGAAAACAAAATTAATTAAATAAAAATCTTATTACATTTGTAATTCTTAATTTAATAAAGAAAATTAAAACTATATTAAGAAAATTAAAGTAATTATTAACAACAAAAAAATCAAATTATTTATAATGAAAATAGAATAAAGTATTAGTTTAAAAAAATTAAAAAAATGAAGATGATGGGCCTAGGATTAGTATTTGGCCCAAAATGGTATAGAATAACAAAAAAAACAAAAAAGAAACTGAATGTAAAAGGGGGGGGGGGGTATGCGCTAACTAGTATTTGGGCTTGGTTTTGTTTGGGGCAAAGGCCCAGCTGGGGTTGTACAATGTTTAGGGTTTTCTCATTTGATTAGGGTTTGTAATTTTGGCCTCAGCGGAGGCGCTTCTCTCATCTCTTCTCCGTTTCTCTCATTTCTCTCATGCGAAGAGTTTGATACTCTTAAGTCCTTAAGTCACCGGAGCGCCGCCCTATCTCACTTCCTGCTCTCTTCACGACGGTCCAGAATCTTGATTAAACGGTACGAATTGTCAATCTTCGTTTTAGGGTTTCATAGTTATGTTTTCGTTTTGCTCTTGCATGTTTTAATCTATGGTTGTTATGATGTTTACATGAAGTAAAGGCCTGAGGGACATACCTTGAGTGTTTTTTTCTATAAAATGGAGGAGAAGGATGTGAGACCGGCCGGTGGCGCTCCCAGGAGGCTAGGCGGAGGATGAAGATGATGCTTTTCTTGTATTTTTTGTCGTTCTTTTGGTTATGTTGTTTGATGATGATCTTAGCTTCTGAAAACTGCTCGTCTCTGACTTTTGTTGATGATGGACTGAAAACTTGCTATTGTTATTTGCTTCGTTGATATTGTTGATGATGAATACTTCTGAAAACTTCTCTTCTTCCCTGTTAATGATGAGTATTTTCTGAAACTACGCTTGCTTCTGAATCTCTTCCTCTTTCTGGTTTTGATATAGATGTCAATGATGATGCCCTGAGATTTGTTTCTTTATTTGTTGTTTTGATTTGAGTTGATGATGAAGCTTGTGATTTTTGTGTTGATGATAGCTAGACTGTGTTTGCAGTTTATGCAGTTTTTGGTAAGTTTTGTTTGTTGACAGGTTGGGAAGTTTTGGTTTTTTTTACAGCAGTTTTTGCAGTTTGTTCCTTGATAGCAGGTTTACAATTTGTAAGGCAGGCTTGTGATTTTTTGCAAGTAGGTTTAGCAGTTATGAAATGTAGACTTGGGTTTGGCCTGAGTGTTTGTGCAGGAAGGTTTGGGCTTGGCCTGAGTGTTTGTGCAGGTTTGGGCTCGGCCTGAGTGTTTAGCAGTTATGAAATGCAGACTTGGGTTTGGCCTGAGTGTTTGTGCAGGCAAGTTTGGGCTTGGCCTAAGTGTTTAGCAGTTTATGCAGGGTTTTTGGTGTTTGGATTTTGCAGTTCTGAGATGCAGTTTTGGTGAGTATTCTGCAGTAGTTTGGTTATGCAGATTTGAGCTTGTTTGATTTTATTCTGTAGTTTTGGAAGCAGGCTTGAGTTTGTAGTTTGAGTTTTGCAAGCAAGTTTACAGTTTGTAATGCAGGCTTGGCAAACTTGAGCTATGCAGGTTTGGAGCTTTTTCAATATTTCTCTCCTTTTCTACTCTACTGTGTTGGCTGTTGGACTGTTATATATCTTTTTTATTATATTTTCTGTCTTTTACAGCCTGCTTTAGCCAAAACTGCAAACCTCTTCACTAGGTCTTCTCTCTCTCTCTCTCTCTAAGCACTTTTGCTTATAATATTTTATTCTGAAAAGTTGGCTGTCTAGAAAATGATGAAAGCACCTTTGACAAGTTTTGACTTGTCAAGTGAATTACCTCCTGCTGTCTTGCTTTTGCCTACTGTATTTATGTTTCCATGTTGCATTACCATATTTATCCAATTTGTCTTGTAACTTGGTTTTGGGCAATTTGTTCTGTAGCTGAATATGGGACTTTGTTGCTGCAGTATTATTCATTTGCTTGACTTATACCTTGGCAGTTTTGGCGCCTGTTTGTCCCTTTGAATTTATGACTTAGTTTGGTTTGGCTGCCATGTTTGGTTTTCTTGGTTAGACAGTTTGTAACTCAGCATGCTTGCATTTTTCAATTTGTATTTTAATTTTCTCTTTGTGAACCAAGAAGAGAAATATTCTTGTGATTTGCAGAGAGAAAAATAAAGCGTGACGAAAATAAGCAATCTGATTCCAGACCGCCAATTTTAATGATGACTTTATTTCTTTCTTTTCATTTAAAAATCCTTGTGCTAATTTTCTTTTCCTCTGTTTTTTGCAGGTGAACACCAATTGGACAATAGAGGAAGCAGTAGAAAGTCAAAGATCTCAAGAGATTAGGCTTAGATTTATTTTTCATTTAATGTAAACAAATATTATTTTAAATATTATAAGTTGTAATCTTACAATATTCTAATAAATTTGTAACCATATTTGAAATAAATAAAAGTCTTTATCGAAAGAAAATTCTACTGTCAAATATCTTTTCCATCTTTCCCTTATGTTTATTTAATTATTTAAGACTCTTAAATCAAAATAATTGAAACTGTATCTCAATAATTCTAATCCAGATGAAATAAATAATCAACAAACTTTGCAGTCTTGCAACCCTTCATCAATCACAATACGCATGGTATTCCAATTAACATATGCATTGTACAGTTAAACAAACAAGCATTCCATAAACTTTTTACTCCACTAATCAAGCAAATTCCTTAATGTTCCAGACAAAAGTCTCAGCTCCTATCCCAGATAATTAGGTTTTGAGAAACAACCAGTAATCTTGAACAAGTGTGAAAACAATGTAACGGTTAACTGAATTTCTGAGGATTCAGTTTCTTCTGAGAAATGCGAGCAAAAACCCTAATCCCGGATTGACTGATAAAGAAAAGTTTGTTTGACCGATTCTTGAGCCAATCTCAAAAATCAGAGAAAACCCTGGGGTTGTGATTTCTTGTGAAAAAGGGAGAGCAAATTTTGGGGTATAACATAGTGGATACCGGTTCATCGCTGAATGCTCTGCTCAAGAAGGCTCTTGATAGATTAGATTGCGAAGGTTTGACTCTGAAGCCCAGTAACATTGTGGTGAGGGTTTTCGATGGTTCGAAAAGAATGGTACATGGGGAGGTGGATATCCCTATCAAAGTTGGTTCCCAAACCTTTGAGTCCAACTTCTACGTGATAAATATCGGACCATCTTATTCCTGTTTGTTGGGACACCATGGATCCATGGGGTTGGAGCTGTTACTTCCACTCTGCATTAGATGTTGAAGTACCCAATGAAGGGAAAGATTGTCACAGTACATGGTGAGGAGGATTACATGGTAAGCCACTTGAACTCTTTCAGGTGTGTCAAAATGGACGGCGATTTCATCGAGACCCCTTGTCAGAACTTTGAAGAAGTGCCTCAGACCATGGTTTCCACCGAGATTGTTACTAGTGTGCCAAAGGTCACCAGACCTCCATTGAAGATGGCTTCTCTCAAGGACGCCAAAGCAGTAATTGAAGAAGATGGGTGTACCATTTGGGGCCAACTCCCTGACATTCCATAAAAATATGATAAGTTTGGTTTGGGTTTCACTTCAGGGGCTCAAAAGGTTGTTCTCCGTGCTCGTGCCAAGGACCTCCCCTATGCATCAGCAATCAAGGGATCAATGCTTTAGAAGACAATGATGGTGACTGTGACATGGACAGCTGGATCTTCCCTACTACCAACGGTGGACCCAAGAACTGGACAGTAAAGACTTTGTGCCAATTACTTTTATTCAGGAGTAATTGTCTTTTTGTTTTTCTAGATATGTAATAAATGAACAATATAAACTTTATGGCCTTGTGTCTTACCCGAGGCACAATGGTTTATTTGTGAGGGTTATCATTTTTCAGTCTCATATGTCATTAATAAAGCATCAGACGTTTTTGCATACAAATTTTGTGCTCTCTGTCATTATTTTCTGCTTTTTACTTTATCAATACAGCTATGTTCTTACACACACTCACGTATCAAGCTGCAGATCCACATCCACTTTGGATCCTATTGATAACGGTTCTGTTATTGCCAGTTATGACTTTGAAAATCCGATCAACCAAGACGAGGACGAAGGTGAGGAAGATTGTGAGGTACCAGGAGAACTTTCCAGACTGGTACAATAGGAAGAAAGGGCAATACATCCTCATGAAGAGCTAGTTGAGACAGTGAACTTGGGTACCGAAAAGGACAGAAAAGAAGTCAAGATAGGTGCAAACTTGGAGCATAATGTCAAGGAGCGTTTAATACAGATGTTACATGATTATGTGGAGATATCTGCCTGGTCATACAAAGACATACCAGGACTTGACACTGATATTGTGGTTTATCGCCTGCCGACAAAAGAGGATTTCCCTCCAGTAAAACAGAGGGTTCGTCGTATGCATCCTGAAATGTCAGAGAAGATCAAAGCCGAAGTTATGAAGCAGTTCAACGCTGGGTTCTTAGCCGTCACATCCTATCCATAATGGGTTTCCAATGTAGTATCGGTACCTAAGAAGGACAGTGTGATGCGGTGGGAGAACTGACTTGGTTGTTTTGCGTTTGATCGCAATTGTTGCGGTTAGCAAGAGTCGCCACCAACTTTTCTTTTATCAAAAAGGAAAGGTGAAAAAGCACAGGAAAGACCTTTGATATTGTTTCTTTGATTCAAGGGGTAGAATATAAAAAGGGAAGGTATTAGCGCCATTTTTATCCATGGTTTTCCATGGGCTCTTAGTTACTTGCTAGATCACTTGCTTTTGTTTGAAATTGTGCTTTGTGTGGTTTTTGAAAGTATTTTGTAAAGAGGTCATTGTTTAGGCAATCTTTGTAATGATTCTCATTCGTAAGAATGTATACAAAGATGTTTGATCTTTTGAAAATGTTTTCAAGTTTGGTAAGGTATTTTGAAAGTGTATGTGATTGTTTTTGAAAATAGCAAGGATATTTGTTTTGAAATGGAGCAAGTAATTAGGAGAAATCTACCTACTCAAATGTCTTTCTTGTTCATTTCCTTTCCCTTTGGCATTGTTGTCTTACCATTGATTTGGTAAGTGTGATACGGTGGCCAGAACCGGACTGTTTAAATGTTGGTTTGCATTTTGCGTTTGTGTTTGCAAAATGTCGCGGTAAGCAAGAGTCGCCACCGACTTTTATTTTATCCAAATGGAAATGAAAAAAAGCACGGAAAAATTCCTTTTTTTCGATATTTTGAGTACGGGGGGTAGATTATAGAAAGGGAAGGTATTAGCACCCTTTCTATCTGTGGTTTTCCACGGGCTCTTAGGTACTTGCTCATCATTTTCAAAATTGCTTGTGTGTGTTTGATTTGAAAAAAAGTTTTTGTTTTACTTCGATTTAACCCTTGCTTCTGTCTTCAAGAGTGTTACGAATTTGTTTTGAAAACTTTGTTTGAAAAGTGTTTGTGTGAAAAAGATTTGTTTGTTTTTGAGCAAGTACCTACTAGCATCTACCTACTCGAAAAAAGAGAATGTTTTTGTTCTTGTTTCCTTTAGACAATGCTATCCCACTATTAGTGAGTAGGTAGCACCGTCGTTGGAGTTTTAAGGGTCAATTCGAAAGGGACGTACGATCACTAAAGCAATGTTAGGACGTCTTAGTAATAACCCTAATGTCTTAAGATCAATATTCGAGGCAACATTTCCGAGGCAACCTTTCCGAGGCAACATTTCCAAACGGGACTTTGATCTTTTATTTAGACAAGAGAGCGACCACTAAAATATCCTATACTTAATGATCATTTACCGAAGGCAACCGAAGTGAGAGTATACCCTAGGAGTGCGCATGTACGAGTGATTCAATTCCAAGTTATTATCTTTGCACATTTAGGGTTTGCTAACCATTTAAATTTAACATACATTCTTGTCATGCAACCCTAATATCATACATCTAACAATTTATATTTGCGGGATTTAAAAATGAGGAAAGTAAAGCTACGCTATTACAAGGCTTCGGGTATTAATTTACATAGCCAAAAAACCCGCTAAAACGATAAATAAACAGAAGAAAAAAAGTCCTAAATAATCTATTACATCCCATGAGCAATTACATCAATATTGTGAAAAATAAATAAACGTGCGCGATGAATCAAGAACGAGAAAAGTTAGGGTTTTGACCCCGTCAAACCTAATTAAAAGAAAAGATTATTTTTGGTTGTTTTTTATTATTTTAAGAAAATAAAGTTTTAAATTAAATATGTACAAACCTCATTACTAATTAATTTAATTAAGAAAATTAATTATATTTGACCTAATATTGTATTTTGGTTATTTTTAAGAAAAGAAAATAAGAATTAAATTAAAACAAAAAAACCTAATTTTCTATTTGAATCTAATTTATTTACAAAAAGAATTAAACTTACCTAAAAAATTAAATTAACTAATTGAATTAATTTTTGATAAAAATAAACCTAAATCTAATTTGGGTGAAAATTGATTTTATGATTTTTTTGATAAAAAAAAGAATTAATTTTGTGATAAAAAATTAAATAAATTAAATAAAGAAAAGAAAAATATAAAAAGGAAAGAAAGGATTGGGCCTGGTATACTAGAAATTGAGGGGGTGCCAATAGCATCTTTTGGGCCCAAAAGACCTGACCCACGTTTGACCTCCTTGATTCAATGCTTGCAAGTTGACTGGGATGCATGATGGACCCTCGTGTAATGGCCTTCAGATCTGGCCTCTTGGAGATCTTAGTGGTTGAGCCTTGAGGACTCATGGTGGACCTCACACCTATGTGCACGCCTGATCATACAAATGAAAATAATATGAAATATATGGGGGGGCCTGGGATTCGAACCCAGGTCCTATGGCCTTTCCATCTGCCTCAATACCAACTGAGCCACGCGCTTTTGTTGTATGTCAAATAATAATAATTAATAATATGGAAAACACTCAAAACAAACATTATCTGCGCGCAAACTCAAACGAAGCAATCAGGGGTTACCATGCTATCGTCTCTAACCTCCCCCCGTTGGTAAAAGGTCGGTGACTTTTACCTACGGACCAGAAGCGTAGGTATAAGCCAACGATTTTCCAAAATCATCCACAGGCACAATAAATGGAATCTAATGCTATAGATCAAATCGCCTTGGCCTACGGAGCATCATGGTGCCCTTCTTGTGGACCAATTTTGCCTGTATAAAAAGATCCTAAAACGAGAAAACAAAACCTAGCAATGGTGGATTCCAATATAGCCAAAAAATGCAATTAATTGTCACCATGAGCTTGCAAACACGTTAGGGATCACAAATATGCTATTGAAACATGATAAAGATGCAATAATAACAAGATTCGATTCTAAAAATAGTGGAAAACTGTGGGGGTCATGGAACCGGATTCTGGGAACTAGCACGCTTGCTTTCGATTGGTATAGCTTCCTTGCAATCCCAGGAAGCGAATGAGATGGCTTGGGGGTCTTGAAAATGCCTGGAAGTACAAGATCAGATCAACACTTTTCTTGAGTTTTTCAAGTTTTGTTCTTCCTCTCCACGCCTCAAAACCTTATGTTTTTGGTCTGCACTTGTCCACTATATACCAAGGAACGAATTAGGATTGCAAATGTGTTCTCAATCTTTGGCAATTATGGTCTTTGATCATGATTTGATCTTCATGAAAATCTTTCCAAAAATAGGCCAAAACCAATCTTTTTATGCACAACCATGCCTTACACGATTTGATTCACTTGTTAGCTGTATAAGGGACCTGAAACATGCATCAAATCTTAAGGTTTGAATGATTTGGATATTTTCATGATTTATTTTGATTTAAATTGATTTAATTGAAATAAAAAATCAAAATAAATGGTAAAAATAAAATAAATGCAAGTGGGAAGAGTTAGGGCTCGTGGCCCATCTTACAAACTCAAAACAAATGCAAAATATTGGGCCCATTTGACAAAAATTGCAATTTGAGGCATATTTGACTTTTGATAATTTTGCAAAAAAGGTCAACTTCACCAATGCATAACTTCCTCAATTTTTACTCTTTGAAGGTGTTCTTAGACTTTTTAGAAAGCTTGATATGTCCTCTAAGCAACCCTTTTGGTCTCATCTCAATTGAGTCTTCCATGTTCATCTATGAAGCTTTGACAAAAAAGGTGTTTTTGTTGACTTTTCAAAATGACCTATAATGTCCAAATTCATAACTTCTTGTGAGTGCATATTTTGAACTTGGGAGATGAAGATGAATTGTAGGGAATTTCATCCTCTTCAAAATGAGATTTTGATGGGTCATTTCCCATAAAGTATGAGAAAGTTATTCTTGGTCAAAGTTGGGTTGACTTTTCCTGCAAAACCCTAATTTAGCAACTTTTGGGTTTTGATGAATTGTGAGCAATCCTTGAGGAATCATGATAAACCCGTGATAAAATGATGAATAATACTTCAAAATAAGGATGCTGACTAAAAATCTTGAAGTTTGACTGTATGTGGGCCACAGTTGACTTTTGCCCTAGCACAGTCGATTTTCAGGCCTTTGAGCAATTGACTGAGCAAACTTTCTCTGCAAGGCTTGAAACTTGACATGGATTATCTTGAGAACATATTAGGACAATGGTGAGTATTTGGGATCTCTTGGATTCAAGTATCTTGATGTAACATGAAACCCTAATTTGAGGTAGACTGCCTTAGGAGAGAGTTTGTATGGTCAACCCTTAGACTTCCTTGAGCAACTTGAGGATCTTTCTTGAAATGTTTTGAGAAATATGAGAGGGAAAATTTTGGGTACAACAGTAAGCAACCATATCTTTGGATGTAAACGGGATGGGCGTGGGTCATCGTATAACCATGATTAGCAATATTGCAAGGTATCTTAGCATTCTTTTATGAGGGAATAAGATCATTTGTAAGGCAACTTTAGATAGCGTCATCGAGGGACTATGATCTTGTATTTGCTTGTTTTTGCTAAGATACCTTACATGCGTAATATGTCCATTTTTGTAAGGCAACCAAGTGGGATAACCCTAGGGGTGCTTGTGTGCAAGTGTGTCATTTTCATGCTTGTTTTTGTCTTGAATTAGGGTTTTCTATTTGATTGACTTTATTCTTTCCATACAAACCCTAATTACTAGCATGTTATGTAAAAGCGATAGATTGAAAAATTTAAAGTTACTACGCTATTACAACATTTTATGGGAGGGGGTATACAATTTATGAATGGGGATTACAATAATATAAACCTAATTAATCTATTACAACCAAATTGAATATTGTACAAATAATTGAATGAATATATAGATGTACAAATGCAAATTGAAAGAAATGATTTTTGTGTTTGGGTTTTTGGATGAAGGAGGTTTTAACCTAGACCTAATTTAGAGAAAAATTAATTAAATTAAATTAACTTAAGTTAGTTAAGAAAATAAATTAATTAAGAAAATATTTTTTATATGAAACCCTAAGTCTATTTTTAGTTGATTAAAGGAAAATGAGTTTTTAAAGAAAAAGTATTTTTATATTTTATATTTTTTGTCTTGAAAATAGATTGTGGTATTATGAAATATTTTTGGTCTTTTTTAACATTAAAATAAATGTATTTAGATAAATAATAACCTAGTTTTATTTAATATTTACAAGGAAATTAATAAAAGAAAATAAAGTATGATGAATAAAAATAACTTTTATATGGAAAAATATTTAAATTATGTCAAAATATAAATCTATTATTTTTTTTATACATTTTATGATTTTTTGGTAATTTTAGAAAATAGATTTAAAAGAAAAATAAATAAATAAATGAATAAAAATAAAATGGGCCAAGGTGGTGTCACAAGCAAACAGGGTGTATGCTAGCAAAAACAAAAAAAATGCTAGGCCCAAAGGGCCCAGCGCCTGCAAAAAAGGTGTTAGCAAAAATCAGAAAAATGGAAAAAATTCAAAAAGGGGGGTTCACATTGGTTCGAACCCTCGCCCTTTAGGTAACATATGCCTTAGTATGTGCGCGCTTGCCACTGGGGTGGCTGTTTTATCCGGTCATATAGTCAAAGCATAAATATATATTAGAAACTGCTTTCTGAAGGAAACTTCATCTTCAACCTTGAGTCATTGCCGGACCACCTGTATCTTCCTCATTTCTCCACAAAAACGGAAACTCCAAACATGAAAATTATGGTGTTTCTTCCCACGAATTCAAACATATAACTTATGTAAACTAAATGTCAAAGATAAAAACTAATTTTGTTGGCCCTAAATTGAAACCTAATTTTCTCAGAAATTTCAAATCCAAAATTCTCTATACACAGTCAATATAAATGGAAACTATGAACATGGTTAGCTTTAGAGCAAGGATATCTACATTTTGTTTTCATAAATCAGGATCAAATGATGCTTGTATGAAGAGATAGAAGTTTGAGTTTTTACCTCTTGCAGCTGGAGTCGTGAATGGAGTTTGAGCAACTTTTGAGAAGGCCTGAGGATCTGTTTAGCTTGCCTGGACCTCCTTGAGTGTATCCCAACTCTTACTTTGCCTTGAAAGTCCCTGAATCTCTCTACTCAAGTCAAACTGCAAGCTTGATAGTTGAAAATGGTGGATAGTGATGGAGGAGTTACAGTAAGGAAACAAGGGTATGGATTGCTTTGGTATGATGCATAGAAGGTGTCTGAGTGATTAGTTTTCAAAACGCGCGAGTGAAAATGAAGATCATGAGTTTTGGTTCAAAATTGTGTGTTAATGGTGTTCTTGAGCAGATTTTTGGTTTTTTGATGTTTTAGGTAGTTTCAGGGTAATAGCATTCGTGTCTCAACCTTCAAATAGTGTGTATACTTATAAGAAAAAGGTTTTAAGACTTGTAACAACTCAGATTTCAAAAACTCACATGTTTTGCTTGGTTACTTGTTTTTGAAGCAAAGCTAGCAAGCATGGTTTCAATGTGAACTACAAAGCTTGTAGGGGGGATGAGACGTTTAAACACACTTGTTCTGATTGTGTAGAGTGTGTTTGTGCAGAAAGAACAAATTCAAGGCTCAATGCAATCTGACTTTGCATAAAGCTTACTTTTCTAAAATGGCAATGTTGCCTTTCTTCCTAAAATGGAATTAAATTTGTACAGTGCGTTGAATGCTTGGATTAAATCTTCCAACAGCTATAAAAACATTTAATTATGGAGTGAAAGCCAAGTTAGAAGCCTTCAAAGTGAGATTTGTACAACATGCTTGAGGATTGGATCCAATGTTCTTCACAAAATGGCTTGTAATCCAAGTGACAAAACACCAACTTCGTCTCTTCGATTCTCCCTACTCAAGAATGATCTCAAGGAGTTATTGGACATTTTGGAAAGATTGCAATGTGCTCTACAACTCATATTTGAATTGATTTTGAATATTCCCCTTGGAACTATGTGAAAAATTTCCATGAAGTTAGGTCAAAAATCTGCCTAACTAGGGCAAAATTTCACTAAGTCATTTTTAGTTCATGAGCATGTATTCACAAAACTATAACTTGAGATCCAATAATTTTTAGGAGAAGTTGTGTGAAGCAAAGTTTTAGATTTCATGTATATCTACAACTTTCATGTTGGAAGTTTCTCTTGAATCATTTTGCATCATGGTGGAAATTCAGCTCAAAGTTGTGAAAAAAATAAGAAAATTTCTAAGTTAAGAAATTTCATCTTTTCAAAATAAAATCTTGAATTCTTGATTTCTTGATGAACAAGTTTCATATTTTGACATGTTTTGATGGATTATGACCTTTGGCACTTCAATTTGTTCAAAAAGTCAAAGTTTGACTTTTCAGTATACAGTTGACTTTTGATCAGTTGATTGAAAAATTCATCTGTCAATCCAATGGACTTGTAGTGTTTTGAATCATGTCATTAGGTCAAAGTGATGCAATTGGACTCTTTAGATCATGCCTTAACCCAATTGATCATTTTCTAGGTCAAAAACCAGAAAATACCCTTTCCCAGTCAAAACCCTAATTTTGACCATTTTGCCCTTTTGATGATTTGATCAAATTTCTTGAGGAATTATGGTCCAAACTTGATAAAATGATACATATGAGTTTAAAATGTTAGTATCAAAAATTATGAAGTTTGACTGTAAATTGGCCATGGTTGACTTTTTCCCCAATACAACTGATTTTTAGGTCAACTGTTCAATTGACTGATCAAAAGTGTGATCTAAGGCTTGAAACTTGACATGAGTAATCTTGGGGGTCCATAATGATCCATGAAAGTAATATGGGGCATTGGAAGTTCAAAAATCCTTGTGCAATCTCAAACCCTAATTTTCAGTCATCAGTGCTTGAGGAGGTGCCTTGAGCTGATCAACCTAAATGCAGTCTTGATCCAAAGGAGATCTTGTGAGAAAATTCTTGATAAGAGGGAAAATTTTTGGGTACAACAGACGAAAAGGTACGTATGTGTGTGGATTACAGAGATTTGAATAGGGAAATCCCCAAGGATGACTTCCCGCTTCCCCATATTGATGTTCTGGTTGACAACACCGCACAGCATAAGGTATTCTCCTTCATGGACAGATTCTCTGGTTACAATCAAATCAAGATGGAACCCAAAGACATGGAGAAGACAACCTTTGTCACACAGTAGGGCACTTTCTATTACAAAGTGATGCCATTTGGGTTGAAGAATGATGGGGCAAACTATCAGCGAGCTATGATAACTTTGTTCCATAATATGATTCACCATGAGATAGAGGTCTATGTTGCAGACATGATAGCCAGATATCAAATGGAAGAAGATCACCTTGATCACTTATAAAAGTTGTTTGATATACTGAAGATGTACAAGTTGAGGCTGAATCTGAACAAGTGCACCTTTGGGGTAAGATCTGGTAAGCTCCTATGCTTCATTGTCAGTGACAAGGGTATTCAGGTAGCCCCTGTAAAGGTTAAATCTATACAAGAGATTCCAGCTCCTCGCACTAAGAAGGAAGTTAGGGGTTTCTTGGGACGTTTAAATTACATTTTTAGGTTCATTTCCCATCTAACTGCTACTTGTGAGCCAATCTTCAAACTCCTGAAGAAAGATCAAGTGGTAAAGTGGAATGACGAATGCCAGACTGCCTTTGACAAAATCAAGGAATACATTCAAGAGCCTCCAATTTTAATACCTCCAGTTGAAGGAAGACCTCTGATCATGTACTTAACGGTATTAGAGAACTCAATGGGGTGTGTGCTGGGGTAGCATGACGAGTCTGGTCGAAAAGAGCATGCAATATACTACCTTAGTAAAAAGTTTACCGATTGTGAAACAAGATACTCACTGCTCGAGAAAACTTTCTGCGCTTTGGCATGGAATGCTCGCCGACTAAGACATTATATGTTGACTCACACTACCTTGTTGATATCTACGATGGACCCTACCAAATACATCTTTGAGAAGCCCACTCTTTCCGGAAGAATGGAAAGATGGCAGATGTTCTTAACCGAATATGATATCCAGTACACAACCTATAAAGAAATCAAGGGAAGTTTATTAGCTGATCATATGGCTCATCAGGCTGTGGACGACTACCAATCCATGAATTTTGAGTTCCCGGATGAAAACATCATGTTAGTGATTGATTGTGAAGAACCCGGACTAGATGAAGGACCTGAAAGAGGATCCCGATGGACCATGGTTTTTGACGGAGCTTCCAATGCACTTGGCAATGGTATCGGTGCTGTAATCATATCTCCCGAGGGATATCATACTCCTTTCACTGCTAGGCTATGCTTCAACTGCACCAACAATATGGCTGAATATGAAGCATGCATCATGGGTCTCAAAGCTGCAATCGATTTAAGGATCAAGTTCTTAAGTGTGTTCAGAGACTCGACTTTGGTAATAAGCCAGATCAAAGGAGAGTGGGACACGAAGCACCCTAATCTCATCCCTTACTGAGAGCATGTACTGACATTGCTTCCACACTTTGAAGAAGTCACATTTGAACATTTTCCATGAGAAGAGAATCAGTTAGCGGACGCGCTAGCTACTATGTCATCCATGTTCAAGGTCAGGTGGGATAATGAGGCTCCTCGGATTACTATTGAGAGAATGGATGAACCAGCATACTATCACGAGATTGATACTGAAGAAGTAGTGGATAAAACTTGGTTCCATGAAGTCAAAAGATATCTCGAAGGCCAAGAATATCCTGAGGGAGCTTCAGTCAATGATAAGAAGTTCCTAAGAAGGTCCTCTTCCAAATTATTTCTCAGTAACGGGATCCTCTACAAGTGCAACCACGACTCTACTTTGCTTTGGTGTGTAGACAAGAATGAAGCAGAGAAGATTATGGCTGATTTACATGAAGGTACCTTTGGCACCCATTCTAGTGGACACACCATGGTTAAAAAGATCCTACGGGCAGGATACTATTGGTCCACTATAGAAGCAGAATGTTATCAACATTCGCAGACTTGTCACAAGTTCCAGATTTATGTTGATAAGGTACACATACATCCGGTTCCTCTAAACGTCTTGACTGCTCCTTGGCTGTTTGCAATGTGGGGCATTGACATGATCTGAGAAATCATACCTACCACTTCAAACGGGCATCACTTCATCCTGGTCGCCATTGATTACTTCACGAAGTGAGTTGAGGCTTTCTCATTTGCTTCTGTTATCAAGAAAGTTATGGCACGGTTCATCAGGCATAACCTTATCTGTCGGTATGGTATTCCCGAAAGAATCATTATAGAAAATGGTACAAATCTCAATAACACTATGATCACCGAACTCTGCAAGCAATTCAAGATCCAACATCATAACTCTTCCCCTTACCGGCCGAAGATGAATGTCGCTGTAGAGGATGCTAATAAGAACATTAAGAAGATCATCCAGAAGATGATGATGACATATAAAGACTAGCATTAGATGTTACCATTTCCTCTTCATGGTTACCGCACCATAGTATGCACATCAACGGGGGCAACTCCTTTCTCTTTGGTATACAGTATGGAAGTTGTCCTACCTATTGAGGTCCAGATCCCTTCTTTGAGAATCATGAAGGATGCAGGGATGAATGAAGACGAATGGATCCAAACCCGGCTTGACCAACTGAATCTGATTGACAAGAAAAGGCTTGCGGCTGTCTATCATGGTCAGATGTAACAAATGCGTATGATTAAGGCTTTTAACAAGAAGGTCATACATTAGGTATATCAAGTTGGTGATCTAGTGATTAACACATCATACTTCCATAAGGTGATCCCATGGGAAAATGGACTCCCACATACGAAGGGTCGTTTGTGATCAAGAACATATTTTCTGGTGGAGCCATGATCTTAACCACTATGGAAGGTGACGACCTTCCTCACCCTGTGAATGCGGACATAGTTAAAAGATACTACGCATGAATAAAGACCCGCTAGGTTGACTGGCCTAGGCAAAAATAAGGGCATCCCGGCGAACCAAAAGGGTTCGGGCAAAAATTAGGGATAAATACAAAAAAAATTGTACACCCGGCAAGTCAAAAACTTGAAAGGGCGGCTTGGGAAAAAAAGGGTATCCTGGTGGACAGAAAACCTGAAAGGGCGGTCCAGGAAAAAGTTAGGGATTTAAAGCGTATAACTATGTCCCGTTGGATCACCTTGCAACCAGACTTCAGTATCAACTATCAAGCTCAAATAGTACCAATCAATCCAGTCATCTTCGAACAAGTAGAAAAGTGATGAGACGCTCAAGGATATAGAGGCAATAGCAGAATCGAAACTCAATGGGATTATTACACATAGTTGTTTTCTATTTGTATACTATTTTGTATAGTTTTCATTTTCATGAAGGCATTTTCCTCCTAGAATGTCCGTCTCTTTGTACTAAAAACGCCTATTATAAGCAAATTTCTTCAAGTCAATACAAATCACGTCTTTGAAAGTATAAAACTTTTTGTTTTCTATTTTTCTGTTTTGTTTTGCAAAAACGTCTAGTGATTATTTTTGACATATGCATTTGAATATGATTACTGTTTACAAATACTTGCATTAAAAACAGAAAGAGAGTTGCTAATGACTTTAAGAAATGGGACAATTCCTAAAAAGCCATTTGTAGTCCCCACAGTTACTTTCTCTAGCAGGTACAGGGGAAGACACGTCCTGATGCGAAGTCACCGCTGTATCCTCAGCATACATCCTGGAATTACCTTCTCCAGTAAAGTTCCCTCAGAGAGGTTAAATCAATGTTCCCCAGCTGAGTTTTACAAATCTCAAACAGTTTATAAACCATATCCCCGGTAGAGTTTATTTCTCTAGCTGCGGAAGTTCATCCCCCAACAAAGTTTATTTCTCTACATTGGTGAGATCTTCCAACAGAGCATCGTCTCCCCAACGAAACATTCTCAAGTAGAAGTCAAAGATCCCCGACAGAGTATCCTCAAACGGAAAGAGGAAATCCCCGGCTAATCATCTCCATTCATCATTCCCAGCAGAAATGAAAGAACCACTTTCCTCATCTACCAAAAAGCAGCCCGGGATTCAGCTTCCCAGTACTCTCCAACAGCAGTCAAGGATTTATTTTCTTAGACTAGGAAAATTTGCAACAACATTCCATGTTCATACATCATGGCATACGCATACATATTTCATACAGCACAATCTCATTTATTTTGAGAACATCATTACACGATGCATTTCATACATCATGACATTGCATATGACTAACTCTTTACCTTTTCAGGAAAGATCAATCAACAAACATCACAAACTACTTATATGACCTGGCAGTCTTTTTAAAGGGTACCTCTAACGAAGGGCTATTCCAGAATTTTCTTCAGAAGATCATATTCAAGACCCCTGCTGGTTCAGTTTAAATCGACCAGTGATTTAATCTAATTCATTTCCAGTAGACACTTTCTCTGGTTCAGTTAAATCGACCCTAAGATTTTTTTTATTCTTGTCCAGTCAAAGACAATTAAATACTTCTCTCGTTCAGTTAAATCGACCCTAAGATTTCTATGATTCTATTCTAGTGGAAGTAAGCACAATACATCTGCTGGTTCAGTTTAAATCGATCAATGATTTATCCTAATTCTTTTCTGGTAGATACTTTCTCTGGTTCAGTCAAATCGACCCTAAGATTTTCTGATTCTTATCCAGTTAAAGATACTGTAAAGCCTGGAGTCCAACCATATAGCAAGTTATTTTGTTAATTACTATGAAGCCTGGACCCGACCAGATGATAGTATAACCTATGACACCGAAGCCTGGACCCGACCAGATAACAGTATACCGCAAATTCAAGTTAAAGCCTGGACCCGATTAGATAACAGCTTAATTTCTTCAAATCACTGAAGCATGGATACGACCAGATAACAGTTCAATGTCTATAATTACTGCGAAGCCTGGAACCGACCAGATAGCAGTTAATTTCATATTCCCTAGTAGGTCGTTGTGAAGCCTGGAATACGACCAAATAGTAGTCAGTCTTATTATCCTCAGCAAGTCGCTGTGAAGCCTGGATCCCGACCAGATAACAACTCACTTTCGTCTCTTCGGTCAAGAGATAACTCCCCAGTAAAGTAATGGACAACTAAAGCTTCTAGACACTATTTCCCAAGACAGAGACCAACATTCCTCAACAGAGTCCTCCTCAAATGAAAGGAATAGGAATCCCCACAAAGGAATCTCTCATGAAATCAGCATGTTCTATAGATGGCATCTTTAAGACCATCTTTGACGACTCTTTGTCATTTTCTCTGGATGTCATCTTTAAGCCCATCTCCGACAGTCTTCTGTCATCTTTTCTGAATGGCATCTACAAGCCCATCCCCGATTTTATCCACCAACAATATCACTTCAGACGAGTGCAAATTTTTGGGCACTCTAGTATTCAATCATCTTCCACCTTCAGATCACGAAAATTTTCCCTCTCATTTTCTTTCAAGATCTTCTCTTACATGGGTGGTTGCAAACATTTGCTTAAGGAAAGTAAAATTTGAAGATGAACGAAATGTCCTTCGATTGGAACATCAGAGCTTCTTTCGATTAAAACATCAAAGTTTCCTTCGATTGAAACATCAGAGCTTCTTTCAATTGGAACATCAAATCTTCCTTCAATTGGAACATCAGAGTGTCCTTCAATTGGAACATCAGAGTTTCCTTCAATTGGAACATCAGAACGAAGTATCCTTCGAATGGCATATCAGTGCAGAGGTGTCATAATCTAAAATGTTTTGATAAGGAAAACTCCGAGCCTTTCGAATTCATGCAGACCGTGGCTCAAACGAAGAAGCTCTGATAAGGAGAGCCTTGAGCAATTTGAATTGGAACCCAGAGCCATCAAGAAGAATAATTCTTGGGGGCTGATCGAAGAAACTCTGATGCTGAGAATATGAGCAATTCGAATCAGGACTCAGAGCCATCGAAGAGAGCAGAATAACACTTCGACCAGTCAATAAGATAATGCTTCGATTGATCAAGTTTAAAGGCATCGAAGAGAGCAAAGCTTGATACTTAATCGAAGGAACCGTGATGAAAGCCGTAAGCCAAATTCAAACAAAACACATATCATAACCTGTCCAGGTTCACTCAAAGTTCAAAATGACATGTTTTCCTTACAAATATGGTAATAATTTAATTTTGATCATGGCTTCAATTCCTGAGTTAAGGGCCAGATTCTTTCCTTGTTTGTTCTTAACACCACAAGAGTTGATTCGATTAGGGTGATTTTCTTCAAATCAAGCGATCAAAGCAGAGGGTGGCTCAATCGAAGGAGCCATGATAATGAAACTGGTGCAATTCGAATTAGAATTCAGAGCCTTCGAAGGAAACAATGCTCTGATGAGGAAAGCTCTGAGTAATTCGAATTGGAGCTTAGAGCCTTCGAAGAGAACAAATTCGAAGGGAAATGGATCTGCAGGGGCATGTCAGCTTTCGATTTCCATCATATTGGAGGCCCAAACAACTCATAACAGGCTGGCAATAACGCATGAAAATAGATTGGCACCCGATTGAATCAAATATAGCAAGTTTTTCATGAAGAAATCAAATCAAATCTCTTTATCATAATGGACCAAGATTTGATACACAAATGTTGACCTAAAATCCCTTGCCTATATAAACCTCATAATCTCAGAGAAAAAGGACACACATATACTGCCTCACAAAAAACACAGTCTGCCTCCAAGAAAGCCCAGAAAGTTGCACCAACCATCCCATGTTCAGGATTCCAAATCGAAGTATCTTCAGTGGGTAAAAGCTTTTAATCTTATTCAATTTACAATGTAAACTCGTGTGGATTGAATTTTCATATTATTCTTGTTATTTGTAAATGGTTTAAAAAATAGAAACTCATGGCATAAACGTTTACAAATCGAAGCAGTCTAGAGTTTCACTTTTCGTTTGGCCCTGAAACTAACAAAACTTACATGATTCGAATGTTAGTTTTCCTTTATCCGGATTGAACAGTTAGCTCATATGGTAAAAGAAGGCGTGTGCTGGATGAAGGACCTGGGTTCGAATCCCAGGTCATACATTTTCATTTTCTTTCTAACATGTTATATGCAGATCTGATACATACAATGGCCAGGCGCTCATCATACACCATCAGATCATCACCATCAGATCATAGCTGATCCAGATCTAAACGCTTCAACATGCAAATCCATGGTGCATCCTCTGGAGGTCAGCAGCGCTGAATTTCACGCTGACTTTGGGCTTGCCATTTTCTAGGCCTAACATTTTCCAGATCATCAACACTCCCTAATTGCTGATTAACACTTAGGCTCATGTTCTGATCCTTTTATTTATTTTATTTATTTCTTTTAATTTTCATTTTTTTCTTGATATAAAAAAAATCATAAAAACTTAGGATTAGTTTTTTTTAATTAAATAATTAATTTATGAATTAATTAATTAATTAATTAAATTTAACTTTTCTTCAAAAAAATATTAAAACAAGTTAGAATTTAGGTTTAATTTCCTTAAAAACAACAAAAAACTTAGATAATTTTCTTAATTAAATTTTATTTATCTAAATAAATTTTAGGATAATTAATTTAGTTATTTTTCACAAAAAAAAATCAAAAAAAAAATTATTCTTAGGATTTTAGACGTCCTTTTATTTCGCGCGCGTTATTTATTTTCACATTTATTTATACTAATGTAATTGCATATCAGATGTAATAGATTAAGTAGGACTCTTTACCGCTTTCTTTATTTTCCTTCCCCCAAATTTTATGACATGTAAATATCCCCCTCCACGAAGCTTTGTAATAGCATAGGATTTACTTTCCGCACTTTATATTTTTTGCACAAAATTATTGTTAGTAAGTGGGATTGTATGACAAAATCTAAAAACAAACGGTAGAACACCCTAATGTTTAAAGATAAATAACTGAAACATAACACACTTGCACATACTCACCTTTAAAGTACTCCCCACTTCGGTTGCCTTCGGAAAGGGTCACAATTCTCAAAATGTGAGAATATTTAGTGATTGTCCTTTAGTTCAAAAGATCATAAGTCCCTCGATGACCCTTTCGACGCCGCCTCGGTTAAAAAGTGATCTTAGAACTTTAGGACAATTACTAAAAGTTCTTGCCCAATTGTCTTAGTGACCATAAACGTCCATTCGATGGTCCCTCAACATTGAAACGGTAAGGCTACCTACTCACTAATAGTAGGATAACACTATCTAAAGGAAAGGAGGAAAATAACACTTTTTTCGAGTAGGTAGATAATTGTTAGGTACTTGCTCAAAAACAACTTTTTCACACTTCACACTTTCAAAAATATTTTCAAAACGCTTTATCAACACTCTTGAGGACTGATACAAGAGTCATCATAAAGCAAACAAGCTTTTCAAAACACACAAACACGAAAATAATTTTTAAAAATGAGCAAGTACCTAAGAGCATGTGAAAAACCACAAATGGAAAGGGTGCTAACACTTTCTCTTTCCATAATCTACCCCCTTACTCAGAGACTCTCGAAAAAGGTCTTTTTCTGTTCTTTTCACAATTTCCTTTATTGGATAAAAGAAAAGTCGGTGGCGACTCTTACTTACCGCAATATTTACGAATACAAAATGCAAAATCAGTATAACAGTCGGTTCTGCCACCGTATCACAATGTGCATTAATATAAAATCTTAAAATTTTTAGGCTTAAAAGATGTAATATCCGCGAGCCAACTCCATATTAATTTTTTTACAAGGAGTAAGATATTAGATCTGCACTCTCAACAAAGCCTACTCTATTCTATTTTTCAAAGAATTTTACGTGGTGGACATACTCGTTTGCCGCCTCTAGTTAAATATAATTGAATATTGAATATTTTTTTTTTGTTAGGAAGAAGTTAATTGTTGTGAGATTAGTTTTTTATAATAGCTACTTTATAATTGTTATATAAAGTGATCATATATTCTTTTTATAATTAATTAATTTATATTGTATGTTTCAGTAGACCAGCAAATTATACGTTATTGGAGAATTGAGACCAACATGTCTCAATTAAACGAAATACTTTTTACAAAAGAGAAAACGTGATGACTCACACAAAGTTAAAATGGATGACATATCATAAATGCAATGCTAATTTAGATTTGAGATCAAAATATTGGTGTATCAGATAAGTTCGAACATATTTCACATTAAAGAGAGTTCTTATTATTTAGATATTAGATATAATCAAAGTTGTGTGATTTAAATTTAAGTTTAATTAAGATTTATTAGTCTATTTAGTGTATAAGTTGATTGTATATAAATAGACTAGTTTGTAATAATTCAATTTAATAATAGAATTATTATTTCCTTATTCTCTATTTCTCTCCTCACTAAAAGTGACTTAGGCAATAACAAATTGGTATCAGAGCTCCGTTAGATTCTTGATCGTGTTTTCAAGAATCACACGTCAGAGATCGTGTTTCCAGAATCGTGGGTTATTTTCATCAATCACTGTGAAGATGAATGATACTGGCGGCATACCAAATTCTCTTCCAACTCTTGACGGTAAAAATTGGATTCGATTAAGAAAATACATGCAATATATGTTTGGCTTTCATGAAACCCTAGAAGTGGTTACTAATGGCGTTCTTGCGCTGGCTGTAGATGCAATCGACACACAGAAGACCGCACACAACGAAGCCAAAGAGAATGACTGCAAAGTTGCGTATCACATTAAAAGGGCGATAGATTCGGCGAATTTCAACAAAATCTCTCATATTGAATTAGCGAATGAGGCATGGGATATTCTTGCCAAGTACTATGAAGGAGGTTAGAAAGTTAAGGTTGTCAAGTTGCAAACCTTGCATCGACAATATGAATTAGTATCGATAGGAGAAGACAAAAAAATTACAGGCTATGTGTCAAAAGTTCATAAAGTCATCCATCTCATGAAGGGTTGTGGTGAAACCCTAACTGATAAGATGATACTTGAGAAGGTAGTGTGTACGTTGATCTCTTACTTTGACCACGTTATCATAGCTATTCAAGAATCCAATCAACTTGAAACCCTAAAACTGGAAGATTTAGTTGGTTCGTTGGAAGCGTATGAAATTAGGATTGTCGGAAGGAAATGAGTTCAAGATTCGATACAAGCACTACAGGCTTAGTCATGGAAAAATAATGGTGGTTCCAAGAAATTCAAAGGAAAGTTCGACAAGACTCAATGTAAGAAGTCTTGATCGAATCTTCACAAGAATAAGGTCAATGACAAGGCTTCTCAATCCTAGAAAAGAGGAGAAGATTCCTATCAGAAAGATAAATAAGAGAAAAATAGTGTGTAATGCTATAACTGTGAAAAGTGGGGACACTTGGCCAAGCATTTTAGGTACAGGAAAGACAAGGGATCGATAAAAGGTAAGATTCAGATGATTTTGATGATATGGTGGTTATGGCTGTAATTGCTGATAACCATGTCGAATCCAAGATATGGTTCCTCGACTCTAGTTGCTCGAATCACATGACTGGTTGAGAGGAGTGGCTAGAAGATTTTGACGAGTCGAAGAAGCACAAGGTCAAACTTACTGATAATAGCTCGTTGGAAGCAGAAGGTACATGCAACATTGTTATTCAAAAGATCAATGGAGCTAAATCCTTGATCAAAGATGTACTTAATGTACCTAGCATAAAGTACAATCTACTGAGTATTGGACAATAGGTCGAAAAAGGTTTCTCAGTCGTCATGAAAGATAGAGCTTTAGAATTGTTCGACACCCAGAATAATTTGGTCTTAAAATCTGCATTGTCGAAGAATTGAATGTTTAAGACTATGATCAGTTCGACATAGGTACAACGATTGAAAACAGTTGTCGACCACAATGATAGTTGGTTGTGGCATTTGAGGTTTGACCATTTGAATTTTAGGTCAATCAATAAGCTGATTACTCAAGAGAAGGTAAATGACATACCAAGTCTTGAGATGCCCGACAAACTTTGTGAATGTTGTTTAGTCAAAAAATAGTCCAGAAATTCTTTTGTTACGACCATGCCAATGAGATCCTCCTGTATACTTGAAATTATACATTCGGATATATGTGGTCCGTTCAAAGAGCAAACCATCGGTGGAAACAAGTATTTTATTTCATTTGTCAATGAGTATATTCGAAAACTCTTGATCTATATTATCAAGAGAATAGATGAAATATTCTAAATATTTAAGAGATTCAAGATGCTTGTTGAAAACCAGAGTGAGAAGAAGATCAAAGTTCTACGAACAAATGGAGGTGACAAATACACATTCAAGATGTTTGAAGATTTTTGTGTAGAACATGGTGTCGATCATGAGGTAACTGCTCATTATACGCCCCAATATAATGGAATTGCAGAAAGAAGAAACAAAACCATATTGGATATGGTGAGATGCATGTTGAAGCAGAATAATTTTCCAAAATCCTTATGGGGAGAAGTTGTTTCGATTGCAATTTATATTCTAAACAGGTGTCCTACAAAGAAATTGAAGAATAAGGTTCTTGAAGAAGTGTGGAGTGGCAAACGACCATCAGTGAGTCATCTGGAGATTTTGGCTCTATGTGTTACAAGCATGTTTCTGATGCGAGAAGAAGAAATCTTGATGATAAGAGTGAACCTATGATTCTGGTAGGATATTATAAAATGGGTTTACAGGCTATTCAATCCAATCAATGAGAAAATCGTGATAAGTCGAGACATTGTGATTGATGAAAATTCTGCCTGGGATTCAAATTCTAATGATGCAATTAAAAAGCTATTGATGAACTATGGTTTAAATAAAGAAACTGATGAAGTCGAAGTCGAAGAAATTGTTGATATTCCAGTCGAAGTCAAAGCAGTTGCTGACATTCCCGACACAGTCGAAGTTGAAGAGGGTGTGACTAGTACAAGCCAAATACCTTAAAAATCTAGAGTTTGTCCAATAATACTTCAAGACTATGAAGTGACCGGTGATGATGAAGTAACACTAGAAGGAGAATTAGTTTATTTTGCTTTACTTGCAGGTGCTAAACCAATAAACTATAGTGAGACTTTAAAGAATAAACAATGGAATTCAGCTATGGTTGGTTTAGTTATAGGCAATCGAAAGAAATAACACATGGGAGTTAGTCGAACTATCAGCACACATAAAACCTCTCGAAGTGAAGAGGTGTTCAAGTTGAAACACAATGTTGATGGGTCGATAGCAAGCATAAGACAAGATAGCTCGAGGATTTCTTCAGAGATCAGGACTCGACTACTCTCAAGTATTTGCTCTAGTAGCAAGATTGAAGACTGTTTGATTAGTGGTATCCTTGGCATGCAAGCAAGGTTGGTCGACATTTCACCTATATGTGAAATCAACATTTATGAATGGTCCTTTAGATGAAGAGGTATATGTCACTCAACCTTCAGGGTTTGTGATTCAGAAGGAAACTAGTAAGGTGTATAAGTTGCACAAAGCGCTCTATGGCCTCAAGCAGACACCTAGGACATGGAACAAGAAGATCAACTCATACTTAGTCGAATTGGGATTCGTTAAATGAAAATTTGAGTATGGTGTCTATGTTTCGGTTGCGGCATAAAATATAATGATCATCTGCTTATATGTTGATGACTTGCTGGTAACTGAAAATAACTTGGAGAACTTATCGAAGTTCAAAGAGCTAATGATGAGGGAATTTGAAATGTCAGATATGAGAAAATTGTCTTATTTCCTAGGCATGGAATTTGAAATGTCAAAGCAAGGTATGGTGTTGAATCAAAGAAAGTATGTCAAAGAGATAAGAGATTCATGATGGACGATTTGACTCCTGCATCTTCGCATGTCGAACCAAATTTGAAGTTGGAGAAGCATGGAGAGAAAGACAAAGTTGATGCTACTTTGTTTAAACAAATTGTGGGATCTTTGAGGTATGTGTGCAACTTTCAACTTAATACAGGTTTCGCAGTCAGATTAATAAGAAGATAGATGAGTGAACTAAGGGTGTCACACATGAAGGCTTCAAGAAGAATCTTGAGATACTTAAGAGGATTAGTAAATCGTGGAATTCTATTTCGACGAGATTCTCAAAGCAAAGAAGCTATAGTTACTTATTTTTTAGATATTGATTGGTGTGGAGATAAGGAAGATCAAAGAAGTACAATTGGTTATTTCTTTCAAGTATTTGGTGCCCCAATCTCATGGTGCTCGAGAAAGCAACATGTGGTGGCATTGTTATCGTGTGAGGCTGGATATATAGCAGGATTTTATGTTGCATGTTAAGAAATTTATATCAAATCTGTGTTAGAAGTGATCGAGATCAAAGTGAAGAAACCTCTAGTGTTGCAAATCGACAACAAGTCAACCATTAATTTGGCAAAGAATCCAGTTTTGCATGGAAGGAGTAAGCATATCGAAGCTAGATTTCACTTTCAAAGGAAAAGGGTAAATCGAGGTGAACTTGAAGTAAGACACTGCTCAAGTGAAGCACAGTTGGTCGACATTTTCACCAAAGGATTAAAGATCGACAAATTCTTGAGTTTGAGAAAAAATTAAGAATAGTTCAGATCGACTATGACTAGCGTATGTTCGACAACTTGGATTATAGGAGTGTGTTGAGATATTAGATATAATATTAGATATAATCTAAATTGTGTAATTCAAGTCTGATCTCAATTAGGGTTTATTAGTCTACTTAGTATACAAATTGTTTGTATATAAATAAACTAGTTTGTAAATCAGTTTGTAATAATTCAATTAAATGATAAAATCCTTATTTCTTTATCATTTCTCTTTCTTCACTCACTAAAAATGTATCACACACTAACACTTATAACCCTTTAACTTTAATTGAGAGACTATTGTTCTTGCAAAAACAATTATATTATTTAGAAATTGAGATTAAGGATATTCCATAAATAATACTTACATCTATTAAATAACAAAACCTTACAAATTCACATAAAACACATCATACTTGAGATCGAAACGGAAATAAAAAAAGTAAATTTATTTAGTTTAGCAGTGATATTTACAAAATTATAATATTTAAAATTTGAAAATCGTTAATGAGTCAAACGTTCATGATTATGAAAAACCTTATCGCCACGTTTCCACATAAAATTTTAAGACAATAGAAATATAAATCTAATATTCATTCCATTCTTAATAGATGTAGCACTTTATCACAATTTTCAGATTTAAAACCCAACACTAAATAAATTTTGTCATTAATGTGAGAAATTCTCTTTCCTTTATCTTTTTGTTTGATATGGAAAATATCCCAATTTAAATGGAGATATATTATAACCTCTAGTAGCAACACCTTCCATTTCTTCTATTCTTTTATGTGGGTAGGGGCCGTGGGTGGATGTTGTTAATTCATATTTTATAAGTTTATATTAATGGATACATGTTTTTTCTTATTTTTTTACAAGAAATAATACATCTTTTTTATATGGTACATCTATCTACCATGCTTAATTTTAGAGACTAATTTATTGAGTATGATAGACCACAATGAGCGCAACTTTATATTTTGATTGGAGTGATATTGGTACTGATGATATTTATAAAACACTAAGCACTAATTATATGGCCTTTATCATTTTACCCTATCTCTTTGTTTTGCTTTGGGGTACTTTAAAACGCATACAAGGGCTTTAGGGGCCGAACGACCTTTAATTAGTGCATGATTGAAGGCATTACTTATGCACTAGAATCATTTCATCGACTTAGAGACTGTTACTCAGTCAAAAGTTTTATGAGGCCACGTGTTGATTATTCATCCACTACAATAATTTCTGGAATTATGGATTCATCACACAAAAAATGAAGTTATGAGAAATGATGGCGTGGATCCTTTACCTCAAAATAAAACGGAAATGATTAAGGGAACAAAGCTTTTCCTCGTGAAAAATTTCACTGTGCCGTATTTTAATGTGATACAATGAAAAGCTAGCGAGATAGTGAAAGTTGAGAAGGAGTTAGGGAGCTTGGTGGGGTAGATTGTATGGTTCACTTTTAACGTGTCCTTAAAAGCATAAAATGTCTGTGAAACACAATACAAAAGTAACTTAGTGTGAAAATTAGGAACCAACCAACGCCTTTATACGTACTACTCTATAAATATCGACATTAGTGATGACTTCTCTCTCTCCCTCTATATATATATATATATATATATATAAAACAACACATAATCAAAGTCATGTAACGTTTGTATCATCATCAAGCTATAGTTACAATTCTTGCTCTTCGTGAATTCGGTTTCATGTAAATCAATTTTAGCGGGTTGAGTCCATACCTAACAATTTATTTAACTTCACTGGTTCTAAATCACATCTCAGCTAAGATATGACTGGATAGTCAGACTTGATCTCTAAGAGTGATCTCCTTTGCATTGATTTTGATTTTTTTTCTTTAAATGAAATGAATTTAAATAGAATAAAATGATGCATGAAAAAATAACTTTAAAATGATGAAGACCAAAAAGTGATACACTTTTTCAAAAATAAAAGTCATACATCACATGAATGAAAAGGTAAGGGTAAAATTATGGTATGATAAGGTTAATATAGCCGACACACACCCTTAACTTCTTGAAAGTTTTCTTAAGTAGTACGTCGTTAGAAATCCATTCATATATTGTAGTTCAAAAATTAAGTTGACTTCTAATAGTCCTTCGACCGTGGTAGTGGTAGCCTCAGCCTTCTCTTGAGATTGCCTTCTTCTTCATTATGCATGTTAGTTCCTTCAAGCGGTAATAATAGATTAGGATGATATGGATCCTTTCGTAGCCAATCGAGGGATCTGCAGGATCCATGGAGTTTCCTTTCTCCCTCTATTTTGGCCAGTGTAGGAGATCCTCTCCAGTGTTCATCCTGATCTATATTCGTATCTTGTCCATCTACAATGTAGATTGAATTTCTTTAACCAATACAACCTATTGCTATGAAAAATTAGGATCTCGAATTTGTGGCAGATGATAGTTCCTCCGACCGCGATAATGTTAATCCATGTCTTCTTTCGATTTCCCACAAACGGTGTCACTATTCCATACTAGAACCAAAACGGCTATTGATAGATGATGATAGAATCCAACAACGGTAGTTGTTGTACCCCAAAATTTGCCCTCCCATTTTCTTCAAAACATACTCACAAAGGTTTCAAGTACTCAAAGCCACTCAAGAGTTGACTGGTCAAACCTTCTCCTAAGCAACGGTCTTCAATTAGGGTTTGCTGCTTCTCAAAGAGGATTGGGTTGAAAGGGTCACAAATGACTTTCATGGTTCATCATAGGTCCTCAATAATGCTTATGTCAAGTTTCAAGTCTTGCCTCACATAATTGCTCAGTCAATGGCCCAGAAGATTGAAAGTCTAATGTATTGGGTAAAAAGTCAACTATGGTCAACATACAGTCAAACTTAAAGATTTGTTATCAACATCAACATTTTAAGGTTTATCATTTCATCAAAGATTGATCATGATTCTTCAAGGAAAACCCTCAAATCCTCAAAGGTCAAAAAATTGTCAAATTAGGGTTTTAATTGAAGATGATTGATCATTGACTTTTGGCCTAGTGCACGACCTAATAGTTTAAAGCATGATCTCAAGGGCGCAAATACAATATCTTGACCTAATTACATGGCTCAACACATTTCCAAAGATGCAAGTTATTGATAGTGGAAGAATTTAATCAATTGATAAAAAGTTAACTGTTACACAAAAGTCAAACTTTGACTTTTTGGTCAACATTGGAATTTAAAAATTAAGAACCATCAAGATATTCCAAACTATCAAACTTGATCATCAAGAATAAATAAGAAAAGTCAACAAAAGTCAAAAGTTTGAAAAAATTTCAACACTTGGAAAAATTCTAAGTGTTTTGTTCTTAACAAAATCACTACTTCATGGCCATTTTTCACTAAGATCCCAGTTGATTCAAAGAAAACTTTCAACATGAAATTTGTAGGGATCGATGAATTCTACAACTTTTTTAATGAAGGTTGATCTTCAAAAGTTCTTAGATTAAGAGATATGAGCCCATGAAGTTGTGATATTTTATCCAACACTTAGAAAAAATTTCAACAAGTTTTGATCAGTTTTTTATCCTAACTTCTTGGCCAATTTTCACCAAGTTCCCATTTGATTCAGCCAAAGTATTCAACATGAGAGTTGTAGATCTTGATTCAAGCTTTCCAAAATGTTAAAGAACACAAAGAGATCATGCTTGAGCTAGGAGATTCAGAGACATGAAGTTGGTATTCCATTCTTGAATTATAGGTCATTTTTGTGATGAACTCATAATCAAATATCATAGCCATGCCTTGTAATCTTACTTTGTAGGCCTCTAATCTCTAAATCTATCCATAATTAAAAGATTACACAAACTTTTGAGCCATTATCCAATTGGTGCAAGCTTTAACCAAAACATTTTGCCATTTTAAGAAGAAAGGCGAGACTTCCATTTTGATAAAGCTTGCTTTATGCATTTTGTCAACTCTCCTTGAGCCTCTCACTTGTTTCCTCTGCATACACTCAACTTAAAAGATCATATGATAATTCTTGAAGTATCCAACAACTCTATGAGACAAAGTACAATGCATTGGAACCATGTTCTTCAAGGTTACTTCATAACTAAGCTTCTAAGCCATAACTTGTTATCTTGCAAATCTGGTTACTTCAACTTCTAAAACCTTTTGCCTGTAAATATAAGGTTCATTTGCAAGCCAACACACGAATGTACAACTTCAAAAACACCCTTAATTCCTCTCAAACCAAAATTAGCCATAAAACTCCATTTTTGAGCTTTTGAAGTCCACTTCTTCGAAACTCATAAACCTTGCAATATTTGTTCAAGCAAACCATCCACACACCTCACATACATTATATAGAAGTTGTTCAAACACAAGAACAACTTCTGCAACATCATTATCACCATATTCCAAACTTAAAAATAGTTCCTTGCAAGTTGACTTGGTTGGGGAGATTCAATCACTTTCATCACAAAGTAAGCATTGGAACACGTTCAGGGAGGATAAAGGAAGCTTTTGGCATCATTTATTTGCACCTGGAAGCATCGATACGCGTTCTGAGTTTTCACCTCAAGAGGTAAGTTTTCCAAACTTTGATATCTTGATTTAAGCATCCTTTACATATACATTCTAAAGCAGAAATGTAGAAATCATGCCTTTAAAGCTATCCATGTCCTTAGTTTTCATTTATATTGCTTGTGTGTTGAGAATTTTAGCTCTGACCAATTAAAATTGTTTTTGGTACTGAGCAAAATTCTTGATAATCTTTGAGTGTTAGTAAAAATAAGTGGCATGCTTGAATTCAAGTTCAAATTTCAAGCAAGTTTGCTTTTGGAAGTTCTCAATATGGTTGAGAAATGAGAGTTTTACAAAATCAAAAAAATGGAAGTTGTTGTTGTCGTTACAGAGAAGAAGAAGAAGAAGAAGGGTGGCACAAAATAAAAATTTAAAAAAATGAGTTTATAATATATTTATTGGGTGTTGTTTCGTAACCGGATGAAACAGCCACCCCAGTGGCAAGTGTGTGTGTGTGTGTGTAAGGCGTTAGTATGCCAGAGCAGGGGTTCGATCCCTACCTCTGAAATTTTATTTTCTAACATTTCTCTTGCAGATTACATGCTATGAAATCCAATGCGCGCACCATGCATCTTCATATCTTGACCATCAGATCTCAATTATCCTGATCCAGCAATCCCAAATCAGCATACATATAGTGCAATCTAAGGAATTGTCCACACATGATCATCACAGGCGCCTGGGCTCTTCTGTTTTAGGTCTAACATTTTTGCTTCTTCTCACCCCCATTATTACTTGTTTACACTCAGGCCCATTTTACATCTTTTTTATTTTAATTAACTTTTTCTTTTCTAAATTGTTTTTATCTAATCAGGAAAAAAAATAATAAAATCAAAAAAAAAAAATAGATTTAGGTTTTTATCTAATTAATTTAATTTTCATAAATAAAAATTAATTTAATCACCTTGTTTTATTTTATTAATTAATTTGTAAAATAATTAAAATTAGGCTTTTACTATTATTTCACACCATAAATTATTTTTCTGAAAAACACCAAAAATACCTTTTTTCTTCTAAAACACTTAGAAAACGTTTTAGGGTTTTGACATCTTTTCTCTTCATCATCTTCGCGCACTCATTTTACTTTTTCGCATTACTTTTCAATATCATAATTTGTCAATGGTTTGTAATAGATAATTAGGGTTTATTGCTTTTCACCCTTTCCTTTATTGGATAAAAGAAAAGTCGACGACGACTCTTGCTATCCACAACATTTGCGATAAAACGCAAAACCCAAAAGCCAATTCTCCCACCGTATTATAGAACTGGAGAATCTGCTGGGGACTAAACTAAAAGTGGGGTTACCTTAAGAGCTAGATCACCTTTATTGCTTTACTTATTTGCCTTGTATGCTTTATATTTCGGGATAAGCTTGGGTATACTTCTTGTATAGATCCTATACTCGGATCAGGGGGCATTTTAGGTAAGTAGCAATAGATCATGAAAAATTTACGGCGTAGAACGATATGCTTGAAACGATGGCTATGTTAGTGCGACACATTGGTTTGTATTGGTGTCCCTTGAGTCAGTCAAGAAGAATGTTGGGTTGTCGTATGGTGTCATAAGTACTAACTGATCTTAGAACCTTAGTTGACAAAACTTAGCCATTAGAAAGTAGTGAGATGGACGGCTTTGGTGCAGACTGAAGTTAGTTGATACTCGATACTACACTCATTGATATCGGACTCTCAGGATATTTCGGTCGCAAATCAGATGCTTGTGCTGAAACAATGCCTAAGATAAATATTAGTGATTTTGAGGCTCCTAGAACCCGGCTACTTCTTTTAGGTTAGGTTGAGCCAACTAAAACTTCAAGAGGGTACTTACCTATAAACTCCATGCAAGCTTAAACCTAATGCCTTGTGTGTTTTGTTTGTGTTTGATTAATTGCTCAAACATGACATCATAACATCATGACATCATACCATATCATTTTCACTAACCATTTCAAGGACCTTGGGATTCATCTTTGTTCTGTTTTGTAGGTTATGGCTTCCGCTTGCAGAAATACTATCCGAATTAGTTTTGTGAGGATACCTTCTCAACTCAAGGAGCTAGTCTCAAGGGTTCCCAAAATTTCTCCATTCATCAAAAGGCACGGCCAATTAGTCAGTTTGGTTACCATGGGTTTTGAAGAAGATATGATGAGTGTTCTATTTCAGTTCTTTGACCCTGCACATCATTGCTTCACCTTTCTCAATTATCAGTTAGTACCCACAATGGAAGAGTTTTCTCAATTACTGGGAGTACATGTTCTCAATCAAATACCCTTCACTGGTTTAGAGAAAGATCCACAACCTGAAGAAATTACAGCAGCCTTACATCTTAAGCGGTCTGACATTGTATCTAATTGGGAAATAAGAAGTGGAGTCAAGGGTTTTCTTGCTAAATTTATGTTAGAGAAGGCTTGGTTGTTTCTGGATGCTATGAGTTTTCAGGCTTTCGAGGAAGTCTTAGCTTTATTGATATATGGTTTAGAGTTATTCCCTAATCCAGACCAACTCATAGATGTGAACACCGTCAAAATTTTCCTTGCTCGTAACCCTATGCCTACCTTGCTCGGAGACATTTTTCACCCTTTCCTTTATTGGATAAAAGAAAAGTCGAAGGCGACTCTTGCTATCCGCAACATTTGTGATAAAACGCAAAACCCAAAAGTCAATTCTCCCATCGTATTATAGAATTTGCGACTCTGTTGGGGACTAAACTAAAAGTGGGGTTACCTTAAGAGCTAGATCACCTTTATTACTTTACTTATTTGCCTTGTATACTTTATATTTCGGGATATGCTTGGGTTTACTTCTTGTATAGATCCTATACTCAGATTAGGGGTGTTGTACCCCAAAATTTTCCCTCCCATATTCTTCAAAGTTTTGACAAGTATTATCTCAAGTTGCTCAAGTCTACTTAAGGGTTGCACAGTCAAACCATCCTCCTAAGCCAGTCAAAATTAGGGTTTTGGTTCTTGCAAGGAAGTTGAGGTTTTCAAGGGCTCAATCAAGTCACATATGCTCATATACATTGTCAAGCACCTACATGTCAAGTTTCAAGGCTCACAAGGTCAAGTTGCACAATCAAAAACCCTAATTGCTTCACAATCAACTGTAGGGGCAAAATGGTCATTTGGCAGTCAAAAGTCAAAATTTTTGGTCAACATCTTATTTTGAAGCCACAATCATCATTTGGTCAAATCTTGACCATGATTCCACAAGAATGGCTCAAAAATTATCAAGATGCAAAAGTTTCTATTTTTGGACAGCTGAAAAGTCAACTGTAACTTGACCAAGGCATAACTTTTTCATGGTTCATCAGAAAAATCCCATCCAATGCTCATTTTGAAGGGGATGACATTTCCTACAACTCATCTTCACATTCCAAGTCCAAGCAATGCTCTCACAAAAAGTTATCAATTTCAACATTATAGGTCATTTTCAAAAGTCAACAAAAAGGCACTTTAAGTCAAAGACCATAACCTGAGATTGGTAAATTCAAATGACATGGGACCAAAGGCATTGGTTAGAGGACTTCAAGACCCTTCCAAAATGTCATAGAACATGTTCATATGATCCAAATTGAGCAAGATATGCATTGGAGAAGTTGGGAAATTTTTGTGAAATGGCAAAAGTCAACTATCCTTGAAACTTCAATTTTTGACAAAAGGGCCCACTTTTTTCCACTTGGTTCAGCCTTGTCATGCCACCCACGTGTCCCATGATCAATTTCAAGATTAAACATTAATTTTTCTATTTTTATTTAATTTTATTTGATTTAATTCATTTTAAATCCATAAAATTCAAATAAAATCAAAAAAAATAATTCAATGATATCTTGTGGTTTGAATGACTTTGATGCATCATAATACACCTACCAAAATCGTGTAAAGATCATTTTAAGCATAAAAATTCAAATTTGAACAAACATGGCAGGTTCCTTTAATGGTGGTTAAGAGGAAATCCAAAACATCATTGCAATGGTTAAAGGCTCCTAATGTCATTTGATTCTCATTCATACACTTATATGCAAGCCTCTCCGACCTGAAGCACGACCTAGAGACCCCTGAAACAGCAAAACCAAATTCAAAAAACTTGAAGAAAAGTCACAAACTGAAATCAATCTTCCAGTACAATTCAAACACTTTCCTTGATCCAAACACATTCCCAACACTCCCAGGAACGATTTGCAATCATAAACAAGCCCCAACACTCAAGGAATCGTCCACCACAGTCGTACGGTTTGCACATATTTTTTTGAATTACATATCATTATTCATGCGTGTTTGATGTGTTTTGTGGATTGTTTCATGTTCATAGAACTCACAGGAAGCTAATGGTAGGTTTCAATTGCTCTGAGAGCCCCTGAAACGCAAATCACCATGGTTAAATCTTAGGGTTTTCAAGCTTTTGAATTGGGGTTTTTCACATACTGTAAAATCAAACTTCAAAGCGCATATGGTTGAAACCGCCTGAGTGAGACGAGCACATCCCAACCCTCGCGCCTTTTTTATATTACCTGTAGCCCTAGTCGCTATTTTGGACGCTTGCATTTTGTGGGGGTTTAAAACCCCCATTATTTGTTTGTTTTTGTTTCAGGAAACACGAAGAAGATGATTACGTGGAAGAACATGGGTGGTCCATTCAAATATTATACGCGCGTTTTCTTGTTTAGCATATGCGTGTTGTTTTTCCATATTATTTTCTTTACCCACTATAATGACAAGATACAACGATTGGTTCAGTGGAGAGGGACGTGGCTATGCATCACTGGGACCTGGGTTCGATTCCCAGGTCCACCCAATGTTTGTTTCTATTTTTCATAACCTGGTCTCATGCAGCTTTCCAGTGTGTTCCACCATGCGCTTCAACCAGCAATGCGCCATGTGTCTCTCAGCATACATCCAATGGCCAGGAGATGAAGAGCATGGTACCCCCTAGTCAACAAGCGTGTGGTCAATCCCCAAGGTCAACGAGACTTGCTTCTTAATGGGCCTGAATTCCAGAATCAAACCTCCAAAAAAGACCCAAACCCCCCATGGTTCTTTCATATTTTCTTTTCTTTTCTTCTTTTATTTTATTTTCTTTTAACTAATTATTATTATTAACTGCTATTATTTAATTAACTCATAATTAATTTTTTCACAATAAAATTCAAAAAAACCAAAAAAATGTAAATACTTTATTAATTTCATTTAGGTAATTATTTTGTAAATAAATACTAATAAATTGAATTAGTTTTAATTAGGCAACTTTAACCTTTTTTTTTCTTAATAACTAAAATAAATTTAGAATTAGGTTTTCATTAACTTTTAATTTTAATTCCTTCTATTTCATTTCATTAAAAAAACATAAAAACACAAAAATATTTTTCTTTTTAATTAAATTAATTAATTAGTTATTAATTTTAATTTAATCACAAAAGGGACAAAATTCAATCCTTATTCAAAAAGGGTCAAAACCCTTAGGACGTTCCCGATTTAATTCTTTCGCGCGTATTTATTTATTCTGATTATATTCATGTATCTGTACAGAGGGTGTAATAGTAATTAGGATTTTATTGCTTTCCTTAATTTTCTGCATTTACTTTTCAAAAACGGGTTTTTGTTTTTGGCGATGTATAGACCCGCGCCTTGTAATAGTTAGAATTTATATTTCTGCAATTTACTTTCCGCACTCCTAACTGTTAAAAAATGCCTGCAAGAATATATGACAAATAAAATCAATTCGTAGCTCACAAATAACATGTACAAAGACAATTAACTGAAAAACAACACACAAAGCACATGCCACTCCTAGGGTACGCCTCACTGGTTGCCTCGAACGTGGTCATCAAGTATAGGGTAGCATAGAGGTCGCCCTTCTGTCTAAAAGATCCAGTCGCCTCGAAACGGTTGCCTCGGATACAAAGGATCTAGGACATTAGGGTTACTTCTAAGGTGTCCTACTATTGCTTCGGTGACCACACTTGTCCCTTAATTGAATTGACCCAAATACCTCCAACGATGGTGCTACCTACCTCTCAATGGTGGGATAGCACTATCTAAAGGACTCTCACACAGCTTAATTCCTTAGAGTAGGTAGATTTCTCTTAAGTACTTGCTCTTTTCAAAACGAAACAAAAACATCTTTTCACACCTCACACTTTCTAAAAGTTTTCAAACAAATTTTTCATACACTCTTGAGGACAGATACAAGAGTTACTTAGAAATCTTTCAAACGAAACTTTTTCAAAATCCACACACACTTGAAAAGCAAACAAATTTTGAAAACATAAGAGCAAGTACCTAAGAGCCCATGGATAACCACAGATAGAAAGGGTGCTAACACCTTCCCTTTCTATAAATCTACCTCCCGAACCGAGAGACATCTCGAATAAGGAATTTTGCTGTTCTTTTGTCCTTTCCATATTGGAGAACATAAAAGACGGTGAAGACTCTTGCTTACTGCGACATTTCGCGAAACTAGCTTAAAAACAGTCAGTTCTATTTCCACCGATCACAGAACTGGCGAATCTGCTGGGGACTATAAAAGTGAGGTGTACCTTAGGATTAGATCATACTTATGTTTTCAATTGCTTTGCTTTGATTGCTTTATATTTGTGGGCTTTGTATCGGAGTTTCATAGATCCTAACCCGGATCCGGGGATACCCTTTTAGGTATCATAAGTTGTGAGGGACCTGTCCGGCATAGACCGACACGGGTGAAGCAGTGGCTACATTGGTGTGTGTGATCGGTGGATCTGGAACTGACTGTTTTAAAGCTGGTTCGCGAAAATGTCGCGGAAGCAAGAGTCGCCACCGTCTTTTATTTTCTCCAATTGGAAAGGACAAAAGCACAGAAAAATTCCTTTAAAGAGATTGCTCTCGGTTCGGGAGGTAGGTTATAGAAAGGGAAGGTGTTAGCACCCTTTCTATCCATGGTTATCCATGGGCTCTTAGATACTTGCTCAATGTGTTTTCAAAATGTTTGCTTGCTTTTCAATGTGGGTTTCAAAAATATTCTTTTGAAAAGTTTCAATTCAACTCGTACGTCAGAGTGTTTGAAAAGTTCGTTTTGAAAGGTTTTTGAAAGTGTTGGTGTGAAAAGTATTTTGATTTGTTTGAAATTAGAGCAAGTATCCTTGAGAACCTACCTACCCTAAGGAATTCGTCTGTGTAAATGTCCTTTAAAGTAGTGCCATCCCACCATTGAGAGGTAGGTAGCACCACCGTTGGAGGTGTTCGGGTCAATTCGAGTTTTAGGGACATGGTGATCACCGGAGCAATGGGAAGACACCTTAGAAGCTACCCTCATGCCAGGTTCCCGGATCATGAGGACTTACTAAGACGTCCTCTACTCGACGATCACCTTTCGAAAGGCAACAGTGAGGCGTACCCTAGGGGTGGTGTGTGCGAATTGTGTGTCATTTTCAGTTTATTGTTTGTCTTGTCATGCATTGGTGATCTAACGATTCGATTTTATTTTTGGGCATTCATTCTTTCATGTTATTGTTTAACAGTTAAAAGTGCGGGAATTTAAAGTGCGGAAAAGATAAAAGTCCTACGCTATTACAAAGGGCGAGGGCCTACAACGCCAAATTAATCCAGACCCGTTTTAAAATAAATTGCAGAAAAGAAATGTCTAATAACTATTACATGGCTTTGGTACAAATACATTATATTCACAAAAGAAATAAATGAAACGCGCGAAAAAAGAAAATAATCAAATGCGAGGGCGTTGAACCCTTTAAAGGAATTAAAATAACTAAGTTATCTAAAATTAAAATTAAATGAAAAATGGTATTTTTGTGTTTTTAGATTTAAAAGAAAAAAAGAAAAAATTAATTAAAATTAAAGTGTTAAACCCTAGTTCTAATGTTTTTTAAGTTTATTATGAAAATATTCAATTTCTAACCTAATTTAATTCTAAATTAATTTATGTACAATTTTTATAAAATAGAATAAATTAATAATTATATTATGAAAAAAAGAAAAAGAGAAAATGAACATTGTTAATTAACCTAGTTCTATGTTTTTTTGTTTTTGATTTTTTATTAAAAGGAATTAAAGTTGAAAACTTAATTAAACTAAACATTTTACATGTTATTATTTATACAAAAAAACAATATTTAAAATAAAATAATTATTAAAATTTTTGACTTTTCTGATTTTTTGAATGTTTTTTATGTTTTGTAGAAAAAATAAATTAATTAAATAAATAGCAAAAAGAAATAAAAGGAAAAATTGAAGAAAGAATAAAAAAAATGAAAATAATAAGGCAAACCAGGGGGGTAGACCCCAAAATGGTGAGGTGCAGGCCTAGCAAATCAGGCCCATTTGCATTGAATTAGTTGACTTTCTAAGCCACGTGCACGCCTGTTGACTTGTCCTCATGGTATTCCTTGATTCTGAGCCCTTGGATGATCATCTGGGACACGTATGCGTTTGGATCATGATGGCCTATGGTGCACCTGGACATTAGCAAAGCACAGAATCTTGTTTTGAAAAATAATATGGAATTTTTACAAGGCCTGGGATTCGAACCCAGGTCATAAGCATTGCAAGCGTTTCCCTCTGCCACTGAACCACTTATGTTTCATTTAATATATTATGGCACATAAATAAAAAAAGAAAAAATAGAAAAGTTAGTGGAGGGCGCGCGAAATTCAAACGAACGAATCACGCTTCGCCACGCCTTCTTCTTCCTCGTGTGCCCTGAAACATGAAACACTATGGCCACAGTTTTCACGCGTGGGTTAAAGTCACCTTTAGGAAAATAGCGATTAGCATTATAAGACCAATAAATTGGGCGCGAGTAGTGTTTATTCTTCGTCTCAACCTGCTTAATCCAATGGTCATAGTTTGGAATCCTAATTTTGCTTCGTTGTAAAAGCCCCAATTCAAAAAGCTAGAAACCCTAAAAACCAAACATGGTGGATTCGTGTATGGCTTGTGAAAATGCAATTAAATACAATGAACAGCTTAGAAACTTGGTAAGGAATAAGAATTCATTAATGAAAATGCAAGAGGACGCGTAAATTATGCTATGCGATTTGAAATTTTTCACGACACAGTTGGACTTGTAGCTACCGTTTCAAGGTGTTTTGGTTGATGATAGTGATTGAGATGTGCTCAGAAATTGTCCAGGATGCTATTGGTATATGAATCAAGCCTTAAAAAATCCTCTAACTTTGAAATCAGATTTGCCTTTTTATGTCAAAATTTTAAAATGCCAAAGCTTGTTTGGGCGCAGCTTATGATGTCCAATGCTTAGGGTTTGACTTAGTGTTGATCATGGAATGGAATTGGCTTGTTCTTTGGCCTTAATTCATGCTTAGGAATGAACAAGTCTTAGGGTTTTCACTCTTAACCATTTTTCCTCTTTTTTAGCCAAAACCTAGACCTAGTGTGCAAATGAACCCTAGCCTGATTTCTTGAGTAGGTTCATGATACATAGAAATTGTCCAAGTTCACATAACACTATTCCATTGGTTTTTAAATTTTATTTGAATTTTCAAAGAATTAAAATGAATTAAATCATCAAAAATTAAATAAAATAAAAAAATCAATATTTGGTCTTGAAATTAACCATGGGACACGTGTGTGGCATGACAAGGATGAACCAAGTGGAAAAAATGGGGCCCTTTTGTCAAAAATTGGATTTTCAAAGATAGTTGACTTTTGCCATTTCACAAAAATTTCCCAACTTCTACAAGGCATAACTTGCTCAATTTGTTAAGCTTTTCACATGTTCTTGGACATTTTGGAAAGGTCTTTGAGTCCTTTAACCAATGCCTTTGGTCCCATGTCATTTTGATTTACCAATCTCAAGGTATGGCCTTTGACTTAAAGTCCCTTTTTGTTGACTTTTGAAAATGACCTATAATGTTGAAATTGATAACTTTTTGTGAGAGCATTTCTTGGACTTGAAGTATGAAGATGAGTTGTAGGAAATGTCTTTCTCTTCAAAATGAGCTTTGGGTGGAATTTTTCTGATAATCCATGTGAAAGTTATGCCCTGGTCAATTTCAGTTGACTTTTTCAGCTGTCCAAACATAGCAACTTTTGCATCTTTGATGATTTCTGAGCCAAATTTTGAGAATCATGATCAAGCATTGATCAAATGATGTTTGTGGCTTCAAAATGATATGTTGACCAAAAATTTGAACTTTTGACTGTCAAATGACCATTTTGCCCCTACAGTTGACTGTAGTGCAATTTAGGGTTTTGACTGTGCAATCTTGAGCTGAATGCCTTGAAACTTGATATGAGGATGCTTGACCATGTTTGTAAGCATATGAGACTTGATTGAGCCTTTGAAAACTTCCTTTTCTTGATCAGACTCAAAACCCTAATTTTGACTGTATGGGAGACTGTTGCACTGCACAACCCTTGGGGAATTTGGTGACCTGGCTTGGCAATTTCTTGAGGAATATGGGAGGGCAAATTTTGGGGTATAACAGTTGCCCCTGTTCAATCTTCTTAGACCTGAGGATGCAGATTGGCTGACGTGCCTTTCGTAATCCGAAGGTAAAAGATGATTGGACACTAGAGTGCCCGGAAATTTGCGCTCACATGTTAGCAATGATGGGAATGGGCTTATAGATGCCATCTGGATGTTTGATTGCGTAAGAGATTCCTTAGCGAGAACCTGCATACCTGCAACAGAGACTGAGTACCTGACACGTCGCAGGAGCTGATTCTTAGATGCCTGGTATAGATGCGTCCATGACTGGTTACAGGAGCTGAGTCTGGAGCTTCAAACGGCGATGAAAGAAACAGGGATGATTACTTCCTTAGCATGAATGGTAAGAGAGTCTTGGGTGACTTTAACTTCAACAACGCTCGTTGAGAAAAATCTGGGGTGTCTTCTACTGGGATAAGAATCAGGGAGATCTTAGGGTCGATCTGACTGAACCAGAGAGGCCTTTGACTGGGTAAGCATCAGGAAAATATGGGACGATTTAACTGAACCGGTCTAGGTCTTGAAATGTCTTCAAAGGGATAAGCATCAGGAAAATCTTGGGACGATTTACCTGAACCAGAGAAGGCCTTTGACTGGATAAGCAATCAGGAAAATCTTGGGACGATTTAACTGAACCGGTCTAGGTCTTGAAATGTCTTCAAAGGGATAAGCATCAGGAAAATCTTGGGACGATTTAACTGAACCAGAGAAGGCCTTTGACTGGATAAGCAATCAGGAAAATCTTGGGACGATTTAACTGAACCGGTCTAGGTCTTGAAATGTCTTCAACTGGATAAGCAATCAGGAAAATCTTGGGACGATTTAACTGAACCAGAGAAGGCCTTTGACTGGATAAGCAATCAGGAAAATCTTGGGACGATTTAACTGAACCGGTCTAGGTCTTGAAATGTCTTCAACTGGATAAGCAATCAGGAAAATCTTGGGACGATTTAACTGAACCAGAGAAGGCCTTTGACTGGATAAGCAATCAGGAAAATCTTGGGGCGATTTAACTGAACCGGTCTAGGTCTTGAAATGCAGCTTGAGAACTTAACTAGATCCTTCCTGAAAGGGTAAAAATCAGTCATATGCAATGCATGATATGGATCAGGCAATGATGTTCTCAACATAAATGAGATTTGTATGATGCAGTGCGTTATGCATGCTATAATGATGTATGTGATGTTTTATGTATGTTTTTGTCTAGGAAAGTAAATCCTTGACGGGTGCCGGGAAGTCGTATCCTGGGCTGATGTTGAGGAATAAACTTGTACTTCCGCTGGGGATGATAGTTGCAAAGATACCGGTAGGAGAAGATGACTCCGTTGCGGAATAAAATTGGCGAATGGAAGATTCTGCGGGGAGAAAAGCTACTCTAGCGATCATGCTAGGAAGCAATACTCTGTGGGGAGAGAGATGCCTTGCTGCGTGTTGAGAGTAACTCTGTTAGGGATACCGTTGTTGTATTGGAAAGGTGAATAGACTTCGCTGGGGATAGGAAAGAACTACGTTGACGACGACCTTCCCTTGGCTTTTGGCTGAGGATAACCCAGTTATATCCTGTTGAGGAAATAACTCTTTAAATCAAGCCAGACGACGCGTTCGTGTCCTGTGAAGGATAAGCTTCCAGAATTTACTGGGGATAAGCTTACTGCTTGGGGAGATGAATTCCATCTTTCCTGGGGAATTTGGATGGGACTCTCCTGGGGAAGTTTTGATATGCTGGGGAAGTGATTCCTTTGAATGTTGATGTATGCCGCCGGGAAACAATCTTTAGACCAAGACTGCCGGGGATGCTTGTTAAGAATATATGCTGCTGGGGGGAACATTGGGATCTACTGGAGGATACCCAATTTCTTTGAGACTTGTTAACTTTGTTTGGGGAAGAATGCATTGACTTGCTGTCTCACTCTCTGGGGAATTTAAGATGCCTGGTTAGGTTCTTTAGCTGAACCTACCTTGGTACTTTGGAGGATAAAACAATTAGACTGCTCAGACAACTCTTTATTGCCCCTGTTTCTAGTGTCACCTGCAATTAATTCTTTGTTTCGTATGCAAATATTTATGAGCTAGCAAATTATTGTCAATGCATATATCACAAATTGAACCTTGGACGTTCTTCACAAAACAAAATAAAAAAGAAAAACAGTTGGCACGTTTAACTGAAAAGTATATTTGTATTGATTTTGAATAGCCTGTGAATAGGCATTTTTGTGTACAAGAGGCTGACGTCCTAGTAAGAGGAACGTCGCCGAACAAGAGAGTTTATACAATTTTTGTACAAAAGAAAATAAAACAGCTGTGTGAAAGATGAACGATCCACTGGGTTTCAACTCTGCTATCGCCTTTATAACTCTGAGCGTCTCATCACTTGATGACCTTGGTTGAAGGTGAAGCCGACTGATCGATGCCGTCTTGATGTAGATACCGGATTCTGGATGCAAAGTGATCCAATGAGACATAGTATTACGCTTTTATCCCTAATTTTTGCCTGGACCGCCCTTTCGGGTTTTCAGTCCACCGGGATACCCATTTTTGCCCAAGCCGCCTTTTCAGGTTTTCGACTTGTCGGGTGTACAGATTTTTTCATTTTCATCCCTTCATTTTGCCCGAACCCTTTTGGTTCGACGGGAAGCCCTAATTTTTGCCTAGGCATGTCAGCCTAGCGGGTCTTTTTCATGCGTAGTATTTTTTAACTATGTCTGCATTGGCGGGGTGAGGAAGGTCGTCACCATCCATGTTGGTTAATACCATTGCTCCTCCTGAGAACACATGCTTAACCACAAATGGCCCTTCGTACGTAGGGGTCCATTTGCCCCTTGGATCACTCTGAGGAAGGATGATTCGCTTGATCACCAGATCCCCGACTTGATATTCCTGTGGTCTGACCTTTTTGTTAAATGCCCTGATCATTCGTTTCTGATACGTCTGACCATGGCAGATAGCAGTAAGTCTCTTTTCGTCAATAAGGTTGAGCTGATCAAGTCGTGTCTGGATCCAATCATCTTCATTCAGATTTGCATCCTTCATTATCCGGAGAGAAGGAATTTGTACTTCAATCGGCAAGACTGCCTCCATGCCGTAAACCAGAGAGAAAGGAGTTGCCCCGGTTGACGTCCTAGCTGAGGTACGATACCCATGCAGAGCGAACGGTAACATCTCGTGCCAATCTTTGTAAGTTACTGTCATCTTCTGCACGATCTTCTTGATGTTCTTATTCGCTGCTTCTACAGCCCCATTCATCTTCGGTCTGTAAGGAGAAGAATTGTGGTGCTGTATCTTGAACTGTTCGCAGAGCTCAGCGATCATCTTGTTGTTCAGATTGGTACCGTTGTCTGTGATAATCCTCTCGGGGACACCGTACCGACATATCAGGTTATGCCGAATGAACCGTGCCATGACAGTCTTGGTTACCGTAGCATAGGATGCTGCCTCAACCCACTTCGTAAAATAATCAATCGCTACTAGGATGAAGCGATGTCCATTAGATGCCGTAGGTTTAATCTCACCGATCATGTCTATGCCCCACATTGCAAACGGCCAAGGCGCAGTCAGAACATTCAGGGGAACCGGAGGAACATGCACCTTGTCTGCGTAGATCTGGCATTTATGGCATGTCCTAGAATGTTGGTAGCAATCAGCTTCCATGGTGGACCAGTAATACCCTGCCCGTAGAATCTTCTTTGCCATGGTATGTCCACTGGAGTGTGTACCAAAGGTCCCTTCATGTAGCTCTTCCATGATTCTATCTGCTTCGGTCTTATCTACACAACGCAGTAGGGTTGAATCCTGGTTTCGCTTGTACAAGATGCCGTTGCTAAGAAAGAACTTGGCTGCAAACCTCCTCAGGAATTTCTTATCATTGACAGATGCTCCTTCAGGGTATTCCTGAGCTTCTAGGTATCTCTTCACTTCGTGGTACCAGGGCTTCTCAGTTACCAATTCAGTTTCGAGATCACAACAGTATGCCGGTTCGTCCAGTTTCCAGATGATGATCCGGGGAGCTTCATTATCCCATTTAACCTTGAACATTGAAGACATTGTAGCTAACGCGTCCGCCAGCTGATTCTCTTCTCTTGGAAAGTGCTCAAATGTTATCTCTGTGAAGTGGGGGATCAGGGCCAACACACATTCTCTGTAAGGAATCAAGTTTGGGTGTTTCGTATCCCACTCTCCTTTGATCTGATTGATCACAAGAGCGGAATCTCCGAAGACACTCAGAAATTTGATCCTCAGGTCGATCGCAGCTTGAAGACCCATAATACACGCTTCATACTCCGCCATGTTGTTGGTACAGTTGAAACACAGTCGGGCGGTGAGTGGAGTATGAGTACCTTGTGGAGATACGATTATGGCACCGATACCATTTCCCAAAGCATTGGAGGCTCCGTCAAAGTGCATAGACCATCGGGATCCTGGTTCAGGTCCTTCATCCGGCCCAGGTACTTCACAGTCAGTTACTATCATAATGCTTTCATCTGGAAACTCGAAGTTCATTGATTGGTAGTCATCCACAGCTTGATGTGCTAAGTGGTCTGCCAATACACTTCCCTTGATGGCTTTTTGGGTCGTGTACTGAATGTCGTATTCTGTCAAGATCATCTGCCATCTTGCAATTCTCCCAGACAGAGCAGGCTTTTCGAATATGTACTTTATAGGATCCATTTTTGAGATTAACAAGGTAGTGTGAGTCAGCATATACTGTCTCAGCCGGCGAGCAGCCCATACCAAAGCGCAGCAAGTTTTCTCAAGCAGTGAGTATCGGGTCTCACAGTCGGTAAACTTTTTGCTAAGGTAATAAATGGCATGCTCTTTTCGGCCAGACTCGTCATGTTGCCCCAGCACACACCCCATTGCATTATCAAGCACCGTCAGGTAAAGTATCAAAGGTCTCCCTTCAACTGGTGGCATAAGGATGGGTGGTTCTTGGAGATATTCTTTGATTCTGTCAAAAGCAGCCTGACATTCATCATTCCAACGTACTACCTGATCTTTCTTCAGCAGCTTGAAGATTGGTTCACAGGTAGCAGTTAAGTGTGAGATGAACCGAGCAATGTAATTCAGACGTCCTAGAAAGCCTCTGACTTCCTTCTCTGTCTTAGGAACTGGCATCTCTTGAATGGCTTTGACCTTAGCAGGGTCCACTTGAATGCCTTTATCACTGACCACGAAGCCTAGCAACTTCCCAGATCTTACCCCGAAGGTGCACTTGTTAGGGTTCAATCTAAGTTTGTACAGTTTCAACCGGTCAAACAGTTTCTGCAGATGATCAAGGTGTTCTCCCTCAGTCTGGGACCTAGCGATCATGTCGTCAACATAAACTTCTATCTCATGGTGGATCATGTCATGGAACAAAGCAACCATGGCACGTTGGTAGGTTGCCCCAGCATTCTTTAGTCCAAAAGGCATGACTTTGTAGCAGAAGGTGCCCCACTGAGTAACAAATGTAGTCTTTTCCATGTCTTCAGGAGCCATCTTGATCTGATTGTAGCCCGAAAAGCCATCCATAAAAGAGAACACTTTATGCTGAGCGGTATTATCAACAAGGACATCAATGTGGGGTAGAGGGAAGTCATCCTTGGGGCTGGCCCTGTTCAGATCCCTGTAATCGATACACATCCTGACCTTGCCGTCTTTCTTAGGTACCGGCACCACATTAGCAACCCACTGAGGGTAAGAAGTTACTGCAAGAAACCCGGCATCAAACTGCTTCATAACCTCGGCTTTAATCTTCTCAGACATCTCTGGACGCATACGGCGGACCTTTTGCTTAACCGGCGGGAAATCTTCTTTAGTTGGTAAGTGATGGACCACAATGTCGGTATCTAATCCGGGCATATCTTCGTAGGACCAAGCAAAGATTTCCTTATAGTCATGCAGCATCTGAATCAACCGTTGCTTCACGCTGAGCTCTAGGTTGGCACCAATCTTCGCCTCTTTCTTGTCTTCCTCGGTACCCAAGTTTATTATTTCCACTGGCTCTTCATGGGGTTGAATTGCCCTCTCTTCCTGTTGTAAGAGTCTTGCAAGTTCACCAGGCACTTCGCAATCATCTTCACCTTCGTCTTCGGCTAAGTTGATCGGATTTTCGAAGTCATAACTGGCAGTAGCAGAGTCGTTACCAGTGAGATCCAGAGTGGATTGAAACCTGTATGAGTGAGTGTGTGTGTAAATACGGCTGTTTTGTAATATATAAAGAAAGGAAAGAAAAGGAGCGCAAAATTCGAAATGTGAAAAACGTCCAATGCTTTTATTCATGATATATGACGGTGACAAACAAAAGCCCTCATAAATAAAACCACGGTGCCCCGGGTAAGACACCGGGCCATATAGTCTCAAATTATTGTTTATTACAAATCAAAAACAAAGAAATTCATTACTGAGGAACAAAAGTTATGGGTGTAAAATCTTTAGCAGTCCAATTGGTTAATCCACCGTCGGCCGTCGGGTAGATCCAGCTATCGAATTCTGACTCTTCCACTTCATCTTCCTCTCCAATAGCATTCACTTCAGAGTGAGTGATGAGCACCGGAGGTCTTCCAATTCTTGCCTTGCGCACCGCTTTCTGAGCTTCTGTGGTGAAACCCAGCCCAAACTTGTTAGTCTTAGGAGTAAGATCAGGAAGCTTGCCCCAGTTTGCACATTCACCTTTTTCGATCACAGCCCGGGCGTCCTTTAAGGAGGCCATCTTCATAGGAGAAACCTCTTCATCTTCTTCTGCTGATGCCAAGGTTTGTGGTACTTCCTCAAAATGTTGAAAGGGGGTTTCAATGAACTCCCCATCCATTTCTACATATCTGAAGGAGTTGAGGTGGCTGACCATGTACTCCTCTTCCCCTTGCACTGTTACGATCTTCCCCCTGACCGGGTACTTGAGCTTCTGATGCAATGTGGAAGTCACAGCTCCAGCCTTGTGGATCCATGGGCGACCCAGCAAACAAGAATAGGACGGATGGATGTCCATCACATAGAATTTTGAATCAAATACTTGTGACCCAACCCTGATTGGGATGTCCACTTCACCATGTACCATTCTTTTGGACCCGTCAAAGGCCCGGACAACAATGCTACTTGGTTTGAGCTCTAGACCCTCACAATCCAGCCTATCCAGAGCCTTCTTGGGCAGCACATTTAATGAGGAACCTGTATCAACCAGCACATGAGCAAGAGTAGTGCCCCTGCATTCAATGGAGACGTGCAGGGCATCATTATGGTTCTTCCCCTTTGCTGTCAGATCGGCATCAGAGAAACCCAGGCCATTATCAGCAGTTAGGTTGGCCACACAATCGGTGAACTGGTCAGCAGTCGTATCTTGGGGTACGTGGGCAGTCTTTAAGAAAGCAATCAGAGCCTTTGCATGGGCCTCTGAACACAGCAACAGTGACAACATGGAGATTTTAGAGGGGGTGTGCCCCAGCTGTTCTACAACGTTGAAATCACTTTTCTTTATTATCTTGAGGATTTCTTCCATTTCTTGCTTGGAAGCCTCAACCATGGTCTTTGGTGCCTCCGTCCTGGCAGGCACATCAGCAGCAATTCCCTTGCCCCGAGTATCAGATGACTCAGTAGCAGGGGTGGATACTTGGTCAGAGGGAGAAACAGACACTCTGGCAGGTGTGAAGATCAAAGGCCTATGAATTGCCGGAGGAGCAATGTCTGGCGAGAACAGTCTTCCACTACGAGTGACCTTAGCAGGCCCGGTGATGTTGGAGACACCAGTATCAATGTTGCACTCTTGTTTCACACCCAGAACATAAACATCCGCCCCATAGTGCCATGGGACAGCCTTATCAGAGTTGTAGGGTATAGGCCCCGGAACAGTAATGGTGATGGGAGCACTCTTATGAACTGACAAAATTTGTATAGGCTTCTTTGAAGGAGCCTCAGAATGGTTGTTGAAGATGGTAACGATCGACACTTCTTCAACAGGAGCAGCAGGAACAACAGTCTTTTCGAACAAAATCTCTCTACTATCTATCAGGTTTTGGATGCCTGACTTCAACAGAGAACAACCAGCAGGGGAAGCAACGCATAGAGGGCAACTTTCGCTACATCCCGGAAATAAACCGGCTAGCAACAGATTCCTCTTGACCATCAGCAATGGAGTAGCAACATCATTCACTGAAGCTACATACAAATCCTCCTCAACAGCATTCACTCCATGCTGGGGCATGGGAGCAGTTACAACATTCGGCTTCTCGGGCGCCTCAAACTGTATCTCCTTTGCATCAATGAGGTCTTGAACTTTGTTCCTTAGGGCCCAACAGTCATCTGTGTTATGCCCCGGGCTATCAGAGTGATAAGCACAGCGAGCATTTGGATTGAACTTGGGAGATGCAGTGTTGGGAAACTTTGGAGCCTCCTTGACAGTCACTAAATTGGTGGATAGCAACTGTGGCAGGATCTGCGATAAGGTCATGTTTAACCGGGTAAACTCTCTCCGGGGTCTTTCAAACTTTTGAGGATTAGTTGGCCGAGGAGCGGCAGCAGGTTTGGCAATCATTACCGCGCTGACATATTGGCGGTGTTCAGGTCGCTCTGTTCTCCGGGAGCCATATACAGCACTAGCCTCCTTTTTGAAGGGTTTCTTCTCAGTACTGGAGGAGGCAACTTTCTGTATCTTCCCCGATTTTATACCGGCCTCAATCCTTTCACCAGTCAGGATTAGATCAGTAAACCCAGCAGAGGAATTACCAATGAGATGATTGAAAAACGGACCAGATAGGGTCCCCAAGAACATGTCTACTAACTCCCGATCAGTCAATGGTGGCTGCACCCTGCCAGCCAGGTCTCTCCATTTCTGGGCGTACTCCTTAAAACCTTCACCCGACCCTAGCGACATACCCTGGAGCTGGGTACGTGTAGGAGCGAGGTCGGCATTATACTGATACTGCTTGTAAAAAGCAGTGGCCAGATCCTCCCAGTTACGAATGCTGATTCCATCTAGCTGATAGAACCAGTCGAGGTGAGTCCCTGAAAGACTCTCCTGGAAGAAGTGGATCCAAAGGTTCTTGTCTGCTGTGTAAGGCTGGATCTTCCTTACATAAGAACGGAGGTGCATCTTGGGACAGGAAGCCCCATCATACTTCACGAAGGCAGGTGTTTTGAACTTGTGCGGGATCACCACTCCAGTAGATAACCCCAAGTCTCCGAAATCCAATCCAGGCACCCGTTGAACTTCCACAGCCTTTAATCTGTCTTCCAGCTGTTTGTACCGGTCTTCAGCAGGAGGGTACTGGTCGTCGTTGAAGTCTGTTTCAGTATCAGAGCCCACAGGAGTAGTGACCTCCCTTTCATGGTGACTACCTTCCGTCACAGATGGAGGAGTCCTTTCAGCTTCAACCAAAGTGTTCCCGAGTCTGCGCCCAGTGTTAAATAGCACAGTCCTCCTCTTCTTCTTAGTCTTCTTCAGAAGCATGGTCTTCAACTCTTGTTGACCCTGAGCCAAGCCCTTGATCAGCTCCTGAAATTGGGCGTTTTGCGCCTGAAACTGGACGTTCTGCGCCTGAAGAGCCTTGATGGATGCCTCGGTTGATGATTCAGGAGGGTTCATGATGCTGAAATAAACAGCGAAGAACGGTAAACAACCTGAAAAGAAGAGTACCTATGATGCACATGATGAATGATATGTGTTTATGCGATGCATTCAAGGGTTCGAAAATTCAAATTCGTTGTAGACCAAAAGGAACACACGTTACTATTAAGAAAATCATTGTTTTAATACATCAAAGCCTCATGGGCAAAAGTACAAAAAGATCAAATCAATCCCAATCCCAAAATATGTTGCGCATCTTCTTTGGAGCTATGTAAGTGTTGAGGTTCCTCTCCTCGTGCAACAGGCGGGTGAGCTCCAAGACCTTCCTTTCACTGGCATGCAAACTAGTCTCAAGAGAATTCCTTTCTTCTTTAAGCTGGATCCAACTCTTCTGCATCTCTTCCCAGGATGTGGGCATATCAGGGTGCTGAATAACATGAGACACTTCCCCTTCCAAGGCAGGCTCTTTGATTACTGGAAGCATGTGAGGATAAGGCATTACTAACTTCTGAGAGCGGGCTCGTACCCATTTGAGGTAAGGCTCCAAAGGGATGGAGTTCCTGTGCCCCAGTGTCTTGCTGTCTATCCTACTAGGCATCCTCCAAGCTCTGATAAATCTCTGGCGAAGTCCTTGAGTATCGTTGTCGAAGTCAAAAACTATGTCAGGTATCAACATGTCATGAGGACCATCCCTCCGAGCATAACCAAATTGTCTCCAAGCCAGGCATGGACTATAAGTAATACCCCCTCTGATTCCAAGTAAAGGAACATTAGGATACTCCCCGCAACGATCAATGATAGTGACATCTTCTCTGGACCTAGGGCACCAATGTATATCTGCATGTGTAAGAGTCATCAACCGTTGTGACCATCTCAAACCCCGCTCATTCTTCAGGACTGATTGTGGAAGGTGCGAAATAAACCACTTTCCCAGGAGAGGAGTGCAACACATAAGGACACCTCTTTTTCTCATGGTTCGAGTGTAACATGAGTGAAGGAGGTCCCCCAGCAACGTAGGTATAGGATTCCTGGACATAAAGATCTGGACAGCACTGATATCAATGAGTTGATCTGGATTAGGGAACAACACCAAACCATAAACAAGGAGGGCCACAACCTCTTCAAAAGCTTGCAAGTCAAGGGAGTTCCAACATTCATAGGCCTTTTCAAACAGAAACTTGGCTAAGAACCCTTTAATACCACTTCTGACTTCCCAATGTCCCTTGAGGTCAGATGACCGTAGGTGCAAGGCTTTAGCAATCTCTTCAAGCTTAGGTTCCTTTTCTGTACCGTTGAAGGGTAGCTGATTAAGGATAGGGATCTTCAGGAGTCGGGAGAACTCCTCCAATGTAGGTACCAACTGATAGTCCAAGAAGGTGAAACAGTGATGCAGAGGGTCAAAGAATTGGAACAGGACCTTTATCATATCTTCCTCAATGTTGGTGTTGACCAAGCTGATGAGGCTTCCATGCCTTTCACTGAATGAAGAGTTCTCGGGAATCCTGGATATAAGCTCCTTAAGCTGAGGAGGGACCCTTACAAGACTGATTGGAATTGTCTTTCTACGAACAGTTTCCATGTCCTACAAAACAAGAACAAAGATGAAAATTCGAACCCCTGAAATGGTTAGTTAATGCATATGATGCTGGATGATGTCATGATGCTATGATTAAACACAGATATTTACAAAGACAAACATGTAAGGCATACAAGGCACACAAGACAAGCCCTTAAGGTTTAAGGCCAGCATGGGGTCTGGGTAGTACCCTCTTGAAGTTGGTGGGTTCATCCTGTCCTAATCAAAGTAACCGGGTTCTAAGGTTCCCAATATCACGGGATTGCTTTCATTGTTCATCGTTTCGATTTAGCCACTGAACTGGCGACCGAAATATTCCAGGAAAGCACCCCTCAATTGAGTGTAGTATCGAGTATCAACCAACCTCGGACTGCACCAAAGTCAGTTATCTCACTACCCTAAAGAGGCCAAGATGGTTCAATTAAGGTTCCTAAGGTCTGTTGATGCTTCATGACACCACATGGAGGCCCCGTACTCTCCTTGACTGACTCAAGGGTTACCGGTACACACCAAAGTGCCACATCAACGTAGCAGACTGTTTCAACCATGTCGGTATACCCCGCACAGTTCCCTCACAGCCTTGTTGCTACTTTCTAAGAAAGGTATCCCCCAGATCCGGGTTAGGATCTATAGAACTCCCAAGCAACCCACAATTTTAAAGCATACAAGGAAAGCAATTGAAAACACAGTGATCTTAGTCCTAAGGTACACCTCACTTTAAGATTATCCCCAGCAGAGTCGCCAGTTCTGTGATCGGTGGATCTGGAACTGACTGTTTTAAAGCTGGTTCGCGAAAATGTCGCGGAAGCAAGAGTCGCCACCGTCTTTTATTTTCTCCAATTGGAAAGGACAAAAGCACAGAAAAATTCCTTTAAAGAGATTGCTCTCGGTTCGGGAGGTAGGTTATAGAAAGGGAAGGTGTTAGCACCCTTTCTATCCATGGTTATCCATGGGCTCTTAGATACTTGCTCAATGTGTTTTCAAAATGTTTGCTTGCTTTTCAATGTGGGTTTCAAAAATATTCTTTTGAAAAGTTTCAATTCAACTCGTACGTCAGAGTGTTTGAAAAGTTCGTTTTGAAAGGTTTTTGAAAGTGTTGGTGTGAAAAGTATTTTGATTTGTTTGAAATTAGAGCAAGTATCCTTGAGAACCTACCTACCCTAAGGAATTCGTCTGTGTAAATGTCCTTTAAAGTAGTGCCATCCCACCATTGAGAGGTAGGTAGCACCACCGTTGGAGGTGTTCGGGTCAATTCGAGTTTTAGGGACATGGTGATCACCGGAGCAATGGGAAGACACCTTAGAAGCTACCCTCATGCCAGGTTCCCGGATCATGAGGACTTACTAAGACGTCCTCTACTCGACGATCACCTTTCGAAAGGCAACAGTGAGGCGTACCCTAGGGGTGGTGTGTGCGAATTGTGTGTCATTTTCAGTTTATTGTTTGTCTTGTCATGCATTGGTGATCTAACGATTCGATTTTATTTTTGGGCATTCATTCTTTCATGTTATTGTTTAACAGTTAAAAGTGCGGGAATTTAAAGTGCGGAAAAGATAAAAGTCCTACGCTATTACAAAGGGCGAGGGCCTACAACGCCAAATTAATCCAGACCCGTTTTAAAATAAATTGCAGAAAAGAAATGTCTAATAACTATTACATGGCTTTGGTACAAATACATTATATTCACAAAAGAAATAAATGAAACGCGCGAAAAAAGAAAATAATCAAATGCGAGGGCGTTGAACCCTTTAAAGGAATTAAAATAACTAAGTTATCTAAAATTAAAATTAAATGAAAAATGGTATTTTTGTGTTTTTAGATTTAAAAGAAAAAAAGAAAAAATTAATTAAAATTAAAGTGTTAAACCCTAGTTCTAATGTTTTTTAAGTTTATTATGAAAATATTCAATTTCTAACCTAATTTAATTCTAAATTAATTTATGTACAATTTTTATAAAATAGAATAAATTAATAATTATATTATGAAAAAAAGAAAAAGAGAAAATGAACATTGTTAATTAACCTAGTTCTATGTTTTTTTGTTTTTGATTTTTTATTAAAAGGAATTAAAGTTGAAAACTTAATTAAACTAAACATTTTACATGTTATTATTTATACAAAAAAACAATATTTAAAATAAAATAATTATTAAAATTTTTGACTTTTCTGATTTTTTGAATGTTTTTTATGTTTTGTAGAAAAAATAAATTAATTAAATAAATAGCAAAAAGAAATAAAAGGAAAAATTGAAGAAAGAATAAAAAAAATGAAAATAATAAGGCAAACCAGGGGGGTAGACCCCAAAATGGTGAGGTGCAGGCCTAGCAAATCAGGCCCATTTGCATTGAATTAGTTGACTTTCTAAGCCACGTGCACGCCTGTTGACTTGTCCTCATGGTATTCCTTGATTCTGAGCCCTTGGATGATCATCTGGGACACGTATGCGTTTGGATCATGATGGCCTATGGTGCACCTGGACATTAGCAAAGCACAGAATCTTGTTTTGAAAAATAATATGGAATTTTTACAAGGCCTGGGATTCGAACCCAGGTCATAAGCATTGCAAGCGTTTCCCTCTGCCACTGAACCACTTATGTTTCATTTAATATATTATGGCACATAAATAAAAAAAGAAAAAATAGAAAAGTTAGTGGAGGGCGCGCGAAATTCAAACGAACGAATCACGCTTCGCCACGCCTTCTTCTTCCTCGTGTGCCCTGAAACATGAAACACTATGGCCACAGTTTTCACGCGTGGGTTAAAGTCACCTTTAGGAAAATAGCGATTAGCATTATAAGACCAATAAATTGGGCGCGAGTAGTGTTTATTCTTCGTCTCAACCTGCTTAATCCAATGGTCATAGTTTGGAATCCTAATTTTGCTTCGTTGTAAAAGCCCCAATTCAAAAAGCTAGAAACCCTAAAAACCAAACATGGTGGATTCGTGTATGGCTTGTGAAAATGCAATTAAATACAATGAACAGCTTAGAAACTTGGTAAGGAATAAGAATTCATTAATGAAAATGCAAGAGGACGCGTAAATTATGCTATGCGATTTGAAATTTTTCACGACACAGTTGGACTTGTAGCTACCGTTTCAAGGTGTTTTGGTTGATGATAGTGATTGAGATGTGCTCAGAAATTGTCCAGGATGCTATTGGTATATGAATCAAGCCTTAAAAAATCCTCTAACTTTGAAATCAGATTTGCCTTTTTATGTCAAAATTTTAAAATGCCAAAGCTTGTTTGGGCGCAGCTTATGATGTCCAATGCTTAGGGTTTGACTTAGTGTTGATCATGGAATGGAATTGGCTTGTTCTTTGGCCTTAATTCATGCTTAGGAATGAACAAGTCTTAGGGTTTTCACTCTTAACCATTTTTCCTCTTTTTTAGCCAAAACCTAGACCTAGTGTGCAAATGAACCCTAGCCTGATTTCTTGAGTAGGTTCATGATACATAGAAATTGTCCAAGTTCACATAACACTATTCCATTGGTTTTTAAATTTTATTTGAATTTTCAAAGAATTAAAATGAATTAAATCATCAAAAATTAAATAAAATAAAAAAATCAATATTTGGTCTTGAAATTAACCATGGGACACGTGTGTGGCATGACAAGGATGAACCAAGTGGAAAAAATGGGGCCCTTTTGTCAAAAATTGGATTTTCAAAGATAGTTGACTTTTGCCATTTCACAAAAATTTCCCAACTTCTACAAGGCATAACTTGCTCAATTTTTAAGCTTTTCACATGTTCTTGGACATTTTGGAAAGGTCTTTGAGTCCTTTAACCAATGCCTTTGGTCCCATGTCATTTTGATTTACCAATCTCAAGTTATGGCCTTTGACTTAAAGTCCCTTTTTGTTGACTTTTGAAAATGACCTATAATGTTGAAATTGATAACTTTTTGTGAGAGCATTTATTGGACTTGAAGTATGAAGATGAGTTGTAGGAAATGTCTTTCTCTTCAAAATGAGCTTTGGGTGGAATTTTTCTGATAATCCATGTGAAAGTTATGCCCTGGTCAATTTCAGTTGACTTTTTCAACTGTCCAAACATAGCAACTTTTGCATCTTTGATGATTTCTGAGCCAAATTTTGAGAATCATGATCAAGCATTGATCAAATGATGTTTGTGGCTTCAAAATGATATGTTGACCAAAAATTTGAACTTTTGACTGTCAAATGACCATTTTGCCCCTACAGTTGACTGTAGTGCAATTTAGGGTTTTGACTGTGCAATCTTGAGCTGAATGCCTTGAAACTTGATATGAGGATGCTTGACCATGTTTGTAAGCATATGAGACTTGATTGAGCCTTTGAAAACTTCCTTTTCTTGATCAGACTCAAAACCCTAATTTTGACTGTATGGGAGACTGTTGCACTGCACAACCCTTGGGGAATTTGGTGACCTGGCTTGGCAATTTCTTGAGGAATATGGGAGGGAAAATTTTGGGGTATAACAGTGTGGCACCTTGGTCTGTACCGATATCCCTTGTGTTGCAACAAGGAGAATATGGGTCTTCTGAGGAGTCATTAAGCACCAACCGACCTTAGAACCCTAATGTGACCCAACTTGGCCATAGAACAGTAGCAGTATGCTACACCCATTGAGGCTAAACTCTCGCGATGGTTCTGGCCGCAAGAAAATATTGCGACGCTGGAGTTATGACCGATTGAGGGTAGTCAGTGATATTGGGATCCTCTAGAACCCGGTTACTTTTGATAGGACAGGTCTTAACCAACGAAACTGAAAGAGGGTAGTACCTGAACTTCATGCTGGCCTAAACTCTAAGGGCTATCTGGTGTGACTTGTGTGCCTTATCATGTTTGCCTTTGTGAATACTTGTGGTGTGCTTTACCATAACATCATACCATCATACCATTGCATGCATCCTGCATAAGGACTGACCTATTTCAAAGACAAGAGGGTTTCACCTTTGCTCTGTTTTGTAGGACATCATGATGCCTGTGCGAAGGAACACTATCCGGCTCAACTTTGTTCACCCACCTGATTTGCTTAAAGAGTTGGTTGAAAGAATTCCAAACACTGCTTCCTTCATCCAGAGGCATGGTTCTCTTCTCGGTTTAGTCACTTCAAAGTGGGACCAACAACTGATGAGTGTCTTGACCCAGTTTTATGATCCCTTGTACAATTGCTTCACCTTTCAAGACTTCCAACTGGCCCCTACCCTGGAAGAATTCTCTGATTTTCTTGGTATCCCTATCTTGGATCAGACCCCATTCACTGGTTGGGAAAATGCTCTTAGGCTTGAGGAGATTGCTGCAGCCCTTCCCTTGACCAACAAGGAGGTAATGGACAACTGGGTGACTAGAAGCGGAGTTAAGGGCTTCTTGGCTAAGTTTCTGATTGGTAAAGCTAACAGTTTCTGGAATGACTTAGACTTCAGGGCGTACGAGGACATTCTGGCTCTCTTAATCTATGGTCTAGTATTGTTTCCAAATCCTGATAACTTTGTCAATATCAATGCCATAAGGATCTTCATGTCTCGGAACCCTGTTTAGCTCTCCGTCAATTTGGAAGAGCCAGAAGAGCATGGCCTCATGAGATGTTGGTACCTCACGTCAGTTTTGAGTTTCAGGTAGATAGTGACGAGTTGCGCCATAGATTCATCAAAGCTTGGGACGGAATTCACAAAGCTGACCCACATGAGTTGGGACCGAAAACTTCTCTACCAATGGAACCCTATTACAGATGGGTCCGCATCCGTGCTCAGAAGTTAGGTATGCCATATGAAGTTGTCAGGCCTATCATTCTTGAAATTCCTGATGGAGACGGGGTTCCTCCAACCATACTCCCTCCTCAGATACCCACTGATGTTGATACCCTAAAGAGGTCTTGGGCGCAACTACAGGAAGAGCGGGATTATTATCGGAAAAAGTTCAACGAACAGGAACAGAAGATCCAGAAGCTGACCAAAAAAATTGGAGAACAAGCGGATCATGAATGACTATATCCGTACTGAGAAGAGGAGGCCATGGGAGAACTGATGGGCTTTGGATGTTTCCTTTACAGCTTTTATTTCCTTTTCAGTATTTTCATTCCTGTAACGCCTAAGGGCAATTTGTTGAACAATTTAAATTCCAAAGTTTAAATCTAATAAAGTGTGTTCCTTTTGTCTACAAAGTTGATTCCCGATTGTCTTTGAAAACATAATTCATACGCATTTCATTCATCATATGCATCACAGGTACCCTTTTTCTACAGGTTGCTTAATCTTCTTCGCTGTTTATTTCAGCACTCAATCATCATGAATCCTGAATCAACTACTGAACAAGCTATCAAGGCCCTCCAGGCCCAGAACGCTCAGTTTCAAGAGATGGTCATGAACTTAGCCCAGGGGCAACAGGAGTTTAAGGCTTTGCTCCTGAAGAAGAAGAAGAGGACTGTGTTGTTCAATACTGGACGCAGACTCGGGAATACACTACAGGATGAAGCTGAGAGGACTACTCCATCTGTTGGGGAAGGCAGTCACCAAGGGAGAGAGGTTCCTAGTCCCGTGGTCTCTGACACAGACAGATTTCAATGATGAGCAGTACCCTCCTGCTGAGGACCGGTACAAACAGCTGGAGGACAGGTTAAATGCTATGGAGATTCAACGTGTGCCTGGGTTGGACTTTGGAGACTTAGGGTTATCTTCTGGGGTGGTGATCCCACACAAGTTCAAGGCGCCTGCCTTTGTGAAGTACGACGGAGCTTCCTGTCCTAAACTGCACCTCCGTTCTTATGTAAGGAAGATCCAGCCTTACACTGCAGACAGGAACTTATGGATCCATTTCTTCCAGGAGAGTCTTTCAGGGACTCATCTCGAATGGTTCTATCAGCTGGATGGAACCAACATTCGTAACTGGGAGGACTTGGCTACTGCTTTTATAAGCAGTATCAGTATAATTCCGACCTCGCTCCTATGCGTACCCAACTCCAGGGTATGTCACTAGGAACGGATGAAGGTTTTAAGGAGTACGCACAGAAATTGAGAGACCTGGCCGGCAGGGTGCAGCCACCATTGACTGATCGCGAACTCGTGGACATGTTCTTGGGGACCCTGTCTGGTCCATTTTTCAACCACCTGATTGGTAATTCCTCGGCTGGGTTTACAGACCTGATCCTGACTGGTGAGAGGATCGAAGCTGGTATCAAATCGGGGAAGATACATAAGGGTGCCTCCTCGAGCTCTGAAAAGAAGCCCTTCAAGAAAGAAGCTAGTGCTGTGTATGGTCCCAGAAGACAGAACAAACCAGAACACCGCCAAGCTGTCAACGCGGTGGTAATTTCTAAGCCTGCTGCTGCTCCTCAACAATACAACCAGCCAAGGGTTGAGAGGCCCAAAAGACAGTATACTCGGCTCAGCATGACTCTCTCTCAGATATTACCGCAACTGCTGTCAACCAGCCTAGTAACCGTCAAGGAAGCTCCGAAGGTGGTAAACACAACCTCTCCAAAGTACAACCCCAACGCCCGCTGCGCTTATCACTCTGATAGCCCGGGGCATACTACCGATGATTGTTGGGCTCTAAGGAATAAGGTTCAAGACCTTATTGATGCTAAAGAGGTACAGTTCGAGGCGCCCGAGAAGCCTAATGTGGTGACAGCTCCCATGCCCAACCATGGAGTAAATGCTATCAGGGTTGAAGATGAAGTGGAAGAATCCGAATTCGACAGCTGGATATACCCAACAACCGAAGATGGACCAAGCAACTGGACTGCCAAAGACTCCATGCCTGTTACTTTTGTCACCCAGTAATGAACTCATTTGTTTTGAATTTGTAACAAACAATAATTTGAAACTTTATGGCCCGGTGTCTTACCCGGGGCACCGTGGCGTCGTTTGTGAGGGCTTGTTATTTGTCACTTCCATATATCATGAATAAAAGCATTGGACGTTTTTCGCATTTCAAATCTTGTGCTCCCTTTCTTTCTTTATATATATTGCAAAACAGCTATATTTACACACACTCACCCATACAGGTTCCAATCCACTCTGGATCTCACTGGTAACGACTCTGCTACTGTCAGTTATGACTTCGAAAATTCGATCAACTTAGCCGAAGAAGAAGGTGAAGATGATTGTGAAGTACCTGGTGAGCTTGCAAGACTGCTACTCCAGGAAGAGAGGGCCATTCAGCCACATGAAGAGCCAGTGGAAACGCTAAATCTGGGTATTGAGACAGACAGAAAAGAAGTCAAGATTGGTGCTAATCTGGAGTCTGGTGTGAAACAACGTTTGATTCAGATGCTGCATGACTATGTGGAGATCTTTGCCTGGTCTTACAAAGACATGCCTGGGTTAGATATTGACATTGTGGTTCATCACCTGCCTACCAAGGAAGACTGCTCGCCAGTAAAACAGAAGGTCCGCCGTATGCGCCCAGAGATGTCCGAGAAAATCAAGGCTGAGGTTATGAAACAATTTAATGCCGGGTTTCTAGCAGTGACTTCTTACCCTCAGTGGGTTGCCAACGTGGTTCCAGTGCCGAAAAAGGATGGAAAGGTCAGAATGTGTGTTGATTACAGGGATTTGAACAGGGCCAGTCCCAAGGATGATTTCCCTCTGCCTCATATCGACGTTCTGGTTGACAACACCGCTCAGCATAAGGTATTCTCCTTCATGGACGGTTTCTTAGGTTATAACCAAATCAAGATGGCTCCTGAAGACATGGAGAAGACCACTTTTGTTACTCAATGGGGCACCTTTTGCTACAAGGTCATGCCTTTTGGGTTGAAAAATGCTGGGGCAACCTACCAACGTGCCATGGTTGCTTTATTTCATGACATGATCCATCATGAGATCGAAGTATACGTCGACGATATGATTGCAAGGTCCCAAACTGAGGAGGAACACCTTGACCATCTACAGAAGCTGTTTGACCGTCAGAAGTTGTACAAGCTGAGGTTGAACCCGAACAAGTGCATCTTCGGGGTAAGATCTGGAAAATTGCTAGGCTTCGTCGTAAGTGACAAAGGTATTCAAGTGGACCCTGCCAAGGTGAAAGCCATACAAGAGATTCCAGCTCCCAAGACAGAGAAAGAAGTCAGAGGCTTTCTAGGACGTCTGAATTACATTGCCCGATTCATCTCACATCTAACTGCTACCTGTGAACCAATCTTCAAGCTACTGAAGAAAGATCAAGTAGTACGTTGGAACGATGAATGTCAGGCCGCTTTCGAAAGAATCAAAGAGTATCTCCAAGAACCACCCATTCTTATGCCACCGGTTGAAGGGAGACCTCTAATACTATACTTGACAATACTTGACAGCTCAATGGGGTGTGTGCTGGGGCAGCATGACGAGTCTGGCCGAAAAGAGCACGCCATTTATTACCTTAGCAAAAAGTTTACCGACTGTGAGACCCGATACTCACTGCTCGAGAAAACTTGCTGCGCTTTGGTTTGGGCTGCTCGCCGGCTGAGACAGTATATGTTGACTCACACTACTCTGTTGATTTCAAAAATGGATCCAATCAAGTACATATTCGAAAAGCCTGCTCTGTCTGGAAGAATAGCAAGATGGCAGATGATCTTGACGGAATATGACATCCAGTACACGACTCAGAAAGCGATCAAGGGAAGTGTATTGGCAGACCATTTGGCACACCAGGCAGTGGATGATTACCAGTCTATGAACTTTGAATTTCCAGACGAGAATATTATGGTGGTGACTGATTGTGAAGTATCTGGACCGGATGAAGGACCTGAGGAAGGATCCCGATGGTCTATGCACTTTGACGGAGCCTCAAACGCTTTGGGTAACGGTATTGGCGCCGTGATCATATCCCCTAAAGGCACTCATACTCCACTTACTGCCCGGCTATGTTTCAACTGTACCAACAACATGGCGGAGTATGAGGCATGCATCATGGGTCTTCAAGCTGCAATTGACTTAAGGATCAAGTTTCTGAGTGTTTTAGGAGATTCCACTCTCGTGATCAATCAGATCAAAGGCGAGTGGGATACGAAACACCCAAATCTTATTCCTTACAAGGAGTATGTGTTGACGTTGATCCCCCATTTCGAGGAGATAAATTTTGAACACTTCCCAAGAGAGGAGAATCAGTTGGCGGACGCGTTAGCTACGATGTCTTCTATGTTCAAAGTCAAATGGGACAACAAGGCTCCCTGAATCATTATTTGAAAGTTGGATGAACCTGCATATTGCTGTGATCTTGAGGCTGAAGAGGTAACTGAAAAACCTTGGTATCATGAAGTGAAGAGGTACTTGGAAGCTCCAGAATACCTCGAGGGTGCATCTGTCAACGACAAGAAATTTCTGAGAAGGTTCGCTGCAAAGTTCTTCCTCAACAACGGCATTCTGTACAAGAGAAACCATGATTCAACCTTACTGCGTTGTGTGGATAAGACTGAAGCAGAAAGGATCATGGCAGAACTACATGAAGGTACCTTCGGAACACATTCCAGTGGACATACCATGGCAAAGAAAATCCTCCGGGCAGGATACTTCTGGTCCACAATGGAAGCCGACTGTTACCAACATTCTCGGACGTGTCATAAATGCCAGATATATGCTGATAAGGTGCATGTTCCTCCAGTTCCTCTGAACATCTTGACAGCACCTTGGCCTTTTGCAATGTGGGGCATTGATATGATCGGCGAGATCATACCTACGGCATCTAACGGGCATCGCTTCATCCTAGTAGCAATTGATTACTTCACAAAGTGGGTTGAAGCAGCTTCCTATGCTACGATAACCAAGAACGTCGTAGCACGATTCATTCGGCACAACCTGATCTGTCGATACGGTGTACCTGAGAGGATCATTACGGACAATGGTACCAATCTTAACAACAAGATGATCACTGAGCTCTGCGAGCAATTCAAGATACATCACCACAACTCTTCTCCCTACCGGCCGAAGATGAATGGGGTTGTCGAAGCGGCAAATAAGAATATCAAGAAAATTGTGCAGAAGATGACAGTGACCTACAAAGATTGGCACGAGATGTTACCGTTTGCTCTTCATGGGTACCGTACCTCAGCACGGACGTCAACCGGGGCAACTCCCTTTTCCTTGGTCTATGGCATGGAGGCAGTCTTGCCTATTGAAGTCCAGATACCCTCTCTCCGGATAATGAAGGATGCAGGTTTGAGCGAAGATGACTGGATCCAGACTCGACTTGATCAATTAAATCTAATTGACAAAAAGAGACTCACTGCTATTTGTCATGGTCAAACGTGCCAAAAACGGATGATCAGGGCATTTAACAAGAAAGTCAGACGACAAGAATATCAGGTCGGAGACCTGGTAATCAAGCGCATCATCCTTCCTCAAAGTGATCCCAAGGGCAAATGGACCCCTACGTACGAAGGTCCATTTGTGGTTAAGAATATCTTCTCGGGAGGAGCTATGATTCTAACCACCATGGATGGTGACGACCTTCCTCACCCCGCCAATGCAGACATAGTAAAAAGATACTACGCATGAATAAAAGACCCGCTAGGTTGACACACCTAGGCAAAAATAAGGGCTTCCCGGCGAACCAAAAGGGTTCGGGCAAAAATAAGGGATGAAATGAAAAAAATCTGTACACCCGGCAAGTCGAAAACCTGAAAAGGCGGCTTGGGCAAAAATGGGTATCCCGTTGGACTGAAAACCCGAAAGGGCGGTCCAGGCAAAAGTTAGGGATATAAGCGTAATACTATGTCTCATTGGATCACCTTGCATCCAGAATTCGGCATCAACTATCAGGTTCAGACGGCATCGATCAATCAGCTTCATCTTCAACTAAGCAGCCAAGTGATGAGACGCTTGAATACATAAAGGCGATAGCAGAGTTGGAACCCAGTGGATTTGTTCACTGTGATCGGTGGAAATGAGAACTGACTGTTTTTAGCTGGTTATGCGAAATGTCGCGGAAGCAAGAGTCGCCACCGTCTTTTATTTTCTCCAACATGGATAGGACAAAAGCACAGCAAAATTCCTTATGAGATTGTTTCTCGGTTCGGGAGGTAGATTTATAGAAAGGGAAGGTGTTAGCACCCTTTCTATCCGTGGTTATCCACGGGCTCTTAGATACTTGCTCTTATGTTTTCAAAATGTTTGCTTTTCTTGTGTTTGTGGGTTTTGAAAAAGTTTCTTTGAAAGATTTCTGAATAACTCTTGTATCTGTCCTCAAGAGTGTTTGAAAAATTTGTTTTGAAAGCTTTTGAAAGTGTAAGGTGTGAAAAGTATTTTGTTTGTTTTTGAAAAGAGCAAGTATCTATGAGTCATCTACCTACCCTAAGGAATTGAGCTATGTAAGTGTCCTTTAGGTAGTGCCATCCCACCATTGAGAGGTAGGTAGCACCACCGTTGGAGGTGTTCGGGTCAATTCGATTGTAGGGACAGTGTGGTCACCGAAGCAACAGTTAGGACACCTTAGAAGTAACCCTAATGTCTTAGATCCTTTTTAATTCGAGGCAACCGTTTCGAGGCAACTGTTTCGAGGAAACTGTTTCGAGGCAACTGTTTCGAGGCAACTGTTTTGAGGCAACTTGGATCTTTAGACTAAGGGTGACCTCTAAAACGTCCTGTACTTGATGACCACGTTTCGAAGGCAACGAGTGAGGCGTACCCTAGAAGTGGTGTGTGCTTTGTGTGTTGTATTCAGTTAATGTTTGTCTTTGTTATTAGTGAGCTACGAGTTGTTTTTATTTACATACATTCTTTCATGCAAGTTTAGCAGTTAAGGGGTGCAGAAAGTAAATTGCGGAAACATAAATCCTATGCTATTACAAGGCGCGGGTCTATACATCGCCAAAAATACAAAGACCCGTTTTTGGTAAATAAGTACGGAAAGTAAATAAAAACAGTAAACCTAATTAACTATTACATGTCTTGGAAGCAACTACATAATAATAAACTGTGTGCGAATTAAATCGGAATGTTCTAAGGGTGTTGTTGTACCCCAAAATTTTCCCTCCCATTTCCTCAACATTTTCTCATCACAAGACCCTTGGAGTTCAAGATCCAACTAGGGTTTCCTCTGCTCAAGACTTCTCCTTGCACTGTTGACCCAAATTAGGGTTTGTGTTTGCACAAAGATGTTTTGACCTAAAATGCCTAAGATGACTTTCATGCTTCATATTGGACTCCCAAGTTTATCCATACCAAGTTTCAAGTCTTGATTCCAAATTTTGCCCAGTCAATTGGACAGTTGACCTAGAAATCAGCTGTATTGGGGAAAAAGTCAACTGTGGCCAATTGACAGTCAAACCTCATGAAAATTGACCCACATCAAAATTATGAACTCACATGGACCATTTGATCAAGTTTGGATCACAATTCCACAAGAAATTTGATCAGATCACCAAAAGGGCAAAAATGGTCATTTTTAGGGTTTTGACTGCACAAAGGCAATTTTTGACTGTTTGACCTAGCCAATGGCAAACCAAACTCACATATGGACTCAAGGACCCCATGGAATTGTCTTAACATACTCAACAAGTTCAAAAGATCCCAAATGCACAAGATTGACAGTTGAATTTCCCAGTCAATTGATCAATTTTGACTGTATACTGAAAAGTCAAACTTTGACTTTTTGGTCAAAATCAAGTGTCAAGATTCATTTTTCATCAAAACATGCCAAATCATGAAACTTGTTCATCAAGAAATCAAGAATTGCAAATTAGGGTTTGAAATGAAGATTTTTCATAACTTAGAATTTTTCTAAGTTATGAAAAACCCTAATTTTTTCCTAACTTTGTCCCACTTTCTCACCAAGATTCATTTGGATTCAAGGAAAAGTCAAAACATGAAAGTTGTAGTCCATTGAAAAATCTACAACTTTTACTCACAAAGTTTCCTCAAAATAAGCTTGTAGCTCAAGTTACAAATTTTGGAACAAGTGTACCAAACCATTCTTAACTTGGAGAAATTTTGAACCATTTTAGGCAAGGTTTTTACCTAACTTCAAGACCATTTTTCACATGCTTCCACTTGGAATTTCAATTTGAATTTCAAAGATGGATTGTAGTACACATTCCAAGCTTTCCAAAATGTCCAAGAACTCATCAAACAACCTCATGGTTAGGGAGAATCGAATTTGGCAAGTTGGGAAAAAACTCACTTTTGATTTGGCCAATTTACATGTTCATACATTTGTGCCATTTTGAATTCAGCTTGCTTTCCTTGATTACAGGTCCTATATCCCATTTGCACTTAATAATTTAATGCTAACTCATTGTGCCAAGGCCTTATTTTGTGTGTTCAAACATTATATGCAAGATTAAGCCATTTTTAGATAAAACATTATATCCATTTTAGAAAAGTTGCACTTATGTCAAATGCAAATCCAAGCAAGTACAGTGCAAATCCTTTTGGCACAAGTTTATGAACAAAAAACACTGATCAAGGGGAAGGTTATCAGCACATTAGGGGGGCCTCTATCAGTCTAAAACTCAAGTGGACACTTTGTTGCTTAAAGTTGAAGAAACATAGCATAACAACACACAAATCTCATTCCTGTAAACCAGAGCTTAAGCAAAGTTATTAAACACTTTCTAATCATCAAACCTAAGCTGAAACACGAGCCAACCATCTCCATTGCCTTCTCAAATACAGAACCACCCTAAAACTGCCCAAACAGGGTACCTGCTGCAGATTGAGTTCCATAACTCAATCCATTCATGCATTCTTGCTAAAATCACTTCAAACACATCCCACATCATCCCTTGAAACTATTCCAAGCCTCAAACACGACATGTAGCACTCCCAAGCAACATCACCATTTTCATTTTCTTGTTTTGCAGTTGAAGTTCCATAACACGATTCACTAGGTTTCAAAGCAAACTAAATCTTGGAATAGCATCCCTGGACATCAAGGAAGCTGTACCAACCATCACCTTGAATTGAAAGCACCTCCATCACCAGATACGATTCCAACTGAATAGGTAAATTCATGAACTCGTATCTCTCTATCTAGGCATTGTTAGCTTTAGGTTTGTGAAGAAATTATGTCACATTCATAGCCCTGAACATGCCCATGTAATTAGTTTTCATTTATGTTATGTGTGTGTTGTACCCCAAAATTTTCCCTCCCATAATCTTCAAAGTTTTGACAAGCATCACCTCAAATGGTTCAAAGTCTACTCAAGGGCTACCCAGTCAACCATCCTCCTAAGCCAGTCAAACTAGGGTTTTTGGTTCCTGCAAGGAAGTTGAGGTTTTCAAGGGCTCAATCAAGTCCCATGCTCATACACATTGTCAAGCACCTACATGTCAAGTTTCAAGGCTCACAAGGTCAAGTTGCACAGTCAAAAAACCTAATTGCTCAACAGTCAACTGTAGGGGCAAAATGGTCATTTGGCAGTCAAAAGTCAAAATTTTTGGTCAACATCTTATTTTGAAGCCACAAACATCATTTGATCAATGCTTGATCATGATTCTCAAAGTATGGCTCAAAAAGTCTCAAGATGCAAAAGTTTCTATTTTTGGACAGTTGAAAAGTCAACGGTAACTTGACCAAGGCATAACTTTTTCATGGTTCATCAGAAAAATTCCATCCAATGCTCATCTTGAAGGGGAAGACATTTCCTACAATTCATCTTCACATTCCAAGTCCAAGAAATGCTCTCACAAAAAGTTATCAATTTCAACATTATAGGTCATTTTCAAAAGTCAACAAAAAGGCACTTTAAGTCAAAGACCATAACTTGAGATTGGTAAATCAAAATGACATGGGACCAAAGACATTGGTTAGAGGACTTCAAGAACTTTCCAAAATGTCCAAGAACAGGTTCATAACTTCAAAATTGAGCAAGATATGCATTGGAGAAGTTGGGAAATTTTTGTGAAATGGCCAAAATCATTTATCCTTGAAATTTCATTTTTGACAAAAGGGGCCCACTTTTTCCATTTGAATCAGCTTGTCCTTGCTTCCCACGTGTCACACATTTTATTTCAAATTTTAAAATTAATTTTTTTCATTTTTATTTGATTTTATTGGATTTAATTCATTTTAAATCCTTTAAAATCAAATAAAAATCAAGAAGGTTAATTAAGGGGCATATTTGGTCTTGATTAGCTTTGAATCATCATTATACAACATCCCAAATTTGTTTCAAGGCCTAATCAAGCAAGAATTCAAAATTGGTACAAAGATGGAAAGTTTGTTAATGGAGGTTTATGGCAAAATCTTATGTATGAATGCAAGGCTTCAAGGCCCTTAATTCCAATTGAAATACATTACATAATGCATATGCAAGTGATCAAAAAAAAGAGAACACGACCTAGAGAACTCTCTAAAACGAAAAAACAAAAAATTCCACAAAAAAAACCTCATATTCTCTTATACAAAATCCTGTACGGAGGCCACTCGATGAAAACCCCCACTTTTCTTCTTGTTGCACTGTAAATTCACTTTTCACGTGCAATTTCCCATGAACCAACTTTAACAAAAATCTCATCAACCAAAACAGAAACCTTACACAAGCTCATGTTCATACCGTTGACACAAGCTCAAAACTGATGCAACCACAAATCATCATCCTCTTGACAGCACCACGACAACATCATTGAGTCATGATAAAGCAACACAAAATTCTAACATTTTCAATTTCATTTATCCTATTTAATTTTCTTTTTGATTGTTTGAACTTTATCCATAAAATTCTTTGTGAAGATCAGGACTGGAATTTGGTTCTCTGAATCAGAAGCAGAAGAACAAGAAGCGTCCAAATCGCAGTTCCGCCGCGCAACCGCGGACTCAACCGCCGCTTCCAGATCCGCTTCTGCCGCGACTTTGTGCTCCCTCCTAAATTGGGTCCACACCCCCATGGTTTGCATCACCTTTCATTTTTCCATTTTTCTTTTCTTCTTTTTATTTTAATTGTTTTTCTTTTGTTTTATTTAATTCACCAAAATTAATCTTAATAATAACACAAAACCAAAAAATCAGAAATCATTAAAAAATAAAAATATGTTTTATTTAAATTTTTCAATTCTTTAAATAGTTTTTGTAAATAAATTCCAATAAAACAATTAGTTTAAATTTAGGTTTTTAACTTTAATGTCTTTTTCTAAAATAATTATAAAAAAAAACATAAATATTAGGTTTTTAGTATCTTTATTCTTTTCTCAATAAATAACTTTTTCTCCTTATTATTATTAATTAATTTTTTAAATAAATATGGAATTTAATTAATTAGGATAAATTAGGTTAAAACTTAAACATTTTTTTTAATTAAAAACAAATTTAGAACTAGGCTTTTATTTTAATTTCTAATTTCAATTAACTTTCTTTATTTCATAAAATACCAAAAAAAACATAAAAATAATCTCTTTTCTTTATTTAATCATTAATTAATTTATAATTTCTATTTAATTTCTTTAAAGAGTCCAACGCCCTCGCACTCTCGATTCTTATTTCTTTTCGCATTTATTTTTATTTCTTTTGTGGATATAATGTATTTTCCCCAAAGCCTTGTAATAGATAATTAGGACATTTACTTTCCGCACTTTTATTCAAATCGGGTCTTGGTTTAATTTGGCGATGTAGACCCGCGCCTTGTAATAGCGTAGGACCTTTATTTTCCGCATTTTTATTTTCCGCACCCTTTTAACTGCTAATCACATGAAAGAATGAATGCCCAAATAAAATCAAAGCGTAGCTCACCCAATGCATGACAAGACAAATAATAACTGAAAATGACACACAATTCACACACCACTCTTAGGGTACGCCTCACTGTTGCCTTGCCCCTCGAAACGTGGTCGTCGAGTACAGGACGTCTTAGTAAGTCCTTATGTCCATGAACATGGCATAAGGGTAGCTTCTAAGGTGTCCTACTGTTGCTCTGGTGATCACACTGTTGCCTTGCCCCTCGAAACGTGGTCGTCGAGTACAGGACGTCTTAGTGAGTCCTTATGTTCCATTGATCTAGTTGCCTCGAAACGGGTGCCTCGAAACAAGTTGCCTCGAAACGGTTGCCTCGGAATAAAAAGATCAATGGCATAAGGGTAGCTTCTAAGGTATCTTACTATTGCTCGGTGACCACACTGTCCCTAACCCTCGAATTGACCCGAACACCTCCAACGGTGGTGCTACCTACCTCTCAATGGTGGGATGACACTACCTTAAGGACATTTACACAGCCTAATTCCTTAGGGTGGGTAGATAACTCGTAGATACTTGCTCTAATTCAAAACAAATCAAAAACTCTTTTCACACCGACACTTTTCAAAAAGCTTTCAAAACAACTTTTCAAACACTCTTGAGGACTGAGACAAGAGTCGATCTGAAACTTTCAAAGAAACTTTTTCAAACCCACTCACCTTGAAAAGCAAACAAACATTTTTAAAACACAAGTGAGCAAGTATCTAAGAGCCCATGGATAACCATGGATAGAAAGGGTGCTAACACCTTCCCTTTCTATAAATCTACCTCCCGAACCGAGAACTAATCTCAATAAGGAATTTTTCTGTGCTTTTGTCCTTTCCATTTGGAGAAAATAAAAGACGGTGGCGACTCTTTCTTACCGCGACATTTCACGAACCAGCGTTAAACAGTCAGTTCCAGATCCACCGATCACAGAACTGGCGACTCTGCTGGGGAGATCTTATAAAGTGAGGTGTACCTTAGGACTAAGATCATTGTGTTTTCAATTGCTTTGACTTGTTTGCTTTAAATTGTGGGACTGTCTTGGGAGTTCTATAGATCCTAACCCGGATCTGGGGATACCTTCTTAGAAAGTAGCAACAAGGCTGTGAGGGAACTGTGCGGGGTATACCGACATGGTTGAAACAGTCTGCTACGTTGATGTGGCACTTTGGTGTGTACCGGTAACCCTTGAGTTCAGTCAAGGAGAGTACGGGGCCTCCGCGTGGTGTCGTGAAGCATCAACTGACCTTAGGAACCTTAATTGAACCATCTTGGCCTCTTTAGGGTAGTGAGATAACTGACTTTGGTGCAGTCCGAGGTTGGTTGATACTCGATACTACACTCAATTAAGGGTTGCTTTCCTGGAATATTTCGGTCGCCAGTTCAGTGGCTAAATCGAAACGATGAACAATGAAAGCAATCCAGTGATATTGGGACCCTTAGAACCCGGTTACTTCTGATAGGACAGGTTGAGCCCACCAACTTCAAGAGGGTAATACCCAGACCCCATGCTGGCCTAAACTCTAAGGGCTTCTCTTGTGTGACTTGTGTGCCTTCCAACTTGACTACTTGCATGCTTGTTATCTGACACTTGAGATTCTTGCAGGTTTTGTTTATAGTCCTTAATTGGGACTCATAACAGGGTTTACTGAATTTCTTGCAGGTTTTGTTTATAGTCCTTATTTGGGGCTCATAACAGGGTTTACTGAGTTTCTTGCAGGTTTTGTTTACAGTCCTTAATTGGGGCTCATAACAGGGTTTACTGAGTTTCTTGCAGGTTTTGTTTACAGTCCTTAATCTGGACTCATAACAGGGTTACTTATATCACCCCACGCATGACATGACATCATACCATCATACCATAACATACATCCTGCATAAGGACTAATCCATTTCAAGGATCTCAAGGGCTTGTGATGCAGGTCATGATGAATCAACTGTCCATCAAGGGGCAAAAGGGGATTTATTTTCCTCTAGACAAGGTTGTCAGGGGCTATGACCCACTTGATATGGTGAGCTTTGACACTTGAGGAAAGTTCCCCGAGCCAAAGTTGTCAGGGGCTATGACCCACTGGATATGGTGAGCTTTTGACCCTTGAAGAAGGACTCTCAACAACATGAAGTTCCTTCAATCAAGCCACCAGTTACCAGATTCTAATAATTTTTCTTGTTTACCCCGCGAGGTCCTTGAAAACATTGCATGCATATATAGACATCATTGCATTACAGGTACCTTTCTTTACAGGTCACTTACCATCTACGCTGTTTATTTCAGCAATGGCTTCCCAACAAGATAACCAGGGTCTTCATGCTCAAGAGACTCAGTTCAAGGAGATCTTCCTAAGCCTATCCAAGGGGCAGGAAGAGTTAAGGACACTCCTCATGGGGACTTTAGCCAGGAACGGTGCTGAAGATGACAAGGACGGACAGCTGAAACGTCTACAAGCTGAAGTAGATACATTGAAAACCCAGATGCTGGGGCAAAAGGATCTCATCCAAGGTCTAGCTCGGGAGCAAGAAGAGTTGAGGACCATAATCAGTCAGCTCCACCAAGAGAGACACCATATGAAGCAACCTGCCCAAGTCAGAGACCAAGTCTTTGATCAGTTTCCAAGAGGACAAGAACCTGACATGGTGAAGAATAGAACTCTCCAAACTGCTACTACCTCACAGGTCCAACTACAACCTCGCCCAGAGTAACAGGTTGATCTGAGTAGGCCAAGCAGGTCCAAGAGGCAGTTCACCCAGATCAACATGCCTTTGTTTCAAGCTCTGCAACACCTGCTGAGGTTGAATCTGATTACATTAAGGGCTCCTCCCCGGAACCCCAACATCTCTGCTCCTAACTATCATCCCAACAAAAGGTGTGCATATCACTCTGATAGTCCTGGACACGACACTGCCGACTGCTGGGCTCTGAAGAACAAGGTCCAGGATCTGATTAATGAAGGAGTAGTGGATTTCACCCAAGTGGGTCAAGCTGAGGTCTTCTGCCATCCCTACAAGATGCATCAGTTGAAGTAACAGGTCCTGAGACTAGAAGACTTTTGTTCATTAGAATTTTTCAAGTTGTAATTTTCTTTTGATTGTTCAAACATTTATTCATGTTAAACATTGTTATTTCATTAATGCATCGCATATGTCTGTTTTGAAGCAATATATTCGTATTCACTATATGAAAATTATTTTCATATTTTTTCTGATGATCAACGCTCGATTAATAATTCTAAGCCTCTTGAGGGAGGATGACGAAAACGATATCATGACATTTACAGTATTCTTTTGAACAGACCCCGCTGATGAGGTACAGGCATTGTTTCAATCCCTAAACACTGGAGTTATAAGGAAGATAATCCCTCGTCAACCCCTCTGAGCCAAAGAAGTAGGAGTTTTTCTTTTCGAAATTTAAAACCCTTAATCATAACCTAGGGCAGGGTAGTCTCTCAGTTGATCCAAGTGCATAACAAATGGCACCAAAGAGGTCCTTACAAAAAAAGAAGACAGTGATGATTCCGAATAATCATAAGGATAGGCAGTCGTTATACCTCAAAAATAAAAACCCAATAAGTCATAACCTATGAAGGAGACTTACAAAACTGGGGCATCCCACTGACTGTAATTCCAAAAAGAAACAGTTCAGGCAAAAATAGGGATAATAAAATCAAAAAAGAGGTCGCACAAACCCTCAACAAAAACACAAAAAATGACTGCCTATTCAGAATAAATCATCAATATCTGAACCATCATTGGAACATCAGGACAAAGACTCAAACAAGGTCTAACGCACGATCAACTAAGCTTAGGTTTGAAGAACATCACGAAGAGCGGGTGGGTACAAATAATTTGAGCCTTTATCCTTTGTTTCTTAAACCATGAACCAGGCCACGTTATAACCCTTAAAAGTCCTAGCTGAAGCATGGGTTAGTTCGAAAGCATACTGTTACGAAAGGTATCCTGACTCCTTAAGGCCTACGGTAAATACGGAGTTGACATCACGTTTTACAAACATTCACTTGTTTTATGAAAAAAGAATGCATTTTCAAAATCTTCAAGACAGACATAAGCTTTGCATTCTTGATATAATACTGTTTGCGTATGACTATTTGTTCGAACAACAGAGAAATTCGCACGATGAATACCTAGTGAACAAAAGCACTTCCAATCAAAGGGCAGACGTGATTATTGTCCATCATCTGGGGCAATTAAATCAAGATTCGGAGAATCTCTCAAAGGCCGAACAGCCTGGGGCAAATCTCCGCCTGAGTCACTTGGGGCATTCCAACAACGAATCTTGTCTGATCAAACATCTTCTGGTGGCATGACAAAACACTTCTAACAGGGGCACCTCCCTACATCCTGAGAGCATGGACATAGTCGGAAAAAATACTACGCGTAATCAAAGACCCGCTAGGTTGACACACCTAGGCAAAAATAAGGGCTTCCCGGCGAACCAAAAGGGTTCGGGCAAAAATAAGGGATGAAAAGAAAAAAATATGTACACCCGGCAAGTCGAAAACCTGAAAAGGCGGCTTGGGTAGAAATGGGTATCCCGGTGGACTGAAAACCCGAAAGGGCGGTCCAGGCAAAAATTAGGGATTTAAGCGTACGACTATGTCCTGACATCTCGTCACCTGTCTACCAGAAGATTTGTCAACTACCCCCACAGGTGCCTTCTCCCACTGAAACAGGGGCAATAATGAGTCGTCTAAGCGATCTAATTGCTCTGTCCACCAAGGTACCAAGGTAGGTTCAGCTGAAGAACAACCAAGATGTCTTAATTCCCCAGAGAGTGAGCCAGCAAGTCAACATACTCTCCCCAAGCAGAATTAGCCTACTCAGTCAGCCTTATGGACGTTGGATTCTCCCCAGCGGATCTCAACATTCCTCAGTAGAGTCTACAAACACCCTCAACAAGCATCCCCGGCAGTCTTGATCTAAGATTGTTCCTCGGCAGAATCTAGACATCCAGCGGAGCCCTTCCCAGTACAGTCCAAAGTCTCCCCAGGAGAGTTAAATCATCTCCCCAGTAGGAAGCTTATCCCCAGTAGATTCTGGAAGCTTATCCTTTATAGAGCATATCTCTCCCCGTCTTAATTCAGAAGGTTATTCCTCGCCAGAGCTTATAACTAGGTTATCCTCAGCTAATTGCCACGGAAAGATCGTCCTCGGCAAAGTATTCCTATCCCCAGCGGAATTCCTCAAACCTCCCAAACGTAACTCAACAATGGTATCCCCAACGGAGTTCTCATACAACATCTCAGCAAAGTACCTCTCTTCCCACAGAGTATTTTCCCCAGCAAGATCGCTAGAGTAATTTTCCCCGCAAAGTAATCTATTCGCCAAGTTTATTCCCCAATGGAGTTATCTTCTCCTACCGGTATTCTTGCAACATCAGCCCAAGATAAGCTCCCGGCATTCGTCAAGGATTTATTTTCCTAGACAAAAATACATTCGCAAACATCACATTTTCATACATGATATAAACATCACATTCTACAATCCCATTGGTTATAAACGTCATGACACCGCGCATTCCATGCACCATGACATTGCATACAACTAATGTTTTGCCTTTTTTTAGGAAAGGTCAATACAAAGATGATTACTATCAACTATCGCAATCCCAGATTTGATTCCTGTATCTAGCCAGGGCATGTCTGTGAGCGATTGATTGTGGATTCGATACCTGCATCCGGCCAGGGCATGTCTACGTTAAAAAGATTAAAGAGATAGCTTGGAAATGCTCCAGATATGGATGCTGTTCTTTTGCTTATTCAAAATTCCTTTCTAGATATGGTTCAGATGTGACCCAGGCATGGCGACGTTCTGACACTTATTCCAGATTTCTTCTCAGATATAACTTAGAGATGCTCCGGGCACGGAGGCTGTTCTGTTGTTTATTCAGAGATCACCTTTCTAGATATGGTTCAGATGTGACCCAGGCATGGCGACGTTCTGATACTTATTCCAGATTTCTTCTCAGATATAACTTAGAGATGCTCCGGGCACGGAGGCTATTCTGTTGTTTATTCAGAGATCACCTTTCTAGATATGGTTCAGATGTGACCCAGGCATGGCGACGTTCTGATACTTATTCCAGATTTCTTCTCAGATATAACTTAGAGATACTCCGGGCACGGAGGTTGTTCTTTTGTTTATTCAGAGATCACCTTTCTATATATGGTTCAGATGTGACCCAGGCATGGCGAAGTTCTGATACTTATTCCAGATTTCTTCTCAGATATAACTTAGAGATGCTCCGGGCACGGAGGCTGTTCTGTTGTTTATTCAGAGATCACCTTTCTAGATATGGTTCAGATGTGACCCAGGCATGGCGACGTTCTGATACTTATTCCAGATTTCTTCTCAGATATAACTTAGAGATGCTCTGGGCACGGAGGCTGTTCTGTTGTTTATTCAGAGATCACCTTTCTAGATATGGTTCAGATGTGACCCAGGCATGGCGACGTTCTGATACTTATTCCAGATTTCTTCTCAGATATAACTTAGAGATGCTCCGGGCACGGAGGCTGTTCAGTTGTTTATTGAGAGATCACCTTTCTAGATATGGTTCAGATGTGACCCAGGCATGGCGACGTTCTGATACTTATTCCAGATTTCTTCTCAGATATAACTTAGAGATGCTCCGGGCACGGAGGTTGTTCTGTTGTTTATTCAGAGATCACCTTTCTAGATATGGTTCAGATGTGACCCAGGCATGGCGACGTTCTGATACTTATTCTAGATTTCTTCTCAGATATAACTTAGAGATGCTCCGGGCACGGAGGCTATTCTGTTGTTTATTCAGAGATCACCTTTCTAGATATGGTTCAGATGTGACCCAGGCATGGCGACGTTCTGATACTTATTCCAGATTTCCTCTCTGAGATAGCTTGGAAATGCTCCAGATATGGATGCTGTTCTTTTGCTTATTCAAGACTCCTTCTAGAGATGGTTCAGATGTGACCCAGGCATGGCGACGTTCTGATAATTATTCCAGATTTCCTCTCAGAGATAGCTTGGAAATGCTCCAGATATGGATGCTGTTCTTTTGCTTATTCAAGACTCCTTCTAGATATGGTTCAGATGTGACCCAGGCATGGCGACGTTCTGATACTTATTCCATATTTCCTCTCAGAGATAGCTTGGAAATGCTCCAGATATAGATGATGTTCTTTTGCTTATTCAAGACTCCTTCTAGATATGGTTCAGATGTGACCCAGGCATGGCGACGTTCTGACACTCATTCCAGATTTCCTTTCAGATATAGCCTAGAGATGCTCCAGATCCGGATGCCGTTCTATTGCTTATTCAGATTCAAACTTCTAAAAAACAACTTAGAGATGCTCCATCCCGGATGCTCTTCTATTGTTCAGTCCAGATACGATCCAGATTCGGATGACATTTTGTCGCTCATACAGATACAGTATGGATATACCCCAGACACGGCGGTCATTCTACTGTTTATTCAGACGTCAACAACTAGATATAGGCTACATATGCTCCAGGCACGGAAGCTATTCTATTTCTTATTCAAATTCAGTTATCCGACAGTCTCCAAATGGCATCTATAAGCCCATTCCCGACAAGGTTCTGTCACACTTCTAGATGGCATCTATAAGCCCATCCTCCTATCCATCATCTCTCCAAATGGCATCTTTAAGCCCATTCCCGCTATCACACTGCTGATACTCTACAATGTGAGTGCAAATTTCTGGGCACTCTAGTGTTCAATCATCTTCCACCCTCGGATCACGAAAGGCACACACGCCAATCTACATCCTCAGGTCTAAGAAGATTGAACAGGGGCAACTGTTGTACCCCAAAATTTGCCCTCCCATAATCTTCAAAGTTTTGACAAGCATCACCTCAAATGGTTCAAAGTCTACTCAAGGGCTACCCAGTCAACCATCCTCCTAAGCCAGTCAAACTAGGGTTTTTGGTTCCTGCAAGGAAGTTGAGGTTTTCAAGGGCTCAATCAAGTCCCATGCTCATACACATTGTCAAGCACCTACATGTCAAGTTTCAAGGCTCACAAGGTCAAGTTGCACAGTCAAAAAACCTAATTGCTCAACAGTCAACTGTAGGGGCAAAATGGTCATTTGGAAGTCAAAAGTCAAAATTTTTGGTCAACATCTTATTTTGAAGCCACAAACATCATTTGATCAATGCTTGATCATGATTCTCAAAGTATGGCTCAAAAAGTCTCAAGATGCAAAAGTTTCTATTTTTGGACAGTTGAAAAGTCAACTGTAACTTGACCAAGGCATAACTTTTTCATGGTTCATCAGAAAAATTCCATCCAATGCTCATCTTGAAGGGGAAGAAATTTCATACAATTCATCTTCATATTCCAAGTCCAAGAAATGCTCTCACAAAAAGTTATCAATTTCAACATTATAGATCATTTTCAAAAGTCAACAAAAAGGCACTTTAAGTCAAAGACCATAACTTGAGATTGGTAAATCAAAATGACATGGGACCAAAGTCATTGGTTAGAGAACTTCAAGACCTTTCCAAAATGTCCAAGAACATGTTCATAACTTCAAAATTGAGCAAGATATGCATTAGAGAAGTTGGGAAATTTTTGTGAAATGGCCAAAATCATTTATCCTTGAAATTTCATTTTTGACAAAAGGGGCCCACTTTTTCCATTTGAATCAGCTTGGCCATGCTTCCCACGTGTCCCACATTTTATTTCAAATTTTAAAATTAATTTTTTCATTTTTATTTGATTTTATTGGATTTAATTCATTTTAAATCCTTTAAAATCAAATAAAAATCAAGAAGGTTAATTAAGGGGCATATTTGGTCTTGATTAGCTTTGAATCATCATTATACAACATCCCAAATTTGTTTCAAGGCCTAATCAAGCAAGAATTCAAAATTGGTACAAAGATGGAAAGTTTATTAATGGAGGTTTATGGCAAAATCTTATGTATGAATGCAAGGCTTCAAGGCCCTTAATTCCAATTGAAATACATTACATAATGCATATGCAAGTGATAAAAAAAAAGAGAACACAACCTAGAGAACTCTCTAAAACGAAAAAACAAAAAATTCCACAAAAAAAACCCTCATATTCTCTTATACAAAATCCTGTACGGAGGCCACTCGATGAAAACCCCCACTTTTCTTCTTGTTGCACTGTAAATTCACTTTTCACGTGCAATTTCCCATGAACCAACTTTAACAAAAATCTCGTCAACCAAAACAGAAACCTTACACAAGCTCATGTTCATACCATTAACACAAGCTCAAAACTGATGCAACCACAAATCATCATCCTCTTGACAGCACCACAACAACATCATTGAGTCATGATAAAGCAACACAAAATTCTAACATTTTCAATTTCATTTATCCTATTTAATTTTCTTTTTTATTGTTTGAACTTTATCCATAAAATTCTTTGTGGAGATCGGGACTGGAATTTGGTTCTCTGAATCAGAAGAACGAGAAGCGTCCAAATCGCAGTTTCGCCGCGCAACCGCGGACTCAACCGCCGCTTCCAGATCCGCTTCTGCCGCGACTTCGTGCTCCCTCCTAAATTGGGTCAACACCCCCATGGTTTGCATCACCTTTCATTTTTCCATTTTTCTTTTCTTCTTTTTATTTTAATTGTTTTTCTTTTGTTTTATTTAATTCACCAAAATTAATCTTAATAATAACACAAAACCAAAAAATCAGAAATCATTAAAAAATAAAAATATGTTTTATTTAAATTTTTTAATTCTTTAAATAGTTTTTGTAAATAAATTCCAATAAAACAATTAGTTTAAATTTAGGTTTTTAACTTTAATGTCTTTTTCTAAAATAATTATAAAAAAAAAACATAAAAATTAGGTTATTAGTATCTTTATTCTTTTCTCAATAAATAACTTTTTCTCCTTATTATTATTAATTAATTTTTTAAATAAATATGGCATTTAATTAATTAGGATAAATTAGGTTAAAACTTAAACATTTTTTTTAATTAAAAACAAATTTAGAACTAGGCTTTTATTTTAATTTCTAATTTCAATTAACTTTCTTTATTTCATAAAATACCAAAAAAAACATAAAAATAATCTCTTTTCTTTATTTAATCATTAATTAATTTATAATTTCTATTTAATTTCTTTAAAGAGTCCAACGCCCTCGCACTCTCGATTCTTATTTCTTTTCGCATTTATTTTTATTTCTTTTGTGGATATAATGTATTTGCCCCAAAGCCTTGTAATAGATAATTAGGACATTTACTTTCCGCACTTTTATTCAAATCGGGTCTTGGTTTAATTTGGTGATGTAGACCCGCGCCTTGTAATAGCGTAGGACCTTTATTTTCCGCATTTTTATTTTCCGCACCCTTTTAACTGCTAATCACATGAAAGAATGAATGCCCAAATAAAATCAAAGCGTAGCTCACCCAATGCATGACAAGACAAATAATAACTGAAAATGACACACAATTCACACACCACTCTTAGGGTACGCCTCACTGTTGCCTTGCCCCTCGAAACGTGGTCGTCGAGTACAGGACGTCTTAGTAAGTCCTTATGTCCATGAACATGGCATAAGGGTAGCTTCTAAGGTGTCCTACTGTTGCTCTGGTGATCACACTGTTGCCTTGCCCCTCGAAACGTGGTCGTCGAGTACAGGACGTCTTAGTGAGTCCTTATGTTCCATTGATCTAGTTGCCTCGAAACGGGTGCCTCGAAACAAGTTGCCTCGAAACGGTTGCCTCGGAATAAAAAGATCAATGGCATAAGGGTAGCTTCTAAGGTATCTTACTATTGCTCGGTGACCACACTGTCCCTAACCCTCGAATTGACCCGAACACCTCCAACGGTGGTGCTACCTACCTCTCAATGGTGGGATGACACTACCTTAAGGACATTTACACAGCCTAATTCCTTAGGGTGGGTAGATAACTCGTAGATACTTGCTCTAATTCAAAACAAATCAAAAACTCTTTTCACACCGACACTTTTCAAAAAGCTTTCAAAACAACTTTTCAAACACTCTTGAGGACTGAGACAAGAGTCGATCTGAAACTTTCAAAGAAACTTTTTCAAACCCACTCACCTTGAAAAGCAAACAAACATTTTGAAAACACAAGTGAGCAAGTATCTAAGAGCCCATGGATAACCATGGATAGAAAGGGTGCTAACACCTTCCCTTTCTATAAATCTACCTCCCGAACCGAGAACTAATCTCAATAAGGAATTTTTCTGTGCTTTTGTCCTTTCCATTTGGAGAAAATAAAAGACGGTGGCGACTCTTGCTTACCGCGACATTTCGCGAACCAGCGTTAAACAGTCAGTTCCAGATCCACCGATCACAGTGTGCTATGAGAATTTGATGTCTGAACATGGAACAAAAACTAGGTCAGGAATTGGGAATGGAGAAATTCTCTCTCATTTCTGAGAGTTAGGATGAGTTCTTTATATGTCCAGAATCGTGGCTTGATGCTTAACATTTCTTATGTTGTAAGTTTGTGCTAAAAGTCCAGGAATCCAGATGTTTGAATCAGTGTACAAAGCGCGCGTTTTTGACAAAGTTTCTGGCCAGAGGTTGAAGAAGGTCCTTTGGGCTGGGCTTGTTCTATTTTTTCTTTTCACACCATGTTTTTACTTTTGAACCCCCCTGGCCCATTTTGATTTTTACTTATCATTTTCCATTTTTTCCTTTTGATTTTATTTCTATATTTTTATTTAAGTATGAAAAAAATATAAAAATCATTTTTTCCACATTTTTTGCATTTATTTTGATATTTATTAGTCTTTATTTAGTTTTGTACATAAATAATATATAAATACTATTATTTAAAATAACTAAAAAAAATAATGCAAACACATTTATTTTCTAATTTTTATTTTATTTTATCTTCTGAAAATATTTTATATAAAATATACTTTTTTATAAATATTAAATATTATTATTTTGTATATATAATATATATTTAGTAAATAATACAAATACATATATATTTATTAGAATATTTAGGACAAAAATGCAAAATATATTCATTTTTATTCTTATTAATATTTAATATTAAAAATACCTTTTTTACAAATATACTTCATTTTTATTTTATTTTTGTACATAACTAATAAATATTGTATATATTAAACACTTAATACCTTTTAATTAATAAATTAGGGTTTTGCCCTAAATACATAAAAACTCCAAAAAATAATACTTTTTATTTTTATTTGACATATAAAAAACACTTTTTTTTCATACATATAAAAAACATTTTTGCATCTTGCATATTTATTCCCTTTTTGTTTAATTATTGTATATTAAATGATTTGGTAATTCCCAATTTGATGTAATAGTCTAGGTTTAAATTCCTTGTCAAAATACCCCCCATTTGAACATTTGTACCCCCCTTCCCGTATATTGTGTTGTAATAACTTAGGAACTTTATTTTTCGCATTTTTATGCTTTCTAATTATGCCATGTTAGAATTAGGGTTTGTATGCAAATCAAACAACAAAAATAGTTTGACCTAAATTCAAGATAAACAAGCATGAAAATGGACAACACCAATCACACTTGCACCCCTAGGGTATTCCACTTGTTGCCTTCAATAATGGGCCATATTGCATGTTAGGTCTCTTTGGGCAAAACAAACGCAATTCAAATGATCATAGTCCTTCGATGACGCTTTCGAAAGTTGCCTAAAAAATGATCAAGTCCCTCCAAGGAAAAATTGCCCAAAGATACTTGGCACCATTGCAATTATGGTCTAGACGATGACCCGCGCCCGTCCCTTTCACATCCTAACACAAGATTGTCCACCAAATGCAATGGTGGAACAAAATTGTTAAAAGGGTTAAAAACGTAGGAGAAATCTTTGAGAAATTTAGGAGTAGACAAGCTCTTAGTTACTTGAATCAAACTTGCAAAACAAAACACTTGCCTATTTCCAAACCACACATCACTACACTTTCAAAAACAACTTTCAAAAACAAATGAAAACCTTTTCAAAAGACATACACCTTTGTATACATCCCAACATGGATCATTACAAAGGTTGCCACCACATTGGCTTCTTTTCAAAAACATTTTCAAACCCATACACACACAAAAGCACCATTTCAAACAATTGAAAATTAAGGCAAGTTGATCTAAGCAAGTAACTAAGAGCCCATGGATAACCATGGATAGAAAGGGTGCTAATACCTTCCCTTTCTATAATCTACTCCCCGAACCCAAGAAAACATCTCAAAGGTTTTTGCTGTGCTTTTTAACCTTTCCTTAGGATAAAATAAAAAGTCGGTGGCGACTCTTGCTCAACCGAAACATTTGCGAAAACAAATGCAAAACCATAGTCAGTTCTCCCACCGTATCACAGAACTGGCGACTCTGCTGGGGACAATTTTAAAAGTGGAGTAACCTTAGGGCTTAGATCACCCTCTTGCATGACTAATTGTTTGATTTGATTGCTTTATATTTTGGCTCTCTTGTTTGGGTTTGCAATCCTACACCCGGATTTTGGGAAACATTCATAGATAGCAATACATTGTGGAAACTGTGCAGGGTATACCGACACGGTCGAAGCAATAGCTATATTAGTGCGACATATTTGTGAGTACCGGTAACCCTTGAGTTCAATCAAGGAGAGTACGGGGCCGCTGAGTGATGTCACTAAGCACTAATGACCTAGAACCTTACTTGACCATCTTGGCCTTACATTAGGGGTAGTGAGATGACCGGCTTTGGTGCAGTCCGAAGTTGGTAGATACTCGATACTACACTCATTGAGGGTTGTTTTCTTGGAATATTTTGGTCGCTAGTTAAGTGGCTAAACCAAAACCATGAACGATGAAAACAATCCAATGATATTGAGCTCCTTAGAACCCGGTTACTATTTATAGGACAGGTTTTTTAAGCCAACTACACTCAAGAGGGTACTTACCTATGAAACCCCATGCAAGCCTGAAACTAGGGTTTGGTGTGAATTGCTTGTACATATGTTTGTGCATACATCATAAACATCATAAAGCATCATATGCATTTACTAACCACTTCAAGGGTTTAGATCTTCATCTTTGTTCTTGTTTTGTAGGTCATGGAAATTCCTCGCAGAAAAACCATCCAAGTCAACCTTGTGAGAATCTCTCCTCAACTCAAGGAGCTCACCTCAAGAATTCCGGAAAGCTCATCCTTCAGTGAAAGACATGGTAGACTGCTCAGCTTAGTCAACACCAACATTGAAGAGGACATGATGAAAGTGATATTCCAGTTCTTTGACCCTCTTCATCACTGTTTCACTTTCCCTGACTACCAGTTGGTACCCACTTTGGAGGAATTTTCTCAACTCCTGAGAATTCCTATCCTTAATCAACTACCTTTCAACGGTATGGAAAAGGAACCAAAGCCGGAAGATGTTGCTCGAGCATTACATCTACAGCCTTCTGACATCAAGGGGAATTGGGAAACTAGAAGCGGCGTCAAAGGTTTCCTAGCAAAATTCTTGTTTGAGAAGGCACAAGAATGTTGGAACTCATTGGACCTGCAAGCCTTTGAAGAAATTGTGGCACTCCTTATCTATGGGTTGGTCTTGTTCCCAAATCCTGACCAGCTTGTAGAGGTCAACGCCGTCAAAATCTTCTTGTCCAGAAATCCAATACCAACATTGCTTGGGGACATCCTTCACTCATTTTACACACGAACAATGAGAAAGAGGGGTGTTCTCATGTGTTGTACTCCTCTCCTTGCAAGGTGGTTTATTTCGCACCTTCCACAATCTGTCTTGAAGAATGACCAAGGCTCAAGGTGGTCCCAACGGTTGATGACTCTTACTCACTCTGATGTACATTGGTGTTCTCGGTCCAGAGAAAATGTCATCATCGTCGATCGTTGTGGAGAGTTTCCTAACGTTCCTTTACTTGGAATCAGAGGAAGTATCACCTACAACCCTTGCCTAGCTTTGAGGAAATTTGGATACACACGAAGAGATGGCCCTCACGACATGTTGATTCCTGACCTAGTTTTGACTTCGACAACGATGCGCAAGGACTTCGCCAAAGATTCATCAGAGCTTGGAGGATGCCCAACAAGGTTGATAGCAAGACACTGGGGCACAAGAACTCCATCCCTCTTGAACCTTATCTCAAGTGGGTACGAACCCGAGCCCAGAGTCTAATGATGCCTTATCCTCATGTTCTCCCTGTGATTAAAGAGCCCGTCAAGGAAGGAGAGGTTCCCTACACCATCCTACATCCTGACATGCCTACATCGTGGGAGGAGATGCAGAAGAGTTGGATCCAACTCAAGGAGGAACGGAACACTTTTGAAGCCAGCTTCTACGCCAGCGAGAAGAAGGTTCTAGAGCTCACCCGCCGACTCCATGAGCAAGAGGCCCTCAACACCTACATTGCGCCAAAGAGGATGCGCAACGTCTTTTTACCTTGAGAAGTTGTTTTTGTAATATTTGGCCCATGGGGCACTTATGTACTAACAAATTTCTTCTTATTAATATGACGTGCGTTCTTTTTGGTCTGCAACAATTGTGAATTTCTAAAATCCTTGAATGCATTGCATAGATAGCATCTCATGCATCATGTGCATAACAGGTACCTTTTTTTTTCTACAGGTTGCTTAATCTTCTTCGCTGTTTATTTTGAACAGTCATCATGAATCCAGAATCCTCCAGTGAGCAAGCAATCAAGGCCCTTCAGGCCTAAAGTGCCCAGTTTCAAGAAATGGTCATGAGCCTGGCCCAAGGTCAGCAAGAGTTAAAGGCTCTGCTCCTAAAGAAGAAGAAGAAGAAGAGGACTGCGTTGTTCAATACTGGACGCAGGTTTGGGAACACACTCCATAACGAGGCTGATCCAACTACTTCCTCTGCAGAGAAAGACAGTCCCCAAGGGGGAGGAGCTCCTAGTCCTGCAGTCTCTGACAACGAGACGGATTACAATGACGAACAATACCCTCCCGCTGCTGACAGATACAAGCAATTAGAGGACCGCTTGAGTGCCATGGAGATTTAAAATATGTCGGGGCTGGATTTCGGAGATTTAGGGTTATCTTCTGGGGTGGTAATCCCACACAAGTTCAAGGCGCCTGCCTTTGCCAAATATGACGGGGCTTTCTGTCCAAAGCTGCATCTCAGGTCGTACGTAAGGAAGATCCAACCTTACACGGCAGACAAAAATCTTTGGATCCACTTCTTCCAAGATAGCCTTTCGGGGTCACAACTTGAGTGGTTTTATCAGCTAGATGGAACCAGTATCCGACATTGGGAAGATTTGGCTACCGCATTTTATAGACAATATCAATACAATTCTGACCTCGCTCCTACGCATACCCAACTTCAGGGTATGTCTCTAAGAACGGGCGAAGGGTTCAAAGAATATGCACAAAAATGGAGAGATTTGGCTGGCAGGGTGCAGCCTCCATTGACTGACCGCGAACTGGTTGACATGTTTCTAGGGACCTTGTCTGGTCCATTCTTCAATCATCTAATTGGTAACTTCTCCGCTGGGTTTACAGATTTGATCTTAACAGGCGAGAGAATAGAAGTTGGCATCAAGTCAGGGAAGATTCAGAAAAGTGCCTCCGCAAGTACTGAGAAGAGGCCTTTCAAGAAGGAAGCTAGTGCCGTCTATGGTCCTAGAAGACAAGTTAAGCCCAAAAGCCGTCAAGCCGCCAATGCTTTGGTCATTTCAAAGCCTGTTGCTGCTCCTCAGCAGTACAATTAACAAAGAGGTGAAAGGCCCAAGAGGCAATACACTCGGCTGAGTATGACCTTGTCACAAATCTTACCGCAACTGTTATCAACCAACTTGGTGACCATCAAAGAGGCTCCGAAGGTCGTGAATACTGCCTCTCCTAAGTATAACCCAAATGCCCGTTGTGCTTATCATTCTGGTAGCCCCGGCCATACTACTGATGATTGCTGGGCCCTGAGAAATAAGGTTCAAGACCTTATCGACGCGAAGGAAATTCAGTTTGAGGCGCCTGAGAGGCCAAATGTTGTAACTGCTCCTATGCCCCAGCATAGAGTAAATGCCATTGAGGAAGATTTGTATGCTGTTTCGGTGAATGATGTTGCTACCCCTCTATTGACTGTTAAGAGGAACCTACTGCTGGCCGGTTTATTTCCGGGTTGTAGCAAGGGTTGCCTCTTGTGTGCTGTTGTCCCTACCGGTTGTCCGCTGCTGAAATCAGGCATCCAAAGCTTGATGGATAGTAAAGAAATTTTGTTCAAGAAAACTGCTGTTCTGTTTGTTTCCGCTGAAGAAGTATCTGTCGTCACAATTTTCAACAATCCTACCAAGGCTCCCCCGAGGAAGCCAGTCCAAATTATGTCTGTTGCACCCATTACCATTACTGTTCCTGGGCCTCTCCCCTATGAATCTGACAAGGCTGTCCCATGGCACTATGGGGCAGACGTGTATGTGCTTGGAGTGAAGCAGGAGTTCAACACTGGTACCAATATCAGTAACATCACTGGTCCCGCCAAGATTACTCACAGTGGCAGGCTCTTCTCGGCTGACATTGCACCGCCAGTTATCTGAAAACCTCTTATCATCACACCCGCAAGTGTGCATGTTTCAAATCAAGTTCCTGTGTCTACTACTGCCGCCGAGTCATCTGATGCTCGGGGCAAAGAAGTTGCTACCGATTTGCCTGCCCGGACGGAGGCACCAAAAAAGACTGCTGTTGAAGCCTCCCAACAAGAGATGGAGGAAATCCTTAAAATCATTAAAAAGAGTGACTTCAATGTCGTCGAACAGCTGGGGCATACCCCCTCCAAAATCTCTATGCTATCATTGCTGCTGTGCTTAGAGGCCCACGCCAAGGCCCTGATTTCATTTCTGAAAACGACCCATGTGCCGCAAGAGACCTCTGCAGATCAATTTACTGACTGTGTGGCTAATTTGACAGCTGACAATGGTTTGGGGTTCTCGGATGCTGACCTTACCGCCAAAGGGAAAAACCACAATGATGCCCTGCATGTCTCTATAGAATGCAGGGGCACTACTCTCACACACGTGTTGGTGGACACCGGTTCTTCCCTGAATGTATTGCCCAAGAAGGCCTTAGATCGGTTGGATTGTAAGGGCCTGGAATTGAAACCTAGTAACATCATTGTTAGAGCCTTCAACGGTTCTAAGAGGATGGTGCATGGTGAGGTAGACATTCCTATTCGTGTGGGTTCCCAAGTCTTTGACTCAACGTTCTACGTGATGGATATCCGTCCATCTTATTCCTGGTTGTTGGGTCGACCCTGGATTCACAAGGCTGGGGCAGTAACATCCACTCTACACCAAAAGCTCAAATACCCTGTCAAAGGGAAGATTGTTACTGTGCAAGGTGAGGAGGAATACATGGTTAGTCACTTGAATTCATTCCGGTATATCGAGATGGACGGGGAGTTTATTGAAACCCCCTTTCAACATTTTGAGGAGGTTCCTCCAACGTTGGCGTCGGCTGAGACAGTGGTTGAAGAAGACTTTCCCTTGAAGATGGCTTCCCTGAAGGATGCCCGGGATGTAATCGAGAAAGGAAAATGCGCAAACTGGGGTCAACTTCCGGACTTCACTCAAAAGACCGACAAGTTCGGGTTGGGCTTCACTGCAGAGGCTCAGAGGGTTGTTCGCAAAGAAAGAATCAGAAAGGCTCCGGTGTTCATAACCAGTCCAAGGGTGAATGCTATCGAGGAGGACGTAGAGGAAGCAGAGTTTGACAGTTGGATCTATCCAACCACCAACAACGGACCAAGCAACTGGACGGCAAAGGATTTTACACCTATTACATTTGTCACACAGTAATTAACTCTTTTATGTTCAATTTGTAACAAACAATATGTTGAAACTTTTATTGGCTCGGTGTCCTACCCGGGGCACCGTGGCTCCATTTGTGAGGGCTTTTTGTATGACATTTCCATATATAATTAATCAAAACATTGGACGTTTGTTGCATTTCAAATCTTGTGCTCTTTTTCTTTCTGTGTTATATATTGCAAAACAGCTATATTTACACACACTCATTTATACAGGTTCCAATCCACTCTAGATCTTGCTGGTAACAGCTCTGCTACTGCCAGTTATGACTTCGAAAATCCGATCAACTTGGCCGAAGACGAAGGTGAAGATGATTGTGAAATGCCTGGTGAACTCGCAAGTACTGAGAAGAGGCCTTTCAAGAAGGAAGCTAGTGCCGTCTATGGTCCTAGAAGACAAGTTAAGCCCGAAAGTCGTCAAGCCGTCAATGTTTGGTCATTTCAAAGCCTGTTGCTGCTCCTCAGCAGTACAATCAACAAAGAGGTGAAAGGCCCAAGAGGCAATACACTCGGCTGAGTATGACCTTGTCACAAATCTTACCGCAACTGTTATCAACCAACTTGGTGACCATCAAAGAGGCTCCGAAGGTCGTGAATACTGCCTCTCCTAAGTATAACCCAAATGCCCGTTGTGCTTATCATTCTGATAGCCCCGGGCATACTACTGATGATTGCTGGGCCCTGAGAAATAAGGTTCAAGACCTTATCGACGCGAAGGAAATTCAGTTTGAGGCGCCTGAGAGGCCAAATGTTGTAACTGCTCCTATGCCCCAGCATAGAGTAAATGCCATTGAGGAATATTTGTATGCTGTTTCGGTGAATGATGTTGCTACCCCTCTATTGACTGTTAAGAGGAACCTACTGCTGGCCGGTTTATTTCCGGGTTGTAGCAAGGGTTGCCTCCTGTGTGCTGTTGTCCCTACCGGTTGTCCGCTGCTGTGCGCGAATTACATAATAATAAATTGTGCGCGAATTAAATCGGAATGTTCTAAGGGTGTTGACCCTTTTAAGAAAAGAAATTGATTTTTTTTGTCTTTTTGTAATTAAAATGAAATTAAAACTAACTAATGACTAATTAATTAATTTAATTAAAAGAAAATATTTTTTGTGTTTTTATGTTTTTATGAAATAAAATAAAAAAGAAATAAAATTCTAGATTAACCTAATTCTAAATCTATTTTAATTATTAAAAAAGAATTAAAATGGCCTAATTAAAAAAACTAATTCAATTATTGTTTATTTACCAAAATAAAATAATAATAGTAATGATGATGTTAATTCTTCTTTTTTTGATTTTTTTTTAATGAAAAATATTAGTTAATTATGTTAATGGATAAAATAAAAAAAGCAAATAAAAAATGAAAAAAGACAAAAAATAAAAAAAAGGAAGATTAAAACCCAAGGGGGTGTGGCTGGAATTTGAGGGTGTTGAATTGAGAATTGTGGCGCATTTGAACAAGGCCTGCTTGACTTTTTTTGGTTGCCTACGCGTGCGCAGACTCCAAAGTATGGTACTCTTACTTCCTGGGCCTTTAGATCTGCCTCCAATGACACTTGGCTTGTTGTATGGGTGAGGTGCATGGTGTTCAATGTTTTGGAAACTACACAGGAAAGCGTTAGGAAAAATGATATTGGAATTATGGGGGACCTGGGAATCGAACCCAGGTCCCAAAGATTGCAAAGTGCACAGCCAACCAACTGAACCAAGCGCATTAGTTGTAAACATAATAGAAATGAAATATAATATACACAACACGCGTTATATGCTAAAAAAAAGAAAAAAAGCGCGCGCCCAGTTTGAACTGACCACTCACACGCTGCCACGGCCTTCGTCTTCATCGTTCCTGCAAAACATAAAAATACATAGCGGGGGTTTTAAACCCCCACAAAACGCAAGCCTGTAAATAATAGCGATTAGACGCTCATTAGATATAAATTAGGCGCGATGGGTCCATTTTGTTCGTCTCGTCCAGCTGAATTCGTCCATGCCTGTTTGGAGTCCTGATTTTACAGTATGGTGAAACCCCCAATTTTAAACCTTGAAAACCCTAAAGTGCTTTAATGGAAAATCGTGATTCTGTACACGATAATGAAATTAGACAATGCCAATAGCTTTGGAAGGATGTCAGCAACACAAACCAATCAAGAGAATGTATGAAAAATGCATGAAATGTGATATGCAAATTGAGAAATATATGCAAACCGTATGAGTTGGTGGGGATGATTCTGATGGGGTTAAGCCTCGTTCTTGATTGCAATGGCTTCCTGAAAGGGTCAGGAGTGTGTTTGGATCAACAAGGAGGCTTGAATTGGGTTGCAAGGTGATTTTCAGTTTGTCACTTTTACTTGGAATTTTGCAATTTGCTTATGCTGTTTTAGAGTGCTCTCGCTCGTGAATTGTACAAGGAATGCTTGCATATATGTTTTGTAATGTGTATCAATCCAAATAATGGTCATTGAAGCCTTGCAGTAATGTTCTTGATTTCCTCCATAACCAACATTGAACCACTTGCCATATTTGTGAAAATTTGAATTTTTATGCCCATAATAGGTCTTGCACGAATTTGGAATGTACTTCATGGTGTATTAAAGCAATTCAACACAAAATATATCCCTCCATTAATTTCCTTGATTTTTATTTGAATTTTAAAGATTTAAAATGAATTAAATCAAATAAAATCAAATAAAAATGGAAAAATTAATTTTTAATCTTGAAATAAATTGTGGGACACGTGGGAGGCATGGCCAAGCTGAATCAAGTGGGAAAAGTGGGCCCCTTTTGTCAAAAATGAAGTTTCAAGGATAATTGACTTTGGCCATTTCACAAAAATTTCCCAACTTCTCCAATGCATATCTTGCTCAATTTTGAAGCTATGAACATGTTCTTGGACATTTTAGAAAGGTCTTGAAGTCCTCTAACCAATGTATTTGGTCCCATGTCATTTTGATTTACCAATCTCAAGTTATGGTCTTTGATTCAAAGTGCCTTTTTGTTGACTTTTGAAAATGACCTATAATGTTGAAATTGATAACTTTTTGTGAGAGCATTTCTTGGACTTGGAATGTGAAGATGAGTTGTAGGAAATGTCTTCCCCTTCAATATGAGCATTGGATGGGATTTTTCTGATGAACCATGAAAAAGTTATGCCTTGGTCAAGTTACAGTTGACTTTTCAGCTGTCCAAAAATGGAAACTTTTGCATCTTGATGATTTTTGAGCCATTCTTGTAGAATCATGATCAAGACTTGATCAAATGATTATTGTGGTTTCAAAATAAGATGTTGACCAAAAATTTTGACTTTTGACTGCCAAATGACCATTTTACCCCTACAGTTGACTGTGGAGCAAATAGGGCTTTTGACTGTGCAACTTGATGCTATGAGTCTTGAAACTTGGCATGTAGATGCTTGACAATGTTTATGAGCATATGGGACTTGATTGAGCCCTTGAAAACCTCAACTTCCTTGCAGGAACCAAAACCCTAGTTTGACTGGCTTAAGAGGGTGGTTGACTGTGTAGCCTTTGAGTAGACTTGAGCAAATCTAGATGATGCCTGTCAAAACTTTGAAGAATATGGGAGGGAAAATTTTGGGGTACAACAGTTTCCCCTGTTCAATCTTCTTATACCTGAGGATGTAGATTGGCTTGTGTGCCTTTCGTGATCTGAGGGTGGAAGATGATTGAACACTAGAGTGCCCTGAAATTTGCACTCACATAGTTGAGTATCAGCAGTGTGATGGCGGGAATGGGCTTACAGATGCCATTTGGAGAGATGATGGATAGGAGGATGGGCTTATAGATGCCATCTGGAAATGTGACAGAATCTTGTCGGGAATGGGCTTATAGATGCCATTTGGAGACTGTTGATAGGTGAATCTGAATAAGAAATAGAATAGCTTCCGTGTCTGGAGCATATCTAGTCTATATCTAATTGCTGACGTCTGAACGAGTAGTAGAATGACCGCCGCGTCTGGGGTATATCCATATTATATCTGAGTGAGTGACAGAATGTCATCTGAATCTGGATCATATCTGGAATGTCTTTTGAATGAATCTGGACTAAACAATAAAATAGCATCCGAGTCTGGAGCATCTCTAAGTTGTCTTTAGCAGTTTGAATCTGAATAAGCAATAGAATAGCGTCCGAGTCATGAGCCTCTCTAAGCTATCTCTGGAAGGAAATCCGGAATAAGTATCAGAATGTCGCCATGTTTGGGCTACAACTGAACTATATCTAGAAGGAATCTCTGAATAAGCGATAGAATAGCATCCGGATCTGGAGCATCTCTAGGCCATCTCTGAAAAGCAACTCTAAATAAGCAACAGAATGGCATCCGGTTTGGAGCATATCTGAACTATCTCCGAGAAGAAACTTTGAATAAGCAAAAGAATAGCATCCGGTTCGGAGCATATCTAGGCTATATCTGAAAGGAAACTCTGAATAAGCAAAAGAACAGCATCCATATCTGGAGCATTTCCCAGCTATATCTGAAAGGAAACTCTTGAATAAGCAACAGAATAGCACCAATATCAGGAGCATTCCCAAGCTATCTCTGAAGAGAAAATCTGAATAAGCAAAAGAACAGCATCCATATCTGGAGCATTTCCCAGCTATATCTGAAAGGAAACTCTTGAATAAGCAAAATAATAACATCCATATCAGGAGCATTTCCAAGCTATCTCTGAAGAGAAAATCTGAATAAGCAAAAGAATAACGTCCATCTCTGGAGCATCTCTAAGCCATCTCTGAAGAGAAAATCTGAATAAGCGAAAGAATAGCATCCATATCTGGAGCATTTCCAAGCTATCTCTGAAAGGAAATCTGGAAGAAGTATCAGAACGTCGCCATGCCTGGGTCACATCTGAACTATCTCTAGAAGGAGTCTTGAATAAGCAAAAGAACAGCATCCATATCTGGAGAATTTCCAAGCTATCTCTGAAAGGAAATCTGGAAGAAGTATCAGAACGTCGCCATCCCTGGGTCACATCTGAACTATCTCTAGAAGGAGTCTTGAATAAGCAAAAGAACAGCATCCATATCTGGAGCATTTCCAAGCTATCTCTGAAAGGAAATCTGGAAGAAGTATCAGAATGTCGCCATGCCTGGGTCACATCTGAACTATCTTTAGAAGGAGTCTTGAATAAGAAAAAGAACAGCATCCATATCTAGAGCATTTCCAAGCTATCTCTGAAAGGAAATCTCTTTGATGTAGATATGTTCTGTCTAGATACAGGTATCGAATCCACAATCAATCGCTCACAGATATGCCCTGGCTAGATACAGGTGTCGAATCTGGAACTGCGACAGTTGATGGTAATCATCTTTGGATTGACCTTTTTCCTGAAAAGGCAAAACGTTAGATGTATGCAGTGTCATGATGCATGAACTGCATGATATTAAGAGGTTCTCAAAAATAAATGAGATTGTGTGATATGATGCGTATGTGCATGCTATAATGTATGAAGATGTGATGTTTATGAATGTATTTTTGTCTAGGAAAATAAATCCTTGACGAATGCCAGGAGTTTGTTGAATCCTGGGCTGATGTTTGAAGAGGAGAGTTCTTGGTTTCCACTGGGGGTGATGGTTGCAAGAATAAACCGATAGGAGAAGATTACTCCGTTGGGGAATAAACTTGGCGAAGAGATTACTCTGCGGGGAATACTCTGTGGGAAGAGATGCTTCACTGAGGTTTGATAATAACTCCGCTGGGGATACCGTTGATAAGCTTGTTGAGGAATTGATGAACTCCGTCGGGTATAGGAAGAACTTCGCCGAGGACAATCTTTCTGTGGCTTTTAGCTGAGGATAACCCAGTTATAAGCTCTGGTGGAGAATAACCTTTGAATAAAGTCTGGGAGACGCGTTCGTACTCTGCAGGGGATAGCTTCCAGAATCTACTGGGGATAAGCTTCCTACTGGGGAGATTGATCAACTCTCCTGGGGAGACTTTTTGAGACTGTACTGGGGAATGACTCCACCGGAGTGTCTGGTATTTTGCCGGGGAACAATATTAGATCAAGATTGCTGGGGATGCTTGTTAGGAATATATGTATACTCCGCTGGGGAATATTGAGATTTTCTGGGGATATCCAACTTCCTTAAGGCTGACAATAGACTAACTCTGCTTGGGAAGAGTGTTGCTGACTTGCTAGGGATACAGTGCCTTTTCAGGGCTGATGGGAGACCAACTCTGCTAGGGGAGAGTATTGTTGGGTCTTTTCCTACTCTGTGGAGAGTGAAGGTATCTGGGCCGTGTTCTTCAACTGAACTTACCTTGGTACCTCGGTGGACAGAGCAACCAGATTGCTTAGACAATTCTTATTTCCCCAGTTTCTGTGGGAGAAGGTACCTGTGAGGTGATTGATGACTGCCGACTTGACAAATCTTCTTCTGGTAAGCAAGTGACGAGGTGACGGGACATAGTCGTACGCTTTTGATCCCTAACTTTTGCCTGGACCGCCCTTTCGGGTTTTCAGTCCACCGGGATACCCATTTTTGCCCAAGCCGCCTTTTCAGGTTTTTGACTTGCCGGGTGTACAGATTTTTTCATTTCATCCCTTATTTTTGCCCGAACCCATTTGGTTCGCCGGGAAGCCCTTATTTTTGCCTAGGTGTGTCAATCTAGCGGGTCTTTGATTATGCATAGTATTTTTCGACTATGTCCACGCTCTCAGAGTGCAGGGAGTTGTCACTATTAATAGTGTTGTGTTACCATACCACCAGAAGATCTTCGTTTGATCGTCCAATGCCCCCAAGTGATCCGGATGGAGATTTGCCCCAAGCTGGTTGGCCTTTTGAGAGATTCTCCAAATCTTGACTTAACTGCCCCAGATGATGGACAATGATCATGCCATGCCCCTTGATTGGAAGTGCTTTTGTTCATTAGACATTCGTCGTGCGAACTTCTATGTTGTTCAAACAAATAGTCATATGCAAGCAATGTTATATTAAAAATGCAAAGCTTCTGTCTGTCTTGAAGTTTTTGAAAATGCATTTTTTCATAAAAACAAGTGAATTTTTTGTAAACTGTGATGTCAACTTGTTATTTTACCGCAAGCCCTAAGGAGTCAGGATACCTTTTGTAACAGTACACTTTCGAACTAACCCATGATTCAGCTAGGACTTTTAGGGTTATAACGTGGCCTGGTTCATGGTTTAAGAAACAAAGGATAAAGGCTCAAATTTATATTTGTACTCACCCGCTCTTCGTGATGTTCTTCAAACCTAAACTCAGCTGATCATGCATTAGACCTTGTTTGAGTCTTTGTCCTGATATTATGGTGATGGTTCGGATATTGACAGTTTATTTTGAATAGGCTGTCATTTCCTTTTTTTTGTCGAGGGTTTATAGGACCTCTTTCTTTTTTGATTTTGTTATCCCTGTTTTTTGCCTGAACTGTTTCCTTTTTTGGAATTACAGTCAGCGGGATGCCCCAGCTTCGTAAGTCTCCTTCATAGGTTTTTTGAGTTATTGGGCTTTTTATTTTGAGAGATAATGACTGCCTGTCTTTATGATTATTCGGAACCATCACTGTCTTTTGTTTTGTAAGAACTCCGTTGGTGCCATTCGTTGTGCACTTGGATCAGCTGAGAGAACTACCCTGCCCCAGGTTATGATTAAGGGTTTTAATTTTCGAAAAGAAAAACTCCTACTTCTTTGGCTCAAAGGGGTTGACGAGGGATTATCATCCTTATAACTCCAGTGTTTAGGAATTGAAACAATGCATGTACCTCATCAGCGGGGTCTGTTCAAAAGCATACTATAAAGATCGTGGTATCGTTTTCGTCATCCTCCCTCAAGAGGCTTAGAATTTTAGATCAAGAGTTGAACATCAAAAGAAAAGAAAGCAATTTGAATATAGTGAAAACAATTGTATTAATTCAGAACAGACATATGCGATGCATTTTTGAAATAAAAGAGTTTGCTATGACATTAATTGTTTGTATAAGCAAAAAAAAATTACAACTCGTAAATTCAAATAAACAAAAGCCTTCAATGATTGGGCAAAGGAGCGGTGATTATGTTTGGAGTCTCTGGTGCTTCAAACTGAATCTCTCCGGTGTCAATCATATCTTGAATCTTGTTCTTCAGAGGCCAGCAGTTTTCCGTAGTATGCCCCGGGCTATCCGAGTGGTATGCACACCTCTCGTTGGGATGATAGTTAGGAGCGGAAGTGTTTGGATTCCGGAGAGGAGCCCTTAAGGTGATCAACCCTGCCTTCAACATTTGCTGTAGCGCTTGATCCAGTGACATGTTGATCTTAGTGAACTGTCTCTTGGGTGCGACCTCCTTACGTTGCTGCCCCTGTCCTTGTTGAGCATGCCTAGTATTAAAGATCTGGGTTGCCCCTACATGTTGATCATGGCGACCCTTTTTACTATGCACAGCATTGGACTCCTTCTTCCCACTGTAAGGCTTTTTATGAGTATCAGAAGGTGTAGCTTCTTGAATCTTTCCAGCCTTGATACCAGCTTCATTCCTCTCCCTGGTCAAGATCAAATCTGTAAACCCAGCAGAAGAATTCCCAATCAAATGGTTGAAGAAAGGACCAGACAGGGTCCCCAAGAACATGTCAACGAGTTCACGGTCATTCAAAGGTGGCTGCACCCTTCCAGCCAGGTCTCTCCACCTTTGCGCATATTCCTTAAAACCTTCACCCGTCCCTAGTGACATACCCTGGAGTTGGGTACGCGTAGGAGCGAGGTCGACATTATACTGATACTGCTTATAAAAAGCAGTAGCCAAGTCCTCCCAGTTACGAATAGTGGTTCCATCCAGCTGATAGAACCATTCGAGTTGAGTCCCTGAAAGACTCTCCTGGAAGAAATGGATCCATAGATTCTTATCTGCCGTGTAGGGCTGGATCTTCCTTGCGTAGGAACGGAGGTGGAGCTTAGGACAGGAAGCCCCGTCGTACTTTACAAAGGCAGGTGCCTTGAACTTGTGAGGGATCACCACCCCAGAAGATAAACCTAGGTCCCCAAAGTCCAACCCAGACACACGTTGGATATCCATAGCATTTAACCGGTCCTCCAGCTGTTTGCACCTGTCCTCAGCAGGAGGGTACTGCTCATCATTGAAGTCTGTCTCAGTGTCAGAGACTACAGGGCTAGGAACCTCTCTCCCTTGGTGACTGCCTTCCCCAACAGATGGAGTAGTCCGCTCAGCTTCATTCTGCAGTGTATTCCCAGATCTGCGTCTAGGGTTGAACAAAACAGTCCTCTTCTTCTTTTTCTTCAAAAGCAGAGTCTTCAATTCCTGTTGTCCTTGTGCTAAGCTCATGACCAGCTCTTGGAACTGGGCGTTCTGGGCCTGGAGGGCCTTGATAGCTTGTCCATTGGATGATTCAGGATTCATGATGATGGCTGAAATAAACAGCGAAGAAGATTAAGCAACCTGTAGAGCAGAGTACCTGTAATGCAATGATATGTATGGATGCATGCGATGTTTTCAAAGATCTCGCGGGGTAAACAGAGAAACTTGTTAGAGTTGGAATCCGGTAGCTTGATTGAAGGAACTGCATATTGTAGAGAGTCCTTCTTCAAGAGTCAAGGCTCACCATATCGAGTGGGTCATAGCCCCTGACTCAAGTTATCAACCTTGGCTAGAGGAAAATAAATCCCCTTTTCCCCTTTGCTAGACACTTACAATTCATCATGACCTGCATCATAAGCCCTTGAGATCCTTGAAATGGATTAGTTTTTATGCAAGGTGCATGCAATGGTATGATGTTATGCTATGCATGGAGTAATGTGGGTAAACCCTGTTATGAGTCCAGATTAAGGACTGTAAACAAAACCTGCAAGAAACTCAGTATGCAAGTAGTCAAGTTTGCAGGCACACAAGTCACACAAAGAGCCCTTAGAGTTTAGGCCAGCATGAAGTTTGGGATACTACCCTCTTGAAGTTGGTGGGCTCAAACCTATCCTATCAAAAGTAATTGGGTTCTAAGGAGCTCAATATCATTGGATTGTTTTCTGTGTTCATTGTTTCGATTTAGCCACTGAACTGGCGATCAAAATATTCCAAGAAAACAACCCTCAATGAGTGTAGTATCGAGTATCAACCAACTTCGGACTGCACCAAAGTCAGTTATCTCACTACTCCTAAAGAGGCCAAGATGGTTCAATTAAGGTTCCTAAGGTCAGTTGATGCTTCACGACACCATGCGGCGGCCCCGTACTCTCCTTGACTTGACTCAAGGGTTACCGGTACTCATCAAAGTACCACATCAATGTAGCAGACTGTTTCAACCATGTCGGTATACCCCGCACAGTTCCCTCACAGTCTTGTTGCTACTTTCTAAGAAGGTATCCCCTAGATTCGGGTTAGGATCTATGAAACTCCCAAGACAGGCCCAACAATATTAAAGCAAACAAATTAGGCAATTGAAAACATAAGTATGATCTATCCTAAGGTACACCTCACTTTAAGTTTTCCCCAGCAGAGTCGCCAGTTCTGTGATCGGTGGAAATGAGAACTGACTGTTTTTAGCTGGTTTTGCGAAATGTCGCGGAAGCAAGAGTCGCCACCGTCTTTTATTTTCTCCAACATGGACAGGACAAAAGCACAGCAAAATTCCTTATGAGATTGTTTCTCGGTTCGGAAGGTAGATTTATAGAAAGGGAAGGTGTTAGCACCCTTTCTATCCGTGGTTATCCACGGGCTCTTAGATACTTGCTCTTATGTTTTCAAAATGTTTGCTTTTCTTGTGTTTGTGGGTTTTGAAAAAGTTTCTTTGAAAGATTTCTGAATAACTCTTGTATTTGTCCTCAAGAGTGTTTGAAAAATTTGTTTTGAAAGCTTTTGAAAGTGTAAGGTGTGAAAAGTATTTTGTTTGTTTTTGAAAAGAGCAAGTATCTATGAGTCATCTACCTACCCTAAGGAATTGAGTTGTGTAAGTGTCCTTTAGGTAGTGCCATCCCACCATTGAGAGGTAGGTAGCACCACCGTTGGAGGTGTTCGGGTCAATTCGATTGTAGGGACAGTGTGGTCACCGAAGCAACAGTTAGGACACCTTAGAAGTAACCCTAATGTCTTAGATCCTTTTTAATCCGAGGCAACCGTTTCGAGGCAACTGTTTCGAGGCAACTGTTTCGAGGCAACTGTTTTGAGGCAACTTGGATCTTTAGACTAAGGGTGACCTCTAAAACGTCTTGTACTTGATGACCACGTTTCGAAGGCAACGAGTGAGGCGTACCCTAGAAGTGGTGTGTGCTTTGTGTGTTGTATTCAGTTAATGTTTGTCTTTGTTATTAGTGAGCTACGAGTTGTTTTTATTTACATACATTCTTTCATGCAAGTTTAGCAGTTAAGGGGTGCAGAAAGTAAATTGCGGAAACATAAATCCTACGCTATTACAAGGCGCGGGTCTATACATCGCCAAAAATACAAAGACCCGTTTTTGGTAAATAAGTACGGAAAGTAAATAAAAACAGTAAACCTAATTAACTATTACATGTCTTGGAAGCACTTACATAATAATAAACTGTGCGCGAATTAAATCGGAATGTTCTAAGGGTGTAGACCCTTTTAAGAAAAGAAATTGATTTTTTTTGTCTTTTTGTAATTAAAATAAAATTAAAACTAACTAATGACTAATTAATTAATTTAATTAAAAGAAAATATTTTTTGTGTTTTTATGTTTTTATGAAATAAAATAAAAAAGAAATAAAATTCTAGATTAACCTAATTCTAAATCTATTTTAATTATTAAAAAAGAATTAAAATGGCCTAATTAAAAAAACTAATTCAATTATTGTTTATTTACCAAAATAAAATAATAATAGTAATGATGATGTTAATTCTTCTTTTTTTGATTTTTTTTAATGAAAAATATTAGTTAATTATGTTAATGGATAAAATAAAAAAAGCAAATAAAAAATGAAAAAAGGCAAAAAAAAAAAAAAAAAGGAAGATTAAAACCCAAGAGGGTGTGGCTGGAATTTGAGGGTGTTGAATTGAGAATTATGGTCCATTTGAACAAGGCCTGCTTGACTTTTTTGGTTGCCTACGCGTGCGCTGACTCCAGAGTATGGTACTCTTACTTCCTGGGCCTTTAGATCTGCCTCCAATGACACTTGGCTTGTTGTATGGGTGAGGTGCATGGTGTTCAATGTTTTGGAAACTGCACAGGAAAGCGTTAGGAAAAATGATATTGGGATTATGGGGGACCTGGGAATCGAACCCAGGTCCCAAAGATTGCAAAGTGCACAGCCAACCAACTGAACCAAGCACATTAGTTGTAAACATAATAGAAAAGAAATATAATATACACAACACGCGTTATATGCTAAAAAAAGAAAAAAAGCGCGCGCCCAGTTTGAACTGACCACTCACACGCTGCCACGGCCTTCGTCTTCATCGTTCCTGCAAAACATAAAAATACATAGCGGGGGTTTTAAACCCCCACAAAACGCAAGCCTGTAAATAATAGCGATTAGACGCTCATTAGATATAAATTAGGCGCGATGGGTCCATTTTGTTCGTCTCGTCCAGCTGAATTCGTCCATGCCTGTTTGGAGTCCTGATTTTACAATATGGTGAAACCCCCAATTTTAAACCTTGAAAACCCTAAAGTGCTTTAATGGCAAATCGTGATTCTGTACACGATAATGAAATTAGACAATGCCAATAGCTTTGGAAGGATGTCAGCAACACAAACCAATCAAGAGAATGTATGAAAAATGCATGGAATGTGATATGCAAATTGAGAAATATATGCAAGCCGTATGAGTTGGTGGGGATGATTCTGATGGGGTTAAGCCTCGTTCTTGATTGCAATGGCTTCCTGGAAGGGTCAGGAGTGTGTTTGGATCAACAAGGAGGCTTGAATTGGGTTGCAAGGTGATTTTCAGTTTGTCACTTTTCCTTGGAATTTTGCAATTTGCTTATGCTGTTTTAGAGTGCTCTCGCTCGTGAATTGTACAAGGAATGCTTGCATATATGTTTTGTAATGTGTATCAATCCAAATAATGGTCATTGAAGCCTTGCAGTAATGTTCTTGATTTCCTCCATAACCAACATTGAACCACTTGCCATATTTGTGAAAATTTGAATTTTTATGCCCATAATAGGTCTTGCACGAATTTGGAATGTACTTCATGGTGTATCAAAGCAATTCAACACAAAATATATCCCTCCATTAATTTCCTTGATTTTTATTTGAATTTTAAAGATTTAAAATGAATTAAATCAAATAAAATCAAATAAAAATGGAAAAATTAATTTTTAATCTTGAAATAAATTGTGGGACACGTGGGAGGCATGGCCAAGCTGAATCAAGTGGGAAAAGTGGGCCCCTTTTGTCAAAAATGAAGTTTCAAGGATAATTAACTTTGGCCATTTCACAAAAATTTCCCAACTTCTCCAATGCATATCTTGCTCAATTTTGAAGCTATGAACATGTTCTTGGACATTTTGGAAAGGTCTTGAAGTCCTCTAACCAATGTCTTTGGTCCTATGTCATTTTGATTTACCAATCTCAAGTTATGGTCTTTGATTCAAAGTGCCTTTTTGTTGACTTTTGAAAATGACCTATAATGTTGAAATTGATAACTTTTTGTGAGAGCATTTCTCGGACTTGGAATGTGAAGATGAGTTGTAGGAAATGTCTTCCCCTTCAATATGAGAATTGGATGGGATTTTTCTGATGAACCATGAAAAAGTTATGCCTTGGTCAAGTTACAGTTGACTTTTCAGTTGTCCAAAAATGGAAACTTTTGCATCTTGATGATTTTTGAGCCATTCTTGTAGAATCATGATCAAGACTTGATCAAATGATGATTGTGGCTTCAAAATAAGATGTTGACCAAAAATTTTGACTTTTGACTGCCAAATGACCATTTTACCCCTACGGTTGACTGTGGAGCAAATAGGGCTTTTGATTGTGCAACTTGATGCTATGAGTCTTGAAACTTGGCATGTAGATGCTTGACAATGTTTATGAGCATATGGGACTTGATTGAGCCCTTGAAAACCTCAACTTCCTTGCAGGAACCAAAACCCTAGTTTGACTGGCTTAGGAGGGTGGTTGACTGTGTAGCCTTTGAGTAGACTTGAGCAAATCTAGATGATGCCTGTCAAAACTTTGAAGAATATGGGAGGGAAAATTTTGGGGTACAACATTCACATAGCTGTTTCGTTTTTGCACAAAATTATATAAACTCTCTTGTTCGGCGGCGTTCTCTTACTAGGACGTCAGCCTCTTATACATAAACGCCTATTTACAGGCAAATTCAAAAATCAATACAAATTCATTTTTTCCAGACAAATTGCCAATTATTTTTCCTTTTTTCTATTTTGTCTTGCGAAGAACATCCAATGTTCATTTTTGATATATGCATTTGACATTAATTGCTAACTCATAAATATTTGCATACGAAACGAAGGACTAATTACAGGTGACATCAGAAACAGAGGCAATAATGAGTTGTCCAAGCAATCTAGTTGCTCAGTCCACCAAGGTACCAAGGTAAGTTCGGCTGAAGAATGTAACCAAGATATCTTCACTCCCCGCAGAGTAGGACAGGATTCAACAGTACTCTCCTCCGAGCAGAGTTGGTCCCCCATAAACACCGAAAAGGCACAGTATCTCCAGCAAGTCAGCGATACTCTCCCCAAGCAGAGTTAGTCTACTGTCAGCCTTAAGGAAGTTGGGTATCCCCAGAAGATCTCAACATTCCCCAGCGGAGTATGCAGATATTCCTTAACAAGCATCCCCGACAGTCTTGGTATAAGATTGTTCCCCGGTGGAATACAGACACCCCAGTGGAGCCATTCCCCAGTACAGTTCAAAAGTTTCCCCAAGAGAGTTGGATCAATGTCCCCAGTAGATTCTGGAAGCTTATCCCCAGTAGATTCTGGAAGCTTATCCCCTGCAGAGCACGAATGCGTCTCCCCGGCTCTATTCAAAGGTTATTCTCCACCAGATCTTATAACTGGGTTATCCTCAGCTAATTGCCACAGAAGGATCGTCCTCGGCGAAGTTCTTCCTACCCCCCAGCGGAGTTCATTAAATCCCCAACATAACATATCAACGGAGTCCCCAGCGGAGTTCTCATCAAAACCTCAGCGAAGTATCTCTTCCCACAAAGTAATTCCCCGCAGAGTAATCTCTTCGCCAAGTTTATTCACCAACGGAGTCATCTTATCCTACCGGTATTCTTGCAATCATCCCCAGCGGAAATGAAGAACTTCACTTTTCAACATCAGCCCAGGATTTAACTTCCCGGCATTCGTCAAGGATTTATTTTCCTAGACAAAAATACATTCATAAACATCACATTATCATACACCATGACGCATGCATATACGCATCATAATCACACAATCTCATTTATTCTTGAGAACATCATGACATCATGCATTTCATACATCATGACATTGCATACAACTGATGTTTTGCCTTTTCAGGAAAAAGGTCAACCCAAAGATAATTACTATCAACTGTCGCAATTCCAGATTCGATTCCTGTATCTAGCCAGGGCATATCTGTGAGCGATTAATTGTAGATTCGACGCTTGTATCCAGCCAGGGCATATCTGCATGACAAATTCCAGATTCGATTCCTGTATCCAGCCAGGGCACGTCTGAAGAGTTTGAAGATTCGATTCCTGTATCCAGCCAGGGCATATCTGTTGACGACTTATTCCAAATTCGATTCCTGTATCCAGCCAGGGCACGTCTGAAGAGTTTGAAGATTCAATTCCTGTATCCAGCCAGGGCATATCTGTTGACGACTAATTCCAGATTTGATTCATGTATCCAGCTAGGGCACGTCTGAAGAGTTTGAAGATTCGATTCCTGTATCCAGCCAGGGCATATCTGTAGATGACTAATTCCAGATTCGATTCATGTATCCAGCCAGGGCACGTTTGAAGAGTTTGAAGATTCGATTCCTGTATCCAGCCAGGGTATATCTGTAGATGACTAATTCTAGATTCGATTCCTATATCCAGCCAGGGCACGTCTGAAGAGTTTGAAGATTCGATTCCTGTATCCAGCCAGGGCATATCTGTTGATGACTAATTCCAGATTCGATTCCTGTATCCAGCCAGGGCACGTCTGAAGAGTTTGAAGATTCGATTCTTGTATCCAGCCAGGGCATATCTATTGACGACTAATTCCAGATTCGATTCCTGTATCTAGCTAGGGCATGTCTGAAGAGTTTAAAGATTCGATTCCTGTATCCAGCCAGGGTATATCTGTAGATGACTAATTCCAGATTCGATTCCTGTATCTAGCCAGGGCACGTCTGAAGAGTTTGAAGATTCGATTCCTGTATCCAGCCAGGGCATATCTGTGGACGACTAATTCCAGATTCGATTCCTGTATCCAGCCAGGGCACGTCTGAAGAGTTTGAAGATTCGATTCCTGTATCCAGCCAGGGCATATCTATTGACGACTAATTCCAGATTCGATTCCTGTATCCAGCCAGGGCACGTCTGAAGAGTTTGAAGATTCGATTCTTGTATCCATCCAGGGCATATCTGTTGACGACTAATTCCATATTCGATTCCTGTATCCAGCCAGGGCACGTCTGAAGAGTTTGAAGATTCAATTCCTGTATCCAGCCAGGGCATATTTGTTGACGACTAATTCCAGATTCGATTCTTGTATCTAGCCAGGGCACGTTTGAAGAGTTTCAAGATTCGATTCCTGTATCTAGCTAGGGCATATCTGCAGATGATTGTTTTCAGATTCGATACCTGTATCCAGCCAGGGCACGTCTGTAAGCAACCTTTTGAAGTTCCGGATTCGATTCCTGTATCTAGCCAGGGCATATATGTGAGCGATTAATCGTAGATTCGATACCTGTATACAACCAGGGCATATCTGCGTGAAGAGTTTGAAGATCAACACCTGTAACAGGCCATGAAATTATCTTTCTTTCTCAAGTACGCAAGTTCTCGCTAAGGAATCTCTTACGCGATTGACACCCCCGATGGCACCTATAAGCCCATCTCCACGACTACCCGTCACAGTTCCAAATGGCATATATAAGCCCATTCCCGACAAGGTTCTGTCACATCTCCAGATGGCATCTATAAGCCCATCCTCCTATCCACCATCTCTCCAAATGGCATCTGTAAGCCATTCCCGCTGTCACACTGCTGATACTCTACTATGTGAGTGCAAATTTCTGGGCACTCTAGTGTTCAATCATCTTCCACCCTCGAATCACGAAAGGCACGCAAGCGAATCTACATCCTCAGGTCTAAGAAGATTGAACAGGGGCAACTGTTGTACCCCAAAATTTTCCCTCCCATATTCTTCAAAGTTTTGACAAGCATCATCTCAAGTTGCTCAAGTCTACTCAAGGGTTGCACAGTCAAACCATCCTCCTAAGCCAGTCAAAATTAGGGTTTTGGTTCTTGCAAGGAAGTTGAGGTTTTCAAGGGCTCAATCAAGTCACATATGCTCATATACATTGTCAAGCACCTACATGTCAAGTTTCAAGGCTCACAAGGTCAAGTTGCACAGTCAAAAACCCTAATTGCTTCACAATCAACTGTAGGGGCAAAATGGTCATTTGGCAGTCAAAAGTCAAAAATTTTGGTCAACATCTTATTTTGAAGCCACAATCATCATTTGGTCAAATCTTGACCATGATCCCACAAGAATGGCTCAAAAATCATCAAGATGCAAAAGTTTCTATTTTTGGACAGTTGAAAAGTCAACTGTAACTTGACCAAGGCATAACTTTTTCATGGTTCATCAGAAAAATCCCATCCAATGCTCATTTTGAAGGGGATGACATTTCCTACAACTCATCTTCACATTCCAAGTCCAAGAAATGCTCTCACAAAAAGTTATCAATTTCAACATTATAGGTCATTTTCAAAAGTCAACAAAAAGGCACTTTAAGTCAAAGACCATAACTTGAGATTGGTAAATTCAAATTACATGGGACCAAAGACATTGGTTAGAGGACTTCAAGACCTTTCCAAAATGTCCAAGAACATGTTCATATGATCAAAATTGAGCAAGATATGCATTGGAGAAGTTGGGAAATTTTTGTGAAATGGCAAAAGTCAACTATCCTTGAAACTTCAATTTTTGACAAAAGGGCCCACTTTTTTCCACTTGGTTCAGCCTTGTCATGCCACCCACGTGTCCCATGATCAATTTCAAGATTAAACATTAATTTTTCTATTTTTATTTAATTTTATTTGATTTAATTCATTTTAAATCCATAAAATTCAAATAAAATAAAAAAAAACATTAATTCAATGATATCTTGTGGTTTGAATGACTTTGATGCATCATAATACACCTACCAAATTCGTGTAAAGATCATTTTAAGCATAAAAATTCAAATTTGAACAAACATGGCAAGTTCCTTTAATGGTGGTTAAGAGGAAATCCAAAACATCATTGCAATGGTTAAAGGCTCCTAATGTCATTTGATTCTCATTCATACACTTATATGCAAGCCTCTCCGACCTGAAGCACGACCTAGAGACCCCTGAAACAGCAAAACCAAATTAAAAAAACTTGAAGAAAAGTCACAAACTGAAATCAATCTTCCAGTACAATTCAAACACTTTCCTTGATCCAAACACATTCCCAACACTCCCAGGAACGATTTGCAATCATAAACAAGCCCCAACACTCAAGGAATCGTCCACCACAGTCGTACGGTTTGCACATATTTTTTTGAATTACATATCATTATTCATGCGTGTTTGATGTGTTTTGTGGATTGTTTCATGTTCATAGAACTCACAGGAAGCTAATGGTAGGTTTCAATTGCTCTGAGAGCCCCTGAAACACAAATCACCATGGTTAAATCTTAGGGTTTTCAAGCTTTTGAATTGGGGTTTTTCACATACTGTAAAATCAAACCTCAAAGCGCATATGGTTGAAACCGCCTGAGTGAGACGAGCACATCCCAACCCTCGCGCCTTTTTTATATTACCTGTAGCCCTAGTCGCTATTTTGGACGCTTGCATTTTGTGGGGATTTAAAACCCCCGTTATTTGTTTGTTTTTGTTTCAGGAAACACGAAGAAGATGATTACATGGAAGAACATGGGTGGTCCATTCAAATATTATACGCGCGTTTTCTTGTTTAGCATATGCGTGTTGTTTTTCCATATTATTTTCTTTACCCACTATAATGACAAGATACAACGCTTGGTTCAGTGGAGAGGGACGTGGCTATGCATCACTGGGACCTGGGTTCCATTCCCAGGTCCACCCAATGTTTGTTTCTATTTTTCATAACCTGATCTCATGCAGCTTTCCAGTGCGTTCCACCATGCGCTTCAACCAGTAATGCGCCATGTGTCTCTCAGCATACATCCAATGGCCAGGAGATGAAGAGCATGGTACCCCCTAGTCAAAAAGCGTGTGGTCAATCCCCAAGGTCAACGAGACTTGCTTCTTAATGGGCCTGAATTCCAGAATCAAACCTCCAAAAAAGACCCAAACCCCCCATGGTTCTTTCATATTTTCTTTTCTTTTCTTCTTTTATTTTATTTTCTTTTAACTAATTATTATTATTAACTGCTATTGTTTAATTAACTCATAATTAATTTTTTCACAATAAAATTCAAAAAAACCAAAAAAATGTAAATACTTTATTAATTTCATTTAGGTAATTATTTTGTAAATAAATACTAATAAATTGAATTAGTTTTAATTAGGCAACTTTAACCCTTTTTTTTTCTTAATAACTAAAATAAATTTAGAATTAGGTTTTTATTAACTTTTAATTTTAATTCCTTCTATTTCATTTCATTAAAAAAACATAAAAACACAAAAATATTTTTCTTTTTAATTAAATTAATTAATTAGTTATTAATTTTAATTTAATCACAAAAGGGACAAAATTCAATCCTTATTCAAAAAGGGTCAAAACCCTTAGGACGTTCCCGATTTAATTCTTTCGCGCGTATTTATTTATTCTGATTATATTCATGTATCTGTACAGAGGGTGTAATAGTAATTAGGATTTTATTGCTTTCCTTAATTTTCTGCATTTACTTTTCAAAAACGGGTTTTTGTTTTTGGCGATGTATAGACCCGCGCCTTGTAATAGTTAGAATTTATATTTCTACAATTTACTTTCCGCACTCCTAACTGTTAAAAAATGCCTGCAAGAATGTATGACAAATAAAATCAATCCATAGCTCACAAATAACATGTACAAAGACAATTAACTGAAAAACAACACACAAAGCACATGCCACTCCTAGGGTACGCCTCACTGGTTGCCTCTAACATGGTCATCAAGTATAGGGTGTCTTAGAGGTCGCCCTTTTGTCTAAAAGATCCAGTCGCCTCGAAACGGTTGCCTCGGATACAAAGGATCTAGGACATTAGGGTTACTTCTAAGGTGTCCTACTATTGCTTCGGTGACCACACCTGTCCCTTAATCGAATTGACCCGAATACCTCCAACGATGGTGCTACCTACCTCTCAATGGTGGGATAGCACTATCTAAAGGACTCTCACACAACTTAATTCCTTAGAGTAGGTAGATTTCTCTTAAGTACTTGCTCTTTTCAAAATGAAACAAAAACATCTTTTCACACCTCACACTTTCTAAAAGTTTTCAAACAAATTTTTCATACACTCTTGAGGACAGATACAAGAGTTACTTAGAAATCTTTCAAACGAAACTTTTTCAAAACCCACACACACTTGAAAAGCAAACAAATTTTGAAAACATAAGAGCAAGTACCTAAGAGCCCGTGGATAACCACGGATAGAAAGGGTGCTAACACCTTCCCTTTCTATAAATCTACCTCCCGAACCGAGAGACATCTCGAATAAGGAATTTTGCTGTGCTTTTGTCCTTTCCATATTGGAGAACATAAAAGACGGTGGAGACTCTTGCTTACCGCGACATTTCGTGAAACCAGCTTAAAAACAGTCAGTTCTATTTCCACCGATCACAAGGGGGAATTTTAGGTAAGTAGCAATAGATCATGAAAAATGTACGGCGTAAAACGATATGGTTGAAACGATGGCTATGTTAATGCGGCACATTGGTTTGTGTTGGTGTCCCTTGAGTCAGTCAAGAAGAATGTTGGGTTTCTGCATGGTGTCATAAGCACTAACTGATCTTAGAACCTTAGTTGACACAACTTAGCCATTAGAAAGTAGTGAGATGGCCGGCTTTGGTGCAGGCTGAAGTTGGTTGATACTTGATACTACGCTCATTGATATCAGACTCTCGGGATATTTTGGTCGCAAATCAGATGCTTGTGCTGAAACAATTCCTAATAGAAAGATCAATGATTTTGAGGCTCCTAGAACCCGACTACTTCTTTTAGGATAGGTTGAGACAACTAAAACTTCAAGAGGGTACTTAGTTATAAACTCCATGCAATCTTAAACCTAAGGCCTTGTGTGTTTTGTTTATGTTTGATTAATTGTTCAAACATGACATCATAACATCATGACATCATACCATATCATTTTCACTAACCATTTCAAGGACCTTGGGATTCATCTTTGTTATGTTTTATAGGTTACTGCTTCCGCTTGCAAAAATACTACCCGGATCAGTTTTGTGAGGATACCTTCTCAACTCAAGGAGCTAGTCTCAAGGGTTCCCAAAAGTTCTCTATTCAACAAAATGCATGGTCAACTAGTCAGTTTGGTTACCTTGGGTTTTGAAGAAGATATGATGAGTGTTCTATTCCAGTTCTTTGACCCTGCACATCACTGCTTCACCTTTCTCGATTATCAGTTAGTACCCACAATGGAGGAGTTTTCTCAATTACTGGGAGTACCTGTTCTCAATCAAATACCTTTCATAGGTTTAGAGAAAGATCCACAACCTGAAGAAATTACAGCGGCCTTACATCTGAAGCGGTCTGCCATTGTATCTAATTGAGAAACAAGAAGTGGAGTCAAGGGTTTTCTTGCTAAATTTCTGTTAGAGAAGGCTTGGTTGTTTCTGGATTCTATGAGTTTTCAGGCTTTCGAGGAAGTCTTAGCTTTATTGATATATGGTTTGGAGCTATTCCTTAATCCAGACCAACTCATAGATGTGAACACCGTCAAAATTTTCCTTGCTCGTAACCCTGTGCCTACCTTGCTCGGAGACATTTTGAATTCTCTTCACACTCGTACTATAAGGAAGCGAGGGACTCTTATGTGTTGCATACCTTTGCTATCAACATGGATTATTTCGCACCTTCCCCGATCAGTAATAAAGAATGAACAAGGTTTGAGGTGGTCTCAAAGGATGATGTCGCTTTCTCATTCAGATATCTATTGGTGTTCCCGATCTCTGGAAGATGTTACTATCATTGACCATTATGGGGAATCCCCTAATGTTCCACTCCTTGGAATTAGGGGAGGTATTACTTATAACCCATCTCTGGCTCTACGACAATTTAGTTATGCTCGAAGAGTTGTTCCTCGTGACATATTGATAAAGGGTATTATATTTGATCACGGGAACTATGTTCAATGTTATTGTCAAAGTTTTATACGTGCTTGGGGCATGGTGAACAAGATTGATAGCAAGACTTTAGGATAAAGAATTCCATCCCTTTGTAGCCCTATCTCAAATGGATACGAGCTCGCACTTAAAACCTCATGATGTCGTATCCAGTTGTTCTACCAGTGATCATAGAGCATGTTGTTGATGGAGACGTTTCTCGCACTATTCTTCATCCAGACATGCCTACTGACCTCGAAGAATTGCAGAAGTCCTGGATTCAACTCAAGGAAGAACAGGACACCTTTTAAGCTCAATTTTATGCAAGTGAAAAGAAAGTGTTGGAGCTCACAAAGCTGCTTCACGAGGAGAAAAGCCTTAATGCATACATCGACGTGAAGAGGAAGCATTAGTGGGAGACTTGAGTCTTAGGTTTTATAAGTTAATATTGTTGTCTCTTTGAGACCCTTTTTCTTTTCATTGTAAGCCCAAGAGGCAATTTTAATTTTGAACTTATTGATGCAATCTTTGTTTCTGTTTCCTTTTGGATAGAAAACTTATATCTCCTAAGGTCCTTGAAAACATTGCATCCACATATCATGCATCATTTCATAAGTAGGTTTTCCAATACAGGTTTCCTCATCTATTTATTATTTATTTTAGTATAAGATGGCCCTCGAACAAACTGTCAAGGATCTCCAAACTCAGCATGCACAATTTCAAGAGACTCTTCTAAATCTGGCCAAAGGGAAACAAGAGATGATGGCGCTCCTTGTCAAGAAAAAGAAGACTAAGAAGCGGGTTGTTATCCTCAACACGGGAAGAAGATTCAAAGGTCCTGCTAAACCAGTTCAAGATGTTTCCTCTGAGGAAGACGAAAACCAAGAGGAGGGTGGAAGAAGTGTCAGGGGTGAATATAGAAACAACCAGGGTTCTAAAGATGAAGACTACTCCGACGAACAGTACCCTCCTGCAGATGACAAGTACAAGCAGTTAGAAGACCGTCTTAAAGCTGTGGAAATCCAGAAAGTGCTTGGATTAGATTTTGGAGAGCTAGTTCTGATCCCAGGGGTGGTCATCCCTCACAAATTTAAGGTCTCTATTTTTACTAAATATGATGGGGTCTCTTGTCCCAAACTTCATCTGAGGTCGTATGTTCGAAAAATCCAACCTCATACTGCTGACCAGAAATTATGGGTCCGTTTCTTTGAAGAAAGTTTGTCTGGTACTTAACTTGAATGGTTCTACCATTTGGAAGGGACCAACATTCACACATGGGAAGACTTGGCTACTGCTTTTTACAAGCAGTATCAATATAATGCTGACCTGGCGCCGACTCGTGTACAATTGCAAAACATGTCCACGGGTTCGAATGAAGGGTTCAAGGAGTATGCCCAAAAGTGGAGAGACTTAGATGGAAGGGTCCAACCTCCCTTGACTGACCGGGAGCTGGTAGATATGTTCATGGGTACTCTGACAGGCCTATAATTTAATCTGTTGATTGGAAGCTCGTCATCTGGTTTTACGGAGCTAATTCTGATTGGGGAAAGAGTTGAAAATGGTATCAAGAGTGGGAAGATTCCAATGGCTACATCTTCTAATGTTGTGAAGAAGCCCTTCGTTGGTAAAAAAGAAACCAATGATGTCTATGATCGGAAAGAACATGGTAAAAATGACTGCCATCATTCTATGGGAGTGGTGTTGATCTCTAATCCAATGCATTTACAACAACAACAACAGGGCAACCAGCACAGGTAAGACGCTCCAAGGAGGAAGTTCGCCAGGATTAATATGCCATTGGCCTAAGCATTACAACATCTGTTAAAGGCTAACCTCATAACACTCTGGGATCCTCCTCCTAATCCCAACATATCCTCTCCGAAGTACAATCCAAATGCAAGATGTGACTATCATTTGAACAGTCCTGTGCATGACACCAACAACTGTTGGGCCCTGAAAAACAAAATTCAAGACATGATTGATAACAAGGAAATTGAGTTCGACCCTCCGGAGACTATGAATTACTTCTCCTATGTCGAAGCATGACAAAGGCATAAGTGTTGTTGAAGATGGTTTGTATGTTACTTCCATAAGTGATGTGGTTACTCCTCTCTCAACAGTCAAGGAGAATTTACTACAAGCCGGTTTATTTACGTTGTGTTAAAGAATGTTATTGTTGTGCAATTCAACCCAATGGTTACAGGTCACTGAAGGAAGGTATTCGGCGCCTGATGGATGAACATGTAATTTTGATTGAGAAAGTTTTGTATGCTAAGAATTTGTGCCAAGATTTATCTGTCATAACTGTTACTCCTTTCAGGATCACTTCCAAGGGTCCCATAAGGATTACTACCAATCCAAAAGTTGCTCCTTTGGCCCATCCCATATTCCTCGGAGAAAGCTATTCCATGGAATTATAGGTCTGACGTCTATTACCATGGTGTTAAACAAGAGTTTTCTGATGAAGATGATGAAGAGGTTGATCCCAACATTGACAATATTTCGGGGACCAGTAAAATTACTAGAAGTGGAAGGATTTTGTCTCTGGAAATCTCTCCACCTGTTCAAATTACAGTTACCAAGACAACTTCCGAAGCTCGGGTAAAGAGCCAATAATAGATCCTGCCCAGATAGAAGCGTTAAAAGAAGTTGTAGTCAAGGACACCATTTGACAAGAGTTGGAAGAGGTTTTAAAAATCATTCGTAAGAGCAACTATAAAATTGTTGAATAGTTGGGGAAAACCCCATCCAAAATCTTTATGTTATCCCTACTACTATGTTCTGAAGCCCATGCACAAGCTTTAATGAAATTTTTGAAGACTGCTCATGTACCACAAGAGATTTTTGTCGATCAATTTGGAAGTTATGTTGCTAGCTTAACCACTGACAATGGATTTGGTTTCTATGATGTTGATATGACTCCGGAAGGAAGAAATCACAATAAGGCCATGTATGTCTCCATTGAATGAAGGGGCACTATGTTGGCTCATGTGTTAGTTGATACTGGCTCTTCCCTGAATGTCCTGCCAAAGGGCGCTCTCGATAGACTGGATTGTGAAGGGATTGTGCTGAACCTAGTGACATTATAGTTTGAGCCTTTGATGGATCAAAAAGAATGGTACATGGAGAAGTGGATCTCCCGATCAAAGTGGGTTCACATATATTTGAATCTGCCTTCTATGTAATGGACATTCGGCCAGCTTATTCTTGTCTACTAGGACGCCCATAGATCCATAGGGAAGGCGCTGTTACCTCCACCTTACACCAGAAATTAAAATATATTGTAAAAGGGAGGGTTGTTACTGTCTGCGGAGAAGAGGAGTACATGGTAAGCCACCTGAATTCATTTCGGTACGTGGAGATGGATGGAGAATTTATCGAGACTCCATGTCAAAACTTTGAAGTGATTTCCTCTGCTACTATTAAAGATGTTTCCGCAGTTCTAAAGACTACCAGGGTTCCGCACAAGATGGCTTCCTTGAAGGATGCCAAGGCTACTATAGAAGAAGGTGGTTGTACTGTTTGGGGCCAGCTTCCCGATATCCTCTACAAATCTGACAAGTTTGGTTTGGGCTTTACTGCAGAAAGTCGAAATGCTGTTTGTCGCGCTCGAGTTAGAAGACCTCTATTCCGTATCAGCAACAATAGAGTCAATGCTATAGAAGATGCTGACAGTGATTGTGGTTTCGACATATGTATATTCCCTACCATTGCTAATGGACTCGACAATTGGAAAGAAGAAGACATTATCTCCATCTCCTTTAGCCAGGAGTAATAGATATTTCTGTTTTTATCTCCTTAAGAAGTTTGGTTATGTAATTTCTTTTAAAACAATGACATTAAACCTTGTGTCTTGCCTGGGGCACAATGGTCCATTTGTTAAGGGTTGTCATTTCATATGTCATATTTTCATTTAATGAAAACATTGGACGCTTTGCATTCAAATTTTGCGCTTTCTGTCTTTATTTTACTTTATTACACTTTCAAATAGCTATGTGTTCTTACACACACCCACACACTACATTGCAGATCTCCGTCCACTATGGATCTCGTTGATAACGATTGTGCTATTGCCGCTTATGACTTTGAAAATCTGATCTACTAAGCCAAGGACAAAGGTGGGAATATTGTGAAATACCTGGAGAACTTTCCATACTCTTAATACAATAAGAAAAGGCTATCCAACAACAGGAAAAGTCGATCGAAATGGTAAACTTGGGTTCTGAGACGGATAGAAAAGAGGTTCAGATAAGCGCCAACTTAGAGGGCAGTGTCAAGAATAGATTGATCCAAATGTTTCATGACTATGTTGAGATATTTTCTTGGTCATACGAAGACATGCCAGGGCTCAGTACAGATATTGTGGTTTATCGTCTTCTGATGAAATAGGGTTGTTCTCTGATTAAGCATAAGGTTCATCGTATGTGTCCCGAGATGTCAGAGAAAATCAAAGTCGAGGTTATGAAGAAATTCAATGCAGGGTTATTAGTAGTAACATCATATCCTCAATGGGTTGCTAATGTTATTCCAGTACCAAAGAAATATGGCAAGGTACGTATGTGTGTAGATTACAGGGATCTGAACAGGGCGAGCTCCAAAGATGACTTCCTGTTTCCATATATTGATGGTTTGGTTGACAACACTGCTCAGCATAAGGTATTCTCTTTTATGGATGGTTTCTTGGGTTATAATCAGATCAAGATGGCGCCTTAAGACATGGAGAAAACTACCTTCGTCACACAGTGGGGAACTTTATGTTACAAGGCCATGCCTTTTAGGTTGAAGAATGCGGGGGTAACTTATTAGCGTGCCATGGTAGCTTTATTTCATGACATGATTCATCACGAGATAGAGGTCTACGTAGACGATATGATAGCTAGATCACATACTGAAGAAGAACATCTTGATCATTTGCATAAATTATTTGAAAGATTGAAGAAGTACAAACTAAGGCTAAATCCGAACAAATGCACTTTTAGGGTGAGATCCAGCAAACTCTTGGGTTTCGTCGTCAGTGGTAAAGGTATTGAAGTTGATCCCTCAAAAGTTAAAGCTATTCAAGAAATGTCGGCTCCCTGCATCGAGAAGGAAGTCAGAGGTTTCTTAGGACGACTAAATTACATTTCCTGATTCATCTCTTATTTGACGGTTACCTGTGAGCCAATCTTCAAGCTGCTGAAGAAAGATCAAGTAGTAAAGTGAAACGAAGACTATCAAATAGCCTTTGATAAAATCAAGGAGTAATTACAAGAACCTCCGATTCTGATGCCACCAGTTGAAGAAAGATCTTTAATCATGTACCTAACCGTGCTAGAGAATTCAATGGAGTGTGTATTGGGGCAACATGACGAGTTTGGTCGAAAAGAGCATGCAATATACTACCTTAGCAAAAAGTTTACCGACTATGAAACAAGATATTCACTGCTTGAGAAAACTTGTTGCGTTTTGGCATGGGCTGCTCGCCGACTAAGACAGTATATGTTGACTCATACTACTCTATTGATCTCTAAAATGGATCCCATCAAATACATATTTGAGAAGTCAGCTATCTCCGGAAGAATAGCCCGATGGAAAATGGTCTTAACAGAATACGACATTCAGTATACCACTCAAAAAGAAATCAAAGGAAGTGTACTGGCAAATCATTTGGCACATCAAGCTATAGACGACTATCAATCTATGAACTTCGAATTCCCGGATGAGAACATCATGCTAGTTACAGATTATGAAGAACCTGGACCATATGAAGGACCTTTGCTAGGATCCTGATGGACTAGGGTTTTTGATGGAGCTTCTAACGCACTTGGCAATGAGATCGGTGATGTAATTATCTCTCCCCAAGGTTGCCATACGCCCTTCACTGCCAGACTTTACTTTGAGTGTGTTGTACCCAAAAATTTTCCCTCTCATTTATCAATTAATCTCCCACAAGATCACCTTGGAGTCAAGACTGCACAGGGTTGATCAACTCAAAACACCTCCTCTAGCACTGATGACTAAAAATTAGGGATTGAGATTGCACAAGTACAAATGGACTTTTAATTCCCCATATGACTTTCATGGATCATTTTGGAATCTCAAGATTGCTCATGTCAAGTTTCAAGTCTTGGATCACATTTTTGCTCAATCAATTGATCAATTGACCTAAAATCAATTGTATTGGGGAAAAGTCAATTGTGGTCAATTTACAGTCAAACTTCATTATTTTTGGTCCATATCAACATTATGAACTCATATATGTCATTTGATCAAGTTTGGATCATAATTCCCCAAGAAATTTGATTAGGTCACCAAAAGGGCAAAATGGTCAAAATTATGGTTTTGACTAAGAAGGTGCAATTTATGATTTTTGACTTAGAAAATGTTTGATTGGTTTAAGTTATGTTCTCAAGGATTAAATTGCATTATTTTGACCTAATTGCATGGCTCAAAACATTCCTCAAGATCAATTGATTGATAGTTGATTTTCAGTTAACTGGTCAAAAGTCAACTGTACACTGAAAAGTTAAACTTTGACTTTTTGGTCAAAATCAAGTGTCAAAGATCATAATTCATCAAAACATGTCAAAATATGAAACTTGTTCATCAAGAAATAAAAAATTCAAGATTTCATTTTGGAAAGTCAAAATTTCTAAACTTAGAAATTTTTCTAAGTGTTGGAAATTCATATTTTTTCACAATTTTGAGCAAAATTTTCACCATGATGCAAGATGATATTCAAAGGAAAATTTCAACATGGAAGTTGTATATCTCAATGAGATTTAAAACATTATAGAACATAACTTCTCCTAGAAATTCATGTATTTCAATTTATGATTTTGTGAATACATGTTCATGAAACTTGGAAACTTAGTGAAATTTTGTCCTAGTTTAGGAAGGATTTTAACCTAACTTCATGGCAATTTTTCACATAGTTCCAAGATGAATTTTCAAAAATTTCCAACATAGAGGTTGTATAGGTTGTTACAATCTTTCCAAAATGTCTAAGAACTCGTTGAGATCATGTTTGAGCAAGGAGAATCGAAGGCATGAAGTTAGGGTTTTCAAACTTGAATTACAAGCCATTTTGTGAAGAACACATGAACCAAATCCATGCTAGGCTGCATAATCTTTGCTTTGCAGGCCTCAAACTTGTTTTTCACTCCATAATTAATGTTTTTCACAGCTTCTAGAAGCTTTAATCCAAGCATTCAATGCATTGCCCATGCTTAATACCATTTTAGGAAGAAAGGCAACATTGCCATTTTGGAAAAGTGGCTTTATGCATAAAGTCCACTCTTCTTGAGCCCCTAACTTGTTTGTTCAGCACACACTCAACATGCAAAGTTAGATAAACATGTTTAAAGTTGGTAACCACTCTAGACAGCCTTGTACTATGCATTGGGACAATGTGTATCAAGCTTGCTTCAAAAACAAGAAAAAGGGCCATAACATGTGATTTTGAATTCTGATCAGGGACAAGTCTCCAAACTTGTTTCTTATAAATAGAGTCACTATTTATGAGCTAGAACACGATCTTGAACACCCTGAAACACTACCAAACTCCCTAAAATTAGAAATTGTCCAAAAACTCCATTGTTGCACAGTTTCTGACTTTTAACTTCAAACTTCCATTTTCCTCGTGTGTTCTTTGGCCTTTTAGTTCCTAAAGCTTCCTTGCATCAAATACAAACCATTTTTGTCCCTGTTACACGACTGTAACTCCATTTCCATCATCCTCCATAACCAAAAACATAGCATTGCAATTGGACTTCTCCAGGCCATTTCAGCCACTCTTAACTCAAGCTAAGCATTACATTAGCTTCCTAGAGACTCAAGGAAGCTAACCTGATCATTGCAGCATCTTGAATTAAGCTCAAACTCATTTCACGATTTCCAGTTTTGAGGTATTTTCTTGAACTTCCATCTTCATATTTAGGCATTGTTAGGCTTGCATTTGTGAAGATAAAATGTAGACATCATTGCCCTGACACTATACATGTCCATAGATTTCATTTATGATGCTTGAGTAGGGAGAATTTTGAGTTTGAACTTTTAAAAATATTTAGGTCAGAATTTGATACTATTAGAAATTCATGCTCATCTTTGAGAATTAGCTTAATTTATTTACATATTCAGAATCGTAAGAAAATTTCTAACAAGTTTGATGTTGGAAGTTTTGTGAATGGATGAGAAATGAATGAGTTACAGGTCCTCTGGCTGGAGGTTGAAGATGAAGTTACATTCAGGGCAAAACTTATGTTACATATTTATTGTTCTATTTAAGTTAACGGATGTATCACCACCCCAGTGGTTAAAGCGCGCGTATGTCACCTTTAGGACCTGGGTCGAGCCCCAGCATCCGTTTTGTCATTTTATTTTATTTTTTCATATTTTGCTTCTTTTTGTTTTACATACAGCAGCGCCCGGGCCCTAGTCATTGGGCTTTCCATCTTTTTTCTTTCTCTAACCCCCTGCTTTGCTTTTGCACCTGGTCCAATTTTATTTTTTTTCTTCATTTTTTTTCATTTTTCTATTTTATTCTATTTTCATTTTATATTTTCTTTATTATTTTTATTATTATTATTAGTATTATTATTTTTGTTAATGAAAAATCCCAAAAATATTATTATTATTATTTATACACTTATTTATTTTTATTTGTAAAAAACAAAAAGACTAAAAAGCATTTCCTAATAAATTAATTTCTTTTCTTAAATAATAAATATTTATATAACTAGATTTAATTATTATATTATTCTCTTGTAAATTAATTAATTTATAATTTAGGTTTGTTTTTAATTGATTACTCTTCATTTTATTTTTATTATTTTAAAACATTTTCATAAAAAAAACCCCTAAAAACATTTTTTAACTTAATTTCCTTCTTAATTAATTTAGGTTTAAATTTTATTTATTTTTCATTAATTATTTTCTTAATTAGGTTTAGGGTAAAACTATTTCATAAAATCAAACAAAAATCATTTCTTTATTCATTTGCATTTTTGCATTTTTATTTTCAATTCTTATACATTTATTCAATATGGTTGTAATAGTAAATTAGATTTAATTTTCTTGCAAAATCCCCATTTGTAAATTTGTATACCCCCTCCCCTAATGATGTAATAGCTTAGTATTTTTTACTTTCCGCAATTTATCGCTTTATGTAAATACTAGTAAATTAGGGTTTGTATGAAAAGATTAAAATCATCAAGTTAGCAAACCCTAATTCAAGATAAACAAGCATGTAAATCAAACACACTTGCACACTTACACCCTTAGGGTAATTTTACTTTGTTTGCCTTACAAAAATGGCCATGTTATGCATGTGGGTTATCTTAGCAAAAGCAATCAAAAAATACAAGATCATAGTCCCTCGATGACGCTATCAATGTTGCCTTTCAAAAATGATCTTAGTCCCTCCAAGAGAAATGCTAAGATATCTCACAACATTGCTATCATGGCTATACGATGACCTACGCCCGTCCCTTTACATCCAAAGATAAGACTTCGTACCAAATCAATGGTAAGATAGCAATATAAAAGGAAAGGAAGAAATAAACTAAGACTTTTGAGTAGGTAGATTGTTCCTAGTTGCTTGCTCATTTTTAAATCAAACATCCTTTCTAATTTTCAAAACAAACACCAACACTTTCCAAAATACTTTCAAAACATTTTCCAAACATGAAATATTTTCAAAATCTCAACACTTTATATATGTTCTTACGAACGAGAACTATCACAAAGTTTACCTAAACGATTGCGCCTTTTCAAAATACTTTCAAAAACCACACAAAGCACATTTTCAAACAAAAGAAAGTGATCTAGCAAGCAACTAAGAGCCCATAGATAACTATGGATGAAAAGAATGCTAACACCTTCCCTTTTCATAATCTACCCCCCCCCCCCCCCGAACTCAAGAAATAATCTCAAATGTCTTTCTTGTTCTTTTCAACCTTTCCTTTTGGATAAAATAAAAGTCGGTGGCAACTCTTGGTAACCGCAACATTTGCGATAAAACGCAAAACAACAAGTCAGTTCTCCCACCGTATCACAGAGTGCACCAATAACATGGCTGAATATGAAGCATGCATCATGGGTATTAAAGTTGCTATTGGCCTGAGAATCAAATTCCTGAGTGTATATAGGGATTCATCCTTAGTAATCAGTTAGGTCAAGGGAGAATCAGATGCAAAGCATCCGAATCTTATCCCTTACCGAGAACATGTGTTAACCTTGATTCCGTACTTCAAAGAGATTAATTTTGAGAATATCCCAAGAGAAGAAAATCAGTTGGCAGACACATTAGCTACCATGTCATCTATGTTCAAGATCAAATGGGACAATGAGGCTCCCAGAATTACCATTGAAAGATTCGACGAACCGGCACATTACTAAGAAAATGATACTGATGGAGTAGAAGAGAAACCTTGGTTTCATGAAGTGAAAAGGTACCTTGAAGCTCAAGAATACCCTGAAGGGGCATCGATCAATAACAAGAAATTCCTACGGAGGTTCTCAGATAAGTTCTTTTTTAGCAATGGAATTTTGTACAAGCGTAATCATGATTTAACTCTACTTTGCTATATGGACAAGAAGGAAGCAGAGGAAATCATGCAGCTATATGTTTTGTTTTCACTTTGTACTCTTTTTCACGATAATTTCCTATTTGTACTCTTTCCAAACTATCAAACTTGATCATCAAGAATAAATACAAAAAATTCAATAAAAGTCAAAAGTTTGAAAAAATTTCAACACTTGGAAAAATTCTAAGTGTTTTGTTCTTAACAAAATCACTACTTCATGGCCATTTTTCACTAAGATCCCAGTTGATTCAAAGAAAACTTTCAACATGAAATTTGTAGGGATTGATGAATTCTACAAATTTGTTAATGAGGGTTGATCTTCAAAAGTTCTTAGATTAAGAGATATGAGCCCATGAAGTTGTGATATTTTTATCCAACACTTAGAAAAAGTTTCAACAAGTTTTGATCAGTTTTTTATCCTAACTTCTTGGCCAATTTTCACCAAGTTCCCATTTGATTCAGCCAAAGTATTCAACATGAGAGTTGTAGATCTTGATTCAAGCTTTCCAAAATGTCAAAGAAAACAAAGAGATCATGCTTGAGCTAGGAGATTAGAAGACATAAAGTTGGTATTCCATTCTTGAATTATAGGTCATTTTTGTGATGAACTCATAATCAAATATCATAGCCATGCCTTGTAATCTGACTTTAGAGGCCTCTAACCTCTAAATCTATCCATAATCAGAAGATTACACAAAATTTTGAGCCATTATCCCATTGGCGCAAGCTTTAACCAAAACATTTTCCCATTTTGAGAAGAAAGGCAAGACTTCCATTTTGATAAAGCTTACTTTATGCATTTTGTCAACTCTCCTTGAGCCTCTCACTTGTTTCCTCTGCATACACTCAACCTAAAAGATCATATGAGAATGCTTGAAGTATCCAACAACTCTATGAGACAAATTACAATGCATTGGAACCATGTTTTTCAAGGTTACTTCATAACTAAGCTTCCAAGCCATAACTTGTTATCTTGCAAATCTGGTTAATTCAACTTCTAAAACCTTTTGCCTGTAAATATAAGGTTCATTTGCAAGTCAACACACGAATGTACAACTTCAAAAACACCCTTAATCCCTCTCAAACCAGAATTAGCCATAAAACTCCATTTTTGAGCTTTTGAAGTCCACTTCTTCGAAACTCATAAACCTTGCAATATTTGTTCAAGAAAACCATCCACACACCTCACATACATTATATAGAAGTTGTTCAAACACAAGAACAACTTCTGCAACATCATTATCACCATCTTCCAAACTTAAAAACAATTCCTTGCAAGTTGACTTGGTTGGGGAGATTCAATCACTTTCATCACAAAGTAAGCATTGGAATACGTTCAGGGAGGATCAAGGAAGCTTTTGGCATCATTTATTTGCACCTAGAAGCATCCATACGTGTTCTGAGTTTTCACTTCAAGAGGTAAGTTTTCCAAACTTTGATATCTTGATTTAAGCATCATTTGCAAATACATTCTAAAGCAAAAATGTAGACATCATGCCTCTAAAGCTAACCATGTCCTTAGTTTTCATTTATATTGCTTGTGTGTTGAGAATTTTAGCTCTGACCAGTTAGGGTTCGTTTTTGGTACTGAGCAAAATTCTTGATAATCTTTGAGTGTTAGTAAAAATAAGTGGCATGGTTGAATTCAAGTTCAAATTTCAAGCAAGTTTGGCTTTGGAAGTTTTCAAAATGGTTGAGAAATGAGAGTTTTACGAAATCAAAAAAATGGAAGTTGTTGTTGTTGTTACAGGGAAGAAGAAGAAGAAGGGTGGAGCGAAATAAAAATTTGAAAAAACCAGTTTATAATATATTTATTGGGTGTTGTTTCATAACCGGATGAAACAACCATCCTAGTGGCAAGTGTGTGTGTGTGTGTGTGTGTGTGTGTGTGTGTGTGTGTGTGTGTGTGTGTGTGTGTGTGTGTGTGTGTGTGTGTAAAGCGTTAGTGTGCCAGGGCAGGGGTTCGATCCCTACCTCTGGCATTTTATTTTCTAACATTTCTCTTGTAGATTACATGTTATGAAATCCAATGTTCGCACCATGCATCCTCATATCTTGACCATCAGATCTCAATTATCCTTATCCAGCATTCCAAAATCAACATGCCTATGGTGCAGTCCAAGGAATTATCCACACATGATCATCAGGCGCCCGGGCTCTTCTGTTTTGGGCCTAACTTTTTTGCTTCTTCTCACTCCCATTATTACTTGTTTACACCCAGGCCCATTTTACTTCTTTTTTTATTTTAATTAACTTTTTCTTTTCTAAATCATTTTTATTTAATCAGGAAAAATAATAAAATCACAAAAGATTTATATTTAGGTTTTTAATTAATTAATTTAATTTTCATAAATAAAAATTAACTTAATCACCTTGTTCTATTTTATTAATTAATTTGTAAAATAATTAAAATTAGGCTTTTACTATTATTTCACACCATAAATTATTTTTCTAAAAAACACCAAAAATACTTTTTTTCTAAAACACTTAGAAAATGTTTTAGGGTTTTGACATCTTTTCTCTTCATCATCTCCGCGCGCTCATTTTACTTTTTCGCATTATTTTTCAATATCATAATTTGTCAATGGTTTGTAATAGATAGTTAGTGCTTATTGCTTTTCATCCCCATTCATAAATTTGCACCCCCATCCCCGAAGCCTTGTAATAGCGTAGAATATTTAATTTTTGCAATTTACTGCTTTCCTTATTGTTGTTAGTAATTAGGGTTTGTATGGTAAGATTAAAATCAACTGATAGCAAAACCATAATTTCAAAACAAAAATACATGAAATCAAAACACTTCGCACACGCGTACCTCTAGGGTGACTCTCACTTGTTGTCTCAGATAAAAAATAGTCATGTCCCTTGAATGTGGGATGCTTTAGCGAAGACCCTCGATGATCCTTCGATGCTGCCTTCAGTAAACGATCTTAGTATCTTATAAAAATTGCTAAAGCGTCCTACAAATTGCCTTCTATGACTGTACAATGACCCACGCTTGTCCCTCACATCTAATAATATGGCTTCCTACTAACTAATGGTGGGATAGCACTACCTAAAGGAGGAGGAAAAGAACAAAGACTTTTTGAGTTGGTAGATCGCTCGTAATCGCTTGCTCACAAACTAAAACAATCTTTACACTTTACACTTTCAAAACAACTACTTTTAAAACACTTTATAAACACTCTTGAGGACTGATACAAGGGTTATTATAAAGAAAACTGCCTTACGTTGGCATTTATAAAACATCTTTTCACAAAACAAACACTTTCTTTCACAAATATTTTCAAAACAAACATTTTATATACATTCTCAACGATACGAGAATCATTACAAAATTACCGTACTTAGGAATTTTCAAAATATTTTCAAACATACACAAACACAAAAGAATTTCAAGAAGTAAGCTAGAAATTAAGAGCCCGTAGATAACTACGGATGAAAAGGGTGCTAACACCTTCCCTTTTCAAAACTTATCCCCCGAACTCAGAAAATTCTAAAAGGTCTTTCTTGTTCTGTTCACCCTTTCCTTTATTGGATAAAAGAAAAGTCAGTGACGACTCTTGCTATCCGCAACATTTGCGATAAAATGCAAAATCCAAAAGTCAGTTCTCCCACCGTATTACAGTAGCGTTGCTATGTGATATGATGGCACTGGGTGAATCTGTAAGGTTAGCGCCCCAACACCCAAGTCAGTCACATAGTTTAAGATGATTGATGTGAAATTATGAGATCATAGTAGTATACCTTGAATCTTCATGTGTTCATTATTTACACTGGACTTTTTTTATTGGGTGTTTCATTATTGGGTCAAATATTTAGACCTCACCCGTATTGGACCTTTGGCCGGCCCAGGACAATACCAACAGTTTACTCGCAGAAGTTAAGAAATATACAAATGGTAGAAAAATAAACATTCCCATTAATATTGAATATTATTTATAATACTCTCTCTTGGATGTCTATTGAGAATGTGTATCATTAAAACCCTATTAGAAAAAGTTCAATGGAAAAAATCTTAGTGAAGAAAAAAGAGTACAACATCCTTTTGTAATAGAATTTCCTCATTAAAAATTTTAATAAGAAAATTCAATGGGACAAAATTATGGTGAATGGAAAAAGAGTACAAAATGTATTTAATTCTCCCCTTACTCGTACATTTATATGTGAGATAATGAAAATTATTCTTTATACTAGTTGCTCTAAAATTATGATTGAATGAGTGACTTTGTAAACTATTTGTTGTCTCTTTTATCATAATATTATTCAACATAGACAAACACAACAATATCCTTTTGTAAGAATTAATATAAGATATATTTGTTCTTTCCCCTCAATTTAATGATCATCTCCTGAACGATGAAGACCAATTTTTTGTACTATTTCGTTAAAAATTTTGCATTTGACAAAGTTGTTATTGGTTGTTTCACATATTGCTATCAAATGTTTGTACCATCACAAATAAACAAATAACTTATTTGTGATTTACCATTACGAGCATATAACAAGTAACCTATAACTCTAAGGTAACAAATTATATGTATGATTCTGTTTCATTGTCTTTGGGTAGATAAAAAAGTATATCTTGCTAATAGATTGACATCAATTAATATATCTTGTGTGTATAATTAGCAAGATACATCAGTGTTTTGATTATATTGAGATATGATATAAAATAATTTTTCATCATCCTTTTAATATTTGAAAGGATTGTCTCCACAACCAATAATCTAAAAATCATTGAATATATGAGATTTGTATTGACCAAGTGCTCCAGACACAAGAGGGGAAGGGAATTTCGTTTGTTGAAAATTGATGTTTAATATTATAAAAAATTTGATTTATTAAAATATTAAATTAATTTTATTATTTAAACATAGATTTAGAAACATATTAAAAGAGAGATAAAAGTAGAGATGAAGAGAAAGAAATAAGGTGTAAATAAAATAAATTGGTAAAAAAATAAAAAGACAAGGGAAAAAGAATATGCACCAAAGATTTATATAGATTCTATCTAAACACTAGGCCTACAAGAGTTCTGAGATTTTCACAAGTTATACCTACAAACCTTCTTACAACCAAACAAATATTTTAACTATTTAATCTTACAAACCAAACAAGAGATTGTAATAGGCTAATATCCAAACCAAACAAAAGATTTTAAAAGGATAATCTCCAAAACAAACAAGATATTTAATAGGATAATCTCCAAACCAAACACATATTTTAACTGGATAAACTCAAGAGCAAACCAAAAATTAAACTAGTTAATCTCAATAACCAAACAACAACTTCTCTTAAATATATTACACAAGAGACACCCTCTTGAGTAAATTGCAAAATAATTACAACAAATGTAAAAAAAAAACTCTCTTTAACATTTTTCACGCTATCGGCATAAAGGAAACTTAGGTGAGAAAATAGTTGATGAAGAAGAATAGAGTACATAGTGAGAAAAAATGATTTTAAATTCGAATTTTTTGTGTAAAATAAAATGAGGAGAAGTAATATATTTATAGGAAAGCAATTGGTTTAAAAAGGAAATGATCCATGAACATTTTTAGTGATATAATAAATTAACTCTATTTGTTAATTGATTAGATAAGCTAAATAAGAAATGTTTTATGTATTACCTGTCAGTAATCGAGTAAAATCTTCCATAATTGATTTGGAGGCATTACAAATGCTTTAATTGATTAACCATAATGTGCTAATCAATTACCTTGTGAGAAAGAATGATTTTAAATTCAAGTTTGTGTGTAAAATGAAATGAGGATAAACTCTCTATTTATAGGAAAGCAATTGGATCAAAAAGGAAATTGTTTTGGACTGGGCTGACACTTGCCCCACCGTTGGGGAGTTCCAATCTGGTGCCTCTGCCTATGGCCCAATAGCTTCAGGCCCAAGTCAGATAGCTGTTGAAGATTTCCCCCACGTGCCCATTAGAGAATGTATCTCTTAGTCATCGTCAACCACCACTTGCCCTCCGAGAATAACGGGTCCACTGTCCCTATATTCTCGGTGCGTTTTACCAGGGAGGGGGCCACATGCTGGACCTTATTACCCATGTAAACCCTGGAAGTCCTTATTATTGAGCCAAAATCACTTGGTCCAATACATGGATCTTGGCCTAGAGTTAGGGCTATAAATACCCTATCACATGAAAAGGTCAAGTATTTATTCATTCTACCTCATTTATGTTACTTGCACTATGATTGTCTAGACTCTTACTTTGGAATCAGAGTATCTTACAGGTACCCCCCCACTTCACATTCAATCGTTGCTCAACTTAAAGTTCGTGGACCTTGATGATCCCTTCTGATCAGGTAGAATCAGTAACGTCGTTTGTGAGAATTCAGCTTCCCCGTCTTTCACTCAAAACCAAAGCAACTCTTTCTCAACTTTCCGATTGTCATGGTCGACCAAGCTATCAACAATGACTAGAACATTCACTTCGTCGATGCCGGCAACAACAATAATGTTTTCTCCCCTAAGCAAAACCCCTAGGATGGGATGATTACATCTTCCTTCACCCGCTCACAACCACACGATGATGCACACCATCCTGTGCAGAATTATGATCCGGTTGTGTATCAGGAGATCCCCATTCTCAAAAATGCTGACGCCATAACCAGAGCCCTATTCGCTACGATCAACCAGATGAATTACGTGATCTTCATGCAGAGTGAGCACTTAATGATGCTAGAACAAACTTGTCGGGCCCCTAGAAAGCACCAAATACTTGATTCTTGAACTCCTCATCCCCGACAGAATGAGGACCGCTCCTGATCTCCCCCGCAGAGACACAACAAAGATGATTCTCAGAGCCCAACTCTCTGCCGTATTGGACGAGGTCTTGCATTAGAAAGACCCAACTTGAAGTTGTCAAGAAGCGCGGTAACACCCCCTTGCACAAAGAAATAGGGGTGAGGAAGAGAAGAAGTCTCGGCCAAGGAACCCTGCCAATGACCAAGACCGATACAAAGACCATCACTACTATCAACCCCCTCTTGCTCCCCTGAAATAAGCGACAAAGACGACCCCCGTAGTCCACTATCCCAGACCATCAGGGAGGCCCATATTCCTAAAAGGATGGAGAAGCCTCCCCTTCTGAAGGATACGACGACATTGCTAACCCTGTCGACAATTGATGGCTTCGAGGCCATGCTTCACTATCATAACATAGGGCCCACCACTAAATGCATATGGTTCCCCACAACACTGAGGAAAACGGCCATGGACGAGTATAAGAGCCTGCACTGGGTCAATCACCTCGTGGAGTAATCTGAAGAACCAATTCATCATCAACTTTACTGTATCTCGTCGGTACCCGAAGACTGAGGTTTCCCTTAAGGCAATCATCTAGAGGGGCGATGAGACCCTTAGAGAATACATTAATCGGTTCAAACCCGAGGCAATTTAGGTCCCCTGTGCCAATCACATGAAGAGATACTTGCTCGAGAGAGAACTCCTCCCTGGAACTGAATTTAGAAAGGTCGTCGGTATTAAGCCCCCAAGTATTTTGATGCACTCCTCGAAAAAGCTCAAGCGTACATGGACAACGAGGAAAAAGAGGCTATCAGCAACGCCCGCGATTCAAGGAACCACGAACTAACTAACATCCTGCGGCAAAATGACACGAGCTCTTCTCAAGGAACATGGAAGAAAAGAAGGGAGGAGAAACCTCGCGACGTCGCGAGCACAGAGGACCAGTCGAGCGGTTCACCGAATACACCTTGTTGACTGCTTCTCGCGAGCGTATCCTTGCAGAGTGATTCAATGCTGAGTTCAAGGATGGCAGGGCCAGGCATCCACGACCCACCCTTACAAAGCCCGGGGCTGATAAAACAAAGTATTATCAGTACCATCGGAGCCATAGTCATCTGATTGTAGACTGCGTCCACCTGAAGGATGCAATCAAGACTCTCATCAAGGAAGGGAGACTCGGGCAATAGAAGAGGAATGACGCCCCTAGCCAGGACACCTACGGGGTTAACGAAATTTTCGGTGGACAAACCTGCTCGAGTTGAAGAACAAGCTCCACCAAAGGTCGACTCCATTAACCTCGACACCCACTTTAATAAAGATGAAGTCAAGGCCCTCAATGAAGAATAGGATCCTCTATGGACCATCCCAGATAGAGACTTTGAGTTCATCCACCTCGGCCAAGACCTGAGCAAAATCGTGAAGATCGATGCGGGACTCCCCGACTTGACGAGGAAGGAACTCAAAGCCTGCTTAAGGGAGAATGCTGACTTGTTCGCGTGGAGCACTACAGAGATGCCTGGACTCGACCCTGAGGTCTCCTGTCACCAAATTGTTGTGGATCCAGCCGTTATGGCAGTAATACAACATATGCATAGGCAGTCTCCCAAAAAAGCGGAGGCTACTGAAAAAGTTGTAAAGGACCTCCTAGAGGCAAATTTTATTTCTGAGGCCCGGTATTCAACTTGGATCTCAAATGTTGTACTTGTTAATACAAATAATAGAAAATGGTGTATATGTGTTGACTATACTGATCTCAACCGGGCATGTCCTAAAGATGCATTTCCTTTACCTAATATCAACATGTTGGTTGAAAACTCGGCCGACTACAAAATTTTATCATTTATGGACGCTTACTCGGAATATAACCAAATCCTCATGGCGATGAGTGACAAACATTGCACTGCCTTCATGACCAGGTCGGGTAATTACTACTACAACTTAATGCTCTTCAGCCTAAAAAGCGTAGAGGTAACATACCAGCGGATGATGAACAAAGTCTTTCGCGGTAAGATTAGGGACATGCTCGAGGTATACATGAATGACACGATCATCAAATCTCGAGCGGAAATATACCACACTGCCCACCTTAAAAGAGTGTTCACCCAAGCAAGGCAATGCAAAATGAGATTCAACCCAAAGAAATGCACTTTCAGGGTTAGGACAGGAAAATTCCTCGGTTTCTACCTAACCGAACGAGGAATCAAATTCAATCCCGACAAATGTAGGGAATTCTCTGAGCTCCCCACGCCAAGATCGAAAAAATCCATACAAGTCTTGAACGACACACTTACCTTGCTCTACCCCTTCGTAGCAAAATCTGCATAACATGCACTCCCATTCTTCAAACTTTTACGAAAAGAGGCGGCGTTTGAGTGGACCGAGGAGTGCGAGCAAGCTCTCCTCCACCTCAAAAGGGCCCATTCACAACCACCCATATTATTATGACCAGAGAACAGGGAAACTTTGTTCCTCTACCTGGCCATCACTACCGAGGCCGTAAGTGCAGCCCTCGTCCGCGAGACACCAGACGAGCATAAACCAGTATACTTTACTAGTAAAGCATTACAAGGCCCTGAGGTCAGATATCAACAAATGAAAAGGTAGTCTTGGCCCTCATCAACGCGGCGAGGACACTCGGATATTACTTTCTGGCCCACATGATCGTCGTCCGAACAAATCAACCCATGAGACAACTACTAGGTCGACCAGATATGGCTGGCCGAATGTTGAAATGGTCCCTAGAGATCTCCAAGTTAAACGTTCAATACGAGAGCAAAAAAGCCCTTAAGGCCTAAGTGTTGGCTGACTTTGTTGCAAATATGACCACCGACGAACCCTCTGTGGACGGGAAACACAAGTGGATCGTCTTTATAGACAGAGCTTCCAGCTCGATGCAAAGTAAAGTTAGAATCCTCCTCGAAAATGAGGAGGCCGTTATGGTCAAACATTCACTTGCGTTGTTGTTTCCCACGTCAAACAACCAGGCCTAGTATGAGGAACTTCTCGTAGGATTAAGGTTGGCCAAAGATCGGGGTTCCGTGAAGTACAGATATTCACGGACTCCCAACTCGTCGCGTCTCACGTTCGAGGAGAATATCAGGCCAACAACGATAGCCTCATCGAATACCTGAACCTAGTAAAAGAAAGGATGAAGAGGTCCGACTGGGCAGAAATAAAACACGTACCCCGCGAACAGAACATATGGGCCGATATACTTTCAAAGCTTGCGAGCACAAAGAAAAAAGGTGGGAACAAGTCTGTCATTCAAGAGTCCCTTTCTCGCTCGAGCATTGAAAGACCTGCATCCTTGTCTGAGTTGAACGCCATCAAAGACATGTCGTGTTGGATGACCCCAGTATTTAATTACCTCACAAAGGGAGAGTTACCCGCTGACCAAAAGGAGGCCAATGTGACTAAACGATGAGCCTGCTCTTACGTAGTAGTCGAGCAGAAGATCTATCGACGGGGATTCTCCATCCCACTCCTGAAATGCATTGAGGAGTCCAAAATCCTTAAGATCTTATGGGAAATCCACGAAGGAATCAATGCTTAACACTTGGGCGGAAGATCTCTAGCATGAAAGGTGTTGTGAGTAGGGTATTACTGGTCCACCATGCAGCAAGACACGAGGGAGCACGTTAGAAAATGTGACAAATGTCAAAGAAAAACGGACATGAACCTCACCACCCCACACGAACTCAAAACATTATCATCCCCATGACTGTTTTCCTGGTGGGGGATGGACATCCTCATACCGTTCGTGCAAGGATCATATCAAAATAAATTCTTGATCATGGTTATCGACTATTTCACGAAGTGAATAGAGGCTGAAGCCCTAGCCAGAATCAAATCAGACAACATCCTCTGTTTCTACAAACGAAACGTGTTTTCCTGATTCGGCATACCATAAGCGCTCATCACCGACAATGGGACGCAGTTCACTGACCAAAGCTTCCAAGAGTCTGTCGCCAAGCTCGGGACCAAACAACACTTCACGTCTGTCGAACACCCTTAAACCAAAGGGTAAGTCGAGGCCGTGAATAGAGTTATCTTACGAGGACTCAAGCGCAGGTTGAGAGGAGCCAAAAAGGGGTGGGTCAAAGAGTTGCACAATGTTCTATGGGCTTACCGAACGACACTGTTATACGGTGGAAGAACCGACTGTTAATACTGGTTTGTGTTTTGTATTCGCAAACGTCGCGGTAAGCAAGAGTTGCCACTAACTTTTATTTTATCCAATCAGGAAAAGGAAAAAGAACAGAAAAAACCTTTTTCGAGATATTTCTGAGTATGGGGGGTAGATTATAGAAAGGGAAGGTGTTAGCACCCTTTCTATCTGTGGTTTTCCACGAGCTCTTAGGTACTTGCTCATTTTGAAAACTGCTTGTGTGTGCTTTTCTTTGAAAAGTTTTGTTTTACTTCGTTTTAACCCTTGTTTCTGTCCTCAATAGTGTTACGAAGTTGTTTTTTGAAAACTTTGTTTGCGAAAGTGTTGGTGTGAAAAAGATTTGTTTGTTTGAGCAAGTACCTAGGTACTAATCTACCTACTTGAAAAAGGTTTATTCGTTTTCCTTTAGACAGCGCTATCCTATTATTAAGGAATAGGTAGCACCGCCTTTGGAGCTTAAAGGAACGTTCGAAGGGAAGAAATGGTCACTGAAGGCAACAAGTAAGGATACCTTAGCGTTTCGAAGGGACTATCGTTATAAGATCAATTCGTAGGCAACTCGAGGCACAAGTAGGGACTATGATCTTTATGAAGACTTTGAATCGTGGGTCATTGCTAAGGTATCCCTATGTTTGAGGGACACGACCATTATTTCTGAGGCAACCAAGTGAGGTAATACCCTAGGGGTGCAAGTGTGCAAAAGTGTTTGATTTCAGTTATATTTATCTTTGCAGTTTAGTGATCTAAGATTGATTCGTTAGTCATACACGCCTAAGTTGCTAACAATTATATACAAGCATCCAAAATATAAAAGCGAGAAGGTAAAGGTCCTATGTTATTACAAGGCTTTTGCAGATACATAATCATCTTGACTATAAATAAAAATGTGGAAGTTTAAACCCTAATTACTATTACAACCTCGAAACAGTTACAATAATAATAAAAGGAAATTAAAAAATGTGCGCGGCAAATTTAAATGCGAGAATTAAAGAATCCTAACATATTTAATTGAAAAATATTTAGGTTATTATTATTTTTTTGAGAAAAATTAATGGGGTTATGTACAAATTAAAAACCCTAATTTCTAATTAATTTAAATTATATAGAAAAACAATTAAATTGCCCTAAATAATTAAACTAATTAATTAAAGAAAAAACATATTTTTTATGAAAAAAGATTTTTTATTGTGACTTTGATTATATAAAAAAATGATTTTTGTTATTTTGTAAAAAAATAAAATTATTAATGAAATAATAAAAATAAGAAAAAAAATTAAAATAGGAAAGAAATGATGGACTTGTTTGTGAAGCTGAAAATGGGGTGTATATTTGAATTTTTGGGCCCATTAGTGGCTAAGCCCAGTCAACGCGTGGATCTTGTGTAGCCTCTTCCTGCTGGTGCACCATGGACTCTCCTGCATGGGCGCTAGATTGGATTGATGAAGAACCCATTGATTAGATGATGGGAGCACATGGTAGGCTCCTGGGATGTATATGCATAGGATCTGCAGTTACAAAGTTAGAAAATAAGAAAATGTTGGGACCTGGGATCGAGCCCGGGTCCTCTACATTTCCAAATGCACGCCTCACCACTGGGCCACCTGTTCTTGTTTGTTACAATAATAACAATAATCAATATTATGCCAAACAAACTGGATAAGACAAAAATAAAATAAAAATGCGCGTGTTATTCAAATGGACCAACAATGATTAGCCACGTATCTTCTTCTTCCCCTGTCCGTCGTTTTAGGTCTGTAACTTTTACCTACGGACAAACATCCATTGCTATAACCCCGTGACTTTCAAAAATCAACAGCAAGCATGATAAATTGATTCCAAATACATGGATCAACCAGTCTTGATGCCATGAGCATCATGATACCCTTTTCTTGGGCCAATTTAACCTGTACAAAAAACCCTAAAATGGCACAGTAAACCCTAGCAAAGGCAATTACGAGTACATGCACTGAATCATCAATTAAACCATTCAAACATGTTGCAAATATGTCAATGAGCACAAATATATCATTAGAACATGTTTATGATGCAAGAATTGCTGTAATTGAATTTGAAAAGAAGAGCAAACCGCGTGAGTGTTATATGCCAATTCTAGGCTTATGGAAGCTTGTAGTTTATCGTGCTAGCGTCTGGGAAGGTCCAGGAAACGATTGGTAGCTTTGAAATTCTTTGAATTGGCCTCTAAACTGGAAATCAATCCACCACTTTTTTGACAATTTTCAATTCTTGCTTGCAGCTTTTACCACCTTTAATCCTCGTTTTTCTGGCTTGGTTGTGTCCTATATATGTATTGGAATTGATTAGGTCAACAAAACTGCATGGTATATGTTGTACCCTAAAATTTTCCCTCTTATTTCTCAAAGGATCACCCTGGACCCTCAGGTTTGCTTTCATCCAATTTCGAGCTTTGAATTACAAATTTTTCAAGAAAGTCATTCACAAGGGCAAAATGGTCATTTGCACACTAAAAAGTCAAACTTTGACTTTTGGATCAAAATCAAGTTTCAAGAATCATATTTCAGCAAGACATGTTAAAATATGAAGTTTGTTGCATTAAGAAAGCCAAAAGTCAAATTTGCTATTGGAAAAGTCAAATTCTAAATACTTAGAATTTTTTTCAAGTGTTTAAGAAATATGACAAGCTCAGAACTTCTGGCCAAATTTTCACCATGACACAAGTTGATTCTAGAAGAACTTCTGATGTAATAGTTATAGATTTCAATGAGATCTAAAACATTGCAGAACAGAACTTCTCCTAGAAATGCTGGGATTTCAAGTTATAACTCCTCAAAGACACGTCCATGAAACTAAAGCACTCAACAAATTCTGGACACTTTCAAGATAGAGTTTGGTCAGAACTTTTGGGCCATTTTTCACAAAGGTTCAGTCAGAGTTTGCAAGGGTAATTCAAAGAAGGTTACAAAGCGTGCTGCAAACTTCCAGGAAAGTCTGAGAGCTCCTTCAGAACATGATGGAGAAAAGAGATACAAAGATCATAAGTTGGATGTCTATTCTAAGTCATGTTGAAGCTGAACTTCTGATCCAGAACTAAGAAATGATGCAGAATATCACGTTGCAGGATTTCTGGTTTGATCAATCTCATCATCATTTAATGCTCACAACCACTTTTGGGTCTTTGTTCAAAGGATTTCCCCACGTGTCGCATAAAAGTACCATTACTGTCTTGGAAAAACAAACTATTATACAAGAGTGTGCTGGGCCCATGCGTTGCTTTTGCTTTTGAAGTTACCTTTCCTTAATTCCTGCTCACAAATACAGCTTAGGCATGGCTAAAAGCTAATAACCATCATGTTTGCTTCAAGAACAAGGCAACACCTTAGCATATGAAGGCTATATTCAACGCTTCGGTCAGAACATGACCAAATCCCAAAACCTTATTTATACAAACTGTTGCATTGCTACAGCACAGACCTATAACCAACAACTAATTCAGCCTACGCCTGCATCCCATAATTACACCAAATTAGCATACGAAGACTGTGATCAAAAGGCAAGGGAACAAGATGCCAAAAAGGTTCAAATCCCATTTATTCCCCCCCCCCCCCCCCCCAAAAAAAATTGCAACAAATCCACCTATAAATAAGTTGCTCCATCACACTTGCAAAGGGCTGGCTTTTGGGGAGAGGGAGAGAGAATTATCAAAGAAAGAAAAGGAAACAGTAAAAACCTTCGCAAATCCTAAAAATAACCTTTGTTCTTCCCTTGGAATCAAAGAACATAACCATTGTTCTGTTACTCTCGCTGTCACCAGAACATCTGAAGGCAGCAGCTCAAAGTTCCAAAGACACATTTCAGATTCAAGGTAAGTCTTTCTGACTTTGCATCTTTTCATTCAGAACATCATTAATCTGTAAATATCATAATTAATGTTGTCTATATCATTGCATAAGTAGAAAAATTGAGGATCAAAACTTCTTGATTAGGGCTAGGCTCAAATTTAGGATTAGAACTTCTATAAAATGTTGTGCTGTTATCCTTCTGATTTGCTGTTTATTAAGAACTGAATAAATTGTTGATGTGCTGATTAATATGAGGGAATAGTTGAAATGCAGTCTGGAATCTCTGATTTCTACTCACTATTTTAACACTTAGAACCTTTGATTTTTACACGCTGATAACACACTGAACTTCTGATGTTCACTCACAGTTTTAGCACAACACATAACTTCTGAGTTCTCCTCACTGTTTTAACATACAAAACTTCTAATATTTTCTCATTGTTCTAACACTCAGAAGTTCGCACATAGCAGCCCAGAACTAATGTGTTTTCCCTCTAACGTGTCTTGCATGATCTCAGAGTGTATCAATCCAGAATTTCTGACGCTTCCTTCTGAACCACAACGCGCCCGACATCAGAACTTCTGATCCCCTTCGTGTTGCTTCCAGCAGCATGTTAATTTTATCTCTCATTACTTCCCTTTTTTATCATTTTCAATATTAATCTCTTTTTCATTAATATAAAAAAGACATAAAAATATTTTCTTTTATTAGTTAAGTTATTTCTTTTTATTAATTATGACAAAAACCATTTTCTAAACAAGTCCCTTTTTCTTTCTCACATTGTACATTTCAATATGGTTGTAATAGTTAAATAGGATTTAAATTCTTGCAATCCCCCATTCATAAATATGTACCCCCATCCCTCTAATGATTGCAATAGCGTAGGATATTTACTTTCCCCACTTTTTATTACTTTCATATATTGCTAGTAATTAGGGTGTGCATGGCAAGACATGAAATCAACAAATAGAGAACCCTAATCAAGATAAAATGCATACAATCAAACACACTTTGCACATATGCACACCTTAAGGTAATCTCACTTGTTGCCTATCGGAAAAATAGTCATATCCCTCGAACATGAGCGTTTTAGCAAATACCCTCGATAAAAGATCATAGTCCCTCGATGACCCTCGATGTTGCCTTCGGTAAACGATCTAGTCCCTAAACGACGTTGCTAAAACGTCCCATAGGTTTCTTTCTACGACTATACAAATGTCCCACACTCGTCCCTTCACATCCAACGATGGGGCTTCTCACCCAAACAATGGTAAGATAGTAACATCTAAAGGAGGAGGAAAAGAATAATTAAGACCTTTTGAGTAGGTAGATTCGCTCCTAGTTGCTCGCTTTCTCACAACAAAACATTGTTACACCAACACTCTCATTTGAAATATTTTCAAAACACAAACACTTTGTACGCGTTCTTATAGAAACGAGAGCCATTACAAAGAAAACCCTTTTCAAAATCACATTCCACAAACACCTCTTTGAACTATTTCCAAAACAACACTTTGTACGCATTCTTATAGAGACGAGAATCATTACAAAGTCACATTTTCAAAATACTTTCAAAACCCACATCACAAGCACACATTCAAACAAAAGCAAGTGATCTAGCAAGTAACTAAGAGCCCATGTAAGACCATGGATGAAAAGGGTGTTAATACCTTCCCTTTTCATAATCTACCCCCCCCCCCGAACTCAAGAAAAACATCTCTAAAGGTCTTTCATGTGCTTTTTCACCTTTCCTTATTGGATAAAAGAAAAGTCGGTGACGACTCTTGCTAACCGCAATATTTGCGGTCAAACGCAAAACAAAAAGTCAGTTCTACCACCGCATCACAGTATCTTGGTGAATTAAGGAGATTTGATTTGATCTTGTTTTTGTATGATATCTTTCCAAAACAACCAAAATCATGCTATTTTTGATTCAATCAACCCTTGCACGACTTGGATATGATATGCTAGCTTGATTGGATTTGATTCCTACAAAAAATCAAATAAAAAATCAATCTTTTGTATTTTTTTGCAATTATTTGATTTAATTTGAATTTTAAATAATAAAAAATCAAAATAAAATAAATAATGAAACAAATAAAAGTGTAGATGCTGATTTGGGTCGTGGACCATGTCACAAACAAGATTCAATTATGAAAATCTAGGCCCATTTGACAAAAAAAATGCATTTTTGAGCACATTTGACTTTTGGCAATTTTGCAAAAATGGTCAACTTTGACAAGCCATATCCCCTCCAATTTTAACCATAGAGAGGTGTTCTTGGACTTTTTAGAAATCTTAGGATGTCCCCTAAACAACCCTTTTGGTCTCATCTCAATTGGGTCTTCCATGTTCATGTAAGAAGCTTTGACCCAAAAGGTGTTTTTGTTGACTTTTCAAAAGGACCTATAATATAGAAATTCATATCTTTTGATGAGTTCATATTTTGAACTTGAGGGCTGAAGATGAGTTGTAGGGAATTGCATCCTCTTCAAAATGAGCTTTGGATGTAAAATTTCTAATAAAGTATGAAGAAGTTATGCTTGGTCAAAGTTTGGTTGACTTTTCCTAAGAAACCCTAATTTAGCAACTTTTGGATTTTGATGAATTTGGGGCATTCCTTGGGGAATAATGATCAACCCTTGATAAAAAGATGAATATCACTTCAAAATGTTGATGTTGACCAAAAATATTGAAGTTTGACTGTATGTGGGCCACAATTGACTTTTGACCTCGTACAGTTGCTTTTCAGGCATCTAGGCAATTGACTGAGCAAACTTCTTGTGCAAGGCATGAAACTTGACATGGATGATCTTGAGAACATATGGGGACCATGGAAAGCATTTGGGGCCTTTGGAGCTCTCACACCATGATGAAAGTGGAACCCTAATTTGAGGTACATTGCCTTAGGAGGGAGTTTGTCTGATCAACTCTTGGGCATCCTTGAGCAAGTTGAGGACCTCAATGGGCATGTGTTGAGTAAAATGAGAGGGAAATTTTTGGGGTACAATAAACACCACACTTGAAGACCAAAGAAACCCCGTTTTGTCTGACCTATGGCACCAAAGCAGTCACCCCCGTGGAAATCATAGAGCCATCTAGGCAAACTGAATTCCCTCTAGACGAGGAACTAAACGACGAGGCCCTGAGGGAAGAGCTCGACCTGGTCGAAGAAATCCGATCAGGAGCATCTCTTCGTGAAGCTACAGTGAAATAGAAGAAAGTGTTGTGTCATGACACCAAAGTCATAAAATGAGAATTCCAGATCGACAACCTAGTCTTGTGGAGAAATCAAAAAGATTCCCGTGAAGGAAAGCTGGCCGCCAACTAGGAAAGACCTTACCGCATCTGCGGGACAATAGGCACGGGAGCCTACCACCTCAAATGCCTAAGTGGAGAACCACTACCTCGACCATGGAACACTACAAAAATGAAACACTATTACAGCTAAGTCCCGAGTAAAACTCCAGGGCCTAGCTGTCGAAGTGCCCTCTCTAGTGACAGACAGGGCCTGCTCAACCATAAGAGCATGTTGAGGTACGAACATAGCCTCAAACCAATAAAAAAAGGCGGTTTTCTCTTATTTAAAGAACATGACATTATCCCGATGGAAACACCTCAACCAAGCTCCACCTTCGAAGTACCCAATAGGAAGAACACCCAGTTCACGATGGGCAGTTCACGCCATGAAGTCAAGACCCAGACCGCGATCTTGACCTCGTATGTGCGGACCCTTACTCCTCTTCCTCGGCACATCTCAACATGTGTCAACTACAACTAAAGTTAAGCACAAACCTTCACTTATCAAAATTCCACATTTCTCGAAATAAACAAATCAAGCACAACAACAATTGAACATGCAAAACATTAGAGCAAAACAAAATCATTACAAAGCCGACCATGAAGGTCTGTGTTGTCTATAGAATATTAAAAGGGGGCACACATACCCAAGCTAAAAACATACACAAAAAACATGCAAAGCCCCTTGTCTGAAACAAAAAAAAAACGGGCACGCAGACCCGAAAACTTAATCTTGGCTCCTATCATCCTCGCCATCACTCTCTTCCTCAAGATTATCCCCAATGGGATAAAATATCTTCTCGTCGACCACCAAGTTAAATGGCCCCGCACCTTTGACCACAAGCTCGACCCCTTGGTTGATGATCTTGAGCTGCTCCACGACCGTGTTGAATCCATAGTCGAGGGTATCCACGACATCCTCCTTGAGAATATGATACTGAGAAATCAGGTCTCGCCTGGTCTCAAGGGCCTTCTCCACGTTGTTCTCTTCCTTGGAAGGTGCACAATTTCCTCCAGATCCTTCACCCGAGCGGTCAGTCGCTCATTTTCCTTGGTCATAACCTCCAATTGAGGCTTGATCTTGTTCAAATCCACGAGGAGCTTGACATGAGCCTCGAAATTCGTCTCATGATTGAGAATATCAGCCTTCAGCTTCTCATTAATCCCTTTTAACTTTTGGATTCGGGCACACGCTTTATACAGAGCGTCATGGGAAGCTCGCAACTTCATCATTCAATGTCAAAGCGGTTTCGAGAACCCTCATCATTACGGCCACATCTTTTGGCAGATTCTTCCTCCAGGTTTCTTTATCCTTGGACATAATGGACTCCCTCTCCTCTTCATGAAGACCTAAGGAACTATATCCATTGAAGATACCTCGATTGAGATAACAGGGGGCAACACGAAAACCACCCCAACAACCTTGTCCCCGTTGACAGATGCCACGCGCTCGGGGTCTTCTACGCAATTCTTTTTTTCCGATTGTTCGGGACGGGGAGTCTGGGTCCCTGGAGGGCAAGATGAACCACTTGGACGGGCATAAGTTTTATCTTGCTCCTGAAGTTGGGCAACTCGAGTTTTGGGCACCAAGTGTGAGGGATTCTTGGGCCTCAACTTGAGCAAATGTTCAGAGAGAGTCACCATCCGACTTGCAATCAAAAGAAACTGTTAGTCCATAAGACAAAAGTACGAACATGAATTTATGGGCACGTCCCCTACCTCGAAGTCTCAAAGCCTCCTTATCAGAGGAGCACTCAAGGAGCGCTTTTGTGTTAATCAGTCAGGAAACAAAGAGATGCTCCCCTTTATCGTCTAAGAGGAAGTTATTATCTACATCCACACACTTTGTCATGAAGAATCTCTTGACATAAGCCGCTAGCTTGTCGTAAGAAAGGTTATCTTGGGCATCTAAGTCCTCGGGCTTCACCACATAACACTGGGGATTCTACTCAAAATGTTTCCATTGCCACTCAAGAGGAAACTTCACCATCAGTCGAGCCACTGTCAAACCATCCTCGACCTCCTCTAAGCGGTTATACAAAGAATCCCCGGCCATATTATTAAGCTGTTTCACGACAAAGTACCTTTCTTTGAAGTTTCATACAGATTCCAGGTACAGTCGGAAGAGTTTCCTGAATTGCTTGAATGAAACCTAGGCCTGCCGCCCGTCAATGGTCTGCCGTTGGAGGTGAAAGATTTGAAAGAAAAGAATCAGAGTGGCACAAATTTGAAGATACTGACAGACGAGCTCAAATGCCCGCATGAATGTGAGCGTGTTTGGATAAAGATAAGAGGACACCAATTGTAGCCATTGAAAAACCCCCACCTGGAAATATGTGAAGGACAAATGCATCCTTGCTTCCTTAAAAGCAAATTCGTACATAGGAAAGTGTTTGTTAGGAAAAGACGAGCATATGCTCTGACTTAAGTGAGGGATTTTCGAGCACCCAGTTGGAAGGGGCATCTTCTGCTCTGTTCTCGGGGATATTGAATGCGTCAGAAGCATCCTTCACAAAACACGGTCTCTTATTTCAGGGTTCGGGCGCAACCCAATCCAGTGGGTCGACCGCGACCGTAGATTCTCCCCCGTCGATGTCAGGCACAATATTTTCCTCGACTGGTTGTGCCATCGTACCTGAAAAGTAGGGGAAACAGTGAATTTGACATCATGAAATTCATCCTTCCACTGTAAATCAAGTTAGAGGGCGATGAGTGCATCGAGGAATGGTCCTCGACCCAAGCCCTAGATAGAAAACACAAAGAAATCTACACCCTCACGCAGGGACATTTTGTTGGAGGGGAAACATGCTCAAATCCTCCCCGCTTGAAAGGGGGGACGACCCCGACGCATGTAAAGATGAAACTCACTAAGAACTCATGAATCTCATCCATATTCATGAACCCAGATGAAGTTCATGAATCTTCATCCCAGAATCCATGAGTATTCATCCTGAATTCATTAATCTTCATCATGAGATTCATCCATTCATAGCAATATTCACGCGTTTGATCTGAAAACTTAAGAAAAATCACGCTTAAAGATGAAATTACTTACTTGGAGGAGATGAACATGAAGACGTCTACGGCGGCATTGAAGTAACAGGATAACAGGAGAACGCAAGAGAAGTAGGAAGAAAGAGCTTGAAAATTTCAAGTTAATCTTTGAATCCCCTTTTTTATAGATAGTCCCCACCACACAAGATAGCATGCGAAAAATCATTATTACTTGGGCTCTTAGACTGCCATAGGTAATGATGGCACTCCAAACAACTGCCACATGAGGATCACAAAAGGAAATGTCGTTGACAACAGTCTCACATGCAAAACCACCCGCACACATCTTTCCATCCTCGTTGGCAAATGAATGCTCGACATCATTATAATGCCTTACATATGGGTACATCAAAGATGCACGCCCGAGGAAACTCATCACCTCCCTACGAATGTAGATTCCTAATGGGAACTGTATTAATACGAGCGAAAGATGAAGTCGACCAATGAAATTCTCCCAGAGCTGGTCGACCACACCACGTATAAATTCCTGAACCCTTCTCGACATGAATCACGGATCCTTCCCCGACGAGAGTTGACAATTTCCCCTCACGGGAAACACTTCCCCAACACTTGAATTAACCTCAAGTCATCACCATTTCGCCTAAGGGAAGTAACTTAGGGGGCTTCTTTTCTAGATTTGGCCGACACTTTCCCCACCATTGGGGAGGCCTAGTCTGGTGCCTCTGCCTATGGCCTAATAACTTCAGGCTTAAGTCAGACAGTCGTTGGGGATTTCCCTCACGTGCCAATTAGAGAATGTATCCCTTAGTCATCATCAACCACCACTTGCCCTTCGAGAATAACGGTTCCAGTGTCCTATATTCTCGGGGCACTTTACCAGGGAGGGGGCCACGTGTTAGACCTTATTACCCATGTAAACCTTGGCAGTCCTTGTTATTGGATCCAAATCACTTGGTCCAATACATGGATCTTGGCCCAGTGTTGTGGGCTATAAATACCCTCTCACATGAGAGGGTCAAGTATTCATTCATTCTACCTCACTTTTGTTACTTGCACTCTGATTGTCTAGACTCTTACTTTGGCATCAGAGTATCTTGCAGGTACCCCAATTTCACATTCAACCGCTGCTCAACTTGAAGTTTGTGGGCCTTGACGATTCCTTCTGATCAGGTACGATCAAAAATGATCCATGTACATTTTTAATGATCAAATTGATTAACCCTAGTTGTTAATCAACTAGATAAGCTAAATAAGAAATGTTTTTAAATTGTGTCATCACTAATCGAGTAAAGGATTCCTTAATTAATTTGGAGGAATTACAAATACATTAATTGGTTAACCATAATATGTTAATTGACTAACTAGTATAAAAAGGATTCTTAGTGGATTAAGTAAGATATCAATCACTTAAGTATCAGTATGCAATCATTTTCAGGTGTTTTTATCAAGTTAGAGATGCCTCAATTTTTTTAAGTGTGTGTGAACTACCTTAATATCTAGAGAATTACTTTTATACCTTTATATGAGAATGGTCACTCAGACACATGCTAAGCGTAAGACCATATGAGATTTCACACTCCCTTTATTTCACAACCTTGAAGTTTTGAGTTCCCATGCTGGATTCAACATTGATTCATCTGGAACTTGAATTTTCTAACCGGTGATACTTGAGATGGATTATTTGATCATGCACTATCATCATAGGTTGCTAGAAAAAATATCATCAAATACATTACATAATACCGTTTGACCTCATGTGTTTTCATGACTTGATATTTGATCTCACAAAGAACATCTTGATCTTAAATAGAACATCTTGATCATTGAAATTTCTTGACATATAAAAACTTCACATAATGTTGTTTGACATAAGGTGTTGTCATCGTCAAAACCATCATAATCATTTAAGGATTATAAATAGTTGTTCCTGTAAGCACGTACGATTACAAAAAGGAAATATAATGAAAGCAAAAAAGTAGGAAAATAAGAATCAAGTAGGCAAGGACTACTTAGTTTTCTCATCATCATCACTAAATAACCTAGCGATAATGGCATTCCAGTTTCAACAAGATTGTGCGCCAAGTAATCAATCTTTTTATTTGTCCAGTTATGCGCTTTGATGATTGTGTTAGAAGTAATTCATCTTCAGAAGTATTTGTGTTAGTCAGAAGCAGAAGCTTATGAGTTTGCATCCCAAAAGTATGTTTAGCTTATGGGGTCCTAGTTTGTTTTGTTAACTTAGCTATTAAATTTACTTTTGCTGGTGCCTACGTGATAGTTTACTTTATGTGTATAAAAAAATTTGTAATTATAGTTTTAGTAAGTATCTAATATAGAATTTCTTCCTCAACAAGTTTGTTGTAGCCGTCTTTATTTCTCTTTATTCTTCCATATTCATTTATCATCTTCAACCTTTTGTGCACCAATAATTGGTATCTAGAGCTCCTATTCGATTCACAGGGAAACACGAGTGTACATGAGGCGTGTGTAATTGATTTCGTTGTTCCTGAATTCGTGTTGAATTCACGGTTGAAATCGTAGCAGAATTAAATTTCTTGATTTTGCAGGGTCGGAAAACACGAGTGTTTGGTGAGATCTGTGTTTGAGTTTGAGTTTACAAAATGAAGATGAGCGGCAGAAACAATTTGAATACTAATCTTCTAGTGTTTGGTGGAAATAATTGGAATCTGTGAATGATTCAAATGCGTGTTTTGTTCGATGCTCGAGATGTTCTTGATGTTGTTACCGAAGGTTATGTTCCGGTTGTAGCGGATACAACAGAGGGGAAAATAGAAACACGCATAGAAATACAAGGAAGAAAGATCCGAAAGCATTGTTCTACATCCATTAGTGTGTGGATGCAAATGTGTTTGAAAAAATTGGTGATTAAATGACGACTAAGGCTGTATGGGATATACTGACACTGTGATATGGCGAAGATGAGTTAGTTAAAAAGATGAAGCTTTAATCTCTATGTAAGCAGTATGATAATCTCAACATGAAGAATAATGAGAAGGTACCTGATTACATTTTTAGAGTGATTTTAATCACAAATGAGATGAAATCTTGTAGAGAGATTATTTTTGAACAAGTAATCATTGAGAAGATATCAAAGTCTCTTACTCTTCAATTTGATTATATTGTTATAGAAATTGAACATTCTAAAGATCTGAGCACCATGAGAATTGAAGAGTTGAAAGAATTCTAAAGGTGTAAGAGTTACGTCTGATTGAGAGAACTTTTGAAAGAGAGGTTGAGCATGCTCTGAAAGCTTCTTTTGTCAGGAAGGACCAAATGCATTCTTGGTAATAAGCCAAGAAGAGACATGATGGTAATTCTCAGACGTCAGGAGCCTTCTATTCTAATGAGAAGAAACGTTAGAAGGGAAATGAGAAGTTTGACAAGAGAATGGTTCAATGTTACTGTTTTAATAGGTTTGGCCACTTTACTAAAGATTGATTATCAAACAAAGAAGAAGAAAAAATATCCAGAGGAGATTCTGATGATGAACATGTGCTATTAATGGCTTGTAAATCTAAAGAGGAACCTATGTTATTGATGTTTTCTGATTCTAAAGGAGACTTTGAATATGAGTCACAGTCAGAAGTTGATTCTGAATCTGAAGTCGAGTTTGATTCTGAAGATGAGTTAGAATCAGAAGATGACTCAAGTCAGTAGAGACGTCATTGTGAAATAGTTAGAAGTTTGGGATTGGACCGTCTCAATCCAAATATGGTGTAGTTCCAACACCTGATGTAGTTTCTAAAGATGAGTCAGAACATGAAAATTCTGAAGATAAGTCAGAGTCTTAAGATGAGTCAGAATCCGATTTTGATTCAGATTCTGATGATGATCCAAAATCTGGTGGTAATCATGCTTCTGGAGGGGAAACCTCTAAAGACGTAGGTTTTGGAGGACAAACTTCTGGAGGTGATCATGTTTTTGAAGGTGGTACTTCTGAAGGTGGTGGTTCTGTTGAAGAGTCAGAACATATTCATACGCTACAAAGAATCAGGAAAATACTAAGAAAGTTTGCAGAGTTTGACATGCTGCAATATACTAAAATAGACTTTGAGGGAAAAGTTGTTTAGTGTGTCATATTAGTAGACTCTAAACTAGTTGGTGTTGAGGAAGCTCTCAAGAAGAAAGTGTGGCTGAAGGCCATGGAAGAATAACTTGAGGCTATAAAAAGAAACGATACTTAGGAGTTGACTGAGCTTCCAAAGGAGAAGAAAGCCATCAGTGTCAGGTGGATTTTCATGGTGAAATTAAAGCCAAATGGATTAATTGGAAAGCACAAAGCAAGACTAGTAGCTAGAGGTTTTCTTCAGAAATATGGACTAGATTACTTTGAGGTGTTTATGTCTGTAGCTAGACCTGAAACAATCAGATTGGTAATTGCGATAACTGCGAATAAAAATTAGCCTCTGGATGTGAAATCTGTATTTCTGAACAGTCCATTACAAGAAGAGGTATACGTGTCATTACCTCCCGTATTTATGAAAATGAATCAAGAAGAAATGGTGTATAAGTTGCATAAATCCTTATATGGATTGAAGCAAGCTCCCAGATCTTGGAACTTGAATGATTCATTTTTCAAGAAGCATGGATTTCAAAAGTATGAGATAAAGTATGACATATGTTCGGTATACTTCTAAAGGTAATATGATTCTGGTATGTTTGTATGTTGATGCCATATTGCTGACAGGAAGTTGTTATGAGGACGTAGTCAAGTTCAAGAAGGTGTTAATGAATGAATTTAAAATGAATGACCTAGGAAAACCGATATACTTTATAGGGATGAATGTATTATACTCTGAGAAGGGTATAATTTTACATCAGCTGAAGTATGAACTTGAGATTCTGAAAAGGTTTGAGCTAACGAATTGCCATACTAGAATCACACCTGCTGAGATGAATAACAAGTTGGATTATGATGTAGATGCTACAACTTTCAAACAGTTGGTTGGCTCATCAAGATATCCGTGTAACACCAGACTTGATATTTGTTATACGATTGAAATGGTGAGTAGGTTTATAAACAAACCGAAGAGGTCACATTAACAAGTTGTTGTCAGGATTCTGACGTACATTAAATGGACTCTGAGGTATGTAGTATTGTTCCCTTCTGGTGCTAAATCAAATGCAAAACGGATATGCTATTCAGACTCTGATTGGTGTGAAGACAGAATTGACAGAAGAAGTACTTCTAAATATTTTTTCAAATATATGAGAAGTCCCATTTCTTGGTGCTCCAAGAAGCAACCTGTAGTTGCCTTGTCAATTTGTGAAGTCAAATATATTATAAGTGCTTTGATTGCGTGTCAAGCTGTTTGATTTGATGAATTTATTGCAGGATCTGAAGATCAAGGTGAGCAAACCTATGAATTTGATGATTGATAACAAATCAGCTATAAGTCTTGCCAAGAATCCAGTGTTGCACGGGAGAAGCAAGCACATTGTCATGAAGTTCCGTTTTTTTAGAAGTCAAGTTTAGAATGGAGTGTTAGAAGTTGCACAACGTAGTACCCAGAAGTAACTTGCAGATGTTCTGACAAAGGCTGTCAAGACTGAATATTTTATTCGTTTGAGAGATGAAATTGGTGTTGTAGAAATTAGTTAGTTGAATATGAATTAAGAGATGGTACTAGAAATAATTCATATTCATAAGTATTTGTGTTAGTTAGAAGCAAAAGTTTTTGAGATTACGTCTCAGAAATATGTTTAACTTTTAGAGTTCTAGTTTATTTTGTTAACTTAACTATTAAATTTACTTTTATTAATATTTACATGACAATTTATTTTGTGTATATAAATAACTTTGTAACTAAAATTTTAGTAAGAATCTAATATAAAATTTTTTTTTCAACAAATTTATTATATCCGTCTTTATTTTTCTCTTTTCTTCCTTATTTATTTTTCAGCTTTAACCTTTTGTGCAACAATAAATTGTATGAAAACATACTTTAGTAAGAAGAGTATGAGATATCTCTTAGTCAAAATCCTCCGAATTTAAAAATTCTCCTTATTTAAGTACTTGCTACTAAGTGAGTGGGAGACTCCTCTAAGATTTGTGTGGTAGATTTTTGCAAATTGTATTGAAAAAATAAAGAATATATTATTTAAAAATATTATAAATAAATGAATTACTTTGGAAATTATAAAGTAAAAATTCTCCTTATTTAAGTACTTGCTACTAAGTGGGTGGGAGACTCCTCTAAGATTTGTGTGGTAGATTTTTGCAAATTGTATTGAAAATAGAAAGAATATATTATTTAAAAAATATTATAAATAAATGAATTACTTTGGAAATTATAAAGTGTAACTCTGTAATACTAAGTCCAACTAATGTAAAACATAAATCAAAACTTTGAATCAATTAAATTCTTTCCTTCCAAGACAAAATTTGTATGTTTTGATATCTTAACATGTTGTTAAAGTACTTGTTTGTGAGTCTATGCATTCGGAGAAAAGTGAAGTTGGAATTTGAATATAACCGACAATCTTTGGAAATTAGCCGCAGCATGAATCACAACATAATCAAGAAAGCACGCTAATCAAATCAAATTGGCAAGATAATTAATTTCAAACTTGCCCCTTCACTCGGTCATATACTCCTATCTTCTTCTCCCATCACTCTCAAATCTCAACAATCCAAAAAAACAGAGCCAGATACTAATAATAATTACAAAATCAATTTTTTGACTATTATTTAAACTAATTTTTTTTAATTAATTAAGGATAAACAAAAAAAAAAACTTCCTTGACCCTTCATTACTAATTTCCATTCACAAATTGACGCATGCTTTATAGTTAGACGATACGCACCGCTTCTTCAAATAAAACGACAAAACAATCTCCCAAACTTCACACTTCCCTCACTCACTCACTCACCCTTTTGTTTTCCTCAAGTTATTACCATCAACCTATCACCATTTTCCTCATTCACAACCTCCTCAATCAATCTCTCATCACACTTCATACTTGTCACTCACACCTTCAGAAACCTAAAAATGGTCACGACAGAACTCTCCCACTCTCACTACTCTTCCATCATGACCAAACCCACTCTCAAAAACAAATCTTCCTCTCCATGCTTCTCCGACGGGTTCCTCTTCCTCGGAGGAGCACTCTCAGCTCTTGTACTCGTCTGGGGTTTCTCCACCTTAACAATACCCATCCCATACCAAAACCCCACTTTAAAATCCCAACAAAACAACGCCGTTTCAAATCCCACTCCTGACTTACTCTACGACCCACCAGACCAAACATTCTACGACGATCCCGAAATGGGATACAACATGGACGACAACATTCAAAACTGGGACGAGAAACGACAACAATGGCTAAAACTCCACCCTTCTTTCTCAGATAAAGAAAAAGTCCTAATGCTCACCGGATCACAACCCTCCCCGTGCAAAAACCCAATCGGCGACCACTTGTTACTAGGATTCTTCAAAAACAAAGTAGATTACTGTCGTATCCACGGCTACGACATTTTCTACAACAACGCTCTTTTACAACCTAAAATGTTCGCATACTGGGCTAAATACCCTGTCGTTAAAGCCGCAATGATGGCCCACCCGGAAGCCGAGTGGATCTGGTGGGTCGACTCAGACGCGTTATTCACCGACATGGAGTTCAAGCTTCCTTTTCATCGTTACAAGAATCACAACCTCGTGGTTCACGGTTGGCCTCATTTGATCCACGAGAAACGGAGCTGGACGGGCCTAAACGCCGGCGTGTTCTTGATCAGAAACTGTCAGTGGTCGTTGGATTTAATGGATGCATGGGCCGGAATGGGCCCGCAAAGCCCGGAATATGAAAAATGGGGTGAAACCCTCCGGTCAATTTTCAAAGACAAATTTTTTCCAGAGTCAGATGATCAGACGGGCCTGGCTTACTTGATCGCGGTGGAGAAAGAAAAATGGGCGGACAGGATTTACTTGGAAGGTGAATATTATTTTGAGGGTTACTGGGAGGAAATAATTGGAACATTCGAGAATAGTACTATCAGATATAATGAGATTGAAAAAGGGGTGCGTAGGTTAAGGAGGCGTCACGCGGAGAAGGTGAGTGAAGGTTACGGTGCGGTGAGGGAAGAGTTTTTGAGAGAGGCGGGTTATGGGAAAGGGAGTTGGAGGAAACCGTTCGTGACGCATTTTACGGGTTGTCAGCCGTGTAGTGGGAAGTATAATGAAATGTACACGGCGGAGGCTTGTTGGAACGGGATGCGTAGTGCGCTTAATTTTGCTGATAATCAGGTTATCAGGAAATATGGTTTTGTGCATCCGGATCTAGAGGATAATAGGGTTTCTTCTTTACCTTTTGATTATCCAAAACCTAAACCCAAGCAATGAATATTACAGTTTCAGGTAATAATTAATAGGATCAAGTTATTGGTGTGACCAATGTGTGTCTACTCAGATTCTCTATGATGATGATATTATTGAAATACTTTATTTTATTGTGGATTATTATAGTATCATATTTTAAGGATCTCTTTTGGCGTATTAGAGGTGGGGTTTTGTTATAAAATTATTAGATTATAGATTTGGGATAATTTTATTCTTCTCGAATTGCTAGATACAAGTATGATGTTGTTGGTTGGTTGGTTTGTTTCTTTTTGTTGGTAATCCTCCTGTCCCATTTGTTGTCTCTTGTTAAAAGAAATTGTTGTTAATCTTTTTAGATGCTTCTGTTCTGTTTTTGGACTATTTTATTATACTATTGTGTGTGCATGATTTGATTGATAACAATTTGCGCATCGCATCGTGTCAAAAGGAGCACTCAGATTGTTGTTGCATTTTTATTTTCCACGGTCAAATTAATAGTAGAAGGATGGTGCAACGGTCTAAAAGCACTTTGACTGTTATAAAAAAAAGTGTATTATCTATACTTTTTGGAACCTATTTTAGCAAAGGGTTGTTTAGATTGACAATGTAAATACTTATTTTGAAATAATTAAATGAATTGATTTTAACAAATAAATTCATGTTTGGATATATTTATAGAAAAATGAGTTTAATTATAAATTTTAATATAAAATTTATGTTTAAATTCAAAATTTATAAATTATATTTTAAATAAAATTATTTTTAAAAATAAAATCATTTATATTTTAGAAAAATCGAATATTTTAAAATCACTCTAGAATCAATTTTCCACTTTTACCATTGTTTTTTATTCTTTTAAAAGGAAAATCAAACATACTATAAATGTGTGTTCTTTTTTAAACTAAAGGAACATCTTGCATATAGTAAATTTAAAGAGGTTCTGTAGAAGAATTTCATAGAAATTTTAGTTGACTCATGAAATTTTTGAGATTATAGTTGATTATAAATTAATAGTGAAATATGTATATGGAGGTTTTTCTATAAGAGTTGTTATAAAAAAGTGTGAGGTTCCGTGTTATAGATCATATACACTTTTAAAAGATGATTTTGGTTGATTATATCGTAATTCGAATTGAGACGAAACTTTTATTTCAAATGAAAGCTAGCAAAAAGTTCAACATTTTGGAAATATCACGTGTGCGATTTGTATATTTTTCTAATGTGTTTTGACTTCTATAAAAAGGCAAAAGATAGAGGAAAAAGGAGTGGATATCCTTTGGGAATTAATTTTGACTGCAATTGAGCTATGGGACTAAGGGTTCATCACTAGAAGCCAAATTTTAACTATATGTTCATGTATTATTTATTTATTACTTTAGTTATAATTTCTATTAGTATGATAGCTATGATTTATTGACTTGTTAGATGAACATATTTTGATCTGTTGAGACATATGATTTATTTTGTATTATTTATATAAATTGATATTACAATTTCTATTTGGTTTCTCTTATGTGTAATGACTTTTGTGTGTTTACGAACTCATGAATTGAATCTAAGTTTGTAGTGATTAGTTACTCTAACTCTATAAACTTAAACTGGAGTAATTGTTCAACTATATAATTAATTTAGGGATAAATAATTATTAGTTGTGGCTAAGGAATTGATGATCGACATTTGCCTGATGTTACTATCCAGTTAGCCTTATGGAGTTGTAGTTTAAGTTATTGAGTTATGCACAAAAAAATTGGTATAAGAGCCATGTTAATTTGTCGTAATTTTGTGAAATAAAATTTAGATAAGTAAGCGCAGTCATCAAGACGGTGAGGTGATTTGAATAAGAACTAATCGTCGTTAATCTAATAAAATTTTCCAACAATTTTATTTGTGTAATTTATTTTGTCAAATCAAACCTTAAAAAACCCTATTTTACTTTCAATAGCACTTGAATTGCTTTGCTAAAATAAAACAATCTCTGTAAATACGAACTTAGATTTTTATTACTTCGATATGTTAGTACACTTGCTAAATTGTCATAAGTTTCTTAGATATTTATAATTTATCATAGTGAAAAACTCTGAGAAACAAATTGAGAAAATTTTAAACTCATAAGAGATTATCATAGTCAAAACCCTTAATATGAGTGAGTTGACTCTAGACATGGCAACGGGACGGAGACGATTTTTACCTCCCATAAACACAAATTTGAATTCTTAAACGATAACCATTTCCCGCCATAATTCCCACGGGGATGAGGAAATAAAACCCAAACTCATTTCAAACGGGTCCGAATTGGGTTCAAATATCCCCTCCCACCACCATCCACTTAGCAAAATCAATTTTTAAATTGGATGATAGAAGCAAAGTAATGTTGCTGATTGGGTACCACAACATAGGGGCATACAAGCTTTATTGTCTAGTCACTAATAAAATTGAAGTCAGTAGATACATTATTGTGAAAGAGTCAGAAGCATAGGATTGGAACAAGTCTCAATCCATTTATGGTGTAGTGTCAACACCTGAGGTAACTTCTGAAGATACTTCAGAATTTAAAGGTTCTGACAAATTGGAAGCTGAAGGAGAATCTAATAATGAGTCGAGTCAGAAGATGACTCAGAAGGTGAATCTAATTCTGATTTAGATTCTGATGATGGTTCAGAATCTGGTGATCAAGACTTTGGGGTTATGCTTCTAAAGGTAGAACTTCTGAAGGTGGTCCAACTTCTGAAGGAAGTCTAGAAGGTGATATTGTTCCAGAATTTGAAGAAGATTATGAATAAGTCCAGAGGCCAAAAAGAATCAGACAAATACCAAGGAGATTTGTAGAGTTTGACATGTTGCAAGATATTGAAGTAGAATATGAAGGAGAAGTCACTCAGTGTGCCATGTTAGTAGACTTTGAACTAGTTAGTAATGAAAAATCTTTCAAGAAGAAAGTGTGGCTGAAGGCCATGAAAGAAGAACTTGAGTCTATAGAAAGAAACAAGACTTGGGAGTTATTTGAGCTTTCAAAGGAGAAGAAAGCCATCAACGTCAGATGGGTTTTCAAGATAAAGTTGAAGTCAGATGGATCATGTGATACGGTGGGAGAACTGACTTGAGATTTTGCGTTTGTGTTCGCAAATGTTTCGGCTTAGCAAGAGTCGCCACCGACTTTTTATTTTATCCTAAGGAAAGGTCAAAAAGCACAGGAAAGACCTTTGAGATGTTTTCTTGGGTTCGGGGAGTAGATTATGAAAAGGGAAGGTGCAAGCACCCTTTTCATCCATGGTTATTCATGGGCTCTTAGTTACTTGTTTAGATCACTTACTTTGCTTTTCAATTGTTTGAAATGGTGCTCTTCAATTGTTTGAAATGGTGCTTTGTGTGTGGTTTTGAAAGATGTTTTGAAAAAGAGGCCATCATTGTGGCAACCTTTGTAATGATTCTTGTTTGAATGTATACAAAGATGTTTTTGTCTTTTGAAATGGTTTCAATGTTTGAAAGTCTTGTTTTGAAATGTTTTAAAATTGTGTTTTTGAAGTGTGTTTAAAAATAGCAAGGATGTTTTGCAAGCTTTTGATCAAGTAACTAAGAGCTATCTACCCTATTTTACTCAAAAGATCTTTTTTATGTTTTTAACCCTTTTAACAGTGTTGTTTCACCATTGTATTTGGTGAACAAACTTATTTTAGGATGTTAAACGTGACAGGCGCGGGTCATCGTATAGACCATGATAGCAATTGTGTCAAGTATCTTTGGCAATTTTCTTGAGGGACTTGATCATTTTTGTTTAGGCAACTCAGATAGCGTCATCGAGGGACTATGATCTTTTGTTTTGTTTTTTTTTTGTTTTGCCAAAGTACCCAACATGCATACCATGGCCCATTTTTGAAGGCAACAAGTGGATTGTAACCCTAGGGGTGTAAGTGTGTACTGTGTTTCATTTTCATGCATTTTTGTCTTTGATTAGGTCAAACTATTTGTTGATTTTGATTTTGCATACAAACCCTAATACTCTAATCATGGCATATTTGAAAGCGTAGAGTGCGAGAATTTAAATTCTAAGCTATTACAACATGATTATAGGGATGGGGGTACAATTTGTGAATAGGGGGTATTTGACAAGAAATATAAACCCTAGTTACTATTACATCCAAATTGAATTTACAATGCAACAATATTTAAATGTACAATATTTAAATAAACAAAAATAAATAAATATTAAATAAAATGTATTATGCAAAAAGAAGTTTTTATTTGTTTATGTATGTAGAGTATTTTTAATGTGAAAAAAGTATAAAGAAATAAAATAAAAAGATTAATTTTATTGTTTAAGGGATGAAACCCTAATTTCTTTAAGAAAATAAATATAATATATTATTTATGTACAAAAATATATTAATATGTACAAAAATGAAATATACTTAAAAAAATGTTTTTTAGTATAAACAATAAAAAATAAAAATGTAACATTTTTTGTATTTTTTATTCTAAGTATTTAATAAAATAAGAGTATATATGTTTATTATATGTATATTAATCAAATTAAATATATATACCAAAATAAAATAAAATATGTACAAAAATAAAATATATTCAAGAAAATATTTTTAATATGAATAAAAATAAATAATCAAAAATAAAAGTATAAAATGTAAATATTTTTTCAAGTTTTCAAATAAATTATGAAAGTATTCAAAATGTTTTTATGTTAGAAAAATCAAAATAAAATACCAAATAAATGTAAAAAATTATAAAAATATTTTTTTGGGCATTTATTATATTTGGAAATAAAATATCAAAGTCAGAAAAGAAAACAAAAATTCAAAAATGCAAAAATATAAAAAATTGGGCCAGGGGGTGTGAAACTGAAAAGAGGGGTGTTAGAAGCAAGCAGACCAAGCCCAGCCCAACAACTTCATCTTCTTCCTCCAGACTTTTGAAAACGCGTGCCTGCTATACAAACTTGAACATCCTGGAAACGTGATCTTTTGCCAAAACTCACAACATCAAACTTGTAGAGAATTTAAATACGATTCTAACCATATAAAGCATTAATCTTAACTCTAAAAGACCAGAGAGAATTTCTCTGGCCCTAAAATCTGACCTAGTTTTTTCAGCATGTTCATGGATGAAATTCTCCTAACACACTTAATATAAATGAAAACTGAGCATATGTACAACTTCATGGCATTGAATACTACATTTTCATTCACAAACCTAAGGCTAAATGTTCCTAAATAGAGAGATAGAAAGTGATGAAAAACCTATTTCAGTTGGATTCGAGTTGGACAATGCAGAGCTTCTCAACAAGTTTTGAGGTGTCTGGTAGCTTGCCTGAACTTCACTTGATCTTTTCCAATAGCTAGCTTGCCTTGAATGTCCCTGAATCAGCTCCTAGAACTCAACCTGCACAAGCTTGAAATGAAAATGGTGAACACTGTAAATGGAGTTACATTTGGCAATGGAGGTTTGGGATAGCTTGAGTGAGTTGAATGGAAGGTGTTTGAAGTGGAAAGGGGCAAAACGCATGAGCCAAATGAGCTATGGCACTCAAGTTGCAACACCTGCCCTGTTTTGCCAAAAGAATGTGATTTCTGGCTATGGGAGGTTTTGGGGCTCAAGCATTAGTGTTTATGGCTCCAAGGGTTGTGTGAAATATGTTTTCAATGTTTGTTTAAGCTAGCATGGACTGGTTTTCAAGTTGGCCAGTGTTTGGACAATTTCTTGTTTTTGAAGCCAAGATGTGTAACTTTGAATACAGGCATGTACCAGTCCTATAACATGCTGCATACAATCCTCTTGATACTTGAAATTTGTGGATTTGATTTGGCTTCAGATATATGGCCCTATGCTTCAAAGATCATGTTTTGACATAAAGCATACCTTTTCCAAAATGGAAATGTACCTTTTTCCAATTAGGGATTAGTTTTGTGTGCAATGTCCAAATGGCCAAGATAATGCATTAGCTCAGTGGACTTGCTTTCAATTAAGGAGTGTGAATTGTTTTAGAGGCCTGCAAACAAGTACAAAGCATGCTGGTTTGAAAATGAAACTTGTATGAACATGTATTTGCCATGGGTACAAAGTGAGTTTTTGCCAACTTCAAGCACTCGACTCTCCCTAACCACAAATGTGTTTGAGTAGTTCTTGGATAATTTGGAAAGCTTGCAACATGCTCTATAATCCATATTTCAAATGCAACTTTAGAATCCAAGTGGAACTATGTGAAAAATGGCCAAGAAGATGGGTTAAAATCCTGCCTAAACTAGGGCAAAATTTCTCTAAGTTAAAAGTTTTAGGGACCCTTGTTCCAAAAATCATAACTTGAGATCCAAGCTTCTTTTTAGAGAACTTTGTGAATCAAAGTTGTATACTTTGTGGAGTACTACAATTTTCATGTTGTAAGTTTTGTTTGGATCCATTTTCATCTTGGTGAAAATGTGGGACAAAGTTAGGAAAAATTAAGAAAATTTCATAACTTAGAAAATTTCTAAGTTATGAAAATTTTCAATTTCAAACCCTAATTTGCAATTTTGGGTTTCTTGATGAACAAGTTTCATAATTTGACACATCTTGATGAACAATGACCCTTGGCACTTGATTTTGACCAAAAAGTCAAAGTTTGACTTTTTAGTGTACAGTCAAATTTTGATCAGTTGACTGAAAAATTCATCTGTCAATCCAATGCATTTGAGATCTTTTGAACTTGTTGAATATGTCAAGATGATTCCATTGAGTCCTTGAGTCCATGGTTGAGCTTGATTTGCCATTGGCTAGGTCAAACAGTCAAAAATTGCCTTTGTACAGTCAAAACCCTAAAAATGACCATTTTGCCCTTTTGGTGATCTGATCAAATTTCTTGTGGAGTTGTGGTACAAACTTTATCAAATGGTTCATATGAGTTCATAATGTTGATTTGGGTCAAAATTCATGAGGTTTGACTGCAAATTGGCCTCAGTTGACTTTTTCCTCAATACAGCTGATTTCTAGGTCAACTGTCCAATTGACTGGGCAAAAATTTGATTCAAGGCTTGAAACTTGGTATGGACAAACTTATGAGTCCAAAATGAAGTATGAAAGTCAATTTGGGCATTGTAAGTCAAAACATCCTTGTTCAAACTCAAACCCTAATTTAGGTCAACAGTGCAAGGAGGTGTCTTGAGCAGAGAAAACCCTAGCTTGATCTTGAGTTCCAAGAGCCTTGTGATGAGAAATGTTGATAAAATAAGAGGGCAAATTTTGGGGTACAACAGTTGCCCCTGTTCAATCTTCTTGAACCTGAAGAGTTAGATTGGCAAGTTTTCCTTTCGTGACTCGAAGGTAAAAGAGGATTGGACACTAGAGTGCCCGTAAATTCGAACTCGTCCAAAAATGTAGGTTGAGGGAATGGGCTTAAAGATGCCATTTGGAGACGGTAGAATATTGCTGGAGATGGGCCTAGAGATGCCATCCTAAATTTATTTGTTGAAAATCAGTAGAATGAACATCAGAATGGTATCCATATTTGGAACGTATCTGAGTTGTATCTAGAGATTGGGTTTGTATGAGTAAGGGAATGGCGTCTATGTTTAGAGCGTATCCGAGCTGTAACTGTATTTGGTTCTTGAATGAATATCAGAATGACTGTTGTGTCTGGAGTGTATCTGTATTCTGAATGGGTAATAGAGAAACATCTTTATACGGAGCATCTATGTGCTGGGGATAAATTCCGAATGAGTGACAGAATGGCAACCGTGTCTGGAGCGTATCTGGACTGTATCTGAAATTAAGATCTGTATGAGTAGTAGAATGACTTCTGTGCCTGGAGTGTATCTGTACTGTAACCTGGATCTGGACAAGTGACAAAATGACTTCCGCGTCTAGAGTGTATCTGAACTTGAAGTTGATAGTTGAATCTGAATGAGAAAAAGAATGGATTCCATGTCTGGAGCATATCTAATCTGTATCGGATCGCTGAAGTCTAAATGAGTAGTAGAATGACCGCCGTGTCTGGCGTGTATCCACACTGTATCTTGGCTTGAAACTTTGAATGAGTAATAGAATGACCGCCGTGTTTGGGGTGTATCCATACTGTATCTGAAATCTCTGAATAGTTGTTAACGATAGCTTTTTAATCTTATCCTGAAAAGGGTAAAATGTTAGCTAAAACACAAAGTTATATTGCATGATATGTATGATGCAATAAAATGTGTTCCATCAATGTTTATGATATATGAATGTAATGGATGTGTATGTAAGCTGAGTAGATGTCTTGACGAGGAAAATAAATCCTTGATAACTGGAGATAATGAAATCTTTGATTGCTGTCGGAGAAAGTAAATTCCTGACCGATGCTAAGGATTCAAAAATATTTGATTGTTGAAGATGAGAAATCCTTGCTGACTGCTTGGGGATTAAAGATATTTGATTGTTGAGAATGAGAAATCCTGGGACCACTGATGGGGATTGAAAATCCTTGGTAACTTGTGGGGATTTAACAAGAGTTTCGACAACTTCTGCGAGGAATGAGAATCCTTCATGACTTTCCTGGGAAATAAGGAAAACTCCGACGACCTTTACTGGGGAATTAAAACCTGGGGGGCTTTAAATGGGGAAACCGGAATTTAGAATCTTCGTTCTGTTGGGAAATAAATCTGTGGGGAGAGTGTTTATTCTGCCAGAGAAATCAGGAGCTTTGGGTTGTATGCCAAACTACTGGGGAATCATCCTAGTTGGGGATGAGACAAAAAGTTAACTGTTATCTGGTTGATTCTCAGACTTTTAAGATAAACCGCTGGGGAAATTGAGGAAAGCTGATTAGTTCCCGCTGGGGATTGATAGTTGGAAATTTGACTTCGCTGGGGAAGAAGGCTTAGAATATTCTAGCTCCGCTGGGGATCTTGAAATTTAACTCCGCTGGGGACATATACTCCAAGGTTTTAGTTTTGTTGAGGATCTGAATGACTTACTGCAGGGGATTCCCTCTGGAATAGCACAAAGACGTCTTCCTACACTTCGACCTACCAGTAATTATCCTTTCTTAATTCGTTTTATTTGTAAGCAATGATTATATTCAAATGCATATGCCTATTTAAAAAACCATTGGACGTTTTCAAATAAAACATAAGTGTAAAAAGAAAAGAAAGGCAAGCAAATTTCTGCACTTTGAAGTACTTTTGTAAGTATTTTTGTATTAAATTTTGTAAGTATTTTGTACAAAGGAGACAGACATCCTAGTAAGAGAATGTTGTCGTAAAATTGAGAAAAATTTTATACAAAAGAAAGATGGCTATGTGTAACAATTCCATGGGGTTCCCATTCAGCTATAGGCTTCACAACTCTGAGTATCTTGTCCATTCGTTGCTTCGTCCGCAGATGATGGGATAGATCAGAAGCTTGGAGCTTGTTGGTGAAGAGATTGTCTTTAAAGTGATCCAACGAGACATAGTTGTACGCTTTAATTCCCTAACTTTTGCCTGGACCGCCCTTTCGGGTTTTCGATCCACCGGGAAACCCTTTTTTGCCCAAGTCTCCCTTTCGGGTTTTCAACTTGCCGGGTGTACAGATTTTTTTGTTTATCCCTAATTTTTGCCTGAACCGCCCTTTCGGGTTTTCGATTCACCAGGATACCCATTTTTGCCCAAGTCGCCCTTTCGGGTTTTCAACTTGTCGGGTCGTTTTATGCGTAGTATCTTTTGACTATGTCCGCGTTCGCAGGGTGCCGCAAGTCGTCGCTGTCCATGGTGGTCAGAATCATTGCCCCACCAGAAAAGATGTTTTTGATCACAAATGGTCCTTCGTAAGTAGGAGTCCACTTGCCCCTGGGATCACTTTGCGGCAAGATGATCCGCTTGATTACAAGATCTCCGACTTGATATACCCGACGTCTGACTTTCTTGTTGAAAGCCTTGATCATCCGTTTTTGATACGTCTGACCATGACAAACAGCAGTAAGTCGCTTCTCGTCGATCAAGTTAAGTTGATCAAGCCAGGTCTGAATCCAATCGTCTTCACTCAAACCAGTATCCTTCATAATCCTCAAGGAAGGAATCTGAACTTCCATAGGTAAAATAGCTTCCATGCCATATGCCAAAGAAAAGGGGGTTGCCCCAGTTGAAGTACGCGCCGTGGTACGATATCCATACAGAGCGAACGGTAACATCTCATGCCAGTCCTTGTAGGTGACTGTCATCTTTTGAATGATCTTCTTGATATTTTTATTTGCAGCTTCAACAACACCGTTCATCTTTGGCCGTTGGGAGATGAATTATGATGTTGAATCTTGAACTGCTCACACAGAGCGGTGATCACAGTGTTATTAAGGTTTGTACTGTTGTCTGTGATAATCCTGTCAGGGATACCATACCGGCATATGAGATTCTGCTTGATGAAGAGGGCAACCACATTCTTTGTAACGGAGGTGTAGGAGGCTGCCTCGACCCACTTGGTAAAGTAATCAATAGCCACCAGGATGAAGCGATGTCCATTGGATGCCGTAGGCTTGATCTCTCCAATCATGTCGATTCTCCACATTGCGAATGACCAAGGAGCTGTTAGAACGTTGAGAGGAACAGGAGGAATATGTACCTTGTCAGCATATACTTGGCATTTATGACAAGTACGGGAATGTTGATGACAGTCAGCTTCCATGGTAGACCAGTAGTAGCCTGCCCTTAGAATCTTCTTAGCCATCGTATGTCCGCTTAAGTGGGTGCCAAATGTGCCACTATGTATTTCGGTCATGATCAACTCTGCTTCAACCTTGTCCACACAACGAAGTAGAACACAATCATGGCTGCTCTTATATAAGATACCATTGCTCAGGAAGAACTTGGCAGCAAATCTCCTTAAGAACTTTTTGTCATTGACTGAAGGAGCATTCTCTAGTTTGGAGATACCTTTTGATTTCATGAAACCAGGGTTGTTCCACTACTTCTTCGGTATTAATCTCATGACAGTGTGCAGGTTCGTCCATTCGCTCGATGGTGATTTGGGGAGCCTCATTATCCACGTTGAGTTTAAACATGGAAGACATTGTAGCCAGAGCATCTGCTAGTTGATTTTCTTCTCGCGGGAAGTGCTCAAAGGTGATTTGCTAAAAATGAGGCAACAATGTCAGGACATGTTCTTTGTATGGGATAAGATTAGGATGTATGATCGGGACTTTATAAGTCTGTCGGGATACTAACTGCAAGTATACAGTTCAGTCGTTCTAGTTTTAAAAGATTATCGAACCCACAGAGACTGAGGATCAATCGCATACGATCTAATGCTACAGTTTGTCTAACTAAGAGATGAATATTCGATTTTTGGGGGAACAGTTTAATTAAAAGTAATAGTACTAATTATACCGGTATGTGATAATCAGACTTAGGGAATTCAGTGAATCGCTTGGCCTATAAAGTATTTCGGTAAAAGCTAATTGTTTAAAAACCTGAGACATACACTCTCGTGTTTATGAAATAAGTCATGCTACTAAACCTAGTGGATGCACTTTAAATTTAATAACACTTTTTGAAAACAATTTGAATCTAATTAATTTGTTAAAACACTCTCGTGTATTTAAAAATCAATGTTTCGTTACCACTATCTGGGTTGAACCCCAGCTCTCGCATGCAGGTTCTTGCCTTAATTAATTTCCCACTCTCGTGGCAAAATCGTGTTAATTAACCTCTCACTCTCGTGACAAGGATAGTTAAATTAATCTTGGAAATTGGAAACCATAAATTGTTTTATAAATATTTTTGGCCAAGGTATCATTGAATTCTTTCAGTTCTTATGGTCACATACCGGTATTAATAATTTAGCCAGACATAATTAACTTAACAGCAATACAGTTCAAAATATAATTCATGGAAATAATTGGCATATTATAAAAACTGAATGAATAATAATTGCAATATAAAAAACCTGGAATCAAAGTTGCTATGGTAATCTTGAGGTATTACAGTAATCCAATCTTCGAGCTTGACTTGCAGTAAATGATTCGTGTTAATTCTTGAAAGAAGAATTAACACTTAAAACTAGAAACTAAGGCTTTGAATGAAAATTACAAGAAAATGAAAACAGAATTCCAAAACAAGCAAATTGGAAAATAACTGTAAAATAAAATAATATTTGCTCTGAGTAAATTTCTTCGACCCCTCGAACTGTGTACTGGTACACATATATATAGCATAGGAAAAATCAGCAGTTTTTGAATTCTTGATGAAGTCTTCCGTGGAGAAAATACAGGAGCACTAATAGTGGTGGCAAGAAAATAGGGGACTCAGTAGAAAAAGGGAGAACGAGTCTTCCCTTCACGCCCACGTCTCAATCCATGCATAACGTCCACCTTCACGCGCGTGACGGTCGTCACAGGTGGGTGACGGTCGTCACACGCTGAAGTAGTGCCTTACGCTCGTCAGTGGTGTGTGACGAGTGTTTCCTTACGTCGGGGGGGTGTTACGCCCGTCACAGGGACGTGACGACTGTCACTGTTCCAGAAGTCCAAACTTTGTATTTTTTTATTCTTTTTCTCTTTGTTTATCGCCTAGCCTTCTTCATGTTGTCCTTTTCCATCGGTTTGAGTTGACAAGTGTTATACCTGCAAAAAGACAAATAATCTCAGAATAATCGGGGGTTAGACGACTTAATGAAATATAAAATCGGTAAAAAGCATGGTAATTATACGATATGTTTTCTCGTTATCAAATTCCCCCGTACTTAAACCTTTGCTTGTCCTCAAGCAAATAGTCATTCGAAAGGTCGGACAAGTTTTTGTCAAGCGCATAAGCATGACATACCTTGAATTTTTAAAGTGGTTTCGGGAAATCCTCGTTGATTCGGCCAATACTTGAGTAAAACACTAAAGATACGCTAATGACGCAAGCAATAAGCTTACCCGTAGACTTCCATTTTAAACGAGCTATCCAACAGTTCCGTTATAACTCTTCCCGGAGTTCCTCGTATCTATTTCACCCGGTTTCATTCTGGCGCAATCATATTAAGCCCTTTGTCTTAGCACGCACGTAGTGGAGTAACCGGTTAGTGACTTTGATCCTTTAGCACGGGGTCTGGTACATGAATGTGGCAACCCTACATATGTTATCCAAATCGGAGGTTGTGGGGGATCGGGCCGTAGCACGCCCTACCGAGTTCAGAACCAGATACCTCTGAACCAACCAACACTGGATTCCTTCATTATTTGCTCAGCTCTTATATGTGCCCGTATATTTTGGTACACAAATTTTTCTTTTCTTTTAGCAGCGAGATATGAAGGATATTTTTATAATCAGGCATCAAACACTTATATTCATCGATTCTCCACGTGGTTTGTGTCAAGACGGTGCTGACTGCTAGTATAAACTACTAGGGGTTACTTCTAGAACTTGAAACTCCAGATATCGGTATAATGGTTATTGAAACGGATCGCGTAAGTAGGAAGTCTTTGGTGACAGAACCGTATCGATCTTGTTATGTCGTTTTCGGCTTCCTCAACTGGGATTTTGTTAAAATAGGTATGTCGGGCTAATGCGAAAATAAAAAAAATTTCGGTATGGCAAAATAAAGCGAAGAATTTGAATCGAGACATATCGTAAGAATTTACTAGTTTTATAAAAGATTGAAAGGTACCTCTCCCACACAAAATCCGACATTGTCCTCAATGTTGCGGTATATATGCGGGGAAGTACAATTACAAAAACAAAAGAAAAAGAAATGAAAAAGAAAAATAACAAATTACATGGAAATTAAAGAAAGACTACTGGTGACCACGTCCTCTACTCCTGGTGCGAGAGCGTCTGGTAGGAGTGGCTTTAGTGTCGGTGTCTTGGAAGCCAAAGGTGTTCATATCTATCCTCAAGGAGTTAAGCTCTGACAGGGCCTCATCTAACCTCTCATTCATGTTGCGCTGCCCAGTCAAGATCTGAGCGTTTTGGGCGCACAGAGACTCAAATTGCTCGGCTTGCCTCCTTTCAAGCGCCGCATTCATTTGGTTTTGCATGTGGAGGGCGCAGAGGATGTCTTCAAGATTGATAGGAGGGGGTGCATATGAGGATCCTGGAATGTCGTGGACAGGAGGAGAACTATCCAACTCTTCTTGTATATCGTCTGCGGCGGCTGCAGGTTGGTCTTCGTGGGCAGGTGTAGGCTCTGCGGGAACTTCAGGGTCGAACAACCAGTTTGCTCGGTTACTTGGATCGATTCGGTCCCTGTTCGGCAAAATGATATTCTGATAGACAATATTCCTGATTACGGGGTGGAATTTGCCGTCTTCCCGCTCGTAGATGAGGTGTGCGGCTTTGCAATGATCCAAGGTTAGCAAAGCCGGCGCCATAGAAGGCAAGGTTGCGAGAGCAGCACCGTAATTCAGACCAATGGCAATTGAAGTAACCAACCCTCCGAAATAAAAAGGTTTTCCACCTCTAGCACAAATAGAGTGGATGTGAGCAAGTAGGAACGGGGCAGCATTTATCTTTTGCCCAATGAACGCGCAATGTAAAAAGAAGAGCTCATTGGAGTTGAGCTTATGGTTGCTGTCGCGGGCGAAGATCGTGTTACTAAGGATGCGATGGAAGTAGCGGATGGCCAGATTGTGAATGTGGGTGGCATTGAGGTGGTCGTAGGATCCGGCACGGATGTTTGTTAAACTGTGCCACAAGTTGAAAGCCTCCTCACTAAAACTATCCGGTACCCGAAAATGAGCACCTTCGTCCGAACAAAATCCTAGAAGTCTCGCGATGTCAGATTGAGGCAACTCGTGCTCAACGCCAAACATGCGAAATTTTTCCAGGCCTGACAGTTGGTTTGTGACACCCGGCGGAGTGAGGTAAACAAACGAACTCAAGAGTAAGAGTTTCGTAGATTGGTCTTGGTTCGCGCCACAGGTTCCACAAATCCACGCTTTGCAATAATCGGCGGACACTGTCGAGTAGTCCCAAACTCCTTAGGCAGTCGATGTCAACGTACCTTGTGGGTTGGAGACCTCGACGTTGAAATTTCTAAAACTTTGCTCGTTGATTCTCCCCTGGTTTTCCGATTCTGAAATTGATGGCTTGAGTGTGTGGGTTGTTTGCCATGGTGGAGGTAGGATTTGATTTGGGAATGTGAGAATGGGAGATTGTAAGGATGGTAATTTGGTGTTGGGAGTTTAGAAATTAGAAGAAAAATGGAGTGAATGGGTAGTTTTTCGTGTGATGTGGTAACAATGGAGGAAGGAAATGGGTTTATGAAGGGGAAAGTTGGAACGGTTCCCTGCAATAGCCGTTCTAGTCACTGTTTGCGTGACGGTCGTCACAAGGGTGTGACGCTCGTCATGAGGTAAAAAGGAGCGTTACGCTCGTCACAAGGGTGTGATGGTCGTAACGCAGGCAGCGTCATAAATAAGATGAACATTACAAGACCGTTGGGGAGTTTATGTATTTATTATTTTCTTGGTAATTGGTTTTTGAAGAATTTTTTTTTGGTTTGTTTGAAATATTTTAATTAATTATTTTAATTAATTAGAGTTTTAAATATAAAGGTGATATAATAATTAAATTTGTAATGCTAATTACCAGTATATAATGAAATAGAAATATTGCGTATAAACATAGAAGTAAATAAAACAGTAGAAATGAAAATTAAAATAGACTTAAATTGAATAAATTCATGACAAATTGTTTCAAAGTAACTAGAAATAAAAAATGATAATGTTGAAATAATAACTAAAAATCCCTCCCACACTGAAACTTAACAGTGTCCTCACTGTACGTAAAAATGCAAGAGAGAAGGAAATGAATAACAATGGCAACTCTAGCCACGGGGAGGTGGAAACATATGCTGATGCATGTAGTCCAACTGATCAGTCACCAAGTCCATGAAGGTTATGAAGTCCACCTTGAGAGAAGTCAGCTCGCCCCGCATGTCCGTAATTGCCTCATGTAGGGAGTCCAGGGTAACAGCAGGTGGAGGTGGAGTAGTTTCAGGAGCCTGGGTCGCGGTCTCAGCGGAAGTAGCCTGCTGTTCCCAAGGATCAGGGAACTCATGGTATCCTGGCGGTGTAGCAGGATCTTCATCAGCATTAGCAGTGTTTGGAACCTCATAAATGTCAACTGTAGATGGTGAGGAGGGTGGTGAAGCAGGATGGAGAAGGTCAAACAACCAGTTATCTCGGTTGTGCACACTGGTGATTGGGTCCGGAAGCTTAAAATGGTGGACGATCTGATGATTAACTAGAAGGTCAAACTGATCTGGTCCAAGGTTTCCGATCATGCTAGTGTTGAAATAAAATGCAATGTCCATCGGCTTTATTCCATAAAGCGGAGCAGAACCGAGCATAGGCCGGCAGAGTCCAATTGCATTAGACAGCATGGTAACTAACCCACCCAACAAGATCGGTGCATTTGGAGTCTGGATGATCTGCTCCATATTAGCGAGCATATAAGCTGCACCATTCACCGGGCGGTTCTGGGATGCACAATACATAATAAACAGCTCATCGCGAGATACAGACGTGACATTCTGCTGTTTGCCAAAGATAGTGTGGGCTATGATCTTGTGGAAATACCTGATAGCCGGGTTATGAATGCATTCAAAGTACAGGTCGGACGGCTCAGGATGGTTATTACCAGCGATGCTTCCCCAGAAATAATCAAGATCAGATTCAGGCAAAAGGTTCTCTTGTGTCATACTGATAACATCAGGTCTAAAAGGGAACCCAAGCAGCTGGCTAAACTCCCGCAGGTTATAAGTGTAATCCATGTTAAACATTCTGAATGTGATCAACCCACGGTTGAATCCCATTCCATGATTTGGAATGAAACTCAGGGTGCTTAGAAACTCAAGAGTCAGCCTTTTGTAGGTACAAAACCGTCTACGGATTGGAGCAGTGTCCCAACCAATCTGATGCAGCAAGTACATGACACTCTCACGAATGCCAAGGGAAGCCATAGCATGATCATCTGCGTAGATAGTAGGACACATTTCCCGCTCACCCAGGTCTGCAAACCGTCTTCTCTGGTGTCGGCTTCGCAATTTGACATTCATGAAGTTTGCACAATCCATAGCGTGAAATGTGAAAGTAAAAGAATTACCCCCCTGAAAATATTTGGTAAATGTTTGAAAGAAAAGGAAATTAAGTAAGTATTTTCGGGTTAGGAAATTGCCAAAGTTAAATTAAAAGAGAAAAAGAAAGATGAAAGGGAGAGATAAAAACAGAAGAAAAAGATAGAAAGGAGTAAGAGATGCAATCATGAAAATGTTTTAAAGTTTAAGAAAAAGAAAAGAAAATAAAAGCATGTTAAAGCAGAAAAAATAATTAAAGTAAAAACATAGGTTGCCTCCCACGAAGCGCCTTTATTTTATGTCGACGGCTCGACAGTAAATACCTATTCAGTTAGGTATTTGAGGTAGGCGGCTCACTTAACTGAAGATAAGCTGAATAGTCGATATTTCCTACGTTAAAATAGTGCTTTAGGCGCTGGCCATTAACTATGAATGGTTCGATAGAACTACCTTTAATTTCTATCGCACCACTTGGGAAAACTTTGTTAATTTCGAACGGTCCGGACCATCTGGAACGTAATTTTCCCGGGAAAAGTTTCAGTCTAGAGTTGAATAGGAGTACGACGTCTCCTTCCTTAAATTCTTTCCGCGAGATAAGCTTATCGTGCCATTTTTTTGCTCGTTCTTTATAGATTTTAACATTTTCATAAGCGTCTAAACGCAATTCTTCTAGTTCATGGATATCTAACACTCGTTTCTCGCCAGCACTCTTATAGTTTAAGTTAAGGGTTTTATGGCCCAATAAGCTTTATGTTCTAATTCTACTGGCAAATGACAAGATTTTCCATAAACTAACTTGAACGGCGTTGTTCCGATAGGAGTTTTGAAAGCTGTCCGATATGCCCAAAGAGCATCGTTTAGCTTGGAGGACCAGTCTTTTCTGGATGTGGCTACGGTTTTCTCAAGTATTTGTTTGATCTCCCTATTTGACACTTCCACTTGTCCACTTGTTTGAGGATGGTATGGTGTGGCTATGCGATGTTTAACACCATATTTGGAAAGTAACCTTTCGAAGATTCTAGAGATAAAATGGGAGCCACCATCGCTGATCACTAGTCTTGGTACACCGAATCGTGGGAAGATAATATTCTTGAATAATTTTAGTACCACACGTGTATCGTTTGTGGGTGCGGCGATGGCTTCAATCCATTTTGATATATAGTCGACGGCTACCAAAATATATTTATTTCCAAAAGATGCGGGGAAAGGTCCCATGAAATCAATTCCCCACACATCGAAAACTTCTACTTCGAGGATTCCTTTTTGCGGCATTTCGTCACGTCTAGATATATTTCCTCTGCGTTGACATCTATCGCACTTCATAATTGCTACATGGACGTCTTTCCATAAGGTAGGCCAAAAGAAGCCAGCTTGAAGTATTTTTGCACAGGTTTTCGATGTACTAGCGTGTCCACCATAAGGGGCGGAATGGCAATGGGAAATGACATCGTTTATTTCATCATTGGGAACGCAGCAACGGTAGATACCATCGGCGCCTCTTTTAAAGAGTAATGGTTCATCCCAAAAGTAGTGTTTAAGGTCATGGAAAAATTTCTTCCGTTGTTGGTACGTCAAATCAGGTGGTAAAACACCGGCAACTAAATAGTTGACGAAGTCAGCGTACCATGGTAATGTGGTATTAGTACAAATGGATTTTACTACCACAGTTGTGAAAGTTTCATTGTGTGGATCTAAACTGTCGGTAGGGTTTGTCTCTAGCTTGGCAATGAGGCGTTCATAAGGGAAATCTTCGTTTATGGGAACACTCTCGGTTTGGATTCCATCTAATCTCGATAAATGGTCAGCTACCACGTTTTCAGTTCCTCTTTTGTCTTTTATTTCTAAGTCAAACTCTTGTAGGAGTAAGATCCATCTGAGTAATCGCGGTTTGGCGTCCTTCTTGCTTAGTAAGTATCGGATCGCAGCATGATCCGTATAAATAATGATTTTAGCGCCTACTAAGTAGGAACGAAATTTGTCCAATGCGAATACCACAACTAAGAGTTCCTTCTCCGTAGTGGCGTAATTCATTTGTGCGGGGTCGAGTGTTCTGCTTGCGTAGTAGATAGCGTGAAGCTTCTTTTCTTTGCGTTGTCCTAGGACTGCGCCTACAACATAATCGCTCGCATCGCACATTATTTCAAATGGTAGGTTCCAATCAGGAGGTTGCATAATAGGTGTCGATATTAAGGCCTCTTTTAGTGTCTCGAATGCGTTCAAGCACTTATCGTCGAAAATAAACTCAGCCTCTTTCATTAATAATTCAGTTAGTGGCTTGGTGATTTTAGAGAAATATTTTATAAAACGTCGATAAAAACCCGCGTGTCCTAGAAAACTTCGTATTTCTCTAACAGTTTTGGGTGGTTGAAGGTTTTTGATAATTTCGATCTTTCCTTTGTCAACTTCAATCCCTCTGTTTGATACAATGTGACCCAACACAATTCCTTGTCTCACCATGAAGTGACATTTTTCCCAGTTGAGCACTAGGTTGACATTAACACAACGTTTCAGTACTAATTCAAGATTTGTTAAACATCCGTCGAAACTCTCTCCACAGACAGAGAAATCGTCCATGAATACTTCCATGATTCCGTCTAAAAAATCTGCGAAGATCGCCATCATGCATCGTTGGAAAGTTGCAGGTGCATTACATAGTCCAAATGGCATTCTCCGGTATGCAAAGTTACTATAGGGACATGTGAACGTAGTTTTCTCTTGATCATCAGGATGAATGGGAATTTGAAAGAATCCTGAGTATCCATCAAGATAGCAGAAATGGGAATGTTTGGCTAAACGCTCGAGCATTTGATCAATGAATGGTAATGGGAAATGGTCTTTGCGCGTAGCTTTGTTTAGTTTTCTATAATCTATACACATTCTCCATCCTGTTTGCGTATGTTGTGCTACCGATTCGCCTTTTGTATTTGTTATAACTGTAACACCTCCTTTCTTAGGCACCACATGAACTGGACTGACCCAGTTGCTATCTGATATTGGGTATATGATGCCTGCCTCTAGTAGTTTTTGCACTTCCTTCTTAACTACTTCACTTAGGATAGGATTTATTCGTCTTTGATGTTCTCTAGAAGTCTTGCAGTCCTCCTCCAGCATAATGCGGTGCATACAGAGAGAAGGGCTTATTCCTTTTAGGTCTGATATATTATATCCTAATGCGGCTGGATATTTCCTTAACACACTAAGAAGTTTTTCGGTTTCGATCTCTCCTAATTCGGCATTGACTATAACTGGTCGTTCGAGTTCTTTATCTAAGAATTCATACCTAAGATCTTCAGGTAATGTTTTAAGTTCTATACCGGGTTTCTTATTAGTTGAGTCATGATCGGGTGTTAAGGCTAAACATTCGCTTAGGTTGGCATCTAAGTGTTCTTGTTTCCAGTCTTCGTTCTTGAGGATAGTCAGTGTCTGAATTTTCAGCATCTCAGAGTAGGTGTCCTCTTGGCATTCAAGTTCTTTGACACATTCATCAATGATATCTAGGAGACAACATGAGTCATCTATAGCAGGGGCTTTAAAGAATTGGGAAAGAATGAATTCTACTTTTTCTTCTCCTACCTCGAAGGTAAGTTTTCCTTTCTTGACGTCAATGATGGCTCCTACAGTAGCTAAAAATGGTCTTCCTAGTATGATGGGAATGTTTGAATCTTCCTTGATGTCCATTATTATAAAGTCAGTCGGTATGTAAAATAGTCCTATTCGGACATGAATGTTTTCTAGCATACCAACAGGAAATTTGACTGATATGTCTACTAGTTGTATGGACATCTTGGTAGGTCTCATGTCGCCTAATTTGAGCTTCTCGCAAATAGATAAGGGCATTAGACTAACACTGGCTCCTAAATTGCATAGAGCTTTGTCTATGACAGATTTTCCAATTACACATGGTATGGAGAAACTACCAGGGTCTTTTAGCTTTGGAGGCATGTTATTTTGAATTATGGCGCTACATTCGGCAGTTAGCATAACAGTTTCGTTCTCAACAATTTTTTTCTTATTAGCCAATATTTCTTTTAGGAATTTAGCATATGACGACATTTGGGTTATAGCTTCTGTAAACGGAATAGTGACGTTTAGTTGTTTCAGAAGTTCTACAAATTTCTTGAATTGTCCCTCGTTCTTGGATTTTGCAAGTCTTTGAGGGTATGGAATTGGTGGTTTGTATGGTGGTGGAGGCACATAAGGTTTTTCTGAGGCCACTCTGTTCTCATTCGCGTCTTCCTCTACATTTTCAGATTGATCTTTCGACTTCTCTATTTCTTTTTCGGGCTTTTGATACATGGTCGGGTTTTGGAGTCTAGGATCTACCGGTCCATCAAAGGTTGTCCCACTTCGTAATGTAATAGCATTTGCATGTCCTTTAGGATTGGGTTGTGTCTGTCCAGGAAATGTACCAGCAGGTGCGGCAGAACTAGCTTGGTGTTGTGCTACTTGGGAGATTTGGGTTTCTAACATTTTGTTGTGAGTAGCTAGGGCATCTACCTTGTTTGCTAATAGCTTCAATTGTTCACTGGTGTGAACGTTTTGATTGAGGAATTCTTTGTTTTGTTGGGCTTGATTAGCGATAAAATTTTCCATTAGGATTTCAAGGTTAGATTTCTTAGGAATGTTAGGAACATTACCAGCGGGTTTTTGATAACCTGGAGGTACAGCAGGTGCTTGGCCAGGTGCATATAAAGCGTTATTGCTCTTGTATGAGAAGTTAGGATGGTTCTTCCAACCAGGATTATAGGTATTGGCATAAGGATTTCCTTGAGCGTAATTTACCTGATCAGCCGTTATTCCTGCTAAGATTTGACATTCGGTTCCAACATGACCAGGTACTCCACAAACTTCGCAGCTTGGGGTAACTGCAGCTACGGTAGCTGCAGGAGGTAAGGTCAAGCTTTCTATTTTTTGGGTAAGAGCATCTACCTTAGCATTAACTTTATCTAGGCTACTAATCTCGTACATCCCGCCTTTGGCTTGAGTCTTCTCCATAGATGTTCTTTCTCCTCCCCACTGATAGTGGTTTTGAGCCATATTTTCAATGAGTTGGTTAGCTTCGTCATAAGGCTTGACCATCAGTGTACCACCTGCGGCGGCATCTATAGATAGTCTTGTGTTGTACAAGAGTCCATTATAAAACGTGTGGATTATCAGCCATTTTTCTAGTCCGTGATGTGGGCACATTCACATCATATCTTTGTAGCGCTCCCATGCATCAAATAGTGATTCAGTATCCTTCTGCCTAAATCCGTTGATTTGGGCTCTTAGTGCAGCGGTCTTGCTTGGGGGAAAGTATCGTGCTAAGAATACGATCTTCAGTCCTTCCCACGTAGTGACGGAATTTGATGGCAAGGATTGCAACCAAGCCCAAGCTCTATCTCTTAGTGAGAAAGGGAAAAGACGTAATCTTATCGCATCTTTACTAACACCATTTGCTATAACTGTGTCGGCAAATTGAATGAATTTTGTAAGATGTTCATTCGGATCCTCAGAAGGATCTCCAGAGAATTGGCGTTGTTGGATAGCTGATATCAATGACGGCTTTAACTAAAAATCGTTTCGGTTTATTGCTGAAGCAGCAATGTTGTTATGGGGCTCTTGTTGTGATGGAGCTGCGTACTCCTTCAGTGGACGGGTCCTTTGTTCTTCAGCCATGTCTAATTCTGGATTGGTATCGGCTTCAGAGGAAGAATTAGAATCAGTTTCAGAATCAATCTTGATTTCTGGTTTAGGTAAAGGAATAGCGTGATTTAAACAGTAATCCCTGACTGCACGTCTTACGGAAAGAATGCGTTCAGGTTCGTCCGTCGATTTGTCAAGTGGTTCGCCTTGTGAGAGAGTCCTTGGCATACAAATCGACAAAGGGGTGTCTGTTGCTTAGTCTAAACGCGCAACAGAAGAATCGTAATTAATTGACTACCAGTCCCCGACAACGGCGCCAAAAACTTGATCAGGACTTTATAAGTCTGTCGGGATACTAACTGCAAGTATACAGTTCAGTCGTTCTAGTTTTAAAAGATTATCGAACCCACAGAGACTGATGATCAATCGCATACGATCTAATGCTACAGTTTGTCTAACTAAGCGATGAATATTCGATTTTTAGGGGAAACTGTTTAATTAAAAGTAATAGTACTAATTATACCGGTATGTGATAATCGGACTTAGGGAATTCGGTGAATCACTTGGCCTATAAAGTATTTCAGTAAAAGCTAATTGTTTAAAAACCTGAGACATACACTCTCGTGTTTATGAAATAAGTCATGCTACTAAACCTAGTGGATGCACTTTAAATTTAATAACACTTTTTGAAAACAATTTGAATCTAATTAATTTGTTAAAACACTCTCGTGTATTTAAAAATCAATGTTTCGTTACCACTATCTGGGTTGAACCCCAGCTATCGCATGCAGGTTCTTGCCTTAATTAATTTCCCACTCTCGTGGCAAAATCGTGTTAATTAACCTCTCACTCTTGTAACAAGGATAGTTAAATTAATCTTGGAAATTGGAAACCAGAAATTGTTTTATAAATATTTTTGGCCAAGGTATCATTGAATTCTTTCAGTTCTTACGGTCACATACCGGTATTAATAATTTAGCCAGACATAATTAACTTAACAGCAATACAATTCAAAATATAATTCATGGCAATAATTGGCATATTATAAAAACTTAATGAATAATAATTGCAATATAAAAAATCTGGAATCAAAGTTGCTATGGTAATCTTGAGGTATTACAGTAATCCAATCTTCGAGCTTGACTTGCAGTAAATGATTCGTGTTAATTCTTGAAAGAAGAATTAACACTTAAAACTAGAAACTAAGGCTTTGAATGAAAATTACAAGAAAATGAAAACAGAATTCCAAAACAAGCAAATTGGAAAATAACTGTAAAATAAAATAATATTTGCTCTGAGTAAATTTCTTCGACCCCTCGAACTGTGTACTGGTACACATATATATAGCATAGGAAAAATCAGCAGTTTTTGAATTCTTGATGAAGTCTTCCGTGGAGAAAATACAGGAGCACTAATAGTGGTGGCAAGAAAATAGGGGACTCAGTAGAAAAAGGGAGAACGAGTCTGCCCTTCACGCCCACGTCTCAATCCATGCATAACGTCCACCTTCATGCGCGTGACGGTCGTCACAGGTGGGTGACGGTCGTCACGCGCTGAAGTAGTGCCTTACGCTCGTCAGTGGTGTGTGACGAGCGTTTCCTTACGTTGGGGGGGTGTTACGCCCGTCACAGGGACGTGACGACTGTCACTGTTCCAGAAGTCTAAACTTTGTATTTTTTTATTCTTTTTCTCTTTGTTTATCGCCTAGCCTTCTTCATGTTGTCCTTTTCCATCGGTTTGAGTCGACAAGTGTTATACCTGCAAAAAGACAAATAATCTCGGAATAATCGGGGGTTAGACGACTTAATGAAATATAAAATCGGTAAAAATCATGGTAATTATACGATATGTTTTCTCGTTATCAATGTCTAGTGTCCCACTCTCCTTTGATTTGACTGATAACCAAAGCTGAGTCCCCAAATACGACCAAAGATTTGATTCCCAAGTCAATAGCAGCCTTGAGACCAAAGATACAAGCTTCATATTCAGCCATGTTGTTGGTACAGCTGAAGCAAAGTTGGGCAGTGAAGGGTGTATGGAAACCTTCTGGAGAAATAAGTACCGCACTGATACCGTTGCCAAGTGCATTTGAAGCACCATCAAAGTATAGGGTCCATCGGAATCCTTGTTCAGGTCCATCATACGGTCCGTTACCTTCAATGTTGTCCAATGTCATGATGTCCTTGTCAGGGAAGTCGAATCTCATAGATTGGTAATCTTCGACGGCTTGATGAGCTAGATGGTCAGCTAGTACACTCCCCTTTATAGCTTTTTGGGTAGTATACTGGATATCATACTCAGTCGGGATCATTTTCCATCTAGCAATTCTTCCAGATAAAGCAGGCTTTTCGAAGATATACTTAATCAGATCCATTTTAGAAATCAACAAAGTGGTATGAGTCAACATATACTGCCTTAGCCGGCGAGCAGCCCATACCAAAGCGCAACAAGTTTTCTCGAGTAGTGAGTAAAGAGTCTCACAGTCGGTAAACTTTTTGCTAAGGTAATAAATGGCATGCTCTTTTCGGCCATACTCGTCATATTGGCCCAGTACGCACCCCATTGAGTTATCCAAAACAGTTAGATACATGATTAACGACCTTCCTTCGACGGGTGGCATCAAGATAGGAGGTTCCAGTAAATACTCTTTGATCTTATCAAAAGCAACTTGACAATCATTGTTCCATTCAACCACCTGATCTTTCTTCAACAACTTGAAGATTGGCTCACAGGTAGATGTTAGGTGAGAGATGAACCTCGCAATATAGTTTAAGCGTCCCAAGAAACCTCTAACCTCCTTTTCAGTGCGGGGGGAAGGCATTTCTTGTATAGCTTTGACTTTAACAGGATCAACCTCAATGCCTTTGTTGCTGACGATAAATCCCAACAGTTTACCAGACCTGACTCCAAAAGTGCACTTGCTAGGGTTTAGTCTGAGCTTATACTCCTTCAATCTGACAAACAGCTTTTGCAGATGATCAAGGTGTTCTTCTTCTGTATGTGAACGGGCTATCATGTCGTCTACGTAGACTTCGATCTCATGATGTATCATATCATGAAACAAAGCTACCATGGTGAGTTGATAGGTTGCCCCGACATTCTTCAGTCCGAATGGCATCACTTTGTAGCAGAAGGTACCCCACTGCGTGACAAAAGTAGTTTTCTCCATGTCTTCGGGGGCCATTTTGATCTGGTTGTATCCCGAGAATCCATCCATGAAGGAAAATACCTTGTGTTGAGTTGTGTTGTCAACCAAGATGTCGATGTGTGGCAGTGGAAAATCATCTTTAGGGCTAGCCCTGTTTAGGTCCCTATAGTCCACACACATTCTGACTTTGCCGTCCTTTTTAGGCACAGGCACAATGTTAGCAACCCATTGTGGATAGGAAGTAACATCCAGAAAGCCACCGTTGAATTGCTTCATTACCTCAACTTTGATCTTCTCAGACATGTCGGGCCTCATTCGGAGGAATTTTTGTTTGATCGGTGGACAGTCTTCTCTTGTAGGGAGACAGTGAACCACGATATCTGTATCTAGTCACGGCATGTCTTCATAGGACCAGGCGAAGATTTCAACATATTCATTCAACAGCTGAACTAAGCGCTCTTTAACACTTGGTTCTAAGTTGGTACCCATTTTTACCTCTTTCTTGTCTTCCTCTGTTCCCAGATTAATGGTCTCTAGCAACTCTTCATGGGGCAGAATAGCCCTCTCTTCTTGTTGCAAAAGTCTGGCTAACTCTCCAGGCACTTCACAGTCTTCATCGCCTTCGTACTCGGCATGATTGACCAAATCTTCAGAGTCACCGAAGGCTAAAGCAGAATAGTCACCCATGGAATCCAGAGTGGAGGGGTACCTGCATTTTGTGAGCGTGGGTGTGTGTAAGGGATATCCATCCTTAAACAAAACAAAATGTAAAAGGAAAGAAAATGAACACAACAGTTTATATATGAAAACGTCTAATGATTCATTAAACATGGCATATGATAATGAAGAAATCAAGCCCTTACAAATGGACCTATATGCCCCGGGTAAGGCATAAGGTGAAAATAGTGTACGAATTGTTTAATTATTACAGACCAAAATAGGAAATTATTCAAAGATAAATGACTGGTTGATGAAAGTGATGGGATGTAAGTACGAAGTGCGCCTAAGAGGGGGGGGGGGGGGGGGGGGTGAATTAGGTACTTTTAAAAATTCTGGTTTTTAGTGATGATGGTTCTTATTTTTCTGGTTATAAGTGAGTTTAGAAAAGCTTAAAGATGCAGAAAAATAAAGAGACACGGACGATATATCCTGGTTCCCCTCACAGTCCGAGAGTACTCCAGTCCCCTTTCAACATGAAAGAAATTTCCTTATTGTGGCAAACTTACATAAGAACTACCAACCAAACCAAGAACAATCCTCTTGGACCAAGAACAATCCTCTTAGATTTTCACTAATTTACCTATGAGAATAATCCTCTCAATGTAACTACACTTGTATCCAACAACTTGGAAAGACAAGATTTCAATAAAAACACTTAAACTTAATTCCAACAATCCTGGAAAATAAGTAAGTAAAATCAATTTGGGAGTTTGAGTGAGTAGAGTATATTGATCACTTAAGAGTGATTTTGACAATGTATAATCTTCTTCTTTCAATAATAATATTGTACAAAGACTCGATATATTTGCTCAAAGTTTTCTGTTTTAAGGTATGAAAATAAATGCAGAAAACTTATGCATGAAAGTGAAGAATGCTTGAGTTTGTATGTTTAAAGTTCAGAAAAAATATTATGAAAAGAAGGTGTTTGATATGAATTTGAAATTGGATATTTATATGTTCATAATACCCTTTTGAAACATCATGAAAAAACTGGAAATGTATCATGAACAAATGCCAAGTTTGAGTGAAAAGATGTAATGAAAAGGCATAATCAAAAGGCATGAACAAGGCTGTTATTTTTCAAATTCGTGCAGTGTGTAATCGATTTCACCTTTAGTGTAATCGATTGCACAAGGTTTTCAACAACTATATTTTCAAAAATTTAAGAGTGCAATCGATTGCACAAACAATGTAGTCGATTGCAGGCTAAGTCAGTAGCAAATTTTAACTGAGTGCAATCGATTGCACCAACTATGTAATCGATTGCATGCTAAGACAAAATCAAATGTTTTGAAAATTTTAAGTGTGCAATCGATTGCACAAACTATGTAATCGATTGCAACAAGAAACAGAAGCAAAAGATTTGGAATTTTTGAAGGGTGCAATCGATTGCACTAAAATGTAAATCGATTGCATGCATATGAAAAGTGAAAATTAATCTTTGCAAAGCTTGAGAATGATTCTTAAACTATTTCTTTTTCATTTTTGAGCATCTATATCTTAAGATCAAAGTAGATAATATTATTATACCTTTAAAGTTGTAGAGAGCTTTGATTGAAGATATTATCCTTAGATGCTTAGATGCTTGACCAAAGTCTTTGCCTTCTTTTGAAAGCCATGGTTTGTCTTCATCAAAACAAACTTTATTTGAGAAGCTTGATTTCACATTCCCCCCCTTTTTGATGATGAAAAATAATCTTTCTTTATGCGAAGTACTTTCCGGAAGGGCTTCTCCCCCTGAGATGCAAAACTCCCCCTATGTAGGAGAGGGTTGTAATCCTTACAATTCTTCATCTTGAATGGAGAGTACCTTAAAAAACAAGACATGGAAGATACAAGCATAAAGTACCATACATCTTTCTCCCCCTTTGACATTATCAAAAATAAGGGAAAGATGCTTCAAGCAAATAATAATCGATCAATATTTTAAACAAATGATAGAATTTAAAGCATTAACACACATTGTTTAAGAGTTACACTTTGAACAAAATAAAAACTGAAAGATAACAACAGACAAAAAACAATAGTAGCCAGAACATTAGGGGTGATGAATGTCTGGATGGTTGTGAGGCCATGAGCCCTGGTTGGGAAATTGTTGTTGCAGTGGAGGTTCTGTGTAATGAGGAGGAGGTGCATCTGGGTTGTTTGGGTCATAAGGTGGGATATGTAGGTGAGAATAAAGATACGAGAATTGTTGGTTCACATCCGAGCGAAAATCATTTATCCGGGTTGTAGTGGAGTCATTTATTGCACTCCATTGACTGTTGATGTTGGTGTTCATAGAAGCAAACTGTTGAGCCATGTAGTCCATGAGTTCTTGGTTGCTTGGACTAGAGGGAGCAGTAGGAGGAGGAGGCATAGTTTCACTGCCTTCAGCTTCTTGGTCATCATCTTCGTTGCCAACAACATCTTCACCAATATAGGTGATCATCTTTGTTTCTGGATTAAAGTGTACGCCCATCCTTGAATCAACATTCTTAATTGAAATTCTGTTTAAAATAGGGTCCATATCCACCTTTTCAAAACCGCGAAAATCTACACCAAAATCCTCCATAATCAATGTGACAAAATAAGCATATGGAAGGAATTTTAATTTTTCATCCACTCTTGATTTTTCCTCCATAGCTGAGAGTGAATGAAAAATCAAAATTCCTTCCATATGCTTATTTTGTCACATTGATTATGGAGGATTTTGGTGTAGATTTTCGCGGTTTTGAAAAGGTGGATATGGACCCTATTTTTAACAGAATTTCAATTAAGAATGTTGATTCAAGGATGGGCGTACACTTTAATCCGGAAACAAAGACGATCACCTATATTGGTGAAGATGTTGTTGGCAACGAAGATGATGACCAAGAAGCTGAAGGCGGTGAAACTATGCCTCCTCCTCCTACTGCTCCCTCTGGTCCAAGCAACCAAGAACTCATGGACTACATGGCTCAACAGTTTGCTTCTATGAACACCAACATCAACAGTCAATGGAGTGCAATAAATGACTCCACTACAACCTGAATAAATGATTTTCGCTCGGATGTGAACCAACAATTCTCGTATCTTTATTCTCACCTACATATCCCACCTTATGACCCAAACAACCCAGCTGCACCTCCTCCTCATTACACAGAACCTCCACTGCAACAACAATTTTCCAACCAGGGCTCATGGCCTCACAACCATCCAGACATTCATCACCCCTAATGTTCTGGCTACTATTGTTTTTTGTCTGTTGTTATCTTTCAGTGTTTATTTTGTTCAAAGTGTAACTCTTAAACAATGTGTGTTAATGCTTTAAATTCTATCATTTGTTTAAAATATTGCTCGATTATTATTTGCTTGAAGCATCTTTCCCTTCTTTTTGATAATGTCAAAGGGGGAGAAAGATGTATGGTACTTTATGCTTGTATCTTCCATGTCTTATTTTTCAAGGTACTCTCCATTCAAGATGAAGAATTGTAATGATTACAACCCTCTCCTACATAGGGGGAGTTTTGCATCTCAGGGGGAGAAGCCCTTCCGGAAAGTACTTCACATAAAGAAAGATTGTTTGTCATCATAAAAAAGGGGGAGAATGTGAAATCAAGCTTCTCAAATAAAGTTTTTGTTTTGATGAAGACAAACCATGGCTTTCAAAAGAAGGCAAAGACTTTGGTCAAGCATCTAAGCATCTAAGGATAATATCTTCAATCAAAGCTCTCTACAACTTTAAAGGTATAATAATATTATCTACTTTGATCTTAAGATATAAATGCTCAAAAATGAAAAAGAAATAGTTTAAGAATCATTCTCAAGCTTTGCAAAGATTAATTTTCACTTTTCATATGCATGCAATCGATTTACATTTTAGTGCAATCGATTGCACCCTTCAAAAATTCCAAATCTTTTGCTTCTGTTTCTTGTTGCAATCGATTACATAGTTTGTGCAATCGATTGCACACTTAAAATTTTCAAAACATTTGATTATGTCTTAGCATGAAATCGATTACATAGTTGGTGCAATCGATTGCACTCAGTTAAAATTTGCTACTGACTTAGCCTGCAATCGACTACATTGTTTGTGCAATCGATTGCACTCTTAAATTTTTGAAAATATGTTGAAAACCTTGTGCAATCGATTACACTAAAGGTGAAATCGATTACACACTGCACGAATTTGAAAAATAACAGCCTTGTTCATGCCTTTTGATTATGCCTTTTCATTACATCTTTTCACTCAAACATGGCATTTGTTCATGATACATTTCCAGTTTTTTCATGATGTTTCAAAAGGGTATTATGAACATATAAATATCCAATTTCAAATTCATATCAAACACCTTCTTTTCATAATATTTTTTCTGAACTTTAAACATACAAACTCAAGCATTCTTCACTTTCATGCATAAGTTTTCTGCATTTATTTTCATACCTTAAAACAAAAACTTTGAGCAAATATATATTGAGTCTTTGTACAATATTATTATTGAAAGAAGAAGATTATACATTGTCAAAATCACTCTTAAGTGATCAATATACTATACTCACTCAAACTCACAAATTGATTTTACTTACTTATTTTCCAGGATTGTTGGAATTAAGTTTAAGTGTTTTTATTGAAATCTTGTCTTGCCAAGTTGTTGGATACAAGTGTAGTTACATTGAGAGGATTGTTCTCATAGGTAACTTAGTGAAAATCTAAGAGGATTGTTATTGGTCCAAGAGGATTGTTCTTGGTTTGGTTGGTAGTTCTTATGTAAGTTTTCCACAATAAGGAAATCTCTTTCATGTTGAAAGGGGACTGGAGTACTCTCGGACTGTGAGGAGAACCAGGATATATCGTCCGTGTCTCTTTATTTTTATGCATCTTTAAGCTTTTCTAAACTCACTTATAACCAGAAAAATAAGAACCATCATCACTAAAAACCCGAATTTTTAAAAGTACCTAATGCACCCCCCCTCTTAGGCGCACTTCGTACTTACAATTGGTATCAGAGCAGGTTATAGGTAACCTGCTCCTAAAAAATCAAGAATGGCTTCCGCAAATCATAATCCCGTTTTCAGAGATGGTGGTAGTAACAACAAACCTCCTCTATTCTGTGGTGAATATTTTGACTTCTGGAAAATACGCATGAAGGCGCATCTAGAAGCATAAGGAGAAGAAATTTGGGAGGCCGTCGAAAATGGTCCATTTATCCCGGTTACGGTAATCAATGGTGTTGGCTCTTCAAAGCCTAAAACTGCATGGGACGACGATGATAAAAAGAAAGTTCTCTATGACAAAAAGGCAATAAACCTTCTTCAAGGTGCACTTAGTATGGACGAATTCTTCCGTGTCTCGACATGAAAAACAACAAAGGAAATATGGGATACCTTGGTACAAACTCATGAAGGAACGGCTGAAGTAAAAAGATCAAGGCTAAATACCCTAAGTCAAGAATACGAACTATTTCGAATGCAGCCCGGAGAATCCATTCTTGACTTACAAAAGAGATTTGTGCACTTGACAAATCATCTAAGTGCTCTTGGTAAAACCTTGACAAATGATGAATTGAATATGAAAGTACTTAGGTCCTTAACAAGGGAATGGCAACCAAAGGTAACAACAATTTCAGAAAAGAAAAGTCTCTCCAACATGACATCCGCAACTCTATTTGGAAAACTTCAAGAATACGAAACGGAACTCGGAATACTCGAAAAGCATGAAAATCAAGAGAAGAAATCCAAGAATATTGCTTTGAAGATAGACTCTAAGGAAGTTGAAAAGGAAAACAATCCAGAAGAAGATGAAAACTTCATGCTTCTTGTTAAAAGGCTTGGTAAGTTCTTCGGTAGAAATGACAAACCTTTTTCTCATTCAAAAGGAAAGAAACATTTTCAGAAAAAGGAAGGCTCTACATCAACACAAGAAATCACATGTTATGAATGTGGTAAGCAAGGTCATATCAAGCCAGATTGTCCAAAACTCTCCAAGAAAGGTGGCTTCAAAAGCAAGAAGGGATTCAAGAACAAAAAGGCTTATGTAGCATGAGAGGACAATTAAATAAGCTCCTCATCCGGTTCCGATAGTGATAAAAGTTCAAATCTAGCATTGATGGCCTCACACCATTCCGATGATGAAGACAATGAGGTTAGTAATGAATTTTCTCTTTTTGATAGTGATGCACAAGGTGCTATAGATGAACTATTGAATGAATGCAAAATTCTGTATAAAACCATTTCATCACAAAAGAAACAAATTTCATATCTAGAAGAAAAATATGTTTCAATGGAAAAAGATTTCAAAGAAGAAAAACAAAAATCAAGTGATGAACAAAAACATAATTTTTTATGCAAAAATTGTGATTCACTCTCTTTCTAAATTGTCCAATTAAAAAGAGTCATTGAAAGATATGAAAAAGGGAAAATTGGATTGGAAGGTGTTCTTAGCCAACAAAGATACTCCAATGATAAAAGTGGACTTGGATATTCAAAGTTCTCAAAACCAAGTTCTAACAAAACTATATTTGTTAAGGCAAGTGATCAATCTTCCAAAGAGAAAGTGAACAAACCTAAAATAGTTCGTCATTATCCAAAAAAGAAAACATTTCCTAAGAAGAAATCTTATCCTTTTAGATATAGAAGTAAATTTGAACCTACTTGTTTTTATTGTGGTATTAAAGGCCATACACCTAATGCTTGCTATGTTAGAAACTTCAGTGTGGCAAGTGGGCATTATGTATGGGTAAAGAAAGGCACTAATTATGAAGGACCCAAAGCAACTTGGGTACCTAACAAAACCTAATTTGTTTTGTAGGTATGCTTGAAGACCACATGCAATCTTTGGTATCTTGATAGTGGTTGTTCAAAGCATATGACAGGAGATATAAACCAATTTTCACATCTAGCGCTAAAGGCCAAGGGTTTTGTCACTTATGGAGACAATAATAATGGAAGAATCCTAGGCAAAGACAAAGTTGGTGCTCCACCTTTCACATCCATTGAAGATGTTCTTTTTGTTGAAGGACTAAAGCACAATCTTCTAAGTATTAGCCAACTTTGTGACAAATGCTTCAAAATCAAGTTCACCAAGGATGAATGCTTGATAGAAGACGAAGTCACTCATGAGGTTATACTTAAAGGTAAAAGAGTCAATAATATATTTATGATTTCCCTTGATGATCCATCTTTGAAGGTTAAATGTCTCATGGCAAACAACGATGATTCATGGATTTGGCACAAAAGAATTGCTCATATTCATATGGAACACTTGAATAAATTAATCAAGCATGATCTTGTCATTGGATTGCCTAAGAGAAATTTCGTCAAAGATAGACTATGCGATGCTTGTCAAAAAGGGAAACAAACTAGATCAACTTTCAAATATAAGAATGTGGTGTCCACTACAAGGCCACTACAATTGTTACACATGGATATATTTGGTCCATCGAGAACAAGGAGTTTCAGAGGTAATGTATATGCTTTGGTTATTGTTGACGATTTCTCTAGATATACTTGGACATTCTTTTTAGTGCAGAAAAGTGACGCATTCAAGGCGTTCAAGAAGTATGCTAAACGAATTCAGAATGAGAAGTCTTTAACAATTGCCTCAATAAGAAGTGACCATGGCGGAGAATTCCAAAATGCTCTATTTGAAGAATTCTGTGGAGAACATGGAATATCTCACAACTTCTCGGCACGAAGGACCCCACAACAAAATGGAGTGGTTGAAAGAAAGAATAGGTCTCTTGTGGAACTTGCTAGAACCATGCTTAGCGACTCAAATCTTCCAAAATACTTTTGGGCGGATGCGGTAAGCACGACATGTTTTGTTAGAAATAGAGTGAACATTAGACCAATCTTAAAGAAAACTCCATATGAACTTTTCAAAGGGAGAAAACCAAATATTGCTTTCTTTCATATCTTTGGGTGTAAATGCTTTGTCCTTAATAATGACAAAGATAATTTGGGTAAGTTTGATGAGAAATACGATGAAGGTATATTCCTGGGTTACTCACTTTCTAGTAAAGCATATAGAATTTACAACAAAAGAACTTTGACTATTGAAGAATCTATGCATGTTTCATTTGATGAAACTAACCCCTCCAAGGAGGATAATATTGTTTGTGATAATGATGATGAAATTTTAGAAGGTCCTCAAGAAAACTCTTCCAAGGATCAATCCATTCAACTAGAAAAATCACCTCAACAAGAATCAAATCTCAATGATCTACCAAAAGAATGGAGAACTCATAGAGACCATTCTATTGATAAAGTAATTGGTGATATAAGTCAAGGCGTGTCTACAAGATTAAATCTCAAGGATGATTGCCTAAACATGGCATTTGTCTCTCAAATTGAACCCTCCAAAGTTGATGAAGCTTTAGGCGATGACCAATGGATCATAGCTATGCAAGAAGAATTGAATCAATTTGAAAGGAATCAAGTTTGGGAACTCGTTCCTAGGCCAAGTGTGATACGGTGGGAGAACTGACTTGGGTTTTGCGTTTGTTTTCGCAAATGTTTCGGTTGAGCAAGAGTCGCCACCGACTTTTTATTTTATCCTAAGGAAAGGTTAAAAAGCACAGCAAAAATCTTTGAGATGTTTTCTTGGGTTCGGGGAGTAGATTATAGAAAGGGAAGGTATTAGCACCCTTTCTATCCATGGTTATCCATGGGCTCTTAGTTACTTGCTTAGATCAACTTGCCTTGATTTTCAATTGTTTGAAATGGTGCTTTGTGTGTGGATTTTGAAAATGTTTTGAAAAGAGGCCAATGTGGTGGCAACCTTTGTAATGATCCATGTTGGGATGTATACAAAAGTGTATGTCTTTTGAAAAGTTTTCAATGTTTTTGAAAGTTGTTTTGAAAGTGTTGTGATGTGTGTTTTGAAAAATAGGCAAGTGTTTTTGTTTTGTAAGTTGGCAAGTAACCAAGAGCTATCTACCCTAAATTTCTCAAAGATCTTTGCTATGTTTTAACCCTTTTAACAATTTTGTTCCACCATTGTATTTGGTGGATAATCTTGTGTTAGGATGTGAACGGGACGGGCGCGGGTCATCGTTTAGACCATGATTGCAATGGTGCCAAGTATCTTTGGGCAATTTTTCCTTTAAGGGACTTGATCATTTTTTAGGCAACTTTTGAAAGCGTCATCGAGGGACTATGATCATTTGATTGTTTTGTTTTTGCCGAAGATACCTAACATGCAATATGGCCCATTATTGAAGGCAACAAGTGGAATACCCTAGGGGTGCAAGTGTGATTAGTGTTGTCCATTTTCATGCTTGTTTATCTTGAATTTAGGTCAAACTATTTGTTGTTTTTGATTTGCATACAAAACCCTAATTCTATCATGGCATATTTAGAAAGCTTTTAAAGTGCGGAATTTAAAGGTCCTAAGTTATTACAACACAAATATGGGATGGAGGGTACAAATGTTCAAATGGGGGGATATTTTAGCAAGAAATTAAACCTAAACTATTACATCCAAATTGAATTTTTACAAGATATTTAATTGCACAATAATTAAATAAAATAAAATAAATATGCAAGATGCAAAAATGATTTTTATATGTATGTAAAAAGTATTTTTTATGTGTCAAATAAACAAAAATAAAATGAATTAATTTTGGTATTTTTATGTTTTTAGGGCAAAACCCTAATTTTATAAATAAAAGGTATTTATGTATTTAATATATGCAATATTTATTAATTATGTACAAAAAATAAACAAAAAGGAAGTATATTGTCAAAAAATGATTTTTTAAGTTAAATATTAATAAAAATAAAAATGTATTATTTTTGTGTTTTAACCTAAATATACTAATAAATATATAAGTATTTACATTATTTATTAAATATATTAAATATGTACAAAAATAAAGATATTTAATATTTACAAAAAAAAGTATATTTTTTATAAAATGTTTTCAAAAGGTAAAATAAAATAAAAATCAGAAAATAAAAGTGTTTGTATTATTTTTTTGTATTTTTAAATAAAAGGTACTTATGTATTTATTTACATATAAACTAAAATGAGACCAAATAAATATCAAATAAAATGTAAAAAATGTGAGAAAAATAATTTTAATATTTTTTATGCTTTGACAAAAATAAATAAGTCAGAAGCAAAAATCAAAAATCAAAAATAATAAAATAAAACACAATGGGCCAAGGGGGTGCATGTGTGAGAATGTGGTGCAAAAAGGAAAAATATCACAGGCCCAGCCCAATAGAGGTTGTCTTCAACCTCCAGCACAAAAATGTCAAAAACGCGCGCCTTTCCCTCCTGGTTCAAACATCCTGATTCCCGGACTTTTAGCACAAACTTATAACATGAAAGATGTCAAGCATCAAGCCACGATTCCATACATATAAAAAACTTAACTTAACTCTCAGAAATGAGAGAGAATTTCTCCATCCCTAATTCTTGACCTAGGTTTTTGTCAATGTTCAGGTCTTAAATACTCTCAGCATATGCAATATAAATGGAAAGTGAGGATATGTATAGCTTCAGGGACATGAATATGACATTTTTTATTCATAAATCTAAACCTAACTCTTCCTAGATTGAGAGATAGAAGTCCATGAACTTACCTGTTCAGCTTGGATCGTATCTGACAATGGAGGTACTTTCAAGGCAAGGTGAAGACTTGTACAGCTTACTTGAAGTCCAGGGATGCTATTCCAATGCTTGGTATGCTTTGAAACCAAGTGAATTAAGCTATAGCAATCAACCTGCAAAACATAAAAAGTGAAAATGGTGAAGTTGGTTAGAGGTGTTACAGGTCGTGTCCAATGCTTGGGATAGCTTGTATAGGTGGTATGGAGTGTGTATGAACTGGTTTTGGCCAAGGCGCACAAATGGATTGAGTTATGGAAGTCCAATTGCAGAGGTGACCCTGTTTTTTGCAGTAGGAGGGTGTTTTGATGAATGATGGGGTTTGGAAGGTGGTTAACTCGTGCCTTAGCTTAGGTTTGACATTTGGAATGTGTCTAACAAGTTTGCTTAAGCTTCTCTTGGCAGAAATGTGAGATGTTGTAAGTTATGCAAGGTTTCTTCTATCTTAAGCAAGAAATGGCAAGTTGGTTTTCAAGCTTCTCTAGGCCCCTCAAGTATGCTGCATCTTTTAGTCTTGATCAGTGTGTTATGTCCCTGAACTTGTGCCAAAAGGATTTTGCCTTGTACTTCAAAGATTGCAATCTTAACATAAAGTTCAACTATTCAAAAATGGATATATTGCTTTTTCCATTTATGGCTCAATCTTGTATGCAATGGTTAAACACACAAGATAAGGCTTAAACACAAAGGATTGGCATTAAATTTATGAGTGTAAATGAGATTAGAGGCCTGTAATGTAGCTTGCATATGCTGAGTTTGAAAATGCACAAGTTATTAACATGCCTTTGGCCATGAATCAAAGTGACTTTTGCTCATATTGCCAAATTCGATTCTCCCTAAACACAAGGTTGTTTTATGAGTTCTTGGACATTTTGGAAAGCTTGTAATGTGTACTACAATCCATATTTGTAATGCAATTTGAAATTCCAAGTGGAAGCATGTGAAAAGTGGCCATGAAGTTGGGCAAAAATCCTGCCTAAAATAGGTCAAAAATTTTCTAAGCTAAGAATGTTTTGCACCCTTGTTCCAAAAATCATAACTTGAGCTACAAGCTTCTTTTGAGGAAACTTTGTGAATAAAAGTTGTAGATTTTTCAATGGACTACAACTTTCATGTTTTGAGTTTTCCTTGAATCCAAATGTATCTTGGTGAAAGAATGGGACAAAGTTAGGAAAAAATTAGGGATTTTCATAACTTAGAAAAATTCTAAATTATGAAAATTCTTCATTTTAAACCCTAATTTGAAAATTTTGATTTCTTGATGAAAAAGTTTCATAATTTGACATGTTTTGATGAAAAATGAATCTTGACACTTGATTTTGACCAAAAAGTCAAAGTTTGACTTTTCAGTATACAGTCAAATTTGACTCAGTTGACTCGAAAATTCATCTGTCAATCTTGTGCATTTTGGGATCTTTTGAATTTGTTGAACATGTTAAGACAATTCCATTGGGTCCTTGAGTCCATATATGAGCTTGGTTTGCCATTGGTTAGGTCAAACAGTCAAAAATTGCCTTTGTGCAGTCAAAACCCTAAAAATGACCATTTTGCCCTTTTGGTGATCTGATCAAATTCCTTGTGGAATTTTGATCCAAACTTGACCAAATGGTCCATATGAGTTCATAATGTTGATGTGGGTCAAAAACCATTAGGTTTGACTGTCAATTGACCACAGTTGACTTCTTCCCCAATATAGCTGATTTCTAGGTCAACTGTCCAATTGACTGGGCAAAGATTGGAATCAAGGCTTGAAACTTGGTATGGGTAAACTTGGGAGTACAATATGAAGCATGAAAGTCATCTTAGGAATTTTAGGTCAAAACATCTTTGTGCAAACTCAAACCCTAATTTGGGTCAACAGTGCAAGGAGGAGTCTTGAGCAGAGTAAACCTAACTGGATCTTGAGCTCCAAGGGTCTTGTGGTGAGAAAATATTGAGGAAATGGGAGGGAAAATTTTGGGGTACAACAGTTGCCCCTGTTCAATCTTCTTGAACCTGAAGAGTTAGATTGACAAGCTTGCCTTTCGCGACTCGAAGGTAAAAGGAGATTGGACACTAGAGTGCCCTGAAATTTACACTCGCATGCTGGAGTATCAGCAATGTGATGGCGGGAATGGGCTTATAGATGCCATTTGGAGATAGGATGGATAGGAGGATGGGCTTACAGATGCCATTTGGAGGCGTGACAGAAACTTGTCGAGAATGGGCTTATAGATGCCATTTGGAAGTGTTGATCGCGTAAGAGATTCCTTAGTGAGAACTTGCATGCTTTGAGAAAGGAAGATGTTTTCCTGGCTTGTTACAGGTGTTGATCTTTAGTCTCTTCATGCAGATATGCCCTGGCTAGATACAGGTATCGAATCTACAATTGGTTGCTCACAGATGTGCCCTGGCTAGTTACAGGAATCGAATCTGGAACTGTTGTCTACAGATATGCCCTGGCGAGATACAGGTATCGAATCTGGAATTGTCGTCTATAGATATGCCCTGGCTGGATACAGGAATCGAATCTGGGATTAGTTGCTCACAGATGTGCCTTGGCTGGATACAGGTATCGAATCTGGAATTGCAAAAGGTTGGTAGAGATAGCTTTCCTGGCTGGATACAGGTGTAGACCTCTGACCTGAGAATGAAAGATAATTTCCTGGCCTGTTACAGGGGTCGATCCTCAAACTCTTCATGCAGATATGCCCTGGCTAGATACAGGAATCGAATCTACAATCCATCACTCACAAATGTGCCCTGGCTAGATACAGGTATCGAATCTGGAATTGCGATAGTTGATAGTAATCATCTTTGGATTGACCTTTCTCCTGAAAAGGCAAAACATCAGTTGTATGCGAAGTCATGATGTATGAGATGCATGATGTCATGATGCTCAAAATAAGATAGTGTTGTATGCACTTTGTCATGTATGTAAGCAGGATGTATGCAATGTGAAATGTCTATGAATGCATTTTCGTCTAGGAAAATAAATCCTTGACGGCTGGCCGGGGAATCAAATCCTGGGCTGATGTTGAAGAGTAGAGTTCTTCGTTTCCGCTGGGGATGATGTTTGCAAGAATAAACCGGTAGGAGAAGATGACTCTGTTGGGGAATAAACTTATTGGAGAGATTACTCTGCGAGGAATTACTCTGTGGGAAGAGATACTTTGCTGAGGTTTTGATGAGAGCTCCGCTGGGGATTTCAACGATAAACTCCGCTGGGGATTCTGCTGATAAGTTATGTTGGGGAACTTGATGAACTCCGCTAGGGAATAGGAAGAACTTCGTCGAGGACGATCTTTCCGTGGCAATTAGCTGAGGATAACCCAGTTATACCCTGGTGGGGAAATAACCTTTGAATAAAGTCTGGGAGAGACGTTCGTGCTCTGCAGGTGATAAGCTTCCAGAATCTACTGGGGATAAGCTTCAAGACCTGCTGGGGATATGGATTCCACTCTCCTGGGGAAACTTCTTAGACTGTACTGGGGTATTGGTGTTCCGCCGAGGAACAATCTTATATTAAGACTGCCGGGGATGCTTGTTGAGGAATATCTATACTCCGCTGGGGAATGTTGAGATCTTCTGGGGATACCCAACTTCCTTAAGGCTGACAGTAGACTGATCCTGCTTGGAGAGAGTATCGCCGACTTGCTAAGGGAATATTGTGCCTTTTCAGGGCTGATAGGAAACCAACTCTACTTGGGGAAAGTATTGCTGAATCTGGTCTTACTCTGTGGGGAGTTAAGGTAACTTGGTCACGTTCTTCAGCCGAACTTACCTTGGTACCTTGGTGGTCAGAGCAACTAGACTGCTTGGACAACTCTACATTGCCCCTGTTTTTGATGTCACCTGTAATCAGTCCTTTGTTTCGCATGCAACTAATCATGATTAGCAATTAATGTCAAATGCATATATCAAAAATATACATTGGACGTTCTTCGCAAAACAAAACAGAAAAAGGAAAAAAACAATGGATAACTTGTCTGAGAATTTGAACTTGTATTGATTTTGAAATTTGCCTGAAAATAGGCGTTTTTGTACAAGAGGCTGACGTCCTAGTAGGAGAACGCCGCCGATCAAAATAGAGTTTATACAATTTTGTGAAAAGAAACAAAACAACTATGTGAACGATAGATCCCACTGGGTTCCAACTCTGCTATCGCCTTTATGTCTTCAAGCGTCTCATCACTTTGCTACTTAGTTGAAGATGAAGCTGATTGATCGATGCCGAAGTCTGATAGTTGACGCTGAATTCTGGATGCAAGATGATCCAATGAGACATAGTATTACGCTTTATCCCTAACTTTTGCCTGGACCTCCCTTTCGGGTTTTCAGTCCACCGGGATACCCATTTTTGCCCAAGCCGCCTTTTCAGGTTTTCGACTTGCCGGGTGTACAGATTTTTTCATTTCATCCCTTATTTTTTCCCGAACCCTTTTGGTTCGCCGGGAAGCCCTTATTTTTGCCTAAGTGTGTCAACCTAGCGGGTCCTTAATTCATGCGTAGTATCTTTTTACTATGTCTGCATTGGCGGGGTGAGGAAGGTCGTCACCATCCATGGTGGTTAGAATCATAGCTCCTCCTGAGAAGATATGTTTAACCACAAATGGCCCTTCGTACGTAGGGGTCCATTTTCCCCGGGGATCACTTTGAGGAAGAATGATGCGCTTGATTACCAGGTCTCTGACTTGATACTCTTGTCGTCTGACTTTCTTGTTAAATGCCTTGATCATCCGTTTTTGGTACGTCTGACCATGACAAATAGCAGTGAGTCTCTTTTCGTCAATTAGGTTTAATTGATCAAGTCGAGTCTGGATCCAGTCATCTTCGCTCAAGTCTGCATCCTTCATTATCCGGAGAGAGGGTATCTGGACTTCAATAGGCAAGACTGCCTCCATGCCATAGACCAAGGAAAAGGGAGTTGCCCCTGTTGACGTCCGTGCTGAGGTACGGTACCCATGAAGAGCAAACGGTAACATTTCGTGCCAATCTTTGTAGGTCACTGTCATCTTCTGCACAATCTTCTTGATATTCTTATTCGCTGCTTCTACAACCCCATTCATCTTCGGCCGATAAGGAGAAGAGTTGTGGTGCTGTATCTTGAATTGCTCGCAGAGCTCAGTGATCATCTTGTTGTTAAGATTGGTACCATTATCCGTAATGATCCTTTCAGGTATACCGTATCGGCAAATCAGGTTGTGCCGAATGAACCGTGACACAATGCTCTTGGTTACGGTAGCATAGGAAGCTGCTTCAACCCATTTTGTGAAATAATCAATCGCTACCAAGATGAAGCGATGCCCGTTGGATGCCGTAGGTCTGATTTCGCCGATCATATCAATGCCCCACATTGCAAAAGGCCAAGGTGCTGTCAAGACGTTCAGAGGTACCGGAGGAATATGCACCTTATCAGCATAGATCTGGCATTTATGGCAGGTTCGAGAATGCTGATAACAGTCGGCTTCCATCGTGGACCAGAAATATCCTGCCCGAAGGATTTTCTTTGCCATGGTATGTCCACTGGAATGTGTTCCGAATGTACCTTTATGTAGTTCTGCCATGATCTTTTCTGCTTCAGTCTTATCCACACAACGTAGTAAGGTTGAGTCATGGTTTCGCTTGTAGAGAATGCCATTGCTGAGGAAGAACTTTGCTGCAAACCTTCTCAGGAATTTCTTGTCATTAACAGATGCACCCTCGGGGTATTCTTGAGCTTCCAAGTACTTCTTCACTTCATGATACCAAGGTTTTTCCGTTACCTCTTCGGTCTCGAGATCGCAACAATATGCAGGTTCGTTCAATTTTCAAATGATGATCCGGGGAGCCTCGTTATCCCATTTGACTTTGAACATTGAAGACATCGTAGCTAGTGCGTCCGCTAACTGATTCTCCTCTCTTGGGAAGTGTTCAAAAGTTATCTCTTCGAAGTGGGGAAGCAATGTCAGCACATACTCCTTGTAAGGCATAAGATTTGGGTGTTTCGTATCCCACTCGCCTTTGATCTGATTGATCACGAGAGCGGAATCTCCGAAGACACTCAGAAACTTGATCTTTAAGTCAATTGCAGCCTGAAGACCCATGATACATGCCTCATACTCCCCCATGTTGTTGGTGCAGTTGAAACATAACCGGGCGGTGAGTGGAGTATGAGTGCCTTTAGGGGAGATGATCACAGTGCCGATACCATTACCCAAAGCGTTTGAGGCTCCGTCAAAGTGCATAGACCATCGGTATCCTTCCTCAGGTCCTTCATCCGGTCCAGGTACTTCACAATCAGTCACTACCATGATATCTTTGTCTGGAAATTCAAAGTTCAACGACTGGTAATCGTCCACCGGTTGGTGTGCCAAATGGTCTGCCAATACACTTCCCTTGATTGCTTTTTGAGTTGTGTATTGGATGTCATATTCCGTCAAGATCATTTGCCATCTTGCTATTCTTCCAGACAGAGCAGGCTTTTCGAATATGTACTTGATTGGATCCATTTTTGAAATCAACAGAGTAGTGTGTGTCAACATATATTGTCTCAGCCGGCGAGCAGCCCATACCAGAGCGCAGCAAGTTTTCTCGAGCAGTGAGTACTGAGTCTCACAGTCGGTAAACTTTTTGCTCAGGTAATAAATAGCGTGCTCTTTTCGGCCAGACGCGTCATGCTGTCCCAGCACACACCCCATTTAGTTGTCAAGTACTGTCAAGTATAAGATTAGAGGTCTCCCTTCAACCGGTGGCATAAGAATGGGTGGTTCTTGGAGATACTCTTTGATATTTTTGAAAGCGGCCTGACATTCATCATTCCAATGTACTACTTGATCTTTCTTCAGCAGTTTGAAGATTGGTTCACAGGTAGCAGTTAGATGTGAGATGAATCGGGCAATGTAATTCAAACATCCTAGAAAGCCTCTGACTTCTTTCTCTGTCTTGGGAGTTGGCATCTCTTGTATGGCTTTCACTTTGGCAGGGTCCACTTGAATGCCTTTGTCGCTTACGATGAAGACTAGCAATTTTCCAGATCTTACCCCAAAGGTGCACTTGTTTGGGTTCAACCTTAGCTTGTACAACTTCAGACGATCAAACAGTTTCTGTAGATGGTCAAGGTGTTCCTCCTCAGTTTGGGACCTTGCAATCATATCATCGACATACACTTCTATCTCGTGGTGGATCATATCATGAAATAAAGCAACCATGGCACGTTGGTAGGTTGCCCCAGCATTTTTTAACCCAAAAGGCATGACCTTGTAGCAAAAGGTGCCCCACTGAGTAACAAAAGTGGTCTTCTCCATGTCTTCAGGAGCCATCTTGATCTGATTATAACCGGAGAAACCATCCATGAAGGAGAATACTTTATGCTGAGAAGTGTTGTCGACCAGGACGTCAATATGAGGCAGAGGGAAATCATCCTTGGGGCTGGCCCTGTTCAAATCCCTGTAATCAACACACATCCGAACCTTACCATCCTTTTTCGGCACTGGAACCACGTTGGCAATCCACTGAGGGTAAGAAATCATTGCTAGAAACCCGGCATCAAATTGTTTCATAACCTCAGCTTTGATTTTCTCGGACATCTCTGGACGCATACGGCGGACCTTCTGTTTTACCAGAGGGCAGTCTTCCTTGGTAGGTAGGTGATGAACCACAATGTCGGTATCCAACCCAGGCATGTCTTCGTAAGACTAGGCAAAGATTTCCATATAGTCATGCAGCATCTGAATCAATCGTTGCTTCACACTGAGCTCTAGATTGGCACCAATCTTGACTTCCTTTCTGTCTATCTCAATACCCAGATTTACCGTTTCCACTGGCTCTTCATGTGGCTGAATGGCCCTCTCTTCCTGGAGTAGCAGTCTTGCAAGTTCCCCAGGCACTTCGCAATCATCTTCACCTTTGTCTTCGACTAAGTTGATCGGATTCTCGAAGTCATAACTGGCAGTAGCAGAGTCGTTACCAGTGAGATCCAGAGTGGATTGGAACCTGTATAAGTGAGTGCGTGTAAATATAGCTGTTTTGCAATATATAATAAAGAAAGAAAAAGAGCGTAAGATTTTGAAATGCAACAAACGTCCAATGTTTTGATTAATGATATATGAAAATGACATACAAAAGCCCTCACAAATGGAGCCACGGTGCCCCGGGTAGGACACTGAGCCATAAAAGTTTCAACATATTGTTTGTTACAAGTTGAAAACAAAAGAGTTCATTACTGAGTGACAAAAGTAATAGGTGTAAAGTCTTTGGCAGTCCAGTTGCTTGGTCCACTGTCGGTTGTTGGGTAGATCCAGCTGTCGAAATCCGATTCCTCCATGTCGTCTTCAATGGCGTTCACTTCCGGGTTGGTGATGAACACAAGAGGTCTTCCAATTCTTGCCTTACGAACAACCCTCTAAGCCTCTGCAGTGAAGCCTAAGCCAAACTTGTCAGTCTTTGGAGTGAAGTCAGGAAGTCGGCCCCAGTTTGCACATTCACCCTTCTCAATCACAGCCCGGGCATCCTTTAAGGAAGCCATCTTCAAAGGAGGGTCTTCAATCACAGTTTCAGCTGACACCAATGTCTGAGGCACCTCTTCAAAGTGTTGAAAGGGGGTTTCAATGAATTCCCCATCCATTTCTTTGTATCGGAACGAGTTTAAGTGGCTGACCATATATTCTTCTTCCCCTTGCACTGTCACAATTTTCCCTCTGACAGGGTACTTAAGCTTTTGGTGTAGTGTGGAGGTCACAGCTCCAGACTTGTGGATCCATGGACGACCCAGCAAACAAGAGTAGGATGGACGGATGTCCATCACATAGAAAGTAGAATAAAAAACTTGAGAACCAACCCTGATTAGAATGTCAACTTTACCATGTACCATTCTTTTCGAACCGTCAAAGGCTCGGACAACAATGTTATTGGGTTTAAGCTCCAGACCCTCACAATCCAATCTGTCTAGGGCCTTCTTGGGCAAAACGTTCAGTGAAGAACCAGTGTCTACCAAAACATGGGCAAGAGTAGTGCCCCTGCATTCAATGGAGACATGCAGGGCGTCGTTATGGTTCTTTCCTTTGGCAGTCAGATTGGCGTCAGAGAAGCCCAACCCATTATCAGCAGTCAAGTTAGCCACACAGTCAGTAAATTGATCAGCAGACGTTTCTTGCGGCACATGGGCCGTCTTCAGGAAGGAAATCAGGGCCTTGGCATGGGCCTCTGAGCACAACAACAGCGATAGCATAGAAATTTTTGACGGGGTGTGTCCCAACTGCTCAACAACATTGAAATCACTTTTCTTGATAATCTTGAGGATCTCCTCCATCTCTTGCTGGGAGGCTTCAACAGTGGTTGTCTTCGGCACCTCCGTCAGGGCAGGCAAATCAGTAGCAACCCCTTTGCCCCGAGCGTCAGATGGCTCGGCAGCAGGGGTAGAAACAGGAACTTGATTAGGAAGTGGAACATGCACACTTGTGGGTGTGATGATAAGAGGTTTATGAATAGCTGGTGGCGCAATATCTGGCGAGAACAGCCTACCACTGCGAGTAATTTTGGCAGGCCCGATAATGTTGCTGACACCGGTACTTGTATCAAACTTTTGCTTTACTCCAAGAACATAAACATCTGCCCCATAGTGCCACGGGACAGCTTTGTCGGACGTATAAGGGAGAGGCCCCGGAACTGTGATGATGATAGGAGCAATCTTCTGAGTGGACATGATTCTGACAGGCTTCTTTGAAGGAGCCTTGGGAGGTTTGTTGAAAATAATGACAATAGAAACTTCTTCGGCGGGGGCAGCAGGAACAACAATCTTCTCGAACAAGATTTCTTTGCTATCCATCAGGCTTTGGATACCTGATTTCAGCAAAGGACAACCAAAAGGCGAAACAGCACATAGAAGGCAATCTTCACCACATCCCGGAAATAGACCGGCTAGCAACAGATTCCTTTTTACAGTCGATAACGGAGTAACAATCTCTTCCATGGAGGCTACATATCGGTCTTATTCCACATCATTCACTCCATGCTGGGGCATGGGAGCAGTCACAATATTGGGCCTTTCGGGCGCCTCAAACTGTATTTCCTTAGCATCAATAAGGTCTTGAACCTTATTCCTCAAAGCCTAGCAACCGTCCGTAGTATGCCCGGGGCTATCAGAGTGATAAGCGCAACGGGCGTTGGGGTTGTATTTCGGAGAAGCTGTGTTCACCACCTTCGGAGCTTCTTTGACAGTTACAAAATTAGTTGACAGTAGTTGCGGCAAAATCTGAGACAGGGTCATACTGAGCCGAGTGTACTGCCTTTTGGGTCTCTCACCCCTTTGTTGATTATACTGCTGAGGAGCAGCAGCAGGCTTTGAAATTACCAATGCATTGACAGCTTGGCGGCGTTCCGGCTTAACTTGTCTTCTGGGACCATAAACAACACTAGCTTATTTTTTGAAAGGCTTCTTTTCAGTACTCGCAGAGGCACCTTTCTGTATCTTCCCTGACTTGATACCAGCTTCTATCCTCTCACCAGTCAAGATCAAATCTGTAAACCCAACAGAAGAATTACCAATCAGATGGTTAAAGAACGGACCAGACAGGGTCCCAAGGAACATGTCAACAAGTTCACGGTCAGTTAGCGGTGGCTGCACCCTGCCAGCCAGGTCTCTCCACTTTTGCGCATACTCCTTGAATCCTTCGCCCGTCCCTAGTGACATACCCTGGAGTTGGGTACGCGTAGGAGCGAGGTCAGAATTGTACTGATACTGTTTATAAAAGGCAGTAGCCAAGTCCTCCCAGTTTCAGATACTGGCTCCATCCAGCTGATATAACCACTCGAGTTGAGCCCCAGAAAGGCTATCCTGAAAGAAATGGATCCAAAGGTTCTTGTCTGCAGTGTAAGGTTGGATATTCCTTACATATGATCTGAGATGCATCTTCGGGCAGGATAGCCCGTCATACCTTGCAAAAACGGGCACTTTGAACTTCGGGGGGATCACAATTCCAGCAACTAATCCCAAATCTTCGAAATCTAAGCCAGGAACTCTCTGCAGCTCCATAGCTGCCAACCTGTCTTCCAAGCCATTGTACTTATCATCAGCGGGTGGGTATTGTTGATCAGAGTAGTCTTCGTCTTCTTCAGCCTCCTCTTCTTCAACCTCGGATTCGGAAGGTACCGCAACCGCATTCCCTTTACTGGTTCCCTCTTCAGAAGTAGGGGGAAATTCAAGGACTCTTCTGGCTTCACCCTCAAACCTTCTTCCTAGGGTAGCCACCCTGATTCTCTTCTTCTTCTTTTTCACTTGATCTTTGTTCCCCAGCAGGGCCTTTAGATCTTCCTGACCCTTAGCCAAGGTCATCAGGAGTTGTTGAAACTGTGAGTTCTGAGACTGCAAGTCCTTGACCGTCTGTTCGAGATCCATCTTACTGAAATAAACAACAGAAAGATAAGGAAACCTGGTGTGGAGACCTTCTTATGCGCATGATGAATGATATGCTTATGTATGCAATGCATTCAAGGATTTAGAACATTCAAAATTGTTGCAAAAAAGAACGCACGTCATATTAATAAGAAGAAATTTGTCAGTACATAAATGCCCCATGGGCCAAATATTCCAAAAAACTTCTCAAGGTAAAAAGACATTGCACATCCTCTTTGGTGCGATGTAGGTGTTGAGGGTCTCTTCCTCATGGAGTCGGCGGGTAAGCTCCAAAACCTTCTTCTCACTGGCGTAGAAGCTGGCTTCAAAAGTGTTTCGTTCCTCCTTGAGTTGGATCCAACTCTTCTGCATCTCCTCCCACGATGTAGGCATGTCAGGATATAGGATGGTGTAGGGAACCTCTCCTTCCTTAACGGGCTCTTTAATCACAGGGAGAACATGAGGGTAAGGCATCATTAGACTCTGGGATCGGGTTCGTACCCACTTGAGGTAAGGCTCAAGAGGGATGGAGTTCTTGTGCCCCAGTGTCTTGCTGTCTACCTTGTTAGGCATCCTCCAAGCTCTGATGAATCTTTGGCGAAGTCCTTGCGCATCGTTGTCGAAGTCAAAAACTAAGTCAGGAATCAACATGTCGTGAGGGCCGTCTCTTCGTGCATATCCAAATTGTCTCAAAGCTAAACAAGGGTTGTAGGTAATGCCTCATTTAATGCCAAGCAATGGCACATTAGGGAACTCTCGACAATGATCGACGATGATGACATTTTCTCTGGATCGAGAACACCAATGTACATCAGAGTGAGTGAGGGTCATCAACCGTTGTGACCACCTTAGGCCTTGGTCATTCTTCAAGACAGATTGTGGAAGGTGCGAAATAAACCACCTTGCAAGGAGAGGAGTACAACACATGAGAACACCCCTCTTTCTCATTGTTCGAGTGTAAAATGAGTGAAGAATGTCCCCAAGCAATGTTGGTATTGGATTTCTGGATAAGAAGATCTTGACGGCGTTGACATCTACAAGCTGGTCAGGATTTGGGAACAAGACCAACCCATAAATGAGGAGGGCCACAATTTCTTCAAAGGCTTGTAGATCCAATGAATTCCAGCACTCTTGTGCCTTCTCAAATAAGAAGTTTGCTAAGAAGCCTTTGACACCGCTTCTAGTTTCCCAATGCCCCTTGATGTCAGATGGTTGCAAGTGCAGTGCTTGAGCAACATCTTCAGGCTTTGGTTCCTTTTCCGTACCGTTGAAAGGTAGTTGATTAAGGATAGGAATTCTCAGGAGTTGAGAAAATTCCTCCAAAGTGGGCACCAACTGGTAGTCGGGGAAAGTGAAACAGTGGGGAAGAGGGTCAAAGAACTGGAACAACACCTTCATCATGTCCTCTTCAATGCTGGTGTTGACTAGGCTGAGCAGTCTACCATGTCTTTCACCGAAGGGAGAGCTTTCCGGAATTCTTGATGTGAGCTCCTTGAGTTGAGGAGGGATTCTCACAAGGTTGACTTGGATAGTTTTCCTGCGAGGAATTTCCATGACCTACAAAACAAGAACAAAGATGAAGATCTAAACCCTTGAAATGGTTAGCGAATGCATATGATGCTTTATAATGTTTATGATGTATGCACAAACATATGTACAAGCAAATCACACAAAGCCCTAGTTTCAGGCTTGCATGGGGTTTCATAGGTAAGTACCCTCTTGAGTGTAGTTGGCTTAAAAACCTGTCCTATAAATAGTAACCGGGTTCTAAGGAGCTCAATATCATTGGATTGTTTTCATTGTTCGTTGTTTTGGTTTAGCCACTTAACTAGCGACCAAAATATTCCAAGAAAACAACCCTCAATGAGTGTAGTATCGAGTATCTACCAACTTCGGACTGCACCAAAGCCGGTCATCTCACTACCCCTAATGAAAGGCCAAGATGGTCAAGTAAGGTTCTAGTTCATTAATGCTTAGTGACATCACTCAGCGGCCCCGTACTCTCCTTGATTGAACTCAAGGGTTACCGGTACTCACAAATATGTCGCACTAATATAGCTATTGCTTCAACCGTGTCGGTATACCCCGCACAGTTTCCACAATGTATTGCTATCTATGAATGTTTCCCAAAATCCGGGTGTAGGATTGCAAACCCAAACAAAAGAGCCAAGATGTAAAGCAATCAAAGCAAACAATTAATCATGCAAGAGGGTGATCTAAGCCCTAAGGTTACTCCATTTTAAAAGTTTTCCCCAGCAGAGTCGCCAGTTCTGTGATACGGTGGGAGAACTGACTTGGGTTTTGTGTTTGTTTTCACAAATGTTTCGGTTGAGCAAGAGTCGCCACCGACTTTTTATTTTATCCTAAGGAAAGGTTAAAAAGCACAGCAAAAACCATTGAGATGTTTTGTTGGGTTCGGGGAGTAGATTATAGAAAGGGAAGGTATTAACACCCTTTCTATCCATGGTTATCCATGGGCTCTTAGTTACTTGCTTAGATCAACTTGCCTTGATTTTCAATTGTTTGAAATGGTGCTTTGTGTGTGGATTTTGAAAATGTTTTGAAAAGAGGCCAATGTAGTGGCAACCTTTGTAATGATCCATGTTGGGATGTATACAAAAGTGTATGTCTTTTGAAAAGTTTCAATGTTTTTGAAAGTTGTTTTGAAAGTGTTGTGATGTGTGTTTTGAAAAATAGGCAAGTGTTTTTGTTTTGCAAGTTGGCAAGTAACCAAGAGCTATCTACCCTAAATTTCTCAAAGATCTTTGCTATGTTTTAACCCTTTTAACAATTTTGTTCCACCATTGTATTTGGTGGACAATCTTGTGTTAGGATGTGAACGGGACGGGCGCGGGTCATCGTTTAGACCATGATTGCAATGGTGCCAAGTATCTTTGGGCAATTTTTCCTTTAAGGGACTTGATCATTTTTTAGGCAACTTTTGAAAGCGTCATCGAGGGACTATGATCATTTGATTGTTTTGTTTTTGCCAAAGATACCTAACATGTAATATAGCCCATTATTGAAGGCAGCAAGTGGAATACCCTAGGGGTGCAAGTGTGATTAGTGTTGTCCATTTTCATGCTTGTTTATCTTGAATTTAGGTCAAACTATTTGTTGTTTTTGATTTGCATACAAAACCCTAATTCTATCATGGCATATTTAGAAAGCTTTTAAAGTGCGGAATTTAAAGGTCATAAGTTATTACAACACAAATATGGGATGGGGGGTACAAATGTTCAAATGGGGGGATATTTTAGCAAGAAATTAAACCTAAACTATTACATCCAAATTGAATTTTTACAAGATATTTAATTGCACAATTATTAAATAAAATAAAATAAATATGCAAGATGCAAAAATGATTTTTATATGTATGTAAAAAGTATTTTTTATGTGTCAAATAAACAAAAATAAAAATGAATTAATTTTGGTATTTTTATGTTTTTAGGGCAAAACCCTAATTTTATAAATAAAAGGTATTTATGTATTTAATATATGCAATATTTATTAATTATGTACAAAAAATAAACAAAAAGGAAGTATATTGTCAAAAAATGATTTTTTAAGTTAAATATTAATAAAAATAAAAATGTATTATTTTTGTGTTTTAACCTAAATATACTAATAAATATATAAGTATTTACATTATTTATTAAATATATTAAATATGTACAAAAATAAAGATATTTAATATTTACAAAAAAAAGTATATTTTTTATAAAATGTTTTCAAAAGGTAAAATAAAATAAAAATCAGAAAATAAAAGTGTTTGTATTATTTTTTTGTATTTTTAAATAAAAGGTACTTATGTATTTATTTACATATAAACTAAAATGAGACCAAATAAATATCAAATAAAATGTAAAAAATGTGAGAAAAATAATTTTAATATTTTTTATGCTTTGACAAAAATAAATAAGTCAGAAACAAAAATCAAAAATCAAAAATAATAAAAATAAAACACAATGGGCCAAGGGGGTGCATGTGTGAGAATGTGGTGCAAAAAGGAAAAATATCACAGGCCCAGCCCAATAGAGGTTATCTTCAACCTCCAGCACAAAAATGTCAAAAACGCGCGCCTTTCCCTCCTGGTTCAAACATCCTGATTCCCGGACTTTTAGCACAAACTTATAACATGAAAGATGTCAAGCATCAAGCCACGATTCCATACATATAAAAAACTTAACTTAACTCTCAGAAATGAGAGAGAATTTCTCCATCCCTAATTCTTGACCTAGGTTTTTGTCAATGTTCAGGTCTTAAATACTCTCAGCATATGCAATATAAATGGAAAGTGAGGATATGTATAGCTTCAGGGACATGAATATGACATTTTTCATTCATAAATCTAAACCTAACTCTTCCTAGATTGAGAGATAGAAGTCCATGAACTTACCTGTTCAGCTTGGATCGTATCTGACAATGGAGGTACTTTCAAGGCAAGGTGAAAACTTGTACAGCTTACTTGAAGTCCAGGGATGCTATTCTAATGCTTGGTATGCTTTGAAACCAAGTGAATCAAGCTATAGCAATCAACCTGCAAAACAGAAAAAGTGAAAATGGTGAAGTTGGTTAGAGGTGTTACAGGTCGTGTCCAATGCTTGGGATAGCTTGTATAGGTGGTATGGAGTGTGTATGAACTGGTTTTGGCCAAGGCGCACAAACGGATTGAGTTATGGAAGTCCAACTGCAGAGGTGACCCTGTTTTTTGCAGTAGGAGGGTGTTTTGATGAATGATGGGGTTTGGAAGGTGGTTAACTCGTGCCTTAGCTTAGGTTTGACATTTGGAATGTGTCTAACAAGTTTGCTTAAGCTTCTCTTGGCAGAAATGTGAGATGTTGTGAGTTATGCAAGGTTTCTTCTATCTTAAGCAAGAAACGACAAGTTGGTTTTCAAGCTTCTCTAGGCCCCTCAAGTATGCTGCATCTTTTTGTCTTGATCAGTGTGTTATGTCCCTGAACTTGTGCCAAAAGGATTTTGCCTTGTACTTCAAAGATTGCAATCTTGACATAAAGTTCAACTTTTCAAAAATGGATATATTGCTTTTTCCATTTATGGCTCAATCTTGTATGCAATGGTTAAACACAAAAGATAAGGCTTACACACAAAGGATTGGCATTAAATTTATGAGTGTAAATGAGATTAGAGGCCTGTAATGTAGCTTGCATATGCTGAGTTTGAAAATGCACAAGTTATGAACATGCCTTTGGCCATGAATCAAAGTGACTTTTGCTCATATTGCCAAATTCGATTCTCCCTAACCACAAGGTTGTTTGATGAGTTCTTGGACATTTTGGAAAGCTTGGAATGTGTACTATAATACATATTTGTAATGAAATTTGAAATTCCAAGTGGAAGCATGTGAAAAGTGGCCATGAAGTTGGGCAAAAATCCTGCCTAAAATAGGTCAAAATTTTTCTAAGCTAAGAATGTTTTGCACCCTTGTTCCAAAAATCATAACTTGAGCTACAAGCTTCTTTTGAGGAAACTTTGTGAATAAAAGTTTTAGATTTTGCAATGGACTACAACTTTCATGTTTTGAGTTTTCCTTGAATCCAAATGTATCTTGGTGAAAGAATGGGACAAAGTTAGGAAAAAATTAGGGATTTTCATAACTTAGAAAAATTCTAAGTTATGAAAATTCTTCATTTTAAACCCTAATTTGCAATTTTTGATTTCTTGATGAACAAGTTTCATAATTTGACATGTTTTGATGAAAAATGAATCTTGACACTTGATTTTGACCAAAAAGTCAAAGTTTGACTTTTCAGTATACAGTCAAATTTGGCTCAGTTGACTGGAAAATTCATCTGTCAATCTTGTGCATTTTTGGATCTTTTGAATTTGTTGAACATGTGAAGACAATTCCATTGGGTCCTTGAGTCCATATATGAGCTTGGTTTGCCATTGGTTAGGTCAAACAGTCAAAAATTGCCTTTGTGCAGTCAAAACCCTAAAAATGACTATTTTGCCCTTTTGGTGATCTGATCAAATTTCTTGTGGAATTGTGATCCAAACTTGACCAAATGGTCCATATGAGTTCATAATGTTGATGTGGGTCAAAAACCATGAGGTTTGACTGTCAATTGACCACAGTTGACTTCTTCCCCAATACAGCTGATTTCTAGGTCAACTGTCCAATTGACTGGGCAAAGATTGGAATCAAGGCTTGAAACTTGGTATGGGTAAACTTGGGAGTCCAATATGAAGCATGAAAGTCATCTTAGGCATTTTAGGTCAAAACATCTTTGTGCAAACTCAAACCCTAATTTGGGTCAACAGCGCAAGGAGGAGTCTTGAGCAGAGTAAACCCTAACTGGATCTTGAGTTCCAAGGGTCTTGTGGTGAGAAAATATTGAGGAAATGGGAGGGAAAATTTTGGGGTACAACACCAAGCAACAAACACATTATAGGAACAAGATGGGTGTTCAAAAACAAACTTGACGAGAATGGAATAATTGTTCGAAACAAAGCAAGATTGGTAGCATAAGGCTTTAATCAAGAAGAAGGAATAGACTTTGAAGAAACTTTCGCTCCAGTTGCAAGGTTAGAAGCTATCCGTCTCCTACTTGCCTATGCTTGTTCATTAAATTTTCAGCTTTTCCAAATGGACGTCAAAAGCGCATTCTTGATTTTTAAGTCAATTGCTCAATTGACTGAGCAAAAATGTGATTCAAGGCTTGAAACATGGCATGATTAATCTTGGGGGTCCATAATGATCCATGAAAGTCATATGGGGCATTGGAAGTTCAAAAATCCTTGTGCAAACTCAAACCCTAATTTTGGTCATCGGTGCTTAAGGAGATGTCTTGAGCTGATCAAATCCTAATGCAGTCTTGAGTCAAGGCAGATCTTGTGAGAAAATTCTTGATGAGTGAGAGGGAAAATTTTGGGGTACAACACTATGCATTTCATACAACATAACATTGCATATTAGCTAACATTTTACCTTTTTAAGGATAAGATTAATCAACAGCTACCATTAACAATGTTCAAAGTCTTCAGATACGCTCTAGACACGGATGCCATTCTGATACTCATTCAGACTCAACTTTCAGATACAGTTCAGATACGCTCCAGACATGGATTCCATTATGATACTCATTCAAATTCAAGTGTCAGATACAGTTCAGATACGCTCCAGACACGGATGTCATCCTGATACTCATTCAGATTCAACTTTCAAATACAATACAGATACGCTCCAGACACGGAGGCCATTCTGATACTCATTCAGATTCAGCTTTCAGATACAGTTCAGATACGCTCTAGACACGGAGGCCATTATGATAGTCGTTCAGCTTCAACTTTCAGATACAGTACAGATACGCTCTAGACATGAAGGCTATTCTGATACTCATTCAAATTCAGCTTTCAAATACAGTTCAGATACGCTCCAGACACATAGGCTATTCTGATACTCATTCAGATTCAACTTCCAGATACAATACAGATACGCTCCAAACATGGAGGCCATTTTGATACTCATTCAGATTTAACTTCTCAGATACAGTTTAGATACACTCCATACACGGATGCCATTCTGATACTCATTCAATTCTCAACTTCCAGATATAGTACAGATACGCTCCATACACTGAGGCCATTATGATACTCATTCAGATTCATCTTTCAGATACAGTTCAGATACACTCCAGACACAGAAGCCATTCTGATACTCATTCAGATTCAACTTTCAGATACAGTTCAGATACGCTACATACCTGGACGCCATTCTGATACTCATTCAGATTATCTTTCAGATTCAGCAATCAATTTTGGATGACATCTACAAGCCCGTCTCCAACAACTTTGTATCACTTCTCCAAATGGAATCTTTAAGCTCATTCCCTCTATCATCACATCACCGAGTGCAAATTTCTGGGCACTCTAGTGTCCAATCATCTTCCACCTTCGAGTCACGAATGATAAAACTCGCCAATCTAACTCTTCAGGTTTAAGAAGATTGAACAGGGGCAGTTGTTGTACCCCAAAATTTTCTCTCTCACTTATCAATATTTTTGCTCACAAGATCTCCTTGGGCTCAAGACTACACTAGGGTTTGATCAGCTCAAGACACCTCCTTAGGCACTAATGACCCAAAACTAGGGTTTGAGTTTTCACAAGGACATTTGAACTTCCAATGCCCCGTATGACTTTCATGGATCATTATGGACCCCCAATATCACCCATGTCAAGTTTCAAGCCTTGGATCACATTTTTGCCCAGTCAATTGAGTAGTTGACCTAAAAATCAGTTGTATTGGGGAAAAGTCAACTATGGCCAATTTACAGTCAAACTTGTTAATTTTTTATCCATACCAACATTTTAAACTTATATGTATCATTTGATTAAGTTTGGACCACAACTCCTCAAGAAATTTGATCAAATCTCCAAAAGGGCAAAATGGTCAAAATTAGGGTTTTGACTGAGAAGGGGCAATTTCTGATTTTTGACCTAGCAAATGATCAATTGGTTTAAGGCATGATCTCAAGAGTCCAATTGCATCATTTTGACATAATGACATGGTTCAAAGCATTGCAAGTCCATTGGATTGACAAATGAATTTTGCAGTCAACTGATTAAAAGTCAATTGTATGCTAAAAAGTCAAACTTTGACTTTTTGGTCAAATTCAAGTGCCAAGGATCATAATTCATCAAAAAAAGTCAAAATATGAAACTTATTCATCAAGAAATCAAAAAGTCAAGATTTCATTTTGAAAAGTCAAAATTTCTAAACTTAGAAATTTTTCTAAGTGTTGGAAATTTCATGTTTTTTCATAACTTTGAACAAAATTTTCACCATGATGCAAGATGATTCAAGAGAAACTTCCAACATGAAAGTTGTAGATCTCCATGAAATATACAAATTTTCTTTACATAACTCCTTCCAAAAATTCTTGGATCTCAAGTTATAATTTTATGAACATGTGGTCATGAAATTAAACACTTAGTGAAATTTTGCCCTAATTTGGTCAGGATTTTGACCAAACTTCATGACACTTTTTCATATAGTTCCAAGGGGAATATTCAAAAGCAATTCAAAGAGGGGTTGTAGAGAATATTTCAAGCTTTCCAAAATGTCCAAGAACTCCTTGAGATCATTCTTGAGCAGGGAGAATCGAAGAGATGAAATTAGGGTTTTGTCACTTGAATTACAAGTCATTTTTGATGAACACGTGAACCAAATCCATGCTAGGCTGCATAATCCTTGCTTTGCAAGCCTCAAACTTGTTTGTCACTCCATAATTAAATGTTTACACATCTGTTAAGGCTTTGATCCAAGCAATTGAGCTATTATCCAAGTTGCATTTCCATTAATGGCACAAAGTTGACATTGCCATTCTTGTAAAGCAAGCTTTTTGCATAAATTTCATTCTTGAGCCTCTAACTTGTTCCCTCTGATCACACTCCATCCACAAAGTCAGAAGAAAGCTTGTTTAAAGCATAACCACTCTATCTTAGCAAGTACACAAAGCTTTGAAACTTGAATTTCTCAAAAAATCACATCTTATGCATAAACTTGTGATTTTGAATTCTGATCAACAAGAGGTCCCCAAACTCGTTGCTTATAAATAGAGTCACTATTTGTAAGCTAGAGGACGAGCTTGAACACCCTGAAATACACAAAACCCCCCCTCAAATCAGAAATTGCCCAAAAACTCCATTGTTGTACAGTTTCTAACCTTGAACATCAAACTCACATTTCCCTCGTGCATTTCTTGGCCTTTTAGTTTCTAAAGCTTCCTTACATCAAGTGTAACCTATCCATGTCCTTGTTTCATTACTGTAACATCATTTACCATATCCTCCATAACCAAAAACAGAGCATTGCACATTGACTTCTCCAAGTCATTTCAGTCACTCTCAACTCAAGCAGACCATTGCATTAGCTTCCTAGGACCTCAAGGAAGCTAACCTGATCATCACCATCACTTGAAACAAGCTCAAACTCATAACACGATTTCCAGTTTTGAGGTAAGTTTTCTCAACTTGGAACTCTTCATACAGGCATCATCAATAGTTTATTTGTGAATAAAACATGTAGATATCATTGCCCTGAAGCTAACCATGTCCATAGTTTCCATTAATTTTGCTTGAGCTTAGAGAATTTTGAAACTGAAATTTATAAAATTTTTAGGGTTCAGATTAGGGCCATTAAAATTCATGCTTACCTTTGATCTATAGTTTTAATACTTTACATTTCTAGAATCGTGAGAAAATTTCTACAAGTTTCATGTTTGCAGTTTTTATTTTTGATGAGAAATGAGCAAGTTACAATTGGTTTGGCTGGAGGTTGAAGATGAAGTCTTCAGGGCGCGTTTTGCCTTACATATTTATTGTTTTACTTGTATTAACGAATGTATAGCCACTCCAGAGGTAGAAGCGCGCGCTTGTAACCTATGGGACCTGGGTTCGAGCTCCAGTGGTACCCTTTTCATTTTTCATATTTTCACTTTCCTGATTTTTGTGTTTTTGACAGGCGCTGGGCCCTTTGGGCCTAGCTTGTTTTTGTTTTTGCTAGCTGACCTCCTTACTGACTAATGGCACCCCTGGCCCAAGTTCATTTATTTTTTATTATTTATTTCATTTTTATTTTCTTAAATATTTTTCCAAATATTAAAAATCATAAAAATACAAAAAATGATATATTTATATTTTGACTTAGTTTATTTTATTTTTTCTCACAACAACATATTTTTATTAATTATGCTTTATTTATTTTTTAATTATTATCTTGTAAATATAAATAAAATTAGGTTATTAGTTATTTTCTTTCATACTAATTTAAATACATTATTTTTCATATAAAAAGGACTAAAAACATTTTATAATGCTATAAATATTTTTAAGATAAAAATACCAAAAAATACTTTTCTTAAACTTATTTTCTTTTGATTAATTGATAGAATTAGGGTTTTACTTAGAATCTTTCCTTAATAAAATTCAAATTTAATTAATTATTTTCTTTATTTAATTAGGTGACGACAAAATCTTTTTTCATGAAAATCAAACAAAGATACATTTTCTTTACATTTTGCATTTTTTGTACATTCATTCATTTTATACTTTGTATTTATTTATTTCCTTGTACATTGATATTAATTCAATATGGTTGTAATAGACTAATTAGGTTTAAATTCTTGCAATCCCCATTCATAAATTTGTATACCCCCTCCCCATAAATGTTGTAATAGTGTAGTAACTTTAAATTTCGCAATTTATCGCTTTTATATAACATGCTAGTAATTAGGGTTTGTATGGAAAGACTAAAATCAATACTTAGAAAACCCTAATTCAAAACAAAAACAAGCATGAAAATGATACACTTACACACAAGCACCCCTAGGGTTATCCCACTTGGTTGCCTTATACAAAATGGCCATATTACGCATGTAAGGTGTCTTAGCCAAAACAAGCAAATACAAGATCATAGTCCCTCGATGGCGCTATCTAAGTTTCCTTACAAATGATCTTAGTCCCTCAAAAAGAATGCTAAGATACCTTGAAATATTGCTAATCATGGTTATACAATGACCCACGCTCGTCCCGTTTACATCCAAAGATAGGGCTGCTTACCAAATCAATGGTAAGACAACAATATCAAAGGAAAAGAAAATGAACAAGAAAGACATTTGAGTAGGTAGATTGCTCCTAATTACTTGCTCCATTTCAAAACAAACATCCTTTCTATTTTCAAAAACAATCACCTACACTTTCAAACATCCTACAAAATTGAAAACATTTTTAAAAGATCAAACATCTTTGTATACATTCTTACAAACAAGAATCATTACAAAGATTGCCTAAAACAATTGCCTCTTTACAAAATACTTTCAAAAACCACACCAAGCACAATTTTCAAACAAAAAGCAAGTGATCTAGCAAGTAACTAAGAGTCCATGGAAAACAATGGATGAAAAGGGTGTTAATACCTTCCCCTTTCATAATCTACCCCCCCCCCCAAACTCAAGAAATAATTTCAAAGGTCTTTCCGGTGCTTTTTCACCTTTCCTTTTGGATAAAAGAAAAGTCGGTGGCGACACTTGCTAACCGCAACATTTGCAATCAAATGCAAAATAAACAAGTTAGTTCTCCCACCGTATCACAATAGGAAACATTTCATTGGTCTGTTACAAGCACATATAGTGCACATGTCTATTACAAGCACTAATACAAGCACAAAATGACACAAAATGAAATGCGCACATATAAGGCATAGGCCTGTTACATACACAATGATACAAAATGAAACAAGGACATATTATGCATAAGTCTGTTACATACTCAAAAGGACACAAAATGAAACAAGCACAAGCCCAACATGACAACTACTTAAACTCTCATTTCTTCTTCTTCCAAGACTTCAAAGACCTGATAGACCTTTTCTTGAAATTAACATACAAGTGTTTGAGACACAACCTATGCTCAATCCTGTCAAACATTTCCTCAAACACAATAACTAACCCTTGAATCAACAAGAGAATTAAATTCCATACCCCGCTTAAATTTATATTCCTTGTTGAGTTGCTCTTTCCTAAATCTCTCATACTTGTTCCTTTCATCATCATAAGAATCGTATGGGTCAGAGTTGTCCAATTCATCACTGTTCTGGACTGGGCCGGAACTTGCCCCAACATTGGGGAGGCCCAATCCAATGTCTTTCTCATAGGCCCAAAAGCATGCAGCCCAGACTGAGGACCGTTGGGCATTTCCCCACGTGTCCACTAGGAGAATGCAGCTTACGTGTCCATATCATCATCATCCTGTCCTCTAAGAATAACAGGTCCAACTCCTACTTTCTCGGGGCAGTTGACTAGGGAGGAGGCTACGTGATGGACTCCATACGCCCGTAAACCCTGACAGTCTTCACTGTTGGGCCTCATCATGGCCCATCACTGAAGATTTTGGCCCAACGCTTGGGGCTATAAATACCCTCTCACTTGAGAGGGTCAGGTATTCAATCACTCACTCATACTCACATACTTTCTTGTGTTTGATCTGAACCTTACTTTTGCATCAGAGTGTCGTGTAGGTACCCCCCACTTTATATTCAACTACCGTTCGACTTGAAGCATGTGGGCTTTTACAATCCCTTTTGATCAGGTACGATCAATGGCGTCATCTGTGGGAAACCAGCTTCCCCATCTCCCTCTCAAGACCAAAGCAATTCTTTATCAAATTGTACAATTGTCATGGCCGACCAAGTTGTCGATAATAACCAAAATGTCCATCTTGCCGACCCCAACAAAAACAACAATGTTAGAAACAACAATGCAGGCAACAACATTGACATGGCCGGTACCGAGCAAGACTACAGAGACAGATTGACCGCCTTTATATCAACCCGATCGCAACTGCACGAGGACGACTATCATCCTCCAAATAACTATAAACCCAATTCATACCAGGAGGTCCCCGTCCTCGCAAGTGCTGACGCCACAACCAGAGCTCTGTTCGTGACCATCAACCAGACCAACTACATGATCTTTTCATAGGGTGAGCGGCTGATGATACTCGAGTAAACTCATCGGGCCCCCAGAATACATAGGAGACTTGACACTCCTCCTCTCCGACGGAACGAGGACCTTCCCCAATATCCACCGCAGAGACACAGACGGTACAGTTCGCGAAGCCCTTCTCCCTGACGAACTAGGCAAGGCCCTGCATTGGAGAGGAGTCATCCCGAAGCTAGGAAGAGGCGCGGTCACACCCGCCACATAGGGAATGATGATCCTCTGAACATAGAAGAAACAAGGGAAATGAAGAAAGATAATCTTGGCCGAGGGATCCCCCCTGTAGCCAAGGTCGTCACAACGATCGGTGCTACTACTGATCCCCTCCTGCTCTCCAGACAGAAGCGAAGAAAACGACCCTCGTGGTCCATTATCCCAAGCCATCATGGAGGCTCCAATTCCTAGGGGAATGGAGAAACCTGGCCTACTAAAGGAGTACAATGGTATGGCTGATTTTGTCGACCATTTCGACACGTTTGGAGAGATGCTCCACTACCACAATGTATGAGGGCCGATTAAATGCAGGTTGTTCCCCACGACACTGAGAAAAACAACCATGGACAGGAACCTTTCCCCGGGTCGATCACCTCATAAAGGAGCCTCAAAAACCAGTTCATCAACAGCTTCACCGCATCTCGTCGACATCCGAAGACTGAGGCCTCCCTCGAGGCAATCATCCAGAGAAGCGACGAAACCCTCAAGGAATACATTGATCAGTTCAATCGCGAGGCCATTCAGGTTCTGTGCTATGATGACATGAAAAGATACCTGCTCGATAGAGAACTTCGTCGGCACTGAGCCCCTAGGTCTTTCGACACTCTCCTCAAAAAGGATCGGGCATACATGGACTACGAGGAGAAAGAAGCAGCCAATAGAGCCCGCGATTCGCGGAACCCTAGACCAGCTAACATTCCGCGGAACTAGGATGCAGGCCCTTCTTGATGGACTGGGGAGAAGAAAAGGGAGGATAAACCACGTGATCCCCGCGATCATAGAGGACCAGCAGGAAGGTTCACAAAATACACCCTGTTGACCGCTTCCCGCGAGCGTATCCTTGTGGAGTGCTATAATGCCGAGTTCAAGGATGACAACGTCAGATGTCCTCGATCTGCTCCTACAAAGCCTGGGCAGGCATAATAAAATAGTGTCAGTACCATCGGAGCCACGAGCACTTGACGGAAGACTGCGTCCACCTCAAGGATTCCATCGAGACTCTCATCACAGGGATCCCCTAGCGGAGTATCCTCCAAAATAGAAAATGGGAATCCCCAGCAAATACATTCTAAATAAGATTGAAGATTCATACTCTTCATCCCCAGCGACAGTCAGGGATTTATTTTCCATGGCCAAAGATGTTACACGAAACTACCGTCGTTGTCAGCGACATCTTACATCTCATACATCATCTACAAAATATCATAGCATATGCATACAAAATGCATATAACACACACTCATTTATTTTGAGAACATCATTACGCAATGCATTACATACGTCATGATATTACATAAAGACTAACATTGTCTTTTCAAGTAAAGTTTACAAACAAGACGAATATCATCAGCAATTTTCAAATAAGTCAAAGATTAATTCCCGAAATAAGGTGGGGCAACTATCAAAGACCAGGTGGTATGAATTCCCGAAACATGCCATATTTACCAATGAAAGAGAATTGTAGATTAATTCCCGAAATAAGACGGGGCGACCATCTGCATGACCAAATGACTTCCTTCAAAGATTTACTCTGAAAAACATCTCCTAAAAAACATTTCCTCAAAGACTGAGTTCTGACAAGCATTTCCTCGGAGACTGAATTCCGACAAGCATTTCCTCGGAGACTGAATTCCGATAAGCATTTCCTCGGAGACTGAATTCCGACAAGTATTTCGTCGAAGTCTGAATTGCATCAAGCATTTCCTCAAAGACTGAATTTCGACACGCATTTCCTCGGAGACTGAATTCCGACAAGCATTTCCTTGGAGACTGAATTCCGACAAGCATTTCCTCAGAAACTAAATTCCAACAAGCATTTCCCCGGAGACTGAATTCCAACAAGCATCTTCCTCAGAGACTGAATTCTGAAAAACATTATCTCATAAACTTATTCTGAAAAGCATTTCCCTCAGAGATCTAATATGACAAGCATCTCCCTCAGAGATTTAATCTGACAAGCATTTCCTTCAGAGATTGAATTCTAAAAAATAGTTCCTTCGAAGACTCATTCCAATACCTTTTCTAGTTAAAGTCAGGCGTAGACATCTTCTGGCTCAGATTAAATCGAACGTAGATTTATTCTGATACTCCTTCGGAAAAGTCAGGCATAGACTCCCTTCAACATCTTCTTCCAGTTGAAGTCAGGTGTAAATATCTTCTGGCTCAAATTAAATTGAACGTAGATTTATTCTGATACTTATTCGGAAAAATCGGGTGTAGACTCCTTCCAACATCTTCTTCCAGTTGAAGTCGGGCGTAGACATCTTCTTGCTCAGATTAAATCGAGCGTAGATTTATTGTGATACTCCTTCAGAAAAGTAGAGCGTAGACTTTTTCCAACACCTTTTCTAGTTGAAGTCGAGCATAGACATCCTCTAGCGCATCATTCAAATGAAATCAAGCATAGATTCCTTCTGAAGCTCCTTTGGAAAAGTAGGGCGTAGACTCCTTCCAATACTTCTTCCAGTGGAAGTCAGACGTAGACATCTTCTGGTTCAGATTAAATCGAGTGTAGATTTATTCTGATTACCCTTTTGGACCAAGTCGGACGTAGACTCAATCCAAATACATCTTCTAAGACAAAGTCAGGCGTAGACTTAGTCTAATTTCTATCAACAGTTACTTTGGATGGCATCTATAAGCCCATCTCCGATGTGTAAAATCAAGCTTCTCAAATGCATTTTTGTTTTGATGAAGACAAACCATGTTGACAAGAAGGAAAAGATTATTGATCAAGCTAAAAGCATTTGTGGATAAAGTCTTTGGTTCAAGCACTTAGCAAAATTTCAAGAATGATAATACTTACTTTGAACTTAATACATAAATGCTCAATGGTCAAAAGAAATATTTTATATTTTCCAAATCCTTACTCAAGTTTTTCTAAGTTAAAAATTCAATTTTCACTTGAGTGCAATCGATTTGCATATTGGTGCAATCGATTGCATGCTTCAATTTTTCAAAACATTTGCTACTGTTTCTAAGTGCAATCGATTGCTCTCAATAAATTTTTGCTACTGACTTCAAGTGTAATAAATTTACACACTTATGCAATCAATTACACACTCAAAATATTTGAATTTCTAGCTGTTGAAACCCCGTGCAATCTATTTACACAAAGGGTGCAATCGATTGCATGCTGAATGATTTTGAAAAACAACAGCTTTACTCATGCCTGTTCATAACACCAATTCATGGAAACCTTTCACTCAATCTTGGCAATTGTTCATGATTCATTTACAGAACTTTATGTTGTTTCAAAAGGGTGCTATGAACATATAAATACTCATTTTCAAAATCATTCTAAGTACCTCTTCCAATCATTTTCTCTGAATTTTCAAAAATCAAACTCAAGCTGTTATACATTTTCATACACAAGTTTTCTGCACACTTTCACATATTGATAACCAGAAAAATTTGAGAATTATATATCTTGAGTCATTGTATACTATTATCATTGGAAGAGAAGATCAATTCATTGATTAAATCACTCAAAGTTATCATTGCTACTCAAACTCACTCAAATCAAATATTGCTATATACTTGCTTATTTTTCAGGATTGTTGGAAATAAGTTTAAGTGGTTTTATAAATCTTGTTTTTCCAGAATTGTTGGATACAAGTAAAATCCCTTTGAGAGGATTGTTCTCATTGTTTACATAGTGAAAATCCAATAGGATTGTTCTTGGTTTTGGGTAGTTCTTGTTTAAGTTTGCCACAATAAAGAAATCTCTTTCATGTTGAAAGGGGACTGGAGTACTCTCAGACTGTGAGGGGAACCAGGATATATCTCTTGTGTCTCTTTATTTTTCTGCACTTTACTCTTTCATAAACTCACCATAAACAAGAAAAATAATATCCATCATCACTAAAACCAGAAATTTTTGAAGTACCTAATTCACCCCCCCCCCCCCCCTCCCTCTTAGGCGCACTTCGTACTTACATGATGACTCTCCGTCACCTCTCCAAATATAATTTTTAAGCCAATTCCCAGTATAATCAACCAACAGTGTTACTTCGTGCCCAGCGAGTGCAAATTTCTGGGCACTTAAGTGTTCAATCATCTTCCACCTTCAAGTCACGAATGACGGACATGCCAATCTAACTCTTCAGATTTAAGAAGATTGAACAGGGGAAATTGTTGTACCCCAAAATTTTTCCTCCTATTTTCTTCAAAGCATTCTTCTCAGGGTCTCAAGTATTCAAGGATACTTAAGGGTTGACTAGTCAAACCTCCTCCTAAGCAAGGGGTCTAAAACAAGGGTTTTGAGTTTCTCAAGGAATATTGGGTTGCAAAGGTCTCAAGTGGTTTCCATGATTCTCCATAGGTCTTCAACAATGCTCATATCAAGTTTATAGTCTTGTATCACAAGTTTTCTCAGTCAATAGCTCAGATGATTGAAAATTAACTGTATTGAGTAAAAAGTCAATTATGGTCAACATACAGTCAAATTTCAAGATTTTTGGTCAGCATCAATATTTTGAATTGATATTTATCATTTGATCAAGGGTTGATCATGATTCCTCAAGGAAAGCCCTCAAATTATCAAGAGTTAAAAGTTTCCAAATTAGGGTTTCCTTAGGAGAAGTCAACTGAACTTTGACCAAGCATAACTTTCACATGCTTTATCAAAATTTCCCCAACTAACATCCATTTTGAAGGAAATTAAATTCTCTACAACTTTGTATATGTATGCTCAAGTCCAAAAAGTCCTTCATTTGAAAGATATGAGCCCATACATTATAGATCATTTCAAAAGTCAACAAAGACACTTTTTGTCAAGGCAACTTACATCAAGATAAAGTCTCCAAACGCAAAAATGATCAAAAGAGAAATTGAATATGACATCTTGATATTTATAAAAAGTCAAAGATCACCTTCAAATGATGAAAATTGAGCGAGATATGACCAGTGAAATTTGGGAAATTTTTAGAAAATGCATGAAATACAAAGTGAGCAAACTTGAAATTTTAAAATAGTGGGCCTAAATTTTTATGTTCAAACATGTTCACAATGTGTTAGAAGACCTATAAATCCATTCATATATTTTTTATGATTTTTATTTATTTTATTTGAATTTTTATTCATTTAAATACAAGCAAATCAAATAAAATATAAAATAGTTGGACCAAGGCACATGAGCTTTTGATTTCAATCACACAGAGGCCCAAGAACACATGACAAACATGACAAAACCATGAAAACATGTTGGGAACAAGAATCTTCAAGTGAAATGTTTTTTAAAAAATTTGGAAAGATTTCAGTATGTTTTTTTGCAATGAATTGTGACATGATGGTACAAGATTCTTGTCTTGTTCTTGTTCCATTTTATTCCTCTATAAATACATGCAATACTCAAGTGAAAAAGAGACACAAAAATATTGCCTCAAACACCACTTCAAAAATCTCTCAAAATTTTCAAGAAAAGTGCAAATTCGTATCATACGATCCAGCCACTCTCAAGCCAAAGGAAATGTCCAAACCTCTTCCTGAAGTCCTCAGGAACACATCCAGCCCAAGAACCAGAAGATTTGGTGCCTGGAAATCGTGCTTAAAACTCCACCAGTTTACATTTTTTTCTTTGAATTCAATCTTAAATTCCATGCATTACTAATGTGTTTGATGAGCTCAAATGTATTCAGGATATGATTTAGGACGATTTTGACGTATCACATGCAAGCTTTGATGCATAAATCTCTATATGCCATTTTAAGACATAGAAATACGTTTGCTTCAGATCTCTCTTTACAGGCGCATTCAAGAGAAAAGAACCCCACCATCAGATTCGTAGTCCTTGAATTAAGGGAGGAGGGTCCCATTAACTTTTCAATTTTCTTGTTTTTATTATTTTTTGCTTTTGTTTAATTAATTTAATTACCTTTTAAATTATACTCTAAAAAATAAAAATAAAAATTTTATTTAAAAATATTTAGACTTAGATTTTTTTATTAATTAATTTGTATTTAAAATAATTAGACATTAGGTTTTTTATTATTGTTAACTTAATTTTCTTTAAAAAGGAAAAAAAAAGTAGAAATAATTAGGTTTTAATTATTTTATTATCACTTTAATTATTTTCCAAATAATAAAACATCAAAAATATTTTTTTCTACAATTAGAATCTTAGGTTTATTTAAACATTTTTCTAACATTTATTTTTTTCTTTGCTATTTAAATTCTAGAAAACAAATGTATAGGTCGCACCGTTGATTTTGTAATAGCTTAGTTTATTTTCTCGCGTTTTTTCTATTATATAACTGCTCATGGGATGTAATAGCCTAGGTTTATTTTCCCGCGCTTTTACTTTCCGCACTTATGTATGAATGTATGTATATATTTAACTGTTAGTAATATGATTGTATGGCAAGATAATAATCAAACGCTAGAAAACCTAATCAAGACAAAAATAACTGAAAAACAAATCACTTCTTACACACGTACCTCTAGGATGACTCCACTTGTTTCCTACGAAAAGCAGTCATGTCCCTCGAACGTAGGGATACCATTAGCAAAGACCCTCGATTAAAAAATCATCATAAAGATCATAGTCTCTCGATGACACTTCAATGCTGCCTTCGATAAATGATCTTGTCCCTCGATGTTACCTATGAATACATGATGATAGTCCCTTCGAATTGCTAAAGGTATCCCTATATGTAGCCTTTATGACTATACAATGACCCACGCATGTCCCTCAAACATCCAACGATAGGGCTTCCTACTAACTAATGGTAGGATAACATTATCTAAAGGAAGAGGAAAATAACAAAAGACTTTTGAATAGGTAGATAGCTTTTAATCGCTTGCTCACAAAAACATCTCTTTTAACACAAACACTTTTCTGAAATATTTTCAAAACAAACACTTTGTATACGTTTTCAACTGATACGAGAATCATTACAAAGTTGTCGAACTTAGGAATTTTCAAAATATTTTCAAACTTACACATTCACCAAGCATTTTCAAAAGTGAGCTAGCGATTAAGAGCCCGTAGGTGAGTACGAATGAAAAGGGTGATAAAACCTTCCCTTTTCATAACCTACCCCCCTTACTCAGAAAAATCTCAAAGGTCTTTCCTGTTCTTTTCACCCTTTCCTTTATCGAATAAAAGAAAAGTCGATGGCGACTCTTGTTATTCGCAATATTTGCGATAAAACGCAAAACCAAAAGTCAGTTCTCCCACCGTATTACTTTCACCATTACTGTGCAGAGATTTTTTATGTTGCTATTGACAAAATATGTGTGGATATGGGTCACCGGTTTAGTAAAGGAAGTAACGTTGTGTTGGATTGCTTCTCATGTCTTGACCCCAAGAACTCTTTTTCCAAGTTTGATGTTGATAAGCTTGCTCGTCTTGCTAATATTTATCATGCAAACTTTTATGATGATGACCGTGGAAGAATAAGGGAGCAACTTGAGACTTATGTACATCAAGTGAAAAGGCATGCTTACTTTAATTCTTGTGAAGATGTTTAAAGTTTGACAATGAAGATGGTTCAAACTGAGAAACACTTGATATTTCTATTGGTCTACAAACTCATTGAGTTGGCTTTGATATTGCCGGTAATGACAATATTCGTTGAAAGAGATTTTTCAGCAATGAAGATTATCAAGTCTAATTTTTGCAACAAAATCAACGATGTGTGGTTCAATGACTTGATGATATGTTACACCGAGCGGGAGATATTCAAGTCACTTAAAGATGTTGATATTATTGAAACATTCACCGCAAAGAAGTCTTTGATGGGCTTTTACTGTATAGTCTAAATTATAACTACAAGTGCACAGCCTATCGAAGTAATACATAAGATTATCGATTCATATAGACCAATTGTCAATCTATCGACTTTTTTGTTAAGGTGTTTATCTAAGGCAGATCAGTAAGGGATTGAGTTCAGTATAGGGAAATAAAAGCGAATAAAATTAAAGAGATAAAACAAACGGGATCGAATGTAAATCACGAGATCAGACAGTGTCCTAGCATGCATGTATAGTATTTAATTTTGGGCAATATTTTCCATTTATAGCAAAGAACTGTTTAACGGGAACTTGTAGCTTTCGCATACTAAGAACCAAGTTTACTCTTTAAATTAAATTCCTTTATTGTCACTTATAAAGGGTGCCTAACGCGTTAAAGAAGTAAACCTATTTTTAAGAAACAAGTTATTTAGACTTAGTGAAAAAGTGTTTTAATTTGGAAAACTTAACTTAAAGAGATCCTTGGCTTTTGACCAAGAATCAGATTTTAATCCCACAAACGCGTCCGCAAATAGTTTCAAAATCGTTTTCTAAAATTATATCAAGTAATCCTACTTAACCAAACGAACTGCTTTCGCTCTTTTCGTTTGGTCAAGAACTAATTTGGCTTAATCTCAAGTATGGACGGATTTCGATCTTACCCATAAACTTTTAAACACATTTAAACCAGTATTAAAAACTAAAACATCCCAAAGGTATTTCTATTAGCATGGCATGAAGAACTTAGTTATGATTCGATCCTTACATCCTAACCCTAATAAATTTAGCTAGACATGGTAAGCATTTAAAGTCTATAAAACATGTAGACTATGATAAGAGCGTTTAAAGTCTATAAAATGTGTAGACTATGGTAAGAGCATTTAGAGTCTATAAAACGCGTAGACTATGGTAAGAGCATTTAGAGTCTATAAAACATGTAGACTATGGTAAGAGCATTTAGAGTCTATAAAACGTGTAGACTATGGTAAGAGCATTTAGAGTCTATAAAACGTGTAGACTATAGTAAGAGCATTTAGAGTCTATAAAACATGTAGACTATGATAAGAGCATTTAGAGTCTATAAAACGTGTAGACTATGGTAATAGCATTTAGAGTCTATAAAACATGTAGACTATGGTAAGAGCATAAAATAAATGAAAGCAATTAAATTAGAACCTTGCTCCAATCGGAGGCTTGAATCTGATACAAGTCATGGAAATGTAAAAGATAGTATGATAAACTTCAACCATAGTGCTCCAAACTTGAATACAAACTCGCACACTCAAGTGTGATAACTTCCCGATGTGAGAAGATTATCACTTTACAAAGTAGTAATATATGCCTAAGCAGTAACTTGACTGGATCTAAGTTTGCATCTAAGTTTGGATGAAAATGAAAATGAAATGAACTTGCTATTTATAGAAGATCCTGAAACTCTGTAAAGACGAGCATGCCCCTCAACTCCTTCTGAGCGGGAAATGGTTTGTGAAGGCCGCGGGCGCGGCAACCCACCCCACGGGCGCGGTGAGTGAAAATGGAGAGATCGTGGGAACGTGGCAGTTGGCCCCTGGGTGAAAGTGCGCCATGTTAGCATGTTCCCTGTAGCCGGCACGGAGCTGGACGCCATGTGTGTATTTTCTTGGAAAAACCCTATTTTTCTGGTGTTTTCGCTCATTTCTTCTCTGAAGGCTCTGAAAGGACATGTGACCTGAAAACAAAGGAAACAAGGGCATAATACTAGAAAAACAATAATAAAACTAAGGAAAACATGTGATATTCGAGTCAGAAACATAGTGCGATTCGGTGTTATCAAATTCTCCCACACTTAAACATTTGCTTGTCCTCAAGCAAAACTCTCAGAAGTAGTCAAAGGGATACAAGCGTTTTTTCTAGTTATCGAGCTAAATCAGTAAGGTTCAAGTTAGAGTGTGTTCGACAGGTACCAACTATTTGAACTAAGAACATCAAAGTGACACTTTAGCGCAGAATGTGGACATAAACCTTATTCCTACACAAGTCAACTCCTATTACTCCCACTATGCTAAGACTTCTCTTTTAGGTAAGGTCCTTTTCATTCAGGTGTAATCACATTAAGCCCGTTAGTACATACTCATAGTGTAGTGACCGGTTAGTGATTCTGATCTTTGCAATGGGATTCTGGTACAAGAATTGGTGTAATCCCGTTATTACCCAATTATAACTGTGGGGGATCAGATCATAATCTTCCCTACCGAGTTCAGCACCAGATACCTCTGTGTAGCGGTGAAAATCGGAGATCAAGCTATTAATTAACTTGACTCACAAAAGCAAGAGTCGCCACCGCGCTTTATTATTTCCAAGGGAAAAGGGAAAAGAGCGAAATAAAACCCTAAAAAACATGCAATGTAAAGTCATATTTAAAAGTAATGAAAATACAATGCGTTTTTTGAAAAGAGATCAAGAGTTCGGGGGTTGGTTATGCAATGGGAAGGTATTAGCACCCAATGCATCTGCGGTACTCCGCAGGAACCTTTTGAAATATCTGTTTTTGGTTAACGATTGTTTGTTATGTACAAGGGTGTATTTATCTACAAATATGTTTGCTTAAGGGGAAAGAAAAGAGTTTTTATTATTGAGTTCGTGAGGGTTTCACGACCCTTTGCCTACGTATCCAATGAAGGAATCAAAACACCGTAGTTCCTCTAGAAAAAGGTTGATTTGTTTTGTGTTTTTTAGTGGGCGACATTAACGCACGCATTCTAGAAATAGGCACGGCCGGTATCGCAGTAGAACGGGGGTAACATGCCCTTGGGAGAGTTTTGATTTGTTGAGTGTTTTTGCATGTTTTAAAGTATGTTCAAGTAATGATTAAAGAGTGTTTTTTGATTTTTTTTGGTTTGTTTATTTGTTGATTTTTATCTTGCATACATGCCTAATTACTAACATTTGTACAAAGTAAAAAATGCAGAAAGATAAAAAACACTATTACAAACATATCAAAAAGGCATAAAAAAATATGAAGGAAAAAAAAAGATAAAGGTAAGAAAATGAGTATCTTTCGACCAGGCAGGAGCAGACTTCGACTGGCATTTTGTTGGCCTCCTTCGATTGGGGTTGGCAGCAGTGAAGTCCTGTCCTTCGATTGGGCGAAGGCAACAGCAAGTTGTATCCTTCGACTGGGCAAAGGCAGCAGCAAGTTGTATCCTTAGACTGGGAGTTCGCGCCAGTGAGATTCTGTCCTTCGATTGGCCTGGCAGTCAGTGTATGGCGAAGTCTTTCGATTCTGCTTTGTTGCCTTCTTTGGCTGGAAGCTGACAACAGGGAGGGAATGTCTTTCGATTGGACATGGCTTGCCTCCTGGTTGTCTCTTTCGTTCGACCTGAAAAAGGGGATAGAAGCCAGAAGCTTCGTCTCCTATTCCTGTATCCTGTTTTCTTTCAATTCAAACATTAAATGACAACATGGCCTGAGGCCATGCTAGTATGAATAGTTTAATAATTAAAGCTAGTAAACAGAAAGCAGAAACAAAAGAGGTAGTTCTGAAAGGTATGTTAAAAATGTGGAAACGAAAGGAACATTATGTACAAAGTTTCAAACAAAAAAAAGATATTATTTACATGTTATGCTGAAATGAAAAAGTTCAAAGGTAAGAGTGACTTACCTGGCTTCTGGATGGAACGTGTGTTGGGCCTTGAGTGGTGGTTGCCTGGATGCTGGATTCGAAAGAGGGTCACAGGTTGTGCTTGGAGCGCTGGATTCGAAAGAGGGGTCACAGGCTGCGCTGGAAGTGTTGGATTCGAAGGAAAGAAAAAGCAAGTGTGCTTCTTTGATTCGAAGGGGACTGCAATGTAGTTGTTCTTCAGAATCGAAGGAGACTGAAGTGTGTGGATTCTGGGTTTGCTCTCACAAGTATTGAAGGTACTTGAGAGATTTTTTGTGTTTGAGAAAGTTTGGTGTTTGGGAATTTTTCTGAAGTGTTTATGAATTTTGAGAATTTTTCTGGGTTGGAGAAAATTGGGGAGAGATTCTTCTGGCCCAAAGTCCTCTAAAAAATCCTCCTATGAAATGTGTGTGAAGCCTTGTATTTATAGGCGAGGTGGCTGAAGTTTTAGGGGGAAAACAAAATGATTTGAATAGTTTGGGAATGCTGTTTCGATCCTTTCTTCTACGCAGCTCTTGTGCACTCCTTTTTGGGCAAGTACAGGGCTGTTGTAGCAGGCTTTTCAGTATCTTGGAGTTTAGTGGCAGGTTGGTGTAGGACTGTTGCAGCAGGCTCAGTAGTGTTTGTTGCATGGCAGTACAGTGGTCCAACTTGTGAATCGAAGGAGGTCACTTCGAAGGAAACTACATGGCCAAATCGAAGCTTGTGACTGATGGGAGACTGTATTGCCCTTCGAAGCTTGTGAATCGAAACAGACATATTTCCCAATCGAAGGCTGTTGATCGAAAGAAGCAATGTTGCCCAATCGAAGGTTGTGGATCGAAAGAAGCAATGTTGCCCAATCGAAGGTTGTTGATCGAAAGAAGCAATGTTTCCCAATCGAAGGCTATGGATCGAATGAAGCAATGTTGCCCAATCGAAACATTTTTGCAGGCAGTAAACTTGTCCAGATCGAAGTAGGCTTGCAGGCAGCAGATTTGTCCAAATCGAAGCAGGCTTGCAGGTAGCTACTTGTCCAAATCGAAATAGGCCTAAACTTGCATTCGAAGGAGGCTTTTGCTCAGAACAAAGGATGTAATCCAAGTTGCATTCGAAGGAGACCTGTCAGCACATGAAATCAAAGAAACAAACAACACACATTTCGTGCTTGATTAGAAGTTAGTGATACATAAGAATGTTCAAAACACTTGACAATTTTTGCATAATCAAAGCTCAAAGGTGAGAGGTTAAAACCAATTGTATTTAGTGACCTTGACTTTTGTATAAAAATGTAAAAATGCAAATGGGATCTTAGGTCAAAAATTAGGGTACAACAGCTGCCCCTATTTAAGTTTCTTCTATCCGGAGATATGAAGATTCGAATCTTCATTTCGACGAGATTGAAGGGACTTAAATATAGAACACAATTTTTGGCCTTAAGATACCACAATTATGTTCATGATATGATATGAATGCAATGCTCATAATTTTATGGGGAATGACGCCATATGAGACAGACTATGCTGGAGAAACCAAGCACATTAAACAGTAATCCCATAGGGGGAGAGGTGATAACTCCACTGGGGAAACAGAGTCAGGGACTTCAAACGAGAGACTCTTGAATGATTTACATCAGTGTTGAGACTGGAAAAGAAGTGATTTACATCAGCATTGTGGCTGGAAAACAAAGTGATTGACATCAGTACTGAGACTGGAAGATGATTGACATCAGCACTATGGCTGGAAAACAAAATGATTTACATCAGCACTGTGACTGGAAAAGGAATGATAAAATGCAAACTTCCCCACAGGACTTTTCCGAAGGGATGCCATTTGCTGAGTAGACATTATTGTTAGGGATACACAAGCTTCTCAAATAAAGAGGCTGCCACTTGCTGTCTTCCAAAGATACCATGACATACAAGCTGCTCAAATAAAGAAGCTGCCACTTGTTGTCTTCAAGGAATATTAAAGCACACAAGCTACTCATGAAGAGTCCGCCACTTGTTGCCAATAACCCACAAGCTGCTCATGAAGAGCTGCCACTTGCCGTCTTCAAAGAATATTAAAGCATACAAGCTACTCATGAAGAGTCCGCCACTCGTTGCTTATAACCCACAAGTTGCTCATGAAGAGCTGCCACTTGTCGTCTTCAAAGAATATTAAAGCACACAAGCTACTCATGAAGAGTTCGCCACTTGTTGCTTATAATCCACAAGCTGCTCATGAAGAGCTGCCACTTGCTGTCTTCAAAGAATATTAAAGCACACAAGCTACTCATGAAGAGTCTGCCACTTGTTGCTTATAACCCACAAGCTGCTCATGAAGAGCTGCCACTTGCTGTCTTCAAAGAATATCAAAGCACACAAGCTACTCATGAAGAGTTCGCCACTTGTTGCTAATAACTCACAAGCTGCTCATGAAGAGTTGCCACTTGCCGTCTTCAAAGAATATTAAAGCACACAAGCTACTCATGAAGAGTCCACCACTTGTTGCTTATAACCCACAAGCTGCTCATGAAGAGTTGCCACTTGCCTTCTTCAAAGAAAAATAACGTACAAGCTGCCCATGAAGAGACTGCCACTTGCCGTTTTCCGTACAAGCTGCTCATGAAGAGCTTCCACTTGCCATTTTCCGTACAAGCTGCTCATGAAGAGCTGCCACTTGCCATTTTCCGTACAAGCTGCTCATGAAGAGCTGCCACTTTCCATTTTCCGTACAAGCTGCTCATGAAGAGCTGCCACTTGCCGTTTGTCAAGAGTATCCATAACACACAAGTTGCCTCGTGAAGAGACTACCGCTTGTTGTTTCCCAAAGGTATCAATAACATACAAGTTGCCTCGTGAAGAGACTGCCGCTTGTTGTTTTTAAAGGTGTCAATAACATACAAGTTGCCTCGTGAAGAGACTGTCGCTTGCTGTTTGTCAAGAGTATCCAATAACATACAAGTTGCCTCGTGAAGAGACTGCCGCTTGCTGTTTGTCAAGAGTATCCAATAACATACAAGTTGCCTCGTGAAGAGACTGCCGCTTGCTGTTTCCCAAAAAAATACCCATAAAATATCGTGAAGATATTGCTGGAGGTGAGAACCAATAATTTCATCGGGGATGGACAAACTGCTCATGAAGAGACCGCCATTTGTCATAACATGAAGAAATTCAGATATAATCAAACTGCTCAAATAAAGAGTCAGTCGCTTGTTGTCACGTCGATATTCCAGAAGAATGTTATGATAACACTACTAGGGAATAGAGTTCATCTTCAATGGGGAACCATGAATAAATCCTTCCTGAGGAGACCAAGTATTTACATTGCAAAATAAATGCACTCTCCATCTAGGTTTCACAGCCTAGAGATATCCACAGGGTACCGTTCACAAGAGACAAAGCTCAATCCAGGAATAAACTGGAGAGAAAACAGTCAAACAAGACTCCACCCAATGAGGAAACAACTCAAATGGGGATTTATCCTATCCAGAGATGGAAAAGGAAAGCTAAAGCAAGATTCTTCCACGAGAGTTAACTCAGTGGGGAATTAGAAAAGAGGCGCACTTTCTGCTTAAGTTGACACTCTATTTGGAAAGATCAAATACGCTATTTGAATAGACATAACCAAGGTATATGAACTCAAAGACATCAACAAATGCAAATGTGCGTACATGATGCAAGTATGAATGAATAAATGAATGTCATGTGTATGCTGACAAAACAGACAGGGGAGATAGACAAAAGATGATAAGACGTCCCAGTACAACTCGACACTCGGCTAATCTCAACAAGATGGGAACATTACTGGAGATAAAAACAAAATCCATCATTGGAGCAAAGTCCTTTTACAAGGCTTAAATCTCTGGAGAGGAATATATTTTCAGGTAGAAAACCCAAAGTCCAGTCTTCTATTGCAAACAATCCATTGAAAGGATAACAACACAGACAATGTTTCAGCTGGAAAAAGTCATGCTTAGCTGGAGATACTGGGAACACCACCCTCTGATAATGTGTGCAAAACATATCTTGTATCTTGATTGCCCCTGGGACAAATTTTGGATGCCCCAAGTTTACTGCTGATGAGCTGCATGTTGCATGATAATTCTTGCAAATAACTTCATTTTTAAAATGCCCCCAAGCTATATGGTTGATAGGGGGAAATCGTCTTAAGAGGATTTTACAAAAGACCTGGCATTCACCATGCTCTGGTGTCTTCAAACTCTTAGAGAGATTCATCAAATCTTGACGTGATTGCCCCGGATTGATTGTAGTTGGAACAACAAAGTCTACAATTTTGCCACAAAAGAGTAAACAAGTTGGGAAAGCATTAACTGGGAGAAGCAACATGTTCGTGCTTAAGATCTTCATGTGACATGCCCCCTGAATATGATTTTGTTCTTGAAATGATCTGCCAATTACTCAACATAGTTTCAGGCCTTAAAAGAATAAACTCATCACTGGTGCTTATGTGAGCTTCCTTGATATCAAACAAATGCTTTGCAGTTAGAAAAAGTTTATAACGAGAATGAAAATTCTAATGCAACAGTTATGCAAGTCTTGAAGATTTTGAAAAGATATCGCACAAATTTTGCGAGTTAGAGCACCATTTATTTTTGTATAGGAAAAACAATATGATACCAACACAACTATTTAGAACATTCATGGGAGTCAAGAACACTATCTCATTGAAATATGCTTTCAAAATAACCTTGCTTCAATTAGGACTTTTGAAGGTTGTAACGTGGTCTGGTTCACGGTTTAAGAAAAAAAAGATTTTTAAGGCTCAAAATTTATAGGTGCCCACCCATTCTTCATGATGTTCTCCAACCCTATGTTCAGTTAATTCAACATGAGCGTTCGTCTCTCAAAAGGATTTTGTGACGGTTAAGGAAACGACGAGGCTTTCGGAGTAGAAACCACCCTCATGTCTTCGTGTTTGTAGTCACCAATTTGTTCTTTGCTGAGGAATTTTCTTTGTATTCCTTTCTTTGCAAATTTTTATTTTCCCTAACTTTTGCCTGAACTAATTCTTTTGAATTGATAGTCCAGCGGGATGCCTTAATTTTGCCTAAGTCACACGTTTTCATGTTTTTTGACTTAGCGGGCTTTTTCTTTTTTCTTGATTTTTGACTTTTTTAACAAAACAGGTGACATTAGCTTGTATTTGCTTGTTGAGAGGATTGTGACTTCCTCGTTTCTTGATGAATAAGGGATAACATTGTGATTCCACATTTTATGGCTTCATTATACATGAAGGATAGCCCTTGTAGTTTCTCTTCAGAAATATCTTCCTTATGAATTTTGAACACTCAATCGGATTAACTGAAAACTACCCTGCCCCAAGTTAAAATTTGAGGGTTTTTTTGCATAGAAAAGAAACTCCTACTTCAAGGCTCAAAAGGGGTTAGCAAGGGATTATCTTCCTTATATCTCCGGTGTTTAGGGATTTGAAACAATGCATGTACATCATCAGCAAGATTTTATCCAAAAGCATGCAACCATAGATTTTATGTTCTTTAGATCATCATCCTCCCTCCAATCTCTGCCTAGGAAAGAGAATGGGCAACAAGTTGGTATCATAATGCAAAAGAAATTTAAAATTTGAAAACAAATATGGGTGAAACGAATGAATTTCTTCAAGACAAACATACTCATTGTATTAAGATGATCATTCAGATGCAAACAAGTTCTCACATGCAAACAATGTTTTGATAAACAAGAAAATTTACAAAAAGCATGAATAAGTTAATGATCTAGGAAGGCTTTCCATCTGGACTTGTGCTGAAGGAAACCTGTCCTTAACTTCAAGGCCAAAATCAACAGAGATTCACTTATGCTTTAGAAAAGGGGTTGACTCGGGTGACAACCAAAATTCAGACCAAACCAGTCAAGTGCTCCATACTAGCTTTCAAAGTAATCATCTTTTTACAGAGTTTAGAAACCGCTTGTTTGATATTCTCCATTGTTCTCTTAGCGTCAGTGTTGTACTGGTGAGATCAAAGGAAAAATGAGACTTGGAAAAAGACCTTTGAAAGTGAAACAAAGAATGTAGAATGATGCATGATATGCAAAAGAGAGTTTTTATTTGACTTTCAAGGAGCTCAAGATATCAAGTTGTAAACATCAAAGTATGAAGATAGAAGATGAATTCTATATTGGATCAAAGCGTTGATCAAGTTATCATCAAGATCAATCATCCATTTTGGTGTGTTGTACCCCAAAATTTGCCCTCCCGTATTCTTCAAGATTTTTCAAGATCAATCTTCAAATGGATCAAGGGGTTGCACAGTCAAACATCCTCCTAAGCCAGTCAAAATTAGGGTTTTGGTTCTTGCAAGGAATTTTAGGTTTTCAGTGGCTCAACCAAGTCCCATGTGCCCATATACATTGCCAAGCATCTACATGTCAAGTCTCAAGACTCACAGAGGCAAATTACACAGTCAAAAGCCCTATTTGGTTCACAGTCAACTGCAGGGGTAAAATGGTCATTTTATAGTCAAAAGTCAAAAAATTTGGTCAACATCTTATTTTGAAGCCACAATCATCATTTGATAAAGTCTTGATCATGATTCCACAAGAATGGCTCAAAAATCATCAAAGATGCAAAAGTTTCTATTTTTGGACAGTTGAAAAGTCAACTGTAACTTGACCAAGGCATAACTTTTTCATGGTTCATCAGAAAAATTCCATCCAATGCTCATTTTTAAGGGGAGGACATTTCCTACAACTCATCTTCACATTCCAAGTCCAAGAAATGCTCTCACAAAAAGTTATCAATTTCTACATTATAAGTCAATTTCAAAAGTCAACAAAAATGCACTTTAAGTCAAAGACCATAACTTGAGATTGGTAAATCCAAATGACATGGGACCAAAGGCATTGGTTAGAAGACTTCAAGACCTTTCCAAAATGTCAAAGAACATGTTCATATGATCAAAATTGAGCAAGATATGCATTGGAGAAGTTGGGAAATTTTTGGGAATTTGCAAAAGTCAACTTTGCCTAAAACACCTTGTTTTTGCTAATGGGCCCCAAATTCCTTCTTGAATCTTTACCCAAGGCTTATGCACGACCCATTGAGATTAATTGAATTATTTTCTTATTTTTATTAATTATTTGGATTTTTAATTGATTATTAATTCATTTAATTCATTTAATTGTAGGAAAATATCAAGATAGGGTTTTCAAATCTTTTTATGAAGCAAATATGACCAAGACAAGCTGGAGATTTCGTGTACACATCAAGGGGACAAAATCTCCCAATTTGGAAAGGTTTTTCAATCAAAAAGATGCAAAATTATTTGATTGAAAATCAAATATTCAAACATTAATGCCATGGATTTTTGGACCAAGATTTGCCCTAGTTTTCATTCCATTACATATACTGAAGCCAAACCTAATTCTTCACACGTGAAAATTCTGGAAGAGAGGCCATAACCAATTCCAAAAAATATCAAAGAAACTCAAAACTGAATTCAACCTTCCAGGCCAATTCAAGGGCTTTTGTGGTTTCTAACACCTTGCAGGGATCCCCATATACATTTTGCAATCAAATTCGCGTGCTAAAGCTCAAGAAATCTCCACAAACAGTCACACGGTTTGGTTAATTTTTCCATAATCGTAATTCAATATTCATGCATTATTAATGAGATTTTTTGTGTGTATTGTATTGCTAGAACCTTTCTGAAGCTAATGGTATAGGTGAATTGCATTATGGTGCCCTGAAACGCAAATCACCATTGGAGAATTCTAGGTTTTTCAAGCTTCAAAATTAGGGCTTTTCAGGTCCGGTAAAATTAGAACCTTCAACGCCTATGGTTGAATTCGTCAAGGCCAGACGAAACAAACCCAACCCTCGCGCCCTATTTATATAGCATAGAATCCTAATCGCTATTTTTCCTTTTTCAGTTTGTGGGGGTTAAAAACCCCCGCTATTTGTTTTGTTTTTTATAGGCAAAAGGAAGAAGATGACTGACGTGTTTACACATGGCTGGCTGGTTTGAATAAAAGGCGCGCTTTATTGGTTACAGCATATGCGTTGTTTGTTTTAACATTATTTTCATTACTTATTATTATATCAAACGCAAGCAGTTGGTGGAGTGGTTAGGCGCGCTGGTTGTGCATCATTGGGACCTGGGTTCGATTCCCAGGTCCACCCAAACCTTTGTTTCTATTTTTTCTAACAAGATTACATGCAGCATTCCAAAACGAGTCCATCATACATCTCAAGCAATCAGCCTGCCAAGTGGCCACTAACGCCAATCTGATGGCCATGAGGCGTGGACCATGGTGTTCCCAGTCAATGCAACGTGCAGATAATTCCAAAGGTCAAACTGGCTTGAGTGCTATTGGGCCTAAAATTTCCAGCAAAACCTCCTAATTGGGTCCATCAACCCCCCTGGTTTCTATTTATTTTTTATTTTCTTTCTTTTTATTTTCTTTAATAACTATTATTATTTTATTATCTAATTAATTCATAAATTATTTTTTCATATTAAAATCAGAAATTTAAAATATTGTTTATTTTTTTTTATTTATTATCTTCACTATTAATAATTATTTTTGTACATAAATTATAATTAATTAATTAATTTGTTTAATTAGGACAATTTTAATCTTTTTCATAATAAATAAAATCAATCTAGAATTAGGGTTTTCTTGACTTTTAATTTCTTTATTTTTATTTCATTAAAATATAAAAACACAAAAACATTTTTCTTTTAATTAATTAATTAATTAGTAATTAGGCTTAATTTCATTAATTGCAAAAAAGGACAAATCCAATTCTTTTCTCAAAAAAGGGTCAAAACCCTAAGGACGTCCCGATTAAATTTCTATTCGCGCATTATTATTTATTTTGATTATATTGATGTATCTGTTTCCGAGGATGTAATAGTTAATTAGGATTTTACCGGTTTATTTACCTTTCTCGCATTTATTTCAAAACGGGTTTTGTTTTTGGCGATGTATAGACCCGCGCCTTGTGATAGCGTAGATTTACCTTTCCGCAATTTATTTTCCGCACTCTTAACTGTTAATATGCTTGAAAGACTTGTATGACAAATAAAACCAATCCGTAGCTCACAAATGGCATGTTCAAAGATAAATATAAAAAACAACACACATGCACATGCCACTCCTAGGGTACGCCTCACTGGTTGCCTCGAACGTGGTCGTCAAGTATAGGTTGTTTTAGAGGTCGCCCTCCTGTCTAAAGATCCAGTTGCCTCGAAACGGTTGCCTCGGATAAAAAAAGGATCTAGGACATTAGGGTTACCGCTAAGGCGTCCTACCATTGCTTTGGTGACCACATTGTCCCTATAATCGAATTGACCCGAATAACTCCAACGACGGTGCTACCTACTTCTCAATAGTGGGATAGTACTGTTGAAGGGACTCTCACATAGCTTAATTCCTTAGAGTAGGTAGATTTCTCCTGGGTACTTGCTCTCTCAAACAAACAAAAATACTTTTCGCACTTACACTTTCAAAAAGTTTTCAAACAAATATTTCATACACTCTTGAGGACAGATACAAGAGTTACCTAGAAATTTTTTCAAACTAAACTTTTTCAAAACCCACACACACTTGAAAAGCAAACAATTTTTGAAAACATAGAGTGAGCAAGTACCTAAGAGCCCATGGATAACCACGGATAGAAAGGGTGCTAACACCTTCCCTTTCTATAAATCTACCTCCCGAACTGAGAAACATTCTCGAATAAGGAATTTTGCTGTGCTTTTGTCCTTTCCATGTTGGAGAACATAAAAGACGGTGGCGACTCTTGCTTACCGCGACATTTTGCGAACCAGCTTAAAAAACAGTCAGTTCTATTTCCACCGATCACAGAACTGGCGACTCTGCTGGGGATATTAATAAGTGAGGTGTACCTTAGGATTAGATCATTCTATGTTTTCAATTGTATGCCTTGTTTGCTTTAATATTGTGGGCATGTCTTGGAGTTTCATAGATCCTAACCTGGATCTGGGGAATACCCTTTTAGGTAGCATAAGCTGTGAGGGACCTGTCCGGCGTAGACAGACACGGGTGAAGCAGTGGCTACGTTGGTGTGACACCGTGGTCTGTACCGATATCCCTTGTGTTGCAACGAGGAGAATATGGGTCTTCTGAGGAGTCATTAAGCACCAACCGACCTTAGAACCCTAAATTGACCCAACTTAGCCATAGAACAGTAGCAGTATGCTACACTCATTGAGGCTAAACTCTCGCGATGGTTCTGGCCGCAAGAAAAGATTGCGACGCTGGAGTTATGACCGATTGAGGGTAGTCGATGATATTGAGATCCTCTAGAACCCGGTTACTTTTTATAGGACAGGTCTTAACCAACGAAACTGAAAGAGGGTAGTACCTAAACTTCATGCTGGCCTAAACTCTAAGGGTTGTCTTGTGTGACTTGTGTGCCTTATCATGTTTGCCTTTGTGAATACTTATGGTGTGCTTTATCATAACATCATGCCATCATACCATTGCATGCATCCTGCATAAGGACTGACCCATTTCAAAGACAAGAGGGTTTCATCTTTGCTCTGTTTTGTAGGACATTATGATGCCTGTGCGAAGGAATACTATCCGGCTCAACTTTGTTCACCCACCTGACTTGCTCAAAGAATTGTTGACAGAATTCCAAACACTATTTCCTTCATCCATAGGCGTGGTTCTCTTCTCGGTTTAGTCACTTCAAAGTGGGACCGATAACTGATGAGTGTCCTGACCCAGTTTTATGATCCCCTGTACCATTGCTTCACCTTTCAAGACTTCCAGCTGGTCCCTACCCTGGAAGAATTCTATGATTTGCTTGGTATCCCTGTTTTGGAACAGACTCCCTTCACTGGTTGGGAAAAGACTCTTAGGCTTGAGGAGATTACAACAGCCCTTCCTCTGACCAACAAAGAGGTAATGGATAACTTGGTGACTAGAAGCGGAGTTATGGGTTTTTTTGGCTAAGTTTCTGATTGGTAAAGCTAACAGTTTCTGGAATGACTTAGACTTCAGGGCGTACGAAGACATCCTGGCTCTCTTAATCTATGGTCTAGTTTTGTTTCCAAATCCTGATAACTTTGTCAATATCAATGCCGTAAGGATCTTTATGTCTCGGAACCCTGTGCCCACTCTCTTGGGTGATATCCTGCAACAACTCTATGCTCGTACTGCTCGAAGACGGGGAACTCTATGGTGTTGTGCTCCTTTGTTAGTGAGGTGGTTTATTTCACACCTCCCTAAGTTCGTGCTGAAGAACAAAGAAGGAAGAGGTTGGGCTCATAGGTTAATGTCTCTCGCTGATAATGACATCATCTGGACTCTCAGAGGTTTGGATGAGGTAGCTGTTATTGATCGTTGCGGAGAGTATCCTAATGTTCCATTAATCGATACCCAGGGAGGAATCTCTTATAATCCATGTTTAGCTCTCCGTCAATTTGGAAGAGCCAGAAGAGCAGGGCCTCATGAGATGTTGGTGCCTCACATCAGTTTTGAGTTTCAGGTAGATAGTGACGAGCTACGTCATAGATTCATCAAGGCTTGGGACAGAATTCACAAAGCTGACCCACATAAGTTGGGACCAAAGACCTCTCTTCCTATGGAACCCTACTACAGATGGGTCCGCATCCGTGCTCAGAAGTTAGGTATGCCATACGAAGCTGTCAGGCCTATCATCCTTGAGTTTCCTGATAGAGACGGGGTTCCTCCAACTGTACTCCCTCCTCAGATACCCACTGATGTTGACACACTAAAGAGGTATTGGGCGCAACTACAGGAAGAACGGGATTCTTATCGGGAAAGGTTCAATGAACAGGAACAGAAGATCCAGAAGCTGACTAAGCAATTGGAGAACGAGCGGGTCCTGAATGACTATATCCGGACCGAGAAGAGGAGGCCATGGGAGTACTGATGGGCCTTGGATATTTCTTTTACAGCTTTCATTTCCTTTTCAGTATTTTCATTTATGTAACGCCTAAGGGCAATTTCTTGAACAATTCAAAGTTAAATCTAATGAAGTGTGTTTCCTTTTTGTTTACAAATTTGAATCCCGATTGTCTTTGAAAACATAAATCATACGCATTCCATTCATCATATGCATAACAGGTACCCTTTTTCTATAGGTTGCTTAATGTTCTTCGTTGTTTATTTCAGCAGTCATCATGAATCCTGAATCATCCAATGAACAAGCTATCAAGGCCCTCCAGGCCCAGAACGCCCAGTTTCAAGAGCTGGTCATGAGCTTAGCCCAGGGTCAACAGGAATTGAAGACTTTGCTTTTGAAGAAGAAGAAGAAGAGGACTGTGTTGTTTAACACTGGACGGAGGTTTAGGAATACACTGCAAAATGAGGTTGATCAGGCTACTTCCTCTGTAGGGAAAGATAGTCCCCAAGGGGGAAGGGTTCCTAGTCCTGTGGTCTCCGACAACGAGACGGATTTCAATGATGAACAGTACCCTCCTGCTGAGGACAGGTACAAGCAACTAGAGGACCGTCTGAGTGCTATGGAGATTCAGCATGTGCCCGGGTTAGATTTTGGAGATCTAGGTTTATCTTCTGGGGTGGTGATCCCACACAAGTTCAAGGCACCTTCTTTTGCGAAATATGACGGAGCTTCCTGCCCTAAGCTGCACCTCCGTTCTTATGTAAGGAAGATCCAACCGTATACTGCAGACAAGAACTTATGGATCCATTTCTTCCAGGATAGTCTTTCAGGGACTCAACTCGAGTGGTTCTATCAGCTGGATGGAACCAGTATTCGTAACTGGGAGGACTTGGCAACTGCTTTTTACAAGCAGTATCAATATAATTCCGACCTCGCCCCCACGCGTACCCAACTCCAGGGTATGTCACTGGGGACGGGTGAAGGTTTTAAGGATTACGCGCAAAAGTGGAGAGACCTGGCTGGCAGGGTGCAGCCACCGTTGACTGATTGTGAACTCGTGGACATGTTCTTGGGGACCCTGTCTGGTCCGTTCTTCAACCATCTGATTGGTAATTCTTCTGCAGGGTTTACAGACCTCATTCTGACTGGTGAGAGGATCGAAGCTGGTATCAAGTCCAGAAAGATACGAAAGGGTGCCTCCTCGAGTACTAAAAAGAAGCCCTTCAAGAAAGAATCTAGTGTTGTGTATGGTTCCATGAAACAGAATAAACCGGAACGCCGCCAAGCTGTCAATGCGGTGGTAATATCAAAGCCTGTTGCTGCTCCTCAGCAATATAATCAAACAAGGGGTGAGAGGCCCAAAAGGCAGTACACTCGGCTCAATATGACCCTGTCTCATATTTTACCGCAACTGCTGTCAACCAATCTGGTAACTGTCAAAGAAGCTCCGAAGGTAGTGAACACAACTTCTCCAAAATACAACCACAACGCCCGTTGCGCTTATCACTTTGATAGCCCGGGGCATTCTACTGATGATTGTTGGGCTCTGAGGAATAAGGTTCAGGACCTTATTGATGCTAAAGAAATACAGTTCGAGGCGCCCGAAAGGCCCAATGTTGTGACTGCTCCCATGCCCCAGCATGGAGTAAATGCTGAGGAAGAAGACCTGTATGTAGCCTCTGTGGATGAGATTGTTACTCCGTTATTGACTGTCAAAAGGAACCTGTTGCTAGCCGGTTTATTTCCGGGATGTAGTAAAGGTTGCCATCTATGTGCTGTTTCACCTGCTGGCTGTCCTTTATTAAAGTCAGGCGTCCAAAACCTGATGGATAATAAAGAGATCTTGTTTGAGAAGGTTGTTGTTCCTGCTATCCCCACTGAAGAAGTTTCTATTGTCACTATTTTCAAAAAACCTCCTAAGGCTCCCTCAAAGAAGCCTGTCAAAATCATGTCTACTCAGAAGATTGCTCCCATCATCATCACTGTTCCGGGGCCCCTTTGTTAGAACAAAGTTTGAATATACTACCCTAAGTTTAAGTTTTGATGATAACAAAATGAAAAGATATATTAATTATGTGTTTCATGCAAGAACTATTTGCTACCTAAAATATTACTTTCTGTTTTGCAGAAACTCTGATGGGTATCAGCAAGAGTACATCATAATCAGCATCAGAATATTGGATATTAACATCAACATCAGAAGATGCTATATCAGATACCAGAATCAGAAGAACAACTCACGCTTATGTTGAAGCTTGATGAACAGAACTGTGCTCAACACTCTGAACTCTGATAAAGACAACAACAGTTCATCAGCACTTAAGCAGCGTCAGAATGAGCCAAAGCCAGAACACGCTTAAGTGGCAACGGTACTGTGCATTCAAGATGAGTTATTACCAACGGCATCATTCCAGACAAGATCTGCTTAATAAGGAAAGATTGTTATTGGCATTGAATCAAAATTATTTCTCCAACGTTCATCAATTTCAATGCTATATAAACAAGTCAATAAAGATTAAATTGGCTAATGCTCTACATCAATTTACACGCCAAAAAGCTAATCATCATCTTCCTTACTCTCAGTTTGCTAAAAGCTCCATAATTCCTTACTCAATTATTTTAGCAATCTAGTTTCCATAAGCTTAAATTGTGTAGTATCACAGTTGTGATAAACATTTTTGTAGAAAACATTCACACACCTAGATTTCAATTCTTTGTAAGAAAGTTGTTCCTTGACAAACCGGTCTGTGGTTTGCATCAAGAAGGCTTTAGCAGTTGTTAAAGCAGATTGTAATATTCAGTTGAATATAGTGGATTAAGACCTCGTTGGAGAGAGGCGAAATCACCTTGACGGGTGGACTGGAGTAGTTTGAGATCAAATGAACCAGGATAAAAATATTGTGTTCATTGCATTGATTTTCAGTTTTACAATTCAACCCCCCCTTCTTGTGTTTTTCACTTCTTCAATTGGCATCAGAGCGCCTAGTTCTGAGCTAAAACACTTAACCGTGTCAGTACAAGATCCAGCGTCAGAAAAACACAATGGCAGGAACTTATTCACACACCAGCAATGACAACAATGAAGACAGAGACAGATTCAGCGGCAAACCTCCAGTCTTTGATGGAGAAAATTTTGATTACTGGAAAGACATAATTGAAAGCTTCTTTTTGGCACATGATGCTGATCTGTGGGACATGGTGACAGATGGATACACGCACCCTGTGAATGCAAGCGGTCAGAAGATTGATAGAAAAGCAATGTCTGACCAACAAAAGCGTGACTTCAAAAATCACCACAAGGCCAGAACCATCCTTCTCAGCGCCATCTCTTATGCTGAATATGAAAAGATCTTTAACAGAGACACAACAAAGAACATGTTTGACTCACTCAGAATGACGCATGAGGGCAACGTTCAGGTCAAAGAAACTAAAGCTCTTGCGCTCATTCAGAAGTATGAGGCATTCAAAATGGAAGAAAGTGAATCCATTGAAACAATGTTCTCAAGATTCCAGATTCTGGTAGCTGGTCTCAAGGTTCTGGACAAAGGTTACTCTACTGCTGATCACGTCAAGAAGATCATCAGAAGCTTACCAAAACAGTGGAGGCCAATGGTTACAGCTCTGAAGCTAGCAAAAGATCTCAACAAAATTTCTCTGGAGGAACTTATCAGCTCCCTCAGAAGTCATGAGATAGAGCTAGAAGCTGATGAACCCCAGAAGCAAGGTAAGCCTTTAGCATTAAAATCTAACAAAAAATCTGAATCTAAAGTTTTGCAGGCAATTGAAGAAACATCTGATGGATCCTCATCAGAAGAAGACGAACTTTCTCTCCTCTCCAGAAGAGTGAATCAACTGTGGAAGCAGAGGCAAAGGAAATTCAGGAATCCCAGAAGATCTGATCAGAACGAGTCTTCTTCCAGATACATAAGGACAGATTCTTCCTCTGGATACAGAAGATCTGAAGGCTCCTCAGGAAGCAGAAAGCCAAACACCAAGGACATCATCTGCTATGAGTGCAATGAGCAAGGACACTACAAGAGTGACTGCCTAAAGCTTCAGAGGGAAAAGCCCAAAAAGAAGTTTGAAAGAGAAAAGAAGAAAAGTCTCATGGCTACATCGGATGACTCTGACTCGTCTGAAGCTGACTCAGAATCAGATGATGAGAGAGCAAACATAGCTCTCATGGCCAACATTTCAGAAGATAGTGAAGCTTCTGAATCAGACTCAAAATCAGATACTAAAGAGGTATTTCCTGACTTTGCAGTTAATTTTACCAAGGCTGAACTTGCTGAAAGCCTTAATGAAATTCTGGAAAGGTACCAGCAGATTAGAGTTAAATTCAGAAACCTGAAAAGGAATCTTGAATCTGACTCTGATAAGACTGAGAGTCTTAAATTGGAAAATTCTGAGCTGAGAAATAAAATTTCAAAATTAGAAAATACTTTACAAAACTCTCATAAGGAACCAATTTCTGAAACTCCCAGCAGCGCTGATGAGATCATCAAGGAGTATGATCACAGTTTCCAGAAGTTCCTTGCTAAAAGCATTGATAGAAGCAAAATGGCTTCAATGATCTATGGAGTTAGCAGAAACGACGGGAAAGGAATAGGATACCAAGGTAAGGTTCCTACACCAAAGAATGTCATGGATTTAACCATTAAACACACTCCTCTGAACTCACATTTTGTGTATGGTCACACACATGATATTAAATACACTAGCAGTAAGTATTCTGTGAAACCAAAATTCAACCATAGTTTTGGTAAATCTAACAAATCAGGACCCAAGAAAATCTGGGTACCTAAGGATAAAATAATACATGTTGCAGATATCTTTAGCAGCAAATCAGAAACACCAGTCATGGTACCTGGACTCTGGCTGCTCGCGACACATGACGGGAAGAAGGCATATGTTCCAAAGCCTGGAACTTAAGCCTGGAGGCCACGTTGGCTTTGGAGGCAATCAGAGGGGAAAGATAATTGGCTCTGGAATGTAGGTAATGGAAATCTTCCCTCTATAAATAATGTTCTGCTAGTAGATGGATTAATGCATAATCTGTTATCCATAAGTCAATTAAGTGATAACGGTTATGATATAATCTTTAATCAAAAATCATGTAAAGCTGTTAGTCAGAAAGATGGGACTATCCTGTTTAATGGAAAGAGGAAAAACAACATCTATAAAATCAAACTTTCTGAACTGAAAAGTCAGAATGTAAAGTGTCTTCTGTCTGTTAACAACGAGCAGTGGATCTGGCACAGAAGATTAGGGCATGTTAGTATGAGAAGAATATCTCATATTAACAAACTCAATCTGGTCAGAGGACTTCCTAATTTGAAGTTCAATTCAGATGCTCTGTGTGAAGCATGTCATAAAGGCAAGTTTGCAAAACCTTCTTTCAAATCTAAAAATGTTGTTTCTACCTCTAAGCCATTAGAACTTCTGCACATTGACTTATTTGGACTAGTTAAAACTGCTTCAGTCAGTGGCAAGAAGTATGGGTTAGTAATCGTAGATGACTATAGCAGATGGACATGGGTAAAGTTCTTAAGACACAAGGACGAGTCACACTCTGTGTTTGTTACCTTCTGTAACCAAGTTCAGAATGAAAAGGATCTTAGAATCGTTAAAGTCAGAAGTGATCATGGTGGAGAGTTTGAAAACAAAGATTTTGAGTCATTCTTTAATGACAGAGGCATTCTGCATGATTTCTCTTATCCTAGAACTCCCCAACAAAATGGAGTTGTAGAACGAAAGAACAGAACATTGCAAGAAATGGCCAAAACCATGATCAATGAGACAAACGTTTCTAAGATCTTCTGGGCAGAAGCAATAAACACAGCGTGTTACATTCATAATAGAATCTCAATAAGACCTATTCTGGAAAAGACTCCATATGAATTGTGGAAGAACAGAAAGCCCAACATTCCATATTTTCATCCATTTGGATGTACTTGTTTTATGTTAAATACAAAGAATTATTTGAACAAGTTTGACTCTAAAGCACAGAAGTGTATTATGTTAGGATACTCTGAACGCTCAAGAGGGTACAGAGTATACAATACAGAAACACAGATTGTGGAAGAATCAATCAGTGTTCGTTTTGATGATAAGCTTGACTCTGAAAAGTCAAAGCAGAATGAAGTTGTTGCAAGTATGGAAATTGAATTTACAGGTTCTGAAGACAAGTCATCAGAAGCTCTCAACACAGACACTCCTTCAACGTCTGAAAGGAGCACTGCTAGCAATCCTACAACAGCTGCTGATCAACCTCAGAAGAGACTACCCAGAAGCAGCTTGGATCACCCAGAAGAAACTATCTTAGGAAGAAAGGAAGATCCAATCAGAACAAGAGCAAGCTTCAGAAACTCTGAAGAAACTCTCATGGGACTTGTGTCTCTGATTGAACCTTCTTCTATTGATGAAGCACTTCTGGACAACGACTAGATTCTAGCAATGCAAGAAGAGCTGAATCAATTCACCAGAAATAACGTATGGGATCTTGTTCCCAGACCAAAAGGATTCAACGTCATTGGAACAAGATGGGTGTTCAGAAACAAGCTTAATGAACAAGGTGAAGTCATCAGAAACAAAGCACGACTGGTAGCACAAGGTTATAGTCAGCAAGAGGGGATAGACTATACAAAAACCTTTGCTCCAGTCGCCAGGTTAGAATCTATCAGACTTTTAATTTCATTTGCTGTTAATAGAGGCATCACATTGTATCAGATGGATGTCAAGAGTGCATTCTTAAATGGTTATATAGAAGAAGAGGTTTATGTGCACCAACCCCCTGGTTTTGAAAATACAAAACATCCAGAACATGTTTTCAAACTAAAGAAGTCACTATATGGTCTGAAACAAGCTCCCAGAGCTTGGTATGAAAGACTAAGTAACTTTCTGTTAGAAAATGAATTCACCAGAGGGAAGGTGGACACTACCTTATTCTGTAAGTCAGTTAAGAATGACATCTTAGTCTGTCAAATTTATGTTGATGATATTATTTTTGGATCTACTAATCCTTCTCTTGGAAGAAAATTTGCTAAGTGTATGCAGGCAGAATTTGAGATGAGCCTCATGGGGGAACTGAAATTCTTTCTAGGAATTCAGATCAATCAAACTCCAGAGGGAACTTACATTCATCAGAGCAAATATGTCAGAGATCTTCTGAAGAAATTTGACCTCTCAGAATGTAAGCCATCAAAGATTCCAATGCATCCCACGTGCATTCTGGAAAGAGAAGAGGTAAGCAAAAAGGTAGAACAGAAGGTCTACAGAGGTATGATTGGTTCTCTCCTTTATCTGACAGCTTCAAGACATGATATCCTATTCAGCGTATGTATTTGTGCTAGATTCCAATAAGATCCTAGAGAATCTCACTTAACAGCTGTTAAGCGAATTTTCAAGTATCTGAAAGGTACTACTAATCTGGGTTTATTTTATAGAAAATCTAGTGATTACAGCTTAGTAGGCTACTGCGATGCTGACTTTGCTGGAGACAAAGTAGAGCGTAAAAGTACTTCTGGAAGCTGCCAGTTTCTGGGAGAAAATCTGATCTCTTGGTCCAGCAAAAGGCAATCCACAATTGCGCTATCAACAGCAGAAGCTGAGTACATAGCAGCAGCAGGATGTAGCACACAAATGCTCTGGATGAAAAGTCAGCTTGAAGACTTCCAGATTTTTGAGAGTAACATCCCTATACTCTGTGACAATACTTCTGCTATTTGCTTAAGTAAGAATCCCATTTTACATTCTAGAGCTAAGCATATAGAAATAAAACATCACTTCATTAGGGACTACATTCAGAAAGGAATCTTAAACTTAAAATTTATAGATACAGACCATCAATGGGCTGATATCTTCACTAAACCCCTTTCTGAAGATAGGTTCAATTTCATTCTGAAACATCTCAGCATGAAAATCTGCCCAGAGTGAAAATGCTTTAATTCTATATATTTATCTTCAGAATGTATTTGTTTTACTGTGAACTTCTGATCAATCTCTTTTCAGAAAGATAGAACATGCAGATTGTATCAGATGCTAGTCTTAAAGATCTGAGTGGTTCAGCTCAAGGATAGACGTACTGCTCACTAAATCAAACAAGTGTTATCCAATCATTAGCAAATCTCTAAAGCAGAACGCGTGCACGCTTCTGAGAAGGCAAAACGCTGATTTGGTGCATTGAGACACATGTTTGGTAACCGTTTCAAGTATCTTTCTCAAATCCCCCAAAATCAGCAAGCATTAAATGAAAGTAATCATGTTTTAAAACGTAATCATGATTTTATTTCTCTTTCTTGAAACCGTTTACACTTTCAAAAAGCATTTTGAAATCTATTTAAGCACGTTAACTTCTCTCATTAATCTTTTACTGTTTCCTTCAATCTCACAAACACTTTCTCTGCATTTTCCTTGTGTGTTCATCTTTCTCAAATAAACCAATTTTTCAGTTTTCTCAGAAAAACCCTAAGTGTGAAAATGGCAACCTCCAGCAATGTCTCTGCAGGTTCTCAGAAGAAAGATTCCTCTGAACAGTACCAAGTTCCATTCAGAACACTCCTTACACCAGTGAAGAATTTGGAAGTGCTGTCTGAACTGATTATTGACTTTGGCAGTCTGAAAGAAAATGGTTTTGACTTGACAGAAGAAGTTAGGGCACAAAAATTGGAGAGATATTTTGATAGGTTGGTTGGACCAACGTTCCCAGTCTTGGTCAAGGAGTTCTGGATTCATGCATCCTCATCAACGCATCAAGTCACCTCCTACATAATGGGAAAGAAGATTGTGATCACTGAGGATCACATAGCAAAATTGATTGGTTACAGTGGCGGTGGCATCCGTTGTATTGATATGGCTGAAAGATGCTCTGACGTTGGTGTCATAGCAGAATAGATTTTCACCCTTGGGGTGCCCAGCAGCAAGATCAGAGACTTAAAGGATCACCACAGAGTTTGGGCGAAGATCATTCTGGGGTGTTTTAATCACAGGAAGCCAACAAGCTCCCCTGATTACATAAATATAGATCAACAGTTTCTGATCTATTTTATTAATCAGAAGGTAAAAATAAACTTGGCTCATCTTCTGTTTAATCACCTCAGGACCAGCGTCAAGGAGACCAGGGAAGAAGAAAGAACAAAGAGGGATTGGATACCCTTTGGCAGGTTAATATCAGATATTCTGACTGAGAATAGGCTGATAGAGCACCTTATAGAAGCTCAGGAGTTAAGTACTATTGAACCAACTGTTGGCAAGCATCTGAACGCAAAGAATCTGAAGAAAATGAAACTGATAGAGAATATCAGAAAGGAGCCCAGCGCTACTCCTCTTGCTGACATCACCAACAGAAGAGTCCCTCTGGACGACTTTCCTTTATTTTCTGAGATTGAATTAAAACCAGTGGTGGTTCTCAGATACTTGGATGCGTGCAAGGCTGATGGTACAGATCCCAAGCTGAATATCAAAGATCTGCACCAACCTCAACCAGAAGTTTCTCTGAAGAAGACGAAGAAAAGGAAGGCCACTTCAGAAGGACCATCCCAGCAGACCCCCAAGAAAAGAGGTAATTTATCTGCTGCTTCTGTTTTAAATTCTTCTGCTATTCCAACATCAATCCCAACTCCAGCTTCACATGAAATTCCAATCCCCATACCAACTATAGATGAAACCGAACCAGAAAATGACCCTTCTGAGTCACTGACTCTCAGAAGACCCCGCACCAAACATCCAAAACCCACAACTTCAACAACATCAGAACTTGACAAAGTTCTGTCTGACATTGATCAACGTGTTTCTGATCACCTCTCAAATAATCCAAACACTGAACCAGAAATAGCCCACTCTCCTCAACCAGAACAACCTCTCTCACCCATACCAGAAGAACCACAAATTCCACAACAACCAGAAATTCAACCAGAAATTCCATCTCCTTCTCCACAACCAGCAATTCCTCCTCCCTCTCCTCAACCAGAAATTCATCCACCATCACATCAACCATCACCTCCTCCATCACCTCCTCAACCTGAGTTTCATCATTCTGAAACTCCATCACCTGAACCTCATTCTCCTCAATCCTCTGAGCCACAACCCCTGGCAATTCAGCTGCCATGTGGAACAACTGTAACCATGGCCCAGCTGCCATCCTCGCCAGAAACTACCCCTCTAAATACTCCAAAAACTCCACACAGTCCAATTATTATTTCTGACTCTCCCACTCCATCTCCAAAACAAACATCTCCCAAACAAACTACAGAAGACCCCAGCAGGACCTTCATCGATTTAACAATCCTTGACCGTCTTGCTGATCTCAAACACAAAATAGCCATTCCAAAACCAAAACAGCCAGATGTTGGCTCTGGCATTGTGAATTTTGAAACAGGTTTGCAGCAATGGATTGCTTCTCTGAAGCAAGTCTGTCCTGGAATGATTGATCCTGCTGCCTCAGACCAGCTCTGGACACGTTTCAGAATATGGGTACGTGCTGAAGCCCTCAAATTGCAAGACATTAATTATGAGCAGGCACAACAGAACTTCAGCAAGCTGCTGAAAGAAGTTGAAAGTCAGCTGCCACAGGAAGACGTGCTCCTTCTGGATAGTGAGCCATGGTCTGAGAAGCGTCCAGCTTCAATAGTGCAGCCAGAAGAAGATCAGACTACTCAAGCTGAAGTCAGACAAGCTGAAGATGTTGCAGAAAGCTCTCAGAAGCTTCCTGCTTCTGATGTTTCTCAAGCTACCTTGGACAGGCAGACTCTGGAAGAGCTAAAGCTGAATGATATTCGTCTGCAGCAAAGAATGGATGAAAATGATCAGAAGATGAAGGAAAGGATGGATGTGCAAGACAACAAGATAGATACAGTAGTCAGCATGGTGCACAAGCAGACTGAAACTGCTGATCAGATTAAAGCAATGTTGGAGACTCTGTTCACACGCTTTCCTCCCCAGCCTTAGTTTTTCATTCATGATATTTTCAATGTTTTTCTTTGCATATCTTTTGTACTGTTTTGTCTGGCTCTGAATATTTTAATATAACAAGTTTTTCTGCTCTAATCGTTTTAGCACATCACTTACACTTTTTGATTGCTGACAAAAAGGGGGAGAACAAGAATGATATTTTTCAATAACGGATTACTGAGACAAAAAGTCTCAAACATTCTAACTCTGATATACTTGAATATGTTTTCTGTTTTTGCATAAGTCTAAAGGTACACGAATGCTCTCTGATACACTGAAGGCCAAAGATATGATACTCTGATCCAAAGCAAAGCTCTGATATTCTGATCTGAAGTTCTGACAGTCAAAGCTCTAACATTCTGATGTTCATAAATTCAATAAAGATCTGATCCTGAAGAACTCTTGGAATTAAAAAGGGAAGTAATAAATTCAGGGGGAGTATCTCCGATCCCAACTATGATATCTCATTATCCCTTATCTTTGATAACTTCCTATTTAATTCTGATGCAACTTATCATTTAGTTATCTCTGATACTTTTCACGCTATTTTCAAATTAAAAAATATCTAGTTTTTGTCATCATCAAAAAGGGGGAGATTGTTAGAACAAAGTTTGAATCTACTACCCTAAGTTTAAGTTTTGATGATAACAAAATGAAAAGATATATTAATTATGTGTTTCATGTAAGAACTATTCGCTACCTAAAATATTACTTTCTGTTTTGCAGAAACTCTGATGGGTATCAGCAAGAGTACATCATAATCAGCATCAGAATATTGGATATCAACATCAGCATCAGAAGATGCTATATCAGATACCAGAATCAGAAGAACAACTCACGCTTATGCTGAAGCTTAATGAACAGAACTGCGCTCAACACTCTGAACTATGATAAAGACAACAACAGTTCATCAACACTTAAGCAGCGTCAGAATGAGCCAAAGCCAGAACACGCTTAAGTGGCAATGGTACTATGCATTCAAGATGAGTTATTACCAACGGCATCATTCCAGACAAGATCTGCTTAATAAGGAAAGATTGTTATTGGCATTGAATCAGAATTATTGCTCCAACGTTCATCAATTTCAATGCTATATAAACAAGTCAATGAAGATTGAATTGGCTAATGCTCTACATCAATTTACACGCCAAAAAGCTAATCATCATCTTCCTTACTCTCAGTTTGCTAAAAGCTCCATAATTCCTTACTCAATTATTTTAGCAATCTAGTTTCCATAAGCTTAAATTGTGTAGTATCACAGTTGTGATAAACAGTTTTGTAGAAAACATTCACACACCTAGATTTCAATTCTTTGTAAGAAAGTTGTTCCTTGACAAACCGGTCTGTGGTTTGCATCAAGAAGGCTTTAGCAGTTGTTAAAGCAGATTGTAATATTCAGTTGAATATAGTGGATTAAGACCTCGTTGGAGAGAGGCGAAATCACCTTGACGGGTGGACTGGAGTAGTTTGAGATCAAACGAACCAGGATAAAAATATCGTGTTCATTGCATTGATTTTCAGTTTTACAATTCAACCCCCCCTTCTTGTGTTTTTCACTTCTTCACCCTTCCTTATACATCTGACAAAGCTGTCCCGTGGCACTATGGGGCAGATGTTTATGTGCTTGGAGTTAAACAAGAGTTTGATACTAGTACCGGCATCAGTAACATCACCGGGCCTGCTAAAGTCACTCGTAGTGGCAGGCTCTTCTCACCTGATATTGCACCACCAGTTATTCAAAGACCTCTTGTCATCACACCTGCCAGTGTGCCTGCTTCCCTTCTTGACCAAGTTTCTGCTTCTACCCCTGCTGCCGAGTCATCTGACGCTCGGGGCAAAGGGATTGCTACTGATGTGCCTGCCCAGACGGAGGCACCGAAGACCGTCAATGTTGAAGCTTCCAAACAAGAGATGGAAGAGATTCTTAAAATTATCAAGAAGAGTGGTTTCAATGTGGTTGAGCAGCTGGGGCACACCCCATCGAAAATTTCTATGTTATCACTGTTGTTGTGTTCAGAGGCCCATGCCAAGGCCCTGATTTCCTTCCTGAAGACGGCTCACGTGCCACAAGAAACGTCTGCTGATCAATTTACCAATTGTGTGGCCAACTTGACTGCTGATAATGGGTTGGGTTTCTTTGACGCCGATCTGACTGCCAAAGGAAAGAACCACAACGATGCCCTGCATGTCTCCATTGAATGCAGGGGCACTACTCTTGCCCATGTGCTGGTTGACACAGGTTCCTCATTGAACGTATTGCCCAAGAAGGCTCTAGACAGGCTGGATTGTGAGGGTTTGGAGCTGAAGCCTAGTAACATTGTTGTCCGGGCCTTTGACGGGTCCAAAAGGATGGTACATGGTGAAGTTGACCTTCCAATCAGGGTTGGCTCTCAGGTCTTTGAATCTACTTTCTATGTGATGGACATCCGACCATCCTATTCTTATTTGCTGGGTCGTCCTTGGATCCATAAAGCTGGAGCTGTGACCTCCACATTACATCAGAAGCTTAAGTACCCGGTCAGAGGGAAGATTGTTACAGTGCATGGGGAAGAAGAATATATGGTTAGCCACCTCAACTCGTTCCGGTACATAGAGATGGATGGGGAATTCATTGAGACCCCCTTTCAACACTTTGAAGAGGTGCCTCAGACATTGGCATCAGCAGAGACTGTGACTGAAGAAGATTCTCCGTTGAAGATGGCTTCCTTAAAGGATGCATGAGATGTTATTGAAAAGGGTGAGTGCGCAAACTGGGGCCGACTTCCTGATTTTACTCCGAAGATTGACAAGTTTGGTTTGGGTTTCACTGCAGAAGCTCAGAGGGCTGTCCGTAAGGCAAGGATTGGAAGACCTCCTGTGTTCATCACCAACCCGGGAGTGAATGCTATTGAAGACGAGGTGGAGGAATCCGAATTTGACAGCTGGATCTACCCAACGACCGACGGTGGACCAAGCAACTGGACTGCCAAAGACTACATACCTATTACTTTTGTCACTCAGTAATGAACTCCTTTGTTTTGAATTTGTAACGAACAATAATTTGAAACTTTATGGCCCGGTGTCTTACCCGGGGCACCGTGGCTTCATTTGTGAGGGCTTATTATTTGTCATTTTCATATATCATGAATAAAAACATTGGACGTTTTTCGCATTTCAAATCTTGTGCTCCCTTTCTTTCTTTATATATTGCAAAACAGCTATATTTACACACACTCACCCATACAGGTTCCAATCCACTCTGGATCTCACTGGTAACAACTCTGCTACTTCCAGTTATGACTTCGAAAATCCGATCAACTTAGCCAAAGACGAAGGTGAAGATGATTGTGAAGTGCCTGGTGAGCTTGCAAGACTGTTACTCCAGGAAGAGGGGGCCATTCAGCCACATGAAGATCCAGTGGAAACGGTAAATCTGGGTACTGAGACAGACAGAAAGGAAGTCAAGATTGGTGCCAATCTAGAGCTCAGTGTGAAACAACGGTTGATTCAGATGTTGCGTGACTATGTGGAGATCTTTGCCTGGTCTTACGAAGACATGCCTGGGTTGGATACCGACATTATGGTTCATCCCTTGCCTACCAAGGAAGACTTCCCTCCGGTTAAACAGAAGGTCTGCCGTATGCGTCCAGAGATGTTTGAGAAAATCAAGGTTGAGGTTATGAAACAATTTGATGTCGGGTTTCTAGCAGTGACTTCTTACCCTCAGTGGGTTGCCAACGTGGTTCCAGTTCCGAAGAAGGATGGTAAGGTCCGAATGTGTGTTGATTACAGGGATTTGAACAGGGCGAGTCCTAAGTATGATTTCCCTCTGCCTCATATCGACGTTCTGGTTGACAACACTGCTCGGCATAAAGTATTCTCTTTCATGGACGGCTTCTCTGGTTATAATCAAATCAAGATGGCTCCCGAAGACATGGAGAAGACCACTTTTGTTACTCAGTGGGGCACCTTTTACTACAAAGTCATGCCTTTTGGGTTGAAAAATACTGGGGCAACCTACCAACGTGCCATGGTTGCTTTATTTCATGATATGATCCACCATGAGATTGAAGTGTATGTCGATGATATGATTGCAAGGTCCCAAACTGAGGAGGAACACCTTGACCATCTGCAGAAGTTGTTTGACCGTCTGAAGTTGTACAAGCTGAGGTTGAACCCGAACAAGTGCACCTTTGGGGTGAGATCTGGAAAATTGCTAGGCTTCATTGTGAGCGACAAAGGTATTCAAGTGGACCCTGCCAAAGTGAAAGCCATACAAGAGATGCCAGTTCCCAAAACAGAGAAAGTGGTCAGAGGCTTTCTAGGACGGCTGAACTACATTGTCCGATTCATCTCACATCTAACTGCTACCTGTGAACCAATATTCAAGCTGCTGAAGAAAGATCAAGTGGTGCGTTGGAACGATGAATGCCAGGCCGCTTTTGAAAGAATCAAAGAGTATCTCCAAGAGCCACCCATTCTCATGCCACCGGTTGAAGGGAGACCTCTAATCTTATACTTGACAGTACTTGACAGCTCAATGGGGTGTGTGTTGGGGCAGCATGACGAGTCTGGCCGAAAAGAGCATGCTATTTATTACCTTAGCAAAAAGTTTACCGATTGTGAGACCTGATACTCACTGCTCGAGAAAACTTGTTGCGCTTTGGTATGGGCTGCTCGCCGGCTGAGACAGTATATGTTGACTCACACTACTCTGTTAATTTCAAAAATGGATCCAATAAAGTATATCTTCGAAAAGCCTGCTCTGTCCGGAAGGATAGCAAAATGGCAGATGATCTTGACCGAATACGACATCCAGTACACAACTCAAAAAGCAATCAAGGGAAGTGTATTGGCAGACCATTTGGCACACCAGGCAGTGGACGACTACCAATCTATGAACTTTGAATTTCCAGACGAGGATATCATGGTAGTAACTGATTGTGAAATACCTGGACCGGATGAAGGACCTGAGGAAGGATCCCGATGGTCTATGCACTTTGATGGAGCCTCAAACGCTTTGGGTAACGGTATTGGCTCCGTGATCATATCCCCTAAAGGCACTCATACTCCACTCACTGCCCGACTATGTTTCAACTGCACCAACAACATGGCAGAGTATGAAGCATGTATCATGGGTCTTCAAGCTGCAATTGACTTAAGGATCAAGTTTCTGAGTGTCTTCGGAGATTCCGCTCTCGTGATCAACCAGATCAAAGGCGAGTGGGATACGAAACACCCAAATCTTATTCCTTACAAAGAGTATGTGTTGACATTGATCCCCCATTTCAAAGAGATAACTTTTGAACACTTCCCGAGGGAGGAAAATCAATTGGCGGATGCGCTAGCTACGATGTCTTCCATGTTCAAAGTCAAATGGGACAACGAGGCTCCCCGGATCATTATCTGGAAATTGGATGAACCTGCATATTGCTGTGATCTTGAGGCTGAAGAGGTAACAGAAAAACCTTGGTATCATGAAGTGAAGAGGTACCTTGAAGCTCAAGAATACCCCGAGGGTGCATCTATTAACGACAAGAAGTTTCTGAGAAGGTTCGCGGCAAAGTTCTTCCTCAGCAACGGCATTCTTTACAATCGAAACCATGATTCAACTTTACTGCGTTGTATGGATAAGACGGAAGCATAAAGAATCATGACAGAACTGCATGAAGGTACATTCGGAATCCACTCCAGTGGACATACCATGGCAAAGAAAATCCTTCGGGCAGGATATTTCTGGTCCACAATGGAAGCCGACTGTTACCAACATTCTCGGACATGTCACAAATGCCAGATCTATGCTGATAAGGTGCACATTCCTCCAGTTCCTCTGAATGTCTTGACAGCACCTTGGCCTTTTGCAATGTGGGGCATTGATATGATCGGCGAGATCATACCTACGGCATCCAACGGGCATCGCTTCATCCTAGTAGTGATTGATTACTTCACAAAATTGGTTGAAGCAGCTTCCTATGCTACTGTAACCAAGAACGTCGTGGCACGGTTCATTCGACATAACCTGATCTGTCGATACGGTGTACCAGAGAGAATCATTACGGACAATGGTACCAATCTTAACAACAAGATGATCACTGAGCTCTACGAGCAATTCAAGATACAACACCACAACTCTTCTCCTTACTGGCCGAAGATGAATGGGGTTGTCGAAGCGTCAAATAAGAATATTAAGAAGATTGTGAAGAAGATGACAGTGACATACAAAGATTGTCACGAGATGTTACCGTTTGCTCTTCATGGGTACCGTACCTCAGCAAGGACATCAACAGGGGCAACACCCTTTTCCTTGGTCTATGGCATGGAGGTAGTTTTGCCTATTGAAGTCCAGATACCCTCTCTCCGGATAATGAAGGATGCAGGTTTGAGCGAAGATGGCTGGATCCAGACTCGGCTTGATCAATTAAACCTAATTGACGAAAAGAGACTCACTGCTATTTGTCATGGTCAGACGTACCAAAAAAGGATGATCAAGGCATTTAACAAGAAAGTCAGACGACAAGAGTATCAAGTTGGAGATCTGGTAATCAAGCGCATCATTCTTCCTCAAAGTGATCCTAGGGGAAAATGGACCCCTACGTACGAAGGTCCATTTGTGGTTAAACATATCTTCTCAGGAGGAGCTATGATTCTAACCACCATGGATGGTGACGACCTTCCTCACCCCGCCAATGCAGACATAGTAAAAAGATACTACGCATGATAAAAGACCCGCTAGGTTGACACACCTAGGCAAAAATAAGGGCTTCCCGGCGAACCAAAAGGGTTCGGGCAAAAATAAGGGATAAAATGAAAAAATCTGTACACCCGGCAAGTCAAAAACCTGAAAAGGCGGCTTGGGCAAAAATGGGTATCACGGTGGACTGAAAACCCGAAAGGGCGGTCCAGGCAAAAGTTAGGGGTTAAAGCGTAATACTATGTCTCATTGGATCCCCTTGCATCCAGAATTCGGCATCAAACGTCAGGCTCAGATGGCATCAATCAATCAGTTTCATCTTCAACTAAGCAGCAAAGTGATGAGATGCTTGAGGACATAAAGGCGATAGCAGAGTTGGAACCCAGTGGGATTATCTTTCACATAGCTGTTTTGTTTTCCTTTTCACAAAATTGTATAAACTCTGTTGTTCGGAGGCGTTCTCTTACTAGGACGTTAGCCTCTTGTACATAAACGCCTATTTACAGGAAAATTCAAAATCAATACAAATCCACTTTTCTAGACAAATTGCCAATTGTTTTTCCTTTTTCTGTTTTGTTTTGCAAAGAACGTCCAATGTTCATTTTTGATATATGCATTTGACATTAATTGCTAACTCATAAATACTTGCATGCGAAACAAAGGATTAATTACAGGTGACATCAGAAACAGGGGCAATAAAGAGTTGTCTAAGCGATTTAGTTGCTCTGTCCACCAAGGTACCAAAGTAAGTTCGGCCGAAGAACGTATCCAAGATACCTCCACTCCCCACAAGGTAAGACCAGAATCAGCAATACTCTCCCCAAGAAGAGTTGGTCTCCTAATCAGCCCCAAAAGGCACAGTATTCCCCAGAAAGTCAATGATACTCTCCCCAAGCAGAGTTAGTCTACTGTCAGCCTTAAGGAAGTTAGACATCCTCAGAAGATCTCAATATTCCCCAGTGGAGTATACAGATATTCCTAAACAAGAATCCCCGACAATCTTAATATAAGATTGTTCCCCGAAGGAATACAAGACACCCTAGTGGAGCCACTCCCCAGTACAGTCTCAAAAGTTTCCCCAGGAGAGTTGAATCATCCTTCCCGGTAGATTCTGGAAGCTTATCCCCAGTAGATTCTGGAAGCTTATCCCCCGCAGAGTACCAATATCTCTCCCCGACCATGTTCTGAGGTTATTCCCCACCAGAGCTTATAACTGGGTTATCCTCAGCTAATTGCCACAGAAAGATCGTCCTCGGCGAAGTTCTTCCTATCCCCAGCGGAGTTCATCAAATTCCCCAACGAAACTTATCAACAGAATCCCCAGCGGAGTTATCATCAAACCTCAGCGAAGTACCTCTTCCCACAGAGTAATTCCCCGCAGAGTGATCTCTTCAACAAGTTTATTCCCCAACGGAGTCGTCTTCTCCTACCGGTTTATTCTTTCACTCATCATCCCCAGCGGAAATGAAGAACTTTACTCCTCAACATCAGCCCAGGATTTGACTTCCCGACATTCGTCAAGGATTTATTTTCCTAGACGAAAATACATTCATAAACATTTCACATTTTATACATCCTGCTTACATACATGATAAAGTGCATACAACACGATCTCATGACATCATGCATCTCATACACCATGACATTGCATACAACTGATGTTTTGCCTTTTCAGGAAAAGGTCAATCCAAAGATAATTACTATCAACGGTCGCAGTTCCAGATTCGATACCTGTATCTAGCCAGGGCATATCTGTGAGCGATTGATTGTAGATTCGATACCTGTATCCAGCCAGGGCATGTCTGCATGAAGAGTTTAGATATTCGATACCTGTATCCAGCCAGGGCATATCTGTAGACGACTAATTCCAGATTCGATACCTGTATCTAGCCAGGGCATATCTGTGAGTGATTTGATTGTAGATTCGATACCTGTATCCAGCCAGGGCATGTCTGCATGAAGAGTTTAGAGATTCGACACCTGTATCTAGCCAGGGCATATCTGTAGACGACTAATTCCAGATTTGATTCCTGTATCCAGCCAGGGCATATCTGTGAGTAATTGATTGTAGATTCGATACCTGTATCTAGCCAGGGCATATCTGCATGAAGAGTTTAGAGATTCGATTCCTGTATCCAGCCAGGGCATATCTGTAGACGACAAGTTCCAGATTCGATACCTGTATCTAGCCAGGGCATGTCTGTGAGCGATTGATTGTGGATTCGATACCTGTATCTAGCCAGAGCATATCTACATGAAGAGTTTAGAGATTCGATTCCTGTATCCAGCCAGGGCATGTCTGTAGACGACCAGTTCCAGATTCGATACCTGTATCTAGCCAGGGCATATCTGTGAGTAACTGATTGTAGATTCGACACCTGTATCCAGCCAGGGCATATCTGCATGAAGAGTTTAGAGATTCAATACCTGTATCCAGCCAGGGCATATCTGTAGACGACCAGTTCCAGATCTGATACCTGTATCTAGCCAGGGCATATCTGTGAGCAATTGATTATAGATTCGATACCTGTATCTAGCTAGGGCATATTTGCATGAAGAGTTTGAAGATCAACCCCTGTAACAGGCCAGGAAACCATCTTCCTTTCTCAAAGTACGCAAGTTCTCGCTAAGGAATCTCTTACGTGATCGACACTTTCCGATGGCATCTATAAGCCCATCTCCACAACTATCCATTACATTTCCAAATGGCATCTATAAGCCCATTCCCGACAAGGTTCTGTCACATCTCCAGATGGCATCAATAAGCCCATCCTCCTTTCCGCCATCTTTCCAAATGGCATATGTAAGCCCATTCCTGACATCACATTGTTGATACTCCACTATGCGAGTGCAAATTTCTGGGCACTCTAGTGTTCAATCATCTTCCACCTTCGGATCACGAAAGGAACGCAAGCCGATCTACATCCTCAGGTCTAAGAAGATTGAACAGGGGCAACTGTTGTACCCCAAAATTTGCCCTCCCATATTCTTCAAGATTTGTCAAGATCAATCTTCAAATGGATCAAGGGGTTGCACAGTCAAACATCCTTCTAAGCCAGTCAAAATTAGGGTTTTGGTTCTTGCAAGGAATTTGAGGTTTTCAGTGGCTCAATAAAGTCCCATGTGCCCATATACATTGCCAAGCATCTACATGTCAAGTCTCAAGACTCACAGAGGCAAATTACACAGTCAAAAGCCCTATTTGGTTCACAATCAACTGCAGGGGTAAAAGGGTCATTTTACAGTCAAAAGTCAAAAAATTTGGTCAACATCTTATTTTGAAGCCGCAATAATCATTTGATCAAGTCTTGATCATGATTCCACAAGAATGGCTCAAAAATCATCAAAGATGCAAAAGTTTCTATTTTTGGACAGTTGAAAAGTCAACTGTAACTTGACCAAGGCATAACTTTTTCATGGTTCATTAGAAAAATCCCATCCAATGCTCATTTTGAAGGGGAGAACATTTCCTACAACTCATCTTCACATTCCAAGTCCAAGAAATGCTCTCACAAAAAGTTATCAATTTCTACATTATAGGTCAATTTCAAAAGTCAACAAAAATGCACTTTAAGTCAAAGACCATAACTTGAGATTGGTAAATACAAATGACATGGGACCAAAGGCATTGGTTAGAGGACTTCAAGACCTTTCCAAAATTTCCAAGAACATGTTCATATGATCAAAATTGAGCAAGATATACATTGGAGAAGTTGGGAAATTTTTGGGAATTTGCAAAAGTCAACTTTGCCTAAAACACCTTGTTTTTGCTAATGGGCCCCAAATTCCTTCTTGAATCTTTACCCAAGGCTTATGCACGACCCATTGAGATTAAATTGAATTATTTTCTTATTTTTATTAATTATTTGGATTTTTAATTGATTATTAATTCATTTAATTGTAGGAAAATATCAAGATAGGGTTTTCAAATCTTTTTATGAAGCAAATATGACCAAGACAAGCTGGAGATTTCGTGTACACATCAAGGGGACAAAATCTCCCAATTTGGCAAGGTTTTTCAATCAAAAAGATGCAAAATTATTTGATTGAAAATCAAATATTCAAACATTAATGCCATGGATTTTTGGACCAAGATTTGCCCTAGTTTTCATTCCATTACATATACTGAAGCCAAACCTAATTCTTCACACGTGAAAATTCTGCAAGAGAGGCCATAACCAATTCCAAAAAATATCAAAGAAACTCAAAACTGAATTCAACCTTCCAGGCCAATTCAAGGGCTTTTGTGGTTTCTAACACCTTGCAGGGATCCCCATATACATTTTGCAATCAAATTCGCGTGCTAAAGCTCAAGAAATCTCCACAAACAGTCACACGGTTTGGTTAATTTTTCCATAATCGTAATTTAATATTCATGCATTATTAATGAGATTTTTTGTGTGTATTGTATTGCTAGAACCTTTCTGAAGCTAATGGTATAGGTGAATTGCATTATGGTTCCCTGAAACGCAAATCACCATTGGAGAATTCTAGGTTTTTCAAGCTTCAAAATTAGGGCTTTTCAGGTCCGGTAAAATTAGAACCTTCAACGCCTATGGTTGAATTCGTCAAGGCCAGACGAATCAAACCCAACCCTCGCGCCCTATTTATATAGCATAGAATCCTAATCGCTATTTTTTCCTTTTTCAGTTTGTGGGGGTTAAAAACCCCTGCTATTTGTTTTGTTTTTTACAGGCAAAAGGAAGAAGATGACTGACGTGTTTACACATGGCTGGCTGGTTTGAATAAAAGGCGCGCTTTATTGGTTACAGCATATGCGTTGTTTGTTTTAACATTATTTTCATTACTTATTATTATATCAAACGCAAGCAGTTGGTGGAGTGGTTAGGCGCGTTGGCTGTGCATCATTGGGACCTGGGTTCGATTCCCGGTTCCACCCAAACCTTTGTTTCTATTTTTTCTAACAAGATTACATGCAGCATTCCAGAACGAGTCCATCATACATCTCAAGCAATCAGCCTGCCAAGTGGCCACTAAAGCCAATCTGATGGCCATGAGGCGTGGACCATGGTGTTCCCAATCAATGCAACGTGCAGATAATTCCAAAGGTCAAACAGGCTTGAGTGCTATTGGGCCTAAAATTTCCAGCAAAACCTCCTAATTGGGTCCATAACCCTCCTGGTTTCTATTTATTTTTTATTTTCTTTCTTTTTATTTTCTTTAATAACTATTATTATTTTATTATCTAATTAATTCATAAATTATTTTTTCATATTAAAATCAGAAATTTAAAATATTGTTTATTTTTTTTATTTATTATCTTCACTATTAATAATTATTTTTGTACATAAATTATAATTAATTAATTAATTTGTTTAATTAGGACAATTTTAATCTTTTTCATAATAAATAAAATCAATCTAGAATTAGGGTTTTCTTGACTTTTAATTTCTTTATTTTTATTTCATTAAAATATAAAAACACAAAAACATTTTTCTTTTAATTAATTAATTAATTAGTAATTAGGCTTAATTTCATTAATTGCAAAAAAGGACAAATCCAATTCTTTTCTCAAAAAAGGGTCAAAACCCTAAGGACGTCCCGATTAAATTTCTATTCGCGCATTATTATTTATTTTGATTATATTGATGTATCTGTTTCCGAGGATGTAATAGTTAATTAGGATTTTACCGCTTTATTTACCTTTCTCGCATTTATTTCAAAACGGGTTTTGTTTTTGGCGATGTATAGACCCGCGCCTTGTAATAGCGTAGATTTATCTTTCCGCAATTTATTTTCCGCACTCTTAACTGTTAATATGCATGAAAGACTTGTATGACAAATAAAACCAATCCGTAGCTCACAAATGGCATGTTCAAAGATAAATATAAAAAAACAACACACATGCACATGCCACTCCTAGGGTACGCCTCACTGGTTGCCTCGAACGTGGTCGTCAAGTATAGGTTGTTTTAGAGGTCGCCCTCCTGTCTAAAGATCCAGTTGCCTCGAAACGGTTGCCTCGGATAAAAAAAGGATCTAGGACATTAGGGTTACCGCTAAGGCGTCCTACCATTGCTTTGGTGACCACATTGTCCCTATAATCGAATTGACCCGAATAACTCCAACGACGATGCTACCTACTTCTCAATAGTGGGATAGTACTGTTGAAGGGACTCTCACACAGCTTAATTCCTTATAGTAGGTAGATTTCTCCTGGGTACTTGCTCTCTCAAACAAACAAAAATACTTTTCGCACTTACACTTTCAAAAAGTTTTCAAACAAATATTTCATACACTCTTGAGGACAAATACAAGAGTTACCTAGAAATTTTTTCAAACTAAACTTTTTCAAAACCCACACACACTTGAAAAGCAAACAATTTTTGAAAACATAGAGTGAGCAAGTACCTAAGAGCCCGTGGATAACCACGGATAGAAAGGGTGCTAACATCTTCCCTTTCTATAAATCTACCTCCCGAACCGAGAAACATTCTCGAATAAGGAATTTTGCTGTGCTTTTGTCTTTTCCATGTTGGAGAACATAAAAGACGGTGGCGACTCTTGCTTACCGCGACATTTCACGAACCAGCTTAAAAAACAGTCAGTTCTATTTCCACCGATCACATGGTGGATTAGGGTTTTCACCCTATCAACACCCAAGATCCATTGAGCTTGACGAAACTTGTGATGTTTACAAAGAAAGACCTCCAAATTCATTGAAAGTCAAGTGAAAAAGGGTTTATGGATGCATGAATGCATGGGGTGTATTTATCTACAAATATGTTTGATTAAGGGGAAAGAAAAAAGTTTTTATTATTGCGTTCGTGAGGATTTCGCGACCCTTTGCCTACGTATCCAATGAAGGAATCAAAACACCGTAGTTCCTCTAGAAAAAGGTTGATTTGTTTTGTGTTTTTTAGTGGGAGACATTAACGCACGCATTCTAGCAATAGGCACGGCTGGTATCGCAGTAGAACGGGGGTAACATGCCCTTGGGGGAGTTTTGATTTGTTGAGTGTTTTTGCATGTTTTAAAGTATGTTCAAGTAATGATTAAAGAGTGTTTTTTGAATTTTTTTTGGTTTGTTTATTTGTTGATTTTTATCTTGCATACATGCCTAATTACTAACATTTGTACAAAGTAAAAAATGCAGAAAGATAAAAAACACTATTACAAACATATCAAAAAGGCATAAAAAAATATGAAGGAAAAAAAATAAGATAAAGGTAAGAAAATGAGTATCTTTCGACCAGGCAGGAGCAGACTTCGACTGGAATTTTGTTGGCCTCCTTCGATTGGGGTTGGCAGCAGTGAAGTCATATCTTTCGATTGGGACTTTGTCAGAGGTGAAGTCCTGTCCTTCGATTGGGCGAAGGCAGCAACAAGTTGTATCCTTCGACTGGGAGTTCGCGCCAGTGAGATTCTGTCCTTCGATTGGCCTGGCAGTCAGTGTATGGCGAATTCTTTCGATTCTGCTTTGTTGCCTTCTTCGACTGGAAGCTGACAGCAGGGAGGGAATGTCTTTCGATTGGACATGGCTTGTGTGATCGGTGGATCTGGAACTGACTGTTTAACGCTGGTTCGCGAAATGTCGCGGAAGCAAGAGTCGCCACCGTCTTTTATTTTCTCCAAATGGAAAGGACAAAAGCACAGAAAAATTCCTTAAAGAGATTGCTCTCGGTTCGGGAGGTAGATTATAGAAAGGGAAGGTGTTAGCACCCTTTCTATCCATGGTTATCCATGGGCTCTTAGATACTTGCTCATTGTGTTTTCAAAATTGTTTGTTTGCTTTTCAACTGTGGGTTTTAAAAAGTTTCTTTGAAAAATTTCAGTTCGACTCGTACGTCAGAGTGTTTGAAAAATTTGCTTTGAAAGCTTTTGAAAAGGTGTTGGTGTGAAAAGATGTTTTGATTTGTTTTTGAAATTAGAGCAAGTATCCTTGAGAACCTACCTACCCTAAGGAATTCGTCTGTGTAGATGTCCTTAAAAGTAGTGCCATCCCACCATTGAGAGGTAGGTAGCACCACCGTTGGAGGTGTTCGGGTCAATTCGATATTCGGGACGTGGTGATCACCAGAGCAATGGGAAGACACCTTAGAAGCTACCCTCATGCCAGGTTCCCGGATCATGAGGACTTACTAAGACATCCTCTACTCGACGATCACCTTTCGAGGCAAGGCAACAGTGAGGCGTACCCTAGGGGTGGTGTGTGCGAATTTGTGTATTGTTTTCAGTTATCTTTGTCTTGTCATGTTTGTCGTGTTCTACGCTTGATTTTAATTTAAGTCCATTCATTCTTGCATGCATATTTAGCAGTTATAAGTTGCGAGGAAATAAAGCTAGACTATTACAAATGGCGCGGGTCCACATCGCCAAAATTAAACCGGACCCGATTTAGCGAAAAAAATAAATAATGCGAAGAAAATAAAGTGCGAAAAGTAAATTACATGGCTTTGGGACATTTACAAAATTATAATAAGCGATAATAAAATAAATGCGCAATTAAATGATTAATGACGGGCGTTGGACCCTTTTTGCAAATAATTAAAAATTACTAAGGACATAAAAATTAAAATTAAATGAGAATGATGTCTTTTTGTATTTTTTAGATTTAATGAGAAAAAGGAGAATTAATTAAAATTAAATTAAACGGCGAACCCTAAATCTAATATTTTTTAATTATTAAGAAAGGAATTAAAATATGACCTAAATTAAACCTAATTGATTATGTACAATTTTAATTTATGAAAATAAAATAATAAATAAATAATATTGTTGAAAAAGGGAAATAAAAAGAATTAATAACTAAAACCTAAATTTTACATTTTTGGATTTTTTATTAAAAAAAAGAATTGGAATTAAAACCTAATTACACTAATTTATTTACATGCTAATTTATTTATGAAAAATAATCATAATAAAATAAATTACATTTTTTGCCCTCTTTTTGAATTTTAGGATGTTTTTATATTTTGTGGAGAAAATAATTGATGAATTACATTAAGATAATAAAGAAAAGAAAATAATTATTGGAAATAAATAAACAAAAGAATATATAGAAAAGCAAACCAGGGGGGGGTGGAAGTCCCCAAAGTGGAGGTTCAGGCCCTGGAATTTTGGCCCACTAAGCCAGAAATTTATTGACTTTCTGGATCGTGCGTGGCACGTTGACTTGCGTCCATGGTACGCTTTCAATCTGAACCATTGATTAGATCTCCAGGACGCGTGTAGGCTTGATAGCGTGAGCATATGGTACACTGGGACGTTAACGCTGCACATGATTAATTATGAAAAAATAATATTGAGAATGTGAAAGACCTGGGATTCGAACCCAGGTCTTGTGCCTTGCCAATGAGTATGCCTGCCACTGAAGCACTTGTGTTTCATTTACTATATAATAATTAACAAACATTATAAAACGAAACAAAACATTAATGGGCAACGCGCGCGAATTTTTGAATTCGCCTATCACACTTTGACAACGCATCGTCCCCTTCGTCGCCCCTGTAACACAAAGCTTTAGGCAACAGTTTTGCGCGCGTTCCCTTAGACCAGCTATCAGAAAATAGCGAATGGGCCTATACCATTCATAAATTAGGCGCGATAAGCTTTTCTTCTTCGTCTTGAAGCACTGAGTTCAACCATGGTGGTGAGAACGTCTAATTTTGCTGTACCTGAAAACCCCTAATTCCAAAACTAAAAAAACCTAATGCTCGTTAATGGTAGCTTCATATACACGGCACAAAAATCCAATTAAATGTATTGGTTAGCATAGAAACATTACAAAGAACAATAATCCATGGTTAGAATGTCATGATAATGCCTGGAATTAAAAATACGATTATGCTTTTTCATGAAAGAAGATGGACTTCTGTATACCGATTCCACGCGTGTTGATGGTTATTCTTGATTGGGATGGGTTCTATGATGCCTCAGGAAGCTATTGAAACTAAAATCCAAGCTTGAATCGTCCTCTAAGCTAGATTTCAGTATTGGTGTTTTTGTGAGAAAATTCAAGAATGTGATGCTTGGTTATGCGCAGCTTTTTCAGTCTTGTGGCATTAGGTCTTGGTTCTGAATATGTATGGAGCATTTTAGGTCAACAATTTTCAACAAAATCTCTTGCATTCAAAGATTAAAGATTTGATTTTCTTCCATTATTCTTTCAATCTTTTTCACATGGTTTTTGTGCAAATCATATCCAATTCAATCTAATTCTTCCCAATCAGCATGTGCACGAGTTATAGAGGCCAAATCATGCATAAAAAGATTTTTCCATGTTAGGTTTATATTTTTCATGAATTAAAATCATTTAAATGAATATAAATTAATATTAATTCAAATAAATAATTAAAAAATATGAGAATACTTCCCCTTGGGCCTAGTGGTCGTGCATAGGCTTGGCATGAAGAAATTTGGAAGAAAATTGGGCCCATTTGCATTTTTAGGCCTTTTGCATCAATGTTGACTTTCAAAAATTTCCAAAAATTTCCCAACTTCCACAAGGCATAACTTGGTCAATTTTTAAGCTTTTCACATGTTCTTGGACATTTTGGAAAGGTCTTTGAGTCCTTTAACCAATGCCTTTGGTCCCATGTCATTTTGATTTACCAATCTCAAGTTATGGCCTTTGACTTAAAGTCACTTTTTGTTGACCTTTGAAAATGACCTATAATGTTGAAATTGATAACTTTTTGTGAGAGCATTTCTTGGACTTGGAACATGAAGATGAATTGTAGGAAATGTCTTTCTCTTCAAAATGAGCTTTGGATGGAATTTTTCTGATAATCCATGTGAAAGTTATGCCCTGGTCAATTTCAGTTGACTTTTTCAGCTGTCCAAATATAGCAACTTTTGCATCTTTGATGATTTCTGAGCCAAACTTTGAGAATCATGATCAAGCATTGATCAAATGATGTTTGTGGCTTCAAAATGATATATTGACCAAAAATTTGAACTTTTGACTGCCAAATGACCATTTTGCCCCTACAGTTGACTGTAGTGCAATCTAGGGTTTTGACTGTGCAATTTTGAGCTGAATGCCTTGAAACTTGATATGAGGACACTTGACCATCTTTGTGAGCATATGGGACTTGATTGGGCCTTTGAAAAGTTCATTTGCTTGACCAGAACTCAAACCCTAGTTTTGACTGTCTAGGAGACAGTTGAGCTGTACAACCCTGGGGGAATCTTGTGACCTTGACTTTGACAATTCTTGATGAATATGGGAGGGCAAATTTTGGGGTACAACAGTTGCCCCTGTTCAATCTTCTTAGACCTGAGGATGCAGATTGGCTGACGTGCCTTTCGTAATCCGAGGGTAGAAGATGATTGATCACTAAAGTGCCCAGAAATTTGCGCTCACATAGTAGCAGTGGTGATGAGGGAATGGGCTTATAGATGCCATTTGGATATTGCTTGGATAGGATGGTGGGCTTATAGATGCCATCTGGATATTGATCGCGTAGGAAGTTCCTTAGCGAGAACCTGCATACCTGCAAAACAGAAAAATGAGTACCTGACACGTCGCAGGAGCTGATTTTAGATGCTTGATATAGATATGTCCTGATTGATTACAGGAGCTGGGTCTGGAGCTTCAAACGTTGATGAATGAACCAGGGATGGTTACTGCCTTAGCCTGAATGATAAGTGAACCTTGGATGATTTTAACTTCAACAACGCTTGTTGAGAAAATCTTGGTGAGGATTACCATCTTCGTAGTGTCAGGAAGAGAACCAAAGGACATTATAATCTCGAAGGGAGTCACCTTACTCACCGCTGGAGAGGGAACTATAGGAAATTATAATCTGAAAGGAGATATCACCTCACGCTCAGGCCGGAGAGGGAAACATCTGAAGAAGGAATTACCACCTCACACGCCGTTGGAGAGGGGACCATAAGAGAATATCACCTCACGCTCATCGTCGGAGAGGAAAACATCTTGAAAAAGGAATTACCACCTCACGCTCACCGTCGGAGAGGGGACCACAAAAGACTATCACCTCACGCTCATCGTCGGAGAGGAAAACATCTTGAAAAAGGAATTACCACCTCACGCTCACTGTCGGAGAGGGGACCACAAAAGAATATCACCTCACGCTCATCGTCGGAGAGGAAAACATCTTGAAAAAGGAATTACCACCTCACGCTCACCGTCGGAGAGGGGACCACAAAAGACTATCACCTCACGCTCATCGTCGGAGAGGAAAACATCTTGAAAAAGGAATTACCACCTCACGCTCACCGTCGGAGAGGGGACCACAAAAGAATATCACCTCACGCTCATCGTCGGAGAGGAAAACATCTTGAAAAAGGAATTACCACCTCACGCTCACCGTCGGAGAGGGGACCATAAGAGAACTTCTGCTGAGTCTTTATCAAAAAAACCTGTTTGGAGTCGATTTAACTGGACTGGAGAAGTCTTTGAAATATGTTTGAGAATTTCAACTGTATCTTTCCTGAAAGGTAAAAGTCAGTCATATGCAATGCATGATATGGATCAAGCGATGATGTTATCAATATAAATGAGACTTGTATGATGCAATACGTTATGCATTCTATAATGATGTATGTGATGATTCATGTATGTTTTCGTCTAGGAAAGTAAATCCTTGACGGGTGCCGGGAAGTCATATCCAGGGCCGATGTTGAGGGAGAGATTTTGCTTCCGCTGTGGATGATTCGTTGCAAGAATACCGATAGGAGAAGATAACTCCGTTGAGGAATAAACTTGGCAAATGAAATAATTCTGCGGGAGAAAAGATACTCTAACGATCATGCTGGGAAGTGCTACTCTGTGGGGATAGCGATGCTTTGCTGAGTTGATGAAGATAACTCCGCTGGGGATATCCTTGTTGTCGGAAGTATTGATAGATTTCGCTGGGGGTAGGAAGATACTTTGCCGAGGATGCTCTTTCCGTGGCTTTTGGCTGAGGATAACCCAGTTATATCTTGTTACGGAAATAACTCTTTAAATCAAGCCGGGACGACGCGTTCGTGCTCTGCGAGTGATAAGCTTCCAGAATCTACTGGGGATAAGCTTACTGCTTGGGGAGATATGAATTCCAACTTTCCTGGGGAAACTGGATTGGACTCTCCTGGGGGAAGTTTTAGACTGCGGGGAAGTGATTCCTTTGAATAGTGGTATACCGCCGGGGAACAATCTTTAGACCAAGACTGCCGGGGATGCTTGTTAAGAACATATGTACATTGCTGGGGAAGTATTGAGATCTATGGGAGGATACTCAATTTCCTCGATATTTGATGATTTGCTTGGAGAAGAATGTATATTGACTTGTTGAACCACTCTCTGGGGATTAAGATACGCTTGGCCGTGTTCTTTAGCTGAACCTACCTTAGTACCTTGGGGGATAGAACAATTAGCTGCTCGGACAATTCTTTTATTGCCCCTGTTTCTAGTGTCACCTGCAATGAATTCCTTTGTTTCGTATGCAAATATTTATGAGTTAGCAAATTATTGTCAATGCATACATTACAAATTGAACCTTGGACGTTCTTCGCAAAACAAAACAGAAAAAAGAAAAACACTTGGGCACGTTTAACTGGAAATACATTTTTATTGATTTTTGAATGGCCTGAAAATAGGCGTTTTGTGTACAAGAGGCTGACGTCCTAGTAAGAGGTACGTCGCTGATCAAAAGAGTTTATACAAGTTTTGTACAAAAGAAAATGTAAAACAGCTGTGTGAAAGATGAATGATCCATTGGGTTTCAACTCTGCTATTGTCTTTATAACTCCGAGCGTCTCATCACTTGATGACCTTGGTTGAAGGTGAAGCTGACTGCTTGATGCCGTTTGAGCTTGATGCAGATACCGGATTCTGGATGCAAAGTGATCAACGAGACATAGTTTTACGCTTTATCCCTAACTTTTGCCTGGACTGCCCTTTCGGGTTTTCGGTCCACCGGGATACCCATTTTTGCCCAAGCCGCCCTTTCAGGTTTTCGACTTGCCGGGTGTACAGATTTTTTCATTTTCATCCCTACATTTTGCCCGAACCCTTTTGGTTCGACGGGAAGCCCTAATTTTTGCCTAGGCATGTCAGCCTAGCGGGTCTTTTTCATGCGTAGTATTTTTTAACTATGTCTGCATTGGCGGGATGAGGAAGGTCGTCACCATCCATGTTGGTTAAGATCATTGCTCCTCCTGAGAACACATGCTTAACCACAAATGGCCCTTCATATGTAGGGGTCCATTTGCCCCTTGGATCACTCTGAGGAAGGATGATTCTCTTGATAACCAGATCCCCAACTTGATATTCCTGTGGTCTGACCTTTTTGTTAAATACCCTGATCATCCGTTTTTGATACGTCTGACCATGACAGATAGCAGCAAGTCTCTTTTCGTCAATGAGGTTGAGTTGGTCAAGTCGTGTCTGGATCCAATCATCTTCGTTCAGATTTGCATCCTTCATTATCCGGAGAGAGGGAATTTGCACTTCGATCGGCAAGACTGCCTCCATACCATAAACCAGAGAGAAGGGAGTTGCCCCGGTTGACGTCCTTGCTGAGGTACGGTACCCATGCAGAGCGAACGGTAACATCTCGTGCCAATCCTTGTATGTTACTGTCATCTTTTGCACGATCTTCTTGATGTTCTTATTTGCTGCTTCTACAGCCCCATTCATCTTCGGTCTGTAAGGAGAAGAATTGTGGTGCTGTATTTTGAACTGTTCGCAGAGCTCAGCAATCATCTTATTGTTCAGATTGGTACCGTTGTCTGTAATTATCCGCTCAGGGACGCCGTATCGACAGATCAGGTTGTGTCGAATAAACCGTGCCACAACAGTCTTGGTTACCGTAGCATAGGATGCTGCCTCAACCCACTTCGTAAAATAGTCAATCGCCACTAGGATGAAGCGATGTCCGTTGGATGCCGTAGGTCTGATCTCGCCAATCATATCTATGCCCCACATTGCAAACGGCCAAGGCGCAGTCAGAACATTCAGGGGAACCGGAGGAACATGCACCTTATCTGCATAGGTCTGGCACTTGTGGCATGTCCTGGAGTGTTGGTAGCAGTCAGCTTCCATTGTGGACCAGTAATATCCTGCCCGTAGGATCTTTTTAGCCATAGTATGTCCACTGGAATGCGTACCAAAGGTCCCTTCATGTAGGTCTTCCATGATTCTTTCTGCTTCAATCTTGTCCACACAACGCAGTAAGGTTGAATCATGATTCCTCTTGTATAAGATGCCGTTGCTTAGAAAGAACTTGGCTGCGAACCGCCTCAGGAATTTCTTATCATTGATAGAGGCACCTTCAGGGTATTCCTGAGCTTCCAGATATCTCTTCACTTCGTGGTACCAAGGCTTCTCAGTTACCAATTCAGTTTCGAGATCACAACAGTATGCCGGTTCGTCCAGTTTCCAGATGATGATCCGGGGAGCTTCATTATCCCATTTAACCTTGAACATTGAAGACATTGTAGCTAACGCGTCCGCTAACTGATTCTCTTCTCTTGGAAAATGCTCGAAGGTTATCTCTGTGAAGTGGGGAATCATGGTCAACACACATTCTCTGTAAGGAATCAAGTTTGGATGTTTCGTATCCCACTCTCCTTTGATCTGATTGATCACAAGAGCGGAATCTCCGAAAACACTTAGAAATTTGATCCTTAGGTCGATCGCCGCTTGAAGACCCATGATACACGCCTCATACTCCGCCATGTTGTTGGTGCAATTGAAACACAGCCGGGCAGTGAGTGGAGTATGAGTACCTTGAGGTGATATGATGATGGCGCCAATACCATTTCCCAAAGCATTAGAGGCTCCGTCAAAGTGCATAGACCATCGGGATCCTGGTTCAGGTCCTTCATCCGGTCCAGGCACTTCACAATCAGTTACAATCATGATGCTTTCGTCCGGAAACTCGAAGTTCATTGATTGGTAGTCATCTACAGCTTGATGAGCTAAGTGGTCTGCCAATACACTCCCCTTGATGGCTTTCTGGGTTGTATACTGAATGTCGTATTCCGTCAAGATCATCTGCCATCTTGCAATTCTCCCAGACAGAGCAGGTTTTTCAAATATATACTTTATCGGATCCATTTTTGAGATCAACAAGGTAGTATGAGTCAGCATATACTGTCTCAGCCGGCGAGCAGCCCATACCAAAGCGCAGCAAGTTTTCTCAAGCAGTGAGTATCGGGTCTCACAGTCGGTAAACTTTTTGCTAAGGTAATAAATGGCATGCTCTTTTCGGCCAGACTCGTCATGCTGCCCCAGCACACACCCCATTGAGTTGTCTAGCACTGTCAGATATAGTATCAGAGGTCTCCCTTCAACCGGTGGCATTAGGATGGGTGGTTCTTGAAGATACTCTTTGATTTTGTCGAAAGCAGCCTGACATTCATCGTTCCAACGTACTACCTGATCTTTCTTCAGTAGCTTGAAGATTGGCTCACAGGTAGCAGTTAGATGAGAGATGAATCGAGCAATGTAGTTCAGGCGTCCTAAAAAGCCTCTGACTTCCTTCTCTGTCTTGGGAACTGGCATCTCTTGAATGGCTTTGACCTTAGCAGGGTCCACTTGAATACCTTTATCACTGACCACGAAGCCTAGCAACTTCCCAGATCTTACCCCGAAGGTGCACTTGTTCGGGTTCAATCTTAGTTTGTACAGTTTCAACCGGTCGAATAACTTCTGCAGGTGATCTAGATGCTCTTCCTCAGTCTGGGACCTAGCAATCATGTCGTCTACATACACTTCGATCTCGTGATGGATCATATCATGAAATAAGGCAACCATGGCACGCTGGTAGGTTGCCCCAGCATTCTTTAACCCGAATGGCATGACCTTGTAACAGAAGGTGCCCCACTGAGTAACAAATGTAGTCTTTTCCATGTCTTCAGGTGCCATCTTTATCTGATTGTAGCCTGAAAAGCCATCCATGAAAGAGAATACCTTGTGCTGAGCTGTATTATCCACAAGGACATCAATGTGAGGTAAGGGGAAGTCATCCTTGGGGCTGGCCCTGTTCAGATCCCTGTAATCGACACACATTCTGACCTTGCCATCCTTTTTAGGTACTGGCACCACATTAGCAACCCACTGAGGGTAAGAAGTTACTGCAAGGAATCCGGCATCAAACTGTTTCATCACCTCAGCCTTAATCTTCTCTGACATCTCTGGACGCATCCGACGAACCTTTTGTTTAACTGGAGGGCAGTCTTCCCTAGTTGGCAAATGATGGACAACAATATCGGTATCCAACCCTGGCATGTCTTCGTAGGACCAGGCAAAGATCTCCATATAGTCATGCAGCATCTTGGTTAACCGTTGCTTCACGCTGAGCTCTAGGTTAGCACCAATCTTTACCTCTTTTCTGTCTGCCTCAGTACCCAGGTTTATGGTTTCCACTGGCTCTTCATGGGGTTGAATTGCCCTCTCTTCCTGAAGCAACAGTCTTGCAAGCTCGCCAGGTACTTCGCAATCATCTTCACCTTCGTCTTCGGCTAAGTTGATCGGATTTTCGAAGTCATAATTGGCATTAGCAGAGCTGTTATCAGTGAGATCCAGAGTGGATTGGAACCTGTATGAGTGAGTGTGTGTGTAAATACAGCTGTTTTGAAAATTATGTAAAGGAAATGAAAGGAAGAAAAAAGGAACACAATATTTGCAATGCGAAAATAGTCCAAGATTTTCATTTATGATGTATAAAATGACAGTTCATATGCCCTCACAAATAGAACCACGGTGCCTCGGGTAAGACACCGGGCCATAGAGTTTATCATTGTCTATTACAAAATAACAAAACATGGGAATTCATTACTGTGTCACAAAGGTAACAGGGGTATGATCCTTTGCACTCCAATTGTTCAATCCTTCTTCGGCCGTTGGATAAATCCAGCTGTTGAATTCGGCTTCGTCTACTTCAAAGTCTTCCCCGACGGCATTCACTTCTGAACCTTTAATAAACACCGGAGGCCTTCCGATCTTCTCTTTTCTCATAGCTCTCTGCCCTTCTGAGGTGAAACCCAGCCCAAGTTTATCAGTCTTCTGGGTGAAGTCTGGCAGTCTGCCCCAGTTAGCACCTTCACCCTTTTGCACTACAGCCCTGGCATCCTTTAGGGAAGCCATCTTCAGAGGACCACCTGCTTCTGCTGTTTCTGCTGCGATTGGAAACACCTCCTCGAAATGCTGAAAGGGGGTCTCAATGAACTCCCCATCCATCTCAATGTATCTGAACGAGTTTAGGTGGCTCACCATGTATTCTTCCTCACCTTGCACGGTGACGATCTTCCCTCTGACGGGGTACTTCAATTTTTGATGCAAGGTAGAAGTCACTGCCCCAGCCTTATGTATCCAGGGTCGACCCAGCAGACAAGAGTAAGATGGACGGATGTCCATCACATAAAAAGTGGAGTCGAACACCTGAGAGCCTACACGAATTGGAATGTCCACCTCCCCATGGACCATCCTCTTTGAACCATCAAAGGCCCTGACAATGATGTTGCTGGGCTTCAAATCCAGGCCTTCACAATCTAGACGATCCAGAGCCTTCTTGGGTAGTACATTCAAAGATGACCCGGTATCAACCAACACATGTGCCAAGGTGGTGCCCCTGCATTCGATTGAGACATGCAGAGCATCATTATGATCTTTCCCCTTCATGGTCAAATCAGCGTCTGAAAAACCCAAGCCATTGTCTGCCGTTAGACTTGCCACGCAATCAGTGAACTGGATTGCCGAGGTTTCATGTGGCACATGGGCCTTCTTGAGGAATGAGATAAGGGCCTTTGCATGGGCCTCAGAGCACAGCAGTAAAGAGAGCATGGAGATTTTGGAGGGCGTATGCCCCAGCTGTTCCACAACATTAAAGTCACTCTTCTTTATAATCTTTAGAATTTCCTCCATCTCTTGTGGGGAGGCCTCAGCAGCTATGGGTATGGGTACCTCCATCTGGGCAGGCTCAGTTTCAATTCCCTTGCCCCGAGCATTGGATGACTCGGCAGCAGGAGAAACAATAGGATCAGCAGCAGGAATAACAACTTGATCAGCAACGGGAGTAGGTATACTTGCAGGAATTATCAGGAGTGGTCTTCTAGCAGCAGGTGGCGCAATGTCAGGCGAGAAGAGCCTGCCACTGCGGGTAACTTTGGCCGGGCCAGTGATGTCACAGATGCTGGCGCCAGCGTTGAGCTCTTGTTTCACTCCGTTTATATATACATCTGCCCCATAGTGCCAAGGGACAGCTTTGTTGGATACATAGGGCAGGGGCCCAGGAACAGTGATAGTAACAGGTGCAACGGTCAGAATTTGGACAGGCTTCTTCTGGAGAGCCGGGATCGGATTGTTGAAGATAGTCACCACAGAGACCTCTTCCATGGGAACCATGCGAACAGCAGACTTCTTGAATAAAATCTCCTTGCTATCCATTAAGCTTTGGACACCTAACTTGAGCAAGGGACAACCGGATGGGGACACAACACAGAACAGGCAACCCTCACTACAACCCGGAAATAAACCGGCCTGCAGTAGGTTCTTCTTAATGATCTTTAAAGGAGTGGCTAGATCCTCCACAGAAACAGCATAAACATCTTCATCAATAGCATTTACCCCGTGCTGAGGCATAGGGGCAGTAACTACATTCGGTTTTGCGGGCGCTTCGAATTGTATCTCTTTAGCATCGATAAGGTCTTGCACCTTATTCTTTAACGCCCAACAGTCATCAGTGGCATGCCCCGGGCTGTCTGAATGGTAAGCACAACGGGCATTCGGGTTGTACTTAGGAGAGGTAGTGTTTGAGAACTTTGGCGCCTCCTTGACAGTCACCAAATTGGTGGATAGTAACTGTGGCAGGATTTGCGATAGGGTCATGCTTAACCGGGTAAACTCTCTCCGAGGTCTATCAGCCCTTTGGGGATTGTTTGGCCGGGGAGCGGCAGCAGGCGTAGCAATCATGACCGCACTGACAGATTGGCGGCGATCAGGTCTTTCTGATTTTCTGGAGCCATACACAGCACTAGACTCCTTTTTGAATGGTTTCTTGTCTGACCCAGATGATGATGCAACCTTTGCAATCTTCCCAGACTTCAACCCAGCTTCAATTCTCTCTCCAGTTAAGATCAAATCAGTGAAACCAGCGGAAGAATTCCCAATGAGATGGTTAAAGAATGGCCCAGATAGGGTCCCCAAGAACATATCCACTAACTCTCGATCAGTCAAAGGTGGCTGCACCCTGCCAGCCAAGTCTCTCCACTTCTGCGCGTACTCTTTAAAACCTTCACTTACGCCCAACGACATACCCTGGAGTTGGGTACGCGTGGGGGCAAGGTCGGCATTATACTGATACTGCTTGTAGAAAGCAGTGGCCAGCTCCTCCCAGTTACGAATTTTGGTCCCATCCAGCTGATAGAACCATTCGAGGTGAGTCCCTGAAAGACTCTCCTGGAAGAAGTGGATCCATAGATTCTTGTCCGCAGAGTAAGGCTGAATCTTTCGCACATAGGACCTCAAATGCAGCTTGGGACAGGATGCCCCGTCATACTTGGAGAAGGTGGGAGCTTTGAATTTATGTGGAATGATCACACCAGTCGACAAACCCAGATCTCCGAAATCCAGCCCAGGTGTCTGTTGCACCTCCATAGCCTTCAACCTGTCCTCCAGTTGTTTGTATTTGTTGTCTTCAGGAGGGTACTGCTCTTCATCAAAATCTGTCTCGTTGTCGGAGACCACTGGACTAGGAACCCTTGCTTCTGCCTGGGAAGGACTCTTGCCAACAGAAGAAGCAACCTCTTCATTGTGTAGAGTATTACCCATCCTTCGGCCCGTGTTGAATAGAACAGTCCTTCTTTTCTTCTTCTTCTCCTTCTTCAGGAGCATGGCCTTCAGCTCATCTTGGCCTTTAGCTAGACCCAGGATTAACTCTTGAAACTGCGCATTCTGCGCCTGGAGAGCCTTGATTGAAGTCTCAGTTGATTCAGATCCGGAATTCATGATGCTGAAATAAACAGCGAAGAACTGTAAGCAACCTGAAAAGGGAGAAACCTGCTATGCACATGATGTATGAAATGCGTATGCAATGCATTCAAGGGTTCGAAAGTTCAAATTCGTTGTAGACAAGAAAAGAACACACGTTATCATTAATGAAATCATTGTTTAATACATCAAGGCCTCATGGGCAAAAATACAAGAATCAAGTCAATCCCAAAATACACTGCGCATCCTCTTCGGAGCTATGTAAGTGTTGAGGTTCCTCTCCTCGTGCAACAGACGGGTGAGCTCCAAGACTTTCTTTTCACTGGCATGCAGACTAGTCTCCAAAGAATTCCTTTCCTCCTTAAGCTGAATCCAGCTCTTCTGCATCTCTTCCCAGGATGTGGGCATATCAGGGTGCTGAATAACATGAGACACTTCCCCTTCCAAGACAGGTTCTTTAATTACTGGAAGCATGTGAGGATAAGGCATGACTAGCTTCTGAGAACGGGCCCGTACCCACTTGAGATAGGGTTCCAAAGGGATGGAATTCCTGTGCCCCAGTGTCTTGCTGTCTATCCTACTAGGCATCCTCCAGGCTCTGATAAATCTCTGACGAAGCCCTTGAGTATCACTGTCGAAGTCAAAAACTATGTCGGGAATTAACATGTCATGAGGACCATCCCTCCGAGCATAACCAAATTGTCTCCAAGCCAGGCATGGGCTATAAGTAATACCTCCTCTGATTCCAAGTAAAGGAACATTAGGGTACTCCCCACAACGATCAATGATAGTGACATCTCCTCTGGATCTAGGACACCAATGTATATCTGCATGTGTAAGAGTCATCAACCGTTGTGACCATCTCAAACCCCGCTCATTCTTCAGGACTGATTGTGGAAGGTGCGAAATAAACCACCTTCCCAGGAGAGGAGTGCAACACATAAGGACACCTCTTTTTCTCATGGTTCGAGTGTAACATGAGTGAAGGATGTCCCCCAGCAACGTAGGTATAGGATTCCTGGACATAAAGATCTGAACGGCACTAATATCAATGAGCTGATCTGGATTAGGGAACAGTACCAAACCATAAACAAGGAGGGCTACCACTTCTTCAAAAGCTTGCAAGTCAAGGGAGTTCCAACATTCAAGGGCTTTTTCAAACAGAAACTTGGCTAAGAACCCTTTGACGCCACTTCTAACTTCCCAATGTCCCTTGAGGTCAGATGACTGTAGGTGCAAGGCTTTAGCAATCTCTTCAAGCTTAGGTTCCCTTTCTGTGCCGTTGAAAGGCAGCTGATCAAGGATAGGGATCTTCAGGAGCCGGGAGAACTCCTCCAATGTAGGTACCAACTGATAGTCCAAGAAGGTAAAACAGTGATGCAGAGGGTCAAAGAACTGGAACAGGACCTTTATCATATCTTCCTCAATGTTGGTGTTGACCAAGCTGATGAGGCTTCCATGTCTGTCACTGAATGAAGAGTTCTCGGGAATCCTGGATATAAGCTCCTTAAGCTGAGGAGGGATCCTTACAAGATTGACCTGAATTGTCTTTCTACGAGCAGTTTCCATGTCCTACAAAACAAGAACAAAGATGAAAATTCGAACCCCTGAAATGGTTAGTCAATGCATATGATGCTGGATGATGTCATGATGCTATGATTAAACACACCACAGATATTTACAAAGACAAACATGTAGGGCAAACAAGGCACACAAGACAAGCCCTTAAGGTTTAAGGCCAGCATGGGGTCTGGGTAGTACCCTCTTGAGTTGGTGGGTTCATACCTGTCCTAATCAAAGTAACCGGGTTCTAAGGTTCCCAATATCACGGGATTGCTTTCATTGTTCATCGTTTCGATTTAGCCACTGAACTGGCGACCGAAATATTCCAGGAAAGCAACCCTCAATTGAGCGTAGTATCGAGTATCAACCAACCTCGGACTGCACCAAAGTCAGTTATCTCACTACCCTAAAGAGGCCAAGATAGTTCAATTAAGGTTCCTAAGGTCTGTTGATGCTTCACGACACCACGCGGAGGCCCCGTACTCTCCTTGACTGAACTCAAGGGTTACCGGTACACACCAAAGTGCCACATCAACGTAGCAGACTGTTTCAACCGTGTCGGTATACCCCGCACAGTTCCCTCACAGCCTTGTCGCTACTTTCTAAGAAAGGTATCCCCCAGATCCGGGTGTAGGATCTATAGAACTCCCAAGCAACCCACAATTTAAAGCAAGCAAAGAAAGCAATTGAAAACACAGTTATGAACTAACCCTAAGGTACACCTCACTTTTAGTTTATTCCCCAGCAGAGTCGCCAGTTCTGTGATCGGTGGATCTGGAACTGACTGTTTAACGCTGGTTCGCGAAATGTCGCGGAAGCAAGAGTCGCCACCGTCTTTTATTTTCTCCAAATGGAAAGGACAAAAGCACAGAAAAATTCCTTAAAGAGATTGCTCTCGGTTCGGGAGGTAGATTATAGAAAGGGAAGGTGTTAGCACCCTTTCTATCCATGGTTATCCATGGGCTCTTAGATACTTGCTCATTGTGTTTTCAAAATTGTTTGTTTGCTTTTCAACTGTGGGTTTTAAAAAGTTTCTTTGAAAAATTTCAGTTCGACTCGTACGTCAGAGTGTTTGAAAAATTTGCTTTGAAAGCTTTTGAAAAGGTGTTGGTGTGAAAAGATGTTTTGATTTGTTTTTGAAATTAGAGCAAGTATCCTTGAGAACCTACCTACCCTAAGGAATTCGTCTGTGTAGATGTCCTTAAAAGTAGTGCCATCCCACCATTGAGAGGTAGGTAGCACCACCGTTGGAGGTGTTCGGGTCAATTCGATATTCGGGACGTGGTGATCACCAGAGCAATGGGAAGACACCTTAGAAGCTACCCTCATGCCAGGTTCCCGGATCATGAGGACTTACTAAGACATCCTCTACTCGACGATCACCTTTCGAGGCAAGGCAACAGTGAGGCGTACCCTAGGGGTGGTGTGTGCGAATTTGTGTATTGTTTTCAGTTATCTTTGTCTTGTCATGTTTGTCGTGTTCTACGCTTGATTTTAATTTAAGTCCATTCATTCTTGCATGCATATTTAGCAGTTATAAGTTGCGAGGAAATAAAGCTAGACTATTACAAATGGCGCGGGTCCACATCGCCAAAATTAAACCGGACCCGATTTAGCGAAAAAAATAAATAATGCGAAGAAAATAAAGTGCGAAAAGTAAATTACATGGCTTTGGGACATTTACAAAATTATAATAAGCGATAATAAAATAAATGCGCAATTAAATGATTAATGACGGGCGTTGGACCCTTTTTGCAAATAATTAAAAATTACTAAGGACATAAAAATTAAAATTAAATGAGAATGATGTCTTTTTGTATTTTTTAGATTTAATGAGAAAAAGGAGAATTAATTAAAATTAAATTAAACGGCGAACCCTAAATCTAATATTTTTTAATTATTAAGAAAGGAATTAAAATATGACCTAAATTAAACCTAATTGATTATGTACAATTTTAATTTATGAAAATAAAATAATAAATAAATAATATTGTTGAAAAAGGGAAATAAAAAGAATTAATAACTAAAACCTAAATTTTACATTTTTGGATTTTTTATTAAAAAAAAGAATTGGAATTAAAACCTAATTACACTAATTTATTTACATGCTAATTTATTTATGAAAAATAATCATAATAAAATAAATTACATTTTTTGCCCTCTTTTTGAATTTTAGGATGTTTTTATATTTTGTGGAGAAAATAATTGATGAATTACATTAAGATAATAAAGAAAAGAAAATAATTATTGGAAATAAATAAACAAAAGAATATATAGAAAAGCAAACCAGGGGGGGGTGGAAGTCCCCAAAGTGGAGGTTCAGGCCCTGGAATTTTGGCCCACTAAGCCAGAAATTTATTGACTTTCTGGATCGTGCGTGGCACGTTGACTTGCGTCCATGGTACGCTTTCAATCTGAACCATTGATTAGATCTCCAGGACGCGTGTAGGCTTGATAGCGTGAGCATATGGTACACTGGGACGTTAACGCTGCACATGATTAATTATGAAAAAATAATATTGAGAATGTGAAAGACCTGGGATTCGAACCCAGGTCTTGTGCCTTGCCAATGAGTATGCCTGCCACTGAAGCACTTGTGTTTCATTTACTATATAATAATTAACAAACATTATAAAACGAAACAAAACATTAATGGGCAACGCGCGCGAATTTTTGAATTCGCCTATCACACTTTGACAACGCATCGTCCCCTTCGTCGCCCCTGTAACACAAAGCTTTAGGCAACAGTTTTGCGCGCGTTCCCTTAGACCAGCTATCAGAAAATAGCGAATGGGCCTATACCATTCATAAATTAGGCGCGATAAGCTTTTCTTCTTCGTCTTGAAGCACTGAGTTCAACCATGGTGGTGAGAACGTCTAATTTTGCTGTACCTGAAAACCCCTAATTCCAAAACTAAAAAAACCTAATGCTCGTTAATGGTAGCTTCATATACACGGCACAAAAATCCAATTAAATGTATTGGTTAGCATAGAAACATTACAAAGAACAATAATCCATGGTTAGAATGTCATGATAATGCCTGGAATTAAAAATACGATTATGCTTTTTCATGAAAGAAGATGGACTTCTGTATACCGATTCCACGCGTGTTGATGGTTATTCTTGATTGGGATGGGTTCTATGATGCCTCAGGAAGCTATTGAAACTAAAATCCAAGCTTGAATCGTCCTCTAAGCTAGATTTCAGTATTGGTGTTTTTGTGAGAAAATTCAAGAATGTGATGCTTGGTTATGCGCAGCTTTTTCAGTCTTGTGGCATTAGGTCTTGGTTCTGAATATGTATGGAGCATTTTAGGTCAACAATTTTCAACAAAATCTCTTGCATTCAAAGATTAAAGATTTGATTTTCTTCCATTATTCTTTCAATCTTTTTCACATGGTTTTTGTGCAAATCATATCCAATTCAATCTAATTCTTCCCAATCAGCATGTGCACGAGTTATAGAGGCCAAATCATGCATAAAAAGATTTTTCCATGTTAGGTTTATATTTTTCATGAATTAAAATCATTTAAATGAATATAAATTAATATTAATTCAAATAAATAATTAAAAAATATGAGAATACTTCCCCTTGGGCCTAGTGGTCGTGCATAGGCTTGGCATGAAGAAATTTGGAAGAAAATTGGGCCCATTTGCATTTTTAGGCCTTTTGCATCAATGTTGACTTTCAAAAATTTCCAAAAATTTCCCAACTTCCACAAGGCATAACTTGGTCAATTTTTAAGCTTTTCACATGTTCTTGGACATTTTGGAAAGGTCTTTGAGTCCTTTAACCAATGCCTTTGGTCCCATGTCATTTTGATTTACCAATCTCAAGTTATGGCCTTTGACTTAAAGTCACTTTTTGTTGACCTTTGAAAATGACCTATAATGTTGAAATTGATAACTTTTTGTGAGAGCATTTCTTGGACTTGGAACATGAAGATGAATTGTAGGAAATGTCTTTCTCTTCAAAATGAGCTTTGGATGGAATTTTTCTGATAATCCATGTGAAAGTTATGCCCTGGTCAATTTCAGTTGACTTTTTCAGCTGTCCAAATATAGCAACTTTTGCATCTTTGATGATTTCTGAGCCAAACTTTGAGAATCATGATCAAGCATTGATCAAATGATGTTTGTGGCTTCAAAATGATATATTGACCAAAAATTTGAACTTTTGACTGCCAAATGACCATTTTGCCCCTACAGTTGACTGTAGTGCAATCTAGGGTTTTGACTGTGCAATTTTGAGCTGAATGCCTTGAAACTTGATATGAGGACACTTGACCATCTTTGTGAGCATATGGGACTTGATTGGGCCTTTGAAAAGTTCATTTGCTTGACCAGAACTCAAACCCTAGTTTTGACTGTCTAGGAGACAGTTGAGCTGTACAACCCTGGGGGAATCTTGTGACCTTGACTTTGACAATTCTTGATGAATATGGGAGGGCAAATTTTGGGGTACAACAGCTTGCCTCCTGGTTGTCTCTTTCGTTCGACCTGAAAAAGGGGATAGAAGCCAGAAGCTTCGTCTCCTATTCCTGTATCCTGTTTTCTTTAAATTCAAACATTAAATGACAACATGGCCTGAGGCCATGCTAGTATGAATAGTTTAATAATTAAAGCTAGTAAACAGAAAGCAGAAACGAAAGACGTAGTTCTGAAAGGTATGTTAAAAATGTGGAAACGAAAGGAACAGTATGTATAAAGTTTCAAACAAAAAAAGATATTATTTACATGTTATGCTGAAATGAAAAAGTTCAAAGGTAAGAGTGACTTACCTGGCTTCTGGCTGGAACGTGTGTTGGGCCTTGAGTGGTGGTTGCCTGGATGCTGGATTCGAAAGAGGGTCACAGGCTGTGCTTGGAGCGCTGGATTCGAAAGAGGGGTCACATGCTGCGCTGGGAGTGTTGGATTCGAAGGAAAGAAAAAGCAAGTGTGCTTCTTTGATTCCTATGGGACTACAATGTAGTTGTTCTTCAGAATCGAAGGAGACTGAAGTGTGTGGATTCTAGGTTTGCTCTCACAAGTATTGAAGGGACTTGAGAGATTTTTTGTGTTTGAGAAAGTTTGGTGTTTGGGAATTTTTCTGAAGTGTTTATGAATTTTGAGAATTTTTATTGGTTGGAGAAAATTGGGGAGAGATTCGTCTGGCCCAAAGTCCTCTAAAAAATCCTCCTTTGAAATGTGTGTGAAGCCTTGTATTTATAGGCGAGGTGGCTGAAGTTTTGGGGGGAAAACAAAATGATTTGAACAGTTTGGGAATGCTGTTTCGATCCTTTCTTCTACGCAGCTCTTGTGCACTCCTTTTTGGTCAAGTACAGGGTTGTTGTAGCAGGCTTTTCAGTATCTTGGAGTTTAGTGGCAGGTTGGTGTAGGACTGTTGCAGCAGGCTCAGTAGTGTTTGTTGCATGGCAGTACAGTGGTCCAACTTGTGAATCGAATGAGGTCACTTCGAAGGAAACTACATGGCCAAATCGAAGCTTGTGACTGAAGGGAGACTGTATTTCCCTTCGAAGCTTGTGAATCGAAACAGACATATTTCCCAATCGAAGGTTGTTGATCGAAAGAAGCAATGTTGCCCAATCGAAGGTTGTGGATCGAAAGAAGCAATGTTGCCCAATTGAAGGTTGTGGATCGAAAGAAGCAATGTTGCCCAATCGAAGGATGCGGATCGAATGAAGCAATGTTGCCCAATCGAAACATGTTTGCAGGCAATAAACTTGTCCAGATCGAAGTAGGCTTGCAGGCAGCAGATTTGTCCAAATCGAAGCAGGCTTGCAGGCAGCTACTTGTCCAAATTGAAGTAGGCCTAAACTTGCATTCGAAGGAGGCTTTTGCTCAGAAAAAAGGATGTAATCCAAGTTGCATTCGAAGGAGACCTGTCAGCACATGAAATCAAAGAAACAAACAACACACATTTCGTGCTTGATTAGAAGTTAGTGATACATAAGAATGTTCAAAACACTTGACAATTTTTGCATAATCAAAGCTCAAATGTGAGAGGTTAAAACCAACTGTATTTAGTGACCTTGACTTTTGTATAAAAATGCAAAAATGAAAATGGGATCTTAGGTCAAAAATTGGGGTACAACACTCTGAACCAGCCATAATGGGTAATGCCTTTTATTATTATTTTTCACTTTTTATTTTTTGTGGATGTTCGCGACCAGTGGAATTAAATGATCGTGTGAGGATCACCCAATTAATGGTCGTAACCATACATTTTTGCTTATATATATATATATATATATATATATATATATATATATATATATATATATATATATATATATATATATATATATATATATATATATATATATATATATATATATATATATATATATATATATATATATATATATATATATATATTCAAGGCAAAAAGATCATTCACTTATTTTCATCGATCCTACACGTAGTGCATGCTTAGGCTGGAGCCGACTACGAGAATAAACTACTTAGGACCATCTTTGTAAGATTAAAATCATAGCATGGGGAGAAGACGGAATTAACTCTAATATTTACAAGGTCTATGGTGTAAAAGACGATGTTGATTTTTCAAAAAGGGTACCTAAGACTAATCACACTCTATCCTAAACCTAAAACTTTACTTATGGCTCAAAAAACTAAAAACATGTTGTATTCATTTTTAGCAAAAAAAATTTCTCAAGGCTAGGAAATGGTGGAGAACTTAAGGATACACTGCACAAAATGACTCGTCAATCACATGTATTTTATTTAATGGCTAAACTACTAAAAGGGAAATAACTAAAAGATACTGAAAAATAAAGTACTGAAAAGGGAAATAACAGAAAAAGAAATAACGGAAAGGAAATAAAAGCGATAAAATGCTCCTCCCACACTTGAATTGGACATTGTCCCCAATGTTCCAAAACAAGTCTAGGTAGGAGATACCTGGTAAAACTAGTGAGGTCCACTAGTACCCTCGCCATCCTGAGGTGAACATCTGGAACGGCGGCTACGACTACGGAGGCGGCGATCTCTATCGAGGCTAAACTGTGCCATGCGCTCAGTGAGAGCAGCATTTGCAGCTTGTAGCTCCCTAGTCTGACCAATCAATGTGCCTTGTGTGGCCTCCATTAATTGGAAGTGAGTAGCGAAGCTAGTCTGCTTACGGTGCTGCTGGTTCTGGAATGCCAATTGACTTTCCATGATGGTAGTCATAGAGCGGGCATTTTGAATTTGAGACGCCTGCATGAAAGCCATGTTGTCGGCAACCTGTTGCTGGATCGTAGAAAGGAGGGCATCACGCCTCTCCTCTCTAGCCATATGCTCTCTCCACATGTCCTCAGTGACATGGAAGCTAGGGACGGTACCTGCAGGAGGGTTAGAAGAAGATGGTACAGTGTGTGATGGTGTAGATCGAGGAGGTGACTCTGTTTGAAAGTCATACTCGTCATCAGTGTTGTTCCCCTCCTCTAAAGGAACATTCGGAGGTAACGGACCAGTGAAAGCGGGAGCGCTTTGCTCTTGTCACTTGGGGTGTACCTAGCGTTTTAAGGTGAAAATATATATTTTTTTTTTTGTAAAATATATGTGTATATCATACACATACATTTTATTTTCTAATTTTTGCAAAATAAAATAAAACAAGTTAAGAGAAAATAAAATAAACACACAATATATATGTGAATGTAAGTGAGTACGAAGTGCAACTGAACTGAAAAACAGAAAAAGTAAGTATGATAAATAAAATAAAAATAGTATAATAATAATAGCAATGGTGGACGTCTCATGATCAGATATATGCAAAGTCACGTTGTTGTACCCCAAAATTTGCCCTCGCGCTTTTCCACAAGAAATCTCAGCTTCAAGCATTTCCTGACTTCTCAAACTGGCTCAAGAATCGTACAAACGGACTTTTCTTGACAGTCAAGCAAAATTAGGGTTTTACTGATTTTCAGAGCTTTGAATTGTTTCATACAGTGGGCTTAGGGTTTGATTGATTTTTGATTCAGTTTTGATCAAACGAGCGTGATTTGGCATTTAATCGGGAATTAGGGTTTTATGGGCGTATTCTCAGAAGAATTTAAATTCCACAGCACTTTGCGGTTTATTTCAAGATTCGGATTAAAATTCGCGTTATCTTGGTTTAATCAGTAAAAGAGACGGTGGTTTGAGTTCAGTACGTTTTGATTGGGCCCGTCAGATACAAGATGCAGTTTTGAATTCACAGTGTTTATGTGTTTGATCAGTCTATCTGGGTTAATTGCTGCTTTGCTTTGGATTTTGGATAATACAGGTTTATTGGATCAATGTTGTTTTATTTTAGTTATTTATTGTTCTGAAATTAAATGATTGAATTTATTTTTCAATTATTTTAATTCTAAGAATTTTAAATAAATAAATGAACAATAAAGAAAATGGAACCAATTGGATAATTTGGATTTTTATTGATATTTGAATTATTTACAAATTGTTGTTACAAACAATAATTCATATTTAATTTAAATATTACATAGAATTAAAATTATCCTATTTTCTAAACATTCTTCATTCTTCACTCCGCTCCGGCATTCTTTTTTTCGGCTGCAAAAAGAAATAAGAAAGTCAGAAAGCATTAAAATTAGCAGAGACAGATAAAAATGCTCATCATTAGGGGCCACTGACTGGGATCAGTTGCCCTCTCTGCAAATCACGGGATTTCTCCCGGTTCACAGAGAGGGAAGATTATTTTATTTCATGAATATAAATGCAAATGCATAGTTTCTAAAAAAGTTTGCAAGCTGCATAGAAGTTCAAGATTCAAAATCCAAACCAAACTGAAAAAGTTCAATCCAAACTTTCCATCCAAAACAAAGTCCACTCAAAGAAATCAATAGAAGCATACAAGCTGTCATGGAAAGATTTTTGGAAGAGATATCAAAAGGCAAAGTCAGATCAAAATTGTCAAAAAGATAAAGATGCAAAATGTAAGATGCAAGAAATCTTTTTCATCATTTCCCTAGTTAGCCCCTTCAGAACACAGTACAGATATAACATATAAAATTCAAACTGTACTTTAAGAGAGAGGAGGAAAAGAGATAAAGCAAGGCAGGGATTTAGGCATAGTTCAGAATAGACAGCAGAAAAAGATATACAAGTCTACAAGTCCACAAGTTCAGCACAGCAGACAGTAAGAATAGACAGCAGAAAAAGATACACAAAATCTACAAGTCCACAAGCTCAATTCAGCAGACAGTTCAGGAAAGGACAGAAGATATGATCCAAAGCTCAGTTCAGCCTAGCAGAAGACAGTAGAGAAGACAGGAAAAGAGATATAGAAAATAAAAAGCATAAACCAGTTCAGCAGGATGGCAGTTCATAAGATAGAAAAGAGATAATAAAAGAACTCAGTCCAACAATATACATCTCAGAACAAAACTAAAAACAAATAACCTCAACCTTCAAACCATACTTACAAAACTGATATCCAAACTCAAACCATAACCATCATCTGAACCTAACACATTTCAGGCCTAAAAAACCTGATATGCAAGCTTCATACCTGTCTCAAACACATCCAAACCTCAGGAGCCTGTCAAACACCCCAACATACTGTCAATAACTAACAGTTCTGGCCATTCAAGAACATTGTCAAAAAATATCAAGAGGCTTTGCTATCCTTAGAACCAGAGGCAACATCCAGCATTAATGCCTTCAGAACCTTTTCATCATTAGGCAACACACAGGGCAACGAGAGAAAGAAGCAAGTCAGGGACATAACAATATTTCAAGGCAACCATTCAGCAAAAATTCCAAGGCAATAACTGTTCAAGATCGTTCCAAAAAAGCATTCAACAATTCAAAGGGGACGAAGGTGGAAGAGGTAAAGATTCAAGGCAACTGAGACCCTCAGACCTTCGAGGTCATCACAGGGCAACAACACAAAGGCAACAATAAGAGGCTAATCAAAACAAGATTTGTTTCAACCATAGCGTCAAGCACACAAACAAGCACATAGCCTTTCAAGAAGAAGAAGAAAGAAGCAATTCAAAGTGAACTCAGAAGCTTCATCAAAAGGCAACACATTTCAAACTCAGACAACAATTCAAAAGCGTCAAGAGAGCCTCAGAAGCAAGCTTCATCATAGGCAAGGCATCAATGTTCTAAATCCTCAAGCAAATACACAGTGGCAGAAGAAGATAAAGAGGCGAATTAGGGTTTTTCAAGCAAATCCAAAAAACATCATCAAACCCTAGAAACCTAAGACAAAGAACGAAGATACCAGGAAAAATCAGAAGCGTAGCAAGCATCTCCCTTCGCCGCTCCGGCCTCCTGAACGTTACTTCTCCACCTTCCCTCCACCTCCAAATATCAGGTAGTATAATCCTCGCCTTCTATCTCTTCTCCTTCACCTCATAATGAAAAGAAAATACTTAAAACTCAAATCAAACATGCAATTTGTAAAGAGACAAAAGATAAGAATATAAGACATTAAAACGAACCAGGAATCAAGGACGCTAGGCTCATGCCTTGGAGGGAAGAAAGGCGTTGATTAGCGTTGGTGGCCGGAGAAGACGCTCAGGGAATGGCTAATCGGAGAAGATGAACTCAACGCACGGCGCCGCTGCAAACCCCAGAGCCCTTTGTCTCAATTGCTACCAAACAACATGAAACCCTAATTTCGTTCAGAATCCAAGCTTGGGCTTAACCCGTTTCTAATTCTTCTAAGCCCAATAAGAACACCATCTCATTAAACATTAACCCTTCTCTTTTCTTTTGTTTTATGTTTACTTCTTTTTTCTAAACACTAACCATTACTAATCTTTTTATATAAACAATACTTACTTCATTTTTATAAAACACTAACCCTCTTTTATCTTATAAAAAATGTTCACTTTTTTTTATTTTATTTTGTAAAATACTAACCTAAATAACAAAATATTTTTTATACCAATTAACTTGAAAATCCTTTTTAATTGAAATGCATATTTGTATATATTATCTTTTCTTTTTTATATACATACATAATTAAATTGAAAATACCTTTTTAATTAAATGCATATTTGTACATATTATACATTTTTTATACATAATTAAATTAAACTCTTTTAATTAACATTCTTTTTGTATATAACAATTCAATACATTCATTTTTCTCTAAATATTTAAATTCACAAACATTTTGACGAAAAATACTCTTTTTTTAATTAAAACTTAAACACTTAATCAAAACCTTTCAGTTGTACATAATTAACATACAAAAAATCAAGATTCATTTAAAAACATTTATCTAGGTCAAAACCCTAATACGACTCAACTTCACATTTCGCACTTGTACATATTTACACTTACACATACATATACACTTGTACACTTACACAAATATATTCACATTGCCCTATACACATTTTTATCTTATATTTGTATATTTGATATTCATTTCGATCGCATATTCGATTTGGTTGTAAATTATTGGGTACTATAAGTCTCATCCCCTTGTACATTTATACCCCCACTCCCGGACATTATTTTGTAATAGCGTAGATTTACATTCCGCAATTTACAGCTTTTCAATTATACCATGGTTAGACCTAGGGTTTGTATGTACATAAAATCAAACGCTAGATAACCTAATACAAGACAAATGCATGTAATCAATACACAATCACACTTGCACCCCCTAGGGTAATCCCACATGTTGCCTTCCAAAATGGGCCATGCTTGCACGTCGAATGTCTTTGGCAAAACAAAATTAAATGATCATAAGTCCCTCGATGACGCTTTCGAAAGTTGCCTAAACGGAATGATCATAGTCCCTTCAAAGCAAATTGCCAAAGACACTTGGCACCATTGCATTCATGGTCCATACGATGACCCGTGCCTGTCCCGAATAAACTTCCTAAACGCAAGATTGTCCACCAATTTCAATGGTGGAACAAAATTGTTAAACGGGGTTAAAACATGACAAAAACCTTTGAGTACAATAGGGTAGACAAAACTCTTAGTTACTTGAGATCAAACTTGCAAAAAAACACTTGCCTTCTTTTCAAAAACCACAATCCACAACACTTTCAAACAAACTCTCAAAAAACATTTGAAAACATCTTTTCGAAAAGATTCACACTTTTGTAAAACACTCAAACACGAGTCAAATACATTAGTTGCCTAAGACAAGGCATCTTTTCCCAAAACATTTTCAAAAAGCACCCACACACACACCATTTTCAAAGCAATCGAAAAACAAGGCAAGTGATCTAAAAAACCAAGTAACTAAGAGCCCATGGATAACCATGGATGAAAAGGGTGCTAATACCTTCCCTTTTCATAATCTACCCCCCGAACCCACGAAATATCTCAAAAAGGTTTTTGCTGTGCTTTTTAACCTTTCCTTTAGGATAAAATAAAAAGTCGGTGGCGACTCTTGCTAAACCGCACAAGTGCGAATACGAATGCAAAACACTAGTCAGTTCTCCCACCGTATCACAGAACTGGCGACTCTGCTGGGGAAATATTATTTTTAAAGTGGGGTTACCTTAGGGTTTAGATCACCTTTACTTTCAATTGATTGCTTTGTTTGCTTTACATTTGTGGGCTTTGTATCGGAGTTTTATAGATCCTAACCCGGATCTGGGGAAACCTTTTTAGGTAGCATAATCTGCGAGGGACCTGTCCGGGGTATACCGACATGGGTGAAGCAGTGGCTACGTTGGTGTGGCGTCTTGGTCTGTACCGATATCCCTCGCGTCAGACGGGGAGAATATGGGTCTTCCAAGGAGTCATTAAGCACCAACCGACCTTAGAACCCTAATTGACCAACTTGGCCATTAGAACAGTAGCAGTATGCTACACTCATTGAGGCTAAACTCTCGAGATGGTTCCGGCCGCGAGAAAAGGTTGCGATGCTGGAGTTATGACCGATTGAGGGTAGCCAATGATATGAGATCCTCTAGAACCCGGTTACTTTTGATAGGACAGGTTTTAACCGACAAACTGAAAGAGGGTAATACCCAGACCTCATGCAAGCCTAAACCTAAGGCCTTGTGTGCTTTGTGTGAATATTGTCTGCCTGTATATACACTTACTTGTTTGTGCATACATGTACATAACATCATTACACATAGCATTTTAGCATTTTCAATAACCATTTCAAGGATCTCGAGGGTTCTTTTGATGCAGGGTTATGTTGAACCCGAGATCTATCAAGGGGCAAGAGGTTTCTCCTCTAACCAATCCAGTCAAAGTTCAAATGCAACAACTTGAATCAGCGGCTATGACCCACTCGACATGGTGAGCTTGATTCTCGTGGAAAGACATCCACCAACATAAAGCTCTCCGATCAAAGTTCGAAAATAACAACTTGAGTCAGTGGCTATGACCCACTCGACATGGTGAGCTTGATTCTCGTGGAAGGACATCCACCGATGCAGAGATCTCCAATCCAAGAGCAGAGTTCAACCTCTAACATTTTTCTTGTGTTTACCCCAAGAGATCCTTGAAAACATGCATCCGCATATCATGCATTACATTTTGACAATCTTTCCTTTTTCAGGTTTCCTTACTCTCCTGCTGTTTATTTCAGCAAGAGATGGCTCTAGAACGGTCTGTCAAGGACCTCCAGGACCAGACTGCTCAGCTACAAGAGATGTTCATGAACTTGTCTCTGGGGCAAGAAGAGATGAAAGCTCTCCTCACCAAAGGCTTGGGGAGTTCCAACAATGCCAGGAGTGATCAGATTGCGGAGCTGCAGTTTGATTTGACAACACTGAGGACCCAAATGATGGGATATTTGGTGGGCCAGATGGCTCTCATCCAAGACCTATCTCAAAGACAAGAGGAACTCAGAGTTCTTGTCCGCCAACTGCTCCCAAACAACCAACTGGGGCAAACATCTGAGGTCGAAGAGCAAGTCACCGCTCAACCTCCACCCACTCAAGAGGACAAGGGGAAAGCTCCTCTGCTAGCTTCAGGGTCACAAACCCATCAACAACCTCGCCGGCGTCAGCGGGGCAATCGGCGTAGACAAGAAACGTCGGGAAGGCAGTTCACAGAGACTGACATACCGTCATCTCTAATTCTGGAGCGCTTGTTGGAGGTTAATCTAACTACTTTGAGGGATCCTATCCGGAACCCTAATGCCTCCGCTCCTGACTATCATCCCGATGCATTTTGTGTTTACCATTCCTATAGTCCAGGACATGACACTGATAGCTGTTGGGCCTTGAAGAACAAGATTCAAGATCTAATTGACATTGGAGTGCTGAGGTTCATGCCAGACGGCGAGATGAAGATCTTCCGTTAAAGGGTTCTCCGCTTGAAGTGACGAAGCTTAAAGCTGAAAGACTTTTGTTTCTTTTTGAATTTTCAAAGTTGTAATTTCTTTTGCTGTCAAACAATTATTTGTTGATGTTAAACTCTGTTTTCATTAATGCATTGCATATGTTTGTCTTGAATTCATCCATTCGCTTCACTATTCTTATGCTTTTCTTTATGATATTTGACTCTTGATAAAAAGTTGCAAGCCTTTAGAGGGAGGATGACGAAACAATACCGTGATCTTATACAGTATGCTTTTGAACAAACCTTGCTGATGATGTACAGGCATTTCTTTCAATTCCCAAACACTGGAGTTATAAGGAAGTTAATCCCTAGTCAACCCCTTCGAGCCAAAGAAGTAGGAGTTTCCTGTTCTAAACAATCAAAACCTTTGATATAAACCTGGGGCAGGGTAGTATCTCAGTTAATTCAAAAGAAAATGCGCATTGAAGTCGCAAACTCTCAGTTCGTAATACAACGAACGACGTCGAGAAAGAAAGCGTTCCTTCGGAATCAAAAGACAAGGGTGGTTCTCTATCACATAGACAGTCAATCTCTCAAAAGAGAAAAGCCCACCAAGCCAAAACCTATGAAGGAGGCTTAAGAAAGTTGGGGCATCCCGCTGACAGTAATCCCGAAAACGGTAACAGTCAGGCAAAAGTTAGGGATAACAAATCAAAATCAAAATAGTGAGGTCATTACAAAACCCTCAACAACATGAAAAAATGTTGAAAAAGAAAAAGGAGATAATGACTGTCTCCCAAAATTCAACTGGTGAACCATCGCCCGAAAGTCGTTCCAAACTCAAAACAGAGTGCGACGCACAATTAACTGAGTTTAGGTTGAAGAACATCACGAAGAGCGGGTGGGTACAAATATACTTTGAGCCTTTATCCTTTGTTTCTTAAACCGTGAACCAGGCCACGTTACAACCCTTCAAAAGTCCTAATTGAAGCATGGGTTAGTTCGAAAGCATACAGTTACAAAAGGTATCCTGACTCCTGTAGGGCTTTGCTCTAAATCTTGTGTTGATCTGTCTTATAAAAAGTTTCTGCTAAAAAACGCATTTTTCAAAAAAAAAAAACTTCGAGACAAACATAAACTTTGCATTGCTTGAATATCACTGCCTGCATTTGACTTTTTGTTTGACAGCGAAGAAATTCATACAGCGAATGTTCGGAGGAACGAAAACTTTCTCAGTAAGTCTAAATCACTTCAAGAGGATAACACCTCCATCAAATCTCCTATCAACAAGGGGCATGACATGTCACAATTCAATTATCCTGGGGCAGTCCAGTCAAGGTCCAACAGATCTTTCAAAGTTCAATTAACCTGGGGCAGTCCAGTCAAGATTTCAAGAAATCTCTCAATATGCAGAGTGATTTAATTCAAGACTCCTTCACAACCACTTGGGGCATTCGAATGTCAAAAGTGTTCAACACATCAACTCCAACATTTCCAGACTCGATTCCTGTATCTAGCCAGGGCACGTCTGAAGAGTTCGAAGATTTGATTCCTGTATCCAGCCAGGGCATATCTGTTGACGACTATTTCCAGATTCGATTCCTGTATCCAGCCAGGGCATATCTGTTGACTACATTTCCAGACTCGACTCCTGTATCTAGCCAGGGCATGTCTGAAGAGTTCGAAGATTCGATTCCTGTATCCTGCCAGGGCATATCTATCAACTATCACCTTTCCATATTCGACTCCTGTATCCAGCCAGGGCATGTCTGAAGAATTCCAGATCAACACCTGCAACAACCCAGGAAACATCTGTGAACGACCGATTGTAGACCAACACCTGTAATAAACCAGGATTTATCTACATCACCACTTGGGGCATTCGAATGTCAAAAGTGTTCAAACCCGACGCAGTTTTACACAAGCTCATCATCAGGAAACCCTACACCGGTTCCCCTTCAAGACTTCTGAAACAAGTTCACGGATTCTTCCCAACAACGGACGCCAATCTACCGACTTGTTCAGATTCTTATCAAGACTTCTGAAACAGTTTACGGATTCTTCCCAACAACGGACGCCAATCTACCGACTTGTTCAGATTCTTATCAAGACTTCTGAAACAGTTTACGGATTCTTCCCAACAACGGACGCCAATCTACCGACTTGTTCAGATTCTTATCAAGACTTCTGAAACAGTTTACGGATTCTTCCCAACAACGGACGCCAATCTACCGACTTGTTCAGATTCTTATCAAGACTTCTGAAAACAGTTCATGGATTCATCCCAACAACGGATGTTAATCTATCAACTTGTTCAGATCCAACCTTTGAATTTAGTTTACGGACGCTTCCCAACAACGGATGTCGTTCTATTGCTGATTCAACTTCAAGATTTCTGAAAATAGTTCACGGGTTCTCCAAGTAAACGGATGTTAACCTATCGCTTGTTCAGATTCTTCTCAAGCTAACCACCACGGAAGATCGCACTCGCCAAATTCTCCCTATCCCCAGCGGAGTCAGACTTTCAAACTTTCTCCCCACAGAGTTTTGAGGAAGCAATCTTGAGTTCCCCAGTAAAGTCTCCAGGGTTACCTCCCATCAAGCCAAAGATTCTCAATCTGGTCTCCCCGGCATGAGTCTACTAGTTGGAGCTCCCCAGTAGAGGTCATCAGGAATTCTCTTCCCCAGCGACAGCCAAGGATTTATTTTCCCCGGCAGCAGTCAAGACGCTTTTATCTTCAGCCATCTCGGAATCATGTATCCTTGGCAGGATTAGCTCATCAGCTTACATGTGCACTCAGTACATTCATTCATAAACATTAATGTCACATGCATTGCATCATGCATCATAACATTGCATACAACTAACCCTTTGCCTTTTCAGGGAAGATCAGTCGACAGACACAGATCATCTCCCGAGATTCATCCAGAAGTAGTTCAGATGTGACCCGGACACGGCGACATTCTGATACTTATTCCAGATTCATTCAGACGCATCAACAGAAACCTTACACCGTTTCCCCTTCAATTTCTCAACTTCTGAAACAAGTTTACGGATTCTTCCCTGCAACGGATGTCAATCTACCGATTTGTTCAGACTCTTCTCAATCTTTTGAAGACAGTTTACGGATTCTTCCCTACAACGGATGTCAACCCACCAACTGATTCAGACTCTTCTCAATTTTCGAAAATAGGTTACGGACGCTTCCCAACAACAGATGCTGCTCCATTGCTTGTTCAGTCCCAACTCCTGAAAGTAGTTTACAGATTCTCCAGACACGGACATCAATCTATTGCTTGTTCAGACCCCAGTTCAGAGATATTCCAAAACAGGGATGCCCTTCTGATACTTGTCCACTCACCATTGACGTACAGTTCAACATCACCATATGGCATCTATAAGCCCATCCTCCTACCAGCAGTCGCCGAATGGCATCTGTAAGCCCATTCTCAGATGGCATCTCTAAGCCCATCCCCCGACAAAATTCTCTCGCACCAGATGGCATCTTTAAGCCCATCACCAAATGGCATCTTTAAGCCCATTCACCTCCACCGTCACATTGACGAGCGCAAATTTTCTGGGCACATTAGTGTTCAATCTCCTTTTACCTTCAAGTCGCGAAAGGCAAACTTGCCAATCTAACTCTTCAGGTCCAAGAAGATTGAACAGGGGCAACTGTTGTACCCCAAAATTTGCCCTCGCGCTTTTCCACAAGAAATCTCAGCTTCAAGCATTTCCTGACTTCTCAAACTGGCTCAAGAATCGTACAAACGGACTTTTCTTGACAGTCAAGCAAAATTAGGGTTTTACTGATTTTCAGAGCTTTGAATTGTTTCATACAGTGGGCTTAGGGTTTGATTGATTTTTGATTCAGTTTTGATCAAACGAGCGTGATTTGGCATTTAATCGGGAATTAGGGTTTTATGGGCGTATTCTCAGAAGAATTTAAATTCCACAGCACTTTGCGGTTTATTTCAAGATTCGGATTAAAATTCGCGTTATCTTGGTTTAATCAGTAAAAGAGACGGTGGTTTGAGTTCAGTACGTTTTGATTGGGCCCGTCAGATACAAGATGCAGTTTTGAATTCACAGTGTTTATGTGTTTGATCAGTCTATCTGGGTTAATTGCTGCTTTGCTTTGGATTTTGGATAATACAGGTTTATTGGATCAATGTTGTTTTATTTTAGTTATTTATTGTTCTGAAATTAAATGATTGAATTTATTTTTCAATTATTTTAATTCTAAGAATTTTAAATAAATAAATGAACAATAAAGAAAATGGAACCAATTGGATAATTTGGATTTTTATTGATATTTGAATTATTTACAAATTGTTGTTACAAACAATAATTCATATTTAATTTAAATATTACATAGAATTAAAATTATCCTATTTTCTAAACATTCTTCATTCTTCACTCCGCTCCGGCATTCTTTTTTTCGGCTGCAAAAAGAAATAAGAAAGTCAGAAAGCATTAAAATTAGCAGAGACAGATAAAAATGCTCATCATTAGGGGCCACTGACTGGGATCAGTTGCCCTCTCTGCAAATCACGGGATTTCTCCCGGTTCACAGAGAGGGAAGATTATTTTATTTCATGAATATAAATGCAAATGCATAGTTTCTAAAAAAGTTTGCAAGCTGCATAGAAGTTCAAGATTCAAAATCCAAACCAAACTGAAAAAGTTCAATCCAAACTTTCCATCCAAAACAAAGTCCACTCAAAGAAATCAATAGAAGCATACAAGCTGTCATGGAAAGATTTTTGGAAGAGATATCAAAAGGCAAAGTCAGATCAAAATTGTCAAAAAGATAAAGATGCAAAATGTAAGATGCAAGAAATCTTTTTCATCATTTCCCTAGTTAGCCCCTTCAGAACACAGTACAGATATAACATATAAAATTCAAACTGTACTTTAAGAGAGAGGAGGAAAAGAGATAAAGCAAGGCAGGGATTTAGGCATAGTTCAGAATAGACAGCAGAAAAAGATATACAAGTCTACAAGTCCACAAGTTCAGCACAGCAGACAGTAAGAATAGACAGCAGAAAAAGATACACAAAATCTACAAGTCCACAAGCTCAATTCAGCAGACAGTTCAGGAAAGGACAGAAGATATGATCCAAAGCTCAGTTCAGCCTAGCAGAAGACAGTAGAGAAGACAGGAAAAGAGATATAGAAAATAAAAAGCATAAACCAGTTCAGCAGGATGGCAGTTCATAAGATAGAAAAGAGATAATAAAAGAACTCAGTCCAACAATATACATCTCAGAACAAAACTAAAAACAAATAACCTCAACCTTCAAACCATACTTACAAAACTGATATCCAAACTCAAACCATAACCATCATCTGAACCTAACACATTTCAGGCCTAAAAAACCTGATATGCAAGCTTCATACCTGTCTCAAACACATCCAAACCTCAGGAGCCTGTCAAACACCCCAACATACTGTCAATAACTAACAGTTCTGGCCATTCAAGAACATTGTCAAAAAATATCAAGAGGCTTTGCTATCCTTAGAACCAGAGGCAACATCCAGCATTAATGCCTTCAGAACCTTTTCATCATTAGGCAACACACAGGGCAACGAGAGAAAGAAGCAAGTCAGGGACATAACAATATTTCAAGGCAACCATTCAGCAAAAATTCCAAGGCAATAACTGTTCAAGATCGTTCCAAAAAAGCATTCAACAATTCAAAGGGGACGAAGGTGGAAGAGGTAAAGATTCAAGGCAACTGAGACCCTCAGACCTTCGAGGTCATCACAGGGCAACAACACAAAGGCAACAATAAGAGGCTAATCAAAACAAGATTTGTTTCAACCATAGCGTCAAGCACACAAACAAGCACATAGCCTTTCAAGAAGAAGAAGAAAGAAGCAATTCAAAGTGAACTCAGAAGCTTCATCAAAAGGCAACACATTTCAAACTCAGACAACAATTCAAAAGCGTCAAGAGAGCCTCAGAAGCAAGCTTCATCATAGGCAAGGCATCAATGTTCTAAATCCTCAAGCAAATACACAGTGGCAGAAGAAGATAAAGAGGCGAATTAGGGTTTTTCAAGCAAATCCAAAAAACATCATCAAACCCTAGAAACCTAAGACAAAGAACGAAGATACCAGGAAAAATCAGAAGCGTAGCAAGCATCTCCCTTCGCCGCTCCGGCCTCCTGAACGTTACTTCTCCACCTTCCCTCCACCTCCAAATATCAGGTAGTATAATCCTCGCCTTCTATCTCTTCTCCTTCACCTCATAATGAAAAGAAAATACTTAAAACTCAAATCAAACATGCAATTTGTAAAGAGACAAAAGATAAGAATATAAGACATTAAAACGAACCAGGAATCAAGGACGCTAGGCTCATGCCTTGGAGGGAAGAAAGGCGTTGATTAGCGTTGGTGGCCGGAGAAGACGCTCAGGGAATGGCTAATCGGAGAAGATGAACTCAACGCACGGCGCCGCTGCAAACCCCAGAGCCCTTTGTCTCAATTGCTACCAAACAACATGAAACCCTAATTTCGTTCAGAATCCAAGCTTGGGCTTAACCCGTTTCTAATTCTTCTAAGCCCAATAAGAACACCATCTCATTAAACATTAACCCTTCTCTTTTCTTTTGTTTTATGTTTACTTCTTTTTTCTAAACACTAACCATTACTAATCTTTTTATATAAACAATACTTACTTCATTTTTATAAAACACTAACCCTCTTTTATCTTATAAAAAATGTTCACTTTTTTTATTTTATTTTGTAAAATACTAACCTAAATAACAAAATATTTTTTATACCAATTAACTTGAAAATCCTTTTTAATTGAAATGCATATTTGTATATATTATCTTTTCTTTTTTATATACATACATAATTAAATTGAAAATACCTTTTTAATTAAATGCATATTTGTACATATTATACATTTTTTATACATAATTAAATTAAACTCTTTTAATTAACATTCTTTTTGTATATAACAATTCAATACATTCATTTTTCTCTAAATATTTAAATTCACAAACATTTTGACGAAAAATACTCTTTTTTTAATTAAAACTTAAACACTTAATCAAAACCTTTCAGTTGTACATAATTAACATACAAAAAATCAAGATTCATTTAAAAACATTTATCTAGGTCAAAACCCTAATACGACTCAACTTCACATTTCGCACTTGTACATATTTACACTTACACATACATATACACTTGTACACTTACACAAATATATTCACATTGCCCTATACACATTTTTATCTTATATTTGTATATTTGATATTCATTTCGATCGCATATTCGATTTGGTTGTAAATTATTGGGTACTATAAGTCTCATCCCCTTGTACATTTATACCCCCACTCCCGGACATTATTTTGTAATAGCGTAGATTTACATTCCGCAATTTACAGCTTTTCAATTATACCATGGTTAGACCTAGGGTTTGTATGTACATAAAATCAAACGCTAGATAACCTAATACAAGACAAATGCATGTAATCAATACACAATCACACTTGCACCCCCTAGGGTAATCCCACATGTTGCCTTCCAAAATGGGCCATGCTTGCACGTCGAATGTCTTTGGCAAAACAAAATTAAATGATCATAAGTCCCTCGATGACGCTTTCGAAAGTTGCCTAAACGGAATGATCATAGTCCCTTCAAAGCAAATTGCCAAAGACACTTGGCACCATTGCATTCATGGTCCATACGATGACCCGTGCCTGTCCCGAATAAACTTCCTAAACGCAAGATTGTCCACCAATTTCAATGGTGGAACAAAATTGTTAAACGGGGTTAAAACATGACAAAAACCTTTGAGTACAATAGGGTAGACAAAACTCTTAGTTACTTGAGATCAAACTTGCAAAAAAACACTTGCCTTCTTTTCAAAAACCACAATCCACAACACTTTCAAACAAACTCTCAAAAAACATTTGAAAACATCTTTTCGAAAAGATTCACACTTTTGTAAAACACTCAAACACGAGTCAAATACATTAGTTGCCTAAGACAAGGCATCTTTTTCCAAAACATTTTCAAAAAGCACCCACACACACACCATTTTCAAAGCAATCGAAAAACAAGGCAAGTGATCTAAAAAACCAAGTAACTAAGAGCCCATGGATAACCATGGATGAAAAGGGTGCTAATACCTTCCCTTTTCATAATCTACCCCCCGAACCCACGAAATATCTCAAAAAGGTTTTTGCTGTGCTTTTTAACCTTTCCTTTAGGATAAAATAAAAAGTCGGTGGCGACTCTTGCTAAACCGCACAAGTGCGAATACGAATGCAAAACACTAGTCAGTTCTCCCACCGTATCACACACGTCCTCACAGCTCAGCCACCTGGCGTCTGAGCTCAGCAATCTCGTGTGTCAAATCGTCGATCTCGCCAGCATATGTGGCACCATCTAGCTCTACCTGTAGGGTGAGATCAGCCACCTCCTGGCGAAGTGTAGCCATCTCAGCTCTCATGGCTGCCATCTGCGCTCTCATGTCAGGCTCTTGTAAGGTCAAGTTATTAGTATAAATAACGGTATGCTCAACCTCAGGTGCAGACGTGTACTCTGGAGTAGGATTCTCTGTAACCGGATCCTCAATGATCGGGTCGTCTGACTCTGGCTCTGACTCTGGTGAATACTCTGGCTCTGGCAGGTCAGTGATGTCTATAACTGTCTCGCCCCAACCCTCTAAAGTGTAGTTCCAGTTTGCCCGATTGGAGACGCAGGTCATCTGTGGATCAGGCAGGGTGAAATAGTAGACAGTCTGATCGTCAATAAGGAGCCTGTACTGATATGGATGAAAAGAAGCTCGGCGCATAAGGCCATGGTCTAAGCAGAAGTCAATGTCGATGCGTGTACTACCACAGTATGGTGTCAGGCGGAGTAACTGGCTATCCAAGCCCAGAGCAGATGCAATCAGCGTCACATTCCCACCAACGTACAAGTATCCCTCAGAGGATGATGCATCCATATCTAGACTTTCTATCAAGAAAGCTTCACTCGCAATGGGACACGACTGACTAGCGCAGTATAAAAATAGTATCTCCTCTGCAGTCACTAAATGATCGCAATAGCTCCTCCCGAAGAAGGTATGACAAAGAATCATCTCAAAGTACTTGAAAGCTGGGTTATAAATCCTCTTAGACAGTTGCTCAGATGGGTCGAGGCTGCCCCCGTCGGTAATAGCTCTCCAGAATCTGTCTATATCACTGCTCATGAAATACCCTAGAGGAAGCTCAGGGATGGCAGTAAGTGCAGTCTCGAATCCAAGCAGATCTCCAAACTGTCTCAAAGTAAAAGCATACTCTGCTCTGAACATGCGAAAACTAATCCGCCCACGGTCCTCTCTGGTGCCAACATAGGGCTCATACTTCAGCGAGCTGAGGAACTCCAAGGTGAGGTTCCTGTAGGTCACGTGGATCTCGTCAGCATATGGATCCCAACTGACCTGATGGCACAGATAACGGATATTGGCTTCAATGCCTAGTGCATCCATGCAAGCAGAATCAGGGTATCTAGTCGGAAGCATTGGTCGAGCAGACAGTGTAGCAAATCGCTCCCTCTGAGCGTCGTCTCTGAAGATGACATCGAGTCCATCAACGAAATCCATCTGAAAAAGGTGATATAAGAGCACTTGGTCCTGAAAAAGATAGATGAGTCCGTCCAAAGTTACAAATTTAATTACATAAAAGAAAAATTAAAATTTAAAAATTAAAAATAAAGAAAAAAGATTGTGGGTTGCCTCCCACGCAGCGCTTTGTTTAACGTTGTTAGCTTGACGATAAGATCTCACTTTTCACGTTGGGATTGGTGGGTCTATCAGAGTCTGACTAGAGTAGTCAATAGGCAGGTCACCTCCTCTATACAACTTCAGTCGTTATCCATTTACCACGAAAGGAGCGCTTGAGTTATTCTTGATTTCTACAGCTCCTGATACTAACACTTTTGCTACCTCGAATGGACCTGTCCATCTTGAACGTAGCTTGCCAAGAAAAAGTCGTAATTTGGAATTAAACAGAAGAACAGGATCGCCTACATTGAATTCTTTCTTAGTAATTTTTTTGCCGTGCCATATCTTTGTTCTTTCTTTATAGATGATGGCATTCTCATAAGCATTTAGGCGGAGTTCTTCCAACTTATGTATGTCCAAAATTCGTTTCTCTCCAGCTCTTAGGTAGTCTAAATTCAAGGATTTTATAGTCCAATAGGCTTTGTGTTCTAACTCGAAAGGTAAGTGGCAGGATTTTCCATAGACCAATTGATATGGGGTAGTTCCAATAGGGGTTTTGTAAGTTGTTCTATAGGCCCAAAGTGCATCTTTCAGCTTTCCGGACCAATCCTTTCTGGATATTGACACGGTTTTTTCTAGGATTTGCTTGATTTCCCTATTCGATACCTCCACTTGGCCACTGGTTTGAGGGTGATATGGTGTTGCTACTCTATGTTTGACTCCGTATTTGTTTAAAAGTTTATTGAATATCTTGGATATAAAGTGCGATCCTCCATCACTTATGACTAGACGGGGTGTTCCAAATCTAGAGAATATGATGTTCTTGAACAATTTGATCACTACTCTCGTGTCGTTTGTGGGGACCGCTATTGCTTCTATCCACTTGGACACATAGTCAACTGCCACAAGAATATATTTATTTCCCATTGATGATGGAAAAGGCCCTATGAAATCTATACCCCATACGTCAAAGAGTTCCACCTCTTGAATATTTTTTAATGGCATTTTGTCACGCCTTGAAATGTTCCCAGTGCGTTGACACCGGTCACACTTGGTGATGTAAGTGTGGACATATCGCCATAAAGTTGGCCAGTAAAGGCCTGCTTGAAAGATTTTGGCACATGTCTTTGATGTGCTTGCGTGTCCACCATAAGGTGCGGCATGACAATGTTTGATGACGCTTTCCACTTCCTCCTCTGGAACACATCATCTAAAGATGTTGTCTATTCCTCTTTTGAACAAGAGTGGTTCATCCCAATAAAAGCTTTTGATGTCATTGAAGAACTTTTTCTTTTGTTGAAAACTTAAGTCTGGGGGTATGATGTTAGCAGCTAGATAGTTCACAATGTCTGCGTACCAAGGTACGTTGCTTATCATTGAGACTTTTTCCAGTTTAAATTCTTTATAGGTTTCAGAGTCATCCTCGCTCATTGTGTTTATCCTAGCTATCAGTCTGTCGTAAGTGAAGTGATCGTCTATTGGTATTAGATCTGGTTTCAAATGTTCTAGCCTAGATAGATGATCGGCTACTAAATTCTCAGTGCCTCTCTTATCCTTAATGTCTAAGTCAAATTCTTGGAGTAAGAGAATCCACCTGAGCAATCTCGGCTTAGCGTCTTTTTTATTTAACAGATATTGGATTGTTGCGTGATCAGTATAAACTACAATCTTAGCTCCTACTAAATAAGATCGGAACTTATCGATTGTGAATACTACAACTAGCAATTCCTTGTCTGTAGTTGTGTAGTTAAGTTGGGCGGTATCTAGGGTTCTACTGGCATAGTAAATGACATGTAATTTCTTGTCTTTTCTTTGCCCTAAGACAGCCCCAACTGCATGGTCACTAGCATCGCACATGATTTCAAATGGTTGCTCCCAGTCAGGGGGTTGAATGACAGGAGCTGAAATCAGCGCTTGTTTTAGAATGTTGAAGGCTTCAAGACATTTCTCATTAAAGTCAAATTCGACATCTTTCATAAGAAGGTTAGTTAAGGGTTTTGTTATTTTGGAGAAGTCTTTTATAAAGCGTCGGTAGAATCCAGCATATCCTAGAAAACTTCGTACTTCCCTAACGGTTTTAGGTGGGTTGAGGTTCTCTATAACTTCTATTTTGGCTTTGTCAACTTCTATCCCTCTCTCGGAGATGATATGCCCTAAAACTATTCCTTCGTTGACCATAAAGTGACACTTCTCCCAATTCAACACAAGGTTCACTTCCACACATCTTTCTAAGATTTTCTCAAGGTTCGAGAGACAATTTTTGAAATCTAATCCACATACAGAAAAATCATCCATGAATACTTCCATAATTCCGTCGAGATAGTCCGCGAAAATGGACATCATACAACGTTGGAAGGTGGCAGGTGCATTACAGAGTCCAAAGGGCATCCTCCTATAGGCAAACGTTCCATAAGGACAGGTGAATGTAGTTTTTTCTTGGTCCTCTGGGTGAATAGGGATTTGGAAAAATCCGGAATATCCATCTAGATAACAGAAATACAAATGCCTAGCTAGACGTTCGAGCATATGATCTATAAATGGAAGTGGGAAATGATCTTTCCTAGTCGCCTTATTTAGCTTTCTATAATCGATGCACATACACCATCCTCCTTCTATTTGTTTTGCTACTTTGTCTCCCTTATCATTTTCAACAACCGTGATGCCTCTTTTCTTCGGCACCACATGTACAGGACTTACCCACTCACTATCTGATATCTGATATATTATACCAGCTTCCAGTAACTTAAGAACTTCTTTCTTAACTACATCACTCATAATAGGATTTATTCTTCTCTGATGCTCTCTAAAGGGTTTTGAATTTTCTTCTAGCATGATCCGATGCATGCATACGGACGGGCTTATCCCTTTCAAGTCATAGATTTTATATCCTAATGCTGAAGGGTATCTTCGCAAGGTATCTAAGAGTTGGTTTGTTTCGTTTTGGCCTAGAGTGGCGTTAATTATAACTGGGCGATTCATCTCTTTGTCCAAAAACTCATATCTTAGATTCTTGGGTAGTTCTTTGAGTTCTAGAGATGGCTTTTTAAGACACGGCATAGGATCGGGTGTAAGAGCTAAACATTCAAAGAGGTTGTCATCAATGTAAGGTTCTTTATATCCATCATCCTCTAGAATGGGTGTTGGTGGTAGTTTAATTAAGGATTCATCTTGCTCAAGTTCGTTTACGCATTCATCAATGATATCGATTGCATAACATGCATCTCCTATCATAGGTGCCATAAGGAATTTAGAGAGGATAAATTCTATCTTTTCATCTCCTACTTCGAAGGTAAGTTTTCCTTTCTTAACATCGATTATAGCTCCGGCGGTTGACAAGAATGGTCTTCCTAAGAGAATCGGGATTTCGTCATCTTCTTTAATATCCATTACCACGAAATCGGTTGGGATATACAACTGACCTATTCTAACTGGTATATCCTCTAACATCCCTGTGGGGTACTTGATAGATCTATCAGCTAGTTGTAAACACATTTTGGTTGGTTGTAGTTCTCCTAAGTTTAACCTCTTGCAGACTGCCAAAGGCATTAAGCTTACGCTTGCTCCTAGGTCTAAGAAATCTTTGTCGATCATATGATGTCCTAGGATGCAAGGAATAGAAAAACTTCCAGGATCTTTGTCCTTTTTTGCAAGTTTATTTTCAGAGATGGAATGACATTCTATGGGTTTAGGATCGCCGAGTCTGCGTTTGTTTGATAGGATGTCTTTTAAGAATTTAGCATATGATGGTATTTGGGTAATCGCTTCGGTAAAGGGAATCTCTACATGGAGTTTCTCTATTACTTTGATGAATTTTTGGTATTGGCTTTCTATCTTGGTTTGTTTAAGTCTTTCTGGGTATGGTATTGGAGGTTTATAGGGTGGAGGTGGTGTATAAGTTTTATCTTTCGATTCTTCCACCTGGTTCTGTTGGGTTCTTGGTTCCTCTGGTTTCTCTACTTGGTCCTCAGGTATGTTATCTTTTTTTGGTTTTTCGGGTACACACATTGTTGGAAGTTTCGGTCTATCGTAAGCGGTTCCACTTCTTAGAGTGATAGCATTCGCTTGTCCTTTAGGATTAGGTTGAGTTTGTCCAGGGAATTATCCTCCAGGTGTGGTTTGTGTGGCTTGTGTTTGAGCTACTTGCGAGATCTGAGTCTCGAGCATCTTATGATGGGTCATCATTTGGTCAAACTTAGTCACTAGTTGTGTTACTAGTTCGTTTGTATGGGCGTTTTGGTTCATAAATTATTTGTTTTGCTGAGTCTGGGTTGCGATAAAAGTATATAGGGTTTCCCTAAGATTTGGTCTTGTTGGCACAGCTAGCATAGGTTGGTTTGATTTTTGAGGTTGAAAACCTTGCGGTCTGGGTGTTCCAGGATGTTGGATTGGATTGTTGTTTTTATAGGAAAAATTCGGGTGATTCCTCCATCCAGGGTTATAGGTGTTTGAGAACGGGTTTCCTTGGGTGTAATTGACTTGTTCTGAGCTAGACTCATTCAACAGGTAACAATCTAAAGTTGGATGTCCTTGGGTTCCACAGAGTTCGCATTCCGAGTGGAGTGCAGCTACTGTGGCAGGGTTTTGGGATATGTTATCTACTCTTAAGGCTAGGGGGTCCATTTTAGCTTGTGTGATCGGTGGGAACGAGAACTGACTGTTTTTTAATGCTGGTTCGTGTTTGCGTTTGTTTTCGCAAAGTGTCGCGGAAAGCAAGAGTTGCCACCGTCTTTTATTTTATCCAACAAGGGAAAGGACAAAAGCACAGAAAAAATTCCTTTTCGAGATTGTTTCTCGGGTTCGGGAGGTAGATTATAGAAAGGGAAGGTGTTAGCACCCTTTCTATCCGTGGTTATCCACGGGCTCTTAGGTATTTGATCACTATGTTTTCAAAAGGTTTGCTTTTCTTTGTGTTTGTGGGTTTTGAAAAGAGTTTTGTTTTTGAAGAAAGTGTAAGTGCGAAAAGTTTTTGTTTTGTTTTAAAAGAGAGCAAGTACTTAAGAACCTCTACCTACTCAAAAAAAGGAATTTAATTGTGCAAATGTCCTTTAGACAGTACTATCCTACTATTGGGAAGCAGGTAGCACCGTCGTTGGAGTTTTCGGGTCAATTCGATTTTAGGGACGTGTGGTCACTAAAGCAACGTTAGGACGCTTTAGTGGTAATCCTAATGTCTTAGATCATTTTTATCGAGGCGACCATTTCGAGGCAACTTATGATCTTGGGACAAAGGACGACCTCTAAAACATCCTATACTTAATGACCACGTTCGAGGCAACCAAGTGAGGTGTACCCTAAGAGTGGCATGTGCAAGTGTGTCAATTTTTAGTTATTTTACTCTTGCATGTCATGGTGAGCTATTGTTGATTTTAAGTTTAAGAGTTAATCTTGTCATGCAATCCTAGTTAGCATACATCTAAGCAGTTTAATATATGTACAGGAATTTAAAGTGCGGGAATTGTAAACCCTACGCTATTACAAGGCTTTCGGGAAGGGGGGTTATTTACATGTCCAAAATTGGGGAATAAAAAGCAATAAAGTAAATTTAAGCTAAACTATTACAAACCAGTAAGCAGTTACAATAAAATAAACACGCGTAGAACAATGAAAAGAGGCGTCTAAGAAATTTCTAAATAAATAAGAAAATCTTTTTTATGTTTTGTTTTTGGTTAAGAAAATATTTGAATTAAATAATCCTAGGTCTAGTTTATTTTAAATTGATAAAATGAAGTTAAAATAATTAATTAATCTGTTTACAAAATTAATTTGAATAATAAAAAGAACTAACCTACTTTTTTTTTGTGATTTTTTTTGGGTTTAAAGTTAATTTAAATGATAAGGTTAATAAAGAAATAACGAAAACAAAAAATAAAAATACAAAGGGGCATCCTTCGATCCAGGGATAAAAATAGGAAAACTTCGATCCAGAGGAGGTGACTTTCGATCCAGGAAAATGAGAGCTTCGATCCAGAGAAGGAAATGCCTCCTTCGATCCAGAGAAGAGGTTGTCTTCTTCGATCCAGGAGGGCAAACTACTTTTCGATCCATATCTGCAAGACAAGCATTAGAACAATAAAGATGCAGGGCCTGGGTGTCGAACCCAGGTCCTTCGCTATTGTGTGCACTGGTCTTCTCAGGCTTGATCGGCAATACAAGCGTTAGAAAAAAAAAGAAACATATATGAACCTGGGTGTTGAACCCAGGTTCCTCTCCTGCACATACATCTGCAAGTTTAATCAAATGATGGATCGAAACAGATCCCAAGACCCTACCCTATGCATGGTCACTTCCTAAACTCAAATATGGGGTGAAGACTAGCACAAGATCTTTACACCACCTAGTTCGAAGCATGGATGCTTTGAAACCTTAAAATGGTACCCTGCACTTCCACACTTATGCTTGTATGAATGATCAGTAAGAATAAAAAGATGCATATAAAAAAAACAATCCAAATCGAAAGGCTGTAACCCAGAATTTTACCAAAGACCAGTGGGCTTGATGCGTGACTTTTGGATAGTGCTTGGGAACACTTTCTGCAGACTTCAAGGAGTGAAAAGAGTGTTGCTGAAGACTCCTTCGATTGGGACCACTTATGAGGATTTTGATAGCTTTGGGGTGGTTTACTGAGGAAGTGTATGCGTGTGGCTCTTTGAGGCAATTTTTCTGTGTCTTTTCTTGTGTAATTTTCATGTGTTGTAATGTGTCACTGGCCTCCTATTTATAGGAGTGTGGGAGTGCACGAAAATGGCAAGGGACAGCCATTAAAACAGGCCTTTAACGCTCTGGACAAAAATCAAACACATTAAATTATTTCCTTTTTTGAAACATTCGTGTCCCTTGAATGAACCTGGACGCTTTTGGATTTCGAATGCTTTCAGGCCATGCTCTTCGATTGGCCCTGATTTGCCTCCTTCGAATGGACTTCCTATGTACCCTTCGTATGGGCCTTCTGAATGCTTCTTCGAATGGTCTTGAGTTGCACATAATCACTCTGGTCGAATCAGCTCTTTAGGAACAGAAAAGGCAAGAATCTAACCTTTAACTCAGGAATTAAATCCACAACCAGCATTTAATTATTTCTATATTTGCAAGGGGAACATGCCATTTCCTCATGTTCAGTGTACCTGGACATGTTTGAGTGCCCTCTTGATGGCCTCTTTCGAACGGCCTGGAAGGAGTTCTTAGAATGGCCCTGTCGAAGCTGCCTGGACACAACACTGAATCGAAGGTTCCCTTGGCATGCCAGTCAAAGAACTTGACATAACGCCAATCGAAATGCTTGTCCATACCAATCGAAATGCTTGTCCAGAACGCCAATCGAAATGCTCCTTCAGAGTACCAACCGAAGTGCCTTTCAGGATGCCAATCGAAGTGCTCCTTCATAATGCTAATGGAAATGCTCCTTCAGAATGCCAATCGAAGTGTTCCTTTAGAATGCCAATCGAAGTGTCTTTAAAGCACCACTCAAAAAATTTCTTTTTCCTTAGGTAAGAGTTTGTGATCAACCATGTAGGGGGAAGACTTTGGAAAAACATGAGAGGGCAAATTTTGGGGTGCAACAGTTGCCCCTGTTCAATTTTCTTAAACCTGAGGATATAGATTGGCTTTCGAGCCTTTCGTGATCCGAAGGTGGAAGATGATTGAACACTAGAGTGCCCAGAAATTTGCACTCGCATGGTGTAGTATCAACATTGTGATGTCAGGAATGGGCTTACAGATGCCATTTGGAGATTGTTGGTAGGTAGTTTTGTCTCCATTGACAGGTTTTTGCCTCAGAAAAATCTTTAGGAATCGATTTAACTGATTTTGTCTCCATTGACTGGCTTCGCCTCAGAAAAAATCATTGGGAATCGATTTAACTGATTTTGTCTCCATTGACTGGCTTCGCCTCAGAAAAAATCATTGGGAATCGATTTAACTGATTTTGTCTCCATTGACTGGCTTCGTCTCAGAAAAATCATTAGGAATCGATTTAACTGATTTTGTCTCCATTGACTGGCTTTGCCTCAGAAAAATCTTTAGGAATCGATTTAACTGATTTTGTCTCCATTGACTGGCTTCGCCTCAGAAAAATCTTTAGGAATCGATTTAACTGATTTTGTCTCCATTGACTGGCTTCGCCTCAGAAAAATCTTTAGGAATCAATTTAACTGGACTAGAGAAGGTCTTGGGATATCTTCAACTGGATCGGCATCAGAAAAATCTTTAGGAATCGATTTAACTGGGCCAAAGAAGGTCTTTGACAAATCTTCAACTGGATCGGCATCAGAAAAATCTTTAGGAATCGATTTAACTAGACCAGAGGAAGTCTTAGAAATATCTTCAACTGGATCGGCATCAGAAAGATCTTTAGGAATCGATTTAACTGGACCAGAGAAAGTCTTGGAACATCTTCAATTGGATCGGCATCAGAAAAATCTTTAGGAATCGATTTAATTGGACCAGAGAAGGTCTTGGAAATAGCTGAGAACTTAACTGGATCTTTCCTGAAAGGTAAAGGTCAGTCATATGCAATGCATGATATGAATCAAGCAATGATGTTCTCAACATAAATGAGATTGTATGGTATGATGTGTATATGCATGTATCATGATGTATGGAAGTGTGATGTTTTAGCTGGGGAAAATTAATCCCGGATAGCTTGCTGGAGAATAGAGTTGAATTCTTCATTTCCGCTGGGGATGACGAACGAAGATGATTGCAAGAATAAACCTGCGGGAGAGGATGACTCTGTTGGGGAAAATTGATGAGGAGATTACTCCGAGGGGAATTACTCTGTGGGGAAGAGATACGTTGCTGAGATTTTAACGATGAGCTCCGTTGGGGATTCCGTTGATAAGCTCTGTTGGGGGTTTCAATGATGAACTCCACTGGGGATGGATTACCTTTGCTGGCGATATTTAATCTGTTGAGGATAGAGGTCCTTCTTGGGGAAAGAAAGCACTTCGCTAGGGATGATCTTTCAGTTGCAACTCGCTGAGGATAACCCAGTTAGACTCTTGTGAGGATAACCTTCTGAATTTGGATGGGGAGCTTTATTTTGTACTCTGCAGGGGATGAGTTTCCAGAATCTACTGGGTAAGATGACTTAATCCTGGCGGGGAAGCTTTTTTAGACTGCGCTGGGGAAATGGCTCCAATGGGGGGTATCTTGTATTCCGCTGGGGAACATTCTTATACTCCACTGAGGAATATTAAGACCTTCTAGGGATACCAAGCCTTTTCGGGCTGCTGGTAGATCAACTCTGCTTGGGAAGAATCTTGCTGATTTGTTCATGGTTGCAAGTCCCAGTGGGGAGAACTACCATTACCGTTTTTATTCTGCGGGGAGTGAAGGTATCTTAGCCATATTCTTCAGCTGAATATACCTTGGTGCCTTGGTAGACAGAGCAACTAGACAGCTCGACAAATCTTATTGCCCCTGTTTCTGATATCACCCGTAATTAGTCCTTTGTTTCGCATGTAAATATTTATGAGCAGCAATTAATGTCAAATGCATATATCAAAAATGAACATTGGACGTTCTTTGCAAAACAAAAAAGATAAAGGGAAAACAGTTTGAAATTTGACTGAAAATGAAATTGTATTGATTTTTGAAGTTTGGCCTGTAAATAGGCGTTTTGTACAAGAGGCTGACGTCCTAGTAAGAGGACACCGCCGAACAAATAGAACTTATACACTTTGTAAAAAGAAAACAAAACAGCTATGCGAATAGTCCCACTGGGTTCCAGCTCTGCTATTGCCTTTATATCTTCAAGCATCTCATCACTTTGCTACTTAGTTGAAGATGAATCTGATTGACTGGTGTCGCCCGAGCCTAATAGTTGATACTGAAGTCCAGATGCGAGGTGATCCCATGAGACATAGTGTTACGCTTTAATCCCTAACTTTTGCCTGGACCGCCCTTTCGGGTTTTCAGTCCACCGGGATACCCATTTTTGCCCAAGCCGCCTTTTCAGGTTTTCGACTTGCCGGGTGTATAGATTTTTTTTATTTTCATCCCTTATTTTTGCCCGAACCCTTTTGGTTCGCCGGGAAGCCCTTATTTTTGCCTAGTCCAGTCGACCTAGCAGGTCTTTGATTATGCGTAGTATCTTTTTACTATGTCTGCATTGACGGGGTGAGGAAGGTCGTCACCATCCATGGTGGTTAGAATCATTACTCCTCCTGAGAAGATGTTCTTAACCACAAATAGCCCTTCGTAAGTAGGGTTCCATTTGCCCCTGGGATCACCTTGAGGTAGAGTAATGCGCTTGATTACCAGGTCCCCAACTTGATACTCTTGTCGTCTGACTTTCTTGTTAAATGCCTTGATCATTCGTTTTTGGTACGTCTGACCATGATAAATAGCAGTGAGTCTCTTTTCGTCGATTAGATTCAATTGATCAAGTCGAGTCTGGATCCAGTCATCTTCGCTCAAACCTGCATCTTTCATGATCCGAAGAGAGGGTATCTGAACTTCAATGGGCAAGACTGCCTCCATGCCATAAACCAAGGAATAGGGTGTTACCCCTGTTGACGTCTGTGCTGAGGTACGGTACCCATGAAGAGCAAATGGTAACATCTCATGCCAGTCTTTGTATGTCACTGTCATCTTCTTCACAATCTTCTTAATGTTCTTATTAGCTTCTTCTAAAGCCCCATTCATCTTCGGCCGGTAGGGGGAAGAGTTGTGATGCTGTATCTTGAATTGCTCGCAGAGCTCAGTGATCATCTTGTTGTTAAGATTGGTACCATTGTCCGTAATGATCCTCTCTGGTACACCGTATCGACAGATCAGGTTGTGCCGAATGAACCGTGCCACGACATTCTTGGTTACGGTAGCAAAGGAAGCTGCTTCAACCCACTTCGTAAAGTAATCAATCGCTACCAGGATGAAACGATGCCCGTTGGATGCCGTAGGTCTGATTTCGCCAATCATATCAATGCCCCACATTGCAAAAGGCCAAGGTGCCGTCAAAACATTCAGAGGAACTGGAGGTATGTGGACCTTATCAGCATAGACCTGGCACTTGTGACATGTCCGAGAATGCTGATAACGGTCGGCTTCCATTGTGGACCAGTAATATCCTGCCCGAAGGATTTTCTTTGCCATGGTATGTCCACTGGGATGAGTTCCGAAAGTACCTTCATGCAGCTCTGCCATGATCCTTTCTGCTTCGATTTTATCCACACAACGCAGTAAGGTTGAATCATGGTTACGTTTGTAAAGAATGCCATTGCTAATGAAGAACTTTGCCGCAAACCTTCTCAGAAACTTCTTGTCGTTAACAGATGCGCCCTTGGGGTATTCTTGAGTTTCAAGGTACCTCCTCACCTCATGATACCAAGGCTTTTTTGTTACCTCTCCAGTCTCAAGATCGCAACAATGTGCAGGTTCATCTAATTTCCAAATAATGATCCGGGGGGCCTCGTTGTCCCACTTGACTTTGAACATAGAAGACATCGTAGCTAGCGCGTCCGCCAACTAATTCTCCTCTCTTGGGAAGTGTTAAAAGGTTATCTCCTCGAAATGGGGGAGCAACGTCAACACATACTCCTTGTAAGGAATAAGATTTGGGTGTTTCGTATCCCACTCGCCTTTGATCTGACTGATCACGAGAGCGGAATCCCCGAAGACACTCAGAAACTTAATCCTTAGGTCAATTGTTGCTCGAAGACCCATGATGCATGCTTCATACTCCGCCATATTGTTGGTATAGTTAAAACATAGTCGGGCGGTAAACGGAGTATGAGAGCCTTTAGGAGATATGATCACAACGCCAATGTCGTTACCCAAAGCGTTTGAAGCTCCATCAAAGTGCATAGACCATCGGGATCCTTCCTCAGGTCCTTCATCTGGTCCAGGTGTTTCACAATCAGTTATGAACATGATATTCTCGTCTGGAAATTCGAAGTTCATAGACTGGTAATCATCCACTGCCTGATGTGCCAAATGGTCTGCCAACACACTTCCCTTAATTGCTTTTTGAGTTGTGTATTGGATGTCATATTCAGTCAGGATCATCTGCCATCTTGCTATTCTTTCGGACAAGGCGAGCTTTTCGAAGATATACTTGATCGGGTCCATCTTTGAAATCAACAGAGTAGTGTGAGTCAACATATACTGTCTCAGCCGGCGAGCAGCCCATGCCAAAGTGCGGCAAGTTTTCTCGAGCAGTGAGTATCGGGTCTCACAGTCGGTAAACTTTTTTCTAAGGTAATAAATAGCATGCTCTTTTCGGCCAGACTCGTCATGCTGTCCCAGCACACACCCCATTGAGTTATCGAGTACTATCAAGTATAAAATCAAAGGTCTCCCTTCAACTGGTGGCATAAGAATAGGTGGCTCCTAGAGATACTCTTTAATTATTTCGAAAGCGGCCTGGCATTCATCGTTCCAACGTACCACTTGATCTTTCTTCAGCAGTTTGAAGATTGGCTCACAAGTAGCAGTTAGGTGCGAGATGAATCGGGAAATGTAGTTCAGACGTCCTAGAAAGCCTCTGACCTCTTTCTCTGTCTTGGGAGCTGGCATCTCTTGTATGGCTTTCACTTTGGCAGGGTCTACTTGAATACCTTTGTCGCTCACGATGAAACCTAGCAGTTTTCCAGACCTCACCCCGAAGGTGCACTTGTTCGGGTTCAACCTCAGCTTGTATAGTTTCAACCTGTCGAACAACTTCTGTAGATGGTCAAGGTGTTCCTCCTTAGTTTGGGACCTTGCAATCATATCGTCGACGTATACTTCAATCTCATGATGGATCATGTCATGAAATAAAGCAACCATGGCACGCTGATATGTTTCCCCAGCATTCTTCAACCCAAAAGGCATGACTTTTTAACAAAAGGTGCCCCACTGAGTGACAAAAGTGGTCTTCTCCATGTCTTCAAGAGCCATTTTTATCTGATTGTAACCGGAGAAACTGTCCATAAAGGAGAATACCTTGTGCTGAGCAGTATTGTCAACCAGAATGTCGATATGAGGTAGAGGGAAGTCATCCTTAGGGCTTGCCCTGTTCAAATCTCTGTAATCGACACACATTCTGACCATACCGTCTTTCTTCGGTACCGGAACCACATTGGCAACCCACTGAGGGTAAGAAGTTACTGCTAGAAAACCGGCGTCAAACTGTTTCATAACTTCGGCCTTGATTTTCTCAGATATCTCTGGACGCATACGGCGAACCTTCTGTTTTACCGGAGGGCAGTCTTCCTTGGTAGGCAGGCGATGAACCACAATGTCGGTGTCTAACCCAGGCATCTCTTTGTAAGACCAGGCAAAGATCTCCACGTATTCATGCAGCATCCGAATCAACCGTTGTTTTACACTAAGCTCCAGATTTGCATCGATCTTGACTTCCTTCTTGTCTGTCTCGGTACCCAGATTCACCGTTTCTACTAGCTCTTCATGTGTCTGAATGGCCCTCTCTTCCTGGAGTAGCAATCTTGCAAGTTCACCAGGAACTTCGCAATCATCTTCACCTTCATCTTCGGCTAAGTTGATCGGATTTTCGAAGTCATAACTGGAAGTAGCAGAGTCATTACCAGTGAGATCCATAGTGGATTGAGACCTGTATATGTGAGTGTGTGTAAAATAGTTGTTTTTGCAATATGTAATAAAGAAAGACAAGGAGCACAAAATTTGAAATGAAAAAACGTCCAATGCTTTTATTAATGATATATGAAAATGGCATACAAAAGCCCTCACAAATGAAGCCACAGTGCCTCGGGTAAGACACCGGGCCATAAAGTTTCAAAACATTGTTTGTTACAAATTTAAAACAAAAAGCTTCATTACTGAGTGATAACTGAAACGGGCATAGAATCCTTTGCTGTCCATTAGCTTAATCCACCGCCGGTCGTAGGGTAGATCCAACTGTCGATATCAAACTCTTCATCATCATCATCCCTAATAGCATTTACCCCATGTTTGGGCATGGGAGCAATCACAACATTAGGCCTCTCGGGCGCCTCAAACTCAATATCCTTTGCATCAATTAAGTCTTGCACCTTGTTTTTCAGACTCCAACAATCATCTATATTATGCCCCGGGCTCTCAGAGTGATAAGCGCAGCGGGCGTTGGGGTTATACTTTGATGACGTTGTATTTTGATTCTTTGGAGCTTCTCTTAGAGTCACCAGATTAGTCTTCAGCAACTGTGGCAACATCTGAGACAAAGTCAGGTTGAGACGAGTGAATTGCCTTCAAGGTCTCTCTTCCCTTTGTTGGTTGTGATGCTGAGGAGCACCAGTAGGTTTTGAAATAACAACCGCATTGACAGCTTGGCGGTGTTCAGGTATACTCTATCTTCTTGAACTGTAGACAGCACTGGACTCTTTCTTGAGTGGTTTCTTCTTGGTGCTTGATGAGGCACCCTTCTGTATCTTCCCAGCTTTAATACCCGCTTCAATCCTCTCACCGGTTAAGATGAGGTCTGTAAATCCAGCTGAGGAGCTTCCAATCAGATGATTATAGAACGGACCAGACAGGGTCCCTAGAAACATATCAACCAGTTCACGATCCGCCAAAGGTGGTTGCACCCTTTCGGCCAGGTCTCTCCATTTTTGAGCATACTCTTTAAATCCTTCACCCGTCCCTATTGACATACCCTGGAGTTGGGTACGCGTAGGAGCGAGGTCGGAGTTATATTGATACTGCCTATAGAACGCAGCAGCCAAATCCTCCCAACTGCGGATACTGGCTCCATCCAACTGATAGAACCACTCAAGCTGAGTCCATGAAAGACTGTCTTGAAAGAAATGGATCCACAAGTTCTTATCAGCAGTGTAAGGTTGGATCTTCCTCACATATGAGCGGAGGTACAACTTTGGACAGGAAGCTCCGTCATACTTGGCAAAGGCAGGTGCCTTGAACTTATGGGGAATCACCACCCCAGATGATAGACCCAGATCTCCGAAGTCCAGACCGGGCACTTTCTGTACTTCCATAGCGTTCAAACGGTCCTCCAGTTGTTTGTACTTATCCTCAGCAGGAGGATACTGTTCTTCATCATAGTCCGTCTCGTCTTCGGAGACCATAGGGCTAGGAGCCCTCCTTTCTTGTGGACTGTCTTTTTCTCCAGATGGGGTGGTCAAATCAACTTCATCTTGCAGCCCGTTTCCAAACCTGCGTCCGGTATTGAATAGGACAGTCCTCTTCTTCTTCTTCTTCCTCTCTTTTAGAATCAGGGTCTTCAAGTCCTGCTGACCCTTAGCTAGGCTCATGACTAACTCTTGGAATTGGGCATTCTGGGCCTGGAGGACCTTGATAGCTTGCCCAGTGGAAGTTTCAGCAGACATGATGATCGCTGAAATAAACAGCGAAGAAGATAAGAGACCTGTAAAAGGGTACCTGTTTATGAAGTGCATGAGATGAAATGCGTATGATTTATGATTTCAAAGACAATCGAGATTCAAATTTGTAAACAAGAAAGGAAGCACACTTTATTAGATTTAACTTCAGAAAATTGCTCCAACAAATTTCCCTTTAGCGTTACAAGAATGGAAATACTGAAAAGTAAATAAAAACTGTAAAAGAAATCATCCAAGGTCCATCAATGCTCTCATGGCCTCTTCTTATCAGTACGGATATAATCATTCAGGATCTGCTCGTTCTCTAGTTGCTTAGTCAGCTTCTGGATCTTCTGTTCTTGTTCATTGAACCTCTCCCGATAAGAATCTTGTTCTTCCCGCAGTTGTGTCCAAGACCTCTTCAGTGTGCCAATATCAGTGGGCATATGAGGATGGAAAATAGTTGGAACAAACCCGTCTTTATCAGCAACTTCAAGAGTAATAGGCCTGACAGCTTCGTATGGCATACCTAACTTCTGGGCACGGATGCGGACCCATCTGAGGTATGGCTCCATTGGCAAAGAAGTCTTTGGTCCCAACTCATGTGGGTCAGATTGGTGAACTCTATCCCAAGCCCTGATGAATCTACGACGCAGCTCGTCGCTATCTCCTTGGAAATCAAAGATGATATGAGGCATCAGCATCTCATGAGGCCCTTCTCTTCTGGTTCTTCCAAACTGACGGAGAGCTAAACATGGATTATAAGAAATTCCTCCATTGGTTCCGATCAATGGAACATTAGGATACTCTCCACAATGATCAATGACAGTCACCTCATCCAAGCCTCTGAGAGTCCAGATAATGTCATTATTAGTAAGAGACATTACCCTATGGGCCCAACCCATTCCTTCTTCTTTCTTCAGCACGGATTTAGGGAGGTGCGAAATAAACCACCTCGACAATAAAGGAGCACAGCACATCAAAGTTCCCCGCTTTCGGGCAGTACGAGTATAGAGCTGATGAAGGATATCACCCAAGAGAGTGGGTACAGGGTTCCGAGAGATGAAGATCTTTATGGCATTAACATTAACAAAAGTGTCAGGATTTGGAAACAATACCAGACCATAGATCAAGAGAGCCAGAATGTCCTCGTACGCTTTGAAGTCTAAGCCATCCCAGAAGTAATTAGCTTTGCCAACCAGAAACTTAGCCAAAAAACCCTTAGCTCCACTTCTAGTCTCCCAGTTGGCCATTACCTCCTCTTTGGTCAAGTGAAGGGCTGCAGCAATCTCTTCAGGCTTGAGAGTCTTTTCCCAACCAGTAAATGGAGTCTGCTCCAAAACAGAGATACCAAGCAACTCAGAGAACTCTTTCAGGGTAAGGACCAGCTGAAAGTCTTGAAAGGTGAAGCAATGATATAGCGGATCATAAAACTGGACTAAGATGCTCATCATTTGTTCGTCCAACTTTGAGGTGACTAAACTGAGAAGAGAACCATGCCTCTTGATGAAGGAGGTAGTGTTTGGAATCCTGATAACCAACTCTTTAAGCAGAGTAGGTACTTGAATAAAGTGGATCCGGATAGTATTCCTACGCATGGGTATCATGATGTCCTACAAAACAGAGCAAAGATGAAACCCTCTTGTCTTTGAAATAGGTTAGTCTTTATGCAAGATGTATGCAATGTTTATGATGTTATGATGTCATGGTAAAGGCATACCACAAATATTCACAAAAGGCAAACATGGTAAAGACACACAAGTCACACAAAAGAGCCCTTAGATTTCAGGCTGGCATGAAGCTCAGGTACTACCCTCTTTCAGTTTCAGTTGGTTAAGACTTGTCCTAAAAAATAGTAATTGGGTTCTAGAGGATCTCAATATCACTGACTACCCTCAATCAGTCATAATTCCAGCTTAGCAACCTTTTCTTGCAGCCGGAACCATCACAAGAGTTTAGTCTTAATGAGTGTAGCATACTGCTATGGTTCTATGGTCAAGTTGGTCAATTTAAGGTTCTAAGGTCAGTTGGTGCTTAATGACTCCTCAGAAGACCCATATTCTCCTTGTTTCAACACAAGGGATATCGGTACAGACTAAGGTGCCACACCAACGTAGCTACTGCTTCATCTGTGTCGGTCTACGCCGGACAGATCCCTCACAGTTTATTGCTACTTACCTAAAAAGGGTACCCTAGATCCGGGTTAGGATCTATAGAACTCCGATACAAGCCCACAAAATTAAAAGCATACAAAGCAATACAATTGAAAACACAAGTGATCTAATCCTAAGGTACACCTCACTTATTAATTATTCCCCAGCAGAGTCGCCAGTTCTGTGATTGGTGGGAACGAGAACTGACTATTTTTTAATGCTGGTTCGCGTTTGCGTTTGTTTTTGCAAAGTGTCGCGGTAAGCAAGAGTCGCCACCGTCTTTTATTTTATCCAATAAGGGAAAGGACAAAAGCACAGAAAAAATTCCTTTTCGAGATTGTTTCTCGGGTTCGGGAGGTAGATTATAGAAAGGGAAGGTGTTAGAACCCTTTCTATCCGTGGTTATCCACGGGCTCTTAGGTATTTGCTCACTATGTTTTCAAAAGTTTTGCTTTTCTTTGTGTTTGTGGGTTTTGAAAAGAGTTTTGTTTTTGAAGAAAGTGTAAGTGCGAAAAGTTTTTGTTTTGTTTTAAAAGAGAGCAAGTACTTAAGAACCTCTACCTACTCAAAAAAAGGAATTTAATTGTGCAAATGTCCTTTAGACAGTACTATCCTACTATTGGGGAGTAGGTAGCACCGTCGTTGGAGTTTTCGGGTAAATTTGATTTTAGGGACGTGTGGTCACTAAAGCAACGTTAGGACGCTTTAGTGGTAATCTTAATGTCTTAGATCATTTTTATCGAGGCGACCATTTCGAGGCAACTTATGATCTTGGGACAAAGGACGACCTCTAAAACATCCTATACTTAATGACCACGTTCGAGGCAACCAAGTGAGGTGTACCCTAAGAGTGGCATGTGCAAGTGTGTCAATTTTCAGTTATTTTACTCTTGAATGTCATGGTGAGCTATTGTTGATTTTAAGTTTAAGAGTTAATATTGTCATGCAATCCTAGTTAGCATACATCTAAGCAGTTTAATATATGTACAGGAATTTAAAGTACGGGAATTGTAAACCCTACACTATTACAAGGCTTTCGGGGAGGGGGATTATTTACATGTCCAAAATTGGGGAATAAAAAGCAATAAAGTAAAAATTTAAGCTAAACTATTACAAACCAGTAAGCAGTTACAATAAAATAAACACGCGTAGAACAATGAAAAGAGGCGTCTAAGAAATTTCTAAATAAATAAGAAAATCTTTTTTATGTTTTGTTTTTGGTTAAGAAAATATTTGAATTAAATAATCCTAGGTCTAGTTTATTTTAAATTGATAAAATGAAGTTAAAATAATTAATTAATCTTTTTACAAAATTAATTTGAATAATAAAAAGAACTAACCTACTGGGTTTTTTTTATGATTTTTTTTTTGGTTTAAAGTTAATTTAAATGATAAGGTTAATAAAGAAATAACGAAAACAAAAAATAAAAATACAAAGGGGCATCCTTCGATCCAGGGATAAAAATAGGAAAACTTCGATCCAGAGGTGGTGACTTTCGATCTAGGAAAATGAGAGCTTCGATCCAGAGAAGGAAATGCCTCCTTCGATCCAGATAAGAGGTTGTCTTCTTCGATCCAGAAGGGCAAACTGCTTTTCGATCCATATCTGCAAGACAAGCATTAGAACAATAAAGATGCAGGGCCTGGGTGTCGAACCCAGGTCCTTCACTATTGTGTGCACTGGTCTTCTCAGGCTTGATCTGCAATACAAGCGTTAGAAAAAAAAGAAACAAATACGAACTTGGGTGTTGAACCCAAGTTCCTCTCCTGCACATACACCTGCAAGTTGTATCAAATGCTGGATCGAAACAGATCCCAAGACCCTACCCTATGCATGGTCACTTCCTAAACTCAAATATGAGGTTAAGACTAGCACAAGATCTTTACACCACCTAGTTCGAAGCATGGCTGCTTTGAAACCTTAAAATGGCACCCTGCACTTCCACACTTATGCTTGTATGAATGATCAGTAAGAATACAAAGATGCATATAAAAAAACAATCCAAATCGAAAGGCTGTGACCCAGAATTTTACCAAAGACCAGTGGGCTTGATGCGTGACTTTTGGATAGTGCTTGGGAACACTTTCTGCAGACTTCAAGGAGTGAAAAGAGTGTTGCTGAAGACTCCTTCGATTGGGACCACTTATGAGGATTTTGATAGCTTTGGGGTGGTTTACTGAGGAAGTGTATGCGTGTGGCTCTTTGAGGCAATTTTTCTGTGTCTTTTCTTGTGTAATTTTCGTGTGTTGTAATGTGTCACTGGCCTCCTATTTATAGGAGTGTGGGAGTGCACGAAAATGGCAAGGGACAACCATTAAAATAGGCCTTTAACGCTATGGACAAAAATCAAACACATTAAGTTATTTCCTTTTTTGAAACATTCGTGTCCCTTGAATGAACCTGAACGCTTTTGGATTTCGAATTCTTTCAGGCCATGCTCTTCGATTGGCCCTGATTTGCCTCCTTCGAATGGACTTCCTATGTACCCTTCGTATGGGCCTTCTGAATGCTTCTTCGAATGGTCTTGAGTTGCACATAATCACTCTGGTCGAATCAGCTCTTTAGGAACAGAAAAGGCAAGAATCTGGCCTTTAACTCAGGAATTAAATCCAATACCAGCATTTAATTATTTCTATATTTGCAAGGGGAACATGCTATTTCCTCATGTTCAGTGTACCTGGACATGTTTGAGTGCCCTCTTGATGGCCTCTTTCGAACGGCCCGAAAGGAGTTCTTCGAATGGCCCCGTCGAAGCTGCCTGGACACAACACTGAATCGAAGGTTCCCTTGGCATGCCAGTCGAATACCTTGACATAACGCCAATCGAAATGCTTGTCCATACCAATCGAAATGCTTGTCCAGAATGCCAATCGAAATGCTCCTTCAGAGTACCAACCGAAGTGTCTTTCAGGATGCCAATCGAAGTGCTCCTTCAGAATGCTAATCGAAATGCTCCTTCAGAATGCCAATCGAAGTGTTCCTTTAGAATGCCAATCTAAGTGTCTTTAAAGCACCACTCAAAAATTTTCTTTTTCCTTAGGTAAGAGTTTGTGATCAACCATGCAGGGGGAAGACTTTGGAAAAACATGAGAGGGAAAATTTTGGGGTGCAACAGCTTGCATCATGTTCATGCTACTTATCTCATGCACCCCTCCTTGGGTCTCCTTCTTCTCCACTGTCGCTCGTTCTGCCCCCTATTGGTAATGGTTTTGGGCCATATCTTCGATCAGGGCACAAGCTTCAGGGTAAGGTTTGTTCATCAACACACCACCTGCGGCAGCGTCGATAGACATTTTGGTATTATAATGGAGTCCATTATAGAAGGTGTGAATGATCAATCATTGCTCTAAGCCATGGTGTGGACAAGCTCTTAAAAGGTCTTTATATCTTTCCCAAGCTTCAAATAGAGATTCTCCCTGGTTTTGGGTGAATCTAGTGATCAGGTTTCTAAGAATAGAGGTTTTGCTAGGGGGAAAATACCTGGCAAGGAACACTCTTCTAAGGTCCTCCCAAGTTATTATCGAATTGGCAGGGAGAGAATCTAACCAATCATGAGCTTTCCCTCTTAGAGAGAATGGAAACAATCTTAGGCGTATTGCTTCAAATGTGGCACCATTTGCTTTGAGGGTGTCGGCTAATTGGATAAATGCCTTCAAGTGTTGATTCGGGTTCTCGGTAGCGAGACCAGCGAATTGGTTTTGTTGAACTAACTGTAATAGCGAGGGTTTTTGTTCGAAGTTGTTAGTTGTTATAGCTGGATTCACTATACTAGAACTAGGTTCCTCGTTAGATGGTTGGGCAAATTCCATAAGCGGTCTTTGATTACGGTCCTCGGCCATAGCTTTCTTCAACTTTCGTATAAAGAGACGGGATCGAGCGAAACGTTCAGGTTCTACTAAAGGATCTATTAGGTTACCGGTGCTACGATTTCTACGCATCTGCCGGCTAAATAAGTAGCCTTAGTCTAAACGGGATAACAAAAAGGGTACGAAATTTGGCAAAGTTGGTCCCCGGCAACGGCGCCAAAAACTTGATGGGCTTTTACTGTATAGTCTAAATTATAACTGCAAGTGCACAGCCTATTGAAGTAATATATAAGATTATCGAACCACAGAGACCAATTGCCAATCTATCGACTCTTTTGTTAAGGTGTTTATCTAAGGCAGATCAGTAAGGGATTGAGTTCAGTACAGGGAAATAAAAGCGAATAAAATTAAAGAGATAAAACAAACGGGATCGAATGTAAATCACGAGATCAGACAGTGTCCTAGCATGCATGTATAGTATTTACTTTTGGGCAATATTTTCCATTTATAGCAAAGAACTGTTTAACAGGAACTTGTAGCTTTCACATACTAAGAACCGAGTTTACTCTTTAAATTAAATTGCTTTATTGTCACTTATAAAGGGTTCCTAACGCGTTAAAGAAGTAAACCTGTTTTTAAGAAACAAGTTATTTTGACTTAGTGAAAAAGTGTTTTAATTTGGAAAACTTAACTTAAAGAGATCCTTGGCTTTTGACCAAGAATCGGATTTTAATCCCACAAACGCGTCCGCAAATAGTTTCAAAATCGTTTTCTAAAATTATATCAAGTAATCCTACTTAACCAAACGAACTGCTTTCGCTCTTTTCGTTTGGTCAAGAACTAATCTGGCTTAATCTCAAGTATGGACGACTTTCGATCTTACCCATAAACTTTTAAACACATTTAAACCAGTATTAAAAACTAAAATATCCTAAAGGTATTTCTATTACCATGGCATGAAGAACATAATTATGATTCGATCCTTACATTCTAACCCTAATAAATTTAGCTAGACATGATAAGCATTTAAAGTCTATAAAACATGTAGACTATGATAAGAGCGTTTAAAGTCTATAAAACGTGTAGATTATGGTAAGAGCATTTAGAGTCTATAAAACGTGTAGACTATGGTAAAAGCATTTAGAGTCTATAAAACATGTAGGCTATGGTAAGAGAATTTAGAGTCTATAAAACGTGTAGACTATGGTAAGAGCATTTAGAGTCTATAAAACGTGTAGACTATGGTAAGAGCATTTAGAGTCTATAAAACGTGTAGACTATGGTAAGAGCATTTAGAGTCTATAAAACATATAGACTATGGTAAGAGCATTTAGAGTCTATAAAACGTGTAGACTATGGTAAGAGCATTTAGAGTCTATAAAACATGTAGACTATGGTAAGAGCATAAAATAAATGAAAGCAATTAAATTAGAACCTTGCTCCAATCGGAGGCTTGAATCTGATACAAGTCGTGGAAATGTAAAAGATAGTATGATAAACTTCAATCAAAGTGCTCCAAACTTGAATACAAACTCGCACACTCAAGTGTGATAACTTCCCGATGTGAGAAGATTATCACTTTACAAAGTAGTAATATATGCCTAAGTAGTAAATTGACTGGATCTAAGTTTGCATCTAAGTTTGGATGAAAACGAAAATGAAATGAACTTGCTATTTATAGAAGATCCTGAAACTCTATAAAGACGAGCATGCCCCTCAACTCCTTCTGAGCGGGAAATGGTTTGTGAAGGCCGCGGGCGCGGCCACCTTCCCCGCGGGCGCGGTGAGTGAAAATGGAGAGATCGTGGGAACGTGGCAGTTGGCCCCTGGGTGAAAGTGCGCCATGTCAGCGCGTTCCCTATAGCCGGTGCGGAGTTGGACGCCATGGGTGTATTTTCTTGGAAAACCCTATTTTTCTGGCAATTTCGCTCGTTTCTTCTCTGAAGGCTCTGAAAGGACATGTGACCTGAAAACAAAGGAAACAAGGGCATAATACTAGAAAAACAATAATAAAACTAAGGAAAACATGTGATATTCGAGTCAGAAACATAGTGTGATTCGGTGTTATCAGTCTCGGAGAGGGAATTTACCTCGTAATTTTATTTAGCACACTATTCGCAGGTTAAGTTTCATCTCTCTTATGTAGCACACTTTATGACTATTTTATTATTATGTTACATGTAACTTGAGGTTAAATTTTTTGCCCAGGCTTCCTAAAATTTCTGGTTCCGCCCTTGGAAATATGGTGGGAAATTTTGGGGTATGACAAGAGTGTGAGTGTAATATGTGATATATGATGATATATGGATTTCGTGACGATGTTGTTGTAGCTACTATATTTATTTCATATATCTTTTGTAATAATTTGTGATTACTCACTCTTTCTGCATGAAAATGTTGCCTCTATACGTGGGTAACATACAGGTGATCAAGAATAGTTTGTAGAAGCTCGAGGATAGCTTTATACAGTTATTTAGTTACTTATGTTGAATAAAGAGGATATTGCTCTGATATGTAGTATTGGAATTGGGATCGTTTGAATTGAACTATATACTTTTTTTGTTGACATGACCTATAAGTTGTTTTGACATTGTTAAGTTGTTTTGATGTATAATTTCATGAACGATGAATATGATGATGTTCCTTTAAGAGGAGTTTTAATGAAATTATATAGAGACTAATATTCTGCTGCGTAGTAAATGATTTTATGTGTTGATATTCCGAAAAGGAAATTGATTTATAATTGCTGAAAAACCTGTGTTACGGAATAAGATATTTATTATAATGTTTTCTATGATGATGTGACACTCTTATGGGTGATTTGAGTTTAAATTATTTATTAAATAATTCATGATTTATCCATTGGATCAGAAGGATGTTATTCGATCCATCAACACTAAGGCAGAATCAAAAGTGGAATATTACTTTACCATGCAGTCTGAAGAAAAAAATATGTGAATAACCTTTATCTAATATTGGTACCAAGGCCTTAATTATGATAAATGTGTGAGTCATTTCTCCGTTATATATACAATTTCAACTCAAAATGCTTGAAGATCCACTCTTTACAACACACTGAGACACCATAAAGTCTTGATCATACAATTTTTAATTAGATTTGAGTATGTACCGATTGTCCCCCTTTAAATCGATATGAATAAACTCACACATTAAGTGGACTGGATTGACTCGTCCACAAATAATAAAGAGTTGTGATATATTTATATGAATCTAATTTAAATTAATCTAAGGTTAAACGGATTGATATGCATACCTTAACATAATAAATATATAAATAAAATATTTTTTTATTAAAATAAATTAATAATTGATAATATAAAAATTAATTTCTTTTAAAAGTTAAAAAAAAAAACTACAATTGTTGCTAGATTCAGTTATAACACAAGTTATAAGTACTACATAAAATAAACCATAAATGATACTTAATACGAATTTTAATATAGTCTAAACTAACTTAAATATCATTTTAGGTTTTTTTTTTACTTTTCAACTACATGTTTTTTTATTGGAAAATTTATCATAGACAAAGTTATAAATAATAAAAGTGGAATTAACATCTAAAAATAATTGTTAGAAATGTCGCAGACATGCACATGATTAAACACGTTCAAACGGTTTAACTCATAGTCTAAACAGTAAAATTCGCAAGGTCAAAATTTAGGATATAGGATCCAGTTGTTCACATTGCATGCAATTTTTATTTCTATTTAATTGTCATTTTTAAATTTGAATGAAATATTAACTATTATCTTGGCAATATTATATTTAATTATTTTTCGTAGAGAAAATAGATAAATAAAGTAATATAGTATCAAAATTGTTATGAAAAAAATACAAATAGCTCTATGAAAAAATGACAAAATTTTATATATAACAACTGATGAACAAATAAAAGAAATGTGATTGTTGTTGTACACTGCACACTCATCATTTCTTCATTAAATTCTTTGGACAATCTGATACTACTTTATAGTTATATTTCCTCCGAAATAATTTATAAATAAATTTTTTTTAATATATTTAATTTATATATTAATTATCAAATATATAAAAAAAATTAAATTTATTTATAACTTATTACGGAGGAAGTAATTAAATTAAAGAGATAGTATATCCATTGTCGTTCAACCACCATTATATTCAAATTATTAGATTCTCCAGGAGTTAATCTAGCTTATAATGTTAATTATTATTTTTTAAGAATTGGTTTCTGACAATGGTGACATTAGCTAAAAGAAACAAGCATCTTTAAATTGTGATGCTTTTAACAACTGCGTAGGATATTAATTCTAGAAATCCAGATCACATGCCGCCAATATTTCTCTTAAGTCCTAACCATTTTGTGTTGTTTGTTGGGGAAGCATTTTCTTGTGGATTTCATAAATGTATGAATTTCGGACCTACTGTGTGAAGTCCCACCCAACTGAATTTACCATGGCCCATTAAAGATAGGTAGGTGAAGCATGTGGATGGCTCCAAAAATTGTCATTGACCAGTATTGTCATTAGGGGTTGTGGGTCACGCATTATCAAGACTGTATCATGTCAATGCTCAGTCACATGTACCACCAATGATGCGTACCTCAAGCAGGTTGGACATTCCTAGTACATCTACCTTCCTCTTTCTCCCTCCTTGCTATAATATTACATGTACCCGTAGATATTGTTATATTGTAATTCAATGTGTCGAAAAGATTTGATTTGTTTTAGATTTAAATAGATTTGATTTAAGTTTAGAATAAATTAGATTTGATTTAGTAACAAAAAGATATTTTGGGCTTTGGGCTTAAGGTGTAAGCTCAGTTATAAATAGAGGGAGTAACTCATATTTTTGTAAGCAAGTCATGCAAGTCGTTCACAGTATTTTGCAGTTGCAAAGTGAATAAGAAAGTTTTTACAGTTTGTGAGCAGAGAGAAACTCTGCAGAAATTATTTGTCTTGTCTTCTTTTCTTTGTTTGTCTCATAATTAAATTGTCATTGTGGTAGAAATTCATCATAGACTTTGGTGGATTTCCAACATCTGGTACCAAGAGCTTTGTTTCGATTCAAGGGAAGTGTCAATCAAGAACGATTGAAGAATTCACGATGACAAGTTATGGGAATGCAAATTATCCAGCAACTCTACCAATTCTGAAAGTTGACAACTATGAGAATTGGTGCAAACAGATGAAAGTCTTATTCAGGTGTCAAGGTCTTTGGGACCTTGTAAAAGATGGAGTCGAAGCGCTTGGAGAAAACGCTTCAGAAGAAGAAAAGAAGAAAAACATAGAATCTGAGAAGCTGAGTTATAAAGCATTATTTATAATTCATCAATGTGTCAGCCCAGACAATTTCGAAAAGGTTAGTGATTCAGAATCTGCAAAAGAAGCTTGGGAAATCCTTGAGAAGTCTTTTGGAGGCACTGAGAAAGTGAAAGAGGTGATGTTACAAACTCACAAAAGGACCTATGAACTGCTTCAGATGGAAGACAGTGAAAGCATATCTGATTTCTTCACTAGAGTTACAAAACTAGTAAATCAAATCAAGATATGTGGAGAAGCGTTAACAACAAGAGTTGTTGTGTCGAAGATCTTGAGATCTTTAGCTCCTAAGTTCGACCACATAGTGGTGGCAATAGAAGAGGGGAAAGACTTGTCAAAATTGACAAAGGAAGAGCTTCAAGGGACGCTTGAATCTCATGAACAAAGAATGAACGAAAGAGCTGCGGGAAAATCGAAGAGTGATGTGGCCTTGCAGGCACATTCAGTAAAAGAGACCAAAGGCAAAGGAAAGTGTTTCGAAAGAGGTAGAGATGGCTACAACAAATCGAATGGTAGAGGAAACCAGATTGAAGGAAACGTGTCGAATCAAAGAAGACCATACCAAGGCAACCAAAGAGGTGGTGTTGCAAATAGAGGAAGAGGTGGTGGTCGAAAACCTGATAAGAGTCACATTCAATGTTACAATTGTCAGAAGTATGGTCATTATTCGAGTGATTGTCCAAAAAAACGAAAGAATCAAGAAAGTGATGCAAAGCTTGCAAAACATGAAGAAGAAGAAGAGATGATGCTGATGGTCACAACAAGAGATGAAGATAGATTCAAGGACCAATAGTACTTGGATTCAGGATGTTCATCATATATGTCTGGAAGGAAAGACTGATTTGTCAATATAAAGCCCTCAATAAAAAAATATGGTAAAATTTGCAAATGACAATACCCTAGCAGCTGAAGGTGTTGATGATGTTATGATTATGAGGAAAGATGGCAAAAGGTCAGTAATCTTCAATGTGTTGTACATACCAGGCATGAAGAGTAATTTGCTCATTATAGGGCAATTGGTCGAAAAGAATTATAAAGTGTCAATCGAAGATAAGATGATGAGAGTCGTTGATGCAAATGGGAGATTAATCTTGAAGGCTCCTATGTCTCAGAATCGAACCTTCAAGATTGAACTAAATGTGATGGAGCACAAGTGCCTTTCGACTGCAGCTAGCAAAGATGAATGGATATGGCATTATAGACTAGGCCATCTCAACTTCAGAGACATCAGAGATTTGAAGAGAAGAAATATGGTTTCAGGATTGCCAGAAATTGACATTCCAAACGAGGTATGTGAGGAATGTGTGCAGGCGAAGCAACACAAAAATAGCTTCAGCAAGGATGCAGGAAGCAGATCGAAGGCTAGTCTTGAAGTCATATACTCTGATGTATGTGGACCAATCCAGGTGGATTCGATGGGAGGTGACAAATACTTTGTTACATTCATAGATGATTTCAGTCGAAAGCTATGGACTTACCTGATCAAGAATAAAAGTGAAGTGATCGAAGTATTTACCAAGTTTAAGTCTATGGTCGAATGACAAAGTGGTCGAAAGCTCAAAGTTTTGAGAACTGATGATGGTGGAGAATATGTGTCGAAAGACTTCGACAGATTATGTGAAAAGGAAGGGATTGTGCATGAGGTGGTGCCACCATATACTCCATAATAAAATGGAATTGCATAAAGGAAAAATCGAACCATCATGAATATGGTGAAAAGTATGTTGAAAGGCAAGAATTTACCTAAAGAGTTTTAGGGTGAAGCTGTTTCGACTGCAACATACATTTTGAACAAATGTCCTACAAAGAAGCTAGAAGGAATTACTCCAGAAGAATGTTGGTCTAGTGTGAAGCCTAGCTTGAGTCATCTGAAGGTATTTGGATCTATTGCACATAGACATGTGCCAGATCAGTTGAGAAGAAAACTTGATGATAAGTCAAGTCAAATGATTCTAGTTGGATATCATTCGACAGGAGGCTACAAGTTGTTCGATCCAGTGAAAAAACAGATTGTGATCAGCAGGGACATGATCATAGATGAGTTTAAAGAATGGGATTGGACTGAAAATATCAAGAAAGATTCATTGGGAATCCTTCTTGAAGAGCCAGAAACTCAAGTCGAAAGAGAAGTTCGACAAGAGGAACCAGCAGATATACCAAGTACAAGCAGGCCTCAAAGAACAAGACGCATGCCTGCAATATTGCAAGATTATGTGATTACATCAGATGATGTAATAGATAATGAAGGTAAGCTGGTACATTATTCTTTCTATGCAGATGTCGAACCCGTTAATGCAGCTGAAGCATTAAAGGATTCGAAGTGGGTGAAAGAAATGAACGTAGAAGTAAAGTCTATCAAAGACAACAACACTTGGTCACTTGTCAAATTGCCTCAAGGCAAGAAGGCAATTGATGTCAAGTGGGTATACAAAGTGAAAACAAATTCGAAAGGTGAAGTAACTCGACACAAAGCAATACTTGTGGCGAAAGGATTTCTACAGAAAGAAGGAATAGACTTCAATGAAGTTTTTACACCTGTTGCTAGGATCGAAACAATCAGGTTGGTTGTTGGTCTAACAGAAATAAACAGTTGGCACATATGTCAGATGGATGTGAAGTGTGCATTCTTAAATGGACCCTTAGATGAAGAAGTCTATGTTAAACAACCAGTTGGGTTTGTGAAACATGACGAAGAAAGAAAGGTGTACAGGCTACATAAAGCCCTGTATGGATTGAAACAAGCTCCAAGGGCTTGGAATAAGAAAATTGATAGTTTTCTAAGGGAGAAGGAATTTGTGAAGTGCACAACTGAACATTGAGTATATGTAAGAAGAAGCAAGAGTAAATTGCTTATACTATGTCTCTATGTAGATGATTTTTTGATAACAGGTAGCTGTAAAAGTGAGATCGAAGACTTCAAAGGTGATCTCAGCAAGGAATTCGAAATGTCTGATTTGGGTGAGATTTCATATTTCCTTGGTATCGAATTCTACAAGAGTAGTAGAGGTTTGATGATGCATCAAAGAAGATATGCAGGAGAAATTCTCAAGAGGTTTGAGATGGAAGAATGCAACTCAACTTCGACACCTGCAAAACCAAGACTGCAACTCTCGAAAGATGAAGATGAAGATGATATTGATCCAACCCAATACAGAAGACTTATTGGATCATTGAGATACCTTTGTCATACAAGGCCCGACTTAGCATATAGTGTAGGTATGGTAAGTAGATTTATGCAGAAGCCAAAGGTATCATATCTAGCAGCAGTGAAGAGGATACTAAGGTATCTCAAAGGAACTTTCGATTATGGCATTTTGTTTCCTTCAGTTGATAAAGGAAAAAAATGCAAGTTAGTAGGATACACTGATTCGAGTTGGTGTAGTGATGCTGAAGATCGAAAGTCAACAGCAGGATATGTGTTTATGCTAGGTGGTGCACCAGTTGCTTGGAATTCAAGAAAGGAACCAGTGGTGGCATTATCATCATGCAAAGCAGAATACGTAGCTGCTTCTCTTTGTGAATGTCAAGCAACTTGGATTGTGAACTTGGTCGAAGAGATAACAGGGAAAAATCATGGAGCAATTACCATGAAGATAGACAACATGTCAGCTATTAATCTGGCGAAGAACCCAATAACACATGGTCGAAGTAAGCACATCAAAATGAGGTTCCATTATCTTCGAGAGCAGGTAGCAGATGGGAAGATGAATTTGGAACACTGCAGAACTGAGAATCAGATTGCAGACATCATGACGAAGGGAGTGCAAGTCAAAGTATTCAGAAAGCTAAGAACCATGATGTACATAGATAGTTTAGACACAATGAATTAGGTGGTGTGTTAAATTGTAATCCAATGTGTCGAAACTATGTGTCGAAAAGATTTGATTTGTTTTAGATTTAAATAGATTTGATTTAAGTCTAGAATAAATTAGATTTGATTCAGTAACAAAAAGATATTTTGGGCTTTGGGCTTAGGGTGTAAGCTCAGTTATAAATAGAGGGAGTAACCCCTATTTTTGTAAGCAAGTTAAGCAAGTCATTCACAGTATTTTGCAGTTGCAAAGTGAATAAGAAAGTTTTCATAGTTTGTGAGCAGAGAGAAACTCTGCAGAAATTATTTGTCTTTTCTTCTTTTCTTTGTTTGTCTCATAATTAAATTGTCATTGTGGTAGAAATTCATCATAGACTTTGGTGGATTTCCAACAGATATGTGGTAAGCTTTATGACACTATTATATTTTGTTGCATATAAGATAAATAGTTCTTTCGTCGACAAAAGAAAGATCCATAGAGTTTAACAAACTAAAGAACATGTTAATTTTTTTAATACTAAGTATTGTTTTTTTATCTGAATTTGATTGGGATTGTGACTCACGAGAGGACAAATGGAATGTTCATTACGTTGTAGAAGAAAGTGATCTTAAAAATATTTCAACACTCAAATTAGTATTTGAATACCTAAAAAAATATTAGAAAAGATGTCTTATGCATTTCTGTCTTATATGAGTGATATTTATAATTATAGGTTTTTATTATAGCATCAGTCTCCATTATCGATAATGTCATTATTGTTGGTCCTCATCTTTCTATGCATGATTTTGAGATCCTTAAAAGATTTAAGATTATTATTTGTCTATCTCGTGTCCCGAATATTCGAGAGGGTTTTGGCAACCTCCGAGATTTGGACTAAGCTGAATTATGATGGAGCTTCCATCTCTTCGGGTGCTTCTGCCTATGGGGTATTGCTAGAGATAATCATGGTTCTTTTTTGGGAGCTATTGCTTCTCCTTTAGGAATCTTTAACTCTCTCATTGTCGAACTCTCAGGTGCAACACTTGCAATAGACCTTGCTCACGAGAGGAATTGGAATTTTGGTTGGTTAGAAACGGACTCGACGACGGTGGTTAAAGCTTTCAATCCTTCTTTTAGTGTGCCTTGGTTGATTAGAAATTGTTGGCTTAATTGCATCAATTTTGTATCTAAGTCGAATTTGGTTGTTTCTCACATTTTTAGAGAAGGGAATAGTTGTGCAGATGCCCTTGCTAACTTAGGTTTAGCTTTGACCGATACTACTCACTTTTCCTCTGTACCTTTATGAATTATAGCCGATTTTGTAAATAACTAGATAGGTTTGCCACTTTTTAGGTTTTCTTATTCTTGAGAGGGTCTTGGTATAATCCCCCCTCTCTGTTTTATGATCTGGTTTTTATTTATTTATATATTATCTTATTCAAAAGAACTCTCCAATGAGTTTGGTTTTTATGGTAGGAAATTATAGTTGTTATGGACAATGTTGTGATTCTCGACTTTATCTCTTGCTAGTTGTTGTATAGTTGTTGGAGAAGTTTGATTCTCAATATGGGCCTAGTGTTTGGATCAAGTTATTGATTGGGTCTGGCCCAGTCCATAATAGTTGGTCCTTTATGTTTAGTTAAATTGTTAAGTATATGTTATATCAATGATCTTAGTAGTTTCATAAGTGATACTCATTTTTGGTCATCCATAAGGCCCAAAGCGAAAGATCTAATGGTAATGCAAATGTAGTAAGTGCCAAGAACAAGTAGACCACTTTTCACCTTTAAGTAGATAATTCTACCTTCTAGAGCACTGATGATCGTCCAAATCAATCTGACGGCTAACTGTGATCCACGCCACACTCGATACTAGGCATGGCAATGGGACGGGTCAGGGAAGATTTTCATCTCCCCCAAAACCAAACCCAAATCCCTAAACAATCTTTGTTTTGTGCCCTGATGTACAATAGAGATGGAGAATTAAAACCCAAACCCATCTCAAACAGATTCATTCAGGTATCTCCGCCTTACCGCCTTACATTATTGAAATAATTTTTTTAATAGGAATATTTATTTTTCCCAAAATAAAATTACATTATAAATAATAAATAAAATAATCTCAAATAATCTCATATGTGCATTTTAGATATTTTAAATAATAAATACAAATCAAAATATCAAAACATTAACCACAAATTTATAAGAATTAAATAATGAAGTACATAATATAATAAATAGGGCGAGTTTAGGGACAGGTTCAGAGTGGGTACTAGTGTCCTTATTACCTGACACGTCCTCATATTTTATAATCGGGAAAAACCTAAACCCAAACCTAGTTAAAGTGGATTTCCCCGACAAATTTGGGGCGAGTTTGGGTGAGTACCTACGGGTACGAGTTATGTTGCCATGCTTACTTGATACCCTCTGTTGAAAGCCTTTCCCACTATATAAGAGGAAATCGTGTCATTTCTCAGGTATTCAAATTCATTCTCAGTCTCATATCACTTTTCATTCTCTTATAGACTTGAGCACCTTGCAGGCCAGTCTCATCTCTACTACATCTAGGCATGGCAACAAGGCGTGTCGAGGACATTTATTACATCTCCCAAATCCAAACCCGAATTTCCAAATAATCTTTGTTCCCCGCCCAAAACCCAAATGGGGATGGAGAATTAAAATCCAAACGGGTTTGGGTATCCCCGCTCCGCCACCATCCATTTAGTGAAATCGATTTTTTTAAATATAAATACTTTTTTTTTCAAAATCAAATTACATTATAAATAAATAAAAAAATTTCAAAAAATTTCATACATACATTTCAAATATTTTAAATAATAAATCTAAATCAAAATATCAAAACATTGGCCACATGTTTAGTATTCTAAATTATCAAAAATAAATAATAATAATAATAATAATAATAATAATAATAATAATAATAATAATAATAATAATAATAATAATAATAATAATAATAATAATAATAATAATAATAATAATAATAATAATAATAATAATAATGAAATAAACAGGGCAGGTTCAGGGGCGGGTTCGGGGTGGGTACTAGTGTCCGAATTACCCGACACATCCCTAAATTTTGTAATCGGAGAAAACCCAAACCCAGTCAAAGTGGGTTTTTCCCGTCAACTTCAGGGCGGGTTCAGGTGGGTACCCGCGAGTACAAGTTTTGTTGCCATGCGTAACTCCATCTAAAGTTCAAGTCCACCGTTGCAAGCACTACATCATCCATCGAATAATTTTGGTTCCACTATGAAACAATAGTGATGTATGTGGGAACTGAAATTTGATTCTCAAGTATTTTCACCTTCTGATCTCCTTTGATCCCTTGATACACAACTCATCTCTAGAAGTTCACATCTCTATTTCTTGATCTTCTTCCTCGGATCTCAACCTCCTTCCAACATACCATTATTTAGATCCATCAAATATGGCGGAATCCAAATCCACTTACTCCTTAGTTCAATGGAAAGTCGTTGTCGCCGTTGTTGAAACTATTGAAGATACACTTCGTCATCCTCAAGTTGAAGACAATTTAATATGTCTAGCATCTCCATCCAATCTTTCGCAGCATGGTCATGTTCAAATCTCCATCCAATCTTCCTTTATTCATATCCAACCAACAATTTCATCAAGGAAAACCTTCACATAGATCTCCGCCACTACATGTGATTCCCTAACAAGAAACACTTCATGGCCTTTAGTATCTACAAACTAAATTCAGTGGCAAGGAGCTAATGATCTGTTGTACAATGTTTACAATCTAGTGCAATAGAAAAATTCACAATTCTTGATGAAAAGCTGTTTAGGATTGAAGAGAGTCTATAACACATTAATCTGAAGAATAGCATTATATGGAAGACACTCCCATAAAAATCAAGTCACCATTCCTGAGTCGACTCCATCAGAGCAGCAACACCTTAAGGAAAAATCTCGAGGTCACCGAGTCACCGTCGTCCCCAAAGGCATGTGACTCTTACCCTCTATCTTGAAGGGGGGGACAATAACTAGACTCCCCCATAGGTCTTCCGTCCTCGAATGAGGGAAAAGTATGTCGAAGACACTCATACCAAAGTGATAAATAAATCCACTTTCTGATTGCATCCTCAATGTCAGGATTCCAAGATCACTAGAAAAACCTTCGAAACTTCAAACCTATTATGGGATTAGGGATCCAAACAAACACATCGAAAACATGGACAACCAGTTAGATTATTATCATGCCTAAGGGGACGTAAAGTGTAAAATATTTGCACTAACCTTGACAGGATTTGTTATGATTTGGTTTAAGACCCTCACGAACAGGAGGAAAGATTCTTGGAAAGATCTATGCAAATCCTTCATTCCCTAAAACAGGTAACCTATAATAATGGCCATGCTCACTGCCTAAAACAAGTAACCCACAATAAGACCCTCCAATTTTTATTATACTCACCCCTTGGACTCTGTAACTAACTTGGGTGTTAGAGTGATAACCTTGTCGGTCTACCCCACGCCACCATATTGGAGATCAACATCATTGATTCTAAAGTCCTCTGCAATCAATCAACACCAATTCCGGTTCTATTACGGAAACAAAAAACTTGTAAGGAAAATTCTAAGATATCTTCCCAAGAGGTTATACATAAAGGTTACAACCCTTGAAGAAGCTCAAGATGTTTTAGCAATGAAATTTGACGATTTAATTGGATCCTTACTCAAGTTTTAAATGGCCATTTATGACAAATATGAGGAAAAAAAGTAAGAGTGTATCATTAAAAGTGAACATTGAAGATTGTGAGTCCATTGTCGCGCTAACTAAGAGCTTTAGCAAGGTCATGATAAAACTTTATAGAAGGTCCAAAAATAATGTATTTACTAATTTCAAAGACAACCAACATCATAATTCAAAAGGTGGAAACTTTCAGCGTAAAGAAAAAGATGGAGAAAAATTGAACAAGGGCAAGATAATCCAATGCTAGGAATGTGAAGGTTTTAGCCATATTAAGGATGAATATTCAAATTTTCTTGGAAAAAAGAAAAGGGATACAATGCCACTTTCTATAATGATGAGTCAGACGAAGAAAGTGAATCCAATCAAGTGAACAGTGTGGTGGCGTTCACTAATCGCATAAGATCAAATTCACATGTGCCTAATGTTATGATGATATTAGTGACGATGACTTATTTGATGATGGCCTTTTTGAAACCTACAAGACATTGTAGTCCAAATGGACTGAAGAATCTCAAGTTGTTGAAAATCAGAATGAGAGTATTGAACCTCTTCTTAAAAAAACTCATCTTGTGCTAACTATCTCAGAGTTGAAGGAAGAAGTTCGCCATCTAAATTCAAAACTTGACGGTTTGACCAAATATATCCGCATTATGAATTCTGGAACTAAGAACCTTTAGGAAACTTTAGGTGTAGGAAAGTCATCAAAAGACATGAATGGAATTAGGTTACTAGTGAGTTATCCAATTACAAAGAATATATTTGTTACACTTGTTCAGAAAACAAAATTCATAATATCTAGTTATAAGTTACAATAACCTTCCAAACATCTTGACCAACATTATAAGTTTCATATCAGATTCTCTTGGGTATGTCACTACTGAGGTTGACGTGGTCACATATGAATTTATTGCTACAAACTATATAAAATACCATTAAACCATAATCAGTCACATCCTCAATGGAAGGATATGTCTAATGTGTTTCCTCAATAATGTTAGATTGTTAGGCCTAACATACTGGGCCATATTGCATATACCTCTCCAAGAGTCTCATCGTGTGAATATTGATACTTTGACAATGGTTGTTCAAGACACATGACTAGAGAAAAAAAATCATCTACGGGATATTAAATATTATTCTAACAGTTATGTCGCGTTCGGTAATGGTGCTAACGACAAAATTATTGGTAAAGGGAAGATAAAATATTTTTGGTCTTCTTTGCCTTAATGATGTTCTACTAGTTGATGGTCTCGCTTTTAACCTTATTAGCATAAGTCAACTTTGTGGTCAAGATTTATACGTCAATTTCAATAGAGTTGAATGCACAGTCACAAATAAAAACCATGCTCAACTAATAATGAGATATGGATATACTTACGAACGGTTACATGTGGCACCATATGACAAGAATCAACATCAGTCTTGTCTCTAAAACTGATAAAACAAAATTGTGACACAAAAAAACTTGAACACTTAAATCTCAGAAGTATTAGGAAGATTGTCTCTAATAAGGCCCTTGTTGGCCTACCCGATCTCTAGATCGAAGAAGAAAAATTCTAGAGAATTTAACTTGTCACCCCTAAGTTGTACCTGACAACTCCCAAAGCGTGTGTAAAGACCATAATAACCTTGTTCAAAGTTTCCATAAAGAATTTTGAAATTTCTCAGGCGATACCGAAAATTTTATGCACATACCGAATATTATTTAAAAAGTGAGATTTTTATCAGAAATTTCAAAATTTTCGAAAGATTTTACCATAAAATTTTGAAATTTCTAGAAAAACTTACTAGAAAATTTGAAATTTCTGAGAGATTTTACCAGAAGTTTCTGGGAGATTTTAGTAATTTTTTTGAAATTTCCTGAATTTTATCAGAAATTTCTGAGAGATTTTGCCCCCTACTTGAAATTTTGAAATTTTCGGGATATTTTACCTAAAATTTTGAAATTTATCGAATTTTACCAGAAATTTCGAAATTTCCAAAACTAATTGTAACTTACCAAAAATTTCAAATGAACTACCGAAAATTTTATACATATCAGAAATTTGCACTATTGTACCAGAAATTTCATTTGAAAAAATTATTCTTCTTTTATCCGAGACATTTTTGAGATTATAAAAATATGAGAATGTCGGGTATAATTTGGAGGGTGGCAAGTTAAATCCTCTAAAATTTATGATGATTGTCAAATACAGAAGAAGGCCAAGATGTTACATAATAAGGTCCAACATCTTATCACTATCCATGTAGCATGAGATCCAAAAGTTGAGAGCCTTGAAGGAAAGAAGTATGTGTTTGTGTTGATGACTACCGAAGATATACTTGGGTTGAGTTCTTGATACCTTATTTTTTTAATATAATGTGGTAAATGTCCTATTTTACTATGCCATAAGGAGGCATAATCAATGGTAGTGTTATTACAAGAAGATACATCCCTAAAGTGTAAAATGGAAGGAGAAGGTGTTATATGAGCCTTGGAAACATTGACATTTCCATGTTTTTCAATTGTACCAATCAGTTTCTTATTGTGGATGTGCAAAATGAAACAACCATTAGAATGAAAATGGAATCAACATTAAAGAGAATTAATAATCTGAGTAACATGCATCAAGCTAACTTTAAAATCAAGAATGAACAAAAAAAATTCTTAAGTAAATGAAGGTGACAAGACAAGACAATCAACAATATATGATGAAGTTTGAGAACCATTTGACAATCTAACTGAAAAAGGTTTTATTGAATCAGAATGTATAAAATGAGTAAGTGAATAAGTAAAGTGGTTAGTTTCCATGTGCCTATGATCCAAGAAGTAGATAAATTACTTGTTGGAGGCGCAGAGATTGAAGCTATTGCATGAATATTAGGAATCACATAGCTAGAAGCATCCTGAGAGTCAGAATTGGTAGAATTTGACATGCTGCTTTGAAACATACTATTTGTTGATATTGATGTAAAATATCTACCAAAGATATTTGTTTTGGACAATTTGAGTCATCATTATCTTCCTCAGAAACATTAATTACAATTTTTTTGGAAGAGTACCCGGTGAATGCAGAAACGGTTGGAGTTTCTACCACCATAATCATAACCACCTATTCCATGTCCACATGAGGATGAAGAATCGGAACCATCTCTGTTAGAACCAATTTGCAATAATCTAGGGTGTTTCAAATAACCTTCATTTGAAAGGCCTCATTCATGCAATGAAGGTTCTTGAGACCAAGGCCACCATTTCTCATGCTTAATAGCATACATCCCACCCATCCGAGTGCACTTTATGCATAGTGTCTGAATTTCCATAGATGAAGCTTCTTTGCAATATCCCCAAGTGATAATACACCATCTTCGGCAACTGAGCATATCATATGGAGATATTGATGATTTACCAAGTTTGCACTATGCAACTTCTGGTCCAGTCCGCATTTTCTGGAGAAGTAAAAATGGGTTTTGTAAGGATTCAACTTTTGGTCTGAAGTTAGACAAAACTCCAAGCAATGCATAATACAGAATGCTTCCTCAATAATTGCTTATGCAAAAAGAAGTAAATCATCAGAAAAAATGAGGTGCGGTCCAAGAGGCCCATTCAACCCACACTAATGGAAGAACTAAGATTTTATCCGCAATGAATGTAGTTAACTTCAAGATTAAACTTCTCTTCATTTTATAATGATACACTAAAGAATAATGCCATACAATACAAATAATATAGGTCACCAAAAGACTTTTGCTTATATAGAAGTTCAAAACATAAGCATTAAAAAGAAAGTTTCATCAAAGAAATAGCAGTACACGGGACTTTTTTTTTGTTGCATGCCCAAAACTGGTTCAAGCTGAAAAAGACCATTACCATCTCAATCAAGTGCTCTTAAGTGTAATATAGGACATTTCATCAAACACAAACACAGAAAATTTCTGGAATTAATTATCAAACAACAACAAACACAGTCATGGTTTAGAATATATGATCACTGCATTAAGAGCAACAACACATGCACAAAAGCAATACTATAAATCACATCCCTTTTTGTGATTGTTGCTACAAACTAGTATATTATCAGGTCAGAGACTCGAGCTACACGCATATGCTTACATTCGAGCTTCTTTCATATCATCAACAACATCACTTGAAATTTGACTACATTTGTCTAATGGAGAGGCAACTGGCTTTTCTTTGACAACCCTTTTCGCCATCCTCCGCTGCTTCATTCTCTTGGCGTTAGCACGGGAAGTCTCATCACCTAAATCAAATTCAGTGAGGAAGAACACGACATAGTCAATAGCCATTCAAAAGAAAAAGTCAACAGGTTCATTGGATAACCTTTCTTAGAAGCATTTGATCGAACAGGTGGAGGATCATGGTCCCAGGCCTGTGTTGATTGGGATTGAGGCATCAACGGCCCGATTAACTTTCCACGGAGGATGGACTCTTCCTTCATCTTCTTCTTACGAATTCTCTTTCGTTGAGCTCTAGTGAGTTTCTCCGCATCAGAACCGTGTTCTTCTTCTTCGCCGCTTATTGAGGCATTTTCACAGTCATCCAAAGTGGCTGACATTACGAAAAAAGCTTCAAAATCATGTGAATTTTTAAAGTTTCGTTTGAGTTTGAAACCGAACCTGAAATAACGTCGGTGTAAGATTCCAATTCGATCGGGTCTGTTACTGGTTCCGGGTCCTGTTCATGGTAAAAGAACGATACTATTGTATTAACGATCAAATTAATAAAGAAGGAGAGAGAATGAAATATAGAATACCTGTGGAAATGGAGGATATAGTGTGTTAACAATTGCATCGTTAAAGCGGCGTTTTCTCTCGTCTGGTTTCATGAAAACGAAGATGAGATTTATAGATAATGGATTGTATTCTATGCTACACTGTCCAGGAAATTGGTTCTCAAGCCCCTTTTCCACTTCATTCTCTATTAATTATTATCTTAACGATTGTTGGAAGGCAATTGACAAGGACTCTCTCCTCTCCTCAAGGTCATGTACTACTGATCTATTCTCGTGTGATCAAACTCAATCAATGTAATATAGATGACTAGAAATAAGAAAATATTTAAAAATAAATTTATTCATTAGAAAACTTGTATTTGTATCACTAACATCTTATCTAGTGTCATGTTTAAACTCATCCATGTTGGATTTCAACATTTGCAAACATTTCAACATTAAGATTCTTCCTCCTAAACTGAAATATAATATTTTGTGCCACCTATGTTTGGTTGGCTTAAATGCAATATTGATGGAATGTCTATAGGGATCTCTTCTCTGTATGTTTGTGGTGGTATTTTTAGAAATGACGCATCTTCTTTTTTATTGGTTTTGGCAATGCATTACTTGCTTAATTAATAGGTGCAGTATTGGCTATTAAGTTAGCTTTTGAGAGAAGTTAGAAGAACGTTTGGCCGAAAATGAGTGATAGCTTTTTCTAATCCACATATTCTCCCTTGGCGCGTCAAAACTAGATGTTTAATTGTTTATACATTTATCAATCATTGGGTTTCATGATATTCCACATTTATATTGAAGGCAACACGTGTGCAGATAAACTTGTTAGTTATGATTTTGCTTTTAAAAAATTCACTTTGTTTAATCATATTTCTAAAAACATCTCTAGTGATTTCTGGTGTAATATGTGCATATAAACAAGCTAGAATCATCTCTTCTTACTGGGTTTTGGTTTAGTGTCCCAACTATATTTTGATTTATCTTCTTTGAATATTGTTTTAGATCGGCCAAAAAGGCCTAATAGATCAAAGCTCAATCAATCTCAAGTCCATTATACTCGACCCAAATATAAAAACAGTTCACACATTATGAAAGATACACAATCTCTGATCTTCAACTTCACTTTATTTATATTGAACTTTGAACTAACTTGGACATTGAAGTGTTAACACTGTGGGTCCACCTTACACTATCTTAAAGGAGATCAAAACCGCCGTCTAAAATCAACGGTTGTTAACTTCTAATCATTTATGGTTCCTTCATAAAGTTAAAATATCCATTTGGGATTCTCGAACGGAACACCAGCGTCGTTTGTGGGAAACGACATATGATTCCTGCCAATTTTCACACTCAGGCCGATTGTAATCTGAAAAGTAGATTTGTAATCGTAAAAAAAAAAAATAACAGAGACAATAATTCCAGACGTTATGGCTGGAATATTAAACAAATCCTCGAAATTGATTGTTCGTCAAACATTACCGATTGATGAATTCTATGGTACCACGCTGCTTAACACCTTTCCTTCATTGGATCGCTCCATACTCGCAAATGTTGTTGATGCTCAAAAAGGAATAAGTCGATCAAGGTTCAGATTCCTAGATCAAGATAAGATCAACGAAGTTCTAACGATGATCTACCTCTGATTTTTGCAATCACCATTGATGATCACGATCTAACGGGATTACTCGTTGACGACAGAAGTTCGTGTAACACCCTCTACTCAAATATGATGAATGTGATATAAATCCGACAAATGAATATGAATCTGTATGGTGGAGAAGATCTACTAACATCCAATGATTCGACCACTTGTCCTTAAGGAGTCGTGGATCTGGCGCTGACTGTAAGATAGGGAGATAATAAGAGAAATATGATCCTCAATTTTGTGATAGTGTCATGCAAAAGTGTCTTTCGAGATATACTATAGAGACCTTACCTAACAAAATTAGATGCAGTAGCATCCCTGGTCCATTCAAAAGTGACGTATCGCAATATGGAAGGAAGATTGGTCATGGTAACTGAAAATGTAGACGAAGTCAAACAAATCAAAGAAGTTAATCAAATGGGGTTCTTGATGGCGGCCATGGCTTCGAAGGCAGAACTAAGTCGGAAGATGGCGATTTTGAGACCATTTAGCTCGAGGAAGACCCCACTAGGTTAGTTAAAATTAGTTGTGGAAAAGCGGATCCGGCCTGTTCGGCATGCCCATTTTGCCCGCACTTTAGTGAAGAGTGGCCCAAAGGTTTAGGTTTGCGCCCTCTAACGTGTCCGCTCCATTTTTTGCAGGCTTTTATGGGCATATACATTTACATGAAAATTTTGGATTATTAGGCCTAAAAGGAGTAGTGCCGGAAGGTCCGCCCCACTCCATCGTCACTATTAGTGCGGAGCGGGATAAAGTTTTAGGCCTACATCCTCAAGTAAGCATGCATCGCCCTGCCTCGTTCTTTGCAGGCTTTAGTGAGGTGGGCCTTGATCGATAAAATAACAAGTGTACTATTTTGCCTCTGTAGTAAAATGAGGAAAATTCCCTGAATGTCGATCTCAAGTACTACGTATAAATATCGAGTTTGAATTATGTTCGATTAAACAAAAAATTAGCATTTTGGTTTGAATTGCAAGTAAATAATAGGCAAAATACATTTTTTTGTCCCTTAAGTATACCTCAGGATCTATTATGGTCATTTATCTTTAAAAAGTTTTAAAGTGGTCCTTTAATTGTTCAAAAAGATCCACGTTAGTGCTTTCCGTCCTTTTTTTTAAACGACGTCAACTTTTGCTTGAGTGACATTTGATGTGGCGCTTGGTCATACACGAAGTCAAGATTTGAACCTAAGTCATTCCAATGGAAGAGAAATATACTTACCGCTAAGCCACTTCATAGTTGTTAAATATAATTACATTTAAATTTATTATGAAGTCATTATTATTATACTGTGTACTTTACAACTCCATGGTTTCTAATTCTTATTTTCTCTCTCCTTTCATACAAGTAATTTGCTGCCAAGACAGAAGGTAAAGCTACATATCCATAACTAGCAAAAATGGAAAAACGGGAGAGGATGAGCTTATAAAGTTAAGCTAGAGTGCATGAGAGCATGACATTCATAGTCAAGTATAGGATAAAATCCTCTAACTAAATCTCAACAATATAACTACCATAAATAACTATGGGACTAGTGAGTCATATTCATAACTAATTTGAACTAACTAACTTTAGCTATATCATTGTGTAATAATAGATGTTTAACATGGTAATTTGAGGTTACATTTTCACTCACAACACTGATGTAGTTTGGACACTTATTATAAACTAGTTAATTATTTCTGGATAGGCATGATCATTTGATCATTAAGCAAGAGATCAACAGTTATATAAAGTGGATTGTTCTTTTCCTGTCAAGCTTTAGAATTATGTGCCAAAACCACACCTGAACTTGATGGAGTTCAGTAGGCTCTTCCTGCCATAATTCGAAATTCTGTTGATGATGATTATATGCCAAAACAACGCCTAAACTTGATGGAGTTTATTAGGCTCTTTCTGCCACAACTCGAAATTTTACTATTGATGGTTATGTGCCAAAACCTCGCTAATAATAATGGAATGTGTTTGGGTACAAGACAAAAAATTTAAATATCTCAGTTCTGTAGCTTCACAAAAAAGTTATATAAATAAGCTTTTTTTGGTACGGAGCTTAACCGGGAAACGTGATCATCAGCTCCTCGTATGGCAGACCAGAAAATCATAGTGAAATTTTGACAGGCTGAATTGCTTGGCAGCAAACTACTTGTATGAAAGGAGGGAGAAAATAAGAATTAGATACCATGGAGTTGTAAAGTACACAATATAATAATGATAGATTGATAATAAATTTAAATGTAATTATATTCAACAATTGTGAAGTGGCTTAGTGGTAAGTATGTTTCTTAAGTTCCTTTTCTACTTCATTCTCTATTAATTATTATCTTAATGACTGTTGGAAGGCAATTGACAAGGACTGGTCTCCTCTCCTCAAGGTCATGTACTGATCTGCTCTCGTGTGATCAAACTCAATCAATGTAATATGGATGACTAGAAATAAGAAAATATTTAAAAATAAATTTATTCATTAGAAAACTTGTATTTGTATCACTAACATCTTATCTTGTGTCATGTTTAAACTCATCCATGTTGGATTTCAACATTCGCAAACATTTCAACGTTAAGATTCTTCCTCCTAAGCTGAAATATAATATTTTGTGGCACCCATGCTTGGTTGGCTTAAATGCAATATTGATGGAATGACTATAGGGATCTCTTCTTTGTGTGTTTGTTGTGGCATTTTTAGAAATGACCCGATGGGTCGTATGGGCATCTTCTCTTCTTTTATTGGTTTTGGCAATGCATTACTTGCTTAATTAACAATCATAATATTGGCTATTAAGTTAGCTTTTGAGAGAAGTTAGAAGAACATTTGGCTGGAAATGAGTGATAGCTTTTTTTAATCCACATATTCTCCCTTAGCGCGTCAAAATTGGATGTTTAATTGTTTGTACATTTATCAATCATTGGATTTCATGATATTCCATATTTATATAGAAGGCAACACATGTGTAGATAAACTTGCTAGTTATGATTTTACCTCTAAAAAATTCCCTTCGTTTAATCATATTCCTAAAATCATTTCTAGTGATTTCTCGTGTAACAAGCTAGAAATGCCTAGGCCTAGAATCATCTCTTCTTAAGGGGTTTTGGTGTAGTGTCCTAACTATATTTTATTTTATCTTCTTTGAATATTGTTCTAGACCCGCCAAAAAGGCCTAATAGATCAAAGCTCAATCAATCTCAAGTCCATTATACTCGACCCAAATATAAAAACAGTTCACACATTATGAAAGATACACAATCTCCGATCTTCAATTTCACTTTACTTATATTAAATTTTGAACTAACTTGGACATTGAAGTGCTAACACTGTGGATCCACCTTACGTCATCTTAAAGGAGATCAAAACCGCCGTCTAAAATCAATGGTTGTTAACTTCTAATCATTTATGGTTCCTTCATAAAGTTAAAATATCCATTTGGGGTTCCCAAACGGAACACTAGCGTCGTATGTGGGAAACGACATATGATTCCCGCCAATTTTCACACTCAGGCTGATTGTAATATGAAAAGTGGATTTGTAATCGTAAAAAAAAAAAGAACAGAGACAATAATTCCAGACGTTATGGTTGAAATATTGAACAAATCCTCTAAATTGATTGTTCGTCAGACATTACCGATTGATGAATTCTATGGTACCATGCTTCTTAACACCTTTCCTTCATTGGATCGCTCCATACTCGCAAATGTTGTTGATGCTCAGAGAGGAATAAGAAGATCGAAGTTCAGATTCCTAGATTAAGATAAGATCAATGGAGTTCTAAACGATGACCTACCTCTGATTTTTGCAATCACCATTGATGATCACGACCTAACGGGATTCCTCGTTGACGACAAAAGTTCGTGTAACACCCTCTACTCAAATATGATGGATGTGATAGGAATCAGACAAATGAATATGAATCTGTATGGTGGAGAAGATCTATTAACATCCAATGATTCGATCACTTGTCCTTAAGGAGTCGTGGGTCTGACGCTGACTGTAAGAAAGGGAGATAATAAGATAAAAGTGATCCTCAATTTTGTGTTAGTGTCATGCAAAAGCGTCTTTCGAGGTATACTATAGAACCTTACTTAACAAGACTAGATGCAGTAGCATCCCTGGTCCATTCAAAAGTGACATATCATAATATGGAAGGAAGATTGCTCATGGTAACTGGAAATGTAGACGAAGTTAAACGAATCAAAGAAGTTAATCAAATGGGGTTCTTGATGGCAGACATAGCTTCAGAGGCGGAAGTAAGTCAGAAGATGGCGATTTTGAGACCATTCAGCTTGAGGAAGACCCCACTAGGTTAGTTAAAATTAGTTGTGGAAAAGCGGACCCGACATGTTGGTCATCTCCATTTTGCCCGCACTTTAATGCAGGGTGGCCCAAAGGTTTAGGTTTGCACCCTCTAACATGCCCGCTCCATTTTTTATAGGCTTTTACGAGCATATACATTTACATGAAATTTTTAGATTTTTAGGCCTAAAAGGAGCAGTGTCGGAAGAGGATATTGAGGATAGGATTGGGAGCAATTAAGATTGCACTAATGTTTCTAAGCATGTGTTTGACAATTTTTTAATGAGATTTTTTTTGTGAGTGCATGAATTGACAGACTTTGATGACTGCAAAGGTCAGGTTAGGAATGGTTATGGTGACATACTGATGGTTGTTCATAATTTATCTATATAGAGATGGATCATCAAAATTTGGAGTATCATGTAAGGAAAGTTTTGTATCATAGGCCATAGGTGTATTCACGAGGTTTCCATTGATCATATTTGTCGTGAAGAAGTTCATCAATATACTGTGTTTGGTTATAGTTAGGGAAAGAGAGTCAGAGGAGATTTTTGAGCTTAAATGCCAAAATATTTGTTGGAGAATTGATTCCAAACACACGAGGGTGGGTGAGTTGTGTGAGTTTGAAAAACAATGTCCAATTAAATTATTTTTTATAAAATAAATTGTTCAATTTTATAATTTAAACAAAGAGTAAGTAGTAGAATGAGTAAAAAACAAATTTAGAGTAGAGAAAATATATACGCAGATAGGAAATAAATAAATAGCGTAAGTTAAAGAAGATAAGGGATAAGATAATTGCGCATAAATTTATAGAGGTTCGGTCTAATTATTTGGCCTACTCTTATCCCTAAGAATTTATTCTTGAGAGTTTTCAATTATAGATGTGAGCTTTTCGCAGATTATGCCCACGAACCTTCTTACAAA